>JAEOAD010000011.1:38757500-40182500 GCA_036365145.1 Orientallactaga sibirica | reverse complement strand
AGAACATAGTCAGTCCTTAGGCCAGTAGCCCAGTTACAACAAAGTTCTTTGCTGTCTTTCCTTCCCCTTAGAAAGTTCATAAGCAAAGCCTAAAAATACAATTCTCTCTGCACTTAGCATTTTAAAACTCTCACCAGAATAGTCCATAAAATTTGGCTTACCAGTATGGAAGGCATCTTCAGTTTCAAGTACCAAGTCCATGCCAATTCCTTCAAAACAAAAGTACCAAAAGCCCAAAATCCTGGTCAGATTCATCACACAGCAACAACTCGCTCTCTGGTTTTATTTCTGTTGCAGTCAGCTTCACATTGCTAGAATTCACTTCCAAACCAGGCACAGTATATGGGAGTGTTGGGCATTGCTAAACACGGGCTGGGACTGTGAGGAAGCTGGCCTGGGCTGTTGGACATGGCCAGGGACCTTGGGCTGTGGTGGTTGCAGCTGGCCTTATCATCAGGAACCCACTCTGGTGACGGAGCTGGCCCTGCCTGCCCTCGGGTAAGGTTGTAGTGTGTCCTATCTTTGCCCAGAGTGGGCAGAACCAGTGGGCCCACACCCCATCCCAAAAGCACCTGACCGTTCCATAGTCAGGCTTTGCCTGCCCCCACAGTTCCTGATTTTGTGGCTAGCTGCCCAAGAGACCCTTATAAACAGTCTCCCTGCAGGAGAATGGGCACACCATGGACTCTAGCCACTGCAAATGAACTCCAGATGCATGCACCACCATGTGCATCTGGCTTACATGGGACCTGGAGAATTGAACCAGGATCCTTAGGCTTCGCATGCAAATGCCTTAACCGCTAGGCCATCTCTCCAGCCCAGTCTCAGCTTCTTTATACAAGGTTCCCTCCCATCCTTCAATTCCTAAGATCTACCAACCCTTGCCTCATTATTCCACCCCAACCCTAATGCCTTCCCCCCATTAACTCTCATGACCCACCCTCACCCTGGCCCCCTTCCCTTGTGCTCCCCCTAAGAGAGGTCACAGAACTAGAAAATTCAATGCAAGTTTTTCAGAATATCCCTCCAAATGTAAAACAGAACTTTTTTTTTTAAGGGTCTTGCTCTAACCTTGATTGCCCTGAAATTCACTCTGTAGTTAAAAAAAAAAAAAAAAACGAATTTTTACAACTCACTCAGGTCTATCATTTAACCTGGTCTAACATTTACTATATCTTAAACCCTTACTCCTGATGAAAAGACTTGTATCTGGCAGGTTACGACTCTGCATAGATACTCTTCATCATCAAAACCAAAACAATAACACAGCAGGCCAACAGGCTGTCCTACTTCAGGATCCAAATTGGAATCTACCATCCAGGCAGGACACCTAGACCTCTAAAGAAGAAATATGATCTCTTGCCTCCTAACCATCAGGTCAATTATGATAAAATGCAATAAATAACCCAAGGACTCCTCTCTTTTTATGGCTCACCTTACAGACATGGTTACTAAATGTACCCATCTCGACCCCACCTCCTCTGAAGGATAGCTTTTCTTCTTGTATAAGTTATTTCTCAGATAGCTGCAAAAAAAAAAAAAAAAATTCCCAGAACCTTGAACTAGGTCCACAAACACTCCAACAGGACCTTCTCAAACTAGCCTTCAAGGACTTTAATAACCTGAAGGAGGAATCCAAGTGGGAGAAAGAAAAACATTTAAAACTTAAATACCATTTTCTGGCATCTGCCATAAGCCCTCAGCCCAAAACCAAGTCAGTCACTGAGATCAGGCCAATAATCCCAAATACCCCCTGGCAACTGTTTGTACTGCAGAACAGCAGGACATTGAGCTAAAAAAAACAGTGTCCAAATCCCTGGCCTCTTACCAAACCCCATCACAACTGTGGGCAATGGGGACATTGGAAAATGGACTTTCCCCCCAAAAGTCCATTGAACCAAAAGATCCCTTTACTCTGCTACCACTGATGGACTGAGGACACCTGGGTTCAATAGCCCCTGCCACCATGGGTGAGTCCCAGGAACCCAAGATAATTGGGCAGTGTCTGGAAGAAAGACCTCATTTCTAGGTGACACTGGGGCTTCTCTTTCATTATTCCCAGAATATTAGGGACCCTTCCTCCCAACCCCCATTTCTCTCATGGGCATAGTGGGAACTACACAAATACCCAAAATGATCCCACTCTTATTGTCAACCCCCTCCTAACACCTACAACCACCCTGGCCACATTATAGAATCCTACTCATTTTCCTCATCAACAATCCCCCAGCAGGCTGAGCTCCTAGCTCTTATCAGAGCTCTCCTGCTAGCCAAAGATAAAATACTATACATATACATATTCAAAATATGCATACAAAATAGGTGTTTTTTGGATATATGGGACTTCAGCTTATATATGTCTCCCCACTAACTGAACAGACACATGCATACTCAGCTTTCTTTCCCCTGCTATATCTTTTATACCTCCTGACTCCCTATCCCAATCCCCTTAACTACTAACATAAAATCAAAAAGAGATGTAATTGTTCTCCCACTGATCACAACATTAGGTATCTTTAGAGGCATGGCCAGCTGGACTCGGGAGCAGCTGCACTCAGAGTGTCCATATGTGAAATATCCACTCTCTCATGCTTAGCAGTCAGAAAACTAAGAAGAAATCTCAGACCAGCTCAACTCTATCCAATTTATGCCGTCACTGAATCCAGTACCTGAGATGAAATAAAAACAATGTTATTCCTTCAATCATTCCAGACTCCAAATTCATCAGACTCCGCCCCCTCTCAGCAGGAAGTAGTAAAATCCTGAGAATTCTTCTTCCAAGATCACATATATACAAAAGAGCCTGGAATGAAGGAGTTAGCAAATCTCTTTATTGAGGTTCTCAAAAATTCAACATGTAACTTCTGGACACTAAGGAGTCTCTCTGGTGATCACAAAACTGCTCCCCTGCTAATCCAAAAGAAAGCAAGCAGCCTGTTGATTTATGACCCCAGGGGAGGCAGATTACCTGGCTGGCTATCTCAGAACAAAGAAGTTCACTTCCTTCAATTGCTAATCCTTTTCACCCCCTCTCCTTCTGTGCCAGCAAGACCCAACATTTTGAAATAAATTGCCCTTAAAGAAAGCCACACTGGCACCTTACATTTCCAGAGTCCTGACTGCTGAGATGTGATGTGTCCCTCTAAGACTCACATACAATAAAACCTAATTCTTTGCCATAGAGATGACTATTTGGCTCTTCCTTTCAAACTCTTTTCCTTACAGAGTGAACATTCCCAGCTGTTGCAGACAGCTTCAGGTTCGCTGAGATGAACTTCCAGACCAGGCACAGTTATGGAGGAAGGGATATTATTTATTGAAGCTTACAGATCCAGGGGAAGTTCCATAATGGCAAGAGAAGCAGCCTGCTCTTCACAGGACCAGGCAAGAGAGCAAAAGCCAACCAGCCACCACAGCACACAGAGCAAAACTACAGCCAAAAGGTCACACAGCACACTTCAGGAACTCCTGCTAGGCACATTTGCATATCTTTACAATGGAATCTCAAACCATCACCACACCTTAAGACCGGCCCCCAGTGACCTTGCCTCTAGCAAGGTGATTGTAGATGCAAACTATAAAGTAATAAAACATTGAATATATTGGGGGACATATATTCAAACTACCACACCAGCCTCATAAAATAATTGTAGGCTTGGGTGACAGGGGTTTAACTCCTCTATACATCACATCCTATGTGTCATGCAAGGCCCCTCCATCACGTTGCAAAATGCTCTCTTTACTACCAAAAATCCTTAAAACCACCACCCTCCCCTTACTAGGTGTTCAATGTTGTAAAGCCTCTTGCTTTTGAGTTCCTCCCATTCTTTCACCAAGTGTTAAAAAAATCTTGGGAACAACAAACTGTTTTGGCTTTCTCTTCTCTAACCTGAACCTTATACTTTCTTCCCTCCATTCAGTAGTCCCATCTGTGTAAGAGTCTCAGAACTCTTTACCCATCTCCCAACTCCCATCCATGCTACAACTAGGCCTGGGATTAGAAACTACTTTCTCTTATGGTGATAGAGATTCCAGAGAGTTGTCTCTCCCCACTCCCTATATGCCCTGATTAGGCATAAAATCTTAGAATCCCTACCTACTATTCTGATGATTGATTAAGCCTTTCTGTTCCTGAGCTGAGAGGAAAAAGCAACCCACAAAAGAAAGGACAGTGTGCTTTTTGACCTCCTCTTACCACCAAGAGGAAGCCCTAGAGGAGGAAGGAGGAGCTGTACCAACAAGTTAGGGGTAGCAGGTTTGCTTACTCACATGATAATATCTCGCATATCTCAGTGTAACCTCCAAATGATGTAGTGCAAGAGGAGTCTTGCACTACTATGGAGGGTCTTGCTCTTGCTCTAGCACCCAGGCTGACCTGGAATTTACTATGAAGTCAAATCTCAGGGTGGCCTTGAATTCATAGAGATCCTCTTACCTCTGCCTCCCAAGGGCTGGGGTTAAAGGTGTGAGTCACCACGCCCAGCTGGAGAGTCTTTTTTGCTCTCTGTGTACTCACCAGTTGTTAGAGCCATATCTAGAATCTTGCTCTGTCTCTTTCCTCTTTGCTCCTGGCTTGGAGTCCCATTCCCTCTCACTCCAAACCCCACCATTCTTTTGTCTGATGTTAAATAAAACCTTGGGTCTGAGAAACTGCCTTAGCATTCTCTATTGTGAATCCTGAACCTGACACTCTCTGGGGTTCCATTTGGATCTCATTCCAGGTGGGTCTAGATACATAATTTGTAGTCTTGGTGCAATATAAAAGTGTTCAAGGCTCATTCAAAATTGATTAAGAATTCCAAGACAGGGGCAGGAGAGATGGCTCAGCAGTTAAGGCACTTGCCTGCAAAGCCTAATGACCCAGGTTCAATTCCCCAGTACCCACATTAAGCCATATGCCCAAAGTGGCACATGCATCTGGAGTTCATTTGCAATGGTTGGAGGCCCAGGTGTGCCCATTCTTTGTCTGGCTGTCTATTTGCCTTTTTCTCAGTGTCTTTTTCTGCTTACAAATAAATATTGTTTTTCACTCTCATAGGATCTTGAAGTTGGTCATTGGAATCTTCTATGTGGCCTATTTCCTGAATTCTCTGTAGGGTTGGTTTTGTGTTCATGTATCCATAAAGCTGTCTTTTATCATGGAAAGTTTTCCTTTCCTCTTCTATTATGAGGCATACTTTTACTGGCTATAGGAGTTTGGGTTGGCAGCCATAGTCTCTCAAGGTTTGGAGTACTCCATTCTAAGCCCTTCTGACTTTTAAGAATTTCCATTGAGAAATTAGAGATACAATCCTGGTACTCAGGAGGCAGAGGTAGGAGGATCACTGTGAGTTTGAGGCTACCCTGAGACTACAGCTCTCAGACTTCCAGGTCAGCCTGGGCTAGAGTGAGACCCTACCTTGAAAATTAGCCTATAGGAGAAAAAGAAAAAGAAAAAAATCTTAGCAAAATATACTCTTCTACTAAAAAGTGAAGGTGTATAAGAAATTATCAACCACAGCAGAAAAGTAGGAGAGATCCAGAGCATTTCGAGACCACAGAAGCTGACAGAAGTGGCCCCAGCAGCAGCAGCACCAGGTCCAGGTCTATGCAGCTGCAGTCACCAGGCTCTGCCTGAGCTACAGGAAAAGCCAGGTGAGGGGATTTTCCACTCACACCAGCCTCCTTACAAACTCAAGAAACCTGAAAGGGAGGACAGCAGGGACCTGCCGAGCAGCTTGTGAGGAAAAGGATCCTGAGGACCAGCAGGACAACTTCAGCCTTCCCTCCCCCCTCCTACCAGTGCCAGCAAGCACCTGGGAAAGGGAATTCACCTACAGAGCTATACAGGCTATCAGAGCAGGGATCCACTGACCAAGCCAGCCTGCCTGAGCCCACAGTACAGCAAAGAGGGACACAAAGCAGGCACATAGCATATCTGAGACCAAAGCCATCCCAAAAGGTAACTGGATTTAAACCAGGTCAGTACCCACCAAAAAAAGCTTGCAGATAGGTTTGCATGGGAAGTGCTAATTGCACCTTCCATATCAGGGTAAATTATGTGTTAAATCTGATGGATGGTTGGATTTGCCATTTTAAAATAAGCTCTATTTTGGACTTGTCATTTGTTGTTTCCTGATTTTAGTGTCGTTGTCTCCTCTTCTGATATTCATTGAGGCAGGGTCTCACTGGGTCACAAGTTGACCTTGGAACCCTCTACAGACCAGAAATCTCAGCCTCCCCATTGATAGGATTAAGGGTGTGGGGTAACACACATACATAGGGACTTTAATTTTGCTAGAGGATTTGTTTGTCTTAATACCTACTCTTACATAAATACTCTATGCTGATTTTCATTGAATATGTATATTGTTCAGTTAAAGTTTAGAATTTGCCTGTATTTTTGTTCCACCCAGCCTACTAGCATACTTGCATAGCAGGCAAACCCAACCCCTAGCATCACTTTTGTAGTTACTCTGAGAGTCTTTTAAGACCCACACCTAGCACCTTAAGCTCCTACCCTGAAGATATATAACATCAGATTGATTGATACACCTAAGAATACTGCAGATAACTAGAAAACACAAGCATCAAATTAATTCAAGATGCAAAATTCTCTACATTATAATAGAAGAAACTCAAAAAAGCCAAGACAGTCTAATTCCACCAAAAATTATAAATCCATCAGAAATGACCTCCAATGAGAATGATTTAGAGGAAATGCCTGAGAAAGATTTTAAAAGAATGAGTATAAACATGCTCAAAGAAACCAAAGAGGAAATCAAAGAGGACACAGGAAACCAATTTAATGAAATAAAGAGGTCAATATAAGACATAAATAAGGAAATAGAAATAAAAAAGACAAACCAGCCAGAAATACTAGCAATGAAAAACACAGTAAGTCTGTAGAAAGTCTCACCAGTAGAATGGATGAAGGAGAGAACGGAATATGTAAACTAGAAGACCAGGTAGCAGATCTAATACAGTCCAAAAAGAGAGAAAGACATGCTAATAGGAAGGTATGAATGGGAATTTCAAGATATTTGGGACACTATGAAAAGATCAAACATAAGAATTCAGGGTATAGTAGAAGGAGATGAATTTCACTCTAAAGGCATAGTAGGCATTTTCAACAAAATCATAGAAGAAAATTTCCCCCAAATTGGGGAAAAAATGCCAATGCAGACACAGGAAACCTTTAGAACACCAAATAGACAAAACCTGGAAAGATCCTCTCCTTGCCATATTATAATTAAATTACCAAACACACATAACAAAGAAATTTTGATTACCCTTCCCCCACCCTTCTTTTACACATTCTCTTCCCCTGGCCTCATTTAGGCCTTTCGCCTCCCTGTAATCTGTTCTGTACTTATATACAATATCATTCCCTTAAGTCCTTCCCTCTCCTCCCTCCCTTATAGCCTTTTGCTAGCATACTGGCCTCTGCTACTGATTTTTGGGTCCAGCTCACCCACAAGTCTATACATTTGTAGCTGGGATCCACATATGAGAGAGAACATGTAACATTTGGCTTTCTGGGCCTGGGTTACCTCACTTAGTATAATCCTTTCCAGTTCCATCCATTTCCCTGCACATTTCATAATTTCATTTTTCTTTACCACTGAATAGAACTCCATTATGTAAATGTACCACATCTTTATTATCCATTCATCTGTGGAGGGATATCTAGGCTGGTTCCATTTCCTAACTATTGTAAATAAAGCAGCAATAAACATGGTTGTGCAAGTATCTCTAAGGTAGTGAGAAGAGTCCTAGGAGTGCTATAGCTGGATCATGTGGTAAATCTATTTTTAGCTGTCTCAAGAACATCCACACTGATTTCCACAATGGCTTTACCAGATTACATTCCCACCAACAGTGTAGAAGGGTTCATCTTTTTGCCACATCCTTGCTAACATTTATTGTCATTTGTTTTCCTGATGTTAGCCATTCAGACATGGGTGAGATGGAATTCCAAAGTAGTTTTTATTATTATTATTTTTGGAGAGAGACACAAAGAGAAACAGATAGAGAGGGAGAGGAAGACAGATAGAGCTGGGCACACCAGCAGTCTCTCAGCTGCTGTGAACGAAATCCAGATGCGTGCGCCCCCTTGTGGGCAAGTGCAGCATTGTTTGTGCCCTTGCGTCACTTTGCATCTGGCTAAACGTGGGACCTGGAGATTGGAACCAGCGTTCTTAGGCTTAGCAGGCAGGCGCCTTAACCACTAAGCCATGTCTCCAGCCCCAAAGTAGTTTTCTTTAATTTATTTTTTATTGACAACTTCCTTAATTGTAGACAATATCCCATGGTACTTCCCTCCTTCCCCCCACTTTCCCCTTTGAAACTCCACTCTCCATCATATCCCCTCCCCCTCTCAATCAGTATCTCTTTTCAGTTTGATGTCATGATCTTTTCCTCCTATTATGATGGTCTTGTGTAGGTAGTGTCAGGCACTGTGAGATCATGGATACCCAGGCCATTTTGTGTCTGGAGGAGCACATTGTAAGGAGTCCTACCCTTCCTTTGGCTCTTACATTCATTGAGCCTCCTCTTCCTCAATGGACCCTGAGCCTTGGAAGGTGTGTTAGAGATGTTTCAGTGCTGAGCACACTGCTGTCCTTTCTTCTCAGCACCATGGTACCTTCTGAGTCATCCCAAGGTTGCCACCATCTGAAAAGAGAAGGTTCTCTAACTAAAAGTGAGAGTAGCATTAATATATGGATGTGGACATTAAAAGAAGTGCTTACTGGGCAGTTTGGTGAGCATAATACATACATTTAGCCAGACACCAGCAGTCGTTACACCCCTAGAGCTCATGACTACCCCTGTCATAGGTTTTCAGTATCAGGGATGTATTCCCTCCCATGGAGCAGGCCTCCAGTCCAATTAGAGACTGATAGTTTCCCCCATAACAGACATGCCACTGTTGTACCTGTTGGCTCTTTTGGCCTGGCTGGCCAAATTTAAAGCTTGCAGTGTTCACTGTTGAGTATCTTTACTGGCGTTTTCTTTCTCCCATTGAACTGCATGCAGCATAGCTTTTTCCAGCTTTCTGTCAGCTGGTCCACATGGAGGAGGCTTTCAGCTCAGCTCCAGCAGGATTTCTCAGTGACCTGCAGCCCAAGAATGTATAGTCTTCAGCAATATGGTCTTACCATCTATTCCTGGTGGGAAACCAAGGGCCTTGGCAATGGCCTATAATGTTTGGGGGGTATCTGTGACCTCCCTGGCCAAGAACTCACTGGAAGATATCCCATCCCTGGCACTGAAAATTTTCTAGTAATAATCCATGTCTTCCGAATGGTCCATTGTCCAGAAAAGTAGGTTTCCATATGACTTATTTATATCCTCTTAGATTTTGATTAGCCCTCCTTCCACCTTTCCTTTACTCAGTCTCTTCCCTGACCTCACTTAGGCCTGTTCACCCCCATTAATCTGTTCTTCTACTTACATATATACAATATCATCCTATTAAGTCCCCCCTCCCTCCCTTTCTATTCCCTTTGTATCGCCTGTCTAGGTTACTGGTTTTTGCTACTGAGTTTTATTTTTACTCACATAGAAGTCCAATCATTTGTAACTAGGATCCATATATGAGAGAGAATATGTGATGTTTGGCTTTCTGGGCCTGGGTTACCTCACTAACTATAATCCTTTCCAGATCCATCCATTTTCCAGCAAATTTCATAACTTAATTTTTCTTTACCGCTGAATAGAACTCCATTGTGTAAATGTGCCACATCTTCATTATCCACTCATCAGTTGAGGGACATCTAGGCTGGTTCCATTTCCTAGATATTGTGAATACAGTGACAATAAACATGGTTGAGCAAGTATCTCTAAGGTAATGAGAAAGTCCTTAGGATATATGCCTAGGAGTATAGCTGGGTCATATGGTAAATACATTTTTAGCTGTTTCAGAAATCTTCACACTGATTTCTACAAGGGCTGTACCAGATTTCATTACCAACAACAGTGTAGAAGGGCTCCTCTTTTTCTGCATCCTTGCCAGAATTTATAGTCATTTGTTTTCATGATGGTAGCCAATCTAACAAGAGTGAGATGGAATCTCAAGGTAGTTTTAATCTGCATTTCCCTGATGACTAGGGATGTAGAACTTTTTTTTTTTTTTTTGGTTTTTCGAGGTAGGGTCTCACTCTAGCTCAGGCTGACCTGGAATTCACTATGTAGTCTCAGGGTGGCCTTGAACTCATGGCGATCCTCCTACCTCTGCCTCCCGAGTACTGGGATTAAAGGCGTACGCCACCATGCCCGGCTTGGGATGTAGAACATTTTTTAAGATGTTTATATGCCATATGTATTTCTTCTTCTGAGAACTCTCTAATTAGTTCCATAGCCCATTTTTTAATTTGGTTGTTTGATTTCTTATTATTTAATTTTTTGAATTCTTTGACTATCCTAGATCTTAACCCTCTGATAGATGTATAGCTGGCAAAAATTTTCTCCCATTCTGTAGGTTGCCTCTTTGCTCTATTCACAGTGTCCTTAGCTGTACAAAAGGTTCGTAATTTCATTAGGTCCCAGTGGTTGATCTGTGTTTTTATTTCCTGAGCAATTGGAGTTATATTTCAAAAATCTTTGCCAAGACCAATATGTTGAAGGATTTCCCCTAATTTTTCCTCTAGCAGCTTCAGAGTTTTAGGTCTGATATTAAGGTCTTTCATCCATATGGACTTAATTCTTTTGCATGTAGAGAGATAAGGATCTATTTTCATCCTTCTACAGATATATATCCAGTTTTCCCAGCACCATTTTCTGAAGAAGCTGTCTTTTTCTCCAATGAGTATTATTAGCATTTTTGTCATAGATCAGGTGGCTATATCTGCCCAGACTGACATCAGGGTCCTGTATTCTGTTCTATTGATCTACATGTCTGTTTTTTGTGCCAGTACCATGCTGTTTTTGTTACTATGGCTCTGTGATATAGGTTAAAATCAGGTATGGTGATACCACCAGCCTTATTTTTTTCAAAGATTTTCTTTCTTTTTTTTTTACTTATTAGTGACAGAGAGAGGGAGAGAGAGAGACAGAGAGAGAGAGTGAGAATTGGCATGCCAGGGCCTCTAGCCACTGCAAACGAACTCCAGATACATGTGCCACCATATGCATCTAGCTTACTTGGGACCTGGAGAATCAAACCAGGGTCCTTAGGCTTCACAGGCATGTGCCTTTACCACTAAGCCATCTCTCCAGCCCCCAGCCTTATTTTTGTTGCTCAAAATTGTTTTAGATATACGAGGTTTTTTTGTGCTTCTAAATGAATTTTTGGATTTTTTTTTTCTATTTTCATGAAGAATGCCATTGGAATTTTGATGGAGATTGCATTAAATGTGTAGATCGCTTTTGGTAGAATTGCCATTTTCACAATATTGATTCTTTCAATCCAAGAACAAGGGATGTCTTTCCATTTCCTAGTGTCTTCTGCAATTTCTCACTTGAGTGTTTTAAAGTTTTCATTGTCGAGATCCTTCACTTCCTTGGTTAGGTTTATCCCAAAGGTACTTTATATATATTGGTTTTGCGAGGTAGGGTCTCACTCTGGTCCAGGCTGACCTGGAATTAACTATGTAGTCTCAGGGTGGCCTCGAACTCTCTGCGATCCTCCTACCTCTGCCTCCCGAGTGCTGGGATTAAAGGCATGCGCCACCATGCCCGGCTTATTTATTTATATTTTTGATGCAATTGTGAATGGGAGTGATTCTATGATTTCATCCTCTGTGTGTTTGTTAGCATATAGGAAGGCTACTGATTTCTGTGTGTTTATTTTGTAACCTGCTATGTGGCTTTTGGTGTTTATCAGCTCTAACAGTTTGCTGGTAGAGTCTTTAGGGTCCTTTGTGTATAGAATCATATCATCTGCAGATAATGATAACTTGATCTCTTCCTTTCCAATTTGTATCCCTTTTATGTGTGTCTCTTGCCTTATTGCTATGGCTAATATTTCTAGTACTATATTAAATAAAAGTGGGGACAGTGGACACCCTTGTGCCTGATTTTAGTGGAAAAGCTTCACGTTTTTCTCCATTTAGTATTATGTTGGCTGTGGGTTTGTCATAAATATCCTTTATTATGTTGAGATGTGTTCTTTCTATTCCCAGTCTCTGTAGATCTTTTATCATGAAGGGAAGTTGGACTTTGTCAAATGCTTTTTCTGCATCTAATGAGATGATCATGTGATTTTTGTCCTTCAGTCCATTTATATAATGTATTACATTTATTGATTTGTGTATGTTGAACCATCCCTGTATCTCTAGGATAAAGCCTACTTGGTTAGGGTGAATGATCTTTCTGATATATTTTTATATTCCATTTGCCAATATATATATTTTTATTATTATTATTATTATTATTATTATTTTGGTTTTGCGAGGTAGGGTCTCCCTCTGGTCCAGGCTGACCTGGAATTAGCTATGTAGTCTCAGGGTGGCCTCGAACTCTCGGCAATCCTACTACCTCTGCCTCCCAAGTGCTGGGATTAAAGGCATGCACCACCACGCCCAGCTATATTTTATTTTTTATTGACAACTTCTATACTTACAGACAATAAACCATGATATTTCCCTGCCCTCCCCCCCATCACCCTTCAGAACTCCATTCTCCATCATATCCCCTCCCTCTCTCCATTAGTCTCTCTTTTAATTTGATGTCATCATCTTTTTCTCCTATTATGAGGGTCTTGTGAAGGTATTGCTAGGCACTGCAAGGTCATGGATATCAAGGCCAATTTCTGTCTGGACAGTTGCATTGTAAAGAGTCGTACCCTTCCTTTGGCTCTTCCATTCTATCCACCCCCTCTTTTGCAATGGACCCCGAGCCTTGGAGGGTGTAACAGAGATGTTTCAGTACTGAACACTCCTCTGTCCCTTCTTCTCAGCACTATGTTGCCTTTTGGGTCATCCCAGAGGTCATCACCATCTGAAAAAAGAAGCTTCTCTAACCAGAAGTGAGTAGCATTAAGATGTGAATATGAACATTAAGTGTAGAGCTTTCAGGGCAGTTTGGTGGGAATAATATATACATTTAGCCAGACAAGAGCAGGTTTTATATCCCTAAGGCTCATGATCTCACCTACCATAGATGTTTAATTAGTTTTTTCAGTACCAGGCATGTATTCCCTCTCATAGAGAGGGCCTTCAGTCCAATTAGGGAGCAGTTGGTTTCCCCAAAAGCAGACATGCCACTATTGCACCCGTTCAGTCATTGGGCCTGTCTGGCCAAACTTGAACCAACTTGGTCGGAGTGAATGATCTTTTAATATATTCTTGTATTCAATATTTTGTTGAGAATTTTTGCATCTATGTTCATGAGGGAGATTGGTCTGTAATTTTCCTTTTTTGTTCTATCTTTGTCTGGTTTTGGGATCAGGGTGATGCTGGCTTCATAGCAGGAGTTTGGTAGGATTCCTTCCTCTTCTATTTTATGGAAAAGTTTGAGAAGCATAGGTATTAGTTTTTCCATGAAGGTCTGGTAAAATTCACCTGTGAATCCATCTGGGCCTGGACTTTTTTTAGTTGGGAGATTTTTTTATAACTGCTTGTATCTCCATACTTGTTATAGGTCTATTTAAGTGTTTAATCTCATCTTGATTTAACTTAGGTAGGTCATATAAATCAAGGAAATCATTTCTTTCAGATTTTCAAAATTAGTGGAATATATGTTCATATAGTATGTCCCTATGATTTTTAAAATTTATATTGTATATGTTGTCATGTTGCCTTTTTTATCTCTAATTTTATTAATATGTGTCTCTTCTCTTTTTGGTCAGACTTGCTAAGGGTTTATCAATCTTGTTTATCCTTTCAAAACCAATTCTTTGTTTCATTGATTCTTTGGATTGTTTTTTGGTTTCTATTTCATTAATTTATGCCCTAATCTCTATTACTGCTTCCTGTCTACTGATTTTTGGTTTGCCTTGTTCTTCTTTTTCTAAGGCCTTAAGGTGAAGCATTACATTGTTTACTTGTGACCTTTCTAATTTCTTAACATAGGCACTTAAAGCTATAAATTTCCCCCTTAGGACTGCCTTCATTATGTCCCAAGGCTTTTTGGTATGTTGTGTTCTCATTATCATTTGACTTCATAAATTTTATTTCCTTTTTGATTTCTTCATTGACCCATTCATCATTTAGTAGTGTATTGTTTAGTTTCCCTGATTTTTTGTATGCTCTATTGTTTTTCTTGTTATTGATTTGATCCCGTTGTGATCAGATAGAGTACATGGAATTATTTCAGATTTCCTATATTTGTTAATATTTGCTATGTGTCTTAATATATGGTCTATTTTAGAGAATGTTCCATTTGCTGATGAAAAGAATGTGTATTCTGCAGCATTTGGATGAAATGTCCTATATATATCTGTTAGGTCCATTTGTTCTATGACCTCATTTAATCCAGAAGCATCTCTGCTTATTTTTTGCCAGGTTGACCTGTCACCTGTTTACCTGTTGGTGAGAGTGGGGTGTTGAAGTCACCCAGTGCAAGTGTGTTTGGTGTTATCTGTGACCTTAGTTCTATTAGTGTTTATTTGATGAAATTGGGAGCCCCCGTGTTAGGTGCATATATGTTTAAGATTGTAAAGTCCTCCTGTTGGACATTCCTTTAATCAATATAAAGTGACCTTCCTTATTTTTCCTAACTAATGTTGGTCTGAAGTCTACCCTGTCAGATATTAGGATAGTGACCCCTGCTTCTTTTCTAGGCCCATTTGCTTGAAACACCATTTTCCAACCTTTCACCCTAAGATAGTGTCCATCCTTTGTAGAAAGGTGAGTTTCTTGGAGGCAACAATTGGAAGGATCCTGATTTTTAACCCAGTCTGCAAACCTATGTCTTTTGGTTGGGGCATTCAGGCCATTGATATTAAGAGTTATTATTGAAAGCTGTGTATTTATTTTTGCCTTTTTGTTGTTGTTGTTTTGTAGTTCTTCTGGTTTTACCTTTGCCCTCTTGTATTAACTAGTATTGGAGTATGGTTTGTTTTTTTCTAGGTTTCTTATATGTGTGCTTTTCTTTCTCTTCAGCATGGAGGATCCTTTCAAGTATTTTCTGTAGACCTGGTTTGTCTTCAAATATTCTGTTAGCCTGCTTTTGTTGTGGGATGTCCTTATTCCTCCATCTATTGAATGGATAGCTTTGCAGGATAAAGTAACCTTGGTTGACAGTTATTATCTTTCAGAATTTGAAATACATCACTCCAAGCCCTTCTGGCTTTTAAAGTTTGTGTTGAATAGTCTGCTGTGATCCTGATAGGCTGGCCTTTGTAGGTGACTAGCTTTTTCTCTCTAGGTGATTTCAATATATTTTCTTTGGTTTGTATGTTTGGTAGTTTAATTATAATATGGTGAGGAGAGGTTCTTTCCAGGTTTTGTCTATTGGGTATCTAAAGGCTTCCTGTATCTGCATGGCATCTCTTTCCTAATTTGGGGGAAGTTTTCTTCTATGATTTTGTTGAAAACACCTACTATGCCTTTGGAGTGAAATTCTTCTCCTTCTATTATACCCTGAATTCTTAAGTTTGATCTTTTCATAGTGTGCTGAATATCTTGAAATTCCCATTCA
Organism: Orientallactaga sibirica; assembly: GCA_036365145.1. Taxonomy (NCBI): domain Eukaryota; kingdom Metazoa; phylum Chordata; class Mammalia; order Rodentia; family Dipodidae; genus Orientallactaga; species Orientallactaga sibirica. Next base: position 40,166,936 of record JAEOAD010000011.1, on the reverse strand, counting down.
TACCTTCCTATTAATTTAGATCTGCCACCTGGTCTTCTACTTTTAGATATTCTCTTCTCTCCCTCATCCATTTTACTGGAGAGATTTTCTTTTCTTTTTTTTTTTTTTTTTTTTTTTTTTTTTTTCTTTTTTTTTTTTTTTTTTTTTTTTTTTTTTTTTTTTTTTGGTTTTTCAATGTAAGGTCTCACTCTATCCCAGGCTGACCTGGAATTCACTATGTAGTCTCAGGCTGGCCTCAAACTTATGGTGATCCTCCTACCTCTGCCTCCCAAGTGCTGGAATTATAGGTGTGTACCATCACGCCCAGCTAAGATTTTCTATAGTTTTTTATTTCACTGACTGTGTTCTTCATTGCTAGTATTTCTGACTGGTTTTTCTTTATTACTTCTATTTCCTTATTCCTGTCTTGTATTGACCTCCTTATTTCATTAAATTGGTTTCCTGGGTGTTCTTTGCTTCCTTTGATTTCCTTTTTGAGTTCTTTGAGCATATTTATAACCATTCTTTTGAAATCTTTCTTAGGCATTTCCTCTAAATCAGTCTCACTGAAGGTCATTTCCGATGCATTAATACTTTTTAGTGTATTTATATTGTCATGATTTTTTTGTGTTTCTTGTATCATAATGCAGAGTTTTTTGCTTGTGTTTTCTAATTATCTGCAGTATTATTAGATGTATCAATCAATCTGATGTTATATATCTTCAGAATGTGAGTTTAAGGTGCTAGGTGTCACTCTTAAGACTCTCAGAGTAACCACAAAAGTGACCCTAGGTGTTGGGAGTATTCAGGTAGGCTGAATGGAACAAAATACAGACAAATTCTAAAAATTTAACTAAACAATGTACACATTCAATGAAAAACAGCACAGAGAATTTATGCAAAAGTAGGTATTATGTAGGTATTATGACACACAGATCCTCTAATAAAGTCAGTCCTTAAGGATGTGTGTTGCCTCATACCCTTAATCCTGTCATCTGGGAAGCTAAGATTTCTGGTCTGTAGAGGGTTCTAAGGTTGACTGAGTGAGTGAGACCCTTCCCTAATGAATGACAGCAGAGGAAACAAAGGCACTATAAATCAGGAAGCAACAAATGAGAAGCCCAAAATATAGCTTATTTAAGAATGTCAAATCCAACCATCTATCAGCTTTAACATATAATTTAGCTTGCCACGGATTGTGGAATTAGCCCTTCTGATGCAGGCCTATATACCAGGCTTATTTGTCAAGTACTGACCTGCTGTAATCCCAATTACCTTTTGGAATGGCTTTGGTCTCAGCTATGTTATACGGCCACTTGGATCCTTCTTTGCTGTGCTGTGGGCTCAGGAAGGCTGGCTGCATCTGTGGGTCACTGCTCTGATCATGCCAGGTGCTGTGTAGGTGAGCTCCCTTCCCCAGGTCTCTGGTGCTTGCTAGTGCTTGTGCTGGTGATGGGGGAGGAGAGGCTGTGTATGGAGGCTAAAGTCTGTCTACTGGTCCTCACTATCGTCTTCCTCACAAGCTGGGGCTCAGGCTGAGCCTGGCAGCTGTGGCTATGTAGAACTTGCCACCGCTGCTGGAGCCGCTTCTGCCTGATTCTGTGGGCTCTAGATGCTCTGGATCTCTCTTCCTCTGCTGTGGTTGATAATTTACTGCACAACTCACTTTTTAGTAGAACAGTGTTTTTTTTGTTTTGTTTTGTTTTTGTTGTTGTTTTTTTTGCTTTTTCTCTCCTAGGCTGTTTTGGCATGGTTCCTGTGCTGCCATCTTAACCAGAAGTCAAAGTGGTTTTAATATGCATTTCCCTGATGGCTAAGGATGTAGAACACTTTTTTTTTTTTTTTTTTTGGTATTTTTTTCGAGGTAGGGTTTCACTCTGGCCCAGGCTGGCCTGGAATTAACTATGTAGTCTCAGGATGGCCTCAAACTCACGGCGATCCTCCTACCTCTGCCTCCTGAGTGCTGGGATTAAAGGCGTGCGCCACCATGCCCGGCTTAGAACACTTTTTTTTTTTTTTATGTTTATATGCCATTTGTATTTCTTCGGATGAGAAATCTTTGTTTAGTTCCATAGCCCATTTTTCAATTGTTTGATTTCTTATTGTTCTGTTTTTTTGAGTTCTTTGTATATTCTGGATATTAATCCTCTGTCAGATGTATAGCTGGCAAAGATTTTCTCCCATTCTTAGGTTGTCTCTTTGCTCTATTCACAGTGTCCTTTGCTGTACAAAAGCTTTTTAATTTCATGCGATCTCAGTGGTTGATTAGTGGTTTTATTTACTGAGAAATTGGGGTTATATTCAGAAAGTCATTGCCTATTCCAATATTTTGAAGGGTTTCCCCTACTTTTTTTCTCTAGCAATTTCAGAGTTTCAGGTCTGATATTAAGGTCTCTGGTTTTTCGAGGTAGGGTTTCACTCTAGCTCAGACTGACCTGGATTTCACTATGTACTTTCTGGGTGGCCTCCAACTCATGGCGATCCTCCTATCTTTGCCTTCTGAGTGCTGGGATTAAAGGCGTGCACCACCACACCAGGCTGCATTGATTATTTTCTGTTGGTATTTGCCCATCTCTAACGTGTTGAGAGATCCATACTTGTTCCACTTGTGGCCTCTGAGTTTGTATCACCAGGTTAGCTTTGGTTAAACAGGGGTGTGTGACTAAGTTGTCAGTCCACTTGTTTGGGCTGGGTGATCTGGGGTCTAAGCAGAGTCATCCGTGTGTGTGTCACCTCCAGGTGGGTCAGAGTGTGGCTCTAGCCTGCTTGGCTTGCTTGTTATCTGGCAGTACTCTTTTCTTCTTTTGTTACTTACTGCCTGAAGACTTTGGTGTATAATCCAGTGGGGTACAGTCTAATGGCCCAGGCCTAACTGGCAGGTTGCTCTGAACTGAGGCACACTCACCAGAAGATGACTTCTCCACCTTGCTCCCAAACTGGCCCTTGCTGTGTAATCAGCCACAAGACCATGAAGGTGTTGGGACTACAGCTACAGGCTTGGTGGTTTGAGTAATCTGGTCTAATGTGTTATCTCCAAATTTGGAGAAGTTGTTAGGTCCTCTCCTAGCCTGGCCCCAAATACAGCCCACCTGCAGTGAGCAGTTCCTCACCTTGCAGGAGTGCAGGCCCAAGACTGCCAGCCTGCCATGGGGACTTTCTCAGCTGGCCCAAGTGCAGGCCTCAAGACTTCCCTGTAATCTGTAATCGTATATGGAAGGTCAGCATCTATGTTATCTCATGCCTGTGTTTCTGACCATCTGCTAAAAGAAAGTTACCTTTCTCCTAATCCCTATCAGTAGGACCTGTGTAGCAAAACAGATTTTGTCATGAAGCCAACCCTGTTTCATTCTGTTGCCCTAATATCTGAACATCTCTCTGTGTCCCTGCCTCAGTACTAATCACCTGCAGTTGGCTGTTTACATTTCTCCTGCTAGACTGAATGCCAGAGCATGGGGCTCCCATCTGTATTGCTCTAGGAATGTCCTAGATGCCTGGCACAGAGCTTGGCTCATTAGGACTCCATAAATATTTGTTGAATTGCCATTCACTGTGTAAGTAATCTGTCCAACAAATATTTTTCTCCAGAGCCTCTGATAGACCAGACAGAATTCTAGATAATTGTGTGAGAGAGACAGGGAACAGTAGTGGAGAGAGTGGGGGAACTGAGATCTAGAAGGGAAAGAAGCCATACAAACATCCGAAACTGAGATGTTAGCGCTGCCAATTGGGCTCAACTCCAAAGTGGAGGTAGGCTCTAGGAGATTTTGATGATTAATTTTATGTGCCAAATTAAGTAGACTAAAAGATGACTAGGTAGCTGGTAAAATGTTATTTCTGAGCATGTCTGTGAAGGTGTTGATCACCTCCATCGATGTAAAAGAGGAATTAGAACAAAGAAGAGCAAACAATACCAAAGAAAGCACTCTTGCTGGAGCTGGGATACTCATCTTCTACACTTGAATATTGGCACTCTTTTTCTTTTCTCAACAGTCCAACTCCATTTGGTGTGTGTGTTTAAGTGATCTACTTTATTTTTAAATACATTTTATTTATTTGAGAGAGAGAAAGAGGCACAGAGAGAGAGAGAGAGTGAGGGAGAGAGAGAAAGGGCATGCCAGGTCCTCCAGCCACTGCAAACAAACTCCAGATGCATGCATCCACTTATGCATCTGGCTTACATGGGTCCTGGAGAATCAAACCGGGATCCTATGGCTTTGCAGGCAAATGCCTTAACTGCTAAGCCATCTCTCTAGCCCCTAAGTGATCTACTTTAATCTTCAGTTCAGTCTCTGGTGAGGGTCTCATGACAGATAGCATCATGGCAGGAATGCATGTGGGGAGTAAGAGATCATATAACAAAATAGGAAGCCCGAAAGTCAGAGATCAGGAAAGGACTACAGTGAGACAGCTGGCTCCAGTGCCTAATGATCTCCCACTAAACCTGTCTTAGCTACTGTTTTCATTGCTGGGACAAAGTACCTGACAATAGCAGCTTAAGGGAGTGTTACTTTCTTATTGCTATGAACAAATAGCTGTGTGTCCTAATATATGATCTATTTTCAAGAATGTTCATGAACTGCTGAAAAGAATGTATATTCTGTAGAGATCAAATGTTCTACAAATATCTGTTAAGTCCAGTTGATCTATAGTGTTGTTTAGCTCTATTATTTTTCTACTAATTTTCTCTTTAGATGATCTATCTATTTACATCAGTTGGGCATTAAATTCACCCACTGTTATTTCTTTTTAATTTTTAATTATTTTTTTTTTTTTTTTTGGTTTTCTGAGGTAGGGTCTCGCTCTAGTTCAGGCTGACCTGGAATTCACTATGTAGTCTTAGGGTTGCCTCAAACTCGTGGCGATCCTCCTACCTCTGCCTCCCAAGTGCTGGGATTAAAGGCACGTGCCACCATGCCCGGCTAATTTTTTCATTTTTATATTTGAGAGAGAAAAAGGGAGAGAGAGAGGGGCAATTAGAGAGAGAGAGAAAAGAGAATGAGCACACCAGATCCTTCAGCCACTGCAAACAAATTTCAGAAACATGCGCCACCTTGTGCATCTGGTTTACATGGATCCTGGGGAATTGAACCTGGGTCCTTTAGTTTTACAGGCTAGCACCTTAACCGCTAAGCTATCCTCCAGCCCTTACCCACTATTATTGTTTTGTAATTTATTTCTGATTTAATATCTAGTATGTTTTGCTTTATACCTGTGTTTGGGGCATATATATTTATTTATTTTTTATATTTATGCTTGTAATATCCTCTTGTTGAATTGTTCCATTGATGAGTATAATTGTTTGTGGTATTTTGAATGTATGTCCCACATGGACTGAGGTGTTTTATTGAACCTGAAACTTGGAGCTCCAGTCACCTGACTGGAGCAAGTATCCCTGGGGGCAGATACTGGAGTCTAGCTCTAAAGTGTTACTGGGGGCAGTTCTGAATTCCAGCCATAAGGTATGCAGAGAAGTTTGAGCTCTGGTGGGCCTCTGATGTTTGCTGCTGACTTTGTGCTTGCTGCTTTTGGTGTTTGCTGGCTGGTGATGGAAGTTTCTTTCTGTTTGGATGTATGGAAGCAGCTTCTTCCACCACTGAGGGAACTGCCCGCCTGCCTGCCAGATCTGGAAGCTTGAAATAAATCCCATCCTCCCCTAAACTGGGCCTAGTTTAGCTGTTCATCCCAGCAATGTATAGCTGTCTACAACAATTGGCCTTCTTTATTTCTTTTGCTTGCTTTTGGTTTAAATTCCATTTTGTAGAACCATGCCTGCTTGTTTCCTATTTTCATTTATATAGAATATCTTTCTATCCTTTCACCCTAAGATTGTGCCTATCTTTAATGGTAAAGTGGGTTTCTTGAAGACAGTAAACAGATGGATCCAGTTTTCTGATCTGGCCTATTAACCTATTTCTTTTGATTGGGAGTTGAGTCCATTGATATTCAGAGCTATAATTGAGAGGTATAAGTTAATCCTTGTTAAGTTGAAGACTGTGGAGTTTGGTGTTTTCTTGGTATTTGTTTCCATGTCTGTTCAAGTTTTTTTTTTAATTTTTTATTTTAGAGAAAGCAAGAGAGAGACAGGCAGAGAAAGAGAGAGAATTTGTGTGCCAGGGCCTCAGCCACTGCAATTGAACTCTAGACATTTGTGCCACCTAGTGGACATGTGCAACCTTGTGCTTGCCTCATCTTTGTGATCTGGAGTCTCAAACATGAGTCCTCAGTCTTTGCAGACTAGTGCCTTAATGGCTAAGCCATCTCTCCAGCCCTGTTCAAGTTTTGGTTATTATTTTTCCCCTTCTGTTGCCTCTCAGATATTTTTATTCCTCTCTTCAGTATGAAGTATTTAATCTTGTATTTTCTATAGTAATGCCTTAGTGCTATATATTCATAGAGTTGGCTTTTATCATGGAAAGTTTTGCTTTCACCTTCTGTTATGATGAATAATTTTGCAGGATATATAAATTGACAGCCGTGTTCTTTCAAAATTTGAAGTACTTGGGCTGGAGAGATGGCTTAGCACTTAAGGCATGTGCCTGAAAAGCCAAAGGACCCAGATTTGATTCTCCAAGTCCCATGTAAGCCAGATGCACATGGTGGCACATGCATCTGGAGTTCATTTGCAGTGGCTAGAGCCCCTGGTGTGCCCATTCTCACTCTCTGTCTCTCTCTCCTCTCTCTGTCTCTAATAAATAAAAATAAAAAATAAAATCTTTTTAAAAAATTGAAGTACTGTATTGCAAGACCTTCTGGCTTTTAGGGTTTCCATTGAAAAATTGAATACGGATTGGGTTCATGGATCAGCCTTGAAAGACAATTGCTTGCAAAGCCTACTGGCCTGGGTTAAATTTCCTAGTACCCATGTAAAGCCAGATGCACAAAGTGGCACATGCATCTGAAGTCTGTTTGCAGTGTCAAGTGGCCCTGGTGTGCCCATGCATTATCTCTCTGTCTCTCTCAGATATATATGAAAATCAGATGTAATTCTGATAGAGTAACCTTTATAAGTGATGAACTGTTTTTCTCTTATAGCCTTTAGTATTCTTTATTTTCTGTGTTTTAACTATAATGTAACATAGAGAACTTCTTTTCTTATCCTATCTGGTATTCTTTGTGCCTCTTGTATATGGATGGGCCTCTCTTTCATAAGAAATGAAAATTTTTCTTCTATAATTTTATTGAAGATGTTTTCTTTGTTCTTGGCTTATAGTATAGTTCTTCCCCTTCTTGTATGCCCAGGATTAGAAGGATTAGAATGTTTGTTTGTTTGTTTGTTTCAAATAAATCCTGACAATTTATTATTTGAGAAAAATATATGCTTTACAGCTCATGATTATAATGAGAAAATATATGTTTTGAAATAACAGTCAAAAGAAAATACTTACTGTCTGGAGAGATGGCTTAGTGGTTAAGGTACTTGCCTGCAAAGCCAAAGAACCCAGATTTAATTCCCAGGACCCATGAAAGCCAGATGCACAATGGGGTACATGCATCTAGAGCTCATTTGCTGCAGCTTGGAGGCTCAGGCACACCCATATTCTCTCTCAATCTGCCTCTCAAATAAATAAAATTTAAAAATAAAAATATTTTACAAAGAAAATATTACACATGATACATATTATAGAATTCTATTTATACATAACCAAAGCAGTACTAGAAATTTATTTATAGCCCTCAGGGCATGCCTGTGGTGAGTTTCTATTTAAAGCTGTAGCAACTCAGATCTTTCTTGGGTCAGTGACGAAAGACACTGGGAAATACATGTTTAGCTATCACCATGTCTGGCTGTAAACCTAGATTTTTAATCTTCCCCTCTCCATATACATGCATTTACTTTATTGCCTGTAAATTTCTGCTGGTTTACTATCATTAGCATACTAAATAGTCATCTGCATTTATTTGGTTTCAAAAAATATGTAAAAACGCATCAGGAAGAGCTCCCGTGGCTTCCAAGCAGTCACTGTGATGGTGTCAGGAGCTCCTTGGGAAATGTAAAGCAGCAACACTGAATAAATAGCGATGTGTGACTTTTTGATGGCCTTTACCTGAACTCAGGATGCTATAGCAACAGAACTGACATGATATAAAAGAGTGCTTATGGGCCAGGCATGGTAGTGCACACCTTTAATCCTAGCACTCAGGAGGCAGAAGTAGGAGGATCGCCATGAGTTCAAGGCCACCCTGAGACTACATAGTGAATTCCAGGTCAGCCTGGGCTATAGTGAGACACTACCTCAAACCCCTCCCACACACACACAAAAAAAAGAGTGATTATGAGCTGGAGTTTAGCATATGGAGACTAGTTTAAGGAAAGGGGAACACAAATACAACATTGTTGTGTACATATTAATTAAGGTCCAACTTGTCAAAGGCAATGTACAATGTAACCATTCATCTGCCCATATCCTTTGCATGCCTGAAATCAAGCGTTTGCTTTTCTGCAGTATTTCCTCAGTCTTTCAGAGCTCTAACTTGTCAAGGTGTTTAGAAATGACTTCAAAATGAAGAGCTCTTTTCTCCAAAGATCTCTTTCTCTTATTCACAAAGAAAGTTGTCTTTCATTTCAGCAGTTCATTTTGTTCTTATTTTGTGAGCACATGTATTTTTGTTCTTATACATTGCTTGGTTTCACACTTTCACCATAAATTACACAATATTCTATTATATTATATATCCTACTTGAATTAACTTGTCTGTGACTGGGAATTAAGAGGACAACTTCTGTTAATACCAATTGAAGCTATGTGTGTGTGTGTGTGTGTGTGTGTGTGTGTGTGTCCATGTGCATTAAGACAAAAAAATGCTGGCAAACTGAAATATCTCATAAAGAAATTACAAAAAAAAATGGGTCCTTGTCTAAGGATGAGGACAGAGGTTAAATAGAACAATGTGATTCAAAGTATTTGTGGCAAGAAAAAACTAGTTTATGTATTACCTATAGAAAACCACAACCTATAGCATGAATAAAAATTGAAAAAAATTATATTTAGAACCTGAATATTTCATTGGATACAAAATTTTATATTTGGTATTTTTACATACCATATCTATATGCCTCTGTGGAGTATACCCAAAGATGTCACACTTAAATTAATTCATATGTGCTCACACAGGTTAAAAACAATCATAAATAACTAAAGTATTTTCAGATGTTCCTATAGAAATTAGTTGTTTTTTTTTTCTTTATTTAAAAATATTGCCAGGTGTGGTGGCAAATGCCTTTAATCCCTGGACTTGGGAGGCCAGGATAGGATGGTGGCTGTGAGTTTGAGGAGCCATCCTGAGACTACCTAGCGAACTCCAGGTCAGCCTGGGCTAGAGTGAGACCCTACCTCAAAAAAAAGAAAGAAAAGAAAAGAAAGAAGAAAAAAAGAAAAAAGAAAGATATTTGGACAACATTCCACAGTTATGTGCTTCCAGAAGTTCTATAGCTGATAAGGTACTGCTACTCAATGTTCCAGTTCACACCAATACACTCTTCCCATACATCTGGTCTTTTAAAAGTATCCCACAGTTCCCTCGTGTTCTGTTCATACGTTTTTTTTGAACTTGTCATTGAGTTTGGCCTCCTGATTTATTTCTTTGGTCTTGTCTTCAATCTCTGATAGCTTGCCCTCCACATGTTGGTGAGGCTATCTTGGGAGCCTTTCAGTTGAGTTACTTCATTTTTTGACTTCCATTAGGTTTTTCCTCTGCGTCTCTATGACTTTATTGAATTCCATTTTCATTCTTTGGTTTGACCTTCTGATTGCATTTAATTGATTGTGCTCTCTTGGAATTCATTCATGCTTTTCAGCATGTCCTCTTTAAGTTCATCCTGCTGTCTATCGAGTTCTTTTGGTTGATTCTCTTCCATTTCACTCAGCAGTTTGTTCATGAAGGCCTACTTCTTAAAGGTCCCATGACCACACTGAGTATCCAACCTCAAACTGATTAAATTAAACGACAGAAGATTACAGTCTCTATGCTGTCTTCCTGTGGTGTCAGCAGAAGGCATACCGTGGGACTTCTCATCCTCTATAGTCACATGAGTCTCCTTCATAACTCCTTTTCTATGCAACTATATATGTTCTACTCACTCTGCTTCTCTAGGGATCACTGTTACAAAGGAAGGAGCTCCACGGTGGAGCAAGAAAGATGGTGGAATATACCCATCCACCCCACCCCCCTTCAGTGGCTGAGGCTGTTCTTCTGGACATTCAGGCATGGTTGGCTGCATATACGCTAAGCTGCTTCTGTAGTGAAATGACTTCCTCAGATATAATCAGGTCTTTGGGGAGAAGCCATGTCAGAGAGAGGTGAAGGGCAGAGTAAGGTATGGGTGTAGTTTACCAAACCATGGCCTCAAAGTGAGTGAAGCATGCCATCTAAGAAGTGTATATGGAGCAGAGTGAAAGGGGCAGGGTCTGTGGGGTTGAGAGGAAGGTTGCAGAACACCTGACCCAAGACTTAAACCCCAAAGCTCAGACCCCGTTGTAGTTACCTTTGCATTGGTGGGACAAAATACCTGACCAAAAGCAGTTGATGATATGAAAGGTTATTTCTTTTTTTTCTTTGGCTTACAATCTCAAGGAGAAGCTTCATGATGGAAGGAAAAAGATGGTAAAGCAGAGGTTGAACATAACTTCTGCCTCAGCAGGTGGAGGATAGCAGTAAGAGAGTAAGCTGAGCTCTGGCAAGGGGGAGCTGGTTATAACACTCCAAAGCCTGCCCCCAGGAACACACCTCCACCAGAAAGGCTTCACCTCCCTAACTGTCACCAGCTGGGGAACAAGCATTCAAAACACATGGGTTTATGGGGCACATGCTGCACACCACCCCAGACCCCTCATGCCTATAGACAGCAGTTGGTCTTCCCCTCTCCAACCCTACAAGGCTGTTTCAGCCTTTTGTTCTCATACTATAGAGCTTTCCCTTTAGCCTTTAATTGTGACTATTAATTACAATTCCATACTTGCCAGTGGCATGAGAGATGCAGATACAAATTGCCAGACCTTGTTTTTTATGGAGATAGGGTCTCACTCTAGCCCAGGCTGACCTGGAATTCACTATGTAGCCTCAGGGTGTCCTTGAACACACAGTGATCTTCTGACTCTGCCTCCCGAGTGCTGGGATTAAAGGCATGTGCCACCATGCCTGGATTTTATTTTTTAATTTTTATTTTTTTCAAGGTAGGGTCTCACTCCAGCCCAGGCTGACCCAGAACTCACTCTGTAGTCTCAGGGTGGCCTCGAACTCTACCTCTACCTCCCAAGTGCTGGGGTTAAAGGCATGCACCACCATGCCCAGTTTATGCCTGGCTTTTAAACACTTCATTTTTATTTATGTTATGTTATGTTATGTTATGTTATGTTATGTTATGTTATGTTATATTATTTTATTTATTTATTTATTTATTTTGGCTTTTCAAGGTAGGGTTTCACTCTAGTTCAGGCTGACTTGGAATATACTATGTAGTCTCAGGGCAGCCTCGAACTCCTGGCAATTCTGCCTCTTGAGTGCTGGGATTAAAGGCATGCACCACTATGCCCAGCTCTATTTTTATTTATTTATTTGAGAAAGAGAGAATGCACACTCCAGGTCCTCCAGCCACTGCAAACAAATTCCAGATGCATGCGCCACCTTGTGCATCTGGCTCACATGGGTCCTGGGGAATCTAACCTGGGTCCTTAGGCTTCACAATCAAGTTCCTTAACCACTAAACCATTTCTCTAGCCCATGCCCTGGCTTTTAATCTGTATTTTGAAAACTGACCACTGGCCTTCCCAATCTGGGCCTCCACCCTGATCCTGGCTTGGGAGTGCAGAGCAGGGTTTTGGTTGCTCTCTATAGAGCAGCCACCCATGGGATCTCTAACAGCTACAGCTGCTTTGTTGGTTGTAGTTTCCAGGAAGTTAAAGTTGGTGCACATTTTCATATCTTCCTGCTCTTCATTTGATTCTTTCACTATGTATCTAAATAAGAATGGTTAATAGGGGCTGGAGATATGGCTCAGAGGTTAAGGCACTTGCCTGCAAAGCCTAAGGAGCCAGGTTCAATTCCCCAATACCCACAAAAAGCAAGATGCACAAAGTGACGCATGCATCTGGAGTTTGTTTGCAGTGGCTGGAGGCCTTGGTGTGCCCATTCTTTCTCTGTGTTAAATAAATAAATAAATAGTTAATAGAAGCCATACCACAGACTCAGTGCTATTCCACTTTGAAATTTCCTCTGCCGAACACATTAGTTTATTACTTTTTAAAAAAAAATTATATTTTTTTGGAGAGAGACACAGAGAGAGACAGAGAGAGAGGGAGAGGGAGACAGAGAATGGGCGCACCAGCAGTCTCTCAGCTGTTGTGAACTAAATCCAGGTGTGTGTGTGTCCCCTTGTGGGCAAGTGCGGCATTGCGCCCTTGCATCACTTTGCATCTGGCTAAATGTGGGACCTGGAGATTGGAACTGGTGTTCTTAGGCTTAGCATGCAGGCGCCTTAACTGCTAAGCCATCTCTCCAGCCCTAGTTCATTACTTTTACATTCATCCTTAATCAAGTTGTCAGGCCATGAGCAAAATGCAGCCAGACTGTGTCAGCATATCACATGAATTGACTTTAGCCCAGTTCCCAGTAGAGTCTTTGTTCCCTTATCTCATGAGCCCTGCCTCCATACTCCACATTTCTCTTAGCATTATGGTCTTCCAAAGCCTTAGTGGAATGGTTCATTAAGCATTGCTTACAGCATTGTAAAATTTCTATAATGCCAAGTTGCACAGTCCTCCACATTCCTCCCTTAAAGCAGTTCCAAAGGTCTACGAACAACATGGTCAGGTTTAAACATCAATGGCGCTACTCTCAGAATCAAATTTCTGTATCAGCTACTTTCTCATTGCTGGAAAATGCCTGATTAAGAAGGAACTTAACAAACAGAAAGAATTAAATTTGACTTAAAGTTCTAGGGATATATATTTCATAGCAGGAAGGCATGGTGGCAGGAGTGGAAAGCCAGTTCATCACATTGGAAACCAGGAAACAGAGTATTAACAACAGGAAGTGTAGGACCAAGCTATAAGACCCTTTAGCAATGTTCCACTTCATCTAGCAAAGCACTGTCTTGTAAAAGTTCTACAACTTTCTCAAACAGTGCCAGAAGATGGGGACCAAGTATTCAAACATCTTTGGGGGGACATTATACATTCAAAGTATACCACCACTATTAAAGACAAAAATGTATGTTCAGAACCAAGGTTTCAGTAAAGTTGCATGATGCAACATGACATGTGCTGCCCCAAAAATTCAGATTCATTACATGCTTGATCTGGAATTAATTTGTGGTGGCATATTGGGCATTCAGAAACCTTTTATTGTTACCAAATTTTTCATGACTGCCACATTCAGTTATGTGACCCCCATATGGGGTCATAAGCCATAGCTTAAGAAGCTAGATTCTAGAGTATCTTATTTGTATCTCAAACGGCAAGAAGGTCCCAACCAGCATAAAGGTTGGGTATAAATGTGGAACTTTGCAACTTTAAGCAGTAATCCCAAGCACAATACCAACAAGCTCCCAAAGAAAAGACTATGGAAAACTGTATGTCTTGACCCATGACATGCATCACTATCAGTCTAAGTCAATATCGGTAGTTTTCTCCTCATTTTTCCCAGTTATAAGAGTACCTTTATAACCCACATCTGGCTAAGCAAAAATCTGCCAAGTTGAGTTAGAGTGATGGTTCTGGAAAGTTTATTAGCTCTTCTGCCTTGAACATAGACATGATGGTTAGTATGGATGCAGCCATCTTGTTATCATGAAATAAAGATCAAGATAATTAGTTATGTGTCCCGACAGAGTTGAGTTGCTGAACAAGAACCAGAAGGCATCTGCCTCTCATTTTGTCCTATCAGCTTAACAAAATCCTGTTGGTTTATCGCCACTAGAATCAGCTTTTTGTTTCTTTGAACAAATTTCAACCTGGTACAGAAGTAGAAGTAAACTGCCTCCCAAATGCTTTGGTTTTATTCATGTTTGAGAATTAAAGATAAATCAGAGGACAATTTAATCAGATGCCTGGAGCCAGAGGCTCAGCTCCAGACTCAGTAGAAAACAGAACTGCCAAATATCATTACTAACAGCACAGAACAGCCCGCTGGTGAGGCATAAGAGTTAATGATGTGTGTCTCAGTCTCAGCCACTGACACAAACAAGGCAGCAGAATGAGGTCAGTGATGGATACTGTCACATCCGCTATGGGCTTGCTTGATTTTATCCCTCAGTCACCAATAGCTTTTGGTATCTCACTGCCAAAATGCATGATTAAGGCATGATGGGCAAGAAAAATCAACCAAAATCAAGTAACTATTGACCATACTTTATGAGAAAATAAACGAGATAAGGTTTAAAGGCTTTATGTTTACATCAATGAATTCATGAAAATATTTATCAAGTACCTACTTTGTACTAGAGCCTATGCTTGGTGTCGGTGTGATACTCTGACTCCAGTAAGGACAATAAACCATGGACACAAACTCGAACAGAAACCAAAGGAATTGTGGGAGTCTTGTTAGAAGAAGGAGGTATACTCATCTTAGGGAGTATAGCAATTACCTTCAAGTTGCTGGAACAAACACCTGATCAAAAGCTGCTCCTGGGAGGGTAGGCTTTATTTCAGTTTACAGTTTTGAGGGGAACCTTCATCATGGCAGGGAAGGTATAGCATGAACAGGGAGCTTGCTTACATCATCACATACTAGCAACAGCAATACACCTCCTCCAGCAAGGCTCCACCTCCCAAAGACACAACAACTTTTCCATGCTCCGCTTTGTGCATCTGGCTTTAAATGGGTACTGGGGATTTGAACCCAGATTTTCAGGTTTTTCAAGCAAGTACCTTTAACTGTTAAGCCATCTCTCTAGCCCCCACTTGTGTTTTTTTTAATGCAAAACATCAAAACATGGGCTAGAGAGATGGCTTAGTGGTCAAGGCACTTGCCTATAAAGCCAAAGGACCCAGGTTTAATTCTCCAGTACCCATGTAAAGCCAGAGGCACAAGGTGGTGCATGCATCTGGAATTTGCAGTGGCTAGAGGCCCTGATGCACCCATTCTCTCTCTCTCTCTCTCTGCCTCTCTCTATCTCAAATAATAAATAAATAAAATCTTTTAAAAACTTCAAATCTAAGTTAATTGCTCAATTCCACATTGTAATTAAGGTCACAAGTGAATTTCTTAGGTACCCCAGAATATCAAGTAATCTTAAATATTACATATTAAAAGTACTAGGGCTGAGGGGGATGATTTAGTGGGTAAGAACATTTGGTTCTCAAGCATGAGAAACTAAATTTGATCTCTAGCATCCATGTTAAAACAAACAAACAAAAAAGAGATATAACTAAGGTGACTGAGGTGACACTTAAAATCCAAGTTACTCAAGGGGCTGAAGCAGGAAGATCACAAGTTAGAAGAGTCTAAGATAGCAAGTGTGAGGCTCTGAGTTTGATTCTCAGCACTTCATAAACAAAAAAACAAAAAGTAGATATACACAAAATAGTTTCTTCTTTATTTTTCACAAAATATTTCTTACACAAAACTCAAATTGTTGGTATGATTTATTCATTTTTTTCTATGAACAAGGTTGAAACCTCTTGAAGTTAAAGATTTTCCAATTTTGGAAATCTTGCCATCTCTTTGTGAGACAAGTGGACTTATGAAAGATTAAGCTGGGCCAGGCCTCATTCAGGCCTGATGTGGGCTGAAAGCTTGCCATCTCAGCATCCAGAAGTTAGAGAGAGGATGGCGCAGAGCAGTGATGTGCAGAAAGGGTGATGCTCCAGTCACGTAGATAGTGTATGTCCTTCTAAGGACTAAGATGGGAAGCTGTCTTTTTTTTTTTTTTTTTTTTTTTTTTTTTTTAGCAGAAAAGTGATGTTCTTATGTATTTTTAATTTATTTGTGTGTGTGCGTTTGTATGTGCCATAGTACACATATGGAGGTCAGAGGACAACTTTTGGGTCTGTTCTCGGACTCATTGGCTTGTGAGCTTTGGAATCTTCTGGCTCACTTCTTGTTGTATGCACACTGGGATCACAGGTGCATGTACCACTTTGTATCCAGCTTTACGTGAGTACTGTGGAATCAAACCTGGGCTGGTTAGCTTTGCAAGCAAGCGCCTTTAACCACTGAGGAATCTTCCCAACCCCCCCCCATTTCCTCCCTGCTGATGTGACGTATAACTCTGACTCCCTGCTTCTGTCATGCTTTTCCCACCGTGATGGATTCTGTCCTCTGGAAATGTAAGTGAAATAAATGTCCTACGCTGCTTTTGTATTTTTGTCCCAGAAATGAGAAAGTAACTGATACACTGTTCCATTGCCTGCTGAACCATCTGCCAGGCTTAAAGGCTTTTAAAAGGCAGGACCCTCAATTTGTATTTGGCAAAGTCTCTCATTGCTTTGATTTTAGATGATATATTTTCTTTAGTTTCCTCATTTCTGCTTGAAAAATTCCAACCCAGTCTTAAGCTACTCTAAAAAAAGATATCTTCGCATTTCAGTGAGATAATACTGTTCACTTTATATTAGCTTTTTGTATGGCAGTATGCAGATTACAAAGAAAAACCTCCCATTGACCTGCTCCTTCTTCAGTGACCACTCCCAAAGCTCAACTCAAGATGGGAGATGAAGCAATGATGCTAAATGGACCATATCTGATTTAAGCCAGTCACAACTCTCATCCATCTTTTATCATTGAAAACTGAGAACCAGAGGGGTGATATAGCTGGGCAGTCATGAGCCTGGATGTGTAAGTCAGGTCTCGGATGGAACACCCTGGAGAAGGGCATAGAGGAAGGGCCTGGCACTGAGAACACAAAAAAGTAGGAATTCACAGGAGTATGAATGAGATGGTATGTCAGAGGGACTTGCCCTGTGTCCTGGCTATGGGCCAGGCTAAGTCACATGCCCTCTAAGTCTCTCATTCCTCATCAGTAAAATGTTAGGCAGGAAGGCAATTGCTACATAACAGGCCTTTTTAGATCAGAGGGCACCACATGTCTAAAGTCACAAGTAAGTACTAATCAATGTTGGTGGCTTCAATGCCTCACCTTCTTCTATTCCTGCCCTCCCCAAGCTCATGTGGGCTTTGAGTGATGGGAACATTCTCTGTATCATTTTGAGAATACTGCAAGTCAAGAGGTACAGCACATCTTGTTTCCAGATTTTATTAAAAAGAGAGAGAGACCTGGAGACCTCTCCAGTTCTCAGCGGCAATCTTCCTGGCCGGGTTCCTGAAGAATGCATGCCAAAATGATTGCTACTTCACAGGGAAAAGATGGAAGAGGGAAATGGGATGCATAATTTGATAAAGAGCAAGCTTTCCAAATGTCAATGACTGAACATCAGGGGGTTGCTGGCTAGGGGGGCCTGTTAAGTTTCTGCTCCTGGCAGCTTCTGTGCCTTCATTTTGTTCACTTAAATTCTGCAGTTCAGGTCCTCCATGTCTATTAATGTGCTTCCATGTGAGACTCCTAATCCATGGCATCCTAATGGGCTCAGACGGCAGCAGCACAGTTTGGGATTTCTTATTTGTAGATAATGATTCCGCACCTTAACAAAGGATACAGCTTGAGAGATAGATAGACGAGAGTCATTCTCTGCATGACTTTGGGCAATAGTGAGCCACTCTGGGCCTCAGGTTCCCTGCCGATAAAATGAGGTTGTGTTTGTGACTTCCTGAAGCCAAAACAGGGATAAATGAGGTCAGATGTTATGTAATACCTGGTGCAAAAAGACAGAATTTTGGGGGTGGGGGGACTCAGGAGATTTCTCAGTGGTTAAAGGTGTTTGTTTGCATTGCCTATAAGCCTGTGTTCAATTCCTTAGCCACTGATGTAAAGCCAGATGGGCATTTGTTTGCACTGTTGCGGAAGAGGGGGCAGAAAGATTGTTAGAATCACAAGTTGGGGCTTTATGCACAGAGACTGGGGCATACCCCCCAGAACTCTTGACTAACCTCACAATGCATGACCCACATTCCCCATTGATGAGGGTCCCTTTGAAAGTGGGAGGACAGGGAGGAGGACAATGGAACCAATACTATGAATGTAAAATCAAAATAATATAAATAAAATATATATTTTTAAAAAAGACTGTTGTGTATACACACACACACACACACACAAAAAAAAAAGATTTTTAAAATTTTTATTTTTTTATTGACA
The DNA here is from genome assembly GCA_036365145.1 of Orientallactaga sibirica. Taxonomy (NCBI): domain Eukaryota; kingdom Metazoa; phylum Chordata; class Mammalia; order Rodentia; family Dipodidae; genus Orientallactaga; species Orientallactaga sibirica. Next base: position 40,148,767 of record JAEOAD010000011.1, on the reverse strand, counting down.
ATTTCCATAATTGTAGACAATATCCCTATTATGATGTTCTTGTGTAGGTAGTGTCAGGCACTGTGAGGTCATGGATATCCAGGCCATTTTGTGTCTGAAGGGGCACATTGTAAGGAGTCCTACTCTTCCTTTGGCTCTTACATTCATTCCGCCACCTCTTCTGCAATGGACCCTGAGCCTTGGAAGGTGTGTTAGAAATATTTCAGTGCTGAGCACTCCTCTGTCACTTCTTTTCAGCACCACGGTGCCTTCTGAATCATACCAAGGTCACCAGCATCTGAAAAGAGAAGCTTCTCTAACCAAAAGTGAGAGCAGCATTAATATATGGGTATGAACATTAAGAGAAGTGCTTACTGGGCAGTTTGGTGAGCATAGTATATACATTTAGCAAGACATCAGCAGACGTTATACCCCTAGATAGGGCTATACCCCTGTTGTAGGTTCAGTATCAGGGATGCATTCCCTCCCACGGGCCTCCAGTCCAATTAGAGAGTGGCTGGTTTCCCCCGTAACAGACATGCCACTGTTGCACCTGTTGGCTCATTTGGTTTGGCTGGCCAAATTTAAGGCTTGCAGTATCCACTATTGAGTATCTTCACTGGTAATTTCTCTCTTTCCTATTGAACTGCATGCAGTGTAGCTTTTTTCAGCTTTCTGTCAGCTGGTTCACATGGAGGAGGCTTTCAGCTCAGCTCCAACAGGATTTCTCAGAGACCTTCCAGCCCAAGTATGTGAAGTCTTAAGCAACAGAGTCTTACCATCTATTTCTGGTGGGAAAACAAGGGCCTTGACAATGACCAGTAATGTTTTGGGGTTACCAGTGACCTCTTTGGCCAACAACTTGCTGGAATGTATTCCATCCCTGGCACTGAAATTTTTTAGTAACAATCTGTGTTCCATTGTCCAGAAAAGTAGGTTTCCATATGACTTATTTATATCCTCTTAGGTTTTGATTAGCCCTCTCTCCACCTTTCCTTTACTCAATTCCTTCCCCTAACTTCGTATAGGCCTCTTCACCCCCATTAATCTGTTCTTCTATTTACATATATACAATACCATCCTGTTAAGTCCCTCTCCCTCCCTTTCTAGTCCCTTTATATCCCCTTTCTAGCTTACTGGCTTCTGCTACTGAGTTTTATTCCTACTCACATAGAAGTCCAATCATTTGTAGCTAGGATCCATCCTATTAAGTCCCTTCTCCCTCCCTTTCTATTCCCTTTATATCCCCTTTCTAGCTTACTGGCTTCTGCTACTGAGTTTTATTCCTACTCACATAGAAGTCCAATCATTTATAGCTAGGATCCACATAAGAGAGAGAACATGTGATATTTGGCTTTCTGGGCTTGGGTTTCCTCACTAAGTATAATCCTTTCCAGATCCATTCATTTTCCTACATATTTCATAACTTCATTTTTCTTTACCACTGAGTAGAACTCCATTGTGTAAATGTGCCACATCTTCATTATCCACTCATCAGTTGAGGGACATCTAGGCTGGTTTCATTTCCTAGCTATTGTGAATACAGTGACAATAAACAAGTATCTCTGAGGTAATGAGATGAGTCCTTAGGATATATGCCTAGGAGTGGTATAGCTAGGTCATATGGTAGATCTATTTTTAGCTGTCTCAGGAACCTCCACATTGATTTCCACAATGGCTGCACCAGATTGCATTCCCACCAACAATGTAGAAGGGTTCCTCATAATACACACAAAAGATAAAAAGAGACAGATAGTTTTTAAGAATGGGTACACCAGGGCCTCTAGTCACTGCAAACAAACTCTGGATAAATGCACCACCTTGTGCATCTGGTTAACCTGGGTAGTGGAAATCAAACCTGGGTCCTCAGGCTTCACACGCCACCACCTTAACCATTAAGCTATCTCTCTAGCCCAGCTTTTTTGGACAATCATTCATTATGTTCATGTAAAAATATTTCATTGTGCCAAAGGTGTCAGTGTTCTGAAATGGTAGATAGTCCTAATAGTTGTGTGAGCAGTGAGGCACTAATGACATCTACTGTCAAATTTCAGAGATTCATGACTTCCTTCAGGTCATTACAAACCAGCCTTAGTTCCAATAGGCTATACTGTAAATGGACAAAATAAAATATGAATATGATGTACGAGAAATGGCTTTTATTTTAAGTACTTGGCATAAAATGTGGGTTCAATCCTCTGGCTATAAATGTTGGTGTTTCTCTAAGTTATAACAAATCTGCAAAAGCAAAAATTGATCAACTGTTTCATTCCTTTTAAAAAACAAAGAGATGAACAGCTTCTCTAAATTAGTGTGGCACAGCATTTAATTTAATGATGTTTAAAACTCTACCGTTCTGGAGGCTAAAATATATCACTTATTGACAAGAAGACAATCAAATGACACAGTACTAAATCTCAGTAAACAGGGAAATCATTGTGGTGGGCCATCACAGGCACAGACTCCAGGCCCAGGAGGGAGTGGGGGAGGACGACGCTTGCATGGTTAGGACATAGCAAGGACGGAAATGATGGCTGTTCTTGTGTATTAAACATGGAATCAGAGTGATAAATATTTGGCCCAGTTCAAATGGAAAGGCTCTGAAAGGAACTTTTAGGTGAAATTCCTTTAATATAAACCTTTTACAGTAGGGGCATTCTCAGATGATCAAAGGCAAGAAGCCCTCAGAACAAAGGAAAGATCACACTGTTATAACCTTTTAAGGGGAAAGGGCTCTACCTAGAGATCAGGCTTTGGTACAGGGTGGATGTGACTCAGGTTACTACTAGTTTAGAGGCTACGAGAAGGCACAGGACAATTCATAGACAGAGCATTGTCTGGTTTTGTCTCCACAGGACTCACATCTGTCCTCTTAAAGGAATAGTGTCTATGACTTCAGATGAACCTCTACTTCCCAGGTTACATGACCTCAGGCAGGTCACCTCTTCTGACTAGCCCATCCCCTCACCCTGAATTAAGAAGATGTCACTCCTCGTCAGCCTGAACACAGTGAGGTCTTCCAGAACTTTATATCTTATATTTTCACAAACTTGGCATGCTTTGTGACTTGCCCAAGGTCACAGAACCAAAGAAGCCAAGCCAGAATCTGAACTGTCATCTGAAACTGCCACTGTGAACTGGAAAGTGACAAATAGGACTATAAGGGCCACCACTGAGGCTTCAGCAAAAAATATAAAAATGCTCACTCATTTGTTAACAAATATTTATTGTATAGTGTGAGCTTGGCATTGCTCTAGGCATGGGGGTAGTAGAAACAAATGATTACCAGACAAAGAAGGTAAGATAGGGCAATTGCAATGAATACGGGAAAATATAGATTTTTATTAATGGAAATGAGGGGTAGCAAATTTAAACAGGGCTGGGAAGAGCTCCCTGAAGACATGACTTCTGAGAAGAGCCTATTGGAAGTGAACTGTTACAAGGCTACGTAGGGAGGTCATTTGAGCAACAGCACTAAGAAGGAAACAAGATCTCCATGTGGAGGACCCAGAGGAAGGTGGTAGCAGTGGGAGCAAGAGAAATGGATGAAGGTTCATGTTTAGCCGATAGAACCAAGTGCTATCTTCTAGAAGGTCGAACTAGTACTAGTACCAGCATAGGCTGAATGGAGTAGCAAAGAAAATGACGTTAAAGACCACTCTTGGGCTTTGGCCTCTGGGGAGTGGTGGTGTGTGAGGTCCCCTTATCCTGTCAATAGCATTTTTGTCTGACTTCTGTAGACAGAGTAGATGATAAAGGCAGAAGAACTGGAAGTAAAGATGAGGTTTCTGCATGAGAATGTCTCTTTTATGTGACAAAAAAATGTATTTTATGCACTAATGGCAAGGTAACATTTATTTAGAATTTTGCACCATACCACTGTCAATCCCTAGGGATGTGCTTTTATCTCACTAGCTGCTCTGTCTCAGTTTTTTCTTTTTCTTTTTTTTTTTTTTTAAATGTTTTTGAGAGTGACAGACAGAGGGAGAAAGAGGCAGGAGAGAGAGAGAGAGAGAGAATGGGTGCACCAGGGCCTCCAGCCACTGCAAACAAACTCCAGAGGCATGCGCCACCTTGTGTATCTGGCTTATGTGGGTCCTGGGGAATCGAGCCTCAAATTGGGGTCCTTAGGCTTCACAGGCAAGTGCTCAACCACTAAGCCATCTCTCCAGGCCCCCCCTTTTTTTTTTTGGTAGAGCTTTCTCTATCCAGTACCTAAACAGCATTCTTCAGGGTACAGAGTTCCTGTTTCTGTCTGGGAAATTTGCATGCATCTGTATGCTAAGTCTCAGGTTTGTATGTTCAGCTCAGGCCTCTTCCCCGAGGTACCCTGGAGACCTGTGCACTATACTGCTTCCTTACCTCATCACCTGGCTGTTCAGCAAACATCTCACACTTCATTTGTCTAAACAGAACTCCTGACCCTCCAGTCACAGCTCTGTGGGCTTCCCAGATTGGCTGCCCATTAGTAAAGGTTACCCATCCACCTCCATTTAGTTGTACCAGCTCCAATGCCAGGCAGTGTATTTGCCCATCCATCTTCTCTTCAGCAAACCCTGTTGATGTCACCCATGCTGGTCCTTCCTCCCTCCATCCCCAGCATCTACGCTGTTCACCTCTATCACCTCTCATTGGATAATGCTGCCCTAGGAGCAGCCTGCACGTGCTCTTTCTACCTCCATCTTCCCATCTTGGAGCTACTCTCCACTGGTCCCAGGGTCTGGTCAAAGGTGAATCAATTGTGCCGTTTCCTTGTGAAAACCTTTATATTTTCCCATTGAAGCTCAGATAGAAGTGAACTTTTTTTCAGTGGCTCCTGACTACCTCCTAATGTTATTGTCCCATCTCTCCCAGGTTCTTTGGGTTATCAGGCCCTAGTAATGTTATGTACACCGTTGCTGTGCCTGGAATCTTCTCGCCCTTGCTCCCCACATGGCTGGCTCCTCCTTCACCATCAGGTAATCCTCTCTCAGAACCCCATCCTCAGCTTGATCTAAAGCCCTCTTCCCACTCCTATCCTCAGTCTGTCATATTAGTGGAATGTGCTATCTATTTGGGAATGTCGCCACTTAATTATCTGGCACCACTAAAGGAACCCTGTGTAAAATTCTCTGGTAACTGGCATATATTTCCCAACTGTTCCCAGAATGTTTCAGCTGTGCATGGATTAGTGCTTTGGGCAGCTAGGCAGATAATCCTCTCTTTGATCTATCTCTGCCAGATACACGGTACAGTAAATATCATGATAAATGCCATCAAGATTATTGGGCTTCTCTCATCAACCCTAGCACAGAGGGCTTCAATAAAGACTGCCTGATGAACTCTTTTAGATTCAATGCTATTTGATCATTTCCCTACTTTATTTATTTATTTTGGTTTTCTAGGTAGGGTTTCACTCTGGTCCAGGCTGACCTGGAATTCACTATGTAGTCTCAGGGTGGCCTTGAACTCACCATGATCCTCCTACCTCTGCCTCCCGAGTGCTGGGATTAAAGGCGCACACCACCACGCCTGGCTAAAAATTTTTATTTGAGACAGAGAGAAAGAGAGAGAGAGAGGAAAGAGAAAGAGATAATGGGCATGCCAGAGCCTCTAGCCACTCACTGCAAATGAACTCCAGATGCCTACGCCACCTTGGGAATCTGGCTTACATGGGACCTGGAGAATCGAACCTGGGTCCTTAAGTTTCCCAGGCAAGTGCCTTAACTGCTAAGCCATCTTTCCAGCCCCATTTCCCTACTTTAAAAGTGCTGTGAATTTCATTTTGATAAATGAAATAATGTTCCAAACTGTACATAATTATTTTGGTGATTTTCAATCTTCATTTTATCTGAAGCTTGCTACCAGAAAGTCAGCCTCAACCAGAATTAGTTCAAAGTCTAAAAAACAGTATTTTGATGTATTATGAGGGGATAGTTAGTAAATTCTTTATTTTTTAATTGATTTTTTATTGACACCTTCTATATTTACATACAAAAAAACCATATATTTCCCTCCCCTCCCCTCCCCCATTCCACTTTAGAACACCAATCTCCATCATATCCCCTCCCTCTCTCCATGAGTCTTTCTTTTAATTTGAAAAAGATGATGACATCAAATTAAATTCTTTATTTTTTTTCAAGGTAGGGTCTCACCCTAGCTCAGGCTGACCTGTAATTCACTATGTAGTCTCAGGGTGGCCTCCAACTCACGGAGATCCTCCTACCTCTGCCTCCCAAATGCTGGGATTAAAGGCGTGCGTGACCATGCCCAGCACGAAATTCTTTGAGTTCAAGTTTTTATAAGCAGACCACTCTCAATGTATCTTCACTGTATAAAATCATACTAGATGCCTTGAAATACCTTCCTTCCAAAGATTGCTGGGTTTCATACCACTGAATATTCACCCTTGTCACAATTCCCTCCAAATACACAATTTCCTTCCAGGACAGCCACCTCAATGTTAGAGAGAGGTCTAGAGGTTTCTGAAAGGGAGCAGGAATCCATGTGAGAGATCATCATGGTCCCCATCCACCTTTCTCAGACAAGAAAACAAAGAGCTGGTAGTGATGGGGCCTTTTGAAAAGTCATGTTTCCTAAATCAGACACAATGGATGCTTTATGAAAAAAAAAAAACAAAACTGGATTCTTCTGGGTGTGGTGGCACACAAACTGTAATCCCAGCACTTGGGAAGCTGAGGTAGGAGGAGCGCTGTGAGTTCGAGTCCAAACTGAGACTACATAGTGAATTCTGGGTAAGCTTGAGCTAGAGTGAGACCCTACCTCAAAAAAAAAAAAAAAAAAGCCGGGCATGGTGGTACACCCCTTTAATCCTAGCACCGTGAGTTGACAGCCACCCTGAGACTACATAGTGAATTCCAGGTCAGCCTGAGCTAGAGTGAGACCCTACCTTAAAAAAAAAAAAAAAAAAAAACACACTGGATTCTGGTTGTAACAACTACCATGGTAATGAATCACTCTCCATGTCACTTGACAGTGCTCTGGCTCTATACTTATACACACATCACCTCCTATACTGAATTAGGGCATATGGGGTATATAAGATGGTACTTCAAGGAAGAAGAATATTTGTATCTATCTATCTATCTATCTATCTATCTATATATATATATATATATATTTTTTTTTTTTTTTTTTTCAAGGTAGGGTCTCACTCTGGTCCAGGCTGACCTGGAATTAACTATGTAGTCTCAGGGTGGCCTCGAACTCTCGGCGATCCTCCTACCTCTGCCTCCCGAGTGCTGGGATTAAAGGCGTGCGCCACCACGCCCGGCTTGTATCTATATTTATGGTCAGTTTTATTTAAAAATAAGGCAGACATTAAGTTTCATTAATATTTACTATGACTCTGAAAGTTACCCTAAGTCATCTGTAAGTATGAATACTGTGGCTCTCTTATTCCTTTATTGACCTTCAATATATGACCATGCATTTCACTTTGCTTTGTATCCACTTCCTGAACCATTGCTCTATTGAAGGCTCTTGAGCTAAGAAAGAAATGAAGAAATTATCACCTTTCTCTCTGATTCACAATGGTTATCATTGGCAGAATAAATATATAAAATGGACCAAGGCTAAGGTTGCATCTGCAAAATTTGTTGCTTACCAAATTCAGAAGAGGGCTGGAGAGATGACTTAGTGATTAAGGCGCTTGTCTGCAAAGCCAAAGGACCCAGGTTCAACTCCCCAGGACCCACATAAGCCAGATGCACAAGGTGGCACATGCATCTAGAGTTTGTTTGCAGCAGCTAGAGGCCCTGACATGCCCATTCTCTCTCTATCTTCCTCTTTCTTTCTCTCCTTCCCTCTGTTTCTCTCTCAGCTAAAATAAATAAAAAAATATATTTTTTTAAATTCAGAAGATTCACATCCCAAGAATAAGTAAGACTGGAAAACATTTTTATAAAAGGGGGGAAATCACAAGTGGTTAAAGAAGTCAAAGTAAAAGAGACTGTCCACTTAAAATGTGTTCTTGGGCTGGAGGAATGGCTTAGCAGTTAAGGCGTTTGCCTGCAAAGTCAAAGGACCCAGGTTCAATTCCCCAGGACCCACGTAAGCCAGATGCACAAGGTTGCATATGCATCTGGAGTTCGTTTGCAGTGACTGAAGGCCCTGGCAAACCAATTCTACCTGCCTCTCTCTCTCTCTCTAATAAATAAAATAAATTAAAAATAAAATAAAATGTGTTCTTGGGCTGGAGAGATGGATCAGTGGTGAAGGCACTTGCTTGCAAAGCCTGATGACACGGATTTGGTTCCCCAGTGTCCACATAAAACCAGATCCACAGAGTGGCACATGCATCTGGAGTTTGTTTGCAGTGACTAGAGGCCCTGGTGGGCCCACTTACTCTCTCTCCTCCTCTCTTTCTTTCTCTCTCTTTCCTCACAAATAAATAGTAAAGTTTGTTCTTTATTTAATACTTATAGAGTCCTGATACAAATTTTAGATCTACAAAATTTAGAACTTGCTGGTGTCAATATCTTCTAGTACAAATCTGCCAGAAGCACACCTATAGCTGAGCAAGTTGGGCTTGTTGTTTGTTGCATTGAAACAGAGAGTACACACCAAAGCAGAACTATGGGGTACCTCAATTTAATGATGTTCCCAAGAAACAATTACTGGGCTTGAGTTTTGGTTGGATGAGTTGGGAAGGTCAATGGAAGCTGAGCTTGGCCTAGATTGGATGTCACCAGAAAGCAGGAACAACTCCATGATTGGGAATCTCAGTCAATCTATCCTATAGGGAAATCAGACTAGGATAAAGACAGCATTGTAATTTGTAAAGAAATAGCAGTCAGTCATTCTCACCAAGTGTGGGAAATGGTTGGCATTTTGTAATTTAAGTTTATTTAGTTTAGTTTATTTATTTGCAAAGAGAGAAAGAAAACGTGTGTGTGTGTGTGTGTGTGCATGTGCACACTTGCCTGTACATGTACATGTGTGCATGCATGACAAAGCCTCCAGCCCCTGCAAACAAACTCCAGATGAATGTGCCATTTATACATCTGGCTTTATGGGTATACTGGGAAATAGACAAAGGGTTGTTAGGCTTTTCACACAAGTGCTTTAACAGCCGAGCCATCTCTCCAGCCCTGTTTGTTTTCCAACTTTTTATTCACAGATTCCATAATTATAGACAATAAACCATGATAATTTCCTCCCCACCCTCTCCTTCCTCCTCATAAATCCACCCTCCATCATATCCCCTCCCCCTCTCAATTAGTCTTTTATTTTGATGTCATCCTATTTTCCTATTAGCAGATCTTGTGTAGGTAGTGCCAAGCACTGAGAGGCCATGGATATCCAGGCCATTTTGTGTCTGGAAGATTGCATTATAAGCAGTCCTACCCTTCCTTTGGCTCTGACATTCTTTCTGCCACCTCTCCCGCAATGGACCCTGAGTCTTGGAAGGTGTGATAGAGATGTTTCAGTGCTGAACACTTCATCCACTGTCATTTCTTCTCAACACTATGGTGGCGTTTGAGTCATCCCAGTTGACCATGTATTTTGTTTGTGCTTAGACAAATATATATATAACTTGTTCTATTTTATCTTAAGCCCCCAAAGTAACCTTGTCTTGGGGTTGGAATTCTGTGATACTGTTTATGTAAAAAAAAAAAAAAAAAAACAAAGGAGAATAACATGGATGAGCTGTGGCAGGTCAGCTTCTGAATGTCAGGATTGCTCTTTAAAAAAAAAAAAACAACTTCTGGGCTGAAGAGATGGCTTAGCGGTTAAGGAGCCTGCCTCCTAAGCCTAAGAACACCAGTTCCAATCTCCAGGTCCCACGTTTAGCCAGACAATGCTGCACTTGACCACAAGGGGGCGTACACATCTGGATTTTGTTCACAGCAGCTGAGAGGCTGCTGGCACGCCCATCTCTATCTGTCTTCCTCTCCCTCTCTCTCTCTGTCTCTCTCTGTGTCTCTCTCCAAAAAAAAAAAAAAACTTATTGACAATCTCCATTTACATATACAATGTACCCTGATCATAATCCCCTCCTACCACACTCCTTTATCCCTATCCCTTATCCCCCTTCACCGAATCGCTTCTTTTCAACTAGTCCCTTTTCTATTTTCATGTCATCATCTTTTTCCCCTCATACTATGCAACAGTAGCTTCTCCCTAGGGATTTCTCTCCCATGGATCAGGCCTCCAGGCCTCAAATTCAGAGAGCAATTGGTTTCCTCCACAACAGACATGCCACCCATCAGTGTATGGGTTGGCACATTTTGCCTAGATAGCTAGCCAGGTAGCCTGCAGGGTCCATCACTGGTTAAGCCCATTCACTGGTGACTATGATTCCCCACCAGGCTGCATAGTTCTTTTCAGCATCAACAGCTAGTAAATATGTAGGAGATTGCCAACTTAGCTCTAGCTTGATTTCTCAGTTTCCTGCAGCCCAAGCATGTGGTGTCTTCAGCAATAGGGTTTTACCATCTAGTTCTGGTGGGCAACCAAGAGCCTTGGTAACAGCCTGCATGGTTTGGTGGGGGTTAGGGTGACATCTTTTCTACCTTATTTTTCAAGAAAACAAGGGTGAAATAAACCACAATGACAAACCAAAGTAAAATTCAACATACAAAGTACTAAAATCTTTATTATGAAATGAGATAGTTTCATGTTGTGTAAAATTGATTAAAACATTGAATTGGTAATAGCATTGGCTCTGGAAAATTCCTACAAATAGTTCATCACTGTGGATATAAATCTAATTAAAATGATTAGATTCCAGGTTTGATGAAGATATAAATTTGCTAATGTCTTTGGAGAGCAATTTGGCCATATGATATCCATGAATGTTAAAATTACATTGTTTTTTTTTCTTTTCTGTGTATGTGTGTGGTGTGTATATATGGGTGCCTGTGTACTGTGCCTCATGTATGGGGGTCAGAGGACAATCTTGCCTTCATTTCCCACTGCAATGCCTGCTGGACTGTGAATTTCTGGGTTCTCCTAACTCTGCCTCTTATTGCTTCATAAGGATTATAGACACATGAACCACTGGTGTTAGGCTTTAGTTGGTTCTGGGAATCCAAACTCCAGTTGTCGGGCCTGCATAGCCAGCACTTTTAACCACACTGAGCCATCTTCCAGCCTGGTATTTGTCTTTCAACATAGTAATTTATTGTACAGTGAAATTTGCACATGTACACACACGTATATACAGAGTACTATGTTATACTAGTACCACAGGTAGTAACAAAAGATTGGGAAAATTAATGCTAAATACATCAAACCTTATCCATGCAGCCTTAATGGTCAGTGTTTCCCGGGTGACCCACTTTTAACCCTGAGGCATGCCCAACCTACAGCCCATGTCCCAGAATAGCTTAAATGTGACTTGATACCTTTGTAGATGATAATGTCGTGTTGCAATGTCAAAAAGTTGAACACTAAGGCCAGTGTGTGAGCGAGCACTGCACTCCACTGACCGACCATGTGAGGCCAGGCGGGTCACTAGAATGCAGCCTCCCCTCCGGCCACTCCTGAGCCTTGATAGGATAAAGCAAGGAACTTTCCTCTAACCCAGGAAACCGAAGATGAAGATGCCTGGGCTGCAACAGACCCCACCCACACGGACTCCACAGCTTCCACGGCATTGGCAACACCATGACAACCCTGAGGCCACGACAAGCTTCCTAACGGTGGATGCTGGCGAACAGCCCAGTGCAATCCTTGTCGCCATAGCAACCTAGGACCTTCCTCCGGCTTTGCGGACCTTGGTGTTCTCATGGTCTTCCGCCCCTTCCACGCTTCGTGACGTCCCTTGCCTTTGCAGGTGAGCGCCAGGTGTCACCGCCGGCGTTCTCGGGCGAGCCGGTTGCCGGCAGCAGGGGGCAGCAGCGGCCCTTGCCCAGGTCTCCGCTGCAGCCACTTGCTCACACCCTGCTTCTGCTCCCCGCGCTTAGGACGGACCATCAGGAATATTTGCTTACATTTCATTTATTTGTCAGTGTTTTTTCCGCCTTTTATGCCGTTAAGCGTCCTTCAAAGATGACTGCTGGGAGTGAGATATTTTTTTAAATAAAAATATTTTATTTTTAAAATATTTTAAAAATTGATTATCGTCTATATTAACTCTTAGTGAAAGTGGCAAGTGCTTAGAGGAAGTGATAGATGCGGTGCTGAGGGATTCTGAGAAGAGAAAGTTTCCTAAAGTGTACTTTACACTCTAATAAGTAAAAATGCCAAGGTGCTTGGTGGTGAGATGGAAATGTTTCCAATCCCAATAAAAAAGTCAAGGAAAATAACTTTTCTCTCTGAAAGTTTCTTATTTCCTGTTGGCAGCAGTACTTCTAGGACTCATTGTTGTTGCCAGTCTGGCCCTGGTAAGAAGTCCCAGTCTTGAGCTCCTGAACCACCTCCTACACTAGTTGAAGCAGGAACATCTGCTTTTCTACCTTTGTTTTCAGAAGCCCTAAGCTCACTAAAGAGCGAGGTCCCTATTTATCCTCTGCTCTAACCATTAGATTAAAGGATAAGCAGCATGTCCTGGAGGCTTTGAGGATTATGGGATTGGACCCCTGATGTGATTTAGATACTGGGAATTGAACCCAGGGCTTCCTGCATGCCAAGCAAACACCAAAAATTCTACCATCTGAGATGCATGCCTATCCCCAATTTTGAGTTTTTGAGAGGAAGAAGCTCCATACTATTTTCCATAATGGCTGCACAAGTTTACATTCCCACCAGCAGAGCGTAGGATTTTGTTTATTATTAGTTTTTAAATTTATTATTGAAAATTTCCATAATTATAGACAATAAATCATGGTAATTCCCTCCCCCCACTTTCCCTTTTGCTACTCCACTCTCTATCATACTCCTTCACCCTCTCAATCAGTCTCTTTTATTTTGATGTCATCATCTTTTCCTCCTATTATGATGGTCTTATATAGGTAATGTCAGGTACTGCCAGGCCATTTTGTGTCTGAAGGAGCACATTCAACTAGTCCCTTTTCTATTTTCATGTCATCATCTTTTTCCCCTCATACTATGCAACAGTAGCTTCTCCCTAGGGATTTCTCTCCCATGGATCAGGCCTCCAGGCCTCAAATTCAGAGAGCAATTGGTGTCCTCCACAACAGACACGCAACCCATCAGTGTATGGGTTGGCACATTTTGCCTAGATAGCTAGCCAGGTAGCCTGCAGGGTCCATCACTGGTTAAGCCCATTCACTGGTGACTATGGTTCCCCACCAGGCTGCATAGCTCTTTTCAGCATCAACAGCTAGTAAATATGTAGGAGACTTCCAACTTAGCTCTAGCTTGATTTCTCAGTTTCCTGCAGCCCAAGCATGTGGTGTCTTCAGCAATAGGGTTTTACCATCTAGTTCTGGTGGGCAACCAAGAGCCTTGGTAACAGCCTGCATGGTTTGGTGGGGGGACATCAGGTGATCTGCTTTTCTACCTTATTTTTCAAGAAAACAAGGGTGAAATAAACCACAATGACAAACCAAAGTAAAATTCAACATACAAAGTATTAAAATCTTTATTATGAAATGAGATAGTTTCATGTTGTGTAAAATTGATTAAAACATTGAATTGGTAATAGCATTGGCTCTGGAAAATTCCTACAAATAGTTCATCACTGTGGATATAAATCTAATTAAAATGATTAGATTCCAGGTTTGATGAAGATATAAATTTGCTAATGTCTTGGGAGAACAATTTGGCCATATGATATCCATGAATGTTAAAATTACATTTTTTTTTTCTTTTCTGTGTATGTGTGTGGTGTGTATATATGGGTGCCTGTGTACTGTGCCTCATGTATGGGGGTCAGAGGACAATCTTGCCTTCGTTTCCCACTGCAATGCCTGCTGGACTGTGAATTTCTGGGTTCTCCTAACTCTGCCTCTTATTGCTTCATAAGGATTATAGACACATGAACCACTGGCATTAGGCTTTAGTTGGTTCTGGGAATCCAAACTCCAGTTGTCGGGCCTGCATAGCCAGCACTTTTAACCACACTGAGCCATCTTCCAGCCTGGTATTTGTCTCTCAACATAGTAATTCATTGTACAGTGAAATTTGCACATGTACACACACGTATATACAGAGTACTATGTTATACTAGTACCACAGGTAGTAACAAAAGATTGGGAAAATTAATGCTAAATACATCAAACCTTATCCATGCAGCCTTAATGGTCAGTGTTTCCCGGGTGACCCACTGTTAACCCTGAGGCATGCCCAACCTACAGCCCATGTCCCAGAATAGCTTAAATGTGACTTGATACGTTTGTAGATGATAATGTCGTGTTGCAATGTCAAAAAGTTGGACACTAAGGCCAGTGTGTGAGCGAGCACTGCACTCCACTGACCGACCATGTGAGGCCAGGCGGGTCACTAGAATGCAGCCTCCCCTCCGGCCACTCCTGAGCCTTGATAGGATAAAGCAAGGAACTTTCCTCTAACCCAGGAAACCGAAGATGAAGATGCCTGGGCTGCAACAGACCCCACCGGAACGGACTCCACAACTTCCACGGCATTAGCATCACCATGGCAACCTTCCTAACGGTGGATGCTGGCGAACAGCCCAGTGCAATCCTTGTCGCCATAGCAACCTAGGACCTTCCTCCGGCTTTGCAGACCTTGGTGTTCTCATGGTCTTCCGCCCCTTCCACGCTTCGTGACATCCCTTGCCTTTGCAGGTGAGCGCCAGGTGTCACCGCCGGCGTTCTCGGGCGAGCCGGTTGCCGGCAGCAGGGGGCAGCAGCGGCCCTTGCCCAGGTCTCCGCTGCAGCCACTTGCTCACACCCTGCTTCTGCTCCCCGCGCTTAGGACGGACCATCAGGAATATTTGCTTACATTTCATTTATTTGTCAGTGTTTTTTCCGCCTTTTATGCCGTTAAGCGTCCTTCAAAGATGACTGCTGGGAGTGAGATATTTTTTTAAATAAAAATATTTTATTTTTAAAATATTTTAAAATTGATTATCGTCTATATTAACTCTTAGTGAAAGTGGCAAGTGCTTAGAGGAAGTGATAGATGCGGTGCTGAGGGATTCTGAGAAGAGAAAGTTTCCTAAAGTGTACTTTACACTCTAATAAGTAAAAATGCCAAGGTGCTTGGTGGTGAGATGGAAATGTTTCCAATCCCAATAAAAAAGTCAAGGAAAATAACTTTTCTCTCTGAAAGTTTCTTATTTCCTGTTGGCAGCAGTACTTCTAGGACTCATTGTTGTTGCCAGTCTGGCCCTGGTATGAAGTCCCAGTCTTGAGCTCCTGAACCACCTCCTACACTAGTTGAAGCAGGAACATCTGCTTTTCTACCTTTGTTTTCAGAAGCCCTAAGCTCACTAAAGAGCGAGGTCCCTATTTATCCTCTGCTCTAACCATTACATTAAAGGATAAGCAGCATGTCCTGGAGGCTTTGAGGATTATGGGATTGGACCCCTGATGTGATTTAGATACTGGGAATTGAACCCAGGGCTTCCTGCATGCCAAGCAAACACCAAAAATTCTACCATCTGAGATGCATGCCTATCCCCAATTTTGAGTTTTTGAGAGGAAGAAGCTCCATACTATTTTCCATAATGGCTGCACAAGTTTACATTCCCACCAGCAGAGTGTAGGATTTTGTTTATTATTAGTTTTTAAATTTATTATTGAAAATTTCCATAATTATAGACAATAAATCATGGTAATTCCCTCCCCCCACTTTCCCTTTTGCTACTCCACTCTCTATCATACTCCTTCACCCTCTCAATCAGTCTCTTTTATTTTGATGTCATCATCTTTTCCTCCTGTTATGATGGTCTTATATAGGTAATGTCAGGTACTGCCAGGCCATTTTGTGTCTGAAGGAGCACATTGCAAGGAGTCCTACCCTTCCTTTGGCTCTTACATTTTTTTTCTGCCACCTCTTCCACAATGGACCCTGAGTCTTAGAGGGTGTGAGCACTCCTCTGTCACTTCATCTCAGCACTATGGTGTCTTCTGAGTCATCCTAAGGTCACCACCATCTGAAAAGAGAAGCTTTTCTAACCAAAAGTGAGAGTAGCATTAATGCATGGATATGAACATTAAGAAAAGTGCTTACCTGGCAGTTTGGTGAGCATAGTATATACATTTAGCCAGACACCAGCAGACTTTACACCCCTAGGGCTCATGACTTCCCCCAAAATAGGTTTTCAGTATCAGGCATGTATTCCCTCCTTTGGAGTGGGCCTTCAGTCTAATTAGAGAGCAGTTGGTTTCCCCATAATAGACATGCCACAATTGCACCTGTTGGCTTATTTGGCCTGGATGGCCAATTTTAAGACTTGCAGTGTCCACTGTTGTTTATATCCACTGATGTCTTCTCTCTCCCATGGAACTGCATGCAACAGAGCTTTTCCTAGCTTCCTGTCAGCTGGTCTACACAGAGGAGGTTTTCAGCTCACCTCCAGCAGGATTTCTCAGTGACCTTATGGCCCAAGTATGTGGATTCTTTAGCAATAGGGTCTTACCATCTATTCCTAGTGGGAAATCAAGAGCCTAGGCAATGGCCTATAATGTTTCCGGGGAAGGCATCAGGGACCTCCCTGGACAACATATCACTGGGATGTAACCCATCCCTGGCACTGAAAACTTTCTAGTAACAGTCTATGGCTTTTTAGTATGTCAGTGTCCAAAAAAGTAGGTTTCCATATGACTTATTCATATCCTCTTAGATTTTGATTAACTCTCTCTTCCACCTTTCCTTTACTCAATCTCTTCCCCTGACCTCACTTAGGCCTTTCCACCCCCATTAATCTGTTCTTCTACTTATATATATACAACACCATCCTCTTAAGTACCCCCTCCTCCCTCCCTCTCTGTTCCCTTTATATTCCCTTTTTAGCTTGCTGGCCTCTGCTACTGAATTTTATTCCAACTCATATAGAAGTCCAAACATTTGTAGCTAGGATACACATATGAGAGAATATGCAAAGTTTGGCTTTCTGGGCCTGGGTTACCTCACTGAGTATAATCCTTTCCAGACCCATCCATTTCCCTGCAAATTTCATAGTTTCATTTTTCTTTACAGCTGAATAGAACTTCATTGTATAAATGTACCACACCTTCATTTTCCACTCGTTAGTTGAGGGACATCTAGGCTGGTTCCATTTCCTAGCTATTGTGAGTAGAGCAGCAATAAACATGATTGAGCAATTATCTCTATGGCAGTGAAATGTGTCCTTAAGATATATGCCTAGGAATGCTATAGCTGGATCATATGGTAAATCTATTTTTAGCTGTCTCAGGAACCTCCACACTGATTTCCACAATGGCTGGACCAGATTGCATTCCCACCAAGAGTGTAGAAGGGTTCCTCTTTTTCCACATCTTCACCAGCATTTATGGTCATTTGTTTTAATCATGGTAGCCATTCTGACAGGAGTAAGATGGAATCTCAAAGTAGTTTTAATTTGCATTTCCCTGATGGCTAAGGATGTAGACCATTTTTTAAAATTATTATTTTATTCATTTGGAGAGAGAGAGGCAGATAGATAGAAAGAATGGGCATGCCAGGGTATTTAGCTATTGCAAATGAACTCCAGAAACATGTGTCACCTTGTGCATCTGGCTTATGTGGGTCCTGGGAAATTGAACCTGGGTCCTTTGGCTTTGCAGGCAAGTGCCTTATCCTCTAAGCCATCCCTCCAGCCCTAGACCATCTTTTTAGATGTTTATGTGCCATCTGTATTTCTTCTTTTGAGAACTCTCTAGTTCCATAGCCCATTTCTTAATTGGGTTGTATGATTTCTTATTATTTAGCTTTTTGAGTTCTTTGTATATCCAGGATATTAATCCTCTGTCAGATGGCAAAGATTTTCTCCCATTCTGTAGGTTGTCCCTTTGCTCTATTCACAGTGTCCTTTGCTGTAAAAAAGCTTTGTAATTTCATGAGGTCCCAGCAGTAGATCAGTGGCTTTATTTCCTGAGCAGCTAGGGTTATATTCAGAAAGTCTTTACCTGTACCAATATGTTGAAGGGTTTCCCTTACTTTTTCCTCTAGCAGTTTCAGAGTTTTGGGTCTGATATTAAAGTCTTTGATCTATTTGGACTTAATTCTTGTGCATGCAAAGAGTTAAGGATCTATTTTCATCCTTCTACAGATACATATCCAGTTTTCCCAACACCGTTTATTGAAAAGGCTGTCTTTTCTCCAATGAGTATTTTTGGCATTTTTGTTGAAGATCACCAGCCTTATTTTTGTTGCTCAGAATAGTTTTTGGCTATTCAAAGTTTTTTGTCTTCCAAATGAGTTTCACTATTGTTTTTTCTATTTCCATAAAGAATGCCATTGGAATTTTGATGGGGATTGCATTAAGTGTGTAAATTGCTTTTGGTAAGATTCCTATTTTCACAATATTGATTCTTCCAATCGAAGAACATGGGATGTCTTTCCATTTCCTTGTGTCTTCTGAAATTTCTGTCTTGAGTGTTTTAAACTTCTCATTGTAGAGATCTTCACTTCCTTGATTAGGTTTAATCTCATCTTGCTTTAATTTTGGTAGGTCGTATAAATCAAGGAAATCATCCCTTTGTTTCAGATTTTAAAACTTAGTGGAGTATATGTTCTTCAAAATATGTCCCTATGATTTTCTAAATTTCTTTGGTATCTGTTATAATGGTGAATTTTTCATGGCTAATTTTATTAATTTGTGTCTCTTCTCTCTTTTGGTTAGATTTGCTAAGGGTTTATCAATGTTGTTTATCCTTTCAAAGAATCTGTTTTATTTGTTCTTTGTATATTTTGGTTTGTATTTCATTAACTTCTTCCCCAATCTTTATTATTTCTTCATGTCTAGTGATTTTTGGATTGCTTTTTTTTATCCTTTTTCCAATGCCCTAAGGTGAAGCATTAAGTTGTTGTGGTGGTTTGGTTGAGGTGTTCCCCATAAACTTAGGTGTTCTGAATGCTAGGTTTCCAGCAGATGGAGATTTGGGCATTAATACCTCCTAGAGGCAGTGTATTGTTGGGGGTTGGCTTATGGGTATTATAGCCAGTTTCTCCTTGCCAGTGTTTGGCACACTCTCCTGTTCCTGTTGCCCATCTGATGGTGGCCAGGAGGTGATGTCTACTCTCTTCTCATGCCATCATTTTCCCCTGTCATCATGGAGTTTCCCCTCAAGTCCATAAGCCAAAATAAACCTTTTTTCCCCACAAGCTACTCTTGGTCAGGTGATTTCTGCCAGCAATGTGAACTTGACTGCAGCAGTTTTTTGTTACTTGAAATCTTTCTAATTTCTTAATATAGGCACTTCAAGCTATAAATTTCCCTGTTAGTACTGCCTTCATTGTGTCCCAAAGGTTTTGATATGTTATGTTCTTATTATCATTTGATCCTATGAATTTTTTTCCTTCTTGATTTCTTCATGGACCCATTCAACATTTAGTAGTGTATTGTTTAGTTTCTATGATTTTTGTGTATGCTCTATAGCTTTACTTGCTGTTGATTTGTAGTTTAATCCCATTGTGATCAGATAGAGTGCAAGGAATAATTTTAATTTTCTTGGATTTGTTAAGATTTGCCTGTGTCCTAATA
This sequence comes from Orientallactaga sibirica, assembly GCA_036365145.1. Taxonomy (NCBI): domain Eukaryota; kingdom Metazoa; phylum Chordata; class Mammalia; order Rodentia; family Dipodidae; genus Orientallactaga; species Orientallactaga sibirica. The sequence continues at coordinate 40,129,266 of JAEOAD010000011.1, read as the reverse complement.
TACAGCCTATTTAAAACATGTTGCATGTGTTGCTGAAAAGAATGTGTATTTTGTATCATTTGGATGAAATGTTCTGTAGATATCTGTTAGATCCATTTGTTCTATGACTTCATTTAATCCAGATGATTCTTTGCTCATTTTTTACTGGGATGACCCATCAATTGATAAGAGTGCAGTATTGAAGTCACCCATTGCAACTGTATTTGGTGTTATCTGTGGCCTTAATTCTAATAGTGTTTGTTTGATGTTAGGTGCATATATATTTAGAATTGTAATGTCTCCCTGATGGGGTGTTCCTTTAATCAATATAAAAGGTGACTTTTTTTTTAATCTTTCCTACTTAATATTGGTCTGAAGTCTACCCTGTCAGATATTATGATAGCAGTACCTGCTTGTTTTCTAGGCCCATTTGCTTGAAACACCATTTTCCAACCTTTTACCCTAAAATAGTGTCCATCTTTTGTGGAAAGGTTTCTTGCAGGATCTTGCTTTTTAACCCAGTCTGCAAACCTGTGTCTTTTGGTTGGGGCACTGAGGCTGTTGATATTAAGAGTTATTATTGAAAGGTGTGTTTATTTTTGCCTTTGTTCTTGTTTTGTAGTTCTTCTGGTTTTACCTTTACTCTCTTATATTAACTAGTATTTGAGTATGGTTTATTTTTTCCAGGTTCCTTATGTGCATGTTTTTCTTTCTCTTCCTCATGGAGGATCCTTGCAGGTATTTTTTTGTAGAGCTGGTTTAGTGTTCATATATTCCTTTAGCCTATTTTGTTGTGGAATGTCTTATTTCTCCATCCATTTTGATGGATAACTTTGCTGGATAAAGTAATGTTAGTTGACAGTTGTTATCTTTCAGAACTTGGAATGTATCATTGCCAGCCTTTCTGGCTTTTGAACTTTGTATTGGGTAATCTACTGTCATCCTGATGGGCTTGTGTTTGTATGTGACTTGATTTTTTTCCTCTGTAACTGCTTTCAATACTTTTTCTTTGGTTTGTGCATTTGGAGTTTAATTATAATATGACATTGAGAAATTCTTTCACGATTCTTGTCTGTTTGGCCTTCTATAAGCTTCCTGTATCTGTATTGGCATCACTTTCCATATACGGGGACATTTTCTTCTATGATTTTGTTGAAAATACCTACTATGCATTTGGAGTGACATTCTTCTCCTTTTACTATACCCTGAATTCTAATGTTTGATCCCTTCATAGTATCCCTAATAGCGTGAAATTCCTATCTATTCCTTCCTATTAACTTGTCTTTCTCTTTGTTGCACTGTAATAGATCTGCCATCTGGTCTTCTAGTTTAGATATTCTGTCCTCTCCTTGATCCATTCTACTGGTGAGACTTTCTACAGTTTTTTATTTGAATTACTCTGTTTTTCATTTCTATTTCTGATTTTTTTTTTATATTTATATTTCCTTACTCCTATATTGCATTTACCTCCTTATTTCATTAAGTTAGTTAGTTTCCTGTGTTTTCTTGGGATTCCTTCAGGAGTTTGCTTTCTTCTTTGATTTCTTCTTTGATATCTTTGAACAGAGAAAGAGGAAGGGAGGGAGAGAGGGAGAGAGAGAGAATGGGCAAGTCAGGGCCTCCAGCCACTGCAAACGAACTCCAGACATGTGTACCTCCTTATGCACCTGGCTAAAATAGGTCCTGGGGAATGAACTGGAATTGAACCTGGGTACTTTGGCTTTGCAGGCAAACACCTTAACCATTAAGCCATCCCTCTAGCCCATAATCATTTTTTGGAAATCTTTTTCAGGCATTTCATCTAAAGTACTCTGTCTGGAGATAATTTCTGATGGATTTATAATTTTTGGTGAGATTGTATTGCTTGCCTTAATTTTTTGTGGTTCTTGTATTCTAATGTACAGATTGTATTCTAATGATGCTTGGGTTTCCTAATTACCTGCAGTGTTCTTAGCCATGTAAATCCAACTTTATATACCTTCAGTGTAGGAGTTTAAGTTGCTAGGTGTAGCTCTTATACTCTAAGAGAAACAGCTGAAGTGACCCTAGGTGTTGAGTTTGCCTGCTAGTCAAGTATTTAGTAGACTGGGTGGAGCAATTTGCTGGCAAATTCTCAAATTCAACTAAGCAAAATACACTTTCCATTTAAAGCAGCATAGAGTATTTATACAAGCTTTGGAATTAAAACAAGCAGTTAATCTAATAAAGTCAAAGTTAAATAGGAAGTTGAGATTTCTGGTCTGAAATGGGTTCCAAGTCAGTGTGGGGCTAAGTTAGACCCTGCCCCCAATCATGATGGCAGAAAAAGACAAAGGCTGTAAAAATCAGGAAATGTCAAAGGCAACAATAGTCAACACCAAAATACAGCTTATTTGAGAATGGTAAAGCCAAGCAAAAATATATCATTCGAATGTAATACATAACCTTTCTGACACAAGCACTTCCAGTGTAGGCATATGTATCTGACTTTGGGTAAGTAGGCCCTGTTTGTTACATTTTGGGATGGCTTCCAATCTCACCAATGCTGAGTGCCCACCTTGATCCCTCTTGGTTGCACTGTGGACTCTGTTAGGCTGCTTGTTCACTGGATATAGTGTTCTGATTGGCTGTGCTGGATGCTGTGTGGCTGGGGGTGAATGAGTTCTCCAGAGGTTCATGGCACTGATGGTTTGGAGGTCATAGGCTGTTCAGGGTGCCTGGAGTTGTACCAGAGCTGCTCAGCTGGTCCCTGCTGCCTTCCCCTTCAGGTTTCTTGACTTTGAAAGGAGGCTGGTGTGAATGGAAAGCCTCTTCACCTGGTTTCTTCTCTTGCAGCTCTGCACTGGCTGTTGCAGTTGGGCAGGTGTGTGGGCACATGCATTGTGGCTGTTGGTGCCTAAGTGGGATTCTGGCCAGTTTCCTCCTTTCTGGAAGATCTTAGTCTCTCCTGCTTCTCTACTGTGGTTAATAATAACTTATACAGCTTCACTTTTTGATGGCATGCCCCCACCAAGTCCCTTCCTGTGTACCACTCATACACTGCTCATGAGGTCAGGGGGCATGCAACCTCATTCCTGGAGCACTCCCCCACTTCCAGCTGCAATGCATAGGCCCCAGATTCTTACAGGACATGCACCCCCCCACCTCTGTACTACATATTCCCTAGCATGTGAGGTCAGTGGCTGCACATGTCTCTCCCAGCTAAGTCAGAGTCACTTTAGCTACCCCATCCATGATTCAGCACTGAGTGACTCTAGAACTGAACTTTAAGCAGCATGAACTGAGCTAAGTCTAGCTGCAATAAGAGAACACCAAACACCAATCCAAACCCTCCTGCAACACAACTGTGCAAAAAAGACTTAACCAATGAACTAGCACCAGATGTGCAAGTACCAGTGCAAAAGCACAGGTATTGTGAAAAGCCAAGAGGCAGATAGAGAGAGAATGGGGGCTCCAGTGCCTCTAGCCACAAACTCCAGATACATGCGCCCCTTGTGCATTTGAGTACTGGGGAATCAAACTTGGGTCCTTTGGCTTTGCCAGCAAGTGTCTTAATTGTTGAGCCATCTCTCCAGCACTGAAAATATTTTAAATGAATTCAAAGAGGACTTGAATAATTACCTGGATGAATCCTGTGAGAATACAAACTACTAAATGAAACAAAAAAGGTAACCTAGGATATGAAAATGGAATTCAATAATGAGATAGAAATACTGAAGAAAACTGAACTGAAATGATGCTGGAGATGAAAAAATTCTAAGTCAAATAAAAATCGCAGTGGAAGGGCTGGAGAGATGGCTTAGCGACTAAGGCGTCTGCCTGCTAAGCCTAAGAACGCTGGTTCCATTGTTCAGCAGTTCCAATCTCCAGGTCCCACGTTTAGCCAGATGCAAAGAGAGGCAAGCGCGCAATGCCGCACTTGCCCACAAGGAGGCGCACAATCTGGATTTCGTTCCCAGCAGCTGAGAGACTGCTGGCGTGCCCATCTCTATCTGTCTCCCTCTCCCTCTCTGTCTATCTCTTCTGTCTCTCTCTCTCCAAAAATAAATAAAAAAATTTTTTTAATTAAAAAAAAATTGCAGTGGAAGGTCTTACCAGTAAAATGGATCTATCTCTGGAACATCAAGGCCATTTCACAATATTAATTCTACTAATCCATGAGCATAAAACAATTATTTATTTATTTTTTTTGAGACAACACCTCATATTTCCCAGGCTGCCCTCAAACTTGCTACATAGGCAGAGATGACCTTGAACTTCTAATCCTCCTGCCTCTACTTCCTGAGTGCTGGGACTACAGGTGTGTGTGTGTCACCACACCTGGTTTATGTAGTGCTAGGGGTAGAACTTTCCCTAGATAAGCAGTTTACCAACTGAGGTACATCCCTAGCCCAAAAGCAAATATTAATCAAAACACAAACAATGGAAAGTTGACAAAAAAGAAAACTCTTTTTTAGATGGTTCACTTTATCTGTGGCATCCCTAGCAGTTATATTGTTTTAGACTGGTGATAAAGTTTGTCAAGGAGCTTGCAGGTATTCAAATTATCTGCTGGCCTTTATTATCAAGATAAGATTGTGTACTGCTTCTTTTTATTTAGTATAACAGCCTTATTAGAGCTATAATCCATATTTTAACAATTCACCCAATTAAAGTATAAAATTCAGCATTTGTTAGGGTGTCCACAGAGTTCAGCAAGCATCACAACTGACTTTAGAACATAGTAACTGCCCTAATTCCATAAATAATTCTATTTCTTCCCAACTCTCTTCAGCCTTAGGCAACCATTAATGTATTTGGTATCTCTATAAATTTGTCTAGCCTGCGCATTTTACACGAAAGGAACAATACAGTACTGTGGACTTTTGGAATTGGCTTCTCCCACTTAGCATCATTTTTTCAAGGTTCACCCATGTTTCAACATATAACAGAAAGAAAGAAAGAAAGAAAGAAAGAAAGAAAGAAAGAAAAAAGAAAGAAAGAAAAGAAAGAAAGAAGGGGAGAGAGAAAGGGAGAAGGAAGGAGAGAAAAAGAGAAAGAAAGAAGGAAAGAGAGAGAGCAAGAAAGAGAAGGGATGATTGAGGAAGACATACACAACGATGACAGGAAGCCAGGTATGGTGATGCACACCTTTAATCCCAGCACACAGGAGGCACAGGTAGGATGATTGTGTTGAGTTTGAAGCCAGCCTGGGAGTACAAAATGAATTGCAGGTCAGTCTGGGCTACAGTGAGACCCTACCTTGGAAAAGAAAAAAAGAAAAGTGATTGGAATAGAGGTTAATAAGTCTGGACCCAGAGAAGGCAGATGGCTTCATAAGGAGATGAGAAGAAACAAGGGGAAAATTAATAAAATATAAGACAGAGAAAGGAATAGAATAGAAAGGCAATACTTTGACAGAGCAGATTCCCCAAAATCTGAGCTTCAGAAACCAAGAACTAAAAGCTCAAAAAGCCTCAGCTGCAGCCAGACATGTAAGCAGAGCAGCTTCTTTTATTCAGGGATGTCTATGTGACAGGCTCAAAGCCCAGTGTGTAAACAAGCAAGTATGTTTCCTCCTCAGAATCCCCATATCATAGGTAAGGAAAGTGATGCTCAGACAGAGTATGTGACTACATGTCCAAAGTGAAGTGAAATGAAGATGGCCTCACCCTGATCCAAAATGAGAGTAGAGCTCATACCTGTAAGTTTAGCATTTGGGAAGACAAGGCAGGGGGATTATAGTGAGTTTGAGACTAGCTTAGACTACATAGTGAGAACAACAAGAACACCTAGATCAGAGTTTCTGTGAGTCTCAGAGATTGTCAGTGACACTATGCACTTAGCCCTGGACATAGGCCCCTCAGTTTCTGCAGGTACCATTGCTTGTCCTAACAGCTCCATGACACACTTATAACTGAGCCCCTGCAGTCCGGGCCTGCCTGAGAGGAGGAGCAGATTCCTGAACTAGACAGTTGTGGAAGATCAAAGGTCCCCAGTGCATCACTCTTCACTCATTTACATGTTAATTGGAGCTACTCTGGAGTCTGGCCAGGGCTGGAAGATTCTCTCTGCATCTCCTTTCATGGGCTTTGTGACCATCAGCTTTGTTTTCCCTGTTGGGATGTGTCTCAGGAGAATCTCAGACCATTCCACCATAGAGTAATCACAGAGTCACAGACTGTCAGAATTAATAGGCACTTACAGGCCATGCAGTCATTACCTAGCATCTTGTCCAGGGGTGATCCACTCAACTGAGGCTTACAGTAGAGCTTATAGGGCACGGTCACGGGCCAACACAGCTGTAGGGTAACACCTATCTTGCAAAATCCCTTCTTTTATGAGAAGCTCCATGCTTTTCTTAATCATTTCCAAGTTATATCTTCATTTGGAACCATGGTAGAGAAAGATGGGTGGAGAAGGAGGACTGCAGAGAGACATGCAGATTCATGGTTTCCACCACACCTCACTGTGAAAAGGCATGTTGGTGTTCCCAAGTGACCTTAGATTTAGTAATTTGCTAGAAGGACTCCGGACTCAGCATATAATTGTGCCAGTGCTGAGGTTTATTACAGTGGAGGGGTTAATATAGAGGACCCAAGGAGCTAACTTTCACGGGTCCTTTGCCAGTAGAATCACACAAAACGTGCTTAATTTTTCCAGCAACTAATCTACAACTCATGTCAGATGAGTTCCAGAGACACTCAAGTTACAGTGCCCAGCATGTGTTATGAGGGTAGTCACATAGGCACTTTGTGCCTGGCAGGTTCCAAATATCTGGAGTTTTGTAAGAAAATAGATGCAAGTCATTAGCACAGATGGTCTAATCACAGGAAGCCACTCTTAGTTAGGGCAAGTTTCATATTTAGTGAAGGAAACTGTACACTGGGCAAGTTCCCAGGTGTCAGCCAAAGGCAGCCTTGCAAAGCAAGTCTGTCTAAGGACGCAATCTCAGGCCTCTGTGTCACGCCTTTCATTACACCTTTCATGCTTTCTTTTCTTAGAACTTTGCAAGTGGCCATCAGTGTGTTGATGGAGGCTTTTTAATCATCATAAATCTTGGTCTCACATTTCTGGTAGATCGCCTCTATCTAATAGCCCAAGATCCCTCAAACAGAATAAGTCTAAACCTGAGCTCATTATCCTTCAGGCTCTTTCTTCTGGATAGATTATGATAATTAACCACTCTTGCATCTCACCTATCACAGAAGTCTTGTGCGCGCGCGCACGCGCGTACGTGCATGCTCTCTCGCCACAGTGTGCCTCTCAAGTGCTGGGTTCATAGCCATGCATTTTTTCCAAGGAACTGGGGCTCCAAGCTCAGGTCCTTATGCCGCATGGAAAACACCTCACTGACTAAGCCATCTCCCAGCTGTAATTACTTTTAATTCTCCATTAAACAGTGCAATTTTAGAGAGAGAAAGAGACCCTGTCATATTTATCCTTCTGCCCTTTGTGTCTGATACATGGTAGATAATCACATGATGGTGCGAATATGTCAGCTGAATGAGATGGTTATAATAATGATGGTCTGAATTACTATATTTGCCCTCATCCCATGTCTTATCCATTTGTCTGTGCAGTAATCAAGAGCTTTTGGTCTTAGAAGGGCTCCTCATAGGTTTGTAAGTGAAACTTCATTATAGAAGCCATTTTCATGAAACCTGTGTTTTATAAACTGTTTATGCTTATAGATGTTTTCAAAAACTAGGTTCTATGGATAAATAAGTTTGAAAACCTCTAGGTCACATGAGGCTAAGCAGATATCTTTGATATAGAACTTCCAGTACTTTCCTAGTCTAAAGGGAAAATGGGTAAGTTTCACAAAGTTTTTATTTATTTATTTATTTTGCCAGATGCCCATTTTCTCATAGGATATTACCAACACCTGGATGAGATCAGTTCTGTGAAAGCTGGCTCATGAAAAACCGTACTAGCAGCCACATTGTCTTTTCAAGCAGACTTGCCTAGAGCTTGAGAGTGCTAGGATAGTGTATGCTATTTATTGCTAATTGTGGTGACACTTATTGGCATGGTCCAGACCTGGAGGGCATCTCTTCTTTCTTAAAAGCCTTATTAAAAAATTGATCTATTTGGTAAACATTTCTTAAGGTCCTAATGTACATTTGGACTGTGGTAAAAACAGAACTTTTGCCCTGAAGGAATGTGGGGGACTCCGGACAGGTTCAAGCTCTGCATGATAGAAGGCCTAGTAGGTGAGCTGTGCAGAAAGGGGTTTTTTGCCTGCTGCGCAAAGAGCTCAGGACTAGAGCACTCTTGAGGAGTGTTCTGGTAGATTAGAGAAATATGCTTTAGTGACCTATGCCACAGAAGGATAAGTCTCAGCAATAAGGCATCATATATTTCAAAATTGCTAAAAATATTTTTAATGTTCTTACTACTAACATAATTACATGAGATGATGGATTTGTTAATTAGTTTGAATCATTCTACAATGTAGACATGTATCAAACCATTACATTGTACTCTATATGTGCATAAAATTGTTGTAAATTAATTTTTTAAATAAAAAGAGCTTTTTGTCAAGATAGGGTCTTGTTATATAGGCCTCCTGCCTTTACCTCTCAAGTTCCAAAATAACAGGTGTGCACCACCAGGCTCAGCCAAATAATAATAATGATAAGAGGCTAAGACTTTGGTCTTTCTGGTCCAAACCTTTCAATGGATAAGTAGTTAAGTGGGGACTCTGCAGTCTAGGGAGTGGTGATTTTTTGAGTTCACACAGAGAGTTGACAGCAGCATTCCACTGCATTGTCAATCTACTCTGAGGCTCCAGTGTGTGAATCAGAGAAACACATATAGTGACCTCTGATTGTCCATGGGGGATGGACATGGCTCAAAGATTCCTATATATACCCAAATTTATAATGCTCAAGTCCTATGTATACAATAACCTATGCACATTTTCCTTAATACTTTAAAAATCAACTCTAACTGGCTTATAATGCCCAATATAATATAAGTTCTACATAAGTAGTTATGAGCTATATTCCTGGGGGTAATGACAAGAAAAGCTATACACGTTCAGTACATATGAAAATTTTCCCCAAATATTATTGACACAATGTTGGTTAAATCCTGGTATGCAAAAACAGGAAGTGCGGGTGAACACACAGAAGGATGAAGCCAGGAAAATATTTCTTCTTTGTCGCTGCTGGAGAGTACTTGAACTTTTCAGAGCTGCAACGACCCGGGTATCTTTCCTCCTCCATGTTCCTATCAATGACCTCAGAGTACACTTTATTTTCCTACCTATTTGTCTTATCACTTCCATCTCTGGCCTTACTTGGTGATGATGTTTGTGACCGGCTGCAGTCAAAGCCCGAGGGTTGGATTCAGTGGCTGTGGTTTGCCAGCCTGGTAATTGCTGGTGGGAGGAAAGTGACACAGTGCAAGCAGGGCCTTCAGAATGTGAGTTTGCAATATTGTGGTTCCCAGTATCTCATGCAAATACTAAACAAACAGGAATGTAATGTGTGCAATTACTTACTAGAATGAGCAAGGCCACCCACTCTGGCTCTAGGATCTCAACAGCGCCCTGCCTGCTGCCTCCTTATCTGGGCTCAGGGATTACTCATTCAGCCACTAGGGGTTCAGAGCCCAAGCAGGAGGTTCCAAAGTTGGAGGCCTGCCTGACCTACACAATGAGAACCTGTCTCAAACAAACGGTTGTTTAAGTAGACAATAAAGTAACAGAATCAATAGCTTTGCTATAGATAGCACTACAATGTACATTTGCCATGGTAACAGTTGTTTAAAATTCATTTTATAAGGCACTTGGAGTCTTGTGTAGCTCAAATTGATCAAAGCCACTGACCCCTTTACTTAGTATGAGCTGAGTTTCTGGCCCTCTGACATCAAAGATTACCCACTGGGCCCTTGTGTAGACCCAAGGCTACTATTTTCTGAGTATGTGTTCTATGAAGAACCATGAAGTTTAATTACATATATGAAGTCCACCAATTAGCCTGTCATTTTACCTTTCCTTACCTTCAGTCATCTTTCCTCACACTATCATGTATATATCCCATAAATACCCCTAGGCTTGTCCTTAGGGAGACATTTGAGTGTGAGAGTTCCCTGGCCACCTTGCAACTCTCTCTTTTGTAAAACTTGTGGCTTCAGTGAGTGAGTGATTGGCATTCTACACAGTAAACAAATGGCCTGGTTAGCTACTATCTGTTTTTGTAATGAAGCCTATCTTGTTCTCTGTGCTCCCTCTCTCCCGTCACCATATCCAGCCTGCTTTGTGTGTGTGTGTGTGTGTGCAGCGCTACACATACAAGACTGCACGTGCATGCCTCTCGCCACAGTGTGCCTCTCAAGTGCTGGGTTCATAGCCATGCATTTTTCCAAGGAACTGGGGCTCCAAGCTCAGGTCCTTATGCCGCATGGAAAACACCTCACTGACTAAGCCATCTCCCAGCTGTAATTACTTTTAATTCTCCATTAAACAGTGCAATTTTAGAGAGAGAAAGAGACCCTGTCATATTTATCCTTCTGCCCTTTGTGTCTGATACATGGTAGATAATCACATGATGGTGCGAATATGTCAGCTGAATGAGATGGTTATAATAATGGTGGTCTGAATTACTATATTTGCCCTCATCCCATGTCTTATCCATTTGTCTGTGCAGTAATCAAGAACTTTTGGTCTTAGAAGGGCTCCTCATAGGTTTGTAAGTGAAACTTCATTATAGAAGCCATTTTCATGAAACCTGTGTTTTATAAACTGTTTATGCTTATAGATGTTTTCAAAAACTAGGTTCTATGGATAAATAAGTTTGAAAACCTCTAGGTCACATGAGGCTAAGCAGATATCTTTGATACAGAACTTCCAGTACTTTCCTAGTCTAAAGGGAAAATGGGTAAGTTTCACAAAGTTTTTATTTATTTATTTATTTTGCCAGATGCCCATTTTCTCATAGGATATTACCAACACCTGGATGAGATCAGTTCTGTGAAAGCTGGTTCATGAAAAACTGTACTAGCAGCCACATTGTCTTTTCAAGCAGACTTGCCTAGAGCTTGAGAGTGCTAGGATAGTGTATGCTATTTATTGCTAATTGTGGTGACACTTATTGGCATGGTCCAGGCCTGGAGAGCATCTCTTCTTTCTTAAAAGCCTTATCAAAAAATTGATCTATTTGGTAAACATTTCTTAAGGTCCTAATGTACATTTGGACTGTGGTAAAAACAGAACTTTTGCCCTGAAGGAATGTGGGGGACTCCGGACAGGTTCAAGCTCTGCATGATAGAAGGCCTAGTAGGTGAGCTGTGCAGAAAGGGGCTTTTTGCCTGCTGTGCAAAGGGCTCAGGACTAGAGCACTCTTGAGGAGTGTTCTGGTAGATTAGAGAAATATGCTTTAGTGACCTATGCAACAGAAGGATAAGTCTCAGCAATAAGGCATCATATATTTCAAAATTGCTAAAAAATATTTTTAATGTTCTTACTACTAACATAATTACATGAGATGATGGATTTGTTAATTAGTTTGAATCATTCTACAATGTAGACATGTATCAAACCATTACATTGTACTCTATATGTGCATAAAATTGTTGTAAATTAATTTTTAAATAAAAAGAGCTTTTTGTCAAGATAGGGTCTTGTTATATAGGCCTCCTGCCTTTACCTCTCAAGTTCCAAAATAACAGGTGTGCACCACCAGGCTCAGCCAAATAATAATAATGATAAGAGGCTAAGACTTTGGTCTTTCTGGTCCAAACCTTTCAATGGATAAGTAGTTAAGTGGGGACTCTGCAGTCTAGGGAGTGGTGATTTTTTGAGTTCACACAGAAAGTTGACAGCAGCATTCCACTGCATTGTCAATCTACTCTGAGGCTCCAGTGTGTGAATCAGAGAAACACATATAGTAACCTCTGATTGTCCACGGGGGATGGACATGGTTCAAAGATTCCTATATATACCCAAATTTATAATGCTCAAGTCCTATGTATATAATAACCTATGCACATTTTCCTTAATACTTTAAAAATCAACTCTAACTGGCTTATAATGCCCAATATAATATAAGTTCTACATAAGTAGTTATGAGCTATATTCCTGGGGGTAATGACAAGAAAAGCTATACACGTTCAGTACAGATGAAAATTTCCCCCAAATATTATTGGCACAATGTTGGTTAAATCCTGGTATGCAAAAACAGGAAGTGCGGGTGAACACACAGAAGGATGAAGCCAGGAAAATATTTCTTCTTTGTCGCTGCTGGAGAGTACTTGAACTTTTCAGAGCTGCAACGAATTCGGTATCTTTCCTCCTCCATGTTCCTATCAATGACCTCAGAGTACACTTTATTTTCCTACCTATTTGTCTTATCACTTCCATCTCTGGCCTTACTTGGTGATGATGTTTGTGACCGGCTGCAGTCAAAGCCCGAGGGTTGGATTCAGTGGCTGTGGTTTGCCAGCCTGGTAATTGCTGGTGGGAGGAAAGTGACACAGTGCAAGCAGGGCCTTCAGAATGTGAGTTTGCAATATTGTGGTTCCCAGTATCTCATGCAAATACTAAACAAACAGGAATGTAATGTGTGCAATTACTTACTAGAATGAGCAAGGCCACCCACTCTGGCTCTAGGATCTCAACAGCGGCCCTGCCTGCTGCCTCCTTATCTGGGCTCAGGGATTACTCATTCAGCCACTAGGGGTTCAGAGCCCAAGCAGGAGGTTCCAAAGTTGGAGGCCTGCCTGACCTACACAATGAGAACCTGTCTCAAACAAACGGTTGTTTAAGTAGACAATAAAGTAACAGAATCAATAGCTTTGCTATAGATAGCACTACAATGTACATTTGCCATGGTAACAGTTGTTTAAAATTCATTTTATAAGGCACTTGGAGTCTTGTGTAGCTCAAATTGATCAAAGCCACTGACCCCTTTACTTAGTATGAGCTGAGTTTCTGGCCCTCTGACATCAAAGATTACCCACTGGGCCCTTGTGTAGACCCAAGGCTACTATTTTCTGAGTATGTGTTCTATGAAGAACCATGAAGTTTAATTACATATATGAAGTCCACCAATTAGCCTGTCATTTTACCTTTCCTTACCTTCAGTCATCTTTCCTCACACTATCATGTATATATCCCATAAATACCCCTAGGCTTGTCCTTAGGGAGACATTTGAGTGTGAGAGTTCCTAACCACCTTGCAACTCTCTCTTTTGTAAAACTTGTGGCTTCAGTGAGTGAGTGATTGGCATTCTACACAGTAAACAAATGGCCTGGTTAGCTACTATCTGTTTTTGTAATGAAGCCTATCTTGTTCTCTGTGCTCCCTCTCTCCCGTCACCATATCCAGCCTGCTTTGTGTGTGTGTGTGTGTGTGTGTGTGTGTGTGTGTGTGTGTGTGTGTGTGCGCGCGCGCGCGCGCGCCACAGCACAGCACATGTGTGGAGAACAGATGACAACTTTCAGGTGCCAGTCTTCTCATTCTACTTCATTTGAGGTAGGGTCTCTCATTCTCACCACCTCCATTCTCACTTGTAGTCATGCTAGATTTACAGATGTCTTCTGGAGTGTCCAGCTGTATGTAGGCAGCAGAGATTGGATCTCTAGTATTCACACTGTACAGCAAATGCTTTATCCATTGAACTACCTCCTCTCTCCGCACCCCTACCTTTCTTGACCTCTTTTGACCACCCTCTGTGCACCTCTTGCTCTGCCAAGAACATGCTGGTGCTTTCCCCAGCCTGGCGTCTTTGCTCATGCCTTCCTGCTGCCTGTACTTGTGGAAATCCACACCTCTTTCCAGGCCTGTGAACCAGTCAGGGTGGGGTTTAGTGGCACCTAAGAGAAGTTCTGCTACAATGGCTGAACCAAATAGGGATTAATTCATCTTGTGCAGCAAGAAGTTCAGGAGCCAGCAGTCTGGGGCTAGATTCCATCCTAAGCTCACTCCACCCTTTTTACAGCAGCTAAAGCTCTAGGCTTCTTGAAAGTTTCAGGCAGGATAAAAGAAATAGAAGTGTCCTACAAATTCTCACTGACCAGGACAGAGTTGCTAGCTGCAAGGGAGAAAATTTTAAGCTTTCTAGCCTGTAAAGGCCAGCTACAAGGGAATTGGGATAGGTAATAAATGACTTAGTCTGTTGTAAAGGTTGTCCCCTTCTTGAAGCCTTTTTTAAGCATCTTAAGTATCCTTTGCTTTAATATAAATAACATATGCAGTCCTTTTTGAAAGCACTTATATGTGCCTTGTGCTATATACATGATTTCATATGCATTTGTTTATATGTAGATCAGGTTGGCCTCAGATTTCTCATGTATCCTAGACTACACTTAAACTCACAGTCCTCCTGCCTCAGCCTCCCTAGTGCTGAGATTACAGGTGGATTATAAACTTCTTTAGGATAATAGATGAACCATTTACAGCCTTGCTTATCACTTAGCTTCTTTTGCATTGATTTGTAATTTATCTTTCTTTCCATGTGTCCTTCTTACTGCTCTTCCTGTCCTAAAACAGGTTTGGCAGGCATTCTGTAAGCTTGTATTGGTTTAAAACCAGTTGAATTAAATGGAAGAATGATGACATGGTTATTTGTGAGTATGTTGGATTTAAAACTAGTAGGCCAGAATTTGAGTCCTGTCTACACTCTGTGAGTTTCTGTGATCACATGGTTCCTTTGAAAAATTAGGAGCTCCCAAAGTTTTCTTCCAGCTTTTAGATCTTAAGGATTCCCATGAATAAAATCAATTAGCTGTTCTTGGGCACTCCATCAAGGCAGAGCACACTCAGGCTCGGTGAGACCTAATACAATAGGGAACAGTGGAGCCCTGGAACCTCTTACTTTCACAGTGCATGTGTCCCAGAGTAAGGCCAAAGGGGCAAAAAGTAAAAAGGTCACTGGGCTGGATCACCATGGTTCAGGAGGCTGGAGATAAAATATCAGGCCTGTACAGCAGGCCTGGGCAAGTCAAAAAGGTCACGTTCAGAAAGCAAGGGCATTCTTCAATGCCCTTCTGAACCTTGCCTTCCAATAAAAATAGAAGGACTCTCATTAAGACTTCCTTTGGTTTGGGTGAAGAGAGAGAGCCTCCCATCTAGTATCATATGTAAACGGGGTGAATAATACCTCCATCACAGTTCACAGGAGATAGAGAAGTGACACCTATAAATTGGAGGCACAATGCTTATGTTACTTTGAGCATCACTGGTTTACCAGTTGTTAGGGTTTGGAACAGAAACAAAAGGTTAATGAGGTTCCTCAAGCCGCAACTCATCCTCTTGGGGAAAAAAAAGAAAACACAAATACAAAACTCCATGAATCCCTGAAGTCTCTGCTGATCCAATGGCAAGTGTAAAAATAACTGGACCACATGTTCTTGAGCTCTCTCCCTGCTCTCTGACTGCCTTTCTGGTTATGGCTGTAGTTTGTTCTGTCTTGTCTTCTCCAGGTTTTGGTGTTACTTGAAGAGGAGTGAGTTCAGATGGTGTCACAATGATTCTTCACTGGAGCTGATGGAGGTCACATCAGTGTAATACTTGAATCAGGTCATTCTCACTCTCTTCAGTGAGGCTTCTATTGTCTCTTTCTCATCCCATTTTAGGGCTTGGTTCTCATCTCCCTTATTTTTATCCCATGCATTCATTCATGAGATGCTATGACAAATCCAGCCATTCCCATCCCTTGTCTCCAGGTTTACTGAATCACAGGTAGGCCATAAAGCTGATGTTGAAAAGAAGCCTCACACCCGGATGACACTGTTGGTTCTACTCAAAACCTCATCACAGAGGTGGAACCTGCTGACTTCAATATTTTTTGTCACTTTTTGGGAAAAAGACCTTTTGATACTGGTTTTACAAGTGACTTGCTAAACCAGTTTTCCTAGGAATCTCTATGTGGAAACACAGCCCCGTGTGTTTCTTCTGTTTCAACTTCTTAATATTAGCAACAATAACAACAATGACAGTGACACCCAGTTATCATGTATAGAGTTTTTATAAGGTTCTGGACACAAAGCTATATGTCCTACATATATTTCCTAATCTTTGTGACTCTAGAAGTAGATATTATTGTCCTCTTCAAGTGAGTTAATCTCATGAAATTAATTCCTTTGTCTCCAGTCTGCCTGATTCCAGTGCTCATGTTCTTTCCCTGCAAAGAGACAGATATTTGTAGGTTTTGAGGGTTTGTGGTCATCTTTTCTTCAGATGGGGCAGGGTCTCGCTCTAGCCCAGAATGACCAAGAACTCACTCTGTAGCCCATGCTGGCTTTAAACTCATGGTGATCCTCCTACCTCAGCCTCCTGAGTGCAGGGATTACAGGCATGAGCTTCCATACCTGGCTTGGTTTGTGACCATCTTGATAAATAAATTTAAAGGGGGGGGGGAGAAAATAAAAACCTATGAATAACCTGAAAACAATTTCAACTTTACTTGGAAATTGAGTGAGAAGAAATTATAAAGTCAAATTTTATTTCTGAGAAGAAACTACAGATAAACCTAGATGCAAATATATTCACTTAAGCTTGAGTTCATGTTTAAAATTCCTTGAGCCAGGCAGCAAAGCACTTTCCACCCCACCCTTGAGAACCAGTAGCAGGCCTAGTAGGGCAGAGCATGCAGCAGCAAGGGGGTCTGAGGACAAGATGGCAGGTCTGAGAGCAGGTGGAAGTGGAGTACACACTACATAGGAAGGCAAGAAGTTGGGTGCCATCTCAGAAGGACTCCTGCTGAGTTGGGACTCTCTGGGAACTGTAGTCTCAGGGACATCAGAGGATGTGACATTGAACAGCAAATCTCTAACACTCAGGCAGAACAAGCATATCAACAATCATCTACTCTGCTTTCATACCTTAGCCCCTCCTCTTATTCCCTCCCCTACTCTTTCCTTCTTTTCTCATTTTTCTACTCTTCTTTTCCATTGTCCCCTCCCAAAGAACATAGGCTGACTAGGTTTACAGGATCTCTGACTCTCAGCCTCCCTATACCAGAAAATGACAGGTTGTCATTTGACTGTCTCCCTTTCTCGCTATTTTTTTTCTTTTCTTTCTTTTTTTTTTTTTTTTCCGAGGTTGGGTCACTCTAACCCAGGGTGACCTAGAATTCACTGTGTAGTCTCAGGGTGGCCTCAAATTTATGATGATTCTCCTACCTCTGCCTCCCGAGTGCTGGGATTAAAGGCGTGCCACCACCACACCCAGCTTGACTGTATTTCTTTACATTTTCTTTTTCAGTCAAGAATGTCCCACATCCTCCTCCTTTTCCCATACCATTATCTCTTCCATATATATTTCTCCCTGTCAACCCAATAACAATCACAAGTCTTAGTCTGAGTTTTTTGTTATTTATTTGTTTTCTTCCTTTTTTGCCTTTCCACTCACACACAAAGTAGCCAATATGTTAATTCGTACAATAACATCAGTAACTCTTTACATCTAAAAATGATTGGCACTTAAGGGAGGATTAATTTTTTTATTTGTCTAGCACTGTAGTTATCCTTTGATAATCACTGATTTTTCAGACAATATTTTAACACCAAGTGAGCACTAGGGATTATGCATTGTGCTTGATCAACTAGTCTATGTGAGGAAAGTAACACTGCAACTCTACAACAACATAGACCCTCTGGAACAGTGCAAGCACCCCCCTCTAAAAGAATAAGGGTGATTTAAAATAAATGCATAAATAATCTTTTAAAAAATTAATAAATTAAAAACAATAATCTGACTCCAGATTCATAAGTCTCAAAACATAAACACAAGTAACATGAAAAACCAACCAACATTACTTCTTTAAAACATACTAATCCCATAGTCATGGGCTCCAGTAAGAATTAGATAAAAATCCCAGACAAAGAACTCAAAAGAATAATTGAAAATATGCTCAAGAGACAAAGAAGAAAATAAACTTCTATATGAGTTGCAAGAGAATGTGAGCAAATAGCTGAGTGACATAAGACAGTAGATACAAGATATGAAAGAAGAATTCAATAAAGTAAAAAATATACTAAAGAAAAAAAAACAAAATTTTTACTGTAAATGAAAATTACTCAAACTAAAAGCACCATGAGAAGTCTCACCAATAGAATAGATCAAAGAAAATTCAAAATACCTGAGCTTGAAGACAAGATGGAGGAAGTGGAACACTCCAAAAAGGACAGTAAGTTAATACAAAGGCACAGCTGAGACTTTCAAGATATTGGAGACATTATGAAAACACAAATTTAAGAATCAGAGACATAAAGCAGAATAATTTCATTCTAAAGGCATAGAACACATTTTCAACAGAACTTTAGAAGAAAATTCACCAAGTTAGTGAAAGAGGTGCCAATCTAGATAGAGAGGGCATTTTGAACACCAAACAGTCAAGACAAAAAAAGAATCTCCCTTCATCATATTATAGTTCAATCACTAAATATTCAGAACAAGTTAAGTATATTTAAAGTAGCAAAAGAGAAACAAAAGTCATGTATAAGGCAGGCCCATCAGACTTCTTAACAGAAACTAAAAACTAGTAGGGCTTTAAAAGGTACATTTCAGGCCAGGTGTGGTGTACATACCTTTAATCCCAGCACTTAGGAGGCAGAGGTAAGAGGATCACTGTGCATTCAAGGTCACCCTGAGACTACATAGTTCCAGGACAGCATGGGCTAGAGCAAGATCCTACTTTGATAAAAAGAAAGAAAGAAAAGGATAGATGTATGTTAAGCTCTTAGACTTTTATATCCAACGAAAGAAAAACACACATGAGGCTGTAGGAGAGTGTAAACCACAGTTCAATAATAGGCAAGCAAGAGAAGAATAGGAAAACACCAAACTACAAAACTACAAAATAACAGCAATTAACATGAATCTCTTAATAATAACTCTTTTTTTTTTTTTTTTTTTTTTTTTTTTTTTTTTGGTTTTTCGAGGTAGGGTTTCACTCTGGTCCAGGCTGACCTGAAATTAACTATGTAGTCTCAGGGTGGCCTCGAACTCTCAGCGATCCTCCTACCTCTGCCTCCCGAGTGCTGGGATTAAAGGCGTGCGCCACCACGCCCGGCTCTTAATAATAACTCTTAATTAATAATAACTTTGATAGTAATGGTCTCAATTCCCCAATCAAAAGACATAGATTAGCAGAATGCATTAAAAGGCACGATCCATTTATATGCTGTCTCCAAGAAATGCATCTCACCACAAAAGATAGTCACTACTTAGGCTGGAGCAATGGCTAAAACCAATAAAATGGGGAATAAGGAATAAGACAAGGGTGTCAATTTTCTCCACTGCCCCCCCCCCCGAGGTAGAGTCTCACTCTAGTCCAGGCTGACCTGGAATTCACTATGTGGTCTTAGGGTGGCCTTGAACTCACTGTGACCCTCCTACCTCTGCCTCCCAAGTGCTGGGATTAAAGGCGTGTGCCACCACACCCAGCCCTCCACTGTTATTAAACATAGTTGTGTGAACTTTTCCCTAGAGAGATATGAAGTTACATCTGCTTACCCCACATAAGGCAACAAAGACAGACCAAAGTAAAAATTCCATCAATTCCAACTAGGTGAACCAGTGAGTTTATTGTACATACTAAGGGGTTACTTACAGAAGCATGGATGAGGGGTTACTTACAGGAGCATGAATGAGGGTTACTTACAGGAGCATGGATGAGGGTTACTTACAGGAGCATGGATGAGGGTTACTTGCAGGAGCATGGATGAGGGTTACTTACAGGAGCATGGATGAGGGTTACTTACAGAAGCATGGATGGGGGTTACTTACAGGAGCATGGATGAGGGTTACTTATAGAAGCACGGATGAGGGTTACTTACAGGAGCATGGAAGAGGGTTACTTACAGGAGCATGGATGAGGGTTACTTACAGGAGCATGGATGGGGGTTACTTATAGGAGCATTGTTGAGGGGTTACCTATAGGAGCATGGGTGAGCTGTTATTTGCAGGAGTATGAATAAAAGTTTACAAACATGAGCATGATGAGAGATCACATATAAAAACATACACTTATAGGAGCATTGGTGAGAGGTTACATGTAGAAACATAGATGAGGGCTTAGTTACAGGAGCATGGCTGAGGGATTTCTTATAGGAGCATGGATGAGGGTTACTTATTCCAGCATGGGTGAGGGGTTACTTACAGGAGCATGGATGAGGGTTACTTATAGAAGCATGGGTGAGGGTTACTTACAGGAGCATGGATGAGGGTTACTTATAGAAGCATGGGTGAGGGTTACTTACAGGAGCATGGGTGAGGGTTACTTACAGGAGCATGGGTGAGGGGTTACTTACAGGAGCATGGATGGGGGTTACTTATAGAAGCATGGGTGAGGGTTACTTACAGGAGCATGGATGAGGGTTACTTATTCCAGCATGGGTGAGGGGTTACTTACAGGAGCATGGATGAGGGTTACTTACAGGTTCATGGATGGGGGTTACTTATAGAAGCATGGGTGAGGGTTACTTACAGGAGCATGGGTGAGGGTTACTTACAGGAGCATGGGTGAGGGTTACTTACAGGAGCATGGATGAGGGGTTACTTACAGGAGCATGGGTGAGGGTTACTTACAGAAGCATGGATGGGGGTTACTTACAGGAGCATGGATGGGGGTTACTTACAGGAGCATGGATGAGGATTACTTACAGGAACATGGATGAGGGTTACTTACAGGAGCATGGATGAGGGTTACTTACAGGAACATGGATGAGGGTTACTTACAGGAGCATGGATGAGGGGTTACTTACAGGAACATGGATGAGGGTTACTTACAGGAGCATGGGTGAGGGTTACTTACAGAAGCATGGGTGAGGGTTACTTACAGAAGCATGGATGAGGGTTACTTACAGAAGCATGGATGAGGGGTTACTTACAGGAACATGGATGAGGGGTTACTTACAGGAGCATGGGTGAGGGTTACTTACAGAAGCATGGATGAGGGGTTACTTACAGGAGCATGGATGAGGGGTTACTTACAGGAGCATGGATGAGGGGTTACTTACAGGAGCATGGGTGAGGGTTACTTACAGGGGCTTGGGTGAGAGTTACTTACAAGAACATGAGGAAGGTTTCCTTACAGGAGCATGGATGGCAGTTTACTTACAGTAGCACAGTTGAGGGTTACTCACAGAGCATAGATGACTTCTTTGAAAAGGTTGACTCCAGCATGGATGACAACTTTCCCATAGCTGCACAAATGGAGTTCCCCTTCAGTTACCCTTCCATATTATGTTTACGTTGGCATCTGCTTGAGTAGAATTATACATACCTGGCAGGAAGGTGCTGGAGGGAGTAGTTGGGATATCAAGATCTGATGACCACCACTCCCCCCGCCCAGTTCCTATGAGGCGATGTCAACAGATGCAATCTTGAGGGTCTTGAGAGTAATTGCAACTGCTCTGATGAAGAAAGTAAACAGCTATTGTGCTCAGAGGACAGCATTCTACAACACATAGGACTGAAAGTTATTTTGTGTGTTTGTTTTTACAAGGTAGGGTCTCGCTTTAGCCAAGGCTGACCTGGAATTCACTGTGTTGTCTCTGGGTGGCCTAGAACTCACAGCGATCCACCTACCTCTGCCTCCTGGGTGCTGGGATTAAAAGCGTGTGCCACTATGCCAGGCTGGAAGTCTTAACTAGAGTAATAAGACACAGAAGGAAACAAAATGGATACAAATAGGAAAAGAAGTCAAAGTATCCTTATAGACAGATATGATTCTATACATAAGATACCCTAAGGACTCTACAAGAGAAGTCTTGAAACTGATAAGCATTTTAAACAAATTGACAAAATATAAGCCCACAAAGTCAGTGGCTTTCTCATATACCAATAACAAACAAGGTGAGAAAGAAATCAGGGGTGAGGGAATCTCATTCCCAAATGCCACAAAAAATACTGTGGAATTAGCTGGGCATGGTGGAGCAAGCCTTTCATCCCAGCACTTGGGAGGCAGAGGTAGGAGGATTGCCATGAATTTGAGGCCATCCTGAGACTACATAGAGAATTTCAGGGCAGCCTGGGCTACAGCAAGACCTTACCTTGAAATCCAAAAAAAAAAAAAAAAAAAAACCCTAGAATAAACAATAAAATGAAAACCTTAAAACACTCAAGAATGAAATTGAAGAAGACACCAGAAGATGAAGACTTCTCATGCTTATAGGAAGAATAAATATTGTCAAAATGGCTATTTTACCAAAGACATTAACTAGATTTAATGTAATCCCCACTAAAATTTAACTATATGTATGTACTATATTTTCAATATCAACTCATTAGCTGATGGCTATATAGACTGATTCCATTTCCTAGCTATTGTGAATAGGATAGCAGCAAACATGGATGTGCAAGTATTGCTATTCTAGGGTGTATAGAATCTTTTGGGTCTAGTCCAGGAGTTGTATAGCTGGGTCATATGGTAATTCTATTTTTAGTTTATTAAGAAATATCCATGTTTATTTTCATAGTGACTGTACCAGTTACACTCTGCCAACAGTAAGTGTTCTCCTATTCTTCCTCCCCCACAAACTTACCAGCATTTGTTGTCATTTATTTACCTGGTGATAGCCATTCTTATTGGGGTGAGATGGAATCTCAAAGTAGTTTTAATTTGCATTTCTCTGACATTTAAGGATATTAAGCACCTTTAAAATATTTTTTGGCCATTTGCATTTCTTCTTTTGAGAACTATCTGCCCAGTTTCTTACACAGTTTTTAAATATCTTATTTTTATTTATTTATTGAAGACAGGCAGACAGAGAGAGACAGAGAGAGAGAGACAGAGAGAGACAGAGAGAATGGGCATGCCAGGACCTCCAGCCACCACAAATAAACTCCAGATGCAAGTGCCACCTTGTATAGCTGGCTTACATGGGTACTGGGGAATTGAACCTGGGTCCTTTGGCTTTGTAAGCAAGTGCCTTAACCACTTAAGCCATCTCTCCAGCTCCCTTTACCCATTCTTAATTTTTTTTTTATTTTTGGAGAGAGACAGACAGAGAGAGAGGGAGAGGGAGACAGATAGAGATGGGCATGCCAGCAGTCTCTCAGCTGCTGTGAACGAAATCCAGATGCATGCGCCCCCTTGTGGTCAAGTGCGGCATTGCGCCCTTGCGTCACTTTGCATCTGGCTAAACGTGGGACCTGGAAATTGGAACCGGGTTCTTAGACTTAGGAGACAGGCGCCTTAACTGCTAAGCCATCTCTCCAGCCCATCCCTTTACCCATTTTTGAGTGGAGGGGTGGTTTCAAGGTAGGGTCTCACCCTATCTAGTCTGACATGGAACTCACTATATAGCCCCAAACTTGTCTCAAACTCACAGCAATCCTCTTACCTCAGCACCTCTCACGTGCTGGGATGAAAAATGTGTGTCACCACACCCATATACCTTGCCCATTCTTTGATTGGGTTGCTTATTTTCTTGTTTATTTGGGGGTAGGGGTGCTAGAGTATGTGAAATATGCAGATGCACACATCTGTGTGTACACTGGCAGAGGCAGTGGGTGACCTCTTTTCACTCACCTACTTGTTTCCTTGAGGAAGAATCTCATTCAGCTCAGAGCTACTGTTTTTGACTTTTTTTAAGCCTCTCTCTCCCTTCATGACTGCTACACAGAGCCGATAGGCTGCTTGTTGTGGCCTTGCGGTCTTTCCTCCTCCACAGTCCTCACAAAGAGCTAAATCCTCTTCCTCTGCTTGGTCCACAGGAATCACTGTCCTGACTATAGACACATAATATGGACCACACATTAACTAAGCCACTTCTTTGAAGTCCAGGACTTCCCCTTTCCTCAGAAACCCTTAAAAGCAGACATGTTGCTTTGTCACATCAGGCTTAATACTGTTCCTCAGACCCCCAGCTGCACTACCTGTGTGCAGCAGAATAAAGCTCCCACCTGAACAATGATTCATCTTGGGTTTCTCTCCTCCTATCTTAACCCATCCACCCCTCTCTTAGCAGACTAGGGAGTCCCTCTTTATAGTCCTCCACCCAGGTGGATCCCTAGGGTAATGGCTTCCAAATGAGCTGATCAGGAAGCAGAGTTGGTAACTTTATTTAAAGGTAGAAAGAGCTGGAGAGATGGCTTACCAGTTAATGTGCTTGCCTGCAAAGCCTAAGGACCCAGCTTCAATTCCCTAGTACCCACAGAAGCCAGATGGACAAGCTGGCATATGATCTAGAGTTCATTTTCAGTGGCTAGTCATTCTGTAGTGCCCTGGTGCATCTATTCTCTCTCTCTCTCTTTTCCCCCTCTCTCTTAAATAAATAAATAAAGTAGAAAGAAAAGGTGTTCCAGGAAAAGGAAAGAAAAAGTACATCTGATAAACAGGTGTGGGCTTCTCCAAAGAAGAGTAGCCTAAGAAAAGACATGCCTGGACTGTATGTACCTGTTATGTATAAAGGAGGGTTGCAATTAACTTTTTTTGTCATGGTACATATAGAAATTTGGTGACTCTCAATTTACTTCCCTAAAGGTTGGTAAGAACCCACCTGTTCCTTCTTAATGAGTATAATTTATGACAAGTTGAAAAGTTAAAGAATTTCCTTAGGGTTAGTCTCCTCCTCCTTCCAAACTGGGATATTTCAAACAGCCTGACTGTCCCCCTCCCATAGAGACTCAGACAACCTGGCTCCTAGAGCTAACACCTCCACTGGCCATTTCTCACTGGCCAGCCTCCCAGGCCACCTGGTACAAATATTTTTGTATTTACCCCTGCCCAATACACACCATCCCTTTTTACTTTATCTCTCATTTACTCTCTTTCACTCCCATTTTCTCTCTCTCTCTCTCTCTCTCTCTTTTTTCCCCTCTCTCCTCCATTCTCTCTCTTCTTTCCCCCCACTTTTCCTCTTGGCATGCCCTTTATCCAGCCCTCCCTGGTCCCAACCAGCAGTTCCTTCCAGCTGAAAACACCTGCTGGAGACGGGGCTCTCTCAGCCTCTTCTTGCCCACCTTCTTCTCTGTCCACAGCTACCCACAGCTCTAGTCTTTCTCCCGCCAACAGGTTCTCTCTCAGGCCTCAGGTCCCTGGGCCAATTTCTGGGCAGGAACTCCATCACGGGCACTGGCTGTATCTACAGCAGCCTCACAGTTCTGTTCCTATAGCCACAGCCTGTCTTTATTCCAGCAGAAGCAGAGCCTGGAAAGGATGTGGCAGATAGTGTCAGGTTTACACTCAAAGTCAGGTCTAGCACAAGATTCCAAAAAGACCAGGGGAATTCTTTTGAATCATAAAAAGCAAAACATCTGAGGGCCAAAAGGCTGAACTCCAAAGTCCAAATAACAAGCCACTTGTTCCAAAGGCTCCTTTTTTGTCATATAATGCCTAGGAGCCCAAACTTACCACTTCAATTAGCTCAGCCACATTTATAAGATCTGATATGGTTCACAGGGGGCCTTTAGCAATTAAAAGTTTTGTCTTTTCAAAAATTTTTATTGACAGTTTTAATACATGCATATAATATATTTGTTCCTAATTCCCTCCTGAGGCAGTTTAGGGGTGACAGAGCCCCAAATTTAAAATGAGAAATGTCCTCAAGCCTGTAAGGAATCTTTTCCTTCCTTATCTTTTCCCCCCTAACCCTAACCTTGTGAAATGCTAGATTAAACCTTCCTGTTTTTCCTTCCACCCATTCCACCATAAAGTCAGAAGCAGAGTGTATATGTATGTGCTCTGTATAACATTGACTAAGTTTGTGCTTTGGTAAAAAAGTGCTCCACACTAGCAGGTGCCAAGAAAGCTAGTATTTTGTGATGAGTAGATTTGAGGAACCCACATAGATTCACATGACAGTTGTGTGACCTGACACAAGTCAGAAACCACTGTAAAGGCAAAATGGATGAGCGCTAGAGACTGACTTCACTGCTGTGCAAAGGTAGTGATCTGCCCGACTTTTCCTGGTCTGGTTTTTGTATTAGATAAAATAAGATGTTTTACTTAGACACATTTTTTTTTAATCTTGCATGTAGTAAATTATTATATGGCTTTCCTATCCAGGAAGCCCAATAGATTTAAAAAGGGAATTCACCCTTAGCACTATCATGCTTACATCATATCTGGATTAAGAAATAAAAGAGTTGCTGGGTGTGGTGGCACACACCTTTAATCCCAGCATTTGGGAGGTAGAGGTAGGAGGATCACAGACAGTTTGAGGTCACCCTGAGACTACATAGTGAATTCCAAGTCAGTCTGAGTGACATTGAGACCCTATCTCAAAACAAACAAACATACAAACAAACAAACAAACAAACAAGAGTCAAAAATGCTCTGCAAAAATATTAGAGATTTAAGTCACAAAGGTGCTGAAACCTTCCTTGCCTCCATGTACTTATTGGAAATTATTTGACTTCCTGATATATAAGGGTCAATATTTTACTCCAAAAGTTTGTTTTGTTTTGCTTAGTTTTGTTTTTAATATTTTATTTGTTTATTTGATAGAGAAAGAGAAAAAGGTACATAGACAATGAGAGCACCAGGGCCTCCAGCCACTGCAAACGAACTCCAGACACATGCACCACCTTGTGCTTCTGGCTTAAGTGGGTCCTGGGGAACTGGACCTGGGTCCTTTGGCTTTGTAGCCATCTCTCTAGCCCCTTGTTTTTTGTTTTGTTTTGGTTTGGTTTGGTTTGGTTTTGTCAGTGCTGCTTTAGTGGTTGAGAGATTTTCAGAGGCCAAGTGTATATCTGAGACATGACATAGGCATGACTACAAAACACTTGTTTCACAATAAGAGTTATAAATAAAGAAGGTTAGAAAGAAGGGACATGGAAGGTTGTGAGACTTATTCTGTTTCTGATAGTCAAGAGTTTAACTTCGAATTTGTTCATCAGTGGGAACACGTGAGGACGTTGTATCTCACACCTTTTTCCAGCTTTCCCTGAATGACATCACTGGGATAATCACTTGAGCATTCATATAATTCATAAACTAAAAGCTTTCTAGTTTGAAAACTTTTAACACTTTTTATCAGTTAGAATCAGTACGCCTGGTATAGTAGCCATAAACTACAAAGCCATTTTATTTATTTATTTATTTATTTATTTATTTATTTATTTATTTAAGAGTGACAGACAGAAAGAAAGAGAAAGAGGCAGATAGATAGAGAATGGGCGCGCCAGGGCCTCCAGCCACTGCAAAAGAACTCCAGATGCATACACCACCTTGTGCATCTGGCCTTCATGGGTCCCAGGGAATTGAGCCTTGAACTGGGGTCCTTCGGCTTCACAGGCAAGCACTTAACCACTAAGCCATCTCTCCAGGCCCCCAAAGCCATTTTAAAATAAACAAAAAAATCTTTCCTCATTATAAATTTACTCAAACTTGTATCAGTGAACTGAGCACTGAGCATTTAAGTGGTCGATTACAGGAGCCATAACAGATTGACTAGAATGTAAGGCTGAAAGAATAGCTGTAGCTGCTAGTGGAGTGGTTACGGTCAGAGCCTGGCCCTGGCTTTCCTAACAAGCTAGAATTGGCCACCATCCTCAGTAGGACAATTTAAAAGGCAAGTAGAAGTGAGAAGCAAATAAAGAGTTCTTTAATATGGCCATATTGAGAAGAGAACAAGGGTGTCCATCTTTAATGTCCTGACATGAGGTTTAGGTTTAAATAGAAACCAAGAGATATGTATAACCTGATCAAGTGTGACTGCACCCACCACTGACCTACCATTATCTCAGCTCCAGTCTCTCCTGCAAGATGGTCTGCCAACATGTCAGAACTGTGTGAAATCTCTTCCTGGAGGAGAGTTCCTCCTCTGACTGGCACCAGGATGCAATCATTTTCTTCTTTCAGTATGAGATTCCTGAAGAAATTCCAATTCCTTGAAGACTATTGTTTCAATAATCTGATAGCCAAAGGGAGGTGCTTTTCTGACAGTCTTTGTTAGGGTTCTCAAGACCACCCCAGGATTAATGGTTCACTAGGTGAACATCCTGGCAGGAATGAAGATATTCTAAAGAGATACTCGTGCTATTCCTCCCCCCCCCCCGCACTTTCTTGCTCTAAAAGGCACATTTTGTTAATGTTTACATATATTCATGGAAGGAAATTTGAGGTGTCTTTGAGTGATAAAGAGATTTTCTCAGTTCCTGGTTGAGCTATAACTCGGGAGTTAGGGTGCTGGACATTCTATAAAACAGGAGTCAGGGTGCTGGATATTCTATAACTCGGGAGTCAGGGTGCTGGACATTCTATAACTCAGGAGTCAGGGTGCTGGACATTCTATAACTCAGGAGTCAGGATGCTGGACATTCTATTACTCAGGAGTCAGGGTGCTGGACATTCTATAACTCAGGAGTCAGGGTGCTGGATATTCTATAACTCAGGAGTTAGGGTGCTGGACATTTTATAACTCAGGAGTTAGGGTGCTGGACATTCTATAAGTCAGGAGTTAGCATGCTATTCTATAATGTGGGAGTTAGGGTGCTGGGCATTCTATAACTCAGGAGTTAGGGTGCTGGACATTCTGTAACTCAGTTAGGGTGCTGGACATTCTATAACTCGGGAGTTAGGGTGCTGGACATTCTATAACTCAGGAGTTAGGGTGCTGGATACTCTATAACTCAGGAGTTAGGGTGCTGGACATTCTATAACTCAGGAATTAGGGTGCTGGACATTCTATAAGTCAGGAGTTAGCATGATGGATATTCTATAATGTGGGAGTTAGGGTGCTGGGCATTCTATAACTCGGGAGTTAGGGTGCTAGACATTCTATAACTCAGGAGTTAGGGTGCTGGACATTCTATAACTCGGGAGTTAGGGTGCTGGACATTCTATAACTCAGGAGTTAGGGTATTGGATACTCTATACTCAGGAGTTAGGGTGCTGGACATTCTATAACTCAGGAATTAGGGTGCTGGATATTCTATAACTCAGGAGTCAGGGTGCTGGACATTCTATAACTCAGGAGTTAGGGTGCTGGACATTCTATAACTCAGGAGTTAGGGTGCTGGACATTCTATAACTCAGGAGTTAGGGTGCTGGACATTCTATAACTTAGGAGTTAGGGTGCTGGACATTCTATAACTCAGGAGTTAGGGTGCTGGATATTCTATAACTCGGGAGTCAGGGTGCTGGATATTCTATAACTCGGGAGTTAGGGCACTAGACATTCTATAACTCAGGAGTTAGGGTGCTGGACATTCTATAACTCAGGAGTTAGGGTGCTGGACATTCTATAACTTAGGAGTTAGGGTGCTGGACATTCTATAACTCAGGAGTTAGGGTGCTGGATATTCTATAACTCAGGAGTCAGGGTGCTGGATATTCTATAACTCGGGAGTTAGGGCGCTAGACATTCTATAACTCAGGAGTTAGGGTGCTGGACATTCTATAACTCAGGAGTTAGGGTGCTGGACATTCTATAACTCAGGAGTCAGGGTGCTGGACATTCTATAACTTAGGAGTCAGGGCGCTGGATATTCTATAACTCGGGAGTTAGGGTGCTGGACATTCTATAACTTAGGAGTCAGGGTGCTGGACATTCTATAACTCAGGAGTTAGGGTGCTGGACATTCTATAACTCAGGAGTTAGGGTGCTGGACATTCTATAACTCAGGAGTTAGGGTGCTGGATATTCTATAACTCAGGAGTCAGGGCGCTGGACATTCTATAACTCAGGAGTTAGGGTGCTGGACATTCTATAACTCAGGAGTCAGGATGCTGGATGCTATATAACTCAGGAGTTAGGTGCCGCACATTCTATAACCCAGAAGTTTGGGTGCTGAGCATTCTATAACTCGGGAGTTAAGGAGCTGTACATCCTATAACCCAGAAATTAGGGTGCTGGGCATTCAGACACACAAAACTTCTACCGAGTCAGGTTCCTCTGAGTTCTTTTTATTTGTTTGTTCCTTTTTAAATCTTTTCTTTTTTTTGAGGCAGAATCTCACCCTAACCCCAGCTGACGTGGAATACACTGTAGTCCAGGATGGCCTCCAACTCACTACAATCTCCTATCTCATCTTCAGAGTATTGGAATGTAAGCCACCATGCCTGGCTGGGTTCCTGTCTTATGAATTCAAAGAATGAAACCCATAGACCCTAGAGGGTGAAATTAAGAATGATTTTTTTAAGAGTAGAGAATTCTTTTATTTTGAACACATTAAACTGGCAAAGTGGGGGCTGGAGACATGGTAAAGTACTTGGTCTGCAAGCATGAAGTCCTGAGTTTTGGTCCCAAGCATTTCCCCAAAAACTAGGTTTGGTGGTGTTTATCTATAATTCTAGTATTTGGGAGAAAAAGACAGGTGGAGCCTAGGCCTTGCTGGCTAGCTAATCTAACTAAAAACAAAAGATCCCTCCTCAACACCAATCAATCAATAAATAAACTGTCAAAATGCATAAAGATAATGAAATTTCATGTAAATGGATAATTTTAATGCTCAAGATTCTTTTTTTCTTTTTCTTTTCTATTGACAACTTCTATACTTACATACAAAAAATGCATGATATTTCCCTCCCCTCCCCCATTCCTCTTTAGAACTCCAATCTCCATCATGTCCCCTCCCTCTCTCCATTAGTCTCTCTTTTAATTTGATGTCATCTTTTTCTTCTATTATGAGGGTCTTGCGAAGGTATTGCTAGGCACTGCAAGGTCATGGATATCAAGGCCAATTTCTGTCTGGACAGTTGCATTGTAAGGAGTGAAATTAAGAAAGATTTTATGGGCTGGAGAGATGGCTTAATGGTTAAGGCACCTGCCTCCTAAGCCTAAGAACACCAGTTCCACTCTCCAGGTCCCATGTTTAGCCAGATGCAAAGTGATGCAGGGGGCGCAATGCCGCACTTGCCCACAAGGGGGCACACACATCTGGAGTTCGTTCACAGTGGCTGAGAGGCTGCTAGTGTGCCCATTCTCTATCTGTCCTTCTTTCCCTCTCTCTCTGTGTCTCTCTCCAAAAAATAAAGATTTTATTATAGAGTTTAAGAGATGTTCCAAGGAGCAGAACTCCTGTAGAACAGGAGGGGACCCCCAGAGACAGGAAGAAGAACCTTCCTGGTGACTGACTGGGACTTTTATGTGAAGGGGAATTCTTTCAGGGAAGTAGAAACCCAGGGTTTCCAGGTTTCTAGTAGGTGGTCATGTTTCTGGGAAAGGGAGTCATCTTTCTAGGAATCTTCTTAGGAGGAGTAATCTTCCAGGAAAGAAAGAGATAAGGGAAACACCAGATTCCCCTTATCGGCTCAAGAATATGTCCCACATTTAGCCAAGGAAAAATGTTATTCACTTTGGGGGTCTTGTTACCCTAAACAGCCTAAACAATTTCTATCTCCTATTCTTCACTCAGAGACTCTCACAAGGATGAAGTCACAAATAAATGACTACATCAGAAATCCCTTATAATTTTAGACAGACAATGATGAATTTATGAATAAATGATATACATGTAAGCAATGTATAAGAGTTTAATTGCCTTAAACTAATATTTGTTATTGTCCTTTTCATTTTAGGAACACACTTTAATGGAACATAGAGTTGTTTTGTTTTTTCTTTAAGCATATACCACTTTGTGCATCTGGCATATGTAGGTCCTGGGGAATTGAACCTGGATCTTTTGGCTTTGCAGGCAAGGGCCTTAGCTGCTAAATAATCCCCCCAGTCCCATAAAGAGGTTTTTACTAAATAGAGTCAATGAAAATTTCTTTAACAAGTTTTAAAATGTTTTATTTATGTTTTTGTAAGGAGAAAGAGCCAGGGCCTCTCGCCATTGCAAACAAACTCCAGATGCATGCACCACTTTTTGCATCTGGCATTACATGGGTGCTGGGGAATTAAACTCAGGTCTTTCGACATTGCAAGCAAGTACCTTAACCACTAAGTCCTCCCTCCAGCCCTCTTAAAAATTTATAGCTCCTTGCCGGGCATAGTGGTGCACGCCTTTAATCCCAGCACTCGGGAGGCAGAGGTAGGAGGATTGCCATGAGTTCAAGGCCACCCTGAGACTACATAGTGAATTCCAGGTCAGCCTGAGCTAGGTGAGACCCTACCTCAAAACACCAAAAAAAAAAAATTTATAGCTCCTTTTATTTATTTATATTTGTGTTTGTGTGCATATATGTGAGTGTGAATGTACATTTGTGAGTGTGAATGTGTAAGTGTGGGCACATGCATGGCACAGCATGTGTGTGAAGTTCAGGGAACAACTTTCAGGTCACTACTCACCTTTGCATCTGATTCTGAGGCAGGGTTTCTCTCTCTAGATTCTCACTCTGCTGTTGTTCTTTGCTGGGTTTACTGCAATCTCCTGTCCCAGGCTTGCAGCTCACTGTTAGCATTCTGAGATTACAGAGGCCTGCCACAGTTTCTTGCTTTTTATGTGGGGTTTGGGGAATTGAACCTGGGTATGTTGGCTTGAGCAGTGAGCAATTTGTCCACTGAACATCTCTCCAGCCCATGAAAGCCTTCACCATCAAAATTCTACCTTTCCTTCAAGGTCCATCTCAGCTGTGTCCTCTTATTAAACCTTTCTGATTGTTCCAAGGTAGAATCAATAAATTCCTTTCCTTTGTTCTTTCCTTCATTCCTTCTTTCTTTTTTTCTGTCTGTTTTCCTTTCTTTCCTTTTCATTTCTTTCTTTCCTTTCCTTTTAAAAACAGTGTCTTACTCTAGCCAAGGATAAACTCACTGTTCAGTCCAGGCTGGCCTTGAATTCATGGATCCACCTACCTTAGCATCCTGAGTGCTGGGATTACAAGGGTGAACCACCATGCCCAGCCTCAATTTTTCTTATGATCTCAGTCCTGGGTTGGTTTGTAACCTTTACCCAATTCTTCCCTTGACTGATTGTACAGTGCCTTGTCTCTTGAGTTAATTCTAAGCTTTTGGAACCTGATGGGCTTGTTTCTTTTGAAGAGAGGCTTATAAAAATCCATTGCTCAGTAAAAGTTAAAAAGAGTTTCCTTGTCTCTAAGGAAAAAGGACCTCAGGAACTATATGTTCCACAAAGCAATTAACAGGCATATTTATATTGAATTGATACATATATTTATTTGGGGGAATCTTCTTGTATTTTTGAGAATGCAGACCTG
Source organism: Orientallactaga sibirica (assembly GCA_036365145.1). Classification (NCBI taxonomy): domain Eukaryota; kingdom Metazoa; phylum Chordata; class Mammalia; order Rodentia; family Dipodidae; genus Orientallactaga; species Orientallactaga sibirica. The sequence continues at coordinate 40,096,326 of JAEOAD010000011.1, read as the reverse complement.
CCTCTCAGAGGCTTAGAACAGACTCTCTTTGGTAGAATGCTCAAGGGTGTGAAAGCTGCTTTGAGGTTCCCCAGCATGCTCAGAGTTGACATTAACCTCTTCTGTCCCACTTTGTGGTCTAGTATAGATTCCATAGCAGCCAGAGCAGGATGAGCACAGATGATGAGAGCTTTGAAACCCTTAAAGTAAGATGAAATGGGTAAATAAAGGTTAACCACCAGAGTAAGTACATCATGGTATGAAGAAGATAAGGTTCACTCCTACCTCCTTCCTGCTTCATGACCAAGGATCACAGGTCCCCACTGGAAGGTACAACAGCATAACAATAGTTGCCAGGGTGTGGGTATCATCTATCTTAGCTTCCCATGTAGTATCTCCTGCCCTGCCCTCTCCTACAGCCTCTACCCTCCCAGTGCACAGCGTGACTGCATAATGGTGAGGCACGGGGTGTGGGGAAAACTTGTCATCACTCAGTCAGGACCCAGCCTTGGAACAAGAAGGTGCTTAGAGTCTTTACAGCTGTCACGCACCAGGATCCAAGCCTTGTACATCATATGTGCATTATAGAAGCTGCCCTGACCTTGGAAAGACTCTTCTTGGACTTTGGGATACTCCTAACAGTTTGCTAATGGCTCCTGAAACCAACTTAGAAGACTTAGGGCAGAGATTGGGCTGTGTCTTTTCTTATTCCTGAGTCTTAGAGGGAGGTACCCAAGGAAGGGTAAAGAGCACATAAAGAATTTGGGGGAGGGATAATTTTTTTTTTTGAGATAGGATCTTACTCTAGTCCAGTCTAACCTGGAATTTACTATGTAATCTCAGGGCTGGCCATGAATTTACAGCAATCCTCCTACCTCTGCCTCCCATGTTTGGAATTAAAGGCATGTGCCTTTAACCATGGCTGGCTCTAATTTTTTATTTCATTTAATTTTTTTTAGCTAATTTGAGATGTATAGCCCAATTAATGGAAAGGAAACACAAAACCACAGGATCTGATTAGAAGCAAAATTTGAGCTATACCAGATCATGAGATGTAAAAACCCAAAGAGGAACAAGGATGGAGAAGCCAAACTCTGAATCACTGTGATATATCAGATACTATTTGAGGTTTGTGCATAGGCCATCTCATTTACTCTGGGTACCAAGGCTATTGAATCACTATTACATTATTTTACAATATCAGCCACTTTTAATGATATGCTTACCATATTACCCAGCATGTTATCTGGCCTTGGGTATACAATGAATATAAAAATGGAGGTGGCCCTGTCCCAAGGATTCTGTGTAAGATTGTTAAGTAAAGAGGCTACTATAACACATATGGCCATAATAGGGATTCAGAATGCTGTAGGAGATCTTTGCAAGGTCTAGTTCAGACTTGGGGAGGTCAAAGAGGTCTCCCTTGAGGAACTTTCAGGACCTGGAGTGGCCAGAACATGGCCTGTGAGGATGGAGGTGGGTGTGTAGAGAAAATGAGAAACAGGACTGGTAAAATGTTTAGATTCTGCCTAAGATGGAAGCTCAAGGTAGTGGTCATTAAAAGGTTTTGTTTGTTTCAATTTTATTTTATTATATATATATATATATATATATATATATATATATATATATATATATCATATTCACCTATGTTGCAGTTACCTGCTTAATGCTGGCACAATGCACTCAACCAGAAGCACCTTATGGCTGGAAAGGGTTTATTTTGGCTTATAGCTTCAAGGGAAAGTTCCATGATAGCAAGGGCAAGGCATGGCATGAGCAGAGGTTGGACATCACTTCTGCTCCATTGGGTAGAAAACAGCAGCAGCAGGAGAGTAACTCTAGTTCTGGCAAGCAGGAGCTGGCTATACCATCCCTAAGGCTGCCCTGATAACACACCTCCTCCAGCAAGGCTCAATCTCCCAAATTGCCTTCTGCTGGGAACCAAGCATTCAAAACACATGAGTTCATGGGGGCATCTGATTTGAACCACCACAACCCACCATCACTGTTTATTGTCCCTATTAACCCCTTTTAAATTCTTTCTTCCCTATTAGTCCCCCTTCTACAGTTTTGTGTGTGTGTGTGTGTGTGTGTGTGTGTGTGTGTGTTCCAGTGAGTTTTATTTGGGTTGCATACATGAGTATGGGTGAGAAATTTCCTGGAGCATAAACAACTTACCAGAAGCTACACCACTGAAGAAAATGTCTTTCCCTCCCTTAACAACCACTAACAGCCAATAGTTCATTATCATTATGAAAAAGCTAAATGAAAACCTACTCTTTGTTAGATAACTTTACTCTAGGGGAAGCTACATGATGGCAGGGGAAAACGATGGCATAAGCAGAGGGTGACATCACCCCCTAGCCAATATAAGGTAGACAACTGCAAAGGAGAGTGTGCCAAACACTGGCAAGGGGGAGCTGGCTATAATACCCATAAACCCACCCCCAACAATACACTGTCTCCTGGAGGTGTTAATTCCCAAATCTCCATCAGCTGGGAACCTAGGATTCAGAACACCTAAGTTTATGGGGGACACCTGAATCAAACCACCACAGACCCTTGCCTGTAAAGTCTAATGACCTGAGTTAGATTCCCCAATGTTCATGTAAAGTCAGATGCTCAAAGTGGCCCATGAGTTCATTTGCAGGGGCTAGAGGCCCTGGTGCACTCATTCTCTCCCTCTCTGCCTGGTATGGTGGTGCACGCCTTTAATCCCAGCACTTGGGAGGCTGAGGTAGGAGGATCACTGTAAGTTTGAGACCAGCCTGATACTACATAGTGAATTCCAAGTCAGCCTGGGCTAGAGCAAGACTGTACCTTGGAAAAAAAGGTTGACAGTTTTATTCAACCGCGTTATACACACATGCATGCAAACACATGCACGCACATAGCAATCAATCAACATTTTTTAAAGTTGTCTTCAAGAAAAAGGGGGGGATATGCTGGGAAGGTGGCTCAGTCTGTCAGCTCAGGTTCAATTCCCAAGCCAGATGCAAAAAAAAAAAAACATGATGCAAGTGTCTGGTGTTCATTTGTAGTGACAAGAGGCCCTGGTTTAGCCCCCTTCCATACATACATACATGCACACAAATAAATAAATAAAAATTATAAGTTTTGTTTATAAATAGCAGTAGTTATACCCTTTCTTTATGTTTTGGTTTCTTTATTATTTTTCCTTTGATACTGTTGATATAATTCAGTGATTATAATCTCACACTATTTTCCTTTTAATTTATTCCAATGCTGATTTCTTAAAATTTTCTTTTATATTCTATCACAGTATCAATATGTAACTATAAGTACGTTCTTTTGTGTGTGTATGCATGTTTGTTAGGTGAATGTAATAACCACTACACTATGGAAACCTGCGTGTGTGCATGTTTGTATGTGTGTGGTTGTATGTACATGTATGTGTGAAGGGCAGAGGTCAACACTAGGAGTCTTCCTCAATCATGTCTCTATCTTATTCTGTGAGACAGAGTCTCTCACTGGACCTCACATTCACCAACTCAACTACAGTGGCTGAGCTCCAGGAATTCCCTGGTTCTGTCTCTCCAGCATGAGGATTGCAGGCCCAAGCCACCATGGGTTCTGGGGACTTGAACTCTGGTCCTTATGCTTGTACAGCAAGAACTTTGCTCACTGAACCATCTCTCCAACACCAGCGTGTTCTTTCTACAGTTCATGAGATATCACTCCTAAACTTAAAGGTTAAAATGAGGAGAACAGCTGTATTACAAGACCCAATGCCCTTGATATTATAACAACAGCCCATCTCTAAAGTGCTATGTAACTGAGCAATGTGCCTTCAGTCCTCTAGGATCTATATATTCAAATCTCTGTCAGAGTCTGCCTTACATTTTAATGATTTACTAATACCAAGGTTATCAAGCACCTGGTGATAAAGAGGCCCTAATATTTTTGGTCCAAACTTAAGACATAATAGTCTACTATATACTTTATTGTTTATGTAATTTAATATCTTGAAAAATGACATCCTTTCTTCTAGATTCCTATCACAGGTTGATCCTCCATCTCCAACTCATATGTTCTCATGTCTCCCTCTTAGATCAGACAAACTGAGACTTTTGATCCATAGATAGGCAGAATCTGCAACTCTCTTAAGCCTGGATAAATTACAAAGACATAGCTTTACTCTTCATTAGCCCTTGATTCTCAGAGGGAAAGCTGAGACAGGATAGAATGACAAGGAATATTATGGGAACACGAGAAGGGAAATAATTCCTCACCGAAGAGTCAAGAATCCAATACAATTAACAACATTTGCTTTCTCCATTCCTAGCTGTAACCCTACAAATTTTCTAAGACTCACCAGAGAACTCCTTTATAACCTTAGTAGCTCTTGGTTTTATCTTATCAGATTGAGCCCCATCCAAGGTACCTCTGCAGCAACACTATAATCTCACTTATCAAAAAGAGATAGTGAGAGCTAGAGAGATGGCTTAGCAGTTAAGGAAATTGCCTGTGAAGCCTAAGGACCCAGGTTCCATTCTCCAGAACCCTCCTAATCCAGATGCACAGGTGGCACATATGTCTAGAGTTTGTTTGCAGTGGCAGGAGGCCCTGGCACACCCATACTCTTCCCCCCCCCAAATTAATTAAATATTTAAAAGAGAAGAAGAGATGGGCATGGTGGCACATGTCTTTAATCCCAACACTTGGAATGCAGAGGCAGGAGAATCACTGTGAGTTCAAGGTCAACCTGGGATTACAGAGTGAGTTCCATGTCAATCTGAACTAGAGTAAGACCCTACCTCAAAAAAAAAAGAAAGAAAGAAAGAAAGAAAGAAAGAAAGAAAGAAAGAAAGAAAGAGAAAAAGGGAGGAGGGAAGTGTCTTAGCAACCTTTTGAGCTATACCATGAGAGTCACCAAAATGTTATCTGTGGGTAATGCTAAGACATTTAACTGCTACTCACTTGAGAAGCCCATGCCAACACTTGGCTATGTTTTATTATTCTTTTCCTGAGTGATTCTTCTTGAATGCTTTGCTTTCTATTTTTTAAAATGTTTATTTATTTGTAAGCAGAGAGAGAGAAAAGGAGATAGAGAGAACAGGAATGCCAGGGCCTCCAGCTGCTGCAAACAAACTCCAGATACATGTGCCACCCTGTGGGTACTGGGGAATTGAACCCAGGTCGTTATGTTTGCAGGCAAGAGCCCTAACCACTGAGGAATCTATCCAGCCCTTTATTTCTATTTTTAATAAAACCTTAACTCTGTTTCATACTGGCTACTCCTGAAATCCTTCTCTGCATTGAAATCATGAATCCAGAGTTTTCCCAGGTCAAGGTTGCTAAGAGTAAGTCAGGCTACTCATGAAGATACTGTGGAGCTGTATCTCTGTCCCTGTCTCTTCTTACATAACCAGGTTTTTGCTTTCTCTGGTGAGTTCCCTTCCCCTCCCCTCACGCTGATTTGAGACTAGCCTTCAGGACACATTTCCTACTGTCCTGGTGTAGAGTATGGAGTTTCTCTTCAATGGTGCTAAACTCTGTAATAATTATATCTTCTTTCTCAGCTTCTGTGTCTGAGAGTAAACTCATTCCTTTACTCACCAAATGGCACATTTTTAAAACCTTTCTGCTCTACTTACTACTCTATCTCATTTTAGACCTTCATCAGAGCAATGAGCAAGTAACCATGTCACAGCCAGGGTGCTATCCTGTCTTGAAATGTCTTCCATCCATTGCTTTTGAATTCAGCCTCACTCAGGTCCTCAGGATCTGGGCAGAATGCAGCCAGATTATTTGTTAGAATACAGCATGAATGGCCTCTAGCTCAGTTCCCAATAGGATTCTTTTTCCCCTCTGAATCCTCATGAGCCAGGCCTCCATTGTCTGCATTTCTCTCAGCATTCGGATCTCCCAAACTCCCACTAGAATACCCATTAATTTCTGATTTACAGTGCTTTAGAGCTTTTTTGCCCAAAGTTTAAGATTCTTCTGCATTCCTCCTGCAAACTGGTTCAAAAGCCTTCAAAACCCATGGTCTGGTTTATCCTAGCAATGGCCTCACTTGTTAGTGCCAATTTCATGTATTAGTTACTTTTCTCATTGCTGTGACAAAAGCAACTTAAGGAAGGAAGGTTTGTTTATTTATTTATTTATTTATTTTATTTTAGGCAGAGAAATAGAAGAAGAGAGACAGACAGAGGGAATGAGAATTGGTATACCAGTCACTACAAATGAACCCCAGACACATGTGCCACCTCATGTATCTGACTTATGTGGGTACTGGAGAATAGAACCTGGGTCCTTAGGATTTGCAGGCAAGGGCCTTAACCACTAAGCCATCTCTCCAGCCCTAGAAGGGTTTATTTTTTTATTATTGTTTTTTAATTTATTTATTTGCAAGCAGAGGGAGGGATAGAAGAAAGGCAGACAGAGAGAATGGGCATGCTAGGACCTCTAGCCACTACAAACAAACTCCAGATGTATGTGCCCCTTGTGCATCTGGCTTACGTGGGTCCTGGAGAATTGAACCGAGATCCTTTGGCTTCATGGGCAAACACCTTAACCACTAAGCCATTTCTCCAGCCCTAGAAGGGTTTATTTTGACTTACAATTTGAAGATATAATCTATCATGATGAGTAGGTCATGGCAGCAGGAGCTTGAGGCAGCTGGTCACATACAGCCAGGAAGAAGAAGAAGATGAATGATGATGCTCAGCTCTCTTTCTCCTTCTTAATTCAGTCTGGGACCTTATCCCTACATTCTGGGTGGGTCTTCCCTCCTATGTTAAAGCTTTCTGCAAACACCCTTATAGATACAGTAAGAAGTGTGTTTCCAAAGTGACTCTAAAGTCCCTCAAGTTCACAATGAACATTCACTATCACAAATGAAATATTCTGTAGATATCCGTTAAATCTATGGGATAGCTTAACTCTGAAATTTATTTGTTGATTTTCAGTTTGGAAGACCTATCTAGAGATGATAGTGGGGTATTCAAGTCTTCCACCATTACCGTGTGAGGACCTATCTGACTGCTCATTCCTTTTAGTGTTTGTTTCATGAAACTGAGAGCCCCAACATTTGATGTATAAAATTTTACAATAGTTATTATATCTTTTTATGACTCTCTCCCTTTATTAATATGTAGTAGTCCTCTTTATCTCTTCTGGTTGTCAGGTTTGAAGTGAACTTTATTGGATAACAGCATTGGATAATAGCTATGGCAGCCTTATATTTTTTTTTAGCTTCCATTTGCTTGATAAACTGATTTCCATCCTTAGATTTTTAGTTTGTACAGGCCTTTACCATTAATGTGTGTTACTGGAAACAATATATAGTTGGATCTTTTTAAAAACAGTTTTTATTTATTTATTTATTTATTTATTTATTTATTTATTAGAGAGAGAGAGAATGGGCACACCATGACCTCTATCCACTGCAAACAAACTCCCAATGCATGTGCCACCATATGCATCTGGCTTATGTGGGTTCTGGAGAACTGAAACTGGATCATTAGGCTTCAAAGGCAACTGCCTTAACTACTAAGGTATCTCTCCAGTCCCATGGATCTTGTTTTGTTTTTTTTGTTTTGTTTAATCCTGTCATCTGGTGTGCACTTTTATTCTATTCTATTCTATTCTATTCTATTCTATTCTATTCTATTCTATTCTATTCTATTCTATTCTATTCTATTGAGGTAGGGTCTCACTCTAGCTCAGGCTGACCTGGAATTCACTATGTAGTCTCAAACTCATGGCAATCCTCTTACCTCTGCCTCCCAAGTGCTGGGATTAAAGGCATGTGCCACCATAACTGGCTCTACTGTGCACCTTTTAAATGATGAGTTGGGGCCATATGCTTTTAAGGTTATTAATTATTGAGCTGGAGAGATGGCGCAACAGTTAAAAGTGCTTGCTTGCAAAGTGTGTCAACTTGGGTTTGATTCCCCAGTACCTATATAAAGCCAGACTCACAAAGTGGTGCATGGATCTTGCAGTGGCAAAAAGCTCTGGTGCCCCCAAACTTTCTCTCTCTTCATCTTCTCTCTTAAATAAGTAAATGAAAATATTTTTAAAATTAAAAAGATTATTAATTATTACTGAAAGGAGTTTCCTACTTCCTATTGTTTTGCTAGTTGTTATTCTGGTTGGTTGTATTATTACTAATTATTTTTCCCTTCCCTATTACTATTAAGAGTTTGCTGGTTACCATGTTGGAGACATGTCTGTCTTTTTAATAAGATTTTAGCTTTAGTATGGAGGGTGAGCTGGAGAGGATAAATGTAGGGAGATGAACTGTTGTGATTCAGAAATATGAACAGTCTGAACTGGGAAAGGAAGTGGGGAAAGGAAGAACTCAACAAACCAATTTAGGACTTAGATCCCTAGCACCAAATGACTATGAGCTGTGAGGAATGAGGAGTTAAAAGAATCCATAATGTGCTATAATATCAAATTTCCAGGCAAGATGTGCCCACTGGTTTAAGAGTAACATAACTGTTATGGGGTAACCAACTTTCTGACTAGATTTGAGACCAGTTCCATATGAGGGAATAAATGCATGCCTGATATTGTAAAACTTGTCAAAATCCCATAGCTGGAGAGGTCATACTGGTGGCAACTACTGTTGTTTTGCTAAATGCAACTATGATACCCTTAAGCTGCCTTCTAAATATTTATGTTTCTTTCCTAGGTTAGTGCCATGCTCAGCCTTGGTGAGATAAATGTTATTTTGCAGTGGGCAGCAGTTACTGCAGACTCATAACTGGTCAAAGTGCTGAGAAAAAGTGATTGTTGCATGCTCAACTCTCAATTGAACATCTATTTTCCCCTCCATAATTCAGGGAACATTGTGGAAAATGGGGAAGGAAGGGTTTAAGAGCCATAGAATGGGGAGGGATGCTGTGGAATGCTGCCTTCCAGGCATGCCATGGCTGTTGCACTCAGGTGTCTACAGTAGTTTTACAAGATTTACCTGCACAAGATTTTCATAAGAATGGGTCCATCAATAATCCATCACAAATGGGGAGGAGCTCATAAGCCCCCACATCTCTCTGAGGGGCCATTGGCAGTTAATGGTTGCTAGGGGAGGAGAGTACTGGTAAGGTGCCCATGCTCCAGTAAATTACCCTCACTCATGATCATGCAAGAAGCTCTAACAAAATGGAGAGGATCATACACAGAAAAAAGACATGAAAGTAAGAGGGGTACATGGGAAGAGAGAAGGGTTCAGTGAGAGTGGGAAGGGATAAAAGAGAGGGTAAAGGAGGGAAATATGATCAAAGTACATTATATACATGTATATGTCAAAAGATTTAAAAAAAGAACCCAGAATGAGTCCCAGGTTTTCTGGAAACAGCAGCATCACCATGGTAACATTATTTGGTTGTCCTGAGTAAAGTACTGAATCCCAAAAGCAATGCATTCAAGGTCAACCAGCTCATCCCTTTTGGGACCTTCCTAATTCCCCTGTTTCTAAGAGTCTGAGTATCTTAGAGTTTCTAAGAGTCTGAGCTGTAGCCAACATGCTCAGTTTTTTGGATCTATAGACTTTTCTAGTGGTTGGTGTGGTATAGACTTGTTTTGAACCTTAGAAGTTAGCTTATTTTGAAGACATATGAAGAACTTCCTCTACCTAATCTCCTGGTGCATTACCAATAGACAAGACTATGCAGAAGATTGAATTTCAAAGATGGAAGATAAAGTTGAGGTTATAATGCACATAGACACATATACAAAGTAAAAACACAAAGAAACATAACAATATTCCCACAAAGTGCAGAATACATTCAGGAGACCAAACCTTAGAATCTGTGAATCAGAAAGAGCTGATATAACATCTAAAAAATTGAAGGATTATTATGAAATCATATCAGGAAATTTCCTAGAGAGAGAGGTTGATATGCCAACACAAGATGCATCTTGTATTACCCAAACATACATTACCAGACAAGATCCTCTCCAAAACACATCATAGTTAAGACATCAAAAATACCAAGTAAAGAAACAATACTAAAAGTTGTAAGGGGAAAAGGCCCACTCACATTCAAGGGCATGAACACTGGAATAACCTCAGATCTATCATCAGCAAATCTAAATGGCAGAAGAGCATGAACTAATAGATTTTTATAGATTTTTAAATTTATTATTATTTATTTATTTATTGGAGAGCAAGACAGAGAATGGGCACACCAGGCACTCCAGCCACTGCAAACTCCAGACATATGTGCCACCTTGTGCATCTGGCTTACATGGGTAATGGGGAATTGAACTTGGGTTCTTAGGCTTCATAGGCAAGTTCCTTAACCACGAAGCCATCTCTCCAGCCCCTGCAATGATATATTTTAATCCACTGATGTAAGCAATTTCCAACCAAGAGTGCTACAACCAGCAAAATTATCTTTCAAAATTAATGGAGAAATAAGGATATTCTAAGACAAACACAAATTAAGGCAATAAATGATTACCAATACTACAGATAATTCTTAAAGGGATATTATATAGGGAGTACATTAGTCAGAGTTCTCTAGAGGAACAGAACTGATAGAATGAATTGTATTAAAAGGGAATTTATTTGATTATCTTACAACAGTCCAGCAATAGCAGGTTGCAGGCCTGAGAGTCAAGAAACCCGGTAGCTGCTCAGTCCACGAGGTTGGATGCTTCAACAGTCCCAATCCAGGCACTGAAGGCCTGGAGGCATCCTGGAGACATGCTGCTCTTCAGTCCATGATGGCAAGCAGCAAGCAGAGAACAGCCAGCAGCACCAGCAGCCAGGTGGGAGGAGGGAACACTTTTCTTCCCAGAGCTTCTTTAGATAAACCAGCCCCCTCCTCTGAGAGGGGCCGCCTGCTCTGGAGGTAGAGCTCACCCTGGGGGAAAGATTCTTCCTTCAGTTTATCCTTTCTAGAAGCAACCTCAGAGACACATTTATGAGGAATGTCTGTGAATTCCTAAACAGATCAAGTTGACAAAAACATAACCATCATAGGGAGGAAGGAGAAAATGCATGTAAGAATACCTGTGAAAGAAACAGAAGAGTGAAGAAGACTCAGGTATGAGTAAACCTTGTTCAACAAACCAGTAAACCCCCAAAATTAACAAGGGAGAAAAAAAGAAATACCAATAACACAGCCAACCAGAACACCATGTAACAAAATCATAGGAAAGATACGTTCAACTGTAACTTTAAATGTAAGTGGGATTAACTTACTAATAAAAGCACTCAGACTACAGCCTGGGCTAGAGTGAGACCCTACCTCAAAAAAATAAGAACAACAAAACAACAAAAAAAAAAAAACATCAGCTTAATTGATGATTAAAAGATAAGATCCAGGGTTGAAAGATGGCTTAACAGTTAAGTCACTTGCCTGCAAAGCCAAAGAACCCAGGTTCTATTCCTCAGGACCCACATAGGCCAGATGCATAAGGTGGTACAGGCATCTGGAGTTTGTTTTACAGTGGCTGGAGGCCCTGGATCGCCCATTTTATTTCTTTCTCTGTCTCTCTCTCTCTCTCATAATAAATGAATAAAAATAAAATATTTAAAATAAGATACATTGATCAAGAACACATTAAGAAGATTATAGGGTGGCTGGGGTACCACCGGCATCACTATGTCTGCCATTTTCAATTTTCAGTCTGTTGACTGCTGCTTATATATACATGTACTTATATCCTATCTTTGGCACCCAGCATTCTAGACAGAAATAAAACTGGATTGTTGGAGATATTTTGAAAGTGTGCCAGAATTGGTGAATGAAAGGGTCTTTATGTTGCAGCATGCTGTGCAGTGATGGCCTTCAGTATTCTCTTCATGCAGTAGCTTCAGTAAGTGACACTTGAATTTCCATCAGATTTCAATATCAGCAAGGACTTACCTGCAGAAATAATGAGAAGAATGGTTAGCCCATTTATCTCTGAACACTGGATGAGATAACTTTCTGATGCTATTCTCCATTTTATGTTATTGGACCAATGATCTGTATAAATAATTAAGATGCAACCATTTACCACAGAGTTTAATAATGTATAACAATCAGCCTCAGTACTATTACTCAATGTTACATTCTGCAAATGTTCTGTTTTGTAGAAAGGTAGCTTAAAGGTAGAAAACAAAATTGGTAAATTACTCAGTTCCTTTCACTGGGACTTGGAAGTGATAAATCTTTACATAAAGACTAGACTATTTATTAAGAAAAATTGTTTTTCTTGTTGTGGATTGTATTTGTATTATTAATTTTGTTTTTCATTGGTTTTGGTCACAAACCAGAATATCTCTGCACTTAGGAAGTTATGTCATTTATTTCAGGCATTTAAAATGTTTAAAACAAGCCAGGCATGGTGGCACATGCCTTTAATGCCAGTGCTTGGGAGGCTGAGGTGGGAGGATCAGCATGAATTTGAGGCCAGCCTAAAGCTACAGAATGAGTTCCAGATCAGCCTGGGCTAGAGCAAGACCCCACCTTACCCCCTGCAAAAAAGGTACCTATAAAAAATAAACTTTACAAAAGATGTGAAAGACCTCTACAAAGAAACCTTTAAGATACTAAACTAAGAAATAAAAGAAGATATCAGGTATTGGAAAGCTCTTCCACATTCCTAGATTGGTAGAGCCAATATTGTGGAAATGGCTATATTACCAATACTAATCTATAGGTTCAATGCAATACCCATCTATATTCCAACAAAATTCTTCTCAGAACTAGAAAAAAAAACAATTGAACAATTCATATGGAAACATGAAAGCCCACACATAGCCAAAGCAGAAATAGCACTGTTGGAGGTATCAGAATTCCTGACAAAAATTATACCACAGAGCCACAGTGACAAAGACAGCATGGTACTAACACAAAAATAAGACCTACAGACCATTGCAGCAGAATAGAAGACCCAGAAATAAATCCATACAGCTGATTTTTGACAAAGGTGTCAACAACATACACCAGAGAAAAGACAACCTATTCAACAGATGATGCTGGCAAAACTGGGTATCCACCTGCAGAAGAAATTAGAACCCCTCTCACCATGTACAATGACCAATTCAAAATGGATAAGAAACCTTTATGTAAAGCCAGAAATGCTGAAAATACTAGAGGAAAACAATATCGATACAGTGGAAGTTACAGGTATAAGTAAGAATGTTCTGAACAGAACTCCATCAGCATAGGAAATAGTCCCAAGTATCATCAAACAGGATGATGTGAAATTAAAACGTTTCTTCACAGCAAAGGAAACTATCAGCACAGTGAACAGAAAGGCTAAGAAAATCTTTGCCTATTATTTCTCCGACAGGGGATTGATATCCAGAATATATAAAAAACTATAAACACTAAATGTCAGCTCTCCCTCCCCAGAGTGGGCTGGAGAAATAGCTCAATGGTTAAGGCGCTTGCCTGCAAATCCCATTCAGGAGGCAGAGGTAGGAAGATTGCTGTGTGAGTTTGAGGCCAGCCTGAGACTACATAGTGAATTCCAGGTCAGCATGGGCTAGAGCAAGACCCTACCTTGAAAACCAAAAAACCAAAAACCAAAAAAAAAGAGGCTGATACAGAAAGATTGCACATTTAGGACAGCCTGGAACACATAGAGTGAATCTATTATAATTTCTATAATGTAATTGACTTACAGCTCATGAATTTGGATAAGCCACATTTCTATTGCTTTGTAACCACATGTGGTTTGGGGCTCTCACACTGGACAGTAAAGACTTGAACTTCATAAGGCTGAGAAAAATGACTTCAACTCAGAAGGAATCTAGACAACTGCTTGCAATACATAGTAGAGAAATAAATAGTAGATTTTAATTCATTCACCAGATATTTATTGAGCACCGCCTTTGTGCCAAATGCTATGGTGTATACTTTATAACCAACTCAGTGACTTATAGCAAGTCATTTCCTTTCTCAGGACCTTAGACTTCCTGCTCCACCTTTGAGTAACCACCTAGGAAGAAGAGAAATGTTTACCGCAGCCAGAGGAAAGTACCTTAGGAAATTACTAGCTTGCTAGTAGAGTCTTCAAAGACCACTGGCACTAATCATTTCCATTGACTCGGTGTATGGAGTGCTCACAAAGTTATTATTATCAAACCAACCAACCAACCATATAGGATTTTACTAGAGGAATTAATCATGCCAGACTTATCCATGGAAGCAGTAATTTGTCATGTGCATGGTGTCACTTAGAACTTTATTTATTCACCAGTGTCTTATTGGCCATCCTTTTAGGGAGATTCTAAAGAGCTAATAAAATAAATCATAAATTCCAAGGGCTGCATGCATGCTATGTAGTCACCACCATCTTGTCACTAGTTAAATGTGGGAAGATGTCTGGGTTTTGCAAGGAGTGGCACTGGGACTTTGTATTGTCATTGGGCTTGGAAATAGTTACCTTTGTTAGTTTATAGGAAGCCATGACTTAGGAATGACTAAAGTTTAAACAGAAAGAGAAAATAGACTTATACTTCCTAGATACTGGGTAACATTCACCATACCAAACAGGTGGACTATCAGGGGAAATCAGTTTTTTTATATCTGTGCTAGGAAAATGATTCTACACAAATATTTAGAAGGAGAGAGAAGAACTTGGAACATAGTATTAGAAACCCATTAAGTAGATAGTGATCATTAAATCAACTTGGGTTGCAGCCCAAGCTGGCATTAGTAATTGTCATTCACAAAGTTAGACAAGACATGACAATTGATAATGTAAATGGTGAGTGCTGAAAAATAATACCTGACATTAGTCTTTGGCTTTCAGCTTAACAGTGATTTCACAGCAGTGCCCCATTGGAGCTGCACAACAGCTTGGCATGGAAGGTGGGCTGTGTCGTGATGCCAGGTTTTCAGAAAATTAGATGGTGAGGGTTAGGAGACGATGAAAATTGCAAAAGCATCTATCTATCTGTAGGAGCCATGGATTTTTGCTTCTGTTCATGATCTCAATATCCTACTGCCTTCCTAAGCTTCTCCAGACCAGAAAAGTAACCCTTATACCTGATCCAAACTAGGACACCTGTGGAGCTTCATGGATGAGCGTATTGTCAGAGATGGCCTCGCTGTTAAGCAGAATACCAACAAAGCCAAGCAGAGAAAGGCATACTTTCATATAGGCAGGATAGAAGGAAAGGGAAATGGCTGTTTTCAGTTGCTCTGCAGAGGGTCCTTTGAGTGGTTTGGCTTACATAGATGCAAACATGATATGCATTCAGTTGAAAAATAATACTTGGAATTAAAAAATTATTAATTCATTAATTTATTTATTTTAGAGAGAGAGGGATGAAGGGAGGGAAATAATGGGCATGCCAGGGCCTCTAACCAATACAAACAAAACTCCAGACACCTTGTGCACGTGACTTTATGTGGGTACTGGGGAATCTAATCTATGTCCTTTGGCTTTGCAGGCAAGTGCCTGACCTGAGAAGCCATCTCTCCAGCCTGAGTACTTGGAATTTTGAGTTTTGATCTTTTCCATACTAACAGTATGTGGTACAATTCTCTTTCAGTGCTCGTCATAGCAGCAAACAAAGCTTCCTGTTAGCCCTGAAATCACAAGGGAAAGCAACTCTATAATGTGAGACATTGCTAAGCTGTGATATTAGGTTGGTGTATTCAATGTATTTTGACCAATTTTGTTTTTGTTTTTGTTTTTTTTTTGTTTTGTTTTTCAAGGTAGGGTCTCACTCTGGCCCAGGCTGACCTGGAATTAACTATGTAGTCTCAGGGTGGCCTTGAACTCACAGTGATCTTCCTACCTCTGCTTCCTGAGTGCTGGGATTAAAGGTGTGCTCCACCATGCCCAGCTCAATATTTTTAATTTCCAATGGCACATAATCCCATCATAAATCAAGGATCATCTGTATGTCTGTGCTGCTAGTTTCAAAAGATCATTGCTAATAAACAATGAAGCCTGGACATAATGGGCTTCATTAAAAAGGGGAAAATATTGTAGATCCCAAGTACAAGAAACAATCCCTTCTTTTCACAATGTACTTTATAGTTTATAAAAGATTTCAACACTGGCACAGAAGCAGACACATAGGCCAAAGAAATAAAATAGTGGACACAGAAATAATCTCAAACAGCAACAGCCACCTAATTTTTCAGAAAGGTACCAAAAACATTTGTTTAAAAAAAGGAGCTTTCTTTCAACAGATAGTACTGGGATAAAACTGGATGTATATAAAAGAATGAAACTAGACCCACATCTCTCACCTTAAATATGCAACCTTAGCCATCAGGAAAATGCAAACTAAAAGTACTTTGAAATACATGTTTTCTCTTACTCCAGTCAGAATGGCTAACATCAAGAAACCAAAGGACAACAAAAGCTGGTGAAGATATGGGTAAACAGGATCTCTGGTGGTAATGTATCTGGCATAGCCACTATGGAAATCAATATGGAGTTTTCCAGCTATATCACTCCCAGTTATATACACGAAGGATTCTAAACCAGCATACCATAGAGATACTTAAACATCGCTGTTTATTGCTGTACTATTCACAATAGCTGAGCTATGGAGCTAGCCTAGATGTCGTCCAACAGATGAATGAGTAAAAGGAAAATGTAACATAAACACAATGGAATTTTACTTAGCTATAGTGAAAAATCAAATCATGACATTTGTAAGAAAATGCATGAAATTGGAAATCTTCATGTTAAGCAAAATAAGCTAGATTTAGAAAAATACTACATTTTTTATCATATGAGGACTCTCAATTTAAGAGGGGGGAAGAGAGAGAGGGTGAGAGAGAGAGAGAGAGAGAGAGAGAGAGTGTGTAATAAAATCAAAAAGGGGCCATGAGAGCATAATTGGACTACTGGGGAGGAGGAAGAGACAAGAAAGGGGGCAGGAGGTGGAAGTGAGCAGTGGGAAGGGGATGAGTGGCAAAGTATGTATGAAAATGTCATAATGATACCCAATACTTTCTATGCTAACTTAAGACATTAAAAAAAAAACTCGTTTGAGCTGGTGAGATAGCTTAGGGTTAAGGCACTTGCCTGCGAAGCCTAAGGACCCATGTTCAACTCTCCAGACCCCATGTTAGCCAGATACACAAAGGTGAGGCCAGCGCAAGGTTGCACATGCCCACTAGGTAGCACAAGCACCTGAAGTTCCATTGCAGTTGCTGAAGCCCTGGCATGCCAATTTTTTCTCTCTCTCTCTCTGTCACTCTCTCTCTTTCTAGGCTCATTCTCTAAAATAAAATTTAAAAAAAAAAACCCCTTTCCATAGATGCAACAATTTTATAAGTAGAGAAACATAATATACACGGTGCTTTGCCCTTTATGGGTAAATTGACCAATCTCCATTTTGCAGTTAATAAGACTGAGGCCCAAAGTGGTTGACTGGGTTGTCTTAATGATGGAAACATGATTGAGTCACATATTTCCTGAGTTCAAGTTTGATCATGTTCCTATTGAAGTTCTCCTTTACAAAATCTGGTTTATGGACAAATACCATGGAATATGACTAGGAGAAATAGTCACTGTTTATCACGAAATAGGGATTTGGGGGTGTTTCAGGTCACTCCAGTTATTCCTAATCACTGGCATTGCAATAAGACAAATCATTATTCACTCCTTCTGGAAGAGCCATAAAAATACCAAATTAGCATTCTGCTTCCCAAGTAGCCCAAGGCAGAGTGAAGATGGTAGGGAACAGTAGCCAATTTTCTAATTATCTCATCAAGAAATCAAAGCAGTAGAGTTAATCCATGAGTCACCGATCACAAATATTTTTTTAAAAATCAGCTTGGCAAAGAAAATGGAACTATACATGCTGAAAATTCCCAGTTAACACTGATGTCTTCCATATGGGAAGGCCTGATATACTAACAAAGAGAGTTTATTTATTCCCTAGGAGTTCTAAGATTGAAGAGGGAAGTAAGATCTTGAGAAATAGCTTCACTTTGTATGCCAAACTGAAAAAACTAATAAAAAAAAAAGCAGCAAAGGTGTTTATTACTAAAGTCCATAGAGGGGTGAATGACAGTCAGCAGTGAGGGCAGGTGGTTTCTGTAAATGCAGATGTGCTTGGAGAGATGTTTCCTGTGCCTATGGGCAGTCTCTGCCAAGAGCAAGCAAAAAATCTTATTGGGCATTTCCCAGAAGGGGACCTTAAGTTGACCATCTAGTGTAATACCTGGGTCCCAGCCAGTCTGGCATCTCTAAAATATTGCTGCCACTGTCATTGAACCTCCATTTATCATTCAGTACTACACAGATACATCACCCACTGAAGTGCCATTTCCTTTTTCTAAGTTCTAGAGAGCATTGCTTTATGCTAAGCCCAAACAAGCCATCTAGGTAGGTACTTCTGTGTTAGAGATCATTCCCAACAAGGCTAATCCTTTAGTGTGACAGTTCATCAATGACTAATCATGATGCTTCTGTCCAGGCAAAGGTTAGTCACTTACAACTTGCCCAAAAGAAATGAGTTTCTAGACCTACCATTTTCAGGACCTCCCTTGTGGCCAAGTGTCAGACTTGAAGGCTCGATCCAAGAGATGCTCTGATCTATAGAGGTTACTTCTCCGGGGACACTTCCTTGACACTGACCTCTTCCCATGAAGCAGTGAGGTCTTAATCTCAGGGCTGGTCACTTGAGAACTGCTAGGTCCCTGGCCAGGGCCTGTGCCCAGTTACCATGGCAACCTGTTAACACCTTGGTGCTATTACCAATGGCTCTGGGTTTTGGCCTAACCTGAAGCTATGGGCCCAACAGAGAGAGGGCACACCCTCTAAAAGCCATCCACAATTTAACCTCTGCCAGGAGCAAATCCCACCCATCTGGGGCCTCTAACCACAAGCTCTCTAACCTCCAGGGGAACACCTAGTTAATGAATAGGAGTTAAAAAAGGGAAAGAACATGCTGCTGGAGGGCTTACTCAGGGGATGAAGTTCTTGCCACACAGCATAAGTACCTGACTTTGGATCCCTGGAACCCACCAAAAAGCTGGACACTATGGCAAACATCTGTAATCCCGGGGCACCTATGGCGAGAAGAGAGGCAGAGGCAGGAAATCTTCCACGAGCTTGCAGGCCTGGTGAACACAGCAATGAGCAATGAGAGACCCTGTCGCAAACAAGGTGGAGGACAAGGATCAACAGGCACCTGCAGTTGTCCTCTGACCTCCACCCTTGTGCCATAGCATGTGTGTGTCTGCACTCACACACATGAACATGCAAACACACAGACACACATGTCATACACCCACACCACAAAGGATGTGGCAAGGCCAAGGGCACTGAGGGGCAATTGGAGGTTGGCAGTGGTTTGAATTAGACTCTGTGGTTTTTTTGTGGAGCACCCATAGAACTTCAGAGGGAAAGGAAACCTCTCAAACACAACTTCCTCCTTCTTATAGACACACAGAGGGGGAGCGACCCACTCCAGGACATAGTGACATGTATGCCAAGGCTAGAGAGAAGGTCCAGTGGTTGAGGCCATAGCCCAGTGTTAGAACACTTGCTCAACTTAGCATGCATGAGGTCTGGGCTCAATCCCAGTGAGGGAGGGAGAGAGGGAGAGAACCACTCCTCCTGGACCTGGGCAACCAGCCTTTGTTTTCTAGGATCTACTATGAAAGCACTGCAGCAGGATGGCACAGGACATGAGGGCTTCCTTCCTCTGTCATTTGCCATGGATAGAACATAGGTTCAAGAGGCTAAATAGCACACTCAACATAAATGGTAGGCTAACAAGCACAGCAGGTACACCATGCTGGACCAAGAGCACCAGAGGGTCCCAGCTAGCCCTCATCCTCCAGCATCCTCTACTGCTCATTTATAAACTGGACTTACGTTAGTGAATCACCAATATCTCTTTTTAAAAACTTTTTATTGACCATGAAATAGACAATATACCATGATCATAATCACTTCCCATCACCCTCCATTTTTCCTCCTCCTAAGTCCCCCTCCACTAAATGCCATCTTCTTTTCAACTAGTCTCCCTTCTATTTTAATGTCGTAATTTTTCCCTTCTATTATGCAGGTCTTGTGTAAGTAGTGTCACCCACTGTGAGGTCGTGAATATTAAGGCCACTTTGTGTCCAGAAGACAGTATTGTTAGCACTCTTCCCCTTCCTTTTGCTTTTACATTCTTTCTGCCACCTCCTTTGCAATAATCCCTGAGCCTTTGAGGGTGTCACTTCTCTGCAGTTTGGTGAGTTTTGAGTCACCCCCATGGTCACTGCTGTCTGAAAAGAGAATCTTTCACTAATGAAAAGTGAGTGTGACATTAATATATGGACATAAACATAAGTATTTAGAAAGCAGTTTGGTGGACATAATATATACATTTAGCCAGACAACAGCAATGGTTTCCCCACTAAGGTTTATAACCTCCCCAGCCACAGGCTTTTGATTGGGTTTTCAGTACAGGCAGAAATGCCATCCCATGGCCTCAAGTCCAATCAGAGAGCAGTTGTTTCCCCCATAACAGCAGTTGGTACATTTGTTCTGGCTGGGCAGCCATAAGCTTTCAGGGTTCACTGCTGGTTAATAGCATTGATGACTTTTCTCCCCCAACAGACTTTCTAGCCTCCTGACAGCTAGTCAATAGGGAAGAGGCTTCCAACTCAGCTCCATCTTGATTTCTCAGTGACCTGTAACCTAGGCATGTGGAGTCTTCAGTAATAGGGTCTGCCATCTAGTTCTGGTGGGCAACCAAAGGTCTTGGTAATAGCCTGTGATATTTTGGCTTTCCTGGACAACAACTGGCTGGAAGGTATCTTAATCCCGGCACTGAAATTTTCTAATAGCAATCTATGGCTCTGGGTACAACATTATCCACATCCACAGGGTGCTTCTGGCCAAACTCTATTTGTTAACATACATATTGTTAATTAGTGAAGAAGTAGGTTCCATATGGCTTCTGCATAACATCTTAATTTTGATTAACTCTCCTCTCAAACCCGCTCTACTCCATCCCCCTTCTGATACCAGTGTCTCTTTCAGCCTGATGTTCTGTGGAGGTCATGGTATTGGGTGTTCTAGAATGTTCTGTGGAGTCATGGTATTGGGTGTTCTAGGAATCTGTTTCCCTACATTGTGGATGAACTTTATCCAACGTCAACTGAACTAAAAGGAATTTCTATACCTATACCAATTGTTTCTTTTACTGTCATAGAAGAAAAAAGGACTTCAAGGAGGAGGCTAAGATAAAATCAGAAAGTAGCTTTTCTACTTGTGATGGATGTGCCACTTAGAAGGAAGGTGCCTTGGCATCCTAAGAGGCATTACTGGCACTTTTCAGGAGCTGATAAACTTTCACCTACTCAGTCCCTATTGGGAAGCTTCTCTAACCCCAGGCCATGGCTTCACTGATCCCACTGCCACACTGGTTGAGGCTGCCTTTTCCCCATGTCTTGTTATCTGTCTTGTTTACTCCAGTGCCTGGCAGGTGGGTATTACCTCGTTCTAAAGGACTGATAAGTGAGTTGGGCAAAGTATTTGTATGGAGACAGGCAGGCAGGAAGAGTCAGGATGTGTTATGTTTGGAAATCCCTTGCTTCAGCTTTCACTTGGCCAAATCTCCTGTCTTTCTTTTTACACTTTTTACATAAAGAAATCTGATCAATGAATGTTTAAACTATTCAATAAAATACTGGTTTCTTGGATGTTTCACATAAAAATAGTCTCTTTGGGTGATGTGACATACTACAACTCTCTTTGGAGATTCATAGAGACTTTCAAATATTAGAGACATCTACTCAACTTCATTTAAATTGACTTCCTACAATGTTTTTTGGCCTCAGATGTGAGAAACTGGTATTCTAAAACATGTATTTGGGGGAATATTGAGCTTGATGATTCTTAAAGTCTCCTTGTAAACTTCTTTCTCATCCACAGATGAGGCAGCCAGGTGACGAAGAGTGCATTTGTAGACTTTGGAATCAAACAGAACTGGATTCAAATATTAGCTCTGCTTTTTAGTAACTGTATGGGTTTGGACGAGTTCCTTCTCACCTGGATCTCTTTATCTTTAAGATGAACCTGGCAATGTCTGCCTGCAGGATTGTAGGTCAGTGAGAATGTGGTGACAGCAGACTCGGTGTTGGACACATGCTAATAATAATAAAACAATGCAAGCAAGTTACTTCACTCATTGCCCTTGTACTCTCCCATAGCCCCACCCCACTTTGGAAGCAGAGAGCCAGTTGCTGCCAGGGGAGAATATAGTGGGAAGGCAGGCTAAATCCAGGTCTTCAGTGGTCTAACCATGCTCTCATCCTCATGGACCGTGCCTCAGGAGTCCCTGGTATGGGGACTAAAGCAAAGGGGTCAAGGCACAGGTGGCAGAGAATCCTCTCTTTGTCTTCCAAGCAAGTGAACTCTCTCTACTAGGCGACCAGGTGCTGCTCATGAAAAAAGAATTAAAATGATGCTTTCAAATTGCTCATTCACTGTAAAAGATAACAAGCCCATTCTAAGGCCCCACTTAAGGGCAAAGGGTTGTGTTTGCCCAGGCAAGAAGCAAACATGCAGGAGGGAGCTCGACTAGGACTCTGAAAGGACAGGATTAAGAAGACTTCTACAGCCCTGGCACCACCACAGCTATCCCAGGAGCCGCCCTTGTGCAAAACCACCACTTGACAAGCGTGAATCAAGCAGCAGTTGTGTGTCAGATGAGACTCTATTGTGAGAAGGAACAAGCAGTCTTCCAGGGCAAGGACAGATGGTAGGGCTTGGCCCTTTGCAGGGACTGACCAAGTCAGTTCCATCAAAAACATTAATTCTTTACAGAATGATCTTGCTTTTATGTCTCTTGTCTCCCTCTCACCCTTCCCATTGTGGAACAAGCTTAGAAGAAAGGTTTTGGAGACAACTGTGGTTTGATCCTTCTCTGCCTTTGTTGCCTCTGCATTTTTGAGCAAGTTTCTTTACTTCTAAAAGAACTTGAGTTTCTTTGTGTGTAGGCTAATAATAAGCCTGATCTAGTAGCATGAAGGACTGAATAGGTTGTTGTTGAGTTTTTAATTCCAATAGTAAAATAATGTTTATTTTCATATATACCTTAGCAAATAACTAACATCCTAAACCCTTTTATGGATGCTATTATTGGTACAAAGCTAAAGTTTAAAGTATGCAAGTTAAATAACATAGAAAAGAGAATTGATTTAAGGAAAATAGGACATAGCAGGTGTGCAAATATGGCATGGCTCAGGTGAATGACCAAAGTCTGGGAAACAAAATCAATGCCAAGCCAGGCAAGGTTTCTGGTGCACGGTAAACTCACAAGGTCATTTCTTTCTCCCATCCTTCCATTCCCAGGAAAGGGAGAGAGAGGATGAAGAAGAAACCAAACAGCTTACTTGTCTACCTCCTTATCATGGAAGTTCACTTCAGCCCTGCTCTCCTTGCTCAAGCTCTGCCTTGTGTAAGAACCACATTGTTTCCATTTCCTCCCATCTATAGATCTTAGCTCCCCATTAGGACATTCTTGTCTTAAGCCTGCTGATGGAATGAACATATAACTACCCATCTCCAAAGTGCACCCCTCGTTGCCCATACTCTGAGACATCTTCACTGGCATTTCAGGTGGTAAATACTGAAGAGAGAGTGGGGAGGAAGGGAAGAGAAGAGAAGGGAGGGGAAGAGAGCAGAAGGGAGGAGAGAAGAGAAGAGGAGAAAAAAGAGGAGAGGAAGGGAGAGGAGGGGAGGGGAGGGGAGGAGGAGAGGAGAGGAGAGGAGAGGAGAGGAGAGGAGAGGAGAGGAGAGGAGAGGAGAGGAGAGGAACTGCTATATTACTTTCAGGAGAAAGAAGAAAATAACTGAGAATGGAAAGGTTGTGTGGATAGCAGGATCAAATCATGACTCCCAAGTTCTGGGACAATCATGAAATGTTTTCTTTTTTTCCTAAATTGGCTTTTCTCTTTTCTCTAGGGGAAATAAAAATCCAGAGGGGGAAAATGACTCACCTGAGAAAAGAGAGTACCCAAAATGTGGCTGTCTTAGTTCTTGGCACCATTCTCTGGTTTCTGTATAGAGGCGCTTCCCAGCCCCAGCAGGATCAAAGCTGTCTCTTCTGAAACATTTAGCTGTGGGAAACCAAATAGAACAAAAGCTATGAGGTCAAAGAGCTCATGAATCTAGACCCTATCATGTGGAGACCAACTCTTGTGTGACTCCAAGAAATAAGCACTGGGAGAGAGCCCACCTGGAGTAGAGCTTTGCCATTTGAGCTGGGGGAGGACAGAGAGCACCAATAAATAGGTTCCCACTTTTCCCTCCAAGTTTAGCAGATTTCCTTAGATAAATGTGTTTCTATTTGCTTCATGGCCCTATAACAAGTTCCAGGGACTTCAAGCAAGCACCTTTAACCACTGAGCCATCTCCCCAGCTTTCTAGTCATTTCAAATGGTTATCTTATTAATATCTGCAGCTCAAGGGTGATTGTGCTGGGGAATTCACCATTCATTATTCACCTCTCATGTTGTGGTTGCTCTTCTCAAGACGTTCTCAATTATCATTGTTACTGTTTGAGGAGATAATGCAGTTATGAGAGACACTACAGATCACCAAGGCCCTGCTCCTTCTCTGCATTCTTGCTAACAAAATTCTAATTTTGCATGGGATGCAACTAGAGGAAGAAGCACTGCACAGCTCTGAGCAGAACTGAAACGTCACCAGAAGCTGCTGAGGTACAATCCCAGGAAAGTGGATTTATATAGGGCAAAATTAGCTGACAATTTTCTCAGCCCATCTGCCTTTTTGCCTGAAATATTAGCATGTCACCTGGAAGTGCAGCAGTTGTCTTTGACTTTGAGGCCAAACAGGGCCACAGGATGGTATGGCAGGAAATTTGAAGCAATCCTCCTAACTCACTGTGGAAGTCTGTCCAGACCTTTCACTTAGAAAAACTTTAAAACCCTAGCTGGGTATGGTGGCGCATGCCTTTAATCCCAGCACTCAGAAGTCAGAGGCAGGAGGATCGCCATGAGTTCAAGGCCACCCTGAGACTACATAGTGAATTCCAGGTCAGCCTGGGCTAGAGTGAGACCCTACCTCAAAAAATAAAATAAAATAAAATAAAAATAAAACCCCTTACACAATTAAGTCCCATTATCAGGTCTCTGTGACATTCGGCCAAATGAAATTTCCAGTGTAAGCTGGGCATGGTGGTACACACCTATACTCCCAGCACCTGAGGAACTGAGGCAGAAAGACCACATGTTCTGGGGCATCCTGGATTATACAAGATCATATTTTAGACATCCAAGGGCTGGGAATGTAATGTAGGGGTAGAGTGCTTGCTGAACATAAAGTACTTAATCCCTAGCACTACAAAAATCAATGACTACCTTTGTTCCCTTAATCATCAGACTCCTAGGTCCCTTTCCCAGAGAAAATCACCCTGAGCATCTTCTTGTAATCCCTCCAGACACTGCCAAAGTGTATAGAAGCTATGTCTGTGCCTAGTTTTTCAAGGCTCTTGATAATTTTGATGTAGAATCCTCAAACTTGAGAGTGTGAAGCACACTATGAGATTCTTTCTCACTGAGGATCAGAAATGGGAGGAGGTGACCACACTCATCGTCTAATGAGAGATGTTCCTGGTGGGTGTGAGATGTGATGATTGAGGACAAGGCTGGGACATCCTCATGTAGACCAAACACTACATCTACCAGCTCTCCAAGTGAGTTAGTGACAAGCCCTGACTAGACTCAGGTCCCCACATATATAACACAGGGCTCCATTCTCACCAGGATGTCATTGCTGAGAACAGAGACTCTGAGCCAAAGGAAGCCCCAGCCATTTTGATGCTGGGAAGTCAATAGTCTCAATGGAAGCAGTCAGAAAATTCCTTATTTGTTCCATCTTGTAATCAACTCAACTGAATAATTCTATTTCTTTTCATTTTCCCCAAGTACAAGTCACATAAATATTGCCATAGTGTGAAGAACACGGCTTATTTGGACTTCTAGACTTTTCCATTCCAGAAAAGTGAATAAAGCTGTTTCCCCTATCCAATTTCCCATTACCCAGGTTGTCTTCCAGTAGACAGGGATTGTATCTTCATTTCAAGTCACTCCTTCTATTGAAGGTTGTTAGCACACTTGCTGTGAAGACCAGGGCAGGCTTTAGCCCTCTGACATTTATAGCTCTCCTTATTCATGAAATAAATCTGCTACCTGGGAAATCTCAGCTTTATTCTTGACAATTCAATAACTTTTAGTATTGGAGCAGTCTCATGGAAACCAAAAGTTCCAGTTAAATTCAGCCTATGACCAATGGATTTTCAGACTATAACTCACTGTCTGGGGATGCATGTCAGTGGTAGACAACTTGCCTAGCATGTACAAGGACCTGGCTTCAATCCCCAGCATCAAAAAAAGTCTCAGAAGTTCTCTCTCTAGTGTTGAATCCAGTAGAGAAATTATTAGTATATGTTATTTGCACAAAACGATGAGTTTCATCATGACATTTTCACACATGTGCACATTGTACTTTGATCATATTCACCCCCTTTGCCTTCTGTTGACTCTTCCCACTGGTCTACCCTTCCCCCTTAAATACTTTTTTTAAAAATTTAGGGTCCATATAAGAGAAAATATGCAGTATTTGTCTTAATCTGGATTATTTCTCTTTTTATTTTATTTCATTTTATAGTATCTTTTTTTTTTTTTTTTTTTCTGAGATAGGTTCTCATTCTAGCCCAGGTTGATCTGCAACTCACTCTGCAGTCCCAGACTGGCTTTGAACTCACAGAGATCCTGCTACCTCTGCCTCTCAAATGCTGGGATTAAAGGCATGCGCCCCATGTCTGGCTTATAGTATCATTTTTATTGACAGTTTTCAAACATTTCATAATGTATTTTGATCATAATACCCTCCCGTTATTTTCTCTTATGCCCTCTCCCCTATATCCCTTCCATTTTCTTGCTTATTTTCTTGCTAGTTCTTCTAATTTGATTTTTTTTTTTTTTTGCTTTCCTCCATGATGATATGTTGATGGACCCACTATTAGCCAGGTAACAGTAGCAGCCCTGAGATTATGAATGCAATGGCCACTTTGTGTTCAGGAGACAGTGTTCCAAAGAACTCCTCCCCATCCTCTGGCTCTTAATTTCTTCCTGACACCGTTTCTGCAGTGTTAGAATTCTGAGTTTTGGTGGGGGTTATAAGCCTGTATTATTTGGCATTGAGCACTTGGTTGTCACTTCTCTTTTTTATTTCATCATGTGTGTGTGTGAAAGAGTGCACATATGTTGTCAGAGGACAACATGAAGATGTCCCTCCTTTCCTTCCACTTTATTTGAGACATGGTCTTTCTTATTGTTTTGCCACTGCATGTGCCAGACTAGCTGGCCAGAGGGCTTCCAGATTCTCCTGGATCTGCCTCCCATTTTTGTTAGTGCATTGGGATTGGGATCACAGATGCAAGTGGCACTTGGCATCAGGCTTTACATGGGTTCTGGGAATAGTCAAACTCAAACTCAAGTCAGAAGGCTTGAAAGCAATTGCCTTTAACCACTAAGCCATTTCCCTAGCCTGGCTCATTTCCCTTAACATGTTGATCTCCAGTTCTATCCATTGTCCTGCAAATGCATAATTTTGTTCTTTTCTAGGGCTGAATAACACTCCACTGTGTATTTATGCTTCTTTTTATTTATCCAGTCATCCATGAATAGGACCTGAGCTGGTTCTGCTACTTGACTGCTGTGAATAGTGCTGCAATAAACATGGGTATGTAGCTATGGCTTTTATATGCTGTCTCTGATTTCTGATACCTTCAGATATGTCCCCAAGAAGAATCCATTTTTATTTACCCCATTCAGTTTTCACTAAAATTAAATAATAATAGACAATGTACCCTGTGCACTTATTCATGATGCCTTATTCAAAAGAACTGAAGATTATGCAGCATGTGGCTGACAGGGAGAGTTGACAATGTGCCATCTGGTCCCTTAGATGTGCTGCTGCCTAGATAGACCCACACTTTGCTTTCTTTTCTGCATTTTCTCTGATGAAAATGTCCTTTCCTCCAATTTGTTTGTGCTCATATCTTTTAGGTCATGGGTGAGGAGTTCTCTCTCCCACAAATGCTTTCTATGTTCAGTAGGCAAAACTACTGAACTCTGCTGGACATTTGAGTTCTACACATCCTGTTCTCCTCTCTTCTTGTAAATTGTCAACTCATTAAAGGAGGAACTCTATTTCATTAATCCCTCCTTAGAAAAATAAAACTTATTTTTCTCCTGCATTACATAATTTATGCATATTTATTATAGACGCAAGAAAATGCAGCTTTTAGTATTGGAGCAGTCTGGTGGAGTCCAAAAGTTCCACCAAATAAAGGGGCTATAAACAGGAAAGGAAGAAGTCAAATTATTGCTATGTGCAGATTTTATGATTTATACATGAGAGACCCTAAGGACTCTACCAGAAAACTGTTAGAGCTGATAAACTCTTTCAGAAAAGCAGCAGGATACAAAATTAACACAGAGAAATCCATAGCCTCCCTATATATGGATAACAAACATACTGAGGATATATCAGGAGAAAAATTTCCCTCATAATTATCTCAAAAATACATTAGAAGGATGGAGAGATTGATCAGTGGTTAAGGCACTTGCCTGAAAAGCCTAACGACCCAGGTTGCAATTCCCCAGAACACACATAAAGCCAGATGCACAAAATGGTGCATGCATCTGGAATTCATTTGTAGCTGCTGTATGCCCTGGTGCACCTATTCTCTGTCTCTCTTCTCTCTATCTCTCTGCTTGCAAATAAATAAATTAAAAATATTTAGAAAAAATACATTGGAATAAACCTAACCAGTGAAGTAAAAGTACTCTACAATGAAACCTTTAGAACATTCTAGAGAGAAATTAAAGAGGACACTAGGAAATTGAAATGTTCCACACTCATGGATTGGAAGAATCATTAATGTGAAAATGGCAATCTTATCAAATGCAATCAACAGATTTAATGCAATCCCCATCAAAATCCCAAAGCCATTCTTCACTGACATAGAATAAAACAATCTTAAAATTTATTTGGAACCTCCAAAACCTTGAATAGCCAAACAAACCTGGGCAAAAAGGATAAAGCTGGAGGCATCACTATACCTGATTTCATGGTACATTAGAGAAGCATAGTGACAAAACAACATGGTACTGGCACAAAAATAGACATGTAGATCAATGAACAGAATAGAAGACCCAGATACAAACCCCTGTGGCAGCAGCCATCTGATTTCTGAGAAAAATGTCAAAAATACTCATTGGAGAAAAAGACAACCTCTTTAACAAATGGTGTTGGGAAACCAGATATCTATATGTAGAATGAAACTAGAACCTTCTTGTTGTTGTGGTGGTTGTTTGTTTTGAGGTAGGGTCTTCTCACTCTATCCCAGGCTGTCCAGAAACTTACTGTGTACTACCAGGTTGTCCTTGAACTCATAGCCCTGCCTCCCATGTGCTGGAATTAAAGGCAGACACTACCACACGCTGGCTGAAACTAGATCCTTATCTTTCTCCATGCAGAAGAATAAACTCCAAATGGATCAAAGACCTTTACATAACACCTGAAACTGCTAGAAGTATAGATAAGGATTTTTTGAGTTTTCAAGGTAGGGTCTCACTCTAGCTCAAGCTGACCTGGAATTCACTATGTAGTCTCAGGGTGGCCTCAAACTCATGATGATCCTCCTACCTCTGCCTCCCAAGAGCTGGGATTAAAGGCATGCACCACCATGCCCAGCTAGGTAAGGATTTCTTTAATAGAACTCTAGCCACTTAGGAAATAAAGCCAATAATCAACAAATGGAACTCATGAAATTAAAAAGTTTTCATACAATAAAAGGAATTGCTAATCAAGTGAAGAGGCAGCCTGCAGAGAGGAAGAAAATGCTTTCCAGTTATACATCTGACAGAGGATTAATATCTAGAATTAATATCTATCTAATATTCAAAGAACTCAAAAAACTAACCAGAAATCAAATAAACTAATAAAAAATGGGGGGGGGGCTATGGAACTTAATAGAGAGTTGTTAAAAGAAGAAATGCAAATGAACAACTGATATTTGTTAAAGCATTGGCAAGGGGAGCTGGCTGTAACATCCCAAAGCCTACCCTTAACAACACACCTCCTCCAGCAAAGCTCCAACTCCCAAACTGCCATCAGCTGGAAGAAAGCATTCAAAGTACATGAGTTTATGAGGGGCATCTGATTCAAACCACCACAGTGGGATACCTCCCAGTAAGTTGTTTGTCATGGTGTCCCCTCAGGACACCAAAACAATACAGGCTATTTCCCATGCTCTTGGTTGCCCACCCAAACTAAATGGCAAGAGCCTATTGCTAAAGACACCATATACTTCAGTTGCAGGACACTGAGAAATCAAGCTATACATAAGGTGGTAACCTCCTCCCTGCTAGCTAGTTA
Source organism: Orientallactaga sibirica (assembly GCA_036365145.1). Classification (NCBI taxonomy): domain Eukaryota; kingdom Metazoa; phylum Chordata; class Mammalia; order Rodentia; family Dipodidae; genus Orientallactaga; species Orientallactaga sibirica. The sequence continues at coordinate 40,065,969 of JAEOAD010000011.1, read as the reverse complement.
TCATAATGCCAGAAGGTGCTATGTGGATTACTGAGGGAGAAAAGTCACTGACAATCTTACCCAGAAGGGGACTTGGTGAACAACACAACAGATCACTCAGACAAACAAGATAAGCTGATTGGTGTAATAGTAGCTTGGCTATCATGGGGATAACAATTTGTTCTCTGATTGTATTTTAGGCCCACTCTACAGTATACAATTCATGCCCTGTACTGAAAAATCTAGTCAAAAGGCTATGGTTTGTAAAATCGTGGACCCTAGGAGAGAAGCCATTTACTGTTGACTGCCTAAATGAATATATTATACCAATCAAATTGTCCTCTAAATATTTATGTTTATACCCATACATGAGTACTGCTCTCACCTTTTGTTAGAAAAGCTTCTTTTTGCAGTTGGCAGAAACTACTAGGGAGACTCAAAACTTGTCAAAGTACTGAGAATAAGTGATTACTGAGTGCTCACTGATGAATGAGACATCTCTGTCATGCCCTCCAAAACCCAGGGAACATTGCAGAAGAGGAGATAGGAAAGAATATAAGAACCAGAGGGTGTGAAAGAGCGCTGTCTTCCAGATAAGAAGAGGCCATTGCCTTTATGACTTCACAGGCACTGTCATTACATACACAAGACCTGAGAAATACTGACTCATTAATATTTCATCATGGTTGGTGGAAGAGAGGAAAAAAGACATCAAAGTAGAAGAGGAACTAGCAGAGGGTCAGTAGAAGAAGAATGGTGAAAGGGGAGAAGAGAAGGTAATGGGAGGGGATTTAAAAAATCACAGGGGAAAAAGAAGAGCAAGAATAGTTGGGGTCCAATGAGGATTTTTTTTTTTTTTTTGGCTTTTTGAGGTAGGGTCTCACTCTTGCCCAGGCTGACCTGGAATTAACTATGTAGTCTCAGGGTGGCCTCAAACACAGAAATCCTCCTATCTCTGCCTCCTGAGTGCTGGGATTATTGGCATGCGCCACCATGCCCAGTTTATCTATCCACTGAGGATTTTATTATTTAAAATTCTTTAGCAAATTTTGTTGCCATCCAAGGCAGTTTAAGAGGCATTCTGGAAATTTTAGGGGGCTTTGGTTGAGTATGAAAAATAATTTTCTATTTGTAAATGTTTGAGAAAATTGAAATTTTTTTCCAAAAAAAATTCCTGTCCCCAAGTGTGCCCCTCATGAGTCATCTAGAAGCTTCTTGCAGCAGGTGTTGGGATGGAGTCATTGGGGACGGGGAAGTTGCTTCTGTCACGAGGAGGTGATACATCTTTGGAGCAACAAATCCCCTGGGTCTCACTTTTTATTCATTAGGAAAAGGCACTGAAGTACTTTATTCATAGTCTCATAAGATTCCACCACCCCCAATTTGAGAAAACAGCATAGATAATTGTAATTTGAAAAAGGAGAGTGTTACATACAAAGAAAGGTCTATCAGCACTCTGTATCAGGCCTATTGCTTAGGGGCCAAAGTAATGGTTGACCATCTCTTTGATTGACAGATGATCCCAAGGTTCCACCTGGAGATAAATGAGCTTCAGGAACTTAATTTGCTGTTTTCAGTTAAGTATATTTATACACATGGACTTGTGACTGCAGGCAAAATGTTTTAAATCTTTCGTTTTCACTTTGAAAGCCTTGGGAACCCTCACAGCAGTGGATTCTTGCTGGATTTGATAGCTGTTCGTCTTGAGACAGGTTCTCATGATGTATGAACTCCTTACATAGTTCAGACTGGTCTCAAACTCATGATTTTCCTGCCTCTACCTCTCAATTGCTGGGATTACAGACTGGTGCCACCAGACCGTCTTTCTGATCGCTGTTCTTAGCTTTCTCTAGGGCTCAGTGTGCAGCTCTGGTTGGGGATAGGCTGTACTGAAATCTGAATCAGAATCCTAAAGTACAGCCAAGGGCAGGTATGAACACTTAAAACAAAACACACAAAGAGAGAGAGAGGAGACAGGTGGAACTCAGAGTTAAGTTCCCTAAGATTGCTCAAAAAGATGGTTTAGGAAAGACAATTGTGCAGGGTGTGGTGGCCCACACTTATAATCCCAGCACTGGGGAAACTGACGTAAGAGGATAGCCATGAGTTTGAGGCCAGCCTACACTACAAACTGAGCTCCAGGTCAACTTGAGCTACTGAGACGCTGCCTCACTCTGCCAAATAAATGAGGGAAAAAATGCTCTAGGTCATCCTAATACATGTACTGCTGTATCAGTTTTTACAGAATTTGATACAAGCTTCTCTACATAAAATGTGTTCAGTCTGGTAAGATGGCTGAGTACAAGCCACGTTTGAGGGGTAGAGAAAGCTTCTTGAGGCCACCAGACTGTAGGCCAGCTTGTGCCTTCCTCATTTTCCTCCATTCCTAGCCATCCCTGCACCTTTCCCAATCATTCAGGCTTCTTCATAAATCATATATACTCAAGCAGCTTATAATACATCAGATGGCAAAGAAGAACTGAAGTGTTCCACATATTTATAACATACAGCACATGATTTTAAAGTGATTTGAAACGTTCCCTCTGAAACTCATCTATTAGGACTTCACATTGAGTGGCTGAGAAAGGAATGTGTAATTTTAAATACAAAGTTTCAGGTATTTGCTAAGAAGATACACTACTATGTGGTCCCCATCTCTCCCCTATACTGTGGCAGGTGTCTCATATCTGCTTCCTGGGAGCCTCATGGGGAGTCAGGGAAATGGGAAAGATGAAAACAAGCTTTGTGATTATCATGCAAATGTTTAATGATAATACTAACATAGGCTGCTACTGGAGATATTAAAAAATATTTCCCTAACTTATGGGCCCAGCCCTGTGGGCCTTTCCTTAGGACACAATTCTCAACTGAGAAGCAGGAACTGACTGAGATGGCACAGTAGAGAGCACAGCTTGGAGAACGGGAACGCCTGCATTGTAAGCCAGCTTCATCAGGCCTTTATGTCTAAAGAAAATGACCCAGCACTGTCTTCCAAGTCTGGGACTCAGGTCATTCATTCTGGTCTATTTCCTTTCCATGAATTGCACAATCCAGTAAATAGCTCTTTGTCAGCACTGTTCTCTGTGTGTGTGTGTGTGTGTGTGTGTGTGTGTGTGTGTGTTTTTGTTTTGTTTTGTTTGTTTTTGTTTCTCGAGGTAGGTTTTTACTCTAGCCCAGGATGACCTGAAATTCATTATGTAGTCTCAGGGTGGCCTCCTACCTCTGCATTCCAAGTGCCGGAATTAAAGGTGTGCACCGGGCTGGAGAGATGGCTTAGTGGTTAAGGCATTGCCTGCAAAGCTAAATGATCCGAGTTCGATTCTCCAGGACCCACATTAGCCAGACACACAAGGGAGCGCATGCATCTGGAGTTCATTTGCAGTGGCTGGAGGCCCTGGGGCATGTCCATCCTCCCTCTCTCTCTCTCTTTCTCTCTCTCAAATAAATAAATAAAATAAAATATATATTTGAAAAACACTTTTTAAAAAGGCATGCGCCACCACGCCTGGCATGTGCTTTTTTATTTTTTTAATTCATTTGACTGAGAAAGAGAGAGAAAAGGCAGATAGAGAAAATGGGCACACCAGGGCCTCTAGCCACTGCAAACAAGCTATAGACACATATGCCATTTTGTGTATCTGGCTTTATGTGGGTACTGGGGAACTGAACCTGTGTTTTTAGGCTTTGCAGGCAATAGCCTTAACTGCTGAATCATCTCTCCAGCCCACTGGTGTGCTTTTAAGCATACCACAGCATGGTCCCCAGGTCGTAGCCTTAGGAAGCACAGAGTGAGCTGTGGATTTTCTTTTACCTGCTTGGTTTTCCTGCTATATGTTCACAAATGGCCAAGGGACTGCTTGTCAGAGTAAACCAATTCTTCCAAAACAACCTTGGACTTGCAGTGAGCCAGGGCCACACACTGGTTGTCTTTGCAAGCCCAAGTATGTAGGGTCTTCACTGGATCTAAGGGCACAACCAGGCCTTCGCAGCACCTTCCCAGTGTCCTCAAGCTCCGTGTGTTCACATTCAGCCTTTTCCTGGGGCTGCAGATGCTCCCTCACTATTCCTCTTGCCAGTGATGCCTTCTGTGATGACTCCTTCCTGGTTTATCTGGAACACCTCCTCCGTCATCAACAGCCTCTTTATCCTGTGATCAGCAGCTAGTACTCTGTAGATGCTTCCTACAAGTGGATGCGCTTTTTTATTTTAGTTATCAGCTTATCTTCTTCAAAACTTTCTGTTGCTTCTCGTCTATCATTTAATCTTTTGGAATTCACCTTGCCTCCTGCAAGCAGGCAGTCAATGACATGAGCGCTGACATGAATGAGAATGGACTATCAGATAATAACTCTTCCTCCAAAGTTTGGTTTCATTTGTTTGGCAGAAGTGGAAAATTGGAACACAAACATATTAAAGCCATGCCCTGCCTTCCTGTTCAGCCCTGTGTTATTGGCATTGTCATCATCAGGTTCAGTAACCAAGTTTCCAGAACAGAAGGCCCAGGTAGTAAGCAGCCTTGCCAAGGTGTGGGTTGCACTGAACTGAAGGATTGATAGTAGACAGATCTGATTTACATCCTGGTGTGGCTGTGAAATCTTATCAAGGCACTTAGCTTCTGTAAGCTTCTGGTTTCTTATCTAGGAAATGGAATAGTAACCCCTACCTCCAATAAAGACTTGGAAGTTAGCTGATATGGAACTCTCAGCACAGAGCCTGGCACAAGGAATGGTGGTGGGCCATGTGAACACACACTCACCTCCTACAAGGTCTTGCACACTGAGCTAAAATGGCACAGATAGATTTCTTGAGTATCGCACCAATGACATAGGACATCTTCTAAAGAACCAGAGGTGGGGCTGGAGTGATGGCTTAGCAGTTAAGGCGCCTGCCTGCTAAGCCTAAGAATGTCCTTTCTATTCTCCAGGTCCCACGTTTAGCCAGATGCAGTTACATTAGGGCACAAAGCCACACTTGCCCACAAGGGGGCGCATGCATTTGGAGTTCATTCACAGCAGCTGAGAGGCCTCTGGCGCACCACTTCTCTCTCTCTCTCTCTGACTCTCTCCAAAAAAAAAAAAAAAAAATAAAAGTGGCCAAATCAACAAATCTTGACCTTAACAAGGTCTTTGATATAACTCATCTTCTGATTCCATACCACACTCTGGAAGAAGGCAGTGCAGGGATTTTGTGCCTGTTTTCTAGAGGAGAAACCTTAGGCTTAGGAGAGATCATGTGATTTGTCCAAGGCAGCCATAGCAGAATGTATCTTCCCCTTCCACAACAATACGCAGGAATAATCAGGACAGGAGAATCACTTATGACCTTGGAAATGAAAGGTGTTCCAGCTTGGCACATTTTGTAACTGTGGGAAAATTATTAAATATGCATTACTGAAGAAGAGAGTTCACTTGAGAGCAGCAGAAAATAATGGAATGAAAGATGAACATATTCTAGAATTCCTTGACTGACAAATGAAGGAATTCAGATTAGATTAGCATGGAAGCCACTGAGGTCTCCAAGAAGGGGAATAACGTGATTCACAAGGGGAAGAACGGGGTGAAGAGCTGAATCGTGAACCACCAGGGATGGTTGAAAACACTCATGTTTAACCTATAACCAATGAAGAATTCAGGGAGAGTAAAGAGTATTTTTCATGCTTAGGGGAGAATGTGATCATTATGGGATGAAGAAAGAAACAGGCTCATCTGATATCTCCATGAGCAATTGAGGGATGGAGGGAAACAGTGAGGTCAGGAGGTAGAAGTCCTGAACCAGACTCCCCAGAAACTAACATGGCATACAGAGCCTCTCTGGTACAGTAGATACTGCTTTGAAAGGTGAAAGATCAGGACTGGGGAGATGACTGAAGGCGCTAAAGGGTTCAGTTCCCCTGTACCCACTTAAATCCAGACACACATATGGTACATGTGTTTGGAGGCCCTGGCATACCCATTATCTTCTCCTCTCCTCCTCTCTGTCCCCCTTTGTCTCTCAAATAAATAAATAAAATTTTTATAAAAAGAAAGGTGAAAGATCTCCTGGCTAGAGTCATTGAGAGAAGTATGTCAGGGCTGGGAATTTATGCAGGGGTATCATCTGGGAAGGAGGACTTCTAAGAGTCTGTGCTTTATATGGGTTGGGAAATCCTCAGCATCTCTAAATCCCTTAATTAGAGGGAAACAAAGGGAAGTGATCAATGAGCTTCTTTTTTAAAAGCCTCCATTTGCATGCTCCATCTTACCTGAAGCCTGAGCTGCAGTGTGGCCAAGCAGGAATTTCATCCTAAGTGTATCTGGATGACTCAGCCTATGAATTGAAAATCATTTAGCTGAAATTGTGACACAGTCAGCAAATTATAGTCTGCCTGCAGGTTGGGGTTGTGGCTGTAGGATGGTGTAATCTTCCAACAGCTAACATTAGGTCTGTTCAGGGCAGACTCCCTGCTGGGTCCTGACGGTGAGTTAAGAGGTTTCTGGCCAGCCTGACTGGGCAGTAGTGGAGAGGAGAAGGGAAATTGGCCTCCAACTACATCCCAGAGAAGCTTTCTAGCATCAACTGCTCTGTGGTCTGGGCCTCCTGAAGCCATGGGGGATTTGTGAAGCAGGCTGTTGAGAACATAGGATCAAAGAAATGAAAGGATTCTACCAAGGTCATGCAACAGGCAAGCAATAGTTCCTAACTTTGCATCTGAGTCTTCTGAATCCAGTGTGGGGGTATTTATAGACCACACTGTGGTCAAGATAGTCAAAAGGGAAGATCACATGATCGGTGGCCAGATACCAGTATCCAAACTTGGGGTCCTCATGCAAAAATGTGACACTGAGGCTGGGCGTGGTGGCGCACGCCTTTAATTCCAGCACTTTCACTGATTCCAGCACTTACAGGCAGAGGTAGGAGGATAAATAAAAATAAAAAATGCGACTGAGAGTTCAAGGCCATCCTGAGACTGCTGTGCGAAGTGATAATTACAGGTCAGCCTGGGCAGAAGCTCTGAATCATGAGTGAGACCTGTCCATTTTTCCTGCAGATTATTTTTCCAGGTCATTGAAAGGAATGCCCAGGGTCTAATTCCTCTTGGCTCCCAGGCCAACCAAAACAATAGTAGTAACCTCTTCCTCCTCTTTATGTGGAGTGCCTTCACATCCATCCATTCTTTGAATTTACACAGCAGTTCCCAGAGCTGTTGGTCAGATGGAACCTGCATAATGAACACCATAACCAGAGTCTGAGTGGTGCCACAACAGGGCCAAGACCACCCTGGACCCTCCACATGGGATTCAAGACTCTCTGCTAGGCACCTCTGAAATCTCTACTTTCTTCCTGGTCATCTATCAGGCATGGGAGCAAGTCACCTCTGCACGTGGTTTTAATTTCACAGTTGCATACTTGGGTTCATCTGTTTAGCCCCTCTGTACTTACAACAATAATAAGAGTACCTATGTAGAGGAGCTATCTGAAAATGGAGCTTGCCCAAAGGAAAACTAGATACATGGTACTTGTCACTTCCTTCTTTAGCATGGTTGGGTGATTGATTGATTGATTCAAGCAGCTGTGTGTTCCCACCATGAGTCAAGTACTCTGCTAGGAGGAGATGAGTTCAGCTTGGACCTCCGAGGAATTCTGTCTAGGGATGGGTATATACCAAGCAGATAAGTCTAGCATAATGCAATATAGATCTCAAACGCCCAAATGCTTTTTTGTTTTGCATTGCTGGGAATTGAACCCAGGGCCTTGTGCTATACAGCTGAAGGCTTCCAACTCTCAACCCTTGTTTTGTTTTTTTGTTTTTTGTTTTTGTTTTTTTTTTTTTTTTTTTTTTTTTTTTTTTTTGAGTCATGGTTTTAGGTCAGCCTGGGCTAGAGTGAAACCTTGATTCAAACAACCAAACAAACAAAAAAATTTACCAACTTACATGCTTATTCAGTGTTATCTTCTTAAGTCCCACCTCCTTTCTGGAGACCCAACCTTCTCACCACAGTGCCCACAACTCATTCCTAATTCCAATGGTAAGGAAGCCTTGGAAATTTCTGCTGTGTCAAGAATCCTACGTATTCAGCTCACTAAGAGAGTGCTTGCAAAGAAGAAAATGTAGACTGTCAAAGGCTCCTCTAATCCCCTTTCCACACTGATATAGAAGCTGAGACAAGAGGGTCAATAACTCCTCCTGAAGCTCAGACAGCACGTGGCAGAACCAGAAGGCCAGAGGCTGTTTCTGATGCCTCGTGAAAAAGGACGATGGTCCTCTAGTCTGGAATCTAACTGCCATTTGATTCCAGGTGACCTTTGGTTTAGTCTGTGGTGGTTTGTGTGTATGTATATATATTGTTCACTTTCATTTGAGCGATCACTTTGAACTATTCCTATGCCTTTATGAGTTAATAGTGTGGGCATGATTATCCCCAATCCCAAACAAAGCTTCCATACTTCAAGGTTGAAAGATGACACAGAGTCCAGCTAGCACTAGAACTAAGGGCTGCCAACTCTGAATGAACTGCTCTTTCTACTACACTGCAACCCAGAGTGAATGAACTGTGATGTGTTTCACTCCCTTGTCCAAGTGGGGAATGTGCGTACAGTGAGAAAGGACTTCATGATCTTCCGCTTTTGAGTTCTCCTAGATGTTTCAACTCAGAGGGGACTTCCTGGTACTGGCTCTGGACGAACATATCATTATTCTTCAATCCTATGATCTGGGAAGTTGTTCACCTTTTAAAAAAATCATGAAAGCAAACTATTTGACTTTCTTTTCTTTCTTTCTTCTTCCCAAGTAAATCTTACACAAGCATCATGACCTTCCATTGGGTGACAAGTATGTCGTAAGTGAAACGTTTACAGGCACTACAGGAATGACCTGGTGCCTCGCCCACTTCATTAGAATTCTAATTGGGGTGTGTAGGAGAGGCTTCTATAAATGGTAAGACAATCCCTGGCGCCTGTCTCTCCACACCATCTCTGTCATTCCCAGAGGAACCCCAGGAGAGGCAGAGGAAGGCGACATGAGTGGTGAGTGCATGGCATCTGTCTAGCAGGTCCTGGTGGGAAGCCCATCCTGCCCCGAACCCCCAGCCCCTGGGCCAGTCTGCCAGGTCAGAGTAGTCAGCCGGGCTAGCTGCTTGCCTTGGGAACTTGGAAAGCCGGGTCTCAGTATTTTAGGGTCCTGTTCGGAAGTGGCTCTCCCAGAGTGCCTTCCAGGTCCCTGAGGCACTTTTCAGTGGTGGAACGTGACTGGCAGCTGGAGGTCACAGCCCGGTGAGGACAAGCTCTGCCTTGATGGTGCTTCTTTTACACCTCCGTTGCTACCCACAGAGGCAAGCTAGGTGGCATCTGCTTCCAGGGTTTCTCAGTACACTTTTGGCAGCCATCAGTGGTAGGGGCAAAGAAAAGCAAATATACAGGGATGCGAGAGACACAGCCTGGATGCTGGCTGGTAAGAAACCCTCAGTATTGCTGGAATGTTCCTAGGTAAACTACAAGCCTGGCTTTTCAGAGCAGATGAACCAAATGTGCCCCCAAACCCTCACTGTGTGGTCCCTACCAGCAGCACCAGGGAAGGGGAGTGAAAAGGAACCCGAACCGCAGGTTCTTTGACTCGCTGCTACTACTGAGGATTTGGGCCCCTTTTAAATCAGCAACCCAGCTAAGTGGCTGCTAATTACTGCCTGTCAAGATGCTCAGCCTTGAGCATTGACAGCAGCCATGCCAAACCCAAACAAGGCGTGAGTAAAACCTGTAAAATACAGTGAATGGTGGTTAGGACCATGGGCAGGCTCGCCAGAGAAAGCACCAACCCACATGGATGGTGGATGTGGCCACCTTAGAAATTCCCCACCAGGTCCGGATGGAGACAGAACTGTGCCATTCTTTCCTCCCTGCCACTGTTGGACTTTGAGGTTCTTTGCAATACTGACTTTCTTGCCATGAAAGAAAACCAAGGACAGGGTGATGGTGGGCCCCAGCATATGCCCAGCCCCCAGGCATGTGTGCAGAGCCCATGATGCAGCCTCATGAACAGCCAGCCCACTGCTGGATTAGTTCTGCCTGACATCAGCGAGACTCTGTGATGCAGTCACTGAGCTCTTTGAGCCCGACCAAAATGGAGAGAGGGCTGGAGAGATGGCTTAGCCGTTAAGGCGCCTGCCTCCTGAGCCTAAGAACGCTGGTTCCAATCTCCAGCGGTTCCAATCTCCAGGTCCCACATTTAACCAGATGCAAAGTGACTCAAGGGTGCAATGCCGCACTTGACCACAAGAAGGAGCACACATCTGGATTTCGTTTGCAGCAGCCGAGACTAGGGCGCCCATCTCTATCTGTCTTCCTCTCCCTTTCTCTCTCTCTATCTCTCTCTGTCTCTCTCAAAAAAAAAAAAACAAAACTGGAGAGAGGTGTTCTAAAGTCACAACAGAATGAGTACAGTGAGTGGCTGAGAGAAAGTCAATGTTTCCAAAGGGAGGCAAGGGAATACATTTCAGTCCCTTGAGTCCATTGCATAAGCTGTTATTCTCAGCTCCTCAGCACTCCACCAGAAAGGGCTCAGCCAATAGATGAATGGAACTGATGGAATTTCCATGGAAGCAGGGTTGTGCTAGAACAAGATGCGGTTTCTGCCCTTGGTTACATGTAAGTTTTAGTGACACCAGTTCATAGATAATTAACGTGTGAAGTGGACTGTCATTTGGCTCCATGACAAATACAAACCAAATGTTACTGGCACCAAAAGAAGAAAAGATCAATCTTAACTGGGACCTGGCATACAGAAGACCCTAGAAGCAAGTAGCATGTTGGTCTGGAGTGGTTTGTGCAGTTAGGAGTCTGGAGAGAGAGAACAGGAAAATAAATGTGGGTGCATAGGTCGTGTGACCCAAGAGACTATCAGATGATATGAGTGCTGGTTCACATTTAAGACTCTCATTGGGATCAGAAGGAATCCAGTCATTTGGCCAACAGGCTAAGAAGACCGCCTGGGCTATAGTTCAGGATAAGGTGGTAGAGAAAGGCCTAGCAAGGTTCAGCTCCAAGTCTATGGCATCCCTAGAGTGCACAGGAGTGAGAATGGTGCACACAGGTGTTAGTCCATATTGGGAGAACACCATTCCCTTCCCCAAAGCCTCTTGGAAGCAATGTCCTCAGAAAACAAATCCAAGCCCCAGACTTCTGTTTTGAAAACTAACAAATGGCTCTGTTCCACTGGAGCCATGAGTTTTCTTCCCAGCTACTCTACTGGACATGCTGTTCCAGGCCTCCAAGACTCGCCTTCTCTGGATTTCCTTTTCCAGTCTCTAAAGGGCCTGTCATATTCTGAGCATGTGAATCCACCAGCAGACCTTTTCCTTGAACTGGGACATGAATGAAGAGTCAGGAATTTTTCTAGGGTTCCTACTTTCTTCTCTCTGTACATCTATGACCTACTTAGACTGTCCCTGCATCCTTGTTTCAGTTACCTGAACCAGAGCAATGTCTACACTCTCTGAAATGCACATCATGTTTGGAGACTCCAGCATGCCTGGTGTTTGCCATAAGGACCAGTTGCCTCCCCTCTTCCCCAGCCCCATGGCCTTCTCTCACCTAGACAGCAACTGCTCCATGTTCATCAGAGACAAATCACTCCCACCCAGGCTGGGGGCTGCTCATAACTTTTGTTGTCACAAGATGGCATGCAGGGATATGGTAGCTGGACGGTTATCCAGACATGCTTGTTGGATTGACTTTCAGCTCCATCCCTTCTAGTGGAGTGGTCTTGGACATGTTCCTTACCCCGTGAGTCTCCGTCTCTTCATCTCTAAAATGGGGTTGTTGTGGTACCCACAAGGCAGGTGTTCACTTATCAAAACTTATTATTACATAAACTTCTTTTATGGGCCTGTTTAATCTTTGCCTTGAGGTCTTAAGAAAACTCTATAGGATGAAATCCCTAGAGAATTCATCCATTAGGAACTCCCCTAGCTAGTTCCTTCATCCTCCTGATCAGCTCCCTTCACATGTTTCCAAGTCCTATTGGGTGAATGTGTTCTTCTCCAGTGGTTTCTCCATGCTGCCCACATCTCACAGGGCTGCACTGCACACAGCCATTCTCCTCCCCAGGGCCCACATGCCAGGCTAGGGTGTGTGTGGAGTTAGGAAATTTTTTCCTTATCACTTGAGAGTGGTGGAAACAAGACTCAACCTCTAATAGAGCTGAAAGATGGGTTCCAAAGGAGTTTGAATTCTCTTCTTTAAGCTTACTTCCCCACTTTGTGAGAAAGCAACTACTGCCTTCTCCCCCACCCCACCGCCCCAGAGCCGCTGTTCTGCTCAGGTGAGCTCATTAGAGTGAAGAGATGGTGTGAAATCATGTGCAGGCCCAAGGTAACTCTTCAGCCCTGGATACATGTTGAAATGACCCAAAAAGCTTTAAAATGCCTGTGCTGCTTCTAACCCAGAGATCCTGGTTTGACTGATCTGGGATAGCTCAGATCAAGATAACAGTTCTCTGGATCCTCCTTTGCATAGCAGGGCTTGAGAATCCTGTCTAAGAGATGCAAATTTCCTCTTTGGAAAGAAAGGGGTGAGGAGGCCTTCTCTCCTCCTATCACCCTGCCAGCATGATACCTAGACAGGGTGGGCTGTGGATGGTCTTTTCTTTTTGTCAGCCTAAGTATTACCACCATACCACTTTGGTTGCGTTAACAGCAGGGCAGCAGCTTGGAGTCAGACTTGGTCAGGCAAAATTGGCTTCCAGCCTAGACTTGGGTTCTGTTTGAGCTTGGGCAAATGACTTCATTCAACTAAGTTTACAAATCCCCCATCTTCAAAATGATTGTGGCAACACCACAGGAGTTTGTGACTATTAAATGATGCAATACAGGTAAAATACTTAGCAGTGTCTGGCACAAAAGAGGGCCTCATTGGCTGCCCATAAAACGCTCCTTGACTCGTGTTATTTTCGTCATTATATGTGCAATGCCAGGGCATTTGTTCTCTCCGACTTCTAAGAGGCCCAGAACCCAGAATGGACTTAGGAAAGTCTTTATCTATCACTTGAGAGTGGAGGGAACAAGATTCAGTCTCCAGTAAGACTGAGCGATGGATTACAGAGGCTTTTGTGTTCCTTTCTTTTTGATTTATTTTCTTGGATCCCAACAATGCCCCCACAAGGGGCTGTGTTTGGGTCTTATTGCCTTCTCTCTACAGATGAGTAAAGGACAGTCAGAGACATTGAGACTTTTGCCCACAGCCCCTCGTTCTGCCCAGAGCTTATTCCCCTTCATCTCAGGGAGTCTCACCAAAGACCAGGCTTTCCACCCCTGAGTGCCAAGAAACTGCCACGTGTGCTGCAAAGGACTTAAATGTGTCACAACAAGGGGAAAGCTCAAGGGAATTGGCACACACTAGGAGAGAAAGGAGAGGGAGACTGAAGCTAAGCAGCAATGCACATGTGTAGAAACCAGAGGTGGGGCCTGGCCAGAAGCCTGAGTGGAGTCCAGGGATTTGGTGGGGGAAGTGTCTTTGGAAATGACTCACAGCCCTCCCATGACTTGGATATGAGACCTGGCTTCTGGGTTAAGCTCTGCTTCTAAAATACTTTGATTTCAGCAGGTCATTTTAACTTTTGGAGAATTCCATTCTCTGATAAGTGATATAAGAATATTAAGTTATATGATTATTTTTAATGTCAGTTGCAACCCATTTATAGGGTATGGAATCATCTTAGCAGATTATGATTAGCATTTTAAGAATAAAGCATGGATTGGAGAGATGGCTTAGAAGTTAAGGTGCTTGCCTGCGAAGCCTAAGGACCCATGTTCAACTCTCCAGGTCCCATGTAATCCAGACATGGTGATGCAAGCATACAGGGTCGCACATGTGCACAGGTGATACACATATCTGGAGTTGCACTGCAGTGGAAGGAGGCCCTGGTCCACCAATTCTCTCTCCCCCCCATAAAAATTTTTTTTAAAAAATTAAAAATAAAACAATAGAGAAAATATCAAAGTACATTATACTGGGTAAGCATTGGTGCTGTTTGTGAATCTGTGTCAGTTACAGATCAATGTAGATGAGCACTAAAGTGTTCTAGATCCAAAATGAGGTCTCTGTCCAAAATAAGCTGAAAAGCCACTCAGTCGGATGACTTCTGGTGTGTCTATTAGCTCTAGAAATCTCTAAGATTAAAAATAAATCTTTGTCTAAAGAAGTTATATGGGGAATATGGTCTAAACAAACATGGGGAATCTAGTCCCATGGGTACCAGTGTTGCCATGTTGGGCCCTCTGATAGCATCTTTCATGAGAGTTAAAAACCCTCAGACCCACACCCAACAACCAAGGCATTCTGCCAGGCACTTTAAGAGTCTATTCAGCTGATAGTAACCTCCTTTCACTCTGGCTTACAAGTCATTGGCCAGACATTATGTAGCTGAAGGAGTGTCTGGGACAAATAGTGTCTTAAAAATGGGAGACTTTATTATGGGAAAAGGAGGAGCAGGAGACTGCTGGGGTACAATTTCATAGCCTCTGCCAAATTGTGGACTGCTGGTGACACTGATTTTCCTATGGGTGGGGAAATCTGAGAAACTGCCCCGACCTGATGTTGGATGAAACAGTAAGTGGAGGACCTGGAGAGAAGTTGTGAAGTAAGTGCTAGAGCAGGAGTCTGGGCATGCTTGTGTGCAGACAGACCCTTTTCCAGACCTCCCTGTCCTGGTGCAGGAGCAAATGCTGGGAGTGGATGAGTTGTCTCAAAGGGTTCTTTTCCCTCCCATATTTTCCCAGTGCTCAAACCTCGGATCTTGTGCAAGCTAGGCAAATGTCCTACCACTGAACTACACTCCAGGTTCTGCTTTTGCCTCTGAGGTTTTGAAGTGTGTAACTTGATATATACTTGCAAGCCGATACAGTGCTCCCTTTATTCTTTCCCTTTACTCAGGCTGGTGCATAAAACATCCCTGAGGCTCAAAAATATTTATGAACTTAAGGAAAATCTTAGATGGTTGGTACTTCCTCCCTTCCTTCCTAGCCTTACAGCAAAGTAGGCTAAGTGCTCTGAAAAAGGCATAGCATAAGGCCCAAGGTAACGCATAGGCAGGGTCACCAGGTCCCTGATTTGGGATTCACAGGTGGAATAAGGGCTGAGAAGAGGCAACCAGTGGGTGAAGGCTTTATGAACGTGTAACCCTCTTGCACAATCCACTCAGGAATGCCAAAGCAGTCCACTTCTCTCTTTTTCCTCCCCCAAAGATTACCCTTTGAGACTGTATCTATTTGTCAGGATACAAATGCCATGGGGTAGATTATATACTCTAAGGGCCTCTCACCACATAAGGTAGCTTCTGGATTCTAAGTTTCGAATGGCACCCATTTCAACAAGGAAACCTGGGGACACAGAGGCAAAGTAGAGCCAGTAAGACCCAGTGGAAAGAAAACATTGTTTCTTTCTAGTCTGCTCACAGTACTTATAGTTGCCAAATGTGTGAGGTTTTCCCACACCAAGCAGTTAGTCTTCTCATTTTCAGTGGGCAAGAACTAGGTTATCCTACAGATGAACTCAATTCTGACACTAACTGTTTGGGGTTAGCACTGACTCCATAGTCAAGGGTTCAGTTCCACAAGGTTTTTCCCATTACCTGAGTGTTTGGCCAACTAGCCATAAAGCAGTTGGGGTGGGGGGTTTCCCACAATCCGCTTATCAGGTTCAAAGATTTGTTAGAATGGTGCTCAGAACTCAGGAAAATGATATATTGACTGTTATCATTTATTTTCCCAAGACACAACTCAGGAACAGGCAGATGGAAGAGACGCATAGGACAGGATGTGTCCTCTCTCTCAAACCAGCCTCCTAGCACCTCATTGTATCTCCGTCATGAAAGCTCTTCAAATCCCATCCTTCTGGGTTTTTATGGAGGCTTAATTACATAGGCATGCTTGATTGATTACAGTTAATGATTAATGAATGCTTACCCATAATCATTGGTGATTAACTTAATCTCCAGTCCCCTGCTCTCCCTGGAGGTCAGAAGTATGGAACGGAAACACCCAAGGGTCTAATCACTTAGCTGGTTTCCTGGGCAACCAGTCCACATCATGAGAATCCCCAGACACTCCCCTCCACCACTCATATCATTACCATAAAAAGACACTCATTCTTTCAGGGATTCCAAGGGTTTTAGGAGCATGTGCTGGGAAAAGGCAGAGACCAGATATATATTTCACATGCAGCCTCAGAGTCCAGGTTCTGCCAACTCCTAGGTACAGGACAAGGTGCTTTGACTTTCTGAGCCTGTTTTCAGTTGTCCAGATTCATTGATATTCTGTATATTGTCATAAAGAATTCTGTATTTTGTCAACAGCAGTGACACACCACAAGCTGTTGACAAATGTGAGTCTACCTTTTGCTCCTCCTGTAGCCCAGGGAAGCCTTGAACATACCCCACATCACATTCCCTGGAAAGGCAGGCTCCATATGCTGCTGGGTTTGCACCTGTTGTCAGGAGAGAAGAGACTATGATGCCTGTGACTATGTACCTGCAGCCCTCTGCTCTGGAGTGGGCGATTATGACCAAGCCTTCTCATCTGTGACTTTGGCTTCCTCATCTGCAAAGCAGGATATTATGAATGCGAATCACAGAGTTAATGGGCTAAGGCCTGTAAAGAGTTGATGTGATGACAGGCATATCAATGCCCAATAAACCTCAGCTAATGCTCTGATCATTGCCACCAGTCATGCTGTCTGACCTAATAGGCCATGCAAAATGTACCTGGTCTCCCCTTCCTGTTGAATCCCTGTGGGAAGGAGGTGTCTCTGTAGCCTAAGCACCTTGAAGTTCACTGTCATATTGGTCATTCCCCCCTAAGGGACAAGCCACTGTTCTCTGGATGAATGAGAGACACCCTTGATACTGACACACAGCAGTGGCAGCAGGAGCAGCAGGCATAACCTTCAGTAGGGCAAAGAAGAATGTGGGCCTGTTGGAAGGGCAGAAAATGCCAGCGATAGATGTAGACTCCCTCTCACCATTCTTTCTTTTCTCTTGTTCTATGAAGAAGGCCACATGGGACACACTTTCTCTTCCCATTGAGCCTGTGGTCTCACAGAGAAGTTTTTCCTGGAGAAGGACCGGCACTCTTTTAAGGAGGATGACGATCCAGGGAGCCTCAGGGAATCAAAAATCACATGTTCTCTCTTTCCTCTGAAATATGATGGAGAATAAAGCTCTGCCCGCTCTCAACCATACAGGACGTCTGGAAGATTGTGAACAAAGATGGTAGGAGGCAGGATTTTAAAAGTTGGAGACCATTGTCCTAGACAGACTGAGTACCTAACACCCTGGCTAGTACAAGCTCTGTATAGCTCAATGTCTACCAAACAATAGCTCAGATCTGAACTGTTTCCAGTTTATACTTATGTTCAGGAAAGTTCCTCCTCTTTTCTTCTTTTCTTATATCTCTCTTGCCTTCCTTTTTCTTCTCCCTTCATTCAGTAAGTTCTTGTTGAATGCATAAATATTTTACTTTTCTTGAATTTGTAAAATGCATTCATTTATTCTTTCAATAAATATTTGTTGGATAGATGGATGAATGAAAGAGCAGATATATGTATAAATGAATCTTTAATACTTAGAGCTGGTGGCACAATAACTTCATGATACCTCTGTTGCATGAAGGATTTCCTTGGAAAGAGCCTATTAGTGCTTGCTTCCCCAGGCAGGGCACCCTCCCCCACAATAGACTACAGGCTGAAGCCACCAGAGTTCTCCCTGGTGAACCAGTGAGTTCACTAGGCTTCCTTATAGCGCATGGGTGAGTGGTAACTCACAGGAGCATGGAGGACCCCAAAGCAGCATAGAGAGGCCTCATCCCAGTATGGATGACAACCTCCCCATAGTGGAACTTTCATCCCTTGATCTTCATACTCCATATCCCCTAGAGGCCACGAGACCTCAGGTATCACTGTATACAGCTGGCATGGGGGCACAGAGATCTTAAGTGAGAGTCTGAGGACCTTTCTCTGGTCCTCTTCTGCTATGTGGGAATGTCAGCGGGCCCAGTCTGGAGAGTCCTTTGAGAGCAGTAGCAACTGCTTCTGATAAAGACAGCAGTGTTTTGTTCTTGGCCATGCCAGTCACACAACACCTTCTCTCCAATAGCAGCGTTTAACTCACTATCCCAGAGATCTTTCTGCTTGGTCTCCAGAGCTCTTCCTCCTAGTCCTGCCCTGACCCCCACTCGTTCCTGTTGTCCTTCTCCTTTCAGTGCATGCATCTGCTGTAGACAACAACATATCTCATTGTCCTCTGTCTTTGGGGCTTCTCTTCCCACTGTCTGGAATTCAGGCTGTCAATTGGCACCTGAAAAAAATTCTCTCCTTTCAAAGCCCAGTATTATCTTTTTAAATTCAACTAATTGATAAGCATACATTTATGCATACTTCTCAAGTACCATATGCTGTTTTGTTACATGTATATATTGTGTAATGCTTAACTCAGGTTAAATATAGCTATCTCCTCAAACACTATTCCTCTATGGTGGAAACACTCAAAAGAATTTCATACTCCTATCTAACTAAAACTCAGTACCTATTGATTAGCCTCTCCTTAACCCTCTCTCCTCTACTCTCCAAAGCTCTAGTAACCACCACTGAATCTCAACTTATGAGATCAACTTTTCATACTCCATATGAATGGGGTTATCTATCATTTATGCTCTGCCTAGATTATTGTGCACTTAATATAAGATCCTCTAGTTCTATCCATGTTTGTTCCAAAGGACATGGTTTCTTTCATTTTATGGATCAGTAACATTCCATTGTGTATGTGTGTATGATGTATATATATGTATCTCATCTTTTCTTTCTCTCATTTATGTGCTGACAAACACATTGTTTTTATTTCTTGGCTATTATAAATAATGCTGAGTAAGCTAGGTGAAGTAACATGTGCCTGTCATCTCAGTCCTTGGGAGGCTGAGATGGAAGGATCATCAGTTTGAGGCCAGCCTGGGAGATATACACATAGACTCAGGCCAGCCTGGGTTACATAGAAAGACCCTGTCTCCAAAAAAATGCTGTAATAAACATGGAAGCAAAGATTTCTTTTCAACTCAGAGCTCAGACTGCTTGGCATATCTTTGGGATGGAAAATCAGATCCACCCCCAAAACACCTTAGGGCTGGACCCCAGGATCCACCTCCAATAACATCTCCCCCAGCCCAGTGGCTGGAGACCCAGATTGCAAATAAAAACTTGCTGATTTTATTTCTTGTGGACATACACCCAATGGCAGGATTGCTCAGTCCCAGGGTAGTGAATTTTTTGAGCGATCACAAAACTGTTTACCATAATGGCTATTTACATTTCCACCAACAGTGTTCAAGAGCTCTTTGCCCACCCCTCCTTGCCAGCACTTGTTTTCTTTTATTCTTGCTGGGGTAAGGTGATGTTTCATTGTGGTTTTAAATAGCATTCCTTGATGAATGGAGATGTTGAACACTTTTTCCATATATCTGTCTGCTATTTTATGTCTTTTTTTTTTAAGTTCAAGCATTTTCAGTGAAGGCTTTTCTGATTCCTACAGCTGAAATACTCCTCTCTTACTTGAATCTCCCATGTACCAGTAGCTAGAGGAGGCTGGATTCATCCCACTCGGTCATCCATTAGCATTTGCACTTGTCTTGCCCACTGAAGAAGCCCTTGGAAAGTTAAAACATTTCCCACATGATTCTACTCCCTATATGTGTCCCCTATAAATTATAAGTGAATATGTATAAAACAAGTGAATGCCCCACATTCACCTTTCTGTATGGATAAAATTTTGAGCTGTGTTCACAGCAGTTATTTCATGACACATTTTTCTTTGTTCACTAATTCCTTTATTCAGTTGGGTAATAGTCAGCTCTGTGCTGCTAGGCTGAGCATCCAAACCAGGCCCAGGTTAGGGGAGGAAGGGATTTATTTTAAGCTTACAGATCTCAGGGGAAGTTCCATCTGTGGCTGAAGAAGCTGTTTCCATACATCCAAACACAGAGAAACCGTTGCCAGTCAGCAAACACAAAACCAGCAACCAACAGCAGGAACCCCACCAAAGCTAAGACTGCTGGGCATATCTTTGGGCTGGAAATCAGATCCATCCCCAAACATACCTACGGGCTGGACTCAGGATTCACCCCCAGTAACACCACCCCCAGCAGCTGGAGACTCAAATTACAAGCTTTAATAAAACACAGGAGCCTGTGGGGGCCATAGATTCAAACTACCACAAGTTGTGTATCTAATCAGTCAGGTGGTATGCTAGGCATCAGAATATAAAGATCAGGAAATCATACTCAGTTGGAGAGTATCCACTCACAGAAACAGGAATGAGGCCTAACATTGGGATGTGCCATCAAGCACCCATCATCATTGTACTTCATCATGAAAGCAGAGACCAGTTTGATTTACAGAGGAACAGGCAAGGTAACATCTCAGATGGAACGCACAGGAATAAGGATTCTCAACAGGGTTGTATGAGGTAAATTCCTTACACCTCATGATCTCTTTCATAAGCACAATGTGGCTTGGCTCCATCACCTCTATAATCATGTGAGGAGTGAGGAAAGGTGGATTTTGAGACATTTGTCCCTGGGGTCTTACTCAGGGATTTCAAGCCTTTGACCAGCTCCTCTTGGCACCTCTTGCCCAAGGAGCTCTTGCAAGTCCCCTCTCTGCTAGGCTCCCCCAATTTCCAGGCTTATCAATGCTTCTTAGAGTCTTGACTGCTCTTTCTAGTACTTGAGGCCCAAGGCAACACCAAGGCTTTTGCAGATATAGAGAAAGTAAAAAACAAACAAACAAAATTACACAAGTAAATGTTTGCTGGACATTAGGGTGGTAAAAGGCACTTGTGTTTGGCGAGTCAGAAAGGCATAAGAAAGCAAGCCAAGCCAATGGATATAAGAGAAATAGACTTCTCCATACCTGTGTTGGAACCCCATCCATAAGGCAGTGGGGATGCCAAACACAGACAGAATGACAGGCTCTGATGACACTGTTCTTGTGGCTGTTTGGGGGTGCTTCTCTGCGTGTTTGCCCTTCTTGTCAGGGACTAAGTCGTAGGTCATCAGGTGGAGAGGAAAGACTCAGTAGAGGAACAGTGTCTGGAGAGGCTTGGCCATGTGCAAGGTGTTTCTGTGGTCTTGTGTCATGTGAGTTGGGGTTTCTGATTATGGGAAGGTTGAATGGCAATGGATTATGACCATCTTAAGATGCACGATCAAAGTCTTTGTGTCATAATGATACCCTTTGAAGTTCCACTCTGCCCTGACTCACCTCACCCTGGCAGACGTCACTGCATGCTGTACTCCCCTCACCTCCTCAGGACTTCAGGTTGTGCTTTCTGTTTCACAGTCTTGGAGCTTCAGAATATCAACTGGCAACTCTCCATTAACCGGCGTGCACATCACACAGACAGGTTCTACGGCCAAGAGCCCATTGTGCGAAGAGGTCAGCCGTTCATCATCTTACTATACTGCAACCGAAGTCTTGAGTCTGGAGAAAATCTAGATCTCACAGTCTCCACAGGTATCTGCTCACTTCCCCCCCCCACAGCACCTCCCCCCCCACATACATACACTGAGTAGCCCTTGGGACTGTGTATCCAAATGAGAATGGGCTCACTGGGCTCTGAGCTCTAGAGAAGCTCTACCATTAATTCAGGGTTACTCTAGCACATCTCCCAAACTGAGAGTATGTTTAAATCAAGAATGTGGCCCGCATGACCCCTCCAGTTACCTCCAGCACTATGATGAAGTACTTCATTGGATAAAATCTCTGCAGGGCCCTATAGTTACAGCCGAGCCCGATTTCTCCCCATGGTCTAACCAGCACCCCTTTGTTTCATTCATTCTGTTTTGTTGGCAGGCCCTTCCCCGTCAGAGTCTGCCAAGACAAAGGCTACATTTCCAGTCTCCAGCAGGAGAAATACAGGTGGCTGGAATGCAGAGCTTAGAGCCAATGACAACAATATTCTGACCATTGCCATCACCAGCCCTGTCAGTGCACCCATAGGATGGTACACTCTGAATATTCAGATCTCTTCCAAGGGCAGGGTCTTCTCTGTGAGACTTGGGACATTCATACTGCTCTTTAACCCCTGGCTACAAGGTATGTCTCCAACCACTGCACTCCTATGCAGCCCTTACCTAAGCAATGACTGTGGCAAAGAGATAGCTCAAGTCTGATTAGAGATAGTTTGTAACTGTGGAGAGAGCAGAGAAGCTGCCAGTCAGAGGCTCTGCCACTTACTGTACTGTGTGAGTCTGGGTAGTCACACTATCTCCATCTATATTCAGCTGTTTCTTCTGGGCTCCCTTGGGGATTGTGCTATGCTTTTACATATGGCACAGCAGGATAAATTATAAGGATGGTGACTATGGGAAGATTCTGTAGAATGGCAATAGCTTTCTGGCTAAAGGAGAGAATGTCTAATCCCTGGGTCTCATTTTCAGACCCTCAGGTCAGCCAAGCTTCTTTTCCAACCTGTAGAACCCACAATAAGAGTTGGGAAATATTACAACTCAAGACTTCATTTCTCAGCGGAGGTTGTGGGTGGAGCCAAAGGTGGCTTTGGCTCCAAGGACTGATCTTATTGGTCTTCTGTGGGAGTCTAGCCCCTGGTATTTGCTTTTTGTCTCAAACAGAGGATGATGTCTTTATGGGTAACCATGCTGAGAGACAGGAATATGTTGAGGAAGATTCTGGCATCATCTACGTGGGCAGCACAAATCGAATTGGCATGGTTGGCTGGAACTTTGGACAGGTAAAAGGGTCGTTAGGAGGCTACGGGCTATAGCCCTAGTACACAAGCAGCTCGGGGCTCATTGGCCTGCCCTTCTATCCATTCATTTATTCGGAAGACATTTGATTATCTACTCTGTTCCAAACCCCAAACTGTATACTAAGGATACAGGACATGAATAAATATCCTACTTTGAGGACGTCACATTCTAGTGGGCAGGGCAGGCACATTACTGAATTGATGCAATGATATACAAATAAGTAAAAGGCCCAGCACAGACCTTCAGGACAGTATCATCACTTGGTTTCTCACCCCACATAAAAATATGCGTGTACTTGGCCTTTCAAAGCTGTTGCTCTTTGTTCTGCTTTACCATCCAAATCCAGAGAGTTCCCAATAAGCTTAGAAACCCTTCAAGGGCACCTTTCCACCTTGTCTTTTTCCAGGAAATTAGAATGTAGTACCTGGGGTAGTCAGGGTGCCTGGGATATCTAGGGTGAGAGGGAAAGGTGCGTCCACTGCACACTCCAGGCTCCCATTGTGTCATCAGCCATAACAAGTCGGCTCTCTCTTCTCTATGTTTGTGTCAAATTTCATTACAAGAAAGAAAATGGTAGAGGGCATATAGCATATCTAGGGGTGGAGGAGGGTTATTTTCAATGACATGGTTTGAAAAAGTCTCTCTTAGGTAAGAGTGTTTGAACAGGCACCTGAAGGAGGTAGGGAGTGGGCTAGCTGTCTTGGAAAAGAGAATTCCAGGCAGAAGGAAAAGTGAATGTGAAGACTTAGGCTGGAAGAGCTAATGTGTAAATGCATGCCTCAATTTATGAAAATGACTTCACATATGTCTTTAGCCCCTGAGTTTCTCAGGAGTCTAAATAATGTGCTAAGCTCACAGTTAGAGCTAAAAGAGAATTCGGAGATAAGCTTGAGCTCGATCCCTCATTCAATAGAAAAACCAAGGTCAGACAGGCTAAAACTTGTTTCCAAGTCCATGGCAGGAAGCATGGATAGTGGGCACTGGCTTCTCCTATATAACAAGAGCCCTAGGTTAGTTTGTGGGGTAAAAGCTAGGCACAGTGGCTGTTTATTCAGAGTGAACAGGCTTGGGCAGCTCCTGTAATCCGCACATTGTGGCTCTCATTCCCTTAATTAGCCAACATCACTTATCATTTCTTTTCTTTTTACTTTATTTTTAAAAAATATTTATTTATTTGCAAGTGTGAAACAGAGAGAAAGAGAATAAGAATGGGCATGTCA
This sequence comes from Orientallactaga sibirica, assembly GCA_036365145.1. NCBI lineage: Eukaryota > Metazoa > Chordata > Mammalia > Rodentia > Dipodidae > Orientallactaga > Orientallactaga sibirica. The sequence continues at coordinate 40,041,989 of JAEOAD010000011.1, read as the reverse complement.
GGGCCTCTTACCACTGCAAATGAACTCCAGACACATATGCCACGTTGTACACCTGGCTTTATGTGGATATTACAGACCTGAACCCAGGCCATCAGGCTTTGCAAGAAAGTGCTTTTAACCATTGAACCATGTCTCCAGCCCCTATCATTTCTTTTATCTTAACATGTGGTCCTTTTCTGAACAGTTTGAGGAAGACATTCTGAACATCAGCCTCTCCATCTTGGATAAGAGTCTGAATTTCCGCCGTGACCCTGCTACTGATGTGGCCCGCAGATATGACCCCATATACGTTGGTCGAGTGCTGAGTGCCATGGTGAGTAATAGAAAAGGATACTAATTGTTATCACGTGTTGAACACCAACTCTGTGTTAAGCTCATGCATTCTAATATGTCCTTGCATGGGAACCTCACCAAACGCCATTGAAGACCTTCCCTATTTTGCCATCAGAGAACATAGGACTGCTTTAAAAGTTCAAGGGCTTGCCTGATATGCATGGCGATAAAGCAGCTGGCAGAGGTAGAACTGGACCCAGGTCTGGCTGCCTCCAAAGCCCATTCTGCCATATGGTGAATCCTGTTGCAGATGAGTTGGGAACTTATCCTTCGGGTGTTCACTCGGGACAGGACAGGAGCAAGGATGCAAAGCTAGGCCTCTTCTTCATCATGAAACCTCCTGAGAAGGGAGGCAGGTCCTCTAGAATCTGGCTGTGCAGCCCTTGAGCAGCATAGAGTACCGGCAGACTGCATCGTTTCCATTTATTGTCTAGACAGAGAAAGATGCCCAAGGAGAAACCATGACCAACTGAAATGACATGGCTGAGAGTCAGACTAGAATAAGGTCTCAAGCTGCCTGCTCAAGGCCTCTTTCCATTCCCTCCTGGTCCCATAACATAAGAGACCTGGTCACATCCCAGTATACACAGTAGCATGCTCATGCACGTGTGCTTGCCATGCACTTGCATGTGCACATGTATGTGCACATGCATGCACACGCGCACACACACACAGACTAGATCCTGGAGGAATACATAGCTGTCATCAGTGTGTACAGAATGTCTTCATTAAAAAGTGGCCAGGGGCTGGAGAGATGGCTTAGCGGTTAAGACACCTGCTGGCTAAGCCTAAAACGTCAGTTCCAATCTCCAGGTCCCATGTTTAGCCAGATGCAAGGTGACGCAAGGGCACAATGCTGCACTTGCCCACAAGGGGGCGCACACATCTGGAGTTTGTTCCCAGCAGCTGAGAGGCTGCTGGTGCACCCATTCTCTACCTGTCTTCCTCTCCCTCTCTCTCTCTGTCTCTCTCTGTGTCTCTCTCCAAAAAAAAAAAAAAAAAGTGGCCAGATGGGCTGGACAGATGGCTTAGCTGTTAAGGCACTTGCCTGCGAAGCCTAAGGACCCATGTTCTACTTTCCAGATCCCATGTTAGCCAGACTCACAAAGGTGAGGCAAGAACAAGGTTTCACATGCCTACTAGGCAGCGCAAGTGTCTAGAGTTTGAGTGCAGTGGCTGAGGCTCTGGCATGCCAATTCTCTCTCTCTCTCTCTCTTTTTCTAAAATAAAAAATAAACAACTGGCCAGATGGGGCTGGAGAGATGGCTCAGTTGTTAAGGCACTTGCCTGTAAAACCTAATGACCTGGGTTTGATTCCCCAGTACTCATGTAAAGCCAGATGCACTAAGCATCACAAGCATCTGGAGTTTGTTTGCAGCAGCTGGAAGCCTTGACACCCATTCTCTCTCTCTCCTCCCTTCCTTCCCTCCCTCTTTCTTTGTTCTCTGTCCCTCTTCTCTCTGTCTCTGCTTGCAATTTTTTTTTTATAAAATGAAGTTGTATTTTTAAAAAAACCAACCAGATAGACAATCAACCTACTTAAAAAGCTAAAGTCACCAGGTGTGATGTCATGCACCTATGACTCCAGCACTCAGAAGCCTGAAGCCAGAGGATCATGAATTCCAGGTCATGTGGAGCTACATGGTGGGACCTTGACCAAAAAAATTGCTAAAAGTCAAAGTGAATTCTTTATTTTAACTTTCTCAAACTAAATAATTACCCAGAAGTATCAAATTTCTTTTTATATTGGTCTTGGTTAGAAATCCAAACCATCTTTGCTTCATGATGTGCCTCAGATTAGTCAGGAAGGGCTTCTCGAAAGAGCTGGCTCTGGGACAGAGCACTGCGGGAAAGGAGTGGAGGATGCCCAGAAAACTGGGGACCTTCAGATCCATGAGGCTGATAGCGGCCAGAAGAGAAGATGGAGAAGGAAAGTGAGGCTGAGCCTTGCAAACAAAGTGCCTAGACAAGAGTCATTATGTGGAGGCAGAGGTCAAATAAAGCTAGAGTTCAGCAGCACTTAGGAAGCCGAATCTCCTCTCCTCAAAGAGTGGGTGAGAACCGCCGTGAGGCCAACTGGCTCCTGCAGCTGCTGACTCACCCTCAACCTGGACCAACCCACTCTATCTTGGAGCCAGTTTCCTCAGCTGCACCTCCCTGATGCTTTCTCCAGACCTTCCTACTGGGCTGTGCCATGAGCTAATTATGGCCTATGCAGGTCTTTGAAATGCTCGGCTTGTAGCCAGAGATGACCCTACTGATTAGTACTCTGGGGACTGGAGCTCCTGTGACTCAGGAGATTGGGAGGGGCTGCACATCTTCCATCTCCCAGGATGCCCCAGCTTGTCTGATCCTGCAGTGATAGCGCAGGACCTCCTGGAAGGGCAGCAAAATCAACCACTGTGTTTAGGGCCTGGGAAGGTTAGGTGGCCTGTCCTGGGTCAAGATCCTTCTGTGTCCAGTGTGCACTTTCATAAACCTTGTCACACTCTAGATGCTCCAAAGAGAAGCAGCAGAACTGACAGGCTGGAGAACCTGTGCAGGTCCTGGTCCAGCCTTTCATTGTGTTACTGGGGAAAGCAACAAAGTTCATGAAGATGGAAACCAGACTGGTAGAAGGCACTTTTGAGCATGTTTGGTTCTCATTTTCCCTGTATTGGAAGGTGAAGACATAAGGCCCAGAGAGGCTAATTGACTTGCTCAAGATCACCACACAGACAAGTGCTCACAACCTGGGTTTCACCTCACCTCTCTCTCTCTCTTTCTTCTTCTTCTTCTTCTTCTTTTTTTTTCAAGGTAGGATCTTACTGTAGCCCAGACTGACCTGAAACTTATTCTGTGTCCCAGGCTGGTCTTGAACTCACAGCAATCCTTTTGCCTCTGCCTCCCGAGAGCTGGGATTAAAGGCATGTGACACCACACCCAGCTTTACCTCACATTTTAAAAATATATTTTATTTATTTATTTGAGACAGCCACTGTAAACGAACTCCAGATGCTTGTGTCCCCTTGTGCATCTGGCTTACGTGGATCCTGGAGAGTCAAACCGGGATCCTTTGGCTTTGCAGGCAAATGCCTTAACCACTAAGCTATCTCTCCAGCCCCACCTCACTTTTTCTAAGTGTGTGTGTGTGTGTGTGTGTGTGTGTGTCTGTGTCTGTCTGTCTGTCTGTACTGCAGCACTTCACACATATTAGGCAAGTACTCTACATTCCAACCCCTCCTTTCTCTTTTAGGAAGTGTCTCATTCTAGCACAGGCTGACATGAAGCTCACTCTGTAGGCCAGGCTGGTCTTGAACTCCTGGAAATCCTCCAAGTTCTGGGATTAAAGTCTTAGCCACTATGCCTGGTGTATTAGTAAGGGTTCTCTAGAGGAACAGAATGGATAGAATGAATTGTATTAAAAGGGAATTTATTGGATTAGCTTTCAACAGTCCAGCAATAGCAGGTTGCAGGCCCGAGAGTCAAGGAACCCAGTAGCTGTTCAGTCCACGAGGCTGGATGCCTCAGCAGTCCTGATCCGGACTAAAGGCCTGGAGGCATCCTGGAGAGACGCTGCCCTTCAGTCCACGCTGGTCTTCAGTCCACACTGAAAGCAGCAAGCACCAAGCAGAGAACAGCAAGCAGCACCGGCAGCCAGATGGGAGGAGAGAGAGAGAGAGAGAGCCTTTCTTCCCAGAGCTTCTTTTTTATCAACCAGCCCCCTCCTCTGAGAGGGGCTGCCCACTCCGGGGGAAGGGCTCACCCTGGGGGAAGGATTCGTCCTAGAGGCAACCTCAGAGACACACTTATGAGGAATGTCTGTGGATAACTAAACAAATCAAGCTGACACAAACTTAACCATCACACCTGGTTCGCCCCCCCTCTTTTATAACTTTAAAACAAATTATTTATTTGCACATGTTGTGTGTGTATGTGTATACCCCAGGGTCTCTTGCTGCTGCAAATATTATAATGGCCAGATTCTGGCTTTATGTGGGTGGCTGAGGAATTGAACCTGGGTCAGCAGGCTTTGCAGGCAAGCACCTTTAACCACTGAGCAATGTTCCCACCCCTTCTCTTTTATATCTTTTATTATAGCAAAATTCATACCTACACAAAAGTAGAGAGCAAGTATAGTAAGCTCCTATGTACTCACCACCAGCTTCAACAATTGTTCACTTCAGGCTGGTCTCTGATCCTCTCTTCCACATATTACTCAATAAACCCAGACATTACATTCTTTGATATCATTTCACTCATATTTCCACGAGTATCTCTAACAGAAATAGGCCTCAAGTTTCCTGAGCCCTAATCCAGTATTCTTGGCATGCTGCAATATATTTGTGTTGCCTGTACTAGAACCGTATCTTAAGTTGAATGGATGGATGGATGGATGAAGGAAAGAAGGAATGAATGACAATATTCCACCTTAGCTCTTTCTAAGAAGCTAAAGTTAAAAAGTGATCTTTTAGGACTAGAGAGATGGCTTAGCAGTTAAGGCACTTGCCTACAAAGCCTAATGACCCAGGTTCAATTCCCCAGGACCCACATAAGCCAGATGCACAAGGTGTCACATACATCTGGAGATCATCTGCAGTGGATGGAGGCCATGGCATGCCCATTCTTTCTCTCCTCTATCTGCCCCTCTCTCTTTCTCTTTCAAATAAATAAACATTTAAATATTTTAGAAAGGTAATCTTCTAGAAGACTAATGCCTCAAACCATGGACCCCCCAGGTGGACAGGCATCAGGGATAGCCCCTGAGTTCTTTCTTGCAAGAAATCCTCTGCAAGCTGGATTCCTGGCCTGCCTACCTTCTGACAGACTATGGAGTCTCTTTCTTCCACATCATCTGCAGCATAGGATTGGTGTGTAAATCAAACATGGTCTGTTAGGCAAAGCCTCTCTAAACTCACAAACCACCCACTCTGCCTAAGTGTTACAATGTTACAGATACCATCACAGCAAAGCCCATTCAAGGCGCTGTGGTTTCCTTCTTCAAATTCTGAAGGTCACTCTTGTAAGGAAGACATGATGCTGATTCATTTGTGTGTGTGTGTTGTGGGGGTCCTTCCTAGATCAACGGCAATGATGACAACGGTGTGCTTTCTGGGAACTGGAGTGGCAATTACACAGGTGGCCGAGACCCAAGGAACTGGAACGGCAGTGTGGAGATCCTCAAGGAGTGGAAAAAATCTGGGTTTAGGCCAGTCCGATTTGGCCAGTGCTGGGTCTTTGCTGGGACCCTCAACACAGGTAACTTGGGTGTGATGTACCTTTTCTGGGTCAGTGGGCCCCAAAGGGCTGCGCCAATGTCCCATCCCCAGCACAACCAGTGTCCTTCTGCTGACCTTGGCTCGTAGTGCTGCGGTCCTTGGGGATTCCTTCACGAGTGATTACCAACTTCAACTCAGCTCATGACACGGATCGAAATCTCAGTGTGGATGTGTACTACGACCCCATGGGGAACCCCCTGGACAAAGGCAGTGATAGTGTGTGGTAAGTACCTGATGGAACACCAAGTCTGAGGAATGCTGCTGGTGCCCAGCACACACTTCCCAGGACCTACAGCACCTGCCCTCGGTGCTCTGCCAAATCAGACATCTGTTCTAGTATGCTGCTCTGAGAAGGGCATGATGCCAGAGAAAGACAAATCAGAACCCCATGAAACCACCCCAGGTTTATGGCCCATTAGATCTGATACTACTTAGAAAAGTAGAAACTATTGATTTTCTAGCAAGAAATATCAATGTATTCATTTCAGGTAACTCATATAATTGAGGGTTGTCTTTCTTTTCTTGTTTTGTTTTTCTTTGGGGGAAGGCAGAGGATCACTCTGTAGTCCAGACTGACTTCCTGAGTACTGGGATTATAGGTGTGTACCACTATGCCCAGCATCAGAGGTTTCTTTCTTCTCTCTCTCTCTCTCTCTCTCTCTCTGTCTCTCTCTCTCTCTCTCCCGTGCGTGTGTATAGGACAACCTCTGGTGTCAGTTCTCACCTTCTCTTGTTTGCCACTGTATGTGCCAGGATATCTGGCCTTCAGGGCTCCCAATCCTCCCACAATCCTCCTGTCTCTGCCTCCCTTCCCACCATAGGAGCAGTGGGATTACAGAAGCTCACTTGTGTCACTGTGTTAAGCTTTGTGTGTGTTCTGGGGACCCCAAACTCAGGTGCTCACACTTGTGCAACAAGTGCTTTATCCACTGAGCCATCTCTCCAGCCAAGTTTAAGGGTTTTCTTAAATAAGGTAAGAAAAACAACACATTTTCTCTTAACTTGTATATGTTTAACATATACCTTAGTTGACAGAATGAAAACATGTTTATTCTGGATTCCAGATGAAAAAGATGAAATTGTATATGTATTTGAGCATTATATATTTCTATCCATAAATATGCCCTAAATATATATGTATCTATATGCCCATACATATGTAATTTATGTTAGATACTAACTAGAAGTAGATTATATAAACCTGCATACATGTAACCACATCCAGCAGTGTGTCTGCAAACAATATATATGTTTAGCTACCTAAGGTTATACTACAAGCCAAATTATCACTTATAATTGAAAAACGATGTCCATATATGCATAAAGATAAGCATATAAGCCGGGCGTGGTCACGCACGCCTTTAATCCCAGCACTTGGGAGGCAGAGGTAGGAGGATTGCTGAGAGTTCGAGGCCACCCTGAGACTACATAGTTAATTCCAGGTCAGCCTGGACCAGAGTGAGACCCTACCTTGCAAAACCAAAAAAAAGAAAAAAAAAAAAAGATAAGCATATATACTCAATCCATCTTATTTATAGGTATTCAACTCTGAGATGATCTATTCAACATATACTTCATTATTTATTCCCACAATAAGAAGGTCCAACGCCGGGTGTGGTGGCTCATGCCTTTAATCCCAGCACTCAGCAGGCAGAGGTAACAAGATCACTATGAGTTCAAGGCCAGCCTAGGACTGCAGAGTGAGATCAAGGTCAGTCTGGGCTGGAGTGAGACCCTACCTCAAATTTTAAAAAGGTCCAACTTTTCTGAACTATGTTTAGCCTAACTAATGGTATAAAATAACATAGAAATAGAAATTAGCTGGCCGGTTGTGGTGGTGCACACCAGCAGGATATTGCTGAAGAGGCAAAGGCAGGAGGCTCAGGAGTTCGAGGCCAGCCTGGACTACACATTTAGACCAGCCTGGTGGTGCAACTGTAGCGTGTCTGACTCCAGAAATTAGTTGGAAAAGGCTGTTAACACAAACAAGTAGCAACCTTATGTCAACAACTGAACCAGTGTAAGCATCCCCAGCCCTCTGCAGGAGAGTGAAGCTTGCCGTTCACCTGGGGTCACACAGGATGGAGGGTCTCATGGAAGAGGCTTAGTTTAGCTTTTCTTTCTTGCTCAGAACATACACAGTGTGCACTCTCTAATATTATGTGTTTTATGGCAAGCATTTTGTTTTCTAGCTTCCCACAAATGATGTTTTGGTTTTTTTCTTCTTCCTGGCCTTTTGTTTTGTGGTTATGTTGAAATCCATTGTATTCTTTCCTGATTATGAGGTGATGATTGCTTGAGCAAGATTAGGTTGACATATCTTTCTGGGGGAAGTCCTTTTTGGTTTAACCCTCCTGTGATGAACCTGTATTAGGAACTGCAAGGAGACCAGAAAGTGCAAGACATAGTGCCTCTACTGAAATCATTTATGGCACTGTTATGGGACAAGGGGGTAGGACACCATTCATAGACACTATGGTTTCACAACCATAGTGAGTGATTTAGGCTGAGCCCTGTAAGAACTCGGGGAGGGAATCCTTAAGGAAAGCTTCCAGGAAACAGAAAGGTGGGGCTTCTCAATTGAATTGGGGATTAGAATCGAGGTCTCTTGGTGACTGGCTCATGCTACCACCCTATCTGAACTTAGCAAGTCATTTTGAATGGAATCACCTTTGGGACAAGTAGGAGCTGATAGAGACATACCTGGGTGGCTCCTCCATCGCTTCTGTTGGGCTCATGGGAAGGTTCCAGATCTTGAAGCTCTGACTGCTCTTGAGGGTCCTGTCATCCTCACTCTTCTGCTTTCTTTTCTGATCCCTTTTCAGAAAGCAATGGAGCTGATAGACATTCCCCACCACATTCCGTGATAAGCTTGGATGGTATGAGGGCAGGGAGTTGTGAGTTCTGGTTCAAGCCTGCTACCAACCGGCTGAGACTTGTGAAAGCCACCTCATCCTTCTAGTCCTCCGTCTCTCCCTCAGCGAATCATAGTGGCCTAGGAATTGGTTATCATCTAAGTTTCTTATCAACTTGTCCATTCTTATTCTTGAAGCTCCAACTTACCCCATGTTTAGTATGCATACTATCCCCACTCAAAGGAGCCATGCCCCTTCTATGTTAAATCCACCTGCAGAGAGCAGAAACTACCAACCTGCTATTATAAGGACAGTTTAGGTTTGGACAGAAACTCTGTGGTCTGAATGTTTGTGTGTTGAAATGCTGGAAGCTTTAGAACCTTGTCCGGATATGCTCAAAGTAATGGCGGGTGAAGATCACCTTCAGGAAATGAGAAGCAATAACAGGAGCAGCTAATAATGCACTAAGTCATAGTTGTATGCCGGGTAGGTTCTCAGTGGGGATATTCATGCTTCACAATCACCAGGTAAGCACTATTGTTCTCAGACCCATCTTACAGTTACATCTTACATCTTACAGGGAACCAAGACATAGATAAATTGTATAATTTGCCTAATGGGACATAACTAGAATGTGGCAGAGATGTGTTTAAACTCAGGCAGGTTTGTTTGTTTGTTTGTTTGTTGGTTGGTTTGTTTGTTTGTTTGTTTGGTTTTTCAAGGTAGGGTTTCACTCTAGTCTAGACTGACCTGGAATTCACTATGTAGTCTCAGTGTGGCCTGGAACTCACAGCAATCCACCTACTGCTGCCTCCTGAGTGCTGGGATTAAAGGCATGCACCACCATGCCCGGCCTTCAGGCACTAGAAAATTGCCAGAGAATGTTGCTGTCATATTCGCTGGAACTAAAAAATCTAAAAACTTTTACCTGAACATTTTCCAAAAGAAGTCGGAAACCATGGCAAGAAAGGAGCATCGATCTGGTTAGTTAGATACTGCCAAACTCATGTAAGCAGAGAAGCTGGGTTCCTCGGCTCACCTTGAATGGTAAATGCTCTTCTACTTCTTTGTAAGACTAAATGTGTCGGGGCTCTACAAAGCAAAATAACTTGCCCAAAAATCACACTGTGAATTCTAAGCTCAAGCTGGATTGTGGTTGTCCTTAAACAGGACTCCATCAGCCTGAAGAATACTAAGACTAGAGAAGCAATGTTAGAGGAGGGCCTGGTTGTTTTATAAGTGAGAAAAGAAAGGCCCAGAGAGAAGTTCAGCCAGCCTTCTGTATCACTGCGGTCCACACCCTCAGACTCAACCAGCCATGGATGGAAGATATAGTTAGGTCTACCATAATTTTGTAGACTTCTCATTATTCCCTAAGCACTATGGAGTAACAACTATTTACATCACATTTATACTGTATTAGAGGTGACAAAGTATATGATGATGTGTGTAGAGTATATCATATATAATGTCATTTTATGTCAAAGACTTGAGCACTGCAGACTTTGGAATGCAATGGGGTCCAGGAACCAGGACCTTGTGGTACCAAAGGAGGACTGTAACTTGCCTAAGGATAAGCAGCTAGAGACATTTATGCACTCTCACTAAGTATATAACACCATGTAAATTCTTTGATTTTTTTTTTTTTGTGTGTGTGTGTGTATGTGTGTGCTTAATTTCCCACCTATTAAATTGCAAGCTTCCTCTGAAATGTCTTCCAGGTATCCTTCCTTTGAATCACACAACCTCCAGTGGAGCGTATTGCTCCCCAAACCATTCCAAGTCCTGACAATGTTTTCAGCTAAGAGGCCCAGGGCTCCAGAGCCTTCACTTTCTTCAGAGGCAGGATGCCTTAGGGGAGTATAGTTAAGGACGCTTCTTTGATCCAGTTTCCAGCTGGGCCCCTGTGAAAGAGACTCTGGAAACTTATTGGTTGCAGTCTGGTCAAGGTAACCTGTATGCTTCCAGTTTGTTTTCTTAATTCATTCTATCTTCCAGTTTCTACTGTCACAGACTAGACTCTACTCGTAGACTGTGCAAAAAGTCCTGAGGTAGGATGCAGGTGAGGACTGGCTGCCCTGCCTGGGAGGTGGAGGTGGACAGCACTTCCAAAGAAGAGCTGTAAGGGCCCTGCACCTGGATTTAGCCTGATCCCTGGCTTCTTATGCAATCACTCTATACAGGGCTCTGTTTTTGAATACTTGCCTCCAACTAACCCTTAACATTCCTTCAGCAGTGAGAACTCCAAGGCTGCAAGAGTAGTCTTGTCCCCAGAACAACACAACTGGGCAAGCATGACTCAGCACATCCTTGTACTGGGACCCTGGGCACTAAGAGTGGTCAAAAGCAGGCACTGTGCTAGAATAGTTTATAACTGCATAAAAAGCGCAGAAGTGAAGGCTGTGGAAGAAATGATGATGTACAAGATTCAGAGGTGGCACAGAGGTCTGGTTGGCACTTCTGCCTGTCAGAAAAGATGCCTAGATAAACTGAAATAAACACTAGGGTTTGGGGGCCACTTTCTAGGCAGTATCTCCTCACTCTGGGAACTCAAACCTGAGCAGAGCTATGAAAAAGAAATGAGCAGAGCTCAGTGTTGCCTCTAGCATCGTGGTCCAGAACTTCCAAGCTGGCACTGGAATAAATGTAAGTGAGAGCTGGGAGGAGAGGGAGTCTATAGGAGCTGCAGGTAGTTCTGTTGGTGAAAGTCTGTCCTTTCCCCAAACTTCTGTCCTGAAGCTCTCAGAATAAAGCCTAAAACCGGTGGACGACGAGAGTGTGGCTACAACCATGGAGTTTCCATGATAATATATACCCCAAATATGTGTGACTGCTTTTGAGGGAGGAACCAGGATATATTTGTTATCTGCCCTCGAAATTCCCACCTTGCACATAAGTATTAGAGCACAGCTACAGGTGCTACACATAGCAATTTTTTTAACCAACCCACCCTTCCCTCAGGCTCTTTGTCAGGAACAATGTGAAACCTGGCCTTCTCCTCACCCCTGCCTTGTCCCTTTGGCCCACTTACAGTTATTGTCTCACATTTCCTCTGCCTTCTCCTTGGCAAATGGATCTTAAAGGCTTATTTTTGGTTTTTCGAGGTAGGGTCTCACTCTGGTCCAGGCTGACCTGGAATTAACAATGTAGTCTCAGGGTGGCCTTGAACTCATGGCGATCCTCCTACCTCTGCCTCCCGAGTGCTGGGATTAAAGGCATGCGCCACCATGCCCGGCTTCAAAAGATACTTTCTGGAGATAACTTTTATTATCATGTTTTTCATGGTTACTGAAATTTCAAAATATACGATGAAGTAAAATTCACCTATGATTCTGTTGTTAACATTTTTAGCATTTGATAGTTTTCTATCCATTCTTTAGTATTTATGCTTGGTTATAAAATTGGGATTATATGTTTTACAAGGTTTGAGTTTAAGACAGAATATATAATGCATGCACCCTATTCTTTCTCATACTTGGAAGCCAACCATCTTGTGATTTTGGTCTTTATCTGTGCATGTCTGTGGTGTGCATGTATGAGTGTTCATGTACATGAGGGTACATGTGTGTGCCTGCAGGTGGAGGCTAGAGGTTAACACTGCATATCTTATCTCCCTTAATCTTTCTGTACCTCATTTTCAGAGGAAGGGTCTCTCTCTTGAACCTAGAATTCATCAATTCGAGTAGTCTAGCTAACCAGTTTGCTTGGGACCCACTGTTTGTGCCTCTCAAGCATGGGGGTTATAGGCCTATGGCCATACTCACCCAGCAATGATGTCAGTGCTGAGGATATGAACCCAGGTCCTCACACTTACACAGAAAGCATTTTATCCACCAAGCCATCTCCCCAGCCTTACTTCATTGTTTTTGTTTTGTTTTGTTTTGTTTTAATTTATTTGACAGAGAGAAAGGGAGGAGGGAGAGAATGGGCGCACCAGGGCTTTCAGCCACTGCAAACAAACTCTAGACATATGTGACACCTTCTGCATCTGGCTGATGTGGGTCCTGGGGAATTGAACCTGGGTCCTTTGGCTTTGCAGGCAAACACCTTAACCACTAAGCCATACCTGCAGCCCTTACTTCATAGTTTTAATCTTGGGATTTTTGTTTGTTTCTGTTCTGTTGCTGAGGATTGAGCCCTGGGTCTTACCCACGCTAGGCAAACACTTTATACTGAGAGACATCCAGAAATAATCATATATTTTTGAGCAAATATGAGCATTTCCTCCATGTTATCAAATAATCTTCAAAATAAGATTATTTAAAATTTTTATTACTTTTATTTATTTGAGAGAGAGAGAGAGAATGGGTGCACTATAAACAAACTCTAGATGCCACCTTGTACACCTGGCTTATGTGGGTCCTGGAGAATCAAACCTGGGTCCTTTGGCATCGCAGGCAAACTCCTTAACTCTCCAGCCCATAAGATTATTTTGAATGCATTATATGTTTGAACACTATGATCTTTTTCTCTATAATATTTATTTCTCTTTTTCTTCCTTCTACTTGCATTTAAATTTACTGTGAGATGTTAGACATAACTTGATTTCTCTGTATCATACTTTACAGAATTGTCAAATGAGGATGGTACTTATTTCTATTTTCTAGAGTGTTAAGTATTAGATGAGTTAATACAGGGGCTAGGGATATAGGGGATCTAGCTCAGTGGTAGAGTGCTTGCCTAATGTGCAAAGGTCCTGAGTTAGATCCCAACACCACAAAAAAGAGAAAATAGAACCAAGAATACATTTAAGGCAGTTTGAACACTTGTCTTACCATATCAACACTACATTGGCAATTGCCATTTTAATAGTGTATACATTTTTTATGAGAGAGAGAGAACTGGCACTCCAGGGCCTTAGCTACTACAAACAAACTCAAGATGCATGCACCACCTTGTGTTATGTCACATTGTACATCTGACTTATATAAGTTCTAGGAAGTTGATCCTGGGTCCTTAGGCTTCACAGGCAAGCACCTTAACCTCTAAGCCATCTCTCCAGCCCTATACTTTAAAAAATATTTGTTTTCTAATTATAGAAGTAATAAGCAAATCCATTATAAACAATGAAACATTTCTGGGGGGGGCATGTTCTTCAAGGGTGTAGCCACTGGTAAGTTACCATACATACTCCAGTAAATCACCCCTCCAACCGTGCTTGTGCAAGCAACCTTAAACTCAGCCGGTTACAGAAAATAAAAACCTTTAAAAAAAAAAAAAGAAAAGTAAAACCATGAATGAAGGAAGGACATTAGTTTAGAAAAAGAAGGGTTTTAGCAGGAGTGGGTGGGAGATTTGAAAAGGTATTAAGAGTAAATATGATCAAAATACATTATATCGGGCTGGAGAGATGGCTTAGCGGTTAAGGTTGCCTGCCTGCTAAGCCTAAGAACCTGGTTCCAATCTCCAGGTCAGATGCAAAGTAATGCAAGGGTGCAACGCCACACTTGTCCACAAGGGGGCGCACGCATCTGGATTTTGTTTGCAGCAGCTGAGAGACTGCTGGCGCACCCATCTCTATCTGTCTCCCTCTCCCTCTCTCTCTGTCTGTCTCTCTCTGTGTCTCTCTCCAAAAATAAAAAAAATATAAATACATTATATTCATATTTGAAATTGTCAAAAATAAAATGAAAATAATGAAACATTACAGAATAAACAATGTAAAATTTATTTCACACATATGCTATATATTTATATTCAATATTATTGTGGCTCACACAATAGAATTACTAGAGACTATCTCTAATTTTTTTTTCCAGTCCTGGGTTCAAGCCTAGTGCCTCAAGTTTGCTAGACTAGTACTGTACCACTGAGTTAGATCCCCAGCTCCTATCCAATTTATTATGAATATTTTCTTAATTTAAAAGGATTCACACACATCATATATATATGTTTATGTATATGCTAGTTTCAAACATAATTTTTAACTAATTAATTTTCCATTTTCATTGTATTATAGAAAACCTGATGATAGTTAATTTTTGCTATTGTTGTTTTTTGTGTTTTGTGGATTTAGTTTTGTTCTGTGTGTGTATGATTTGCTTTGCTTTTGAGACAAGGTCTCCGTATGTAGCACAGTCTGGCCTGGAGTGCCCAATCTTGTGCCTCACATTCTAAGATTGCAGGCATGTACCACAGCTTCAACTTGATTTTCTACTTTCTGATGTGTTTTAGATATGACTCCATGGTAAGTACTAGGTTGATTTTATTTGTTCATTTTTTACAGCTGGGTAATATTCTGCTTATAGCTGTGCAGTGATTTACCTACTTACCCCTTATTGATGAACTTTTCCTCCATCATTTTTTCTATTACAAGCAACGCTGGGCTATTTGACCTCTGTGCAGTCATAAAAGTTTTTCCATAGGAAAAATTCTTAGAGGTAGAAATACCTGCTCAGTGAGTATGCAAAGTTTTAGAGAATTTTATACTCATTGCCAAATTGCACTCCATAAAGGTCATACCAATTAAAGTCCCACCGGTGGTGTACAGCTCTTGTTTTTCTTTCCCACTTGGAAGTGAGTCCAACAATGAATCTCACCCAAGACTTTAATCTCTGCTAGCCTAGTGCGTGTAACCTATGTGTCAGAATAATGGTTTCCCTTTGTCATTTTAATCTCCTCTTAATAACAGTGAGGTTAAAAGGATGGTCATATGTTCTGTCATCACGTGTATTTCTTATGAAAACTGCCTGCTCAGGGCTCTTTATTGGCGTGTTTTCCTTTTGTGTTTTTATTGATTTGTAATCACTTTATAATATTAATGCAATAAGTCTCTGTCTAGTGCTTTTGCCATCTTTATTTTTCTTCTCCTATTTCCAAACCAGATATCCAACTGATCTGCTGGTCTATCTTCAAGTACATTCATCCTTCCTCTTTCATATATCTTCTCCTAATAAGCTCATCCATCGAATTATCCCATTTCAGATATTAGGGCTTTGCAGTTAAATTTTTCTGTTTGGTTCTTTTTAAGTACTTTTATTTCTCTGTCAAGAGTTCCTCTCGTTTTATGCATTATGAACATACTCTCATTTATTTCATCAATCATGGTATCTGCTTTAAATTCTTGTGTGACGATTCCAAAATCTAGATTATTTTATTTCACTTCTGTTTATTGTTGAAATGTATGCGTTATATTATTCTGGATCTTTGTGTGTTGAGTTACTTTGGATCACACGCCAGATGTTGGATATGTCCATAAGCTGTTACTGTGTGCTAACAAAAACCCTGAGAGGACCACATGTGAAGTGTCTCTCTGTGGATGGAACAGCTCCAGTCTCAATTTAGTTCCTTCACCTTTAATTTATTTATTTGAGAGTGACAGACAGAAAGAGAAAGAGGCAGAGAGAGAGAGAGAATGGGTGCACCAAGGCCTCCAGCCATTAAAAACGAACTCCAGATGCATGCACCACCTTATGCATCTAGCTTACGTGGGTACTGGGGAATGCAGCCTTGAACCGGGGTCCTTACACTTCACAGGCAAGCACTTAACTGCTAAGCCATCTCTCCAGCCCAATTCCTTCATCTTTATTAGGGCTATGTGTAGTCTGTCTTATGTGTGCATGGTTTGGGGGTCACCCAGAAAGTTGGACAGAGTTTATAGAGATTCCTTCCCCTAATTTTTTCTATCTTTAATGTGTGTGTGTGTGTGTGTGTGTGTGTGTGTGTGTGTATGTGCACACATGATGTCCATGCTGTATATGTGTAGCACATGTTTATGTAGATTTGTGTGCACATGTGGACATATATACATGGAGGCTAACGTTTGACATCAGGTGTCTTACTTAATCACTCCTCATCCTGTTATCTGAGGTTCTCTTCCTGCACCTAGAGCCATCAATTCAGCTGGACACCTAGCTGAACTCCAGGGATTTCCTGCCTCCACATCACTAGCATTGGGATTACAGACAGGCACCAACACACCTAGCATTTTTATGTGGGTGCAGGGGATCTGAACTCAGGTCTTCATGATTGTATAACAATCATTTTACCCACTGAGCCAGCCAGTGCCACCCAGCACTGAGTCTTTCTTCAGAGAATTCCCCTCACTTTCCAGTGCCCCTGGTCAACCTAAGCTTTGTTTCCTGTCCCTCAGATGTGAGCTGTTCCTTTGGGTTTTTGCTGACCTGCACTTTTCTCTGACACCTGCCCTTGGGACAATGTCACAAAGTACAGCTCATCATGCTAGACACTTCCTCCAAAGTTTTGACTTCCTCTAAAACCTTCCTGCTCTGTCTGTGTTTGGGTAGTTATCTTTTCCAGTATTTTTTTTTCAGTGCTCATTGTTGCCCAGGAAAGCGTCTATGTACTAAGACTCCATCCTTCATACAGAAGCACACCCACATGGCTTTTGTTCACTGTGTTTTCACAGCTAATGGAAGTGGCAGAAAGGAGAAAAGAATACAGCAGAATTTGAAGGGAGGGGTGGTATGATTATGATTTTGGCTAATAGGTTGTGACTGGTGAGAGGTGCTTGCAGACCCACATACAAGACAATGTCATTGATGAAGTACATTTCAGTACTAGTCTATTCTGTTTCTCAATTCATTTCTCTGCCTGGGCTCCTTAGCCAATTCTCAGTCCACACTAAATACTGAAGTGCCCCCTAAACAGAACCCACAGAGAAAGCCATGTGGATTTGCCTGCTGGGTGGCTGGTGCTAATTTAGATTCTGGTGCTCAGAAAGTCAACACACCCTGAAAGGTAGCTCGGCTTTGGAGTTAGGCATACCTGGATTTATATCGTGGGTCTGCCATTGTTACCTGCATAATATCTCTGAGCCTCAATTCATAGTCCTGGGAAGATTTCCCACCAAAAGAGGACAATGCCCACTCAGGCTAGCAGCATAGCTAGCACAGGGTCACCTTACCCATGGAGTATCAGGGAGCTGTGCCGTTGGGTCAGAGATGTGGGATTGCCACTCAACCTGCTGTGTGGACTTCTGCCTTTAGGAATTTCCACGTCTGGAATGAAGGCTGGTTTGTGCGGACTGATCTTGGAGACTGGTACAATGGATGGCAGGTCCTGGATGCCACTCCCCAGGAGAGGAGCCAAGGTGATCTCTGCTGACCCTGCCCTGGGCTTGGCTCCATTATTTACAGGAGGACAGTCGCACAAGGAAGTAACCAAAGCCCTCTCTAGCACCACAATGTACAATGAGATGGGGACAAAAAAGGGATTTTAAAAGTAGATTTCTCCTCCTCATTTTGTGTGACTCAGGCTGCAATTTAAACAGTCTCCTCCCTCACATCTCCTCCAGTTGCTGGGACCTTGGCAGATGACAGGTGACAAGAGAAAGACACCTTCTCCTGACAACAATGACTTTCCCACTGCCACCAATAGTCTGGCCTCTCCAATGCAGAAACCCAGTGGCTTCCACGGCTTGGTCCATATTACTCTGTCTGTGCCAGGCCTTCAGGACACTGGCCCCTGCATCTCCTTCTCCTTCCTATGTATCCTCTGCCAGGACCAGCTCCTCTGTGATCAGGCCATCTCCCCTGGCCAAGACCTGCACTATGACTGCTGCTTCTCACTGCCTCCTCCTCCCTCAGAAATGTGTCCGAGGGTCTCTAGGGTCTTCCTTCTTCCACCGCTAGTCCCTAGAGAAGGCTGTCTTGTCTGTTTCCTTAATTTTGAGTTATTTCAAACATTTAAAAATGTATAAAGTAATGTGTACATATAGTTTAAGTGCATTTCAAACAGTTGTAATAATGTATAATGAAAATAAAGTCTTAGGCCCACCCTAACACCCCTACCCTACTCCATCCCATGTTCCTTAGACCCTTTACTAAAAGCTAGGTTTGGGGTCAGAGGGTAAGCTTTCAGATATTCTCTTACCCACTGTTTTGTTTGTTTGTTTGTTTGTTTTATTTTTTGAGGTAGGGTCTCACTCTATCTCAGCTGACCTGAAATTCACTATGTAGTCTCAGGTTGGCCTCGAACCCACAGTGATCCTCCTACCTCTGCCTCCCCAGTACTGGGATGAAAGGCATGCGCCAACATGCCCAGCTGTTTGTTTTTTTTCCAGTGTAATTCATTAGATTATAAAATTAGTTGATGAGTTGTGATCATTTCAAAACAATGAAAGCAAAATAGAAGGAAAATAAAGTATCAAATACACTGGATGCTAATAAGACTAAGTATTGTCATAGGAAACCTTTGTTTTGGTATCATACGTGCTCCAGGATGTCAGATGGACTTCTTTCTAGGAGTCATAGGAAAAGATTGGGTTATTATTCCAAGCATATTAAAAATATGTGTAGCTTTTTGTTCATTTGTTTTATAAACACATGGACTAACAGTCTTCTATTGCTATACCTTGCTTGCTTTTAGTTGGAAACTTCCTGAAACTATCTATCTATCTATTTCTATCTTTATCTATCTATTATCTACTTGTGCTGAGTGACGGAGGAGGGAAGTGAGGGTTGGGGTTGGGAATGCAGGAGAGAAAGGGATCCCATGGACTGGCTGTTCAGAAAAGTTGTCCAGGACTAGAAAGTCAATGAACTTCTGGGCTAGAATGGTTAGCAGAGGTAGAAGTGGAGGTAAAATGGAGCAGGGTACTAGTGCCGAACGACAGTGATAGAAATGTGTCCGCTGAAAGCCAGACAGGAGGGACACACAGCAGAGGCTAAAGGAGGTTGGCCCTGGTAAAAACGGGGTTGGCATGGCAGCAGAAGGCTCTTGGAGAGGCAGGCTCTGGGCAGATTAGTGTGGACAGGCTTCACCCTGGGATACATGCAGCCAACCTCTGTATCCTGCCACAGGTGTGTTCCAGTGTGGCCCCGCATCAGTTATTGCAGTCCGGGAAGGTGATGTGGACAAGAATTACGACATGATCTTCATCTTTGCGGAGGTAAATGCTGACCGCATCACCTGGATCTCTGATGCCCGGAATGGAACCCAGAAGCAGAATTCTGTGGATACTCGATCCATTGGCAAGTACATCAGCACCAAGGCTGTGGGCAGCAACTCTCGCATGGATGTCACAGACAAGTACAAGTATCCAGAAGGTAGGAGAGGTGCTGGTGAAGTGGTGCCACATGGGGCTCAGTGGTGGTGGACAGTTTTGAGGGCGGGAAGAGAAAAAGAGCTTCATCCCATTCAGCTTCATCTCAGCCAGTTCTGTCCTAAAGGTAGGATGGTTCCCTAGCAGCAAATGGCCAAGCACTGTTTTCAGTGGCATCAGAAGCATCAAGAACAGCTGCGATGCCAGGGGAAGTTGACTTCAGGACACATAGAAGTGTCCGTCAACACACCTCCAGCTGTGTTCTCTTCTCAAACTGCACGATGGAAGCGATGGCACTGATTGGCTATCACAGGGACAGACATGGCCTCTCTGAAATGACCCCAAAGTCTTGGAAGAGATTTCTCATCAGTCCATTCTCCTAGCCTCCAAGAACATAGAAAATGACAGCTGAACAAAGAACCCGAGATGGGTGGGCTTGTGAAATGCAGCCTCTTCACAGTCAGCCCCAAGAGGTCTATGAGGTATGATTACATAGGGAGGCTAGTGCCCGGATACCTGAAAGCTCTAGCATCCATACCACTGCTGGTCCCACATGCTACGAGGCTGGCTTATTTCAATTAGACTTGTTCCTCTGAAGTTGCTTTTGGATCCAGATGCATGGTGAGTCTCCATGATGATGAGAGTTTTACATTCGAAGGTGTAGTTTGATTTTAGAAATAGTCCAGAGTAACTTAGCACTTGCTCTAGCAGGACATGGTTACTCTTTAATAGAGTCGATAGTTTACTCTGTCTAAAATGTCTGAAAATAGTTCATTCACTTGCTCCTCAATCAATTTCTGGGAGGGATCAAGAAAAGTACTCTTGTAAATGTAACCACAGTATCCGCTAAAACAAGCCCTAAATCTTTAGCTACTGCTGGCTGCTGGTGTTGGCCAGAGTCCAAAGAAGAGGAAAGCTGTCTCTGGGAGGTGTCAAATGAGAATAGTAATGGCTCTCTTTAGTTGGGTTTAAATGCACACATACACACAAGGTGCCAGGTGCAATATTTGGCCTGTAGTCTTTGTCCATTTAGACATTTGTGCCCGCCACAGTGCAATGCCCTCCCACAGTGAGTATTCTGCAGGTGCAGCTTAATTGGCTGCATGGACCTGACTTTTCCCATTCCTCTCACACTTTGACCCTGCTTCTCTGGAGCTGTGGCTGTCCCAGCAACCTCCTAAGCAATGGGAACAGGCTGGCTGGGGACTCTCTGCAGGTCTCCTGGCAGTATCCCAGCCCTTGCATGACAGCAGGACCGACCACCTGCCTGACATTGCCCATCTTTTCTTGCCTAATGGTGCCAGTTTGTCTCAGAGGGCCTCAGGCGGGAAAAGCTCATAAAATGAGTTGCTAAGCATTTATGCAATAACAATGCCACGGAGACAAAACAGCAGCAGGAAGCGTAGTCTTGAGTAAGCCCAGCAGGTGACCTATATAGACACTGCAGCTCTGAACATCATTGAGCAAACGCCTGCTCCAAGGTCTGTCAGGCACAGAAGCTCAGATCCCAGCACAGCCTTCAGCCTGGGTGTGAACTTACAACTGGACTAGAGAATGGAAGGGCACCCCAAGGAACCCAGCCCTCCAGGAGCTCTCAGCCCGGGTAATCTGACTGCTCCTTGCAGCAGGGTGTGGGGGAGGCACCTCAAGCCAGGCTTCAGACACCTGGGGACCAGCCCCTTCCCCTCTTCATTTAATTCCCAGAGTGGTCTGGACCAGTGACATTTCTAACCTGATGAACTTAGATGCATGGTCTGAAGTCTCTGCCAGGCAAGGGCTTCCTGAGTTGTAGGCTACTTACCATAAGGCTTCCGGTACCTTGAGATTTTCACAAGTTGGTTATGGAAGCCATGGGGCCATCTTTATGGCCTGTGGATGTCGTGCATTCATTCCTTTGTTTTCCCAGGAGGTCAAGGCTTTTTCCTGCACGGTAGAACTGTCTTGAGGTCAAGGCGGGGAGTTGATGTGACTTGCCTAGTCAGCCTGGTGCGTGGAGTTGGTTGCTCAGTTCTTAGTGCCCCATGAGCCCTTTTAGGGACTGTCACCGACACTCTCCGTAGACTTCTGCCATCGCCTGTAGCCAGGCTCAAGTGAAAAACCCTTAATTAGCTCTTCAAATCTATGAACACTTCAAACTAGTAATAATTTGGAACTATATGCCAGCCATGGTTCTTGTCACCTGGTAGAGACAAAAATGTCATTTACTGTCAAAGTGCCTTTAGACATTCAACAAGGGAACATAGGGAAGTGTTTTGAAATTCTTTCAAAGAAGTCAAATCTAAACCATAGCCTTGCTTTAGCTTATGAACTCAACCTAACCTTTTTCAGTTCAGTTTTTGTTATTTAATTTTAAATAACGTTTTTATGGTTTTTTGAGGCAGGGTCTCACTCTAGCTCAGGCTGACCTGGAATTCACTCTGTAGTCTCAGGGTGGCCTCAGACTCATGGTGATTCTCCTACCTCTGTCTCCCGAGTGCTGGGATTAAAGGCGCGCGCCACCACAGCCAGCTTTAAATAATTTTTGTTCTTCAAAGTCTCACAAGAGGTCTTTCATCTAAAGAAAGAGAAAAGAAGGGAAGGAAGGAGGGGAAGGAAAAAGGAGAGAGGGTAAGAAGGAAATCTAACAATATAAGGATATGATCAAGCCCACAGTAATTTTACACAGATCTTACCCTTTCCCTATAGTTTCCTGACATTGTAGAACTGACTGGAAAAGGGCCAGAGACACGGAGCACCATGTGAAGGAAGATCAGGAACTTGCTAGGGGTAGCTTGGTGACACAAAAGTGGTGTCAATGTTAGTTCTAAGTCACCCTTTCAAGCAAGCTATCATTGTCCTTTGTCTAAATTGCTGCCACATCCCTGAGATTTTCCTATTTTTGTTTTCCTAATATACAGGTTCTAGGGAGGAAAGACGAATACAGCAAAAGGCCTTGAACAAACTTAAACCTAATGTATCTTTTGGCCCAACATCTGCAAGGGATATGGCAGATGATGAAGGGGCACCCAGCATTTCTGGGAAGTTCAAGGTCACTGGAGTGCTAACAGTAGGTAAAGAAGTCAGCCTGGCCCTGCTGCTCAAAAACCTGACCAGAAACAGGAAGACGGTGTCAGTGAACATGACAGCCTGGACCATCGTCTACAACGGCACACTTGTGCATGAGGTGTGGAAGGACTCTGCCACTATAACCCTGGATCCTGAAGAAGGTAACTTGTCCTGTAAGTTGATGGGGCTTGATGAATGCAAGGTAGTCGATCATCAGCTGAAGGGTTCCCACTCACTCTACTCCAGGTGAGTCAGCTGACTATGGACAGAGCGGCGAATGGGCCCTGTTGTTAAGCTCTATGAATGGAATGGGTCATGGTGGTACCAACCAAACTTTTCTAACAGCCTAGAAGAGAAAGGAGAGAAGCTTTGGTAGTTCACAGCCACAGCAAATATCCCTTGCAGGTTTTATAGCACACTGCACAGCTTGCACAACAGATATGCTTTTTCACCTGGCCTTTTAAAAAACAGGCTAGGTTTTATCATTCACATTACCAAGGCAGAAATGAGATTTGGAGAGATTTATGGCTTCATTCAGAGATTGTCATAGCTGGTAAGCGACGATGCTGTGGTCTGGTTTTCTGGATGCTACTTTCAGTATTCTTTGCTGTGTTTTGTGGCTGCGACCCTGCTCTAACCTCCCTCTCCCTCCCCACAAATCCCTTTGCCAGTTTGTGTCTGGATATACAAGATATCAATATATAAAATATACCACAGGATTTTGAATCCTTGCTCAGTGCTCCCATGGCAACCATGGTGGGAGTCAGCGTTCTTGCTTTTGAAGACAGTGACGGTTTTCTTGGAGGTCTGAGCATTTGAGAGTGAGTGGCTCATTGCCCCAGGGTAGTATAGATGCGAAGAGAACAAGGTGGAGTAGAGGAACATTGGTGCTGTGAGATCAGAATGCAGGTGTGCCTACATTGGCAAAACCCTTGAGCTGTTATGAAAAGTTTAGGCTTACAAAGCAGATTAACAAGGGTGGAGTGGCTATTTGCTTCACATAAAGAATAGAAACTGATTAATTATACAATCCAATTCTGACTGCAGAGAAATGGAGGTGAATGGTATCTGTCGGAAGACAGCATTCCCTCAGTCTGACTTCTGGCAGAAATTTTGGTTGAAATCTCAGGACCAGAAGCGACCCGTGGCTATTATTCACCTTTGACGCTCAAACAAACAACTTTGTTTTCTTTTGCAAAATGCCAGCAGGCAGTTCCATCTGGGAAACTGTGCCTGTGCCTGCTTTGTGTGTGGAACAATGAGAAAATGTGGAGGGTTCTTTAAGAGAGAGGCTAGGTTTGAACAGGTGAGGCATGGCCATGTGGAAGGTCTGAACATTATCCCTCAGGCAGTAAGGAGTCATGGAAGCCATGTATCTTAGAAAGCTTTGCTCACTGATGTGAGTGGCTAAAGGAGGAAAGGCCCGAGGAGGGAAGGGAAGGGAAGAGAGTGAGGGTACTGTTGCAATGGCATCGCAGGTTATTATTGGCCAGAGGATTCAAGCATTTATTTAGCCAATCTTCCTTCCTAGTTATTACTGTGTTGTCACACTTGTTGCTGCTGCCATTAGGCAACCTGGTTAGCATTCCTATTCTTCCTCTGCCCCTTAAGAGAAAACTCATCCCCTGACATTTCCCAGGCCTGGGAGGGGCAGCTGCATTGCAGCCCTGTAAGCCCATTCTTTTATATGTCTTTCCACTGGCTTGCTGTCTCTCTGATGCCTATTCTGGAGCCACTCTCCCTCCCAGAACAGTGCTTGACCCAGGGAAGGCTTTTTCAAGCCTTGAGCTACAGATCCTCTCACCAATTTGGACCAACTCAATTCAGTTCCAAGGAAGGTCTCAGAGCCCATCCGTGCTCTCAGTCCATTCTCCCTTGCCTCTCCTTCCAGAAATCCAGCATCCTGTGAAGATCCCATATACTCAGTATGATAGGTACCTGAAGGCAGACAACATGATCCGGACCACAGCAATATGCAAGGTGACTAATGAGTCCGAAGTGGTAGTGGAGCGAGATGTCATCCTAGACAACCCCACCCTGACCTTGGAGGTAAGAGGATGGGAAGGGGTTCCTCTCCCACCAGCCCCTGGGAGCTACAGCTCTGTCAGCTGGGCAGGGAAGTAGGCTCACGGATCATGTTGTCTCTTGTTTTACTGCATCTGCTGTTATCTGGATACAGTGCTGGCCTCTTCCTGTTCAGCCCTATTGCTGGCTTCTCAAGCTGATATTGCACAGAAGCCTGATAATTGCGGCTGCCCTGGTCTCACCCCTCAGGGCGGCAGGGGGACCCAGGGTGCTCAATGTGATGTGAGGTCCCATTCTCCCATGCAGTTGACTTCTGATATGCCCTTTCACAGTCCCATTTGGTCTGGACTATGCTTCAGGATGGAGGTAGTCCCACATCAGGGGAGCCCATGCCTGGATAGCCAGCACAGGGTAGTAGTTCCAACAATAGGCCTGTCCTTTATCAGTGATGTCTGTGCTCCAGTCTTTGTCATCTCTGGCACTAAGCAAAAACCATAACTGAGTCTCAGTTGCTCCAACTCTGTCAGAGGGATTAGAAAATACAATTCAAAAATTACAGGGTGTCGTTTCCTCAGGGCAGCCTTCCCTGGCCCCACAAATCAGGCATCCTCTCCCCTCACAGCATTTCTTCCAAGTGAAAGAATACCTTTGTGCCATGGCTTAGTCCCTCCATGACTGCAAATGCCAGGGAGGCAGGCATTCCTGGTGCTTTGGGGCCATCACTGCCTCCCCTGGAGTGGTACCCTAGGCGATAAAATGTGTAAGTCTAGGGCACTCTCCCCATCTCCACTGGCATGATGGACAGCTGAGTGTTCCTACTTTTGAAGCTAGAAAACAATGGTGGGTAGCATCTGGCTCAGTTATGAAAACATTTTGCCTTAAAAGGATCGGTGTTTAAATGAAGCTAGTTTTTTTTCCCCATTATATTCCATAATGTCCTCAAACCTCCTTACAACATTACCTTTTATTCACCAGTTTTGCTCTACATCTTTTGGATTTCCATATCAAGTCTCAGACATCTTTAAAGATGCTGAAATGTCTTCACAAAGGAAATCACAGCACACATAAAAAGTAGTATGGCCTCCTGAACGTTCATGTTGAATCTTTATAAAATGTACCTTATTTTTTTCAGTCATTTTTTCCTCTTGGTAAGCTTCTAGAATATTGAGACATTCCTGTATTGATCAATGAATCAGCGCATAGCTCACTTGGAGCAGTTCGCAGAGTTTTAAACTGTACGAAAAAAATTATAACTTTAAGTATATTATTTTTCTGTATGAAAAAATAATTTGAGTAAAATCCTGTTATCTCATCTGCTGGGAGGGCAGGTGTTACTAGTGCTCTGGACTAATTACAGGGATTGGCAATAACTTTGGGACCTTAGATCATAAAATCAGACATAAAATTTGACTATTGTTCCAGAGGGTGTGGTCCTTCAAGTCCATGACCAATGGCCCACAACCTGTCTGTTTAGTGCACTTATAGACTCAGGTTAAAAGGAGAAGGTAATAAGCAATAAAGATGAACACGAAATACATGGAAATATAAATGAAATATCAACTATAGGGCTGGAGAGATGGCTTAGTTGTGAAGGTGCTTTCCTGTGAAGCCTAAGGATCCAGGTTTGATTTCCCAGTACCCACATAAACCAGATACACAAGGTGACACATGCATCTGGAGTTCGTCTGCAGTTGCTAGAGGCCCTGGAACACCCTGTTTCCTCTGCTTGCCCCCTCTCATAAATAAAATATTTAAAAAATTAAAAATATATCAACCATAAAAATTTATGTAACTTTGTCATATCCCAATAGCATAAAAATTATGCTTTACTCTTCAAATTTTTCATACACTTTGCGTTCCATGAGAGTATTTATAATACATAGTCTAATATGTTTGTAGTGTCTGTTGAAAACAGCCTTGGCTTTGGAGCTAGCTGATGCCACTCTTCCCTTGTGTGTGAATTTCCCAAGCTATCAAATCAATTTTGATCTTTGGTTTTGTCACTGTACAATGGTTGCTATGAGGACTGAGAACAAGAAAAACAAAAACCAAACTAACAAAGCCCAGTAATCTCCAGTGGTTCTCAAAAGCAGAAAAACAGCAATCTGTCAGCCTTACAATTTCAATTTCTAGTTACAAAATGCTTTCTTCCTTATCCACACTGTCACTTGGTCTCTGATAGCAGGGGAGAGAGAATTAATTATCCCTCCTTTAACAGACATGTCTGCTAGATTCATAGTTTTTCTTGGCAGAAAAACAACAGCCTTCATCTTCCTGGGTGATAAATAGTTCACGTTGCTTATTTGTCCCCAAATCCTGGCTTTGCCTTCTCTGGCCTCTGCATGGTCAGTGTTGGAGCCCTGCCAAGACCACAATGCAATACATAGGAACTTTCTGGACTCTGAAATTTTAGAAGGACATCAGTAGCCTAGACCCAGGTAGCCTCGGGGGATTGAAGTCCATCTTCAACACATGTGGCCTCTCCCAGGAAGGGAGGGTTGGGCTTTAAGGCGGAAAAAATAACATAAAGAAAAGACAGAACCAATGAACAGGGAAATCAAGAAAATTAATGCTATTAAACTCAGTAGGAAATATTTCCTAACCCTCCAAGAACCAGCCTTGAGACTGGGCTCCTCTGGGAAGCAGGGGCTGCCCATTTCTGGATGAACTGAGCCGGGACTTGTGAGATGGGCTCATCTCATTATTCTCTCAGCGATAGAGGGCAGCCTAAGTTTCTCTCTCAGCCTCGGTTTCCTGTTCATAGCATAGGAATCATGGTAATGTCCAGGAATCTGCATGCCCTCACACACACCTATGAAAGCGTGGAGGCCGTCTGAAACTTAGGAGGCCTGAATAAATGGCCATTCCTTCCTTCCTCCTCAGTGATATTGTCCCCCTCACCATAGTAACCTGCTCCACCTTTATCAGTACCAGGCAGGGGCCGAACAGCCAGCATCCTGACTCCCAGCTCCTCCCCTGCAGGTGCTGGACCAGGCTCGAGTGAGCAGGCCTGTGAATGTGCAGATGCTCTTCTCCAACCCCCTGGATGAGCCAGTGAAGAACTGTGTGCTGATGGTGGAGGGCAGTGGCCTGCTGCGAGGCATCCTCAAGATTGAGTGAGTGCCAGGCCTGAGTGGTCTTGCGGGTATTGTCAAGGGGGATTGGGAGGGGGACGGAAGGGGCTTCTCTGAGTCCCTGAGCATGTCAGACAGCACAAACGCTGGCCTTAGGGTCTTCATTCTTTGAGGATCTTGATATCTAACCTCTTGCATTTACATTTGGCTTGGGGTTCATCAAACTTGAACTCCTAGGAAGTCCTGGTCGCTGGAGAAAACTGGACTTTTAGGGCTTAGCCTGTTTGGGAAAACATAAGACCATCCTTCTGTCACCTGTTGGATGTCACAGAGCTGAAGGGACCAGAGAGAAGTGAAGAAGTGGTAGCCTTGTCTAGCCCCACTAGAACAGAACTTAGGGTTGCAGAAGCCTATCCAGCCTAAGCCTTGAGGGTCTCATATCAACACTATCTGTGTCCTTCCCTTCCCCCTTAGGGTGCCAGCTTTGCGTCCTAAGGAGAAGTCCCGAATCCGATTTGAGATTCGTCCCACCCGGAGTGGCACCAAGCAGCTGCTTGCTGACTTTTCCTGTGATAGGTTCCCTGCAGTCAAGGCCATGCTGGGTATCGATGTGGTCGAGTGAAGGGGTAACAGCCTTGACACAAACTTGGATATCCCAGAGTGGGGCGGGGGTGGGGGGGTTCGTCTGTGGAGTGAAACTACTGCTTGTGCTAGCCAGCTTGGGAACCCTACTCTGTCCCCAAGGCTGCCAGATGCAGACTTCTAGCATCCCGTGCCCCCTCACCTCAGGCTAGGCCACCCTAGCCTGACACTTGATCACTTTTGCACATTTCCTGGTCACTTCCCCCTGAAGATGCCTGCTCTGGGAGCTGCTGGCCCTGCTCATTTCTCACACCCATCAAAGCTGCAGGCAGAGCAGCACCTGCCTTAAGAACTCTCTGAATGCACATTGGGAAGAAGCGGCTCTGGACGGTTTGCTGATCCCCAGCCTGCAGCTGGGACGTTGCTACTCCTCCCCCAGGCCTCCAGGGAAGGCAGGGAGTTGTAGGTCATGTACCATTCACTCCTTTACAACTAAAATAAAAGTTAAGCAAGTGCAATCACACCACACTGATTCTACTAGACGACTGCTTTGTCTTAGGTGGTAAAGGAGGGAACTGGGCCCAGACCATCCCCTTTAGAGGAGGGATAGACTTGGGGAGGCTGTGTCTACTGTGTTCCATGTCCATAGGGAGAGTAGGCTGCTATGGTCCGGCCTCTGCTCACACTGGGCTCTTCCCTCCTGCATAAGTACATTTTCTATTGCTAGAACAAAACACTGAGGCTGGAAAATATTGAAGAGGCTTACTTCGCTTATAACTTTAGAGTCTGAAGGTCCAAATAGAGGCTCTGATAAAGGCTTCATGGAAAACAGCAGTATGTAAAAGAAGAAAAAGTTACAAGGCAAGAAAGTAAGTCAGAGTGGGGTGGGGACAGTCCCACTCTGTTATAACAACTCACTCTCATAAGAATTCACACAGGGTCCCATGAAAACTGCCTCAATCCTTTCTGAGGGCACCCAATAGCCCTTCCTCCAAAGGTCCCAACACCTCTTAGCATCTCTTAACACTGAAGAACAGACTTCTGAGTCATGAGTCTCGGGAAGAACTCAAACCACATTCAAACCTCCCATGAGCCATACTCTTCTTGCAGTCAGGAGAGAATGCGCATATTTACTTAACAAGAACTTTCGCTGCCTTCACACAAGTTGTAATGGTTCCTCAGTATTTGCCCCTTAAAATGACCCAAAGCAGCCAAGCATGATGGTACACATCTGCAATCTCAGCTCTTGAGAGGCAGAGGCAAGATAATTATGAGTTTAAGGCCAGCCTGGGCTACATAGTGAGGGCCTGTCTCAAACAAGCAAGCAAACAAAAATAACTCCAAGCAGACCACATAACTTTCATACTACTTGTGCTGATGGAGCCCATTCTGACCATTCAGGGACCAGGAGAAGCCTCCACCTGCTTCATAGCTTCTCCCCTTATGTTCAACTCTGACTTCCTCCCCTCTTCCTTCTGGTTGGTTGGTCCTGCAGAATTGCAACAAGGAGGAAGTCAGAAGGAAAGGGCAAGGGTCCCCTTTCACTGGCACTGACAATGCATGGCCAGCAATGCCATCTGTGAGCTGGTGCTTAAGTGCAGCCTTTGCATAGGGCATCTTCCCTGGCATGGGCAACATGACTTTGGCCATAGATGCGCACCTGCTACCTGCCTTGGAAGAACACAGTACTGTCATGATAGCTGGAACCCTATTTCCCTGCCTAGGTCCACCACTGGTCTATGCTGAGCTCATACCTCTTCCATTTCTACTTCCTGCATGGCAAAGTGTTCGCACCTCCTACTTCCAGGATCCCCTGGGGGAAGCTAGAACCAGAATCTATATCCACACTTGCTCTCCATGTCAAACTTTCCCCCAAACTCCCTTCAGGCCCTGACTCAGTTGGCTGAGTGCAGCTGTGCCCTGGCTCTCTGCTTGGCAACGCAGCAGGTCCCAGATGCAGAGGGAGAGGCTTCTAGCTCCCTTTGCAAGCTGCACTGGTCTCTCCCAGTGAACTCTTGGGGCTTGGATTTTTACCTTGATTGGAGATGGAGTATTCGTTACTCCTTAGAAACTCTGTCCTAGCCCCCAATGAGGGTTTGGGTGGAAAAGACAGACTTCTGTCCTCCTGCTGACAGAAAAAAAGAAATCCAGAGATTTCCATTTCTTACCTCACATGAGACTTGCCCCAGACTAATTCCCCCAAGCACCAGTTCATCTCCAAATGCTTTCTGAGTACCTAAATCATGAAAGGCTTCATGTTGAGCACAATGTTCAGAGACATTAAAAAACAACAACAGCTGGGCATGGTGGCACATGCCTTTAAGCACTTGGGAGGCAGAGGTAGGAGTATCACTGTGAGTTCAAGGCCAGCCTGAGACTACATGGTGAATTCCACGTCAGCCTGGGCTAGAGTGAGACCCTACCTCAAAAAAAAAAAAAAAAAAAAATCATGATCTTGGCCTTTCACCTTCAAGAAGACTCCTGAGGCATGACATTAAAAATCCATGGAGAGGGGTATGGGGGCAGGGGAGGGAAATATCATGCATTTTTTTGTATGTAAGTATAGAAGTTGTCAATAAAAAAAATTTTTAAATGATGAGTTTTATTGTAAAAAAAAAATCCGATGGCTTGGCAGTTAAGGCACGTGCCTGCATAGCCTAACAACTGAAGTTAATTCCCCAGTACCCACATACAGCCAGATGCACAAATTTGGTACATGCATCTAGAGTCTGTTTGCAGCAGCTAGAGGCATCACGCGTTCATTTATGGCCAGGCGTGGTGGCACATGCTTTTAATCCCAGCACTCGGGAGGCAGAGGTAGGAGGATCACCATGAGTTCGAGGCCATCCTGAGACTACATAGTGAATTCCAGGTCAGCCTGAGCTAGAGTGAAACCCTACCTCGAAAAACTTGAAAAAAAAAAAAAAAAAGTTCATTTATGGTGGCTGGAAGCCCTGATGTGTCCATTCTCTCCTCTCTCTCTCTCTCTCTCTCTCTCTCTCTCTCTGCTTGAAAATAAATTAAAATATTTTTTTTAATTCATGGAAAGCTACTAACCAACCCCAGGCACATCACAGTCCAGTTCTGAGCAATTTTAGAAATAAAACAAAAGAATAGCATATAGAAACCACAACTTTGTCATATTGTCATATTGGATAGGAAATTTGCCTACCTATTATATCAGGAAGACCCAAAATAAGAGCTAGGGTTCTAAACAAAGCATGCATTTATTTCTCTCTTGGGTAAATGTTCAGGAAGACAGTCTGAGGATCCAGACTCCCTTTGTACTTTTACTCTGCAGTCATTCACGGGTGGTTTCTGGCCAGAGTTCAAAACAACTCAAGGAATAATGTCCAACAGTCCTTCCAGTAGAAAGGAACACAAAGGCGCGGGGAGATGGCTCAGTGGATGAAGTGCTTATCATTCATGCCTACCACCCAAGGTCAATCCCCAAACCTAACATAAAAGGCCGGATTCCATGGTAGGTTTCTGTAGTCACAGCCTACTGACAACAAGATGGGAGACAAAGAAAAGAGAATTTCCTGGAAGCTCAGAAACTCATAGTAAGCCCAGTAGTCAACAACTACAGCAACGAGAGATGAGAGAGACTTTGCCCTAAAGGTGGGTCTTAAAGTTGTTCTTTGACCTCCACACATGGCACGTGCCTGCACTTACATATGGACACACACATATACACACACACAACAATTTTTTAAGAAAGAAAACCATCTGACAGCTGATACCTGAAGTACACATTTTACTTCTGCTCCCATTCCATTGGCCAAAGCTCAAGAGGTGTGGCCACGCTACTAGGGAGGCTGGGAAGTGTGGTCATTAGCTGGGTGGGCTTCACTCAGCAGATATTCAGAGTTCCAATTACTGCAGCAAGAAAGGTAACCATTAGCCTCCTTGACCCTGCCACCAGCACATGGACAGTGCTGGAGAGGGCATGCTAGAAACCTGCAGGAGCCTCAAGATCAAAGATATTCTCTCATATATAATTATTCTTTCCCAATTTATTCATCAGATAAGCTGCCTGCTCAGGGCAGAGAGAAGCTGGGAATATGTCTGAGGGAGATTGCTTCTCATAGAAGAAGCCTTTCCCAGGAAGATCTCTGACGTGGTAGTACTCTTGGCACACTCAGGTTAGGGCCTGCTTCAAGATGTCCTGTAGAGTCTCAGCCATGTTTTTTTTTCCTTTCTTTATAGTCCTTTTTAATTAATTAATCTCTCTTTAAAAATTTTTTTTATTATTATTTTATATATTTTTGGAGAAACACAGAGAGAGACAGACAGAGAGGGAGAGGGAGACAGATAGAGATGGGGGCGCCAGCAGTCTCTCAGCTGCTGTGAATGAAATCCAGATGTATGCGCCCCCTTGTGGGCAAGTGCGCATTGCACCCTTGCGTCACTTTGCATCTGGCTAAACATGGGACCTGGAGATTGGAACCAGGTTCTTAGGCTTAGCAGGCAGGTGCCTTAACCGCTAAGCCATCTCTCCAGCCCTAATTAATTAATCTCTTAACATAGGTTGTAGTATGTCCCCTCTTTCGGTCCCTATTTCCCTGAGTCCCTCCTCAGTAGGGTCACCGGTGTTCGCTGTGGGGTAATTAGGGCCTCTGTGTCTGGGGGGAGCTGTGCCTCAGGTTGTTTCCTGTGGCTCTTTACAATCATCCACGCTGAGGAGGAACAGTCCCTGAGACTTGGCAAGTGTGTTAGCACTTACCGGTCACTTCTCTGTAACCTCTGTGTTTCTGTTAGGATGTGTTTCGGTTCACCGCAGTGTGTGTTGCTATTTTCCTGGACGTGGCTGTCGAGCTAGCACTGGGCACACTATTTGTGTCACTGCTTCCTCTGCAATTTCTTCTGGACCCTGAAAATGTGGAAGAGATGGAACATCTCATTGTGAGCATTCAGAGATTTGTCAGTCATATTTTTTTTTTTCTGAAAGTATATTAACTGCAGAGATCTCTAACCTCTGTGAAACCAGGTAGGAGTCACCTGGATGTCAGCTACTAAAGAACCCAAACAAGAATCAGTACCAGTTAGGTCCTTGGAAATGTCACAATAAGTTAGAAACACGAGAGAATTATTAGAGGCTATGTCTATGTCTAATGAAAAAAAAAAGTGGGGCAGATATAGAAGATGATCTGACATGTGTAAAAGGAAAGGCAGAAGGGAGGAGGTTAGGGAGATAGAGCCTTGCTACAACTCTTGGGATATCTCAGCCAGCCCCACAGAGAGCTGCAGTGTGAAGACTTCCCACAGGCAGGATTTGCCATCATTGGTCATGGCTAGGCTTGGCCTGGAAGATCATAGCCTTCGCTCAGAAGCTGAGACCTAGCTGCTGCTCCCAGTCAGTGCCCTGCATTCTGCACAATGGACTTGCAAGATCTTTACTGAGGGAAGTGTTCAGCTCTGACACATAGATTCTAGGATTCTAAAGGCAATTCTGAGCAGCTTGTGAACTCTGACCAGGTCTCCTTCACTCCTGCCTGCTTCTAGCCAGTCGTAGGTTACAAACACCATGTGATACATAAGAAGTATGAGTTCCAATGTATGCTTTGTCCATGACATCTTTGAAAAGAACAATGTGATTCATGGGAACTTGTTGGATTACCCATTTTAATTGCCATTTTTATTGAGTCTCACCCTTAACATTTAAAGAGCTAATGCAATTAAGCATATAGTTTAATCACTGTCTCTTGGAAACAGAAAAAAAATGATTCAGAAGTCTTAAATTAATGGGGTATTGAATTAGCTAATTCTGGAGCTGGGGAGATGGCTCAGCGATCAAAGGTGCTTGACTGCAAAGCCTGCCAGCCCAGCTTTGATTTACCAGTACCCACATAAAGCCAGATGCACAAAATGGCACATGCATTTGTTTGCAGTTGCAAGAGGCCCTGGTATACTGAATCTCTCCCCACTCCCCCGCAAATAAATAAGTAAAATATTTTTTAATGAGTTAGCTAATTCTAAAGCTACAAACCTCTCTTGTTTTGTTTAGTTTTTTTTGAAGAAAGGTCTTGCTGTAGCCCAGGCTGACCTGGAATTCACTCTGTAGTCTCAGACTGTGCTTATATTTATTATGTGCTTATATTTATATATTATAAACAGTTAAAATACTAAGGATGATAGTAAGTGGAGAAAATTACCCTGTTCCTCTTAAAGTAGTGATGGCTTCCAGCTGTCAGGCATCTTCAGTTTCTATCACAGCCTTTGAACATTGGCCGTGCTCTTCTGAGGAAACTCCAAGCCATTGCTAACCAGGGCCTGGTGACTTATGCCTATGACTGGGGTCTCCAGTGGGCAATTGTTGCTCTATGGCTGGATTGGGCTATTAGACACATTGATAGACCTTTATTCCAACCAGAGGCTTTTCCTTGTGCAGCTTTGCTTTCTTTCTCTGATGTCTCAAATTCCTAAGTACAGACTTATTGTCTATTCCCTGGAGACTCTAGCTAACACTTGATACTGAGTGCTATGAGAAAATGATAAATTCAAAGTTTTGAATTAAGTCACTCAATGACCAGCTGCCAAGAACTCCATCTTCATCCTATATTACCCCAAGATAAAATGGGTACATCTGGCTGGATACTCTCAGAAATTTGGGGTCCCTAGATATCTCTGAACCCTCAGAGCCCGGAGAGGGAGCTAACCCCCATCTTACTAGTATTCCTCCATATGGAAAGGTCCTGCAGAAACAGAAGAGGCTCCATTCCGAATCTGTTCCTGCCTCTTCTCTTGGTTTCTAAGCTGATAATATTCAGTTGCAGTGTAACTCATCTGGGAATATGTCAAGACTGATAAGAAAATAAAAGGACTGGGACTTCTGGGTAAGATAGCAGCATAGGAGCCATGCCAAACCAGCCTAGCAAGGGATTTAAGCAAAACCACAACAAAATACACTCTTCTTCTGAAAAGTGAAGGTGTATAGGTTTTTATTAGCCATAGCAGAGAAGTGGGAGATACAAGATCCACCAGAAAGAAGGAAAACAGGCAGAAAATGGGGCACTTGCAGCCCCGATCTGTGTATCCTCCTAGCGCCACCTGCCAGGCCCCAAGCTGCAGGAGCAGAGACCAAAGGAGGGGATCTTCCAACCTCATCAGCCTCCTTGAAAAGTCAAGAAACCTGAAGGAAAGACAGTGGAGATCAGCTCAGAAGCACTGAAAGAGATATAGGTGGAACCAGCTGAGCAGTTCCAGTACAACTTCAGGCTTCTTGCACTCTCCCATCCCCAACCATCAGAACCACAAACCTCCAGAGAACACATTCAGACCCTGGCAGCAGGGCATCCAGCACAGCTGATCCGACACCAGCTCCACAGCACAAGGAGGGATCAAGGTGGGCACGCAGCAGTGGTGAGATTGGAAGCCACCCACCCCAAAAGATAACAAGGCAAACTGACAAAAAAAAAAAAAAAAAAAAAAACCACAGATACATAGGTCTGCACTGGAAGTGCTAATCTCTCTTTCCATGCCAGGACAGGTTATGAGTTATATATTCTTGGTTTTGCTTTACCATTCTCAATTAAGCTGTATTTAGGGGTTGACTATTGTTGCCTTTGATGCTTTCAGATTTATAGGGCCTTTGTCTGTTGCTTCTGTCATTATTAGGGGAAGGGTCTAATTCAGATCCTGGCTGACCTGAAACCCAATTCAAAATAGAAATCTCAACCTCCCAGCTGACAGGATTAAGGGTGTAGAGCAACACACACCCTTAGGGATTTTGGCTTTATAAAACTATCTGTTTGTTTTACTCCTCACTCTAACATACTCTGTGCTGGTTTTTATTGAATGTATGTATTGCTCAATTGAAGTTTAGAATTTGCCAGTGAATTGCTCCACCCAGCCCACTAGAATACTTAAATAACAGGCAAACCCAACACCTAGGATTACTTCTGCGGTTTGATTGAGCTACACTGGGCACCTTAAACTGCTACTCTGAAGGTCCATAAAGTTGGATTGCCAAATCTAAAAGCACCACAGATTATTAGAAAACACAAGCATCAAATCAACTCCGGATGCAAAAATTGGAATATTATAATACAAGAAACACAAAGAATCAAGACAATACAATCCCACCAAAAATTATAAATCCATCAGAAATGGCCCACAATGAGATTGTTTTAGATGACAAAGATTGTTTTAAAAATGATTTTATCTATACTCAAAGAAATCAAAGGAACCAAAGGAAAAAAACAAAGGAACTAAAGAAGAAAACAAATTCCTGCAGGAATTCCAAGAGAACACAGGAAACCAGCTTAATGAAATAAGGAGGTCATTATAAGACATGAGTAAGGAAATAGAAATACTAAAACTGGACAGAAATTCTATCTATGAAAAACACAGCCAGTCAAATAAAAAACTCTGTGGAAAGTTTCACCACTAGAATGGATCAAGGAGAGGACACAATATCTAAACTAGAAGACCAGATGGCAGACCTAATATAGCTCAATAAAGAGAAAGACAAGCTAATAGGAAGGTATGGATGGGAATTTCAAGATACCCGGGACACTATGAAAAGATCAAACATAAGAATTCAGTGTTTAGTAGGAGAAGAATTTGAATCTAGAGGCTTAGTAGGCATTTTCAACAAAATCATAGAAGAAAATTTTCCCCAAATTGGGAAAGAAATGCCAATGGAGATATAGGAAGCTTTTAGAACACCAAACAGACAAAACCTGGAAAGAACCTCAACTTACCATGTTATATTTAAACTACTAAACATGCAAACCAAAGAAGGAAATTTATAGCTTTAAGTGCCTATATTAAAAAAAATTATAGAGTTTACAAGTAAACAATTTAATGCTTCACCTTAAGGCCTTGAAAAAAAAGAACAAGGCAAACCAAAAATCAGTAGACAGGAGAAATAATAAAGATTAGGGCAGAAATTAATTAAATAGAAACCAAAAAAATAATCCAAAGAATCAATGAAACAAAGAGCTGGTTCTTTGAAAGGAAACAATACTGATAAACCCTTAGCAAATCTGACCAGAAGAAAGAGAGAATAGACCAAAATTATTAAAATTAGAGATGAAAAAGGCACCATTACAACAGATACCAAGGAAATTCAGAAAATCAGAAAGACATACTTTAAGAATACATATACCTCTAAGTTTGAAAATCTGAAAGAAATGGATGATTTCCTTGATTCTTATGACCTGCCAAAATTAAATCAAGATGAGATAAACTAATTAAATAGACCTATTACAAGTATGGAAATACAAGCAGTTATAAAAAGTCTCCCAACTAAGCCGGGCGTGGTGGCGCACGCCTTTAATCCCAGCACTCGGGAGGCAGAGGTAGGAGGATCACCGAGAGTTCGAGGCCACCCTGAGACTACATAGTGAATTCCAGGTCAGCCTGAGCCAGAGTGAGACCCTACCTCGAAAAACCAAAAAAAACGAAAAACCAAAAAAAAAAAAAAAAGTCTCCCAACTAAAAAACATCCAGGCCCAGATGGATTCACTGGCGAATTTTACCAGTCCTTCATGGAAGAACTAACACCACTGCTTGTCAAACTTTTCTATAAAATATAAAAGGAAGGAATTCTACCAAACTCCTTCTACAAAACCACCCTGATACCAAATCAGACATAGAACAAAAAAAGAAAATTACAAACCAATCTCCCTCATGAACATAGATATAAAAATTCTCAACAAAATAGTGGCAAACAGAATAAAAGAATATATCATAAAGATTATGCACCCCAACCAAGTGGGCATTATCCCAGAAATGCAGGGATGGTACAACATATGAAAATTTATAAATGTAATACACTATATAAATGGACTGAAGGACAAAAATCACATGATCATCTCAATAGATGTAGAAAAGGCATTCGATAAAATCCAACATCCCTTCATGGTAAAAGTTCTACAGAAACCAGGAATAGAAGGAACATATTTCAACATAATAAAGGCTATTTATGACAAACCTGCAGCCAACATAATACTAAATGGGGAAAAACTTGAAGCTCTTCCACTAAATACAGGAACAAGACAAGGGTCCCACTGTCCCCACTTTTTTTTATTTAATATAATATTGGAAGTCTTAGCTATAGCAATAAGGAAAGACACACTCATGAAAGGGATACAAATTGGAAAGGAAGATATCAAATTATCATTATTTGCAGATGATATGATTCTATACATAAAAGACTCTAAAGATTCTACTAACAAACTGTTAGAGCTGATAAATACTTTTAGCAACATAGTAGGATACAAAATAAACACACAGAAAGCAGTAGCTTTCCTATATACTAACAACAAACATGTGGAGGATGAAATTGGGAAATCTCTCCCATTCACAATTGCCTCAAAAAAAAAAAGTACTTTGGAACCAAGGAAGTGAAGGATCTCTACAATGAGAACTTTAAAACACTCAAGTGAGAAATTGCAGAAGACACAAGGAAATGGAAAGATATCCCATGTTCTTGGATTGGAAGAATCAATATTGTGAAAATGTCAATATTACCAAAAGCAATATCATATTTAATGCAATCCCCATTAAAATTCCAATGGTATTCTTCACAGAAATAGAAAAAAAAATCCTAAAATTCATTTGGAAGCACAAAAACCCTTGAATAGCCAAAACAATTTTGGGCAACAAAAATAAGGCTAATGGTATCACCATACCTGATTTTAAGCTATAGTACAAAGCAATAGTGACAAAAACAGCATGGTAGTGCCACAAAGAAAGACACATAGATCAATGGAACAGAATAGAAGACCCACATGTTAATCCAGGCAACTACAGCCATCTGATTTTTGACAAAAATGCCAAAAATATTCATCAGAGAAAAGACAGCCTCTTCAACAAGTGGTGCTGGGGAAACTGGATATCCATATGTAGAAAAATGAAAATAGATCCTTGTCTTTCTCCATGTACAACAATCAAGTCCAGCTGGGCATGGTGGCACACGCCTTGAATCCCAGCACTTGAGAGGCAGAGGTAGGAGGATCACCATGAGTTTGAGGCCACCCAGAGACTACATATTCCAGGTCAGTCTGAGCTAGAGTGAGACTGTACCTCCAAAAACCAAAAAGAAAAAGAAAAATCAAGTCCAGATGGATCAGTGACCTTATTATCAGACCTGAAACTCTGAAATTGCTAGAGGAAAAGGTAGGAGAAACCCTTCAACATTTTGGCATAGGCAATGATTTTCTGAATATAACCCAAAGAGCTCAGGAAATACAGCCACTAATCAACCACTGGGATCTCATGAAATTACATTTGCTTTTGTACAG
Source organism: Orientallactaga sibirica (assembly GCA_036365145.1). Lineage (NCBI taxonomy): Eukaryota > Metazoa > Chordata > Mammalia > Rodentia > Dipodidae > Orientallactaga > Orientallactaga sibirica. The sequence continues at coordinate 40,002,560 of JAEOAD010000011.1, read as the reverse complement.
CAAAGAACACTGTGAATAGAGCAAAAGAGACAACCTATAGAATGGGAGAAAATCTTTGCCAGCTCTACATCTGACAGAGGATTAATATCCAGAATATACAAAAAAAAACTCAAAAAACAAAACAATAAGAAATTGAACAACCCAATTAAAAAATGGGTTATGGAACTAAATAGGGAGTTCTCAAAGGAAAAAATACAGATGGCATATAAACATCTAAGAAAGTGTCCTACATCCTTAGCCATCAGGGAAATGTAAATTAAAACTACTTTGAGATTGCATCTCACTCCTGTCAGAATGGCTACTATCAAGAAAACAAATGACAACAAGTGTTGGTGAACATGTGGTAAAAGGGGAACCCTTCTACACTGTTGGTGGGAATGTAGTCTGGTAGAGCCATTGTGGAAATCAGTGTGGAGGTTCTTGAGACAGGAGTGAGATGGTAAAGAAAAATGAAATTATGAAATTTGCTGGGAAATGGATAGATCTGGAAAGGATGATACTAAATGAGGTAACCCAGGCCCAGAAAGCCAAATGTCACATGTTCTCTCTCATATGTGGATCCTAGCTACAAATGTTTAGACTCCTGTGTGAGCTGGAATCAATAAATCAGTAGCAGAGGCAAGTAAGCTAGAAAAAGTCTATAAGGGAGGGAGAAGAAGGAAGGACTTTAGGGGATGGTATTGTATATATGTAAGTAGAAGAACAGATTACAGGGAGTGGAATGGCCAAAGTGAGGCCAGGGGAAGAGATTAAGAGAAGGGGAGAGGGTCAATCAAAATTCAGGATATTCTGAATAAGACATATAAAAGTGTACTTCTTTGGATAATGGCACATCCAGAAGCCATAGATTGTTACTAGAAATTTTTCAATGCCAGGGATGGGATACCTACCAGTAAGTTGTTGGCTAGGGAGGTTCCTGCTGCCTCCAAAACATTACAGGCTATTGCCAAGGCCCTTGGTTGTCCACAAGTAACAGATGGTAAGAACCTATTGCTGAAGACTCACATGCCTGGGCAACAAGATCACCAAAAAATCAAGCTGGTGCTGAGCTGAAAACCTTCTCTCTGTAGACCAGCCAACTGAAAACTGGAAAAAGCTGTACTGCATGCAGCCCTATGGGAGACAGAAAAACAGTGGACACTGGAAGCCTCAAATCTAGCCAGACAGGCCAAATGACTGAACAGGTTCAATAGTGGCATGTCTGCTCTGGGGGAAACTAACTGCTTTCTAATTGGACTAGAGGCCTGCTCTATGGGAGGGATATATGCCTTGTACTGAAAACCTAATCAAAAACCTATGGCAGGGAGGTCATATGCCTTAGGGGTATGAAGCCTGCTCTTGTCTGGTTAAATGTATATATTATTCTCATCAAACTGCCCTGAAAGCACTACACTTATTTTTCATATTCACATATTAATGCTACTCTCACTTCTGGTTAGAGAAGCTTCTCTTTTCAGATGGCGATGACCACTGGGATGACCCCAAAGACAACATAGTGCTGAGAAGAAGGGACAGAGGAGTGCTCAGCACTGAAACATCTCTATCACACCCTCCAAGGCTCAGGGTCCATTGCAGAAGAGGTGGTGGAAAGAATATAAGAGCCAAAGGAAGGGTACGACTCCTTACAATGCAACTGCCCAAGCAGAAATTGGCCTCGATATCCATGACCTCACAATGCCTAGCAATATCTTCACAAAACCCTCATAGTAGGAGAAAAAGATGATGACATCAAAATAAAAGAGAGACTAGTGGAGAGAGGGAGGTGATATGATGGAGAGCAGAATTGTGAAGGGGAAATAGGGGAGGGGAGGGAAATATCATGGTTTATTATAAGTATAGAAGTTGTCAATAAAAAATTAAAATAAAATAAAGAAAAGGCCTGTGATTCAAAAGATGTGAAAAAATCAGTCATGTTAGCAGGAGCAGGTAGGAATAGACTTGAGGGGACTTGATCAAGAGGATTAGGACATCAGCCTCAACAAGGAAGAGTTTATTGACTAGACTCATCTACTTTTTGGTGCATAGGATTTAATACCCTGTCAAGGACACCAAGGCAGGTGCAACTTAGCTCTTTCAAACATCTGGGAGAAGTGGTAGCTTATGCTAAGTGAACTTGAAATGGCTGAATTCTCATGATGGATAGTAGAGAAAAGAATGAAAAGGCTGAGGGAAGGTAGTATGTAGGAGCTAACAGCTTATAAGGGTCCAGAAGACACACAGTCACTCCAATCCCCTCCAGAGGATTATTTTCCACTGACAGGCTCTCTAGACATACCCACTATTCATCATGGCCTTAAAGAATGAGTTGGTAGGCTAGAGAGATGGCTTAGCAGTTAAGGCATCTGCCTGCAAAGTCAAAGGACCCAGGTTTGATTCCCCAGGATCCACGTAAGCTGAATGAACAAGATGGCACATGCATCTGGAGTTTGCAGTGGCTAGAGGTCTTGACATGACCATTTTCTATTAAAAAAAAAAAGAATGAGTTGGTGACAGAGGCATCAACAGCTATAAGAAGAATTCAGTGGTGGACTGGAGAGATGGCTCAGCAGTTAAAGGTGCTTACTTGAAAATCCTGATGGCCTGGGTTTGATTCTCCAGTACCTGCATAAAGTCAGGTGCACAAAGTAGTGCATGTATCTGGTGTTTGCATGCAGTGGCAGGAGGCCCTGGTATGCCCATACTCACTCTGTCTGCCTCTTTCTCTCTCTCTGAAATAAATAAATAAGTTTTAAAAAAATAATTCAGTAGTGACGGTCCCTGTATTTAAAATAAAAATAATTGTAGCATTGTAGAAGTAAAAGTATGAAAAACAGCACAATTGCCAGAAGGGAGAAATTTCAATATCCTGATTCAAATATCTCTGTAATACATGGGATGGTAAAGTCTTGAAATGAGAGGGAGCAACTCTGCAGCTCCCTGAGTGAGCTCAGGTGCAGCAGATTCTTACTTGGGAAGTGGTAAAGAATTAACCATTCTTGAGTTGAAAAATAATCCACAAGGTTGGCAGAGGAATGTATGTAATAGGCTTTATTAAACAGGATTCAGGAATGCAGCAAAGGCAGAAACAGCAGACTTTTATCACAAGCCAGAACGCATCCATTAACATGGATGGGATCCCCCAAATGGAAACTGAGGGCTGATTTCAGGGGATCTAAGTATGTTTGGACCATCTCACCTTTAATTGAAAGTGTCCTAAACTGATTGATTGTTTAATCAAGAATTTTTCAATAGCAACTGAAAATCCTCTGTGTGGAGGAGGGATCACATAAGCAGTCATTTAATTGCCTTGGCCACAACTTTTCTGGCTGAACTCCCAGAGCCCTGGTCTGCCAGAGCCTCTGCCAGTCCTCAGTCAACCAGGCAATTTTTCAGTGCCATAACTATATAGTTCCCAGAAGGGGATTTCTCCCTCACTATTATATGAAGCTAGATTCATGATAAGTTAAAGATGTAAATGATAAAACTAAAATAATTGCTAAAAGAAAAGAGCCATCAAGATAGATACCATGTGACAGTAAATATGCTCAATCAATAGAAAGAGAAGGCAGAAAAGGAGGAAAGAGAAAAGGTAAAACCAGTAAGAAAGTTACATAGCAGTATGGCAGATTTAAACCCAACATAGTAATGATCATATTAAATATAAAAGGCTAAGCACTCTAATTAACAGGTAATCATTGTCAAAGTTAATTTTTTAAAGAGGTATTTTTATTTATTTCAGAGAGAGAGAGAGTGCACCTGGCTTTATGCAGGTACTGGAGAATCAAACCCAGGCCATCAGGCTTTTCAAGCAAGCACCTTTAACTGCTGAGCCATCTCTCCAGCCACCACTGAATTCTTCTTATAGCTGTTTCAGGGCCTCCTGCCACTGCAAACAAACTTCAGATGCATGCACCACTTCATGCAACTGGCTTTACATGCTTACTGCAGAAATGAACCTGGGCTGTTAGACTTTGCAAGCAAGAACCTTTAACAGCCTAGCCATCTCTCCAGCTTGTCAAATTGGATTAAAAAGCAAAATTCAATTATCTGCTGCTACAAAAACTGAACTTCACTTTTTAATTCATTATGATTAAATAAGAGGGCTGGGACACCAGCCTCAACAAGGAAGAGGTCATTTGTGCAATAGATAGTTTGCAATAACCACATGCAAGATGAAAACAGTGTAAACTATACTTTGTACACAATTTTTACAAAGTAACACTTTTTAAATAAAATAACTAGACACAAAATATACACTTTAGAGAAATTCACATTAATAATTGCATAAAGTTCTCTTCTAGGATCCTAAAAATTTAGGCAAACATTAGCTCTGTAAATAAAGTGTTACTGTGACAGTCCTGAGAGACCACTATATATATTTATCTGAATATAGATATCACATTGACATATCCAAGGCTACCAGTTTTATTATAGAACTTTAGATTATGTATTCAAGTGTTGAGGTTTTTATGATTATGCAAATATTTTGAATATAAAGTAGAAATGAGTTAAATACTAAAGGATATGGGCTGGAGAGATAGCTAGTGGTTAAGGCACTTTCCTGGGAAGCCTAAGGACTCAGGTTCAATTCCCCAGTACCCATGTAAGCCAGCTGCAAAAGGTGGCGCATATGTCTGGATTTTGTTTGCAGCAACATAAGGCCCTGCTGTGCCCATTCTCATTCTCTCTCTCTAATAAATAATAAATAATATTTTTTAAAATACTAAAGGATGGAAAATTACATAATATACAAATAGTAAACAAAATAAAAAATAGAAAAATGTTACCAGATATTTTCTAATGACAAAAAAAATCTATCAAGAAGAATTAAAATTATAAATCACCTCACTTTCCTTTTACCACAATGAAAACACTAGAAGACAATATGAAATATATCTGGCAAGTCCCAAAATGTTTCAAAACTAAAGACAAGCTTTCTGAATAACCTACAGATCAACGAGAAATTAAGGCTCTATTATGAAGTGCTTGAATATGCATATAGAACATATTACGACATGTAGAATGAAGTAAAAAAAAAAGTCATTCCAAAGACATTTACAGCACTACATTCCTATATAGATTATCTCCAATTTCTAATTTTTATTATCAGGGTGCAAAAGTGGTACACATTCAGTGGAAACCATCCTTCAAATGTTGACTTTTGATCTTCACCTGGGATTGTGATGAACATATGATCCTCCCTCAGAATGTGGGTCAGCAGCGATAAGCTGTAGCTGCCAGTCAGCCACACAATCATGCAGCGAGTGGGGGCATCAGCACTCTGTACTGTACTGTGCTGCCAGGCCGCAATGTTCAGTAGATTAAGGATATTGCATGATTCGTAATTTATGATATTTTTACCTTTAATAGGTACATTAGTTACTTTGCTCATTGTTGTGACAAAAGAAACTTAAGGGCTGGAGACAGGGCTCAGCAGTTAAAGGCACTTGCTTGCAAAATCTAATGATCTAAGTTCCATTCCCCAATACCCATGTAAAGCCAAATACAGAAAGTGGTGCATGTATCTGGAGTTGGTTTGCAGTGGCAAATAGGCCCTGACACACGCAGGCGTTCAGCTGGCCTTCTTCTTTTATGTAGTCCAGGGCTCCAGTCCAGGAATGAATGGTGCTGATTATCTTTAGGGTGTGTCTTCATGCCTCAATTCACCTAATCTAGATAATTCTTCATGTACATGCCCAGAGGCTTACTTCAATGGTGATTATAGAATTTATCATGTTGACAACATTAACTATTACAATAGGCTGATCAGGATGTAACCCCAACTTAGAATAGTCTTTATAAAGAAAGAACTCGACTTGTCTGTCTTCCTCCTTACAAAAATAAAACAAGAAGTTTGAATTAAACATAAAATAAGCAGAGGATAATAAGTGTCGCAGTCAGGTTGGCATTGCTGGCAGCAAACACCCAACCCAGAGCAGCTTGTGGGACAAAGTGTTTATTTTGGCTTACAGACTCCAGGGGAAGCTCTATGATGACAGGGCAAAACAATATGAGCAGAGGGTGGATGTCACCTCTTGGCCAACATAAGGTGGACAACAGCAGCAGGAAAATGTGCCAAACATTGGCAAGAGGAAGCTGGCTATAACATCCATAAGCCCGCCCCCAACAATACACTGCCTCCAGAAGGCTTCAATTCCCAAATTGCCACCAACTGAGGACCTAGCATTCAGAACACATAAATTTATAGGGAATACTTGAATCAAATGACAATAAGTAGCAAAGCATGAATTAACAAAATGAAAACAGAATAACAAAATAAATTAGTGAAACTAAAAGTGAGGTTTTTGAGAAAAAGAAAAACATTGATAAATCTCTAGCCAGACAGATAAGGAAAAATGAAGATAGAACTTACCCACATCAAAAAACAAGGTCCAGGCTGGGTGTGGTGGCGCACGCCTTTAATCCCAGCACTCGGGAGGCAGAGGTAGGCGGATCGCCGTGAGTTCGAGGCCACCCTGAGACTACATAGTTAATTCCAGGTCAGCCTGGACCAGAGTGAAACCCTACCTCAAAACCAAAAAAAAAAAAAAAAAAAAAAACAAGATCCAGGCTTAATCCCAGCACTCCAGAGGCAGAGGTAGGAGGATCGCCATGAGTTAGAGGCTACCCTGAGAGTACATAGTGAATCAGCCTGGACTAGAACAAGATCCTAACTCGAAAAAACCAAAAAAAAAAAAACAAGATCCACGCTCACACACACACAAAAACAAGATCCCAAAGGCGTGCGTGGTGGCCTACACCTTTAATCCCTGCACTTGGCAGCCAGAGGCAGGAGGATTGCTATAAATTCAAGGTCACCCTGAGACTATGAGACTACATAGTAAATTTTGGGTCAGCCTGGGCTGGAAGGAGCCCCTACCTTGAAAAAAAAAAAAGATCCCATAGCAGGGGTTATGGTGCACGCCTTTAATCCCAGCACTCAGGAGGATCACTGTGAATTCGAGGCCAGCCTTGGGCTACAGAGTGAGTTTTAGGTCAGCCTGGGCTAAAATGAGACCTACCTCAAAACAACAACAAATAATAATAATAATAATAATAATAATAATAATAATAATAATATCCCTAGCAGGGTGTGGTGGCTCAAGCTTTTAATCTCAACATTCAGGAGACTGAGGTAGGAGGATCATCACCACTACAAGGCCAGCCTGGGCTACCAGAATGAGTTCCAGGTCAGTCTGGGTAAAACCCTGCCTCCAAAAAAAACTAAAATGAGTCCCTGCAACTATTTGAAATATTATAAAGGAATACTCTGGGCAACTATAAATCTGTAAACTTAGATGAATGAACAAAGTCTTTGAAAAACACGACTATCAAAACTTACTATGATGATGGAGGAGAGGAAAAAAGACATCATAGTAGAAGAGGAACTTGGAAACAAGGAGTTCAGTGGAGGGGACAGGGGAAGGAACAAAAGAAAGTGATGGAGGGACTATGATCACTATGTACATATATGAAAGTTTTCAATAGTTTTTTAGAAACACCTCATCCCGGAAGAAATAAAGTGTCCAGAATATCCCCAGGTCTACTAAAGAAACAACTCGAAGTAAGAACCAGCAGAAAGCTATCTGGTGAGCCTAATCCAATTAGCCAGCCACAGAACTACTTTGTTCTGGGTTTTCATGTGGTCTGTCATGCAGCAAATAAGATTATTAGCTATTAGTATTTTTTAATCTCTATGAAAATATTTATTCACTAGTCAACACCCAGCTCAAGTGTCTCCTCTTCTTGGATCTCTCCTCATATCCTACCACCTGGCTGCACCCCAAGCACGAGCTGTCAGTCCTTTCTCTAAGCTTCCTTTCCCTGTGGCTGTGCCTTTATAAACCACTTTGGCTTGAAGTCATCTGGCCTAATGTTGTGCTCTCCTTCCTCCCGGGTTATCTACTGTAAGGACTTTGAGAAAGGACACTGAGGAGGATTGTCCCTTGAGGCCAAAAGGTTTATAATGAAGGTTATTAATGTCAACCCTACAGAGTGTGATGAATTTTGGGGGAGTGTTCAATCCCACCAAACTTGGTGTTTCCTTCTTAAAGGTTTACCAAGGGAGAGGGCACCTGAAGGCAGATGTTAGTTAATAAGTAGTTCATAAATATATGCTTTAACTATAGGTTAGGGCTATTCAAAGATATTTAATTTTGTGACTATTGTGAATGGGATGGTTTTCCTGGTTTCTTTCTTAGATTGTTTGTCATTAGTATATAAAGTTAATGATTTTTGTGTTGGAATTTTGTATCCTGCCATGTTCCTGAAAGTGTTTATCAGATCTAGGAACTTTTCAGTGGAGTTTATCTTTAGGGTATCATATACAGAATCATACTGTCTGCAAATAAAGATAGTTTGACTTTTTCCTTTCCTATTTGTATCCATTTTGTTTTTTCTCTTGTCTTGCCACTCTGGCTAAGACTTGAGGCAATATATTAAATAGATGTGAAAAGAGTGGACACCCTTGTTTTGTTCCTTATCTTAACTGAAATACTTTGAGTTTTTCTCCATTTACATGATGTTAGCTATAGGTTTGTTATATATAGCCTTTATTGTGTTGAGATATGTTCTCTCCATCCATAGTCTCTCCAGTGCTTTAATCATGAATGGATATTGGATTTTGTTAAAGCCTTTCTGTATCTATTGAGAGGATCATGTGATTTCTGTCCTTGAGTTTATTTATATGATGCATTACATATATTGAATCATCCCTCCATCTCTGAGATAAAGCCAACTTGATTGAGGTGAATGAATTGCTTGTTCTTGAATTCAGTTTGTAAGTATGTTATTGGGAATTTTTGCATCTATGTTCAGGGATATTGGTCTGTAGATTTACTTTGTTGTGTCTCTGGCAGGTCTTGCTATTAGTGTAATGCTGACTCTGAAAAATAAAAAAAGAGTTGGGAGCTTTCAAGCCAGGCATTGTGACGCATGCCCTCAAACCCAGCACTAGGGAAGCAAAGGTAGGAAGATTGCCATGAGTTTGAGGCTACCCTGAGATTACATAATGAATTTCAGGTCAGCTTGGGCTAGAATGAAACCCTATCTCAGAAAAAAAAAAAAAAAAAAAAGAGTTGGGAGCTTTTCTTCCTTTTGTGTTTTATGGAATGACTTGAGAAGCATTAGTTTCAGCTCTTCCTTAGAAGTGTGGTAGAATTCTGCAGTGAATACACCTGGACCTAGACTGTTTTGGCTCGGAGGTTTATTTGGTTTTATTTATTTATTTATTTATTTAGTTAGTTAGTTAGTTAGTTAGTTAGTTAGCTAGTTAGTTAGTAATTTATTTTAGAGAGAGGCAGGCAGAAAGAGCAAGAGAGTACATGTACACCAGGGTCTCCTGCCACTTCAAATGAACTCCAGATACATATGCCACTTTGTGTATTTGGCTTCGTGTGGGTACTGGGAAATCGAACCCACACCATCACACTTTGCAAGCAAGTGCCTTTAATTGCCCCTGGGAGATTTCTTATTACCACTTCAATCCTATTGCTTGTTATATATCTGTTTACATTATTTAACTCATTCTGGTTTAACTTTGGTAGATCATATGTATGTAGAAATTTATCCATTTCTTTTCGTTTCAAATTTGGTGAAATATAGATCCCGAAGTATGTGCTTACAATTTCTCAATTTCATTGGTATCCATTGTAATGTTGGTTAATCTAAAAATGAGTTTGTCAATCTTGTTTATCTTTTCAAAGAATCTACTCTTATTTCATAGATTCTTGTTATTTTTTTTTTTTTTAGAGAGAGAGTCAGAGAGAGAGTGAGACAGATAGAGAATGGGCACACCAGAAGCCTCTCAGCTGCTGTGAACGAACTCCAGAAAGATGCGTCCCCTTGTGGGCAAGTGTGGCATTGCGCCCTTGCATCACTTTGCGTCTGACTAAATGTAGGACCTGAAGAATTGAACAGGTGTTCTTAGGCTTACCAGGCAGGCGCCTTAATGGCTAAGCTATCTTTCGAGGCAGTTTTTTTTTTTTAATTTGCTCTGATTTAATTGATTTCTGCCCTCATCTTAACTGTTTTATTTCGTACTTTTGTGCTTGGTTTATCCTTATTTTTCCAAGGCTTTCAGGTAAATAATTAAATAATTTATTTGACATCTTGTTGTTACAATGTAGGCACTTAGATATATGAAGTTTCCTCTTAGGACTGCCTTCATTGTGTCTCGTCATTTTAGTATATTGTATTTTCATTTTTATTCAATTCTAGAAAACATATAATTGCTTTCTTGATTTTTTTCAGTGACACCCCATTCATTATTCAATAATATATTGCTTAATCTCCAAGAATTTGTATATTTTCTGTAGTTTTTCTGGCATTATGGTCAGATAAAATATAAGTTATTTTAAGTATTTGTTGAGACTTGTTTTGTATCTGATGTGTGATCTACTTTAATGTCCTATGGACTGCTAAAAACTTGTATTCTATAGTTTTGGGGTGGAATATTCTGTGCACATCTTTAAAGTCTGTTTGCTTTAGGATGTCATTTGTTTCCAGTGTTTCTCTATTACTTTGACTCCAATGTTTCTCTGTTATTTTTTGTCTGGATGACCTGTCTATTGGAGAGAGTGGTGTATTGAAATCACCAACTATAATGTTGTTAGGGTTAAACTGTAATTTCATGTCTGGCACTGTTTTTTATACAGTTGGGTGCCCCTGTGATAAATGCATAATATATACTATAATATAAAGAAGGCTATCATATCTTCTTGGTGGATTTATTATCAATGTAAGTGTCACCTGTTTTTGTCTTGGTTCCATTTGCTTGGAATACCTTTTCCAACCTTTCACCCTAAGATGGTATCTGTCTTTGATCATTAGGTGACTTTTGTGAAGACAGCAAAAAGATGGATCGTGTTTTCTGATCCAATCTATTAGCATGTGCCTCTTGATTGAAGTATTGAGACCATTGGTATTCAGAGTTATTTGTTAAAGGTGTGAGTTAATTCATGTCATGTTAATGATTTTGTCATGTTTGGTATTTTCTTGGTCTTTATTTTCTTTACACTGTTCTAGTGTTGATTATTATTTTTCCTCTAATATCTTAAATGCACCTATCCTGCTCTTCAGTCCAAAGTATTCTTTTCAGTATCCTCTGTAGAGCTAGTTTAGTGGCCAAATTTTCCTTTAGTGTGCTTTTATCATAAATTTTTTTTTCCTTTCCCAATTACAAGAGATAATTTTGCTGTGAATAGTAGTTTAAACTGGCAGCTATGGTCTTTCAGTACTTGAAATACATCATTCCAAGCTCTTCTGGTTTTAAGAATTTCCATTGAAAGAAATGGCTGTATTCTAATAGGCATAAAGGCTGGCTGATTTCTGCTGCCCATGCCTAGAGAGTGTGATCAAGGTTGAATTTGAAAGTAATTCAAATTTGAAATTCAAATTAGTTTGAAAGTAATTTCACTTGGTGGAAGATAAAGAACTGAAAGATATATAAGATTTCAAGTTGGAAAAAAATCAAACAAGTTTAAAATTACTGGCACAAAAACAGGTTTTAGGTTACCAAAGCTGTTATTATTAAGGATGGCCAGCTACTTACATTAAAACAATGGAAAGATTCCGCCCAGGAAAGACTGAAAGACTAGGAATGCAAACTCATTTGAAAGATGATTTGAAGGAGGTAACCTGCTGTTCATGGTCAAGATTTATTTCCTTTCTGGATTAACACGGCTTCATGGCTGCATACCTGGTATTGGTTTTGGAAGCATGAAAAATGCATGGAAGTGGACATGAAGTACAGATGGTTCCAAAAGCTGCTGCTGAGATGAAGCAAGTGAAACAGGGTGTGATGTCCCCAGTAGAGAGGCCAGTGAGGCCATTGTAAGATGGACCATGGTTTGCAATTGAGACCTGAAGATGTTTTGGATATACCAGGACTGTGAAGGGAGCACTGTTAACTTAGGATGGAAGTTTTATCTGGCTACTCACCCCAGCTGGAAGAATGAAAATTGGAAAACCCAGAGACTGTCCTCACTGGTTATGGATGTTGGACTTGAACTACAGATATTTGATGTGTACCTGATGGTTATTGATTTTACATGAGTCCAATCTCTCCTTTTTTATGCCTTTTTGCAATTGAAATGTTTACTCAGTGCCATTATATGTTGGAAGTATATAACTTGTTTTGATTTTACAAGACTCAATTAAAACAGTCTTGAATCTCAGATGAGACAGGGCTTTGGAATAATCTTAAAGTTAGTAAAGACTATGGGGACCTTTGAAGTTGAACTAAAACCATTTTCAATGTGAGATGGTCATTGTAAGGAAAGTGTAAGAGAAAAGCAAAAGAGAACACTGGACTTGATCTCTACAGACAGACTGTTTATTGAGAGGTACAGAGAGGGGCATCAGCCTTCACATGGGAAGAAGGCTGAAGCACTGAGTCAGGCTGGGGTTCAAACTTATAAGGAGGATCCTAAGACAAACACACTGAATCAGCTATAGGTCCAAGGGAAGTAAATAAGGAATTGAAGTTATTTTTCTGAGCTAAGGGAAGATTATCAGTCAGGGGAGTTGTCAAGACTGAATGTCTTCTTCTTTATGGACTGCTTCTTTATGGCCTTCTAATATTAAGGTTAGTTATTAACTCTTTAGTTCCCTCTAGTTTTCAGGGAGGGCTATTAATCCTTCAATCTGGACTCTGGAAGGATAAAGAAGATTAAGGAGAACTGGGGATTAGTGGGGTATTTAGGAAAGGATGGCATGGGCTGGAATGGGGTGAAGAGCTCTCTCAGACTACTTCCTACTGGGGGAGTAGATCCCTCAGGGTGACCCACACAGTCCTGTGGAGGTTGGATGTCCAGGGGCTGTGTGGTGGTTTGATTCAGGTGTCCCCCACAAACTTAGGTATTCTGAATGCTAGTCTCCCCAGCTGATGACAATTGGAAATTAAAGCCTCCTGGAGTTGGTGTATTGTTGGGGATGGGCTTATGGATGTTATAGTCACTTTCCCCATGCCAGTGTTTGGCACACCTTCCTGTTGCTATTGTCCACCTTATGTTCCCAGGGGGTGATGTCTACCCTCTACCTAAGCCAGATGCACAAGGTGGCGCATACATCTGGAGTTCCTCTGCAGTGGCTGGAGGCCCTGGTGCACCCATTCTCTCTGTCTCTCTCTCTCTTTGTCTCACAAATATATAAATAAATAAAAATATTTTAAAAATACATTCTATACATATGTGAAAATTATCAATAAAAGCTTTTTAAAATGTGTTGCCAATTTGAATGATGTCTTTCACAATATTTCAGAGTCCCTATGGATGACAGTGAAACACCTTTTGGCAGGTATATGGAAGAATCACAGGCATTTGTAAATTATTTATTTACTTCTTTATTTATTTTTGCATTTGTAAATTTGTCTAATGGCCTATGCCTGGGGTGTTGGGGGCTTAATTATAGAGTCAGATATGGGTTTTTGGGTTTTTTTTTTTTTTTTTGAGTTCTAAGTTAGCCCAAGCTGACTTAGAACTCACTCTGTAGTTCCAGGCTAGCCTTGATAAAACAGATTGATCCTCCAACTGCTGCCTCCTGAGTGCTGGGACTAAAGGTGTGTGCCACCACATCCAACTTTGGGTATTTTTGTTTGTTTGGTTGGTTGGTTGTGGTTTTTTTTGTTGTTGTTGTTGTTTGTTTGTTTGTTTTTTTGCAAGGTAGGGTCTCACTCTGGTCCAGGCTGACCTGGAATTAACTATGTAGTCTCGGGGTGGCCTCGAACTCTTGGTGATCCTCCTACCTCTGCCTCCCAAGTGCTGGGATTAAAGGCGTGCACCACCACGCCCGGCTAACTTTGGGTATTTTTAATGTGGCATTGACACAAATTATCCTGTGAGGTATGACCTCCTAGGATCACCAGGCCAAATTTCATTGAATGACAAATGATTAATGTGCCTCTATTGTGACCAAGTTGTGGGGATACAACAGCATTACTTTGTTCTATCTGGAAGTAACAGGACATTGGGCGGGCTGTAGTGGTAGGAGTTAGAGGATACAGCAAATACTCAAAAAATACAAAACACGAGGCCAAGCAGCGATTAGTACACTGGTGAATAGTCAGGCTGGGAATGTGATGGTTAATCTTTATTGTAAACTTGACTATATTTATAATCACCTAGAAGACACCTCTGGGTGTATCTGGGAAGGCGTAACTGAGTAGTGAATGAGGGCAGCTCCGTCTCTTTGCCTGGGATCCCAAACCAAATAAAAAGAAGAAAATGAATGGAGCACAGCAGTCATCTCCTGCTGCTGCCTGACTGCTGATGCAGCGTGCCCAACTGCTGCATGCTCCGGTAACCACAGCTAGAGCCATTCTTGTCCTCTGGTCTTCCCTCCCATTGTGGATGTATCCTCAAACTGTGAGTGAAAATAAACCTTCCAGGGCTAGAGAGATGGCTCAGCAGTTAAGACACTTCACTTGCCCACATAGCCTAAAAACTGGTGTTTGATTTCCCCCGTACCCATGTAAAGCCAAATGCAAAAAGTGCTGCATGCATCTGGAGTTCATTTTCAGTGGCTAGAGGCCCTGATATGCCCATTCATTCTCTCTCTCTCTGCCATGCATGGTGGCACAGGCCTTTAATTCCAACAGTTGGGAGGTTGAGTAAGAGGATTACTGTGAGTTCAAGGTCAGCCTGAGACTACATACTACACTTAGAATCTCCTAGGAATTATACCTCTGGTTGTGTCTGTGAGGGTGTTTCAAAAAGGTTTAGCTGCAAAGGGAAGACCCACTGTGAGTGTGAGTGGCAGCATCCTATGGACTAAGGTCCCAAACTAAATAAAAGAAGGACATGAATGGAACATCAGCCTTCACCCCTCTCTGCTTCCTAATTGTCAAGGCAACAGGAAAAGCTGCCTCAAGCTCCTGTCCACAGCTAGAACCACTTTCATCACCTTGCCCTCCTTGCCAGACTGCACCCTCAGATTGTGAACAAAAATAAACCCTACCTTCCTTACATTGCATTCATCGGGTATTTTGTCACAGCAACAAAAAAGGTAACACAGGTAGCATGTATGTAGAATGGACAGGTGATATTGAGTCAAAACCTAAAATGAACTATATGGAGAAATCATGTGCAAATCTAAAGAGTGAGTTCAAAGACAGCCTTGAGATGAAGTCTGCCTGGCTTGAGCTCAGGATACAAGAAAGATGTTCCTAGAACAGATAAGGGAGGGTAAGAGTAATGGGAGGTGTGAACAGAGAAGGAAACATAGCCCCTTTAGGGCTCTGTATGCCATCCATTCTGAATGTGATGGAAGGCCAGAAGGTGGTTTTAAAAGACACCCTCTGCCTGCAGTGGGACATCCATGGAGAAGGCTGTTATTACAATCAAGGTAATATGCCTGATTGTGTCAGGACCAGAGAAGGAAGAGATTGGATTGGAGGTGGGATGTGAAGGAAAGAGGCATGCAAGCAGCACTCCCATGTCTTAGCCCAGCCACTCCAGTAACTCCAGTATCCAGGAGCATACTTGTGTTGGCCCTCCACTAGGCAAGCTCTGTACTCCCCTCTAGGCTTACTCTGCCTTTCCCCCATAGCCACCTCTCTGTATCTGACTCTAACAACTGTGCTGGGATCCCAGCCCAAGTGCAGTGTGCCAGGGCTGCACCTTTTTTTGGCTGACATCCCAGATGCTCAGAGCTCCACACAAATCATGGAAGGAGGAGTGGTGTCAACAGGGAGAAGAAGACAAGGTCCATCTCAGTGGGTGAACAGTCAGAGAGGACATCTCAGCTGAGCTGACCTTGAAATTTGTCAGGCCTTTATCAAGTTCAGATAGAAGAACTTTAACCTAGAAGCAGGGGAGACATGAGGAAGGAAGACACGTTGATAAACTTGACCAATGTGAGGCTTAGAGACAGATTAGTGAGGACTGGGAAAAGACTGGCCCAGAGCTAATTCCAATTTGATCAGGTAGAGCAGGACAAGAGGCCCAAAGGACATTATGTTTTACAAAACTTTTGACAGTAATGTTTTTCATCTCATAAACTCACCTAAACTCGATCCAAAGTTGAGTCCAATTTAAGCTCCTCTTCCCCTTGGAATCAGGGCTGTTCTTTAAAATTGTCTTAACTAACGATACAATAAAGTGACTGTGACTCGTGATAAGTTGGAAAAGGCAAGATGACTTCTACCTCGTTCTGTCTAGGGACATTGACCCTCAGAACTAATTGTCATGTTATGAGGAAGACCATGCCACACAGAGTGACCTTACGAAGATGTTTTAACCAAGTGACCAGCAAAGCTTACTACCCACGGTGGAGTCATCCACAAATCACTCAAGTAATCTCAAACAACTACAGTCCTCGATGCTGAGTTACCCTCAACTCTTGAGCCCTTAAGCCAAACCCTTGACAGTATGGAACAGATACAGGCCATCTCACCATGCCGTTTCCAAAAGCTTCACCTGTATGACTATAAGAATAACTGAGCTGGGAGTGGTGGTGCATGCCTATAATCCCAACACTCAGGAGGTAAAGGTAGGATCACAAGTTTAAGGCCTGTCAAAAACAAAAGAGAGAGAGAGAGAAAGACTTTCTGATTAAATGGTACACTAAAGACAGCCTCTGTGAAAGCCAGTAAAATAGAGTCAGAATAAGAAAAAAAAATTTTATCCCAAAAAGAGACAGACAGGAAGAACTTCAGAAATCTTTGAAGGAAGTGAAGGATACTGGAAACGAACACAAACTAAGACATGAAACACAGAGAAGTAAAGCAAACACAGCCTCAATATTTCCTAGAAGAGGTAAGGAGCTCAGGAGCCACTTATAAAAGGCGAGCCAGGGCCTGGGGAAATGGCTCAGTGGTTAGAGCATTTGCCATGCAAACATGAGGGCCTGAGATTGCCTGAATTCGATTCCGAGGGCCTATCTAAAAAGCTATGTGTGGCCACGTGCTCATTCCTATGGAAACAGAGACAGGACAATCACTGGGCTTATTGGTCAGCCGCCTTACAAAAATAGCAGCTCCAGGTCAGTGAGAGACTCAGAGATTCCATCTCTAGGAAACAAGCAGAATAGCAATAGAGGATTCTCAGTATTCACCTCTGGACTCTGCATGTGTGCATCTCTACAATGCACGTGCATACGTCATAAATACATCATGCCATATCAGTATACCACACCACAAAGACACACACACATAGGTAAACCAGATAAAAGCCAGACAATTTTACCTTCAGAACAGGCCCACAGGCTTCACAAGCCTCATATCCAGTTGCAGGTCTTGGTGAGTGAGTCTCAAGTAGATGGGGCAGTGGTTGAAAGAAATCTCATTCTGTCACACTGTGGTGGTTTAATTCAGGTGTCCCCCATAAACTTAGGTGTTCTGGATGCCAGATTCCCAGCTGATGGAGATTTGAGAATTAATGCCTCCTGGAGGCAGTGTATTGTTGAGGGGGGGCTTGTGGGTGTTACAGCCAGTTTCCCCATGCCAGTGTATGGCACACTCTCTTGTTGCTATTGTCTACCTTATGTTGGCCAGGGGATGATGTCCACCCTCTGCTCATGCCATCATTTTCCCCTGCAAGCATGGAGCTTCCCTCCAACCCTTTTTTCCCAAAAGCTGCTCTTAGTCAGGTGATTTCTGCCAGCAATGTGAACCTGACTGCAACCCACACTCTATGACTTGAGAGCAGTGGCTGGGCGTCAACTTGAGAGAAAATCTATTGTTAAAATATGAATGACTCTGAGGACTGAGGATTGAGATCAGGTTAACACCCACAGGTCAAGGAACCTCAATTTGATCTGCTGCAGCCCTGGGTGAAGGTAGCCTCTGTGGTGGTTTGAATGTAAATGTCAGATGGGGGAAGGCTAAAGAGATAGCTCAGTGGTTACAGTGCTTCCGTAAATGTAAATGTCCCCCATAGTCTCAGGTATTTTTGATTGCACATCCTACTTAGTCTCCAGCAGGGGGAGCTCTGCTGGAGGAGGTGAATCTTGAATCTAAGCCTCCTGTATGTCCAGAGTCGGCTTGAGCTCTGGCTGTCTGTTGTCTCCCTGCTATGGATATATGATGAAGTGAGCCAGCTTCCTCCACCATGATGAGGCTTCCCTCAAAACTGTGAGCCTGAAATAAACCCTTTCCTCCCATAAGCTGCTTCTTGGGAGTTTTGTCCCAGCAATGAAAATGATAACTTGCAGCAGCCCCCAAAAGGCAGTTGTGGAGAACAGGAAGGCCAGACACTGACTGGCCAAATGTGCAGGTAGCAGAAAGCAGACCTGGGCTAGGCGTGCTTAGGGAAACACAGTCCCTTACTAAGTGGCCAAGAACAGATCTCATCAACTGAGAACTGCCCTGGAATTTGAGAGCTCTGAGACCGAGGTGGCAGGGTGTACCAAATTCTAAAACCACCAGCCCATCATTCGGTATTGTACAGCCTAAGACTCTGAAGCCCCAGGGGTGCATGTGATGCCTGAGGCAGCGTTTCCAACTACTACTCGTGGGGCTTTGAAAGCGCCAAGGCAAGTCCTCTGCCTGTGCCTTGGTGCTAGGGTTAGTTCCAGACTCTCAGTGCCCCTGGAGACACGACACAACCTGCTGAAAGTGCCACAGCACGGGTTAGAGTCCAGGGAGTCTCAAGAGCGTGAAAGAATCTGCCCAGCACCAGAATGCAGAGTTCAGTGTGACCAGAAGAGGAACCTGATAAACAAAGAAGGAAAACGGCCTCTGTGAACACAGGTCGGGCGAACACCAGAACTTACCCAACACAGACCCAGCAACAGCACAGAGCAAAGGAAAGCTGTGTCCACAGGTTCAACTGATCCTGCAGCTCTGCTCAGTTCATACAGCTGAAAGAAGCTGCTTCTAACACATCCCCTTTTTTGTATGTGTGTGTGTGCATGTGCACGCCAGGGCACACCAGAAACTTGCATCACTTTTTTTTTTTTTTTTTTTTTTTTTTTTTGAGGTAGTGTTTCACTCTGGTCCAGGCTGACCTGGAATTAACTATGTAGTCTCAGAGTGGCCTCGAACTCTCAACGATCCTCCTACCTCTGCCTCCCAAGTGCTAGGATTAAAGGCATGCGCCACCACATCCGACTTTGCATCCCTTTTTGTGTTCCATTTATGTGGGTAGCTGGGGAACTGAACTGAACTGGCTTTTTAAGCAAGCACCATTAACCACAGAGAGCAATCTTTCCAGCCCTGATTCCCTTTTTTTTTTGCTTTTTTTTTTTTTTTTTTTTGGTTCTGACTTCCTCTGATGTTTAGAAGGATTTTTTTAACTCTTAAGATACCTTTGGGCAATATTTTTTCTTTTCTTCTTCTTTTTTCTTTTTTTACACGCTGTGTTTCCATTTTTCTTCCTCAATACACATAGTATTTTGACTTCACCTTACTGGCTTAAAAAGCCTCATATTTGGGAAAAAATTTAATATTTTATTTTTATTTATTTATTTGACAGAAAGAAAGAGGGGGAGAGAGAAAGAGAATGGGTACACCAGGGCCTCCAGCCACTGCAAACAAACTCCAGATGCATGTACCCCCTTGTGCACCTGGCTACCGTGGGTCCTGGGAAATCGAACCTAGGTCCTTTGGCTTAGCAGGCAAATGCTTTAACTGCTAAGCCATCCCTCCAGCCCTGGAAAATTATTTTTTTAATTTAATATTTTAAAGGGAGGTAAAAATGTCTCAGCAGTTAAGGCACTTGCCTACAAAGCCTAACAACCTGAGTTTAATTCCCCAGTACACAAGTAAAAGCCAGATGCACAAAGTGGCACATGCATCTGGAACTTGTTTGCAGTGGCTAGAAGCCCTGGTGTGCTCATTGTCTCCCTCTTTATCTTTCTCTCTCTCTTTCTTTCTCCTTGCAAGTAAATAAATGAAAATAATTTTCAAGTTTTATTTTTAAAAAACACTCATATTTGGACTAAAGGGATGGCTCAGCAGTTAAGGCACTTGCCTGCAAAACCTGATAACTTGGGTTTAGTTTCCTAGTATCTGCATAAAGCCAGATGCACAAAGTGGCATGTGCATGTGGAGAATTTGGTTGCAGCAGCCAGAGGCCCTGTCATGCCCATTTTCTCTCTCCCTCCCTCTCTCCTTCTCTCTCTCTCACACACACACACAGACACTCTCCTCATTCTTTCTCTGCCTTCAAATAAATATTTTTTTAAAATTTAGTATCCATATTCTAAATTTTTTCTCTTCACATTTACCTAATTTTGTCTTTCAATATTTTTCATTATTTAAATTTTGTCTTGTTTTCATTTTTCTAAATCTTTTTACTCTTCTTCTCTACATATTTTTCTTCCTCCTTTTTCCTTTTATTTAACCTTGATTCATCTATTTTTATCCTCTTTCCCTATCTCCTTCCTTCATGTCATTCATTTACTATTTCCACACTTACCCTAAATAACTTCATAGCGCAGTCAACAGAAGTTTTACCATTGTCAGCTGCGTGGTCGTTGCTGTTGTGATGGTGGATATATTAGTTTCAAGTGTTTCTTGTATGGTTTGATGTTGGTGCTCCTACAGCAGTTTGCTACCCCCTCACCAAGTAATACAGTAATACAGAGGATTCTGCCTTCAAGAGTGGGCTCCTCACCCTCAAAATCCAGAACATATAAATGAATCAACAGATGTGCAGATTGCAACAAAGAAAGCCAAGAAACATGAAAAGGCAGGCAACAGATTATAATGCTCAAATACTCAACTCAAAGGTAATGAAATAGGTAGAATGTCAGGGGAAGATTACAAAAAAAAATTTCTCATAAAATGATCAGTGAACTGAAAGAGAATTCACACAAATAATGAGTTCAATCCAGGCCCTCCAGAGGAAAGTCAGCCACATAGAAGAGAAAGTCCACAAAAGGAGAAAATCAGCAATGCGGAGGGAAAAGCTAGCAATGTGAAATCAAAACTCAGCAAAGAAACTGAGATCAGCCCACTCTCTAAACAAGCTTCTATCACCATCACACATCCTTTCATCAATTCAGTCAAATAGAGCTGACATCTACAGTGTATTTTAGGAACTCTGCTCTGTGCCTTATGGAGCTTATTTACCAACAGAGCCAGACACAATTAAATAAACATAAAAAGTACAGAAAGATTAGGACACATATTATGAAGGAAAAATGGGTTTGTCCCATGGAATAGTAGTGAACAAAGTGAACTCTGAAATTTGTTTCAGCAAAGACGTGAAGGAACCAGACATAGGAGACCTGTCTGTCAGCAACGAAAACTGACTCTGGTGCAGGGAAGTAGATGGATCTGGAAAAGATTGTAGCAAGTGAGGTAACCAGGCTCAGAAAGTCAAAAGCTGCATGATCCCTCTCATATGCGGATCATAGCTTCAAATGTTTGGATTTATATGAGAGTTGGAGTAAAAGTCAGTAGTAGGGCTGGAGAGATGGCTTAATGGTTAAGGCACTTGCCTTCAAAGCCTAAGGACCCAAGTTTGACTCCCAAAAACCCAAATAAGCCAGATGCACAAGGAGATGCATGTGTCTGGAGTTCAACTGCAGTGGCTAGAGGCCCTGGCATACCAATTCTCTCTCTCTCATAAAAAAAAAAAAATTTAAAGTCAGTAGTAGAGGCCAGGAAGTTAGAAAGAAGCCATGACAGAGGGAGGAGAGGGGAAGCCTTAAGGGGAGGGTATGGTAGATATGTAACTAGAGGGCCAGAATACTGAGGCAAAATGAGTCAAAGAGGGGTCAGGGGAGGGGACATTAAAGACGAGGGGTTGAAGGAGGGTTAATCCAAATTACAGATGTTATGAATTATAGATGTTATGAATAAGCTATATGGAAACATACTTCTTCACTAACTAATATATATTAACAATGAGATATTTAGGGCAAAAATATCTGTGGAGGTAGAGAATGTTGTGCCCAGAAGCCATAGATTGTTACTAGAAAATTTTGGTACCAGGGATGGGATACCTTCTAGTGAGTGGTTTGTCAGGGAGGTCCTCTTAATGCCCTCAAAACATAACAGGCTATTATCAAGGCTCTTTGTTGCACACCAGAACTAGATGGTAAGACCCTATTGCTTAAGACTCCACATGCTTGGGCCGCAGGCCACTGAGAAATCAAGCTGGACCTGAGCTAGAAGCCTCCTCCCTGTTAATCATCTATCATGATGCTTAATGACCTATGAAGCCCATTGGTGGAAAAAAGTCATCAATGATATTAGCCAGCACTGGACCCTACAAGCTTTATAGCTATCCAGCTATGACAAGGGTACCAACTGGTACAATGGTGGCATGTTTGTTATGGGCAAACCAACTGTTCTTTGACTGGACTTGAGGCCCACTCCACTACAGGCAACAGGTAATTCCTGCCTGGTACTGAAAACCTAATCAAAAGTCTATGGCTGGGGAGGTCATAAGCCTTAGAGGGGAAACCACTACTGTTGTTTATAGCTAAATGTATATATTATGCCCACCAAACTGCCCTTTAAATATTTATATTTCTGCCCACATATTCATGCTACCCCCACTTTTGGTTAGAGAAGCTTCTCTTTTCAGATGGTGGTGACCACTGGAGTGACTCAAAACTCATCAAGTGACAGTGGAGTGTTTATCATTGAGATATCTCTATCACACACACCCCCTCCAAGGCTCAGAGACCATTGCAAAAGAGGTGATGGAAAAAATGTAAGAGCCAAAGGAAGGGGAGGAGTGTTTACATACTGTCTTCCAGACTCAAAGTGATCATGGCATTCATGACCTCACAGTGGCTGGTGCTACCTACACAAGACCCACATAATAGGAGGAAAAAATGATGGCATCAAAACAGAAGAGAGACTAGTTGGAAATTCAGAAGAGATTCAGTGAATGGGGAATGGGGAATGGGTGGTGGTGGAAGGGGGTTATGATCCTGGTTTATTGTCTACATTTATGACACTTGTTAATAAAAAGCTTTTAAACTACTGACTGGCTAAAGCAAGAATATTAAAAGAAGAAGAAGAAGAAGAAGAAGAAGAAGAAGAAGAAGAAGAAGAAGAAGAAGAAGGAGGAGGAGAGGGGAGGGGAGAAGAGGAGGAAGGAGGGGAAGGGAGAAGAAGAAGAAGAAGAAGAAGAAGAAGAAGAAGAAGAAGAAGAAGAAGGAGGAGGAGGAGGAGGAGGAGGAGGAAGTACTCAGGAAACTCACATATGAGCCAAAGAAGTTCTAAAATAAAGCTTAGAAAATGGCAGAAACAAAGAATAGAAGACAGAGCAGGCACCACAATCAAAACTGCATCACAGACGTCCAGGTAAGATGGCAGCATAGTAGCCACGCCAAAGCAGTATAGGGGGAGAAATAAGCCAAAATACACTCTTCTACCAAAAAGTGAAGGTGTGTAAGGAATTATCAACCACAGCAGAGAAACAGGAGAGACCCAGAACTTCTATTCATCAGGAAGCACAAATGCAGCTTCCACTGCAGTGCTGGCAGCTCCAGTCGGCACACCTGCCCAGCCCAGCAGAGCACAGCACAGCACAGCTCAGAGCCACAGGAGGAAAAGCCAGGTGAAGAGATTTTCCACTCACATCGGGTTCCTGGCAAAGAAAAGCAACCTTAAGGGGAAGACAGCAGAGACCAGCTGAGCAGCTATTGAAGGAAATCACAAACTGGACCAACTGAGCAGATCCAGTATACTCCAGGCACCATGAACAGCCTCCCTTCCCCCATCTACAAGTGCTATGAACCACCGGAGAACTTATCCACCGCCCCCCCCCCCGCCAGCCACACAGTATCCATCACAGCTAATCACAGCACCAGACCTAGCGACCCAAGCAGCTAGCTGAATCCATAGTGCAAGAGAGGGACAGAGGTGGGCACTCAGCATGGGTAAGATTGGAAGCCATTCCTAAAGGTACCAGGGCCTATTTACACAAAGCCAGATACATAGGCCTGCACTGGAAATGCTAACATCACCTTCCATGGCATGGCAGGTTATGTTAGATTTGGTTGATGTATTCTTGGTCAGCTTTACCATCCTCAAATAAGCCAGTTTTGGTGTTGACTATTGTTGCCTTTGACATTTCCTGATATGTATGGCCTTATTCTTTCTCTTCTGTCATTATTGGGGGCAGGGTCTCACTTGGCCCCAGGCTGACCTGTACCCATTCCAGACTATAAATCTCAGCCTCCCAGTTGAAAGGATTAAGGGTGTGGGTCAACCTAAGGGACTTTGACTTCATTAGATTATCTGTTTGTTTTAATCCCCACACTTGCATAACTACTCTGTGCTGTTTTTAATTGAATATGTATATTGCTCAGGTGAATTTTAAAATTTGCAAATAATTTGCTCCACCCAGCCTACTAGAATACTTGAGTAGCAGGCAAACTCAATACCTAGAGTCATTTCTGCTGTACTCTGGGGGTATAAGAACCACACCTGGTACCTTACCCTGGAGATATATAAAGTTAGATTTACACAGCTAAGAATAGTGTAGATAATTAGAAATCCCAGGCATCAAATTAACTCAAGATGCAAAAAAAAAAAAAAAAAAAGATTATATCTATGCTCAAAGAAATCAAACTAATCAAAGAAGAAAACAAACTCCTGAAGGAATCCCAGGAAAACACAAGAAACCAAATTAATGAAATAAGGTCAATATAAGATATGAGTAAGGAAATATAAATAATGAAAAATACCTGTAAGAAATACTAGAAATGAAAAACAGAGTAAGTCAAAGAGAAAACTCTGTAGAAAGTCTCACCAGTACAATGGATCAAGGAGAGGACACAATATCTAAACTATAAGACCAGGCAGCAGATCTAATATAGCCCAACAAAGAGAAAAACAAACTAATAGGAAGGCATGAATGGGAATTTCAAGACATCTGGGACACTATGAAGAGATCAAACATAAGAATTCAGGGCATACTAGAAGGAGAAGAATTTCACTCCAAAGGCCATAGTAGTTATTTTCAACAAAATCATAGAAGAAAATTTCCCCCAAATAGGGAAAGTGATGCCAATGAAGGTACAGGAAGCCTTTAGAACATCAAACAAAAAATCAGGAAAGAACCTCTTACTGCCATGTTATAATTAAACTACACAACACACAAACCAAAGAAAATATATTGAATGCAATCAGAAAGGAAAATCAAGTCACATACAAAGGAAGCCCATCAGGATAACAGCAGATTACTCAAAACAAAGGGGAGGGAATTATCATGGCTTAATGTCTGTAGGTATGGAAGCTATCAATAAAAAGGGGAAAAAAGATTTTAAAAAGAAATCTCACTAAGTATGTTATGCACATTACCTGAAGAAATTATATTTTAAATTATATTTAAATTATATTTTAGATATTTTAGGCTAAAATATAGTATTAAAATTAATTTTGCCTTAAAAAAGCCAGAAAGGCTGAGAGGCTGCTAGCACACCCATCTCTATCTGTCTTCCTCTCCCTCTCTCTGTCTCTCTCTCTGTGTCTCTCTCCAAAAAAAAAGATGTGGGGGAAAAAGGAACCCTTCTATACTGGTTATGGGAATGGTAGAGCCATTGTGGAAATTGGTGTGGAGGTTCTTGAGACAGCTAAAAATAGATTTACCATATGACCCTGCTATACCACTCCCAGGCATATATCCTAAGGACCCATCTCACTATCTTAAAGATTCTTGGACATCCATGTTTTCTGCTGTTCCATTCACAATAGCTAGGAAATGGAACCAGCCTACATGTCCTACAACTGATGAGTGGATAATGAAGATGTGGCACACTTATACAATGGAGTTCTACTCAGTGGTAAAAATAAAAATCAATGAAATTATGAAATTTGCAGAGAAATGGATGGATCTGGAAAAGATTACCATTAGTGAGATAACCCAGGCCCAGAAAGCCAAGCACTACATGTTCTCTCTCATATGTGGATCATAGTTACAAATGTTTAAACTTGTTTGTGAGTTGGAATAAAACTCGGCAGCAGAGACCAATAAGCTAGAAAAAGGATATAAGGGAGAGAGGCGAGGGGAGGTTTTAAGGGGATGGTATTGTATATATGTAAGTAGATAAACAGATTACTTTGGGTGGAAAGGCCTAAGTGAGGTCAGGGGAAGAGACTGAGTAAAGGAAAGATGGGGGAGGGCTAGTCAAAATCTAAGAGAGTCTGAATAAGTCCATATGACTTATGGAAACCTACTCTTTTGAACAATGGCACATCCAGAAGCCATAGATTGTTACTAGAAAAATTTCAGTGCCAGGGATGGATGTCTTCCAGTGAGTTGTTGGCCAGGGAGCTCCCTGATGCCCCCAAAATATTACAGGCCATTGCCAAGGCTCTTGGTTTGCCACCAGGAATAGATGGTAAGATCCTATTGCTAAAGACTCCATATGCTTGGGCTGCAAGGTCACTGAGAAATCTTGCTGGAGCTGAGCTGAAAACCTCCTCCCTATAGACCAGCTGAACTACTGGAAAAAGCTACACTGCATGTAGCTCCATGGGAGAGAGAGAGAAGTCATCAGTGGAGATAAACAACAGTGGACGCTGCAAGCCATAAGTTTGGCCAGCCAGGCCAAATGAGCCAACGGGTGCAATAATGGTATGTCTGTTAGGGGGAGACCAAAGCGCTCTCTAATAGGACTGGAGGCCCACTCCACAGGAGGGAATACATGCCTGATAATGAAAACCTCTGACTGAGGAAATCAAGAGCCCTAGGGGTGTAATGCCTGCTGATGTCTGGCTAAATGAATATATTATGCTCACCAAACTGCCTGGTAAGCACTTCTCTTAACGTTCATACCCACATATTAATGCTACTCTCACTTTTGGTTAGAGAAGCTTCTCTTTTCAGGTGGCAGTGACCTTGGGATGACTCAGAAGGTACCATGGTGCTGAGAAGAAGTAACAGAGGAGTGCTCAGCACTGAAACATCTCTATCACACCTTCTGAGGCTCAGGGTCCATTGTGGAAGAGATGGCAGAAAGAATGCAAGAGCCAAAGGAAGGGTAGGACTCCTTACAATGTGTTCCTTCAGACATAAAATGGCCTGGATATCCATGACCTCACAGTGTCTGGCACTACCTACACAAGACCCTCATAACAGGAGGAAAAGATGATGACATCAAAATAAAAGAGAGTATTTGAGAGGGGGAAGGGATATGATGGAGAGTAGAGTTGCAAAGGGGAAAGTGAAGGGGGAGGGAATTATCATGGTTTACTGTCTATAATTATGGAATTATAATAAATAATATTTTTAAAAACTGTATTACAGACTCTATCAGGTAAGGACCTCATTGCTTACACTAAGAAAAATGTGGCATAAGAATCCATTTTGGCCAACAAAGCCATTACCATTGTACCCTAGAATGGAGTCCCTAATTAATGTTCCTTCTCCTTTCCACCAGCTCCCAATTAAAAGTTCCAGGCAAGAAGATCTGTTTGACTGTATTTAAGTCATGTAACTATGCCCTTGTTGTCATGAAATCAGGGAAAGATTCCTGGATCCATAGAGCATTCATAAATATTGAAGCACTGATCATAAAGAACAACCAAGGAAAGCAGAAAGAGGTTGTAAGAACTAAGTCCTTTGTGGCACCGCTAAACCAGTCTGAAGTCAGAAGTGCCTCCTAGGATGGTGTTGCAGACAGCTTCAGGTTCGCTGAGATGAACTTCCAGACCAGACACAGTTATGGAGGAAGGGATATTATTTATTGAAGCTTACAGATCCAGGGGAAGTTCCATAATGGCAAGAGAAGCGGCCTGCTCTCCATAGGGCCAAGCAGAGAGAGAGAAACCAACCAGCCACCACAGCACACAGAGCAAAACTACAGCCAAAAGGTCACACAGCACACTTCAGGAACTCCTGCTAGGCACATTTGCATATCTTTACAATGGAATCTCAAACCCACACCTTAAGACCAGCCCCCAGTGACATTGCCTCTAGCAAGGTGATTGCAGATGCAAACTATAACTAATAAAACACTGAATATATTGGGGGACATATATTCAAACTACCACCGATGGGCTCCATTGAGTGGGTCCAACTTCTCTTTGGCAAAATGAAAGTTGATCATCATGGTCAAGTAAGTACGATGCATGAGCACAGCAGCAAGATACACAATATCTATTGCCCCAGACTGCCTGAGGATGCGGCTTTGCCTCTAAGTGGACTGTGTAACATTGGACCAATTATTTTGTTTAGTTTTGTTAGGTAGTTGTCAATCTTATTTATTTTTCATTTGATGATGGCCAAGTCAGTCCAGTCTCCGAGCAAGCTGCTATAGCCATCCATATATCCTCTCATCTAACCAGTCACATAGATCTGGCAACTCAGTAAAGGGACGTGCTCAGTAAAGGTCAGCTGTCGTTATTCCTATCAGCTCTGGGCATCCGACAAAGCGTCATTCATCCTAGGAAGAGTAGCTCTCCACTCCTACCCCATAGCACTACGAGCTGAGAGCACCAGGGCGGACAATTCATTCTGCCTGGGGGGAATTGGGAGGATTTGAAAGAAGTGAGATTTGAGTTCCCCTTTGATTGTAAAGGGTCTGCGCAGAGCTGAATCCATGGCACTAGGAAGATTCATAAGCTGAGGCTCATTTCAAGACTCTGAGGGTTTTCCTAGGTCAGAACACCGGCCTCTTTCTCTGGGGAGTCACAGGGACATTCAGACCCAACGGTATTGATGACTAATAGCCAGATGCAATGTTAGTGACAACCAGCAGGGGGAGACATAGACAATTAGAACTGGCTTAACAGACTTTAACAAGCCAATGCCACTAAAAACCAAAGACGTCAATGGGTAATCAAGAATGAGACCCAACGCCCCACTGAGTGCCTTAATTAAAAACACCTAGGAAGCTTGTTAAAAATGCACGCTCTAATGCAACCTGGGAGAGCCAGGGTACTGGGTTGAACTTAAATGTGTATCAGGCACTCCAAAATATTTTGACGTCACCATCACTTGTTCTAATCACTGCTACAGGTACCTCTTCCTTTACCCATCAGCCTCTCCCCATGTACCTGTACTCTGGAGTTTCATTATCTCATTTCCTATCTGTGATTTTCTTCTAGTGCTAGGGACCAAGTATAGCACCCGCACATCTACAAATAGAACCCAGAACCACAAAATCAAGTACTGAAAGCCCAGGGGGTGGCTGGAAGCCACAGGATGGAGAGCCTCAAGAGATGTTAGTAAAGAGGTACTCCAGCAGCTCCTCCAGGGTCCCACGCAGGCCTCAGACAAAATTAGAACAATGCACAAAGGATATAGAGAGTTTTTCCTTTCCCTCTAAACAATAGGTTCCAAGAGTGTTCCCACTCCAGGAAGTACCTATGAGGCCAGGGGCAAATAGACTTGTAAATGCCCCCACTTACTAGGACTGGAGTAAGAAACTTGAAAAGGACGTGAAGTCCCTTCTAGAAGATCCGCTGGGTCTGACAGAGCAAGTGGACCAGTTTTGGGGTCCCAGGTTTTTTGTGTGTATGTGTTTTTTTTTTTAAGAAGAGGCTTTTTTATTCAAAGGTATAGTTGAATAAGTAGACTTGTTTACAACCATTCTTGGAAATACTTTTTAAAAAATACAGCTAACTTCTTTGCAAAGTATAGCTATATCCCTCAACTGTGATGACTCAATTTGTGGTGGATAATGCACATAATTAGGCAGAAATGTGCAAGCTCACACTGGTATATAACTATCAAATGTTAGTCAAAACTCCATTTGTGGAACCCACTTCTTGATCGACTTCTCTTCCCACTTCTTCCACCATCGTGCTGACTTTCTGACCAGCTCCGCTGTTGACTCTGTCTGCCTGATCAACCACCAGGTCAACCACCAGAATGGCCCCAACAGACGGCCTGCCACTTGACCAGCCACCTCTCCATCTGGAATTAGAAAATGTGTTCCCATCTTCAATTTATATTCTTCAAAATAATATTCTTCAATTTCAGGTAATTTGGCTGGTACTGAGAGTATCCAGTCTGAACCATGCCTGTAACCTTTCTGATTTGGTTGTGAGGACATCAAAGCAAACAGCCATATTTCCTTTCAGCAGGCACATTCTGGTTATTTGAGTCACAGCATCACTACTCGGTTTTTTGTTAATTTCTTTCCAAGCACAGCTGACATCCTGTATTTCTTCTGGGATTTGCAGAGTCATAGTCACAAATCCCTTATCAGAAGTGATCAAAGATCATGGTTCAAAGCTTGATACACCAGAAATGTGGGCTAATGCTGCAGCCAATGCATTCACTGCCCCTTTCTCCTCTATCAGTCTCTGAGCTGATGGTCAGAAAAAATCAAGAGTAGCCTAAGAAACAGAAACCAGAGACCTGATGGCATCCATGCTTTTAGATTTAACTAAATCCATTGTAGAAGGAACACCTACACGTTTAAAAGTAATTCCTGCTTTTTATTGCACACATCTCAGCTGTCCTCTTTCTCTTGACTGATAAAAACATACACAAATCCCTCTTTGACTAGCTCACCTGTGCGTCCAGAACAATGGGTATAGGACTCAACATCCTGCAGAGGAGAGCTCTGGATCACCAGGTCAACCTTAGGAATGTCCAAACCACGGGCAGCCACATTAGTTGCCTCCAACCAACTACCAAGCCTTTCAGGTAATTTCTCTGTGATAGTGCCATGTCTCCATGCAAACACTGGGAATTCTGGGGTTTATTTTTGTTTGTTTTGTTTTGTTTTTGCTTTTTCAAGATAGGGTCTCACTCTATAGCTCAGACTGACCTGGAATTCACTATGTAGTCTCAGGGTGGCCTTGAACTCACAGTGATCCTCCTACCTCTGCCTCCCAAGTGCTGGGATTAAAGGTGTGAGCCACCATGCCCGGCTGGGCATTCAGTTTTATGTGTGGATTCTTGGCCATTTCAGTTAGGTTCTTGGTTTCACAGAAAATGATGGCCCTCCTTTCAGACACACTGTAGACTTGAAGAACGTCTCCAACAACTGCTGGCTTCTGAGACCAATGACACTGGATACCAAATGTTCCACAGTGGTTTCAGCCTTTTGCGTCATTTTCCAACAAGGTCAACCTGTTCACATCTGGATTTCATGTATTTTTTTCTGCAATTTTGTATACCCACTGTGGGCAAGTTGCAGAAAAAGGTAAAGTTGGGGATTGTCCTCAGAATCAATTTTGTAGGATTCATGGATAATATCTTCAACAGGTTCAGCAAAACCTAAATCTAATATTTGATCCACTTCATTGAGATCTAAATGGCCACTCTGTAGATGGTCTTTGATATGATCAGGGTTCCACCCAATATGTCACTGCCATTTCAAATATGATTCATTTGGCTTTGATATGATGTTCCACCACAAAAACACACCATGCTGAGTTTTCTAGTTATATCTTTGAAATCATTGGCTACTTGGTTTGCCAATTCCCTCAATGGAACCAAAACAAGTGCCTTGGTAAACAGTTTTTCTTAATTGCTTTTATTTTCTTTGGAGCCTTTCAATCAAGGGTATGGCAAAAGGAAATGTCTTCCCTGTTCCTGTCCATGCTTGAGCAATTAAATCTTTTTCTGCATATACAGGACCAAAGGTTTAACTTGAACAGGAAAGAGATAATGTTCCCCCTCAGCCTTTCAGAAGTTTTATAGTCTCTGCAGAAATGGAGAAATTGGAGACGGTTCCTTCCTTTGTTCACGTGTTAGAGTCTCCCCTAGTTTATTATCACTTGATTTATGAGTAAGACTTTCTAAGGAAGACACTCACTTGGATTTTTTGTTCATATTCATCAATATCTCCATTTGATACATCTTTTATTCATGACTTGTGAGATGTGGAGAATTCATCTGAAAGCCTAAATCTTTCTTTGGTGTCTCATTTAGTTTCTCTTTCATTTTAGCTTTTATTGTGCTTGGGAGAACCCAGGTGATCTGTAATGCCATTTTCTCTTGTTTCTGTTTTCTTATCTGATTCATAATGGTGCCTTGACTTCCTTCTATCTCTCTAGAATTGTGTTGTTTTCCACTTATCTTTTTTAAACTTTATTTATTTATTTATTTATTTGAGAGAGAGAGAGAGGATAGGCATGCCAGGGTATTTAGCCACTGCAAATAAATTCCAGATGCATGCACCACCTTGTGCATCTGGCTTTACATGGGTACTGGGGAATCGAACCTGGGTTCTTAGGCTTCACAGGGAAGTGCCTTAACTGCTAAGCCTTCTCTCCAACCCATTTATCTTGTTTAAATCTTCATAACAACTCTATAAAGGAAGTACAGGTCCATAATCCTTATTAAATATCCATAAAGCTCTTTTGCCTGTCCTTTCTTTGGCTCTCATACTGTTCCAGTGGTGCTTCCAGCTCCATAGTGATCCCCTAGAGGAGTTTCCCAGGCATTACTGGCTACTGCCATCTCCCTCTAGGAACAGTGACTGCAAGCACCTACAAGCAGTGACAGTGGGAAAGGAAGCAGGGGCAGGGTGGCCATGTGCATCACATGAAAGAGAGCCCATTATTACATCTGGGGAGGGCATAAGCTCTAGGGGGGATCTGCTACTGTTATTTGGCTAAATGGATATATTATACCCACCAAACTGCTCTCTAAGTATGTTTATGCTCATATTTAAGTGCTGCTCTCAGTTTTGGCTAGAGAAGCTTCTCTTTTCAGATGATGGTGACCACTAGGGTTCAAAACTCATCAAAGTGCTTAGAAGTGACAGTGGAGTGTTCAGCACAAAGTGAGACATCTCTGTTATACTTTCTAAGGATCAGGGGCCATTGTAGAAGAATACAAGTGCCAAAGGAGGAGGAGGAGTGCTTTGAAAGACTTTCTTTGAAACACAAAGTGGCTGTGGCATAATAGGAAGAAAAAGTGATGACATCAAAATAGAACAGGGCCATCAGGGAAGTGCAGGTGAAAACTACCTTGAGATGCCATCTCACTCCTGCCAGATTGGCTACCATCAAGAAAACAAATGACCATAAATGCTGATGAAGATGTGGAAAAAGAGGAACCCTTCTACACTGTTGGTGGGAATGCAATCTGGGCCAGCCATTGTGGAAATCAGTGTGGAGGTTGCTGAGACAGCTAAAAATAGATCTACTATATGACCCAGCTATACCACTCCTAGGCATATATCCTAAGAACTCATCTCACAACCTTAGAGATACTTGTTCAACCATGTTCATTCCTGCTCTATTCACAATAGCTAGGAAATGGAACCAGCCTCGATGTCCTTCAATGGATGAGTAGAAAATGAAGGTGTGGTACATTTATACAGTGGTGTTCTATTCAGCAATAAAGAAAAAATGAAATTTGCAAGAAAATGGATAGATCTAGAAAGGATAATACTTAATGAGGTAACCCAGGCCCAGAAAGCCAAACTTTACATATTCTCTCTCATATGTGGATCCTAGCTACAAATGTTTGGATTTCTATGTGAGTTGGACTAAAACTCAGTATCAGAGGCCAGTAAACTATAAAGGGGATATAAAGGGAATAGAAATGGAGGGAGGGGGGACTTAATAGGATGGTATTGTATATATGTAAGTAGAAGAACAGATTAATGGGGGTGAAAAGGCCTAAGTGAGGTCAGGGGAAGAGATTGAGTAAAGGAAAGCTGGAGGGAGGGCTAATCAAAATTGAAGAGGATATGAATAAGCCATATGGAAACATACTTTTTGGGACAATGGAACAACTAGAAGCCATAGATTGTTACTAGAAAATATTCAGTGCCAAGGATGGGATACCTTCTAGTCAGTCGTTGGCCAAGGAAGTTCCTGATGCCCTCAAAACTACACAGGCCATTGCCAAGGCTCTTGGTTTCCCACCAGGAATAGATGGTAAGTCTCTATTCCTGAAGACTCCACATACTTGTGCTTTAAGGTTCTGCTGAGAAATCCTGCTGTAGCTGAACTAAAAATGTAGACCAGCTGACAGAAAGCTGGAAAAAAAAATCCTGCGATGCATGCAGTTCAATGGGAGAAAGAGAAATAACCAGTGGACATACTCAACAGTGGACACTGCAAACCTTACATTTAGCCAGCCAGGCCAAATGAGCCAACAGGTACAATAGTGGCATGTCTGTTATGGGGGAAAGCAACGGCTCTCTAATTGGACTGGAGGCCCGCTCCATGGGAGGTAATACATCCCTGATACTAAAAACCTATGACGGGTAGTCATGAGCCCTAGGGGTGTAACATCTGCTGGTGTCTGGCTAAATGTATACACTATGCTCACCAAACTGCCCAGGAAGCACTTCGCTTAATGTTCATATCCATATATCAATGCTACTCTCATTTTTGGTTAGAGAAGCTTCTCTTTTCAGATGGTGATGACCTTGGGATGACTCACAAGGCACCATGGTGCTGAGAAGTGACAAAGGAGTGTTCAGCTCTGAAATATCTCTAACACACCTTCCAAGGCTCAGGGTCCATTGAGGAAGAGGGGGCAGATAGAATGTAAAGGCAAAGGAAGGGTAGGACTCCTTACAACGTGCTCCTGCAGACACAAAATGGCCTGGATATCCATGACCTCACAGTGCCTGACACTACCTACACAAGACCATCATAATAGGAGGAAAAGATCATGACATCAAAATAAAAGAGAGACTGATTGAGAGGGGGAGGGGTTATGATAGAGAATAGGGTTGCAAAGGGGAAAGTGAGAGGAGGGAAGGAATTACCATGGACTATTGTCTATAATTATGGAACTTGACAATAAAAAAATAAAAATAATAATAATAAGTTAAATAAATAAAACATTTGCCACACAAGCAGGAGTTACTGAATTCTGAACCCCAGGACCCACATGAAGCAAGATGCTACAGGAGAATCACCCAGCTCACAGGCCAGCTAGACTATTGAGTTCAATGAGAAACTATGGTAGGGTGGTGCTTTTCTTTTTTTCTTTTTCTTTTTTTTTTCTTTTTTTGAGATAGGGTCTCACTTTAGCCCAAGCTAACTTGGAATTCACTATGTAGTCTCAGGGCATCCTTGAACTCACAGTTATCCTCCTACCTCTGCATCCAAGTGCTAGGATTAGAGGTGTGCACCACCATGCCTGACTTAAGATGCTTCTTGAGCAGAGGCTGGAAATCACATCTTGCCATAGCAGGTGGAAATAGCAGCAAGAGAGTGAGCTAAACTCTGGCAAGGGGGAGATGGTTATAACACCTCAAAACCTGCCCCAGCAACACACCTCCTCCAGCAAAGTTCCACCTCTCAAACTGCCACCAGCTGGAGAGCGTGCATTCAAAGCCTATGAGTTTATTTGGGGGGACCCACCACAGAGATCCTGGCTCAAATAAGCTGAAAGGACAGAAGCAACATTCAAGATTGCACTCTGACCTTCACAAACATGCTGTGTCGTACACAAGCCCACATATACACAAAATTAATATATGAAAGAAGCCAGCTGGCAGAGGACTGGAAACCCTTTCTTACCTGGGTGACATGCAATAAACAGAGCATGCACAAGAAAAGCCCACAATAGGCAAATGCAGGAGAGGCAGGTATCCCGTAAATGAGCTCTAAATTTGTGAGCGACTTGTGGCCCAGGACTTTTGAGCTTATGTCTTTCCCTAGCTCACTACTTCATTTCCATTCTTGGGAGGGTATTTCTCTTTCTTAACAAACTGTCTCTATTTCTTTTAATAACCATATGTTCTTTGTCTTGGCACACAAGAATTTGGGAACTGTAGCAAATGCCCTCCAAACTCAGATCTGCACTTACAACAGCTGGTGCAGACAGCCAAGAGGTAACATCTGTTCTATTTCTTATTTTCCTTCTTTCTTCACACTTCCCTTTCACTTCCCCAGAGCACTTGAAAGTGATGGGAAAGCTCCTGTAGGAGCCCCAATAACAGTGGGAGGCACCTCTCCATCTCCAGTCATTCCCTTCCATCTCTCTGCTGCCTATGATGCCCCACAGCCAGGGATGAAGGAAAGTCTGGGTCTTTTTTTCTAACCTACTAGGACATAAACTAGAGCAAAGATGTATACACTGGCTGGCGGGAGCTGCCTCGCCTACCTTTGAGAGGCAGGTAACAGAATCCACATTTACTGGGAGATCTATTTAGATCCCACAGTAACCCAGCCATGAAATGGTTAGAACCTGCACAGACTTAACCCTGGCAGCAAATGGGCCTGTGCTCAAATAACCTGCTGACCAGAGTCAGGGACCAGCCTAAACAGCACCACCCACATAATTGAACCACCACCCACATACTCCCCATACCACCAGCATTCATTCACTCACCCCCATCTTCCTTTCCCCATTTCTTTTTTTCCTGTCTAGGCAAGAACTTTCTGAACAGAATACCAATAGCACATGGTCTGGTGAAAGTTAATGTAAAACGCCTCCTGTAGACTCTACTGTTCACATACTTGATCCTCAGCTGGAAGCAATGGTCAGGAAGGTTGTAGAACCTTTAGGAAGTGAAGCCTTACCGGAGAAAGTAGGTCCTTGAAGTGGGCCTTGAGGTTTTGTACTTCAGCTTCATTTGATGTTCACTCTCCGCTTCCTGACTCTGCTGAGATCTGACTTGGGCTTCCAGCTGTGGCCTGCCATGCCTTCCCTCGCATGATGAAACTTCCTCCGTTGGCTGCCTTGATCCCTTTTCCTTCCATACACTGATTCTGGTAAGGTATTTTATCCCAGCAATGAAAAAGGAACTGATACCAGCCCATAAGGACTTTAAAAAGTGTTCAACAATAATGAAACTTGGGTGCATACATATTGTAATTTTATCCAGCTATAAAGTGAAGTAATGAAATTTGCAGAAAAATGAATGGAACTAGGAAAAACCATACAAAGTGATGGAACCCAGGCCAAGAAAGAAAAATAAAGTTACATATTCTCTCTCATATGCAAAGCCTGTTTCATGTTTATATGTGTGTAAAATCTTCAACTTTGCTTCATGTCAGCTCTTCCTGGAATGCTTTTCAATATCAAAGCCATGAATCCTGAGTTTAGCCTGAGTTGAGGCTTCTAAAAGTCTAGGGGAACTTTTCAGTCTGCTGAGGGTGAGAGTGTAGAGCCACATCTCAGTCCCTTCACCATCGACACAGCCACCGAGTCCCTAAGCACTATCATGCCCTCAGACTTTCCCATGGGACTCAGTTCACTAATCCCACTCTTTCCTTCCTCCTTTCTGTAACAGGGTGCTAGGGGTCCAGGAAAGTCCTTGAACCCCAAACCCTAGGTTCATTTCTAATTTTAATCAAAGAATTGAATGATTAAATTATTATATTTACTGAGGAAAGTTCAGAGCCAAGGAAAGGCACCCACGTACCTAGAGATCCCAGGTGGAGGGCCTGGGGGGGGGTGTGGACACAGAAAAGCCGGGTGTGGTGACACATGCCTTTAATTCCACTCAGGAAGCAGAGGTAGGAGGATCACCATGAGTTCAAGGCCATCGTGAGACTACATAGTGAATTCCAGGTCAGCCTGAGCTAGAGTGAGACCCTACCTCAAAAAACCAAACACACAAACACACACACACAAAAAAAAAAAAAAAAAAACATGGGCTGGAGAGATGGATTAACAGTTAAGGCACCTGCCTGCTAAGCCTAAGAACCCGGTTCCAATCTCCAGGTCCCACGTTTAGCCAGATGCAGTGACGCAAGGGTACAATGCCACATTTGCCCACAAGGGGGTGCACTCATCTGGATTTCATTCACAGCAGCTGAGAGACTGCTGGTGCGCCCATTCTCTATCTGTCTCCCTCCCCTTCTCTCTCTGTCTGTCTCTCTGTGTCTCTCTCCAAAAATAAAAAAATAAAAAAAAACAATAACCAAAAAAAAAAAAAACTGCAGAAAGAAAAGAGAAAATTCAAAGGGCTCCTGCCATGTGGGGAGATGGAGGGATAAAAGAGCCCATGTGGAGAGTAAGGGCTAGGGGGCCCTTCCATCTGGGCCTGGGTCCAGGCCCAGGCCAAACCAGCCCAGGCCCAGCTGAGGGAAAAACTCACTCACAGTTAGAAGTTGCCAAGTGGTCAGAGATCCTGCCTTCCCCTTGCAAAGGTATTTATAACCTTTTTAGTGGTGCGCTGTCTTCCGGTTCAGGTGAACCAGAGGGCCAGCTAGCTGGTTAGACTAGGGGCTGTCTCAGGAAGAGACACCAAGTTCCAGGGGCTGAACTTGACCAGTTACAATGTTTCCTATGAAAGATGTCACTCCCAGAAGGGTTCCTGGTTATTTATGGGAAAATGGGTCTAGGAACTAGGCAAGAGATAAGAAGTCAGATCATCTTTGATTTCTAGCAAGTGCAAACTTTCTTTCCTGCCTGTTTTACCTTCAGGGGTCCAGTCGCTCTAACTGTATCCCCCTCCCATTTCCTTTCACCATCCTGGAGACCCTCCAGAATGATGGGGTCCAGGCTTGGGCATGTGAATTGCAACAGCTTTTGCTCACCTCCTCCTCACACAGAGGTAATTCCCTAGAGGCCTACCCCACCCAGGGGCTCAGGCAGAGGGGGTGGTTTTGATGAGAAAGCCCACTACATTGTTAACCAGGGTCCTCATGACCACCAGCCACACAGGCTGATCCCTTCAGTTGTGCCAATGGATAGTTTTTAACAGGACCAACCTTTGGTGGGGACAGGGGCTTAAAGTCTGCTCCACACCAACATCTCAATTGGCTTAAAGGCTGAAGAGTGAGACACAAGCAGTAGCACAGCCTGGCAAGATGGGAAGTCCAACTGACTGCTGTCCAGTAGCTAAATGGACATCTGGGAAGTGGAATGCAAATCAGGCTGAGACGCGCAGGTATTTCCCCGCTCAGGACTCCTAGACATCTGTTTTATTTGCTTCTGCTTTGCCATACCTGCTCTCACATATTTCCTGCTCATTTACTATAGACAACATTATGTCCGAGAATATGGATTTAATCTCCCAGATGTAAACCATCACCTTAAGGATAAGATCCAAGAAAGAGAAAGAGAATAAAAGACAACCCCCATCTAACTGCCCATGTAACATACAAGCTTCCTTGCTGGACCCAGGAACCTAGTAGGTCAGGACTACTTTAGAACTTCTTAAGAGAGTGATTTTAGGGCTGGAGAAATGGCTTAGTGGTTAAGGAGCATGCCTGAGAAGCCTAAGGACCTCGGTTCAAATCTCCAGGTCCCACGTAAGCCAGATGCACATGGTGGCGCATGCGTCTGGAGTTCGTTTGCAATGGCTAGAGGCCCTGGCGTGCCCATATTCTCTCTCTCTCTAATAAATAAAGAAAGAAAGAAAAATATAATCTTCAAAAAATTACTAAAAAAAAAAAAAAGAGAGAGTGATTTTATTCCACAGAGGCTAAAACAATAACCCCAGAGATGCTTGCTGCAGGGAATATCATTGCAATGTTGTGGAGCTTAGTCCCAGGAGAGAACCGTGTAAACAACTGGCTCAAACACACTAGCTCCCAGAACAATTTGGGGCTCGAATCAGGGTTTCTGATTTCTCTGTGGCTATGCTCAGAGATGCCCGAGGACACACTTGGTTTGAAAGATGAGAAGAGGATGTTCTACTTGCCGGGTCTCTGTGAGAGCTCCAGGTGGTGGTAGGGATACTTTTCTCCACTCCAGAGGATCTGGTCCTTGCTTCTTTGGCCCTAGGACTGCCCACTGTAATTATACTCAAGAATTAGAGTAGGCTTGATCCTGACAACCTAAAGAAAAAGAAGCCAATACTTCACAGTGACACTGTCTGGCCTCCATATAAGCTGGATGAGGGGGGAATGTGGCCAAAGTGCTGTAGATTTTCATACTGACAAGTTCTTTGTCTCACAACCACACACACACACACACACACACAATACACACACACACACACACATGCACACACACACACAATTAAGCACATAGATGATGAGGACTAAAGCAAAGGAGATTTTTTGAACAAAAGGTGGAAAAACCCCAAAGTGTCAGACAAGCATGCTTGGGATTTCAGCTGGCCTCCAAAGAAAAAAGGAGAAGTTATGCTTTTAGTGTTAGAACTCAGAAAGGCAGGTAGGCTCCATGAGAGTCTGTGAGTAACTGCCCCAAGGGAGGGACTTCTGGAGGCATACTATATCACTTCATTCCTACCTCCTTAGCTTGTATGTAGTTGAGAGGTGGTCTTGTCCAGGTGAGTGATTGACAGGCTCCACCCAGGCAGTCAGAGGGGAGGTAGAATTCCTCTTCCAAAGACCTCCAGGCCTATTAATGTCTGCCTACCTATAATGAAAGGATGGAGCCAGGCATGATGGTGCATGCTTTTAATCCCAGCACTCTGGAGGCAGAGGTAGGAGGATCACTGTAAGTTCAAGGTCAGCCTGAAAAACACAAGAGAACAAGCTAAAATTTAACAGTAAGTATTCCCGGCAGCTTATGACTATGTTGCAGCAGTGAAATGTGGATATGCAATAATTTGATGAACAAGAAGAAAAACCAATCTTTTTCATCAACAGCATATTTGTCAACAATATAGAATTGTTCAGAACCAGAAACTAAAAGCAATTAAGCAGCTCCATGGTCAGTTCATAAAGAGTTTGGAGGACTTAGATACAGTAAACTTAGAAAAAAATAGCTATGTGGCACAAATTATCATAGGAATTTAGCAAGAGGTGACAAATGTTCACAAGTCTTTGGAACGCATGTTATTCTGATGATTCTTTGAAGAAAGAACTTGAACTAAGTAATATGACACAGTTAAACATTAGCTAAGAGGTCTGTCTTCAGAGTAGAAATTCTAGTTTAACTTATTACATCTTTATTCACTATCTTGTTTAAGTGCAAAACCTTATTCCTGTTAACTTCTAAACAAAATCTAAACAGTTATGTGAGTAGTAACAATTTCTGTATATCAGGTATGTAGCTCTTTAGTTGGAATAGTGAATTTTTCTCTCCAACGCTGTTAATTTTTATCAATAAAGATGAGTTAAATTATTAAAAGTATATATACATGTATAAAATTGTCAATAAAAAGTTTTTACAATGTGTATGCTTGTGTGTGGATGTGAGTGTTTTGGGAATATATTAAAAGGTCTGATAAGTACATACCTACAAACAGATATACTTAACTTCTTAAAACCTATTACAATGGCATTTAAGAGTTTATTAAATGTTTCATAAAGCACTAAGATGCTATTTGTTTATAAATGTTACAAGACAACATTCATTGGAATCTTAAGCTGTGAAGTTAACATTGGATAAATAGATTTTGATAGTGATTTCCCTTCAAGACAGGTTCTAGGGTATCATTATTTAGGTGGGAAAATGAAGAAGGAATGAGGAAAGAAGGAGAGAAGAGGTATAGTATGAAAGTATGTGGACTGGAGGTATGACAAGTATGAATGGAAATATTTTAGCTGAAGAAATGGAGGACGCTTTTATAGTCATATATATAAAAGTGAGGGATGCTCATAGAGGCATATTTGTTGAAGTATAGGTTAAATCATGGTGAGTTAACAATGTACAATATTGAAAGCAGTTATAAAAATAACCAATTTCGAGCTGAGAAAAAGGCTCAGCAATTAAGGGCACTTATTTGCAAAGCATGCCATCCCAGGTTCAATTTTCCAGCACCCACGTAAAGCCAGATGCACAAAGTAGCACATGTACCTGGAGTTTATTTGCAGGAGCAAGAGATTCTGGCATGCCCATGTTCTCTCTTTCTTTCTGTCTCTCTCTTTGTGTACCCCCTCTCTCTTCTCTTTCTGTCTCTTTTTCTCTCAGTCTACCTCTCTCAACAAAATAAAAATTCTAAAAAATAAAAACTGTAACATTTTTTAAATTAGTCTTTAAAAAGTCACCAACTAGAAAGAGAAATAAAACCTTAGAAAAAAGACAAAAACAAAACCAGATGACACAAAATATAAAAAACAAACAAAAAGAAAAATATAATGAAAACATGCTAGCATACAAACCACCCGGCAGAGAAAACAATAACAATCAAAGAAAGACAAAACAATTATGAAATTTACAAGAAAGAGATGAATCTGGAAAAGATTATACTAAGTGAGGTAACACAGGCTCAGAAAGTCAAATGTTGCATGATCTCTCTCATACAAATGTTTAGATTTATATGTGAGTTGGAGTAAGTCAGTAGCAGGTGCTAGAGAGATGGTTTAACAGTTAAGACACTTGCTTGCAAAGCCTAAAGACTCTAGTTCAATTCCCCAGTACCCACATAAGCCAGATGCACAAGGTGGTGCATGCATCTGTAATGCATTTGAAGTAGCAAGAAGCCCTGGTATACACATTCTTTCTCTCTTTCTATCTGCTTCCCTCCCTCTCTAAAATAGACAAATTAAATATATTTTTTAAAAGTCAAGCCGGGCGTGGTGGCGCACGCCTTTAATCCCAACACTCGGGAGGCAGAGGTAGGAGGATCACTGAGAGTTCGAGGCCACCCTGAGACTACATAGTTAATTCCAGGTCAGCCTGGACCAGAGTGAGACCCTACCTTGCAAAACCAAAAAAAAAAAAAAAGAAAAAAAAAAGTCAGTAGTAGCCAGGAAGCCAGAAAGAGGCTGTGAGGGAAGGAGGAGAAGGGAGGGTTTAAGGAAGGATATAGCAGGTATCTAAGAAGAGGGGCAGAGTACTTGGGATCAAATGGTCTAAGTGAGGTTGGGGAGGGGATGGAAGAGAGAAGGGAGTAGGAGGAGGGTTAATCAGAATTTAAGATGTTATGAACAAGCCATGTGGAAAGCTATTTCCTCACTAGATAATAATATATACATTTTTTAAAGGAGTTTGATGCTGAAGAGGTGGTTCAGTTATTAAATGTGGTTCCTTGCAAAGCCTTGTGGCCCAGGTTCAATCCCCAGTACCTACCAAAGCCAGATACACAAAGTGACATGCATCTGGAGTTTGTTTATAATGATAAGAGGCCCTGGTGTGTCCCTTCCCTTCCCCCTTCCTTCTTTCCTTCCTTCCTTTCTCCCTCTCTCTCTCTCTCTCTCTCTCTCTCCCCTTTCCCCTTGTAAATAAAAAGTAAAAAGTAAATAAAATGTTCTTTGAAAGAGAAGGCTGGGAAGATGGCTCAATAGTTAAGGGCTCTTGGTTTCCCACCAGAACTAGATGGTAAGACCCTATTGTTGAAGACTGCACATGCTCAGGCTGCAGGTTACTGAGAAATCAAGCTGGAGCTAAGCTGGGCGCTTCCTCCCTGTTGACTAGCTATCATGATGCTGGAAAAAGCTATGCAG
Source organism: Orientallactaga sibirica (assembly GCA_036365145.1). Taxonomy (NCBI): domain Eukaryota; kingdom Metazoa; phylum Chordata; class Mammalia; order Rodentia; family Dipodidae; genus Orientallactaga; species Orientallactaga sibirica. The sequence goes on along the minus strand of JAEOAD010000011.1, from coordinate 39,959,539 downwards.
CCTGTTGTCAGAGAAAAGTCATCAATAGCTTAACCAACAGTGGACCCTGCAAGTTGTACCGCTGACTAGCCAGGCCAAATATAAGTGCCAACTGGTGCAATGGTGGCATGTTTATTTTGGGGAAAACCAACTGCTCTCTGATCAGACTTGAGACCCACTCCATGACAGGGAATTCCTGGTACTGAAAACCTAATCAAAAGTTTGTGGCTAGGGAGGTCATAATCCCTCATTAGGAAGGCATTGGTCATGCCAATGGGGATTGTGGGTCATGCATTGTGGGGGCAGCAGTCAGTTATGGGGGAGAGGCAATGTCTCTGTGCAAAATGTCCCAACTTGTGGCTCTAACAATCTTTCTGCAAAATTCCCTCAGCCATGTTGGGTGAGTTTTAAGTTTACTGCTCTGATGGGCTCTTAGGAGCCCCTGGATATCTGGTTTGGTAGGTGTTGAGTGTCCTCAGTATCTATCTCCTTCACCCTTGTGCTGATATCAGGTTCACTAAGAAAGCAGCACTCTTGCTCATTTCCCCAATTCCTCTGTGGTTTCTGCTGGAGCCAGGGTGGAGTGCACTGGGTTGTTTATCTCCTCAGGTCCAGCTCCCGTCTGAAAAGAGAAGCAGATTTTCCAACAGAGAGTGAAGTTAGCACTGGTTAAATGGGACAACCATTATTAATTTAGAGAGAAGTTAAAGGGTGTAGACCCTCTGAAGATTAGTGGGAGCTTGACATACGAAAGCACAATCATTATTTGGATATGATTCTGTTTTGTTTCCCAGTTCCAGATATGGTTTCCTTTCCACTGAGCAGATCTGTTAGCCAATCCAAGAGCAGTTAGTTACCCACCATGGCTATGTGCCACTATTGCACTGTGTGAGCATCACATCAGGTTGTTTGCTTCTGAGCCCCTTAGACTTTGAGTTGCTTGGACAGATGTTGGCCACTTTCCCCCAGTAGCTCATGTAGCTCCTTCCAGCACTAGATGGGCTAATTGTCTGGGGACTGGCTCTTCTCCAGATTCCATCCAGGTCTCTCTATGGTCCTTGCCAACAGCTTATGGTATCTTCAGCAGTAGGGTCTTATCATGGTACATTTTCTATATGCAATGAAGTTGTCAATAAAAATCTTTTTTTTTAAATGTCAAAACTGGCAGATCCCTGCTCTGGTCTGCGCTCTGTGTCTTGGTGTTTCAATAGTCTGAGGACAGATTCCCAGAGCTGTACGTGGGTGAAACTCCACTGTACAGAACCAATTCTGGTTTGTGGGCATGGGTGGAGGCTAGAGAGGACAACTTACAGTTTGATGAGTGGTGGAAGCAGGCTTTGTTGCAAGGAGCCTGAACTTATAGCAACTACTTGGCAGAGGTAGGGCCTGGCCCTGCACATGCTGTTCTCACAGCAACTGATAGAAGGAGGCAGGACTTTATGTGTTACTCTCAGGGTGACTTGGTAAAGGCAGTATTTTGTTCTGTGCAACTGATCTGACAGTGACTGGTGAGTGGAAGTATTATATGATTATATAAGTATGGTTGCTATAATTAAAGATTTAATTTTTTTCTTAAAGTCAGATTTTTTAAATCACTCTGCTCTAGATATTAATTTTTTTATAATTTATTTTTTCTTTATATTATTCTGATTTTACATTCATAGTGTTGGCTCCATTATCCTCCTCCCTGTCCTCCCTCTTCCAAAGAGACCCTTATCAATGGGGATTATGGGTCATGCATTGTGGGGGTAGTCAAGAGTTCTGGGGGGTAGGCCAAGTCTCTGTGCATAATGCCCCAACTTGTGGCTCTAACATTCTTTCCTCCCCCTCTTCCGTGAATTTCCCTGAGCCACATTGGGGTCATTTTAGTTCTGTTTCAGTGATGAGGTTTTGGGAGCCTCTGTGTCTCTGGATATCTGGCTTAGTTGGAGTTGGATGTTCTCTGTGTTTATCTCCTTCAGCCTTTTTCTGGTGTTGTGATCACCATGAACACTGTACTCTTGCCCTTCCCCCGCATTACTCTATGGTTTCAGCTGGGGCCCTGGTGAGGTGTGATTGGCGGATCCTCCCTTCAGGTTTGTTATTCATCTGAAAAAGATAAGCAAATTCTCCAACAGAGAGAGAAGTTAGTACTAAATAGAAGGGATGGCCATAGATATTTTGGAGGGAATTTTATATGCGTATGCTCTCTTCTAGCCCACATTTGGAGGTATCTTGATCTTGGAGACTGAGCTCATTTTTTTTTGGGGGGGGGGTTCGAGGTAGGGTCTCACTCTGGCCCAGGCTGACCTGGAATTAACTATGTATTCTCAGGGTGGCCTTGAACTCATGGCGATCCTCCTACCTCTGCCTCCCGAGTGCTGGGATTAAAGGCGTGTGCCACCACGCCCGGCTTGAGCTCATTTTTTGTATATGGTTTTGACTTATTTCCCAGTTCCAGCAATGAGTTCCATTCCACTGATTAGATCTATTAGCAAAATCAAGAGCAGTTGGTTACCCACCATGGCTGTTTGCCACTACTGCACTTGTATGAGCATTACGTCAGGTTGTTTCCTGCTGGGTATCTTATACTGCAAGTTGTTTGGACAGATGTTGGCCATTGTCCCCCAGTTGCTCGGGTAGCACCTTCTGGCACTAGACTAGCTAACTGTCTGGGGACTGACCATCTTCCAGATTCTGGCCAGGACTCTCAATGTTTGGTCTCACACACGTATACTGTCTTTGACAGTAGGGTCTTACCATTAACCTTTAAAAAAAAACTTGAAGGACTGAAGAGATGGCTCAGGGCTTAAAGGCACTTGTATGCAAAGGCTATTGACCTGGCTTAAATGTCCAAGCACCATGTGAAACCAGATGCAAGAAGTGGCACATGCATGTGGAGTTCCTTTGCAGTGGCAGGAGGACCTCCCTAACGTACCTATTCTCTTTCTGTCTCTCTCTCTCTCTCTCTCTTTCTGTCTCTTTCTCACTCTTTTTCTCTCTCTCTCACTCTGCCTCTATTTCTTTCTCTCTCTCTCAATAAATAAATTTTTTAAAAATTTAAATTAATTTTAAAAATCTTTAAAGCCAGGCATGGTGGCTCATGCCTTTAATCCCAGCACTCGGGAGGCAGAGGTAGGAGGATCACCATGACTTCAAGGCCGCCCTGAAACAACTACATAGTGAATTCCAGTTCAGCCTAGACTACAGTGAGACCCTACCTCAAAAAAACCAAAAAAGAAAAAAAAAGAAAGAAAGAAAGAAAGAAAGAAAGAAAGAAAGAAAGAAAGAAAGAAAGAAAGAAAAGAAAAGAAAAGAAACTTCAAAAGAAGGCAATGAGATTCAGACATTCCAAGTTAACTTTTAATTTTGGCTTTGGGGATTTTCAACAATAAATAAAAGAAAAAAATAAAAGAAAAACAGTCCAAAAAGCCTGAGGGAAATGATTAAATACACAAAAACAAGCCCAGCTAAGATCTTTAGCCCTGGGAAATAATATATGTCCCTAGACAGATAAGTACCTGCTACCTTGAATGAAGAGAGAACACAGGTGCTCTGTTTGCCCCAACTGTAAGGAACCAACACACTGGAAAGAACTGCCCTCAACTAGGCTCAGATAAAAAGGGCTTTGCCTCTCTTCAAAGAGGAAAACGCTATAAGGGACAATGTCTTTTCCCCTGAAGGTAGTATGGCCTCAAATGATGCAACCCAAGTTTCCCTATGAAAGTGTCAGTCAAGCCAGTACAGATGGCCACTGAAGCACTTCAGATGACTCAACATAACAGCTAAAGTTATGAATATTTTTCCAATATTGGCACTTTGTCTTTTTTCTTAATCAATAACCCAAGACCCCTAACTAAATGAACTTGAGTAGTAAACAATGTTAATGGGAAAACCCAAAAACCAAAGGAATTTTTGTTGTCAATTCTAACCTTAGGAATTGTCATATACATGGCCCCTAACAAGGCCTCACTGAAAAGTTTCAGCATTTCCTAGACACACAGCTTACTTGTTCAACTAGAATTTATGACATGTAAATGTCTAGGCTGCCTATTGACTGTAGCAGCCAAAACAGTACTGATAAAGGAGCCTTGCCAAAGATATAATCATCTTCAGATGTCTGCCAACACCTTCTCAGGGTAGATAAAGACCTACTCACCCAAACTAAAAAACTCAAAAGTAATTTCCTAAAATAAAGCCTTTAACTTTTTGCGTCTCCTAAACCTTAACAACTCCTTTTAGAAAAGGCCAGTAGGGCTGGAGAGATGGCTTAACTGTTAAGGCATTTGCCTATGAAGCCTAAGGACCCTGGTTTGATTCTCCAGGACCCACGTAAGCCAGATGCACAAGGGGACACATGCATCTGGAGTTCGTTTGCAGTGGCTACAGGCCCTGGTGCACCCATTCTCACTTTCCCTCTCTATGTCTCTAATAAATAAATAAAAATGCCAGTAATAACCTACAAAGTGAAAAAAGGCTAGAAGACATTTTGAAAATTTTCTTCAGACAAAAATGCCTTAACTTCTTAAATATAAAGATAAGTTCTATTTATAAACTTGTCAGTAGTTGTAACCTCACTTTATGTTTTCTTCAGTATTTTGACACTGTTGGTACTCAGCACTATCTTCCATTTAATCTATTCCATCATTTGATTCCTTCTAACAGTTGTCTTTTTGTATTTTGCCTCATTCTCAATATACAACCTTTTGCATGTTCTTTTCAACAGCCTGAAGGATCACACCCCTGAGAACAAGTTATACAAAGAGGGATCTCCTGGGATAAGATTGTGGTACCCTGGTTCTCACACTCTCTGAGGTCATTGGTTGGTGTAATCATGTTACTTTTGCTTAAAACTTGTATTTTCAATTTTATAAAATTTTTGTCTTCTAAGATATATGGCAATTTCAAACTAAACTTATAATGCAAAGATTCCAGCCAACTGTTACACCAAGAAATCCAAAGCCCTCTCTAGTCATAGATAAAGCTCGGAGAGTTTTGTGATCCATCTTAGGTCAGACCTATGCCACTTGGCAGCATGGAAGAAGTTACAGAAAACTGATCATCATCCTCTGATCCCAAAAAGGTTTCTGGGACCATGGCTCTCGGGGAAAAGTTGTAGCAGGAGAACAGGGACTAGAGAGATTAATATATGAACGAAACCCTTCCTCATCCAGGCTATGTGTAATAACAGAGCATGTGTGAAAAATACTATTATACGGGAGTGTGAGAGAAGGCAGAAACTATTTAAATGATCTATAAAGGGCCAGTACTCTTCCAGCATTTGGCATTTTGAGTCTTGGTCCTGTCCCGGCTTGCTAGCTCACTTCTATTCTCAGAAGTGCCTTTCTCTTTCTTAATACACTCTATTTCTAACTATGTGCTTCTGGTCCAATTTATTGTCCCAGGACACAAGAACTCAGAAACCTCACCAGTGTGCTTTGGACTCTGATCTGCTTTCATAAGCGGGCAGGGTGCTGGGCCCTTTGTCCCTCTTTCCAATGTGCCACATTTAATAAACCTCATCTTTCTACTTTTTGCTATCAGTGTGTCATTAATTGGACTAGTGAAGATAGGTGGCCGAGTCTATGTTGTTAATGCTTTCAGAGTCCAGCCTGTGACCCTAAAATCTCCAGTAACGGGATTCGGTGGTGTGCCTTCTTGTATTGGTGGCTGTTTGAGCTTTGTGACTAAGGCAGAGTCATCTGGAGGTGTAGCCTGCATGGCGGGGGCCCGGGCGGGGGGAGGAATTTCCGGGCAGCCATATTCATTCTTGTGTCAGCTCAATTTCAGAGACAGTAGAGGAGAAGGGGTTCAGGAAAGGCCAAGATGAATTGTTCTTTAGGAAAGAAGTTTATTAATGAGAGCTATTAACACAGAGAAAGTCTGGCAGGGGTACTTAAGAGAGTGTCCGTAATAGTCACCAGATAAAGCAAATTGTTTGCTTTTAAATTGTTTATTTTTTATTAGTTATTTATTTGTTTGAGAGTGATAGACAGAGAGAGAAAGAGGCAGATAGACAGAGAGAGAATGGGCAGGCCAGGGCCTCCAACCACTGCAAACGAACTCCAGATGCATGCACCCCCTTATGCATCTGCCTTATGTGGGTCCTGGAGGATCGAGCCTCAAACCAGGGTCCTTAGGCTTCACAGGCAAGTGTTTAACCGCTAGGCCATCTCTCCAGGCCCAAATTGTTTGCTTTTAATAGTTTTCAAGTGAGTTAGGACTCTGAGGGTGTCTTTGAAAGCATTGTAGCCTTATCTCGGTTCCTAGGTAGGCAATAACTCAGCAGTGAAGGTGCTAGAAGCTCTGCAGTCACACCAAGCTTACACTAAGTCAGTAGCCTTCAGGGTTCTTGTCTTATGAATCTGAGGAATGAATTTCACAGACAATGGGAGGGTGAAATTTAGAACGGTTTTTATTAGAACCTGAGACAGGAGGAAGTCTCTAGGGATAAGGAGAACTCACCTGGTAACTGATTGAGATTCCTATGTGAAGGGGAATTCCTTCAAGGAAGAAAAAAACAAGATCCACCAGGTTTCTAGATAGGGGTCTGGCTCCTGGGAGAGGGGGCAATCTTCCCAGGAATCTTAATTCTCTAGGAAATAATGTAATCTCCTCCGAAGGAATAATTCTGGTTCAATTGTAATTATCCAGGAAAGAAAGGGATAAAGGGAAAACCAGATTCTCCTTACAGGCCCATGGATACTTCCTGCTTTTAGCCAAGGAGACAGCTATTCACTCTGGGGTTCCTGTTACTGTCAGCTACCTAGCCAATTTCTATGTCCTATTCTTCACAAGGGTGCTATACCATGAGGCAGCAAGCTTAGTTGATAAGCCATATGCCTGCAGTCAGGTTGCCTCTGATTCCTGGATTGCAGGGGGAGGAAGAGGACTTGGATTGCTGTGAGGGGTGAAAGATACAGGGTCATAGCAGGTGTCTGTCAGCTATGGGTAGAGAGAATGCTGCTGCAGGTGGGGCTGGCCTGATCTGTGAGGCAACTGTAGCTGTAATCTAACAGTGACATGCTTCCATCATAAGAGGTCTGGTACATGAGTACAGGGATCCCCTAGAAACAATTAAAGGACGAGAGCAGTGTCTGGAAGTAGCATGAATGTAACAAGATTTCTGGCAAGCCACGCAGCAGTTGTCTGGCAATAAGCCATGTAACAGAGGCCAAGATGGCTGCCTGGTGGGAGCTTGCTTGTGGAAGGGAGGAGTTACAATAGGAAAGGGACAAGTGCCTAGTGTGTTCTGCCTTAGCCTCTGATTTGACAGATGAATTAGATGAAAGAAGGATGCTGGCTTGCCACTTCTTGTCGTTAAGGTGACCAGAGGGAAAAGAGCTGAATTAGCTCTGTGCTAAAGAGCCTCTCCTCAGATCCAAAGCCCTTGGAACCCATGGGAAGAGTCAGATAGTGAAGAGAGAGTGAGCAAGGTAAAAATAATAGGTGATATCGCTCAGGTCGGATATTTAAGTCAAAGAAAGGGGGAAATCCATGATTCAGCAAGCAGACAGGGGCCTCAACGATGGCTTAGCGCATTCTGATGGGTAGTATGGTGGTCTGAATGTGTATGTATGTCTCCCATAGAATTGGGTGTTTTATTAAGCTTATAACTTGGGTCTTCAGCCACCTGGATGGAGGAGGTGTCACTGAGGGAGAATCTTGGAGTCCAGCCCAAAGGTGTGTTTGGGGACGGATCTGAATTTCAGCCCAAGGTCTGCAGAGAGGTCTGAACTCTAGGGATCCTGCTTATAGATGGTTTATGCTTGCTGGTTTTTGGTGTTTGCTGGCTGGTGGTAGTTTCTCTCTGCTTGCATTGATGAGTGGGACCCAGCTTCTTCCACCAGTGATGGAATCTGCATCTGTAAGCTTGAAATAAACTCCATTCCTCCCATACACTGTGTCTGGTTTGGATGTTCATCCCACTATCACGGAGCTGTCTACTACAGGGAATACTCTGCCTCGGAACTTCTTGAATTGGGAAAGATTTTTTTTGAGCAAAAAGTGAAAGAACCTTTCATGGTTCATTTTGTAAAGCTGTACAACATAGGAGCAAATAGGATTGAAGGAGGAATAGGAGCAGGATAACTTTTTTACTTTTACTTTTTAATATATTTTATTTTTATTTATTGACTTGAGAGAGAGAGAGAGAATGGGCATGCCCGGGCCTCCAGCCACTGCAAACAAACTCCAGACACATATACCAACATGTGCATCTGGCTTACATGGGTCCTGGAGAATTGAACCTGGGTCCTCTGGCTTTGCAGTATAGCTTTCTTATAGGCAGCCAGCCAGGGACAGAGGCCCAGGAAAACATGGATGCCATGGTGCCTTCTCTAGCAGAACTAGACCCTGCATCTAACCCAGTCTTACCTAAGATGGCTACAAGCAACACTCCCCAGCATAGCTTGCTGCTTCTTCAAGCTTAGCACACCTGATTAAACTGGCCCCTCCTGAGTCAGCCTCCTGAGCCTACCTTCCAATCAGGTTTCTGAGACACCTTTGTCTAAAGACAATCATTCTAATTGGACATTGGCCTGGCATGTGTGTATAAATCTCTCTTCACTCTCCTGGTCTTTGCTTCCTGGTTAGTCAGCTCTCCCCCTTCTGGGAATAGGGAGGATTTTTTTCTGCCTGGGTATTTTACTGCTTTTTTTGTTTTGTGTTTCTTGATGCTTTCCTCTTTTCCTGTGCATGAACTCTCTTTAAGATCCAAGTCTGTTACCATGGCTTAGTCTTCTCTGACCCTCTATGTAATCTTTTGATTTGTCCTCTCATGCTTTGCCTTCCGTGTGTGTGTGTGTGTGTGTGTGTGTGTGTGTCCAGTGTCCAGACTTTTCTCTATGTGAGGAAGACTTTCTCCATCTCCCCTCCCTCTTCCCAAGAGGGAGAACTCCTTTTTAGCTTGGGCTTTCCTGCCAGCCTTCCCTCTGGATTCCACTTGTCCCTAAAATAAAACTCATAATTTATCCTCCTTGGAGTCCATGTTTTCAATTCTTTTTTTTTTTTTTTTTTTTTTTTTTTTTTTGGTTTTTCGAGGTAGGGTCTCACTCTGGTCCAGGCTGACCTGGAATTCACTATGTAGTCTCAGGGTGGCCTCGAACTCTCGGCGATCCTCCTACCTCTGCCTCCCGAGTGCTGGGATTAAAGGCGTGCACCACCACGCCCGGCTTCATGTTTTCAATTCTTTGCAAACTTGGATAAGGGACCAAAAATTGGGGTCCATGGGCCTGAAGCTCCTGCATCTTTATGGAATTTAATCCCTCTCTAGACCCAAAATCCTGCATCATAATTACTCTGCATGCTATGGAAACAGAGCAACTGAGTAATGTTACCATTCATCCCTCCTTGAGGCAAAGGCTGAATAACCGAGGCATATGAGGGAAATCCTTAACAATGAGCTGCCTCATGCAAGCTATTAGGGACATTTGAATATCAGGGACTGGGTCACAATAGAGGAAGGGACAGGCATTACTGAGTGACCTGACGTGAGATTGGTGGTATTTGATGTCTGATTCACTGAACCAGGTAGGAATACTAAGAAAGAAGTTTAATCCAGCAGGAGATCACGAAACTGATATGGAGCTTCGGAGAGTTAATGTCTAGTGTCAGACATCCCCCGGCCTCCCAATTGTCTTGCCCACCTGGAGCTCCACTCCTAAATCCATGGTCCACTCTGGAGTGACACCAACTTTCACCTCCTCAAGCCCTGTAGGGCCTGGGATGGGTCTCTTGTCCCTTATAGTCCTGGGGAAGAAGTCAGACAGGAAAACCCTGTTTTCCTATCATTGCGTGCCACATGACATTTAGATAATAGCAGGATGATGCCTTTGATCTCAAAATTCCTGGTACTTAGATAACTTCATGCAGTGCAATAGCAAATAGCTAGAGACTCCTTACATAAGCCTTTTCTACTTCTGAAACACCCTGCCAATCTTAAACTACATGTAAATCCTATCACTACATCAGGCCTTCTGTCCTTCTTTGGCCCCTCCCCCACCCCGTTGCCTTGCTGCGGAATCAGGCAGCCCTTCCTTTTCAACCCCTCCTTGTTACTTCCTCCTCACTCCTTTTCCGCCAGGTTTGATGCTAAAAGTAGCTGCCTAGGGCCTAGGTGGCCAGGGCCACCGCCATCTCCTGCATGTGGACTGTATGCCTCTCAGCTTCTTTTCTCCCTAGGCCACTGCAGCTGCCCAGACCTGCCACGGAGAATGGCACTGCAAATCAAAGCCTGTAGCCTGCAGCTTCAGCCTTCAGTTTCTGTTCCTGGCCAGACTTCCCCTCCCTCCTGATTTGTGGTCAGTGTCAGCCTATGAGTATTCTTTTAAAATCAGCCCGACCTGACTAACCTGACTGATTAACTTGAAAATAAAACCAGGTTTCGTTTCGTAAGACTGATTATGATCCAAAGCACATGTCTGTTCCTCAAAGCACCCCCATAATTCTGTATTTAATCCACAGGCTGACTCTAGGTTAGAGCATAGCCAGCCAACAAGAGCCAAATCCCTAAGCCTCGCTTCCTCTTCTCCATCCTGTACACACTTGTTCAACAACTTCATATAAAGGATTCAAAAACCAATTAAGGGCTGGAGAGAGGCCAGCCTGAAACTACAGAGTGAATCCAGGTCAGCCTGAGCTACAGCAAGACCCTACATTGAAAAGCCAAAAAAATAAGTAAATTAAATAATAATAATAAAGTTATTCTCCCCTTTTAATCTTGTTACATGTTCTTTGAGTTTCTTTTTATAATATTCATAATTGTGTTTCATATAATTGCTTTTGTATGTCATTTTGTCTGCTGGTCAACTGTTAAATGTATTCATGTCGAATTTTTTTGTCATGTGGATGTGTATATGCTGTGCATGCATGTGCATGTGTATGCTTCTTGTGTGGGGGAACATGTGTACGTGTGGGCACATGTGTACATTTGTGTGCATGTGTGTGAAGGCCAAAAGCTGATGTTGGGCATCTTTCTCCATCCCTGTCCCCTTTATGTACCAAGGCAGCAGAGCCTCTCACTTGAGCCCAGAGCTCACCAGTTCAGCTAACCAGCTTGCCAGGGATATCACCTGTCTCTACCTCTAGAGTGATGGGATTACAGGCAGCTGTCAACCCTCCCAGCATTTATGTAGGTGGTGGGGGTCTGAACTCTGACTGTCACACTTGTGCCACAAGCACTTTATCCACTGGACCATCTGCCAAGCCCCTCATGTTGATTATTTTCATGTGAATTGTCTATATGTCATTCTATGTCCTAAGCAATAATAATAATTATTATTATAATTATAATAATAAATAATAGTGCTGGATGTATTGCCATACGTGATTTGAAGATATATAGTCACAGTGATAGAAGACATAGAATTAAACCTTCACAGCCACAGCGACCTAATTTTTGGCAAAAATGTCAAAAACATACATTAGAAAAAGAAGTCTTCAATAAATGGTACTGGGGAAACTGGATATCCATATGCATTTATATCCATATTTCACTTTGCACAAAAATCAATTCAAAATAGATGAAACAGCTTAAACCCTTTGAACTTGCTAAAGGAAAACACAGATAAAACACTTCACATACTCCACATACACATACAAATAAAAAGGTAGAAAGTGACTGAGGAAGACACCAAACCTCAACCTATAGCCTCTACATGAATGCACATATATGTGTGCCCTACACATCTATGAACATACATGCACACCACACACATGAATGCAGAAAAGACAAATGCCATAATGAAGTCCATTACTTTGTATGCTAATTTTTAAAACCTAATTAAAAAAATAAAAGTCATGACATTAAACAAATCTCAACCTGCAGTGGGTCTTCTTTGACTTAAGTCTACTAGATGGCTTAAGCCACAGAAAGTTCCAAATGAAATGAAAATGGCATCTCTCATTAAAAAAAAAACCTCGAGGGCTGGAGAGATGGCTTAGTGGTGAAGGCGCCTGCCTCCTAAGCCTAAGAATGCTGGTTCCAATGTCCAGCGGTTCCAATCTCCAGGTCCCACCTTTAGCCAGATGCAAAGTGATGCAAGGGTGCTATGCTACACTTGCCCACAAGGGGGCGCACACATCTGGATTTCGTTCACAGCAGCTGAGAGACTGCTGGTGCGCCCATTCTCTATCTGTCTCCCTCTCCCTCTCTGTCTGTCTCTCTCTGTGTCTCTCTCCAAAAATAAATAAAATAATTTTTAAAAATTTAAAAAATAAATTAAAAACCTCATCCACCTTCATGATCAGGTCACTGAATGCCCATGAGATTTAGAGGCAGTCTTGACCATTGCTTTCTTTACCCAAACTGCCAACTCAAACTGGAGCTTCGCCTACAAGTCTCAAAACCTGAATATGGCAGAATTCACTGATGAAGCCACCATCAAGAAAGACAAATTCCCAAACAGAAATTGGCCTTGATATCCATGATTTTGCAGTGCCTAGCAATACCTTCGCAAGACCCTCATAATAGAAGAAAAAGATGATGACATCAAATTAAAAGAGAGACTAGCCGGGCATGGTGGCGCACGCCTTTAATCCCAGCACTCGGGAGGCAGAGGTAGGAGGATTGCTGTGAGTTCAAGGCCACCCTGAGACTACATAGTTAATTCCAGGTCAGCCTGGGCTAGAGACCCTACCTCGAAAAAAAAAAGAGAGAGAGAGAGACTAATGGAGAGAGGGAAGGGATATGATGGACATTGGAGTTCTAAAGGGGCATGGGGGCAGGGGAGGGAAATAGCATGAATTTTTGTTGTCAATAAAAAAAGATTTAAAAAAAGAAAAAAAAAAGAAAGACAAATTCAATTGTTGACAACTCATAGTATTGGATGCTCTGTACAACGTTCCAAACTTCAAGTGATATCACTAGCCATGGAGTTAAAAGTGGAGCACATAATGGAAATTATTCAGCCTTCAAAAGAAAGAAATTCTGACATGTACTACGAGATGGACGAAACCTGAGAACATAATGCTGAGTTAAGCCAGTCACCAGAGGATAGATATTATATGATTCCACTCAAGTTCATAGAGACAGAAAGTAGAGTTGTAGTTGCCAGGAGTTGAGGGAGGAGTTGATGAGGAGTTTGTATTACAAAGTGTGGATAAGCGGTCTGGAGATGGATGGTGGTAAGAGTTGCACAACAGTGTGAATGTGCTCAGTTCCTCTCAGTTGTATTTTCCTTGAGAATAATTTAAATAAGTTTCATGCAATATATATTTTGCCATATTTTTAAATCAATGTTTTACAATAACAGCATAAAATGATAAGTTCCTGCTGTTGATACATTCATAATATGTAAGAATGCAATTTGTATGACAATGATTATACAAAGGAGAGGCAATGGAATAGAACTATATTGGAGCCAAGTTTGTAGATGCAGTTGATACTGTTATTATTAATCCAAACTAAATGATTCTTTGTTGCCCAACTTGTCCTAGGGAGATGTGAGCAAAATATCTATTCACCATAGACATTGTACCAACAACAAACTGAAGAGATGATTCCACCCAGGTCTAGCTTAGTGAGTGAACAAGAGTTTCTGAGGGCTACTTACAGGATGATGGGTGAGGGGTTATTTCAAGAGCATGGGTGAATCAAAGACAAATGCAACACCACAGCCCATTACCCCACATGGTGTCAACTCAGCAAAGCTACGTTCCTGGAGCTCCTGACCGACTTACGGTCAGCTCTGCCTGTGTCTCCTCTCCCCAGCAATTGTCTACTGTGTCTATCACCTCGGGGAGGAGTCTTGTCACTTCTGTTGGCTTCTGGAGTGTTAGGGTCTCCCTTCTTCCCCCAGGGAGGAATGTTCCAATTCAGAAGAAAAGGCCACAAAAAATTCCTTAAGCAACCACAAAAAAAAAAAAAAAAAAACCTTTAAAACTGTAGTGAAGGAAAAGACAACGAAATTAAAGCAGTACATAAGAAAATACTTTATATGAAAGAAGTCAGAGATAGAGGAATAGATGAGCAGACACAAAGAAGATAACCAAAGGTAGATGTAAATCCCATGCTACTCAAAGAGGGTCATGTCAAGGACTGTGCACATGCACATGTGTGTTCATGCATGTGGAGATCAGAGGTCAACCACTTCATTTGCTGAAGCAGGGTTTCCCACTTAAACTCAGGGCTCACCAATTCAGCTGCTCTAGCTAATCCACTTGCCCCAAGGATCCACCTGTCTCTACATCCTAGTGCTGGGATTATAGACTTGCTTCCATTCCCTCCCTGGTGCTAGGGATCCAAACTCGGTCCTCATGCTTGCGTACCAAACACTTTACTGACTGAGCCATCTCCCCAGCCCCAAACTCAGGCTTCTTTCTTTCTTTTTTTTTTGTTTGTTTGTTTTTGTTTTTGTTTTTCGAGGTAGAGTCTCACTGTAGCCCAGGCTGACCTAGAATTCACTATGTAATCTTAGGGTGGCCTTGAACTCTCGGAGATCCTCCTACCTCTGTCTCCCGAGTGCTGGGATTAAAGGCATGTGCCACCATGCCCGGCACTTCTTTTATATTTTATTTTGATTTATTTATTAGAGACAGAGGGAAAGAGAGAGAGAGAATGGGCAATCCACTAGCCACTGCAAACTAACTCCAGATGCATGCGCCACCATGTGCAACTGGCTTACATGGGATCTGGAGAATTGAACCTGGGTCCTTAGGCATTGCAGGCAAACACCTTAACCACTAGGCCATCTCTCCAGCCCAAACTCAGGCCTCTTACTAAGCCATCACCTCTAAGAGAACATCTGACCTGGGGAGAAAGTAGCCAGAAGGAAGGATCAACATGCTTGAAGTCATAAAATATTTCATATTGTTTTGAAAAAAAATATTTATTTATTTATTTTCAAGGAGAGAGAGAGAGAAATGGGTATGCCAGAACATCTTGCCACTGCAACTGAACCCCAGATGAAAGTGCCACTTTGTGCATCTGGCTTTATGTGGTTACTGAAGAACTGAACCCCAGGCCAGCAAGCTGTACAAGCAACTTCCTTTCACTGCTGAGCCATCTCCCTAGCCCAATATTGGACATTTGTCAGGTATCATATAAGAAGATAAATATCTTGGTGACTGTATGCTGGAGTGAAGTCAGGAGAAACAGAGGAGGACCCCAAGCTTGTACCTTGGGTTAAATGATAGTAATAATGCCATCAGAGCAGTTGTCAGGACAGAGGGCAAAAAGGCTGTTTAGGAGGTGTGGTTTAGGTGCTTTCTTTTATACAGAGTATTTTCTTGTGTACCATTTTAATTTTCTTCACTGTAACTTTTTTGGTTTTTATTTATTTATTTATTTTTATTGTAGAGAGACCACAAGAGGGAGACAGAGGGAGAAAGAGAATTGTGGTGCCAGGGCCTCAGCCACTGAAATTGAACTCCAGACGCTTGTACCATCTAGTGGGCATGTGTGACCTTGTGCTTGCCTCACTTTTGTGCATCTGGCTTATGTGAGATCTAGAGAGTCGAACATGGGTCCTTAGGCTTTTCAGGCAAGCGCCTTAACCACTGAGGCATCTCTCCAGCCCTTGTTTTGTTTTGTTTTGTTTTGTTTTTGAGTCAAGGTCAGGCAGGCCTCAAACTCACTATTTCCATGAGGCTGACATAAATCCAAATTCCTGATCCTCCTGCTGTCACCTCCCAGTGCTAGGATAACAGGTGTGCATCATTATACAGCTAGCATATGAATTGCTACTTTAAGCTGAGAGACTTCTAAAGGGTGGAGTTTTGGTGGTAGTGGAGTAAGGTTATTTCAATTTAGACATGTTTGACTGTACCTGCTAGATATTTCTCCTGACATTCTCTGAGCACTTACGGGAGAACGGTCAACTCCCCAGCACATTGCCTAGCTCCACTGAGGCAGTGGAGCGCTTTCTGTCCTCCTGACATTATTTATGCCAAGCCTGGTCAGTACCCAGACATGACACTACGGGGTTTGTTTAAGCAAGGCAGAGAACATTGTATATAATCACCACCTACCATTGCTGAGTCTCTGTGGGCTGTTTTGGAGGGCAGTTCCAAGATAGGCAGCCTGCTGTCCTACTCAAGATTTCCATCCATAAAACTCAGATGATGATTCACACTTGTCATCTTGGCACCTGGGAGGGGATGCAAGAGAACTGTGCATTGAAGCCAGCCTGGCTACATAGCAAAACCCTGTCTGGAAAAAAAAAGAAAGAAAGAAAGAAAGAAAGAAAGAAAGAAAGAAAGAAAGAAAGAAAGAAAGAAAGAAAAGAGGAGAGGAGAGGAGAGGAGAGGAGAGGAGAGGAGAGAAGAGAAGAGAAGAGAAGAGAAGAGAAGAGAAGAGAAGAGAAGAGAAGAGAAGAGAAAAGAAAAGATCTTCAGGTTGAGGTGCAGCCCCACCAAAAACTCTGTCTGCATGGAAACCCAAAGTCTGGAACCTCATGTGTGTTTCTCGTGGAGGGCTGGGGTCAGAGCACAAAAATGAGATATCAAGAAAGGGTGTAAATATTATGGATGGAAACTTTTGGTCCTTGGCCAAATACTCCCCTTATGCGCCTCAGTTTCCTTAAAATGAAAATAATTACACATACCTGTCAGCCTCTTTGAGCAAAATCATGTGGGATGACATATCTGAGGTTTCTGCGTAAATCATAATGTATTAGCAACATTGAGAAGTGGTTGTGATGATCACCCTGATTATTGTCTCCAGCAACCACGACGATACATAAAGTCTCAGAGAATGGGTCCAATTGTGAGCCATCTTCATGATGGTTCCTCTTTTTCTGAGAACTGTCTTTGCTTAAATTTTAAATTTTGTAGATGGTTAATAGATAATAGAGTTCACTTTTTTTTTTTTTTTTTTTGAGGCAGGGTCTCTAGGCTGGCCTAGAACTCCATTTATAGCAGTGAACTTCTCACTGCTGAGAAAAAACACCCAACCAGAAGCAGCTTGTGGAAGGAAAGAGTTTATTTCTGGCCTAAAGTTTTGAGGGGACGTTTCATCATGGTGGGGGGGGGAGAAAGCATGGAAGAATAGTAGCTGGGCTGTCACATCTTGTCATATCAGTTGAGAGGAAACAACAAGAGTGAGATCACTGGCATTGGCAAGCAGGACTGGCCTATAAAATCCCAAGGCCCACCCCTAGCAACACACCTCCAGAAAGGCTCCACCTTGGAAAAGCTCCACCAGCTATAGATTAAGCATGAGGCTTAATCACAGACATATGAGGCTTATGGAAAACTCTACATTTAAACCACCATGCCATCCTTCTGCTGACCCCTCCCAAGTGCTAGGATTTCAGGTGTGTACCATGCTTAGCTTAGAATTCAGACCTAAGTGTTCTGTTTGATTAGTTTTGATAATGTACTCACCAATTGTAGCAGACAGCTTTAGGTTCGCTGAGATGAACTTCCAGACCAGGAACAGTTATGGAGGAAGCGATATTTATTGAAGCTTACAGATCCAGGGGAAGTTCCATAATGGCAGAAGAAGCTGGCCTGCTTTCACAGGACCAAACACAGAAAGAAAAGCCCAAAAGCCAAAAAAACCACACAGCACATCTCAGGAACTCCAGCTAGGCACACTTTGCATCTGTTTAGATTGAAATCCTAAACCCACACCACACCTTAAGATTCACCCAGAGACACTGCCTCCAGCAAGGTGGCTGCAGATGCAAACTACAAACTAATAAAACACTGAAGATATTGGGGGCCATCTATTCAAACTACCACACTGATGAAATCAAGATGTACAATAGCCTATCTTTTCCATTCTTCCATCTTTTTATTGTGATAATGAAATGGGAGGGGAAGCAGCTGTGCTCTCAGTGAGCTGTGCAGGAGTGAGTCTTTGCTCAAAGTGCAGTAAAGCATTACGGGTCCAGGCCTCAAGACAATGACCAGACCTGTATGAGGAATGTAGGTAATAGGCTTTATTAAACAGGATTCAGAGATACAGTTCGGGCAGAAACGTCAAAAGGCAAAAAAGCATCCATTGACATGGACAGGAGCCCCTGAAAGTGGGAAACTCACCTGAGGGCTGGATTCAGGGGGGTTAGGTATATTGGAGCTGACTCTAGCCATCATTGAGAGGGTCCTAGACTGATTGATTGTCTATTGAAAGTTTAATGATCACCAGGAGATCTTTTGTGTTGAGGGAACAAGGGGTGGGGCAGGCTGATGGCAGAAGCAGAGACTAACTCCCTTGGATGATCACAAGGTTTTGGGATGAATTCCCAGAGCCTCAACCTGTCCCCAGTTATCCATGTAGTTTCTCAGTCTCCAAATCAGCCATACAGTTTCTAAGTTTGTATAAAGCAAAAAACGCGCCCTAAATCATTTTAAATGCACACTTCAGCAGTATTAAATGCATTTATATTGTTGAGCAGTTATCTGGTTCCAGAACTCTTCATCTTGCAAAACTGAAACTCTAGACTCACTCAGCATTGCATGCTCCCCTAACCCTATTATTCCCAGTATTCCTTAGATGAAAAGATGCGCAGCCACATGGCTCTGGACTGGATCAAGAAGGAGTGGGAGTCACCGGGAATTCTCTCTCAAGAGCTGACCCTGAGGCAACTGGAGGAAGCCAGGAAGGTGGGACAAGAGCTACAAGTTTTACAAAGAAAAGAAAGAAATCCTGAGCCTGGCCCTGTCTCAGATCTATGACTCTGACCTTTCCTCCCGAAGTGATGACCGGCTGAGCCTTACGGCTCTGTGGGGCTACCATTAACTAGCGCATGTCCCAGGTGTCCCAAGGACTCTCACATTAGGAAGCTCTGACAGAAGCCAGCAGAGATTTTAGCATAGTTAGCTACTTCCTGAAAGCTGTACTGATTCACAGAATGAGACAGAAATAGGACCTCTTACAGACCCCAGCATCTCACTCCGTGTACTTTTTTCCCCCATCAAACTCTCAATGGTTCCACTTCAGAATGAAGACAGAATTATTTGAAAAATATTTTTCAGGACTGGATCCAATCTAAAGCCTAGCTATCATGTGCCTTGCTATGTTATATATGTTGTTTTAAAGAATGGGCCAGTAGAGCACCCCCAGAAAGCAGCAATCAGGACTAGGGGGAAATAGTATGATAGCAGAGTTTTAAATTCTTAGGATTAAATAAACAATATGGATCACTTACAGAAAAACACATAAATTACTAATGTTTTCAGCAGGGTGTGGTAGGAGGTAGGAGGATTGCTGTGAGTTTGAGGCCACCCTGAGTCTACATAGTGAATTCCTGGTCAGCCTGGGCTAGAGTGAGACCCTATCTCAGGCAAAAAAAAAAAAAAAAAAAAAAACGGGGTTGGAGAAATGGCTTAGTGGTTAAGGCGTTTGCCTGTGAAGCCAAAAGGATCCTGGTTCAATTCTCCAGGACCCATGTAAGCCAGATGCACAAGGGGCACATGCATCTGGAGTTTGTTTGCAGTGGCTGGAGGCCCTGACAAGCCCATTCTCTCTCTGTCTGCCTCTCTTCTATCTCCCTCTCTGCTTGCAAATAAATAAATAAATAATTTAAAAAAAAAAACTACTAATGTTTTCAATTCATTTGTTTTTTAAAATATAAAGGAAACCAAGTGTGTGGCTACAGACTATAGTTAAAATATTTTTGGCTTTCAAACTATAATTAGTTAAATAATTATATATGTATATATATATGTGTGTGTGTGTGTGTGTGTGTGTGTGTGTGTGTGTGTGTGTGTGTATGAGAGAGAGAGAGAGAAAGAGGCAGATAGAGAGAGGGAATGGGCATGGCAGGTCCTCTAGCCACTGCAAACAAACTCCACTCACATGTACCACCTTGTACATCTGGCTTATGTGGGTCCTGGGAAATCAAACCTGGCTTTGCAGACAAGCACCTTAACCTCTCCAGCCCTGTTTTGTTTTTTGGGTTTTTCTTTTTCTTTATTTCTTTCTTTCTTTCTTTCTTTCTTTCTTTTTTTTTTTTTTTTTTTTTTTGTAGAACAATTCAGCAAAATAAAATTCTGGTATATTGTTGGAGGGAGGAGGGAGGAGGAAAGGCAGGTGACAGAGGTGACTGTGGTGAACGATGCAAAGATGGCTTTTCCGTATAGCCTCCAGCTGCTTTTTTAATTTATTAGTGTTAAACATTGTACAGAAAACAATAGTTACAAACTGAGGCATGATAGAAAGACAGGGAAAATTACAATGACATAAGAAGAAGGCCATGGGAAAGAGAAGGGTTTGTTCTCAAGGCCTGGTCTGCTTTTCCTGACAGAAGGGTTCCAACGGCAAGCATCACTGGAAAGGGAAAAAGAAAAAACTTACAACTTCAAACTTCCAAAAGGTGTCTTTCCCAAAATAATAAATAATTATTGTGCTCATAATAGCCAGATGATGCACTCCCTGAGACACCTCAGTCAAGGGTGTCATGGACAGTAATTGGGCTCTGCTTACTTAGTCTTTAGCACTTCCCTCTCATTCCTAGGCCTGGAAGTGCCTTCATAAATTTACCTTACAACTTTGTTTACTGAGGAAAATTCTTTGACTTTTAGCCTTGTTAGAAATTATACTCTTTAAAGGGAGGGGTAGTTTCCTAGCAACTTCTGGGAATGTTACTTGAGAGTCCCCAAATCTCTGTATATACTTATTACAAAGAAAGTAATTGGGATCCTTTCCAGAGACACCCACTGCCAATGTCTTTTATGTTTCCAAGGCAACTGTGCGTTAGAAAAGCCCACACCGGAATGGAGACATGGCTTAGTGGTTAAGACACTTGCCTGCAAAGCCTAAGGGCCCATGTTCTACTCTCCAGATTCCACATAAGCCAGACACCCAAAGGTGAGGGAAGCTCAAGGTCACACATGATCACTAGATGGCACAAGCATCTGGAGTTCAATTGCAGTGACTGAGGCCCTGGCATGCCAATTCTCTGTCTCTCCTCTTTCTATGTCTCTCACTCTCTCTAAAAATAAAAAATAAAAATAGTTGGGGGTGGTGGCGCACGCCTTGAATCCCAGCACTCAGGAGGCAGAGGTAGGAGGATCGCCTTGAGTTCAAGGCCACCCTGAGATTACATAGTGAATTCCAGGTCAGCCTGAGCTAGAGTGAGACCCTACCTCAAAAAACCAAAAATAAATAAATAAATTAATTAATTAATTAATTAAATAGAAAAGCCCACACCAACAGGTATGTGATTTTTTTTTCCCCTTTCCTGGAGCATGTTTTAATAAAGTTGCTGACGGTGCTTCCCAATCAGCTCAATCTAAAATTACTAACAGCACCCAGAAGCCAGGAAGCCTGGGGAATTCACCTGGGTGGAGGGCTCTAGAAAGGAACTCTTCTGGGCTGCTGGGAGAGGCACAGGCAGAGAGTGACTTGAGAGTGAAATTTCTGTCCAGCTCATCACTTTTGTCACCACTGCTGACAAAAATATTGTTACAATAATATTAGCTTATAATTACCTGTATATTTACCTTTGCTGAGATTTTTGTTTGTTCATTTGTTTGAGACAGGGTCTCACTGTGTATCCTGGAACTTGCTATGGAAGATCAAGCTGGCCTCCAACTTTATGCAGTTCCCCTGCCTCTGCCTCTGCCGCTGGAGTGCTGAAATTATAGACATGCATCACAACCGCACTAAGCTCCTGTGCTGAGATCTTTATTCCCCCATACACCCTTGAGTTACTGTCTAATAGGATTTCATTGGGGTGGAGGGATGACAGTTATGAACTCCCTTTGGTTTTGTTTATCTGAAAATGTCTTAATTTCTTCTTCAAGTTTTAAGGACAGTTTTGTTAGTACAGAATTCTTGGTTGATAAGGGTTTTAGCACCTTTTAGCACTTCAAATATGTCAACTCTCTGGCATCTTTTTTTCATTACTTTCTGTATCACATATTTGATCATTGCAAGTGCCTGACTTCCAGTTTGCTTCTCCTGCTTGTTCTGAAGCCCTGCAGTGAATCGTTTCTTTCAGTTTTTGTACTTTTCAGCTCCAGAGTTTCTGTTGATTTTTCTTTAGTTTTTTTAACCTTAATTGAGATTTCCATTTGTTCATTTTCTGTTTTTTTTTTTTAAGGAATCTTGAGTTGCTCCCAATTTCTGGGAGGCTCAAGAATTATAAGTATTTTGGACAACAAAAGAAAATAAGAGTGTGCTTTCAAATCTTTTTCTGCTGTATTCTTTCTTTAGGATTGCTATTTTATTGTTGACCTTCTGTTACACGGGATGTACACATCAGATGTTTAAAGGTACAATATATTCTACAACTGAGCACCACTTTCTGCTACTGAACAAGCAAAGAAACCACTGAACATCAGCATGTGGCAGTATTTTTAAAAAAAAAAATGTGACTAATGCGGGTTTAAATTGATTAACACTATTAAATCACATCTAATATTTGATACTACTATATTTATACTATATTTGATACAACTATAAAGCATGTGTTAACATCAAAGAATACAACCAAAATTAAGATAGCAAACAAAAACTATAGAACTTTTTTGTACAGGACAATACTCTGGAAGCATGCATGTAACTGCCCATTCTTTTAAAGAAAATCTATTGCAAGCAAAGTTATCAACCTCCAGAAAAATCTTACATAGCATTGCTAAGCATATCCCCAAAAAGTGTACAATATACACACTTGGAAAATACAAAATTTTAAAAATTGTAAGCAACAGGTGAGCTTCATATTTATAAGAATGTGAAAAGAAGTCCCATTTTTTTTTAGCACTGTTGCATAAAGAATTGTCTTTTGATGCAAAGTTCATGAATCGTCCTCCCTTTGGGACCACACTTTACAAAAAAACACCTTGTTTTTGAAACAAGATTACAGAGCAAGATAAAGTATCTTAGTCATCTAAAAAAAAAAAAGTTGCTTTTTTTTTTTTTTACATTTTTACAACTTTATCAAAACATGTCCCTTAAGTATGTAGGATTCATTTTTAAATTCTTCCTAGAAATAATATATAAAAGAGAGGCGTATTTATTTCCAATCTCACTCCTGGAAGATGCTTCCTGTGGTAGAGAAGGCTCTTCTCTCTGCTTTTCACTGGTGTTTTTGGCTTTAGCATGTGTTAAGATGTGAGATTCCTGGTTAGTTGACTGAGCAAACTTCTTATTACAACCGTCAAAGGGTCACACATAGGGCCTGTCTCTGGTATGACCTGCACATGTGACAAATTGAAGACCAGTGAAAAGCATTTCCCACAGCCTTCAAATGTGCACTGAAAGGGCTTCTCTCCAGTATGGACCCGTTGGTGTTGTTTTAGCTTTGAGCTCTCAACAAACACACATTGTGCACAGACGTGACTCTGGGACCAGGGTGTGCAAAGGTTTTCCCATAGCAGAGTTATCCCTGAACATCTTAGTGTAGCCTTGATGAGAGCAAGCTAGTGTTCTTAGAGCATCCTCTTCTTTAATTTTTCTTGGCTTCGTTCTAGCAAATTCTTCCATTTGTTTAGGGACTGAGAGGTCAATGCCGGGTATCCCTCCAGGAGGAAGTTTCTTGCCTGTCATATACTCAGAATAATCAGGAGGCAAGTTCTCTCAATGATCTGTTCTTCAACTACAGTCTTATGATCAATATCTTCTTTTTTTCATCTTAACTAGCCTGCTTTGATTTCTTATTATATTATCCTATTTCAGTTCTGAATAGTATTTTCAGAATTTGAACTTGGGATGTGCATAGTTGACCACACACTACTTAGCTTCTCTTTGGTAATAACTGCAAATCACAAATGCAAGGAAAGAGGACAGCTTACCACAAAACATGTCTGAGAAAACAGACCGTTCTATGTTACTGCCATCAAATATTCATCACCATCTGTTTGCAGAGTACTCAGCAACACACTAGGCAATAAAAGCTTTCAAGAAATGGACATTAAAACTGGGCATGGGTACATGCCTTTAATCCCAGCACTTGGGAGGCAGAGGTAGGAGGATTGCCGTGAGTTCAAGGGAACCCTGAGACTACATACTCAGGCCAGCATGAGCTAGAGTGAGACCCTACCTCAAAAATACAAAGAGAGAAAGAAAGAAAGAGAGAGAGAGAAAGAAAGAAAGAAAGAAAGAAAGAAAGAAAGAAAGAAAGAAAGAAAGAAAGAAAGAAAGAGAAAGGAAGGAAAGAAAGAGAGAGAGAGAAAGAAAGAAAGAAAGAAAGAAAGAAAGAAAGAAAGAAAGAAAGAAAGAAAGAAAGAAGAAACGGACATTAAAATAACCCAAGCTGTGTCTATATCATTGTTAGTAGCTAGTTATACAAGGAAGTAATATATGAACATAACTGTAAATTAACTTACATTAGCCAGGCCCCTCACTTTCTCCCCTAAACTGGCTGACTCATTACAACACCGTATCAAGCAATGCCACATACCACTAGACCACTAGTTATGTAGGTAAGATCATATGCCAAAGATGTAAAATAGGTTTGCTTTCTAAATTTATGTAAACCCAGTGTGCAATAAAGTTTAGTTTTATGTGCCTAATGTATAGAAATTCAAATGCCATCTCTTCTTCTGGATTGTATTGTGAGATTCATTAGTGAGCGTGGTTGGTAAGGTCTGAGCAGTGGAAGCTCATGAGTGCAGAGCTTGCCCCTTGTCCAGGGACCATGACTGGGGATATATTTGACCACAAAGCCATCAGGGAGAAGCCGCTTCTCAGCTACCATATCTTCAAGTTCATGTACTTGGTAAAGACCCACTTCTTTGAGATGTGGATCTTCTAGTGGCCAGGAAACTCGAACTTGGCTGTGTGCAGGGCCTCAATCACGTGTTCTTTATTCTGCAGCTTGGTGCAGATGGACATGATAACCTGGCCAATATGAGCCCTGGCCACTGTGCCCTGGGGCTTCCCAAAAGCACCCTGCATGCCTGTCTGGAGCCACCTGTACAAGCAACAGTTTACATACACTATCAAGAAAGCTGCTGTCTGCAGCATTGCACACCGGGCCACCATGAGGAAAGGAACCAGTAGGCTTAACTGGCTGCAGACATATTTTGTTTTTAAAATATTTTTTTTATATTTATTTATTTATTTATTTATTTATTTATTTAAGAGAGAAACAGAATATAGGTGCACTAGGGCCTCTTGCCACTGCAAAAGGACTCCAGACATAAGTGCCTCTGGCTTTATGTTATGTGGGTACTAGGGAACTGAACCTGGGCAGACAGGCTTTGCAAGCAAGTGCCTTTAACTGCTGAGCCATCCTCCCACAGCTCATATTTTGCTTTATTGATTTTTTTTCACATTTTAGATTTTTAGGCATCTTTAAGACAATGTTCTAAATTATTTGTCTTATAGATCTGTCACCAGGCCTTTTCAGTGATAGCTTCTATTTGCTGTGGATCAAAGTAGTTGCTATGGCTGAGTGTCCATCAGAATTCATATACTGAAATTCAGTCCCCATTGTGACAGTGTTTATAGGCAGGGCCTTTTGGACATGGAACTCATGAAAGCATGGCCAGCACGGGTGACAGTAGGACCGTTGCAGAGAAGCGGGGGGGAGGAAAGGAGTGTACCCTGTCTTTGCAGTCTCGAGGATGCAATTTTGGAAATGCAGACTGGCACTTACCAACCACCAGTCCTGCTGGTTGTTCTTGGTTCTCCCAGGTTCCAAAACCATGAAAAATAAATTCTCATCATTTATAAATTACCCATTCTTGGGCATTTACTCATAGTTGCACAGATGGACTAAGTTTCATGAGAACGCTACTATATAGGGGAAAAGCCAATCCCAAAAGATGGTATCATGTGTATTTTTATTTATATAGCACTCCTGAAACATCAAAAATTACAGAAATAGAGAACAGTTTGGTGGATTTCAGTGGCTGGAGAAAGAGCAGAAGTATTGGGGGTGTTGAATAGTTGAAGTGCCTTTTTTAAAATTTTTTATTGACAACTTCTATACTTACAGACAATAAACCATGATATTTCCCTCACCTCCCTCATTTTCCCCTTCACAACTCTGCTCTCCATCATATCCCCCCCCTCCATTAGTGTCTCTCTCTCTCTCTTTTTCTCTCTCTCTCTCTTCTGTTATTGTCTTTTCCTCCTATTATGAAGGTCTTGTGAAAGTATTGCTAGGCACTGCGAGGTCATAGATATCGAGGCCAATTTCTGCCTGGGAAGTTGCATTGTAAGGAGTCATACCCTTCCTTTGGCTCTTACATTCTTTCCACCACCTCTTCCACAATGGACCCCGAGCCTTGGAGGGTGTGATAGAGATGTTTCAGTGCTGAGCACTCCTCCGTCATTGAAGTGTCTTTTTTACACTTTATTTTTTTACTTTTATTTATTTATTTGAAAGAGAGAGAAATAGGCAGAGAGAGAGAGAGAGGACACACCAGGTCCTCCAGCCACCTCAAACTAACTCCAGATGAGTGTGCTCCCTTGGGCATCTGGCTTATGTGGGTCCTGGGCAATCTAACCTGGGTCCCTTGGCTTTGCAGGCAAGCTCCTCAACCGTTAAAGCCATCTCTCCAGCCCTGAAGTGGCTTTAAAAGAGCAACACAAGGGATTCTAATAGTTACTATTAGTGGTGTAGTGTGTGTGTGTGTGTGTGCGCGCGCGCGCACGTGCACACACACACACACACACACACACACACACACGCACAGAGGCCAGAAAAGAATGTCATTAGGTGTCCGTCTCCAACATTTACCCATGTATTTCCCTGAGACAGAGTCTGTTTCTTCTCTGAACCTGAAGCTGTCATTTTCACAAGCCCCAGTGGTCTGCAGTCTCCACTCCCCACAGGACTAGGGCTACAAGCGTGGATGTGGCCATATGCAGCTGTTTCCATGGGTGCTGGAGAATGCAGCTTAGACTGCTTCAGGCCCTCGTGCTTGCTTAGAAAGCTCTCTTACCTGCTGGGCAATCTCCCCAGATCCAAAGTATGCAATTTTTTCTACATATTGGAAGAGGTGATGGATACACAAACCTACATGTGAAAATATTTGGAAAATATCTGAATAGAAGTAAATACACATCATTACATGTACAATTTGGAGAAATCTTAACAGGTTTGATTAATTATATCAATGTTAATATCCTAGCTTTAAGATTGAACTGTAGTTTTGCAAAATGTTACTACTGGATAAAATTGAATAAAGGCTACCTGGAATTTCTGTTGTGTCTTACAAATGCATGTGAATTATAGTCTCAAAATTAAAATTTTACTTTTAAAAAAGACACATCAGCTGACATGTTGATGTATTATCTATACTTAGGCCCGGTAGCACTGGACTATTTCTCAGGTCTAGAGGGACACATAGCAGTGACCAGTCCACCAAGAGAAGGGCTGCACTGGAGAAGAGACCTGTTCAGAATCCTATACAGTTCTGAACTGTTTGGTCAGGTCATCCAGTGACTTAAAACTGCTCCAAATCAAACACAGGATCACAGGCTTTGTGTGGTCATGGCTTCTTGGCCCCACAAAATTCTTACCTTGTGAGAGGGGACATGGTGAATGATCTAGGACATGAACAAATCAAAAGGTTTGTAGGAAAACCATGAATCACTCCTTCCCTTTCCCCCGTTGACCCTCTTCAGTAATAGCTTCTTACCTTTTTGTACTAGGCACTTAGTTAATTCTATAATTGGGCAATGGAGAGTTTCCAGTGGTCGTGTCTGGACTGGGTCTTTCTAATTTCTTGGCATCTTATTCAAAGAATTGAAAAAGCATCACAAACAGCAAAGCAGGAAGAGGCTTTATTTAAAGTGACAGTACAGAAAACACTGCAAGGGAGCAGAGGGCTATGTGAGCAAGTTTACTCCATAGCAGTGGGTTACTGCCTGGGGCTTCCTTCTGAGGGTCTAGGAAATGGAGGAGCTCCTTGCTAGGGATGAGGTATGGATGGTTTTTCCTGATTTGATGGGCAGACTTGGGTTATTTATGCCTCTGTTCACTGCACATGTCCTTTCGCATGGTGCATTTGATGTTAATCATATGCGCACCCAGTCATGCATAGGTGCAAGATAGTAAATAGGGGTTTCTCCTGAAAGTGGAGTTTTCCTTACAGAACGTGCAGGACTAGTCCATTGCCTCCAGTTCCAGGTTTTGTTCCAGGATGTATTTGAGTAGAAACTAAACACAAACTGGGGTTGCCATGAAGTTGTCAGGGGAAGTTAGCATTGCACTGTTTGTTAAGGGGTGTGTGTGTGTAGCACAGTGTTGGTAGGGTCTTAGGTTATTAAGCCGTTTCTGTAAGCCACCTACCTCAGGAATACCCTACATATGATGCTTTGGAACATGTTTAATGTTTAAATGGGAAGACCAAATAAAGAAGACTGGCCCCCTACTGTGCATGGGCCCCATGCAATCAAATGTTGGAATAGAACAAAAAGGTGGACCATCCTCCAAATAAGAGGAACTTCTTCTTGCTTGACTGCCTTCAAGCTGGGACGCTGTCCTTTGGCTGCCTTGGGATTTATACCAACACACACTGTTTTGTGTCTCAAGTCTGCCAACCTCATCCTGGAACCACACCTTTTGCTTTCCTGGTTTATAAGTCTTTAAACTTGAACCAGGACTACACTTTTGGCTCTCCTGGGTCTCCAGCTCGCTGACTCATCCTGCAGCTCTTAGGACCTGTCAGTTTCCATAATCATAAGAGATAATGATTTATAACAAATATGTAAATAACCTCTTAATTCTGTTTCTCTGAAGAATTTCCACTAATACAATCACCAGTGACCCTTACCTGCACACATTCCCCTCCCCTTGGAGTACAGACACTGTGAATATAATAGCATGATTATGTCACATTCTATGGTCCATAAATATTATTCTGGACAAGCCATTGAAAACAAAGATTTCTCTCTGTCTGGTCACAGAAGAAACCAGAGACCTATTCCAGCTGGCCAAGGAAAAGGCAAATATCATGTTGCAAACTGTCCATGGAACAACTTGTGGGAACTGTGGATGACACCTGGAAGCTTAGAGCAGTCCCCACCTGCTAGCTAACAAGAAAATGAGGTACTAGCCAGGCATGGTGGCACACGCCTTTAATCCCAGCACTCAGGAGGCAGAGGTAGGAGGAACACCATGAGTTTGAGGCTACCCTGAGATTACATAGTGAATTCCAGGTCAACCTGGTCTAGAGTGAAACCCTACCTCAAAAAAAAAAAAAAAGAAAAGAAAAGAAAAGAAAAGAAAGAAAATGAGGTACTTAGTTGTACAACTTCTAGAATCTGCCAAAATCTGGACTGGAGGAATGGCTTAGCTGTTAAGATCTTTGCCTGCAAAGCCAAAAGACCCAGGTTTGATTCCCCAGTACTCACATTAGCCAGATGCACAAAGAGGTGCATGTCTGGAGTTCGTTTGCAGTGGCTGGAAGTCCTGGCATGCCCATTCTCTCTCTTTTTCCTCTTTCTCTGTCAAATAAATAAATAAATAAAAAGAAAATAAAATCTGCCGAAATTTGAGTGCATTTGAGAAAGCAGCCATGGTTAGCATCTTGGTTTTCACCATATGAGGTCTTCAACAGAGAGAGCCTGACTAGGAAACTGTGGAATAGTAAATGGGCAGATGGTTTTTAGCTCCTCTCTTATTATCCGAAAGAGTCTAACTGTATGTATGCAGAGTCATTATTTTTGGATCCTCTCCTTATGCTGAAGACTACAGACTTGTCATATTGAGTTGATAAGTTAAAGAGGACTGGAAAATTTCACATGAGATCGGGTGCATTCAGGGTGGTTTGGCTGCAGATAAATTTTTATTTATTTGTGTTAGGGTTGGGGAGGTGTGAGCCTGCCAGGTTTTCATGCCTGCCACTGCAAACCAATCCCATTTAGCATTTACACGGGTGCTGGGGAATTGAACCCAGGGCCATCAGGCTTTGCAAGCAAGCTCCTTTAACCACTGAGCCATCTCCTCAGCCCCTGGAACATTTTCAAAAGACACTAATAAGCATATTACTCCCTCTAGCATCAATTTTTTAAAAGGGACGTGTATTATTTCGTTTTTTGAATAAAAGAATGGAATAGTTAAACAAATGAAGAAGAAAGGAGAAAGAGGAGGAGGAAGGAAATAAGGTTAGAACTCTTACCTGTGATAGGTCCTTATGATCAAATTAGTGTAATGTTCCACTTGCTAACCTAAAATGATACTGTACAGTTAAATAATATAATCTTTTTATTGAGGTGAAATTCACATAAAATTAACCACTTGAAAAGTGACCAACTCGGTGGCATTTAGCTCATTCATAATGTGCAATCACTACCTCAACATAGTTCTAAAACATTTCATTGTGCCAAATGGGAACTTCAAGCCCATTAAACCGCTACTCCCACGTTTTTCCACCATCAGCCTTTTTAGTTTCTGCGGTTACAGCTTTTAATATAAAATGAACCTTATAGTATATGACTTTGTGTCTGGCCTCTTCTATTTAAAATAATGTTTTCAAATGTTTATGCCCATCATTACATCATTCCTTTTATCACTGAATAATAATCCATTGTGTGTAGAACCCACAGTTTGTTGATCCATTCATCTACTGATAAACACCCACTTTTCTGCTATTGAAAATAATGTTACTGCCTGGCATGGTAGTGCACGTCTTTAATCCCAGCACTTGGGAAGCAGAGGTAGAAGGATCACTGTGAATTCGAGGTCACCCTGAGACTGCATAGTGAATTCCAGGTCAGCCTGGGCTAGAGCAAGACCCTACCTCAAAAAAGAAGAAAAAAAAAAAAGAATACTGTTACCATGAACATGTATGTACATGTACTTATTTGAGTAGCTATTTTTTAAAAATATTTTACTATTTATTCACATGCATGCATGTGGGTGTGTGCGCACGTGCGTGTGTGTGTGTGTGTAGGGGGGTACCATTTTCTCTTACCAGACACACATGCCACTATTTGTAACTGACTTTATTTGGGTGCTGGGGAATTAAACCCAGGACTGCAGGCTTTGCAAGTGAGTGCCTTTATCCACTCAACCATCTTCCCAGCTCCTGAGTCCCTGTTTATTTTTGTTGTTTGTTTGTTTGGGTTTTTTAAATTATTTATTTATTTAAGAAAGAATGAGAGAAATATATATGGGGAATGGGCACGCCAAGGCCTCCAGCTACTGCATAATAAAATAAACAACAAAGCTAAGAAGAGATCTACCATATGACCCAGCTATACTGGTCCTGAGAATATACACAAAGGACTCTATATCATGCGACAAAGATACTTGTACATCTATGTCCATTCATTGCTTCTCTGTTCACAATAGCTAGGAAATGGAATCAGCCTAGATGTCCATTCACTGATGAATGGGTAATGAAAATGTGGTGCATATACATAATGGAATTTTCCATTTTACTCAGCTGTAAAGAATAATGTAATTATGAAACTTAAAGATAAATGGATGGAACTGAAAAATATTTTACTGCATGAGATAACCCAGGCCTAGAAAGACAAATGCCACATATTCTCTCTCATATGTGGATCCTACCTTCTAATATTTAGATTTGTGAGTTTAAGTTGGAATGAGTGCCTAAAGAGGCCAGAAAGCAAGAAAGATGAAAAGGAGTAAAAGACTTAAGCGGGGGTAAGAGGTATAGTAGGATGCATGTGATATGATCGAGGGGCAGGGGATAATGAGAAGGGAAAGCTTTAAGGGGAAATGGGGTGAGGGGCTGGGGCAGAGTAGGGAGTGAGGGGATGAGTCAGCCAAAACTAAAAATGTATGAAAAAGCCATATGGAAGCTTATTTTATGAGTTAATTAAAAATATACTTTTTGGGCTGGAGAGATGGCTTAGTGGTTAAGGCGTTTGCCTGCAAAGCCAAAGGACCTCAGTTGGATTCCCCAGGACCCACGGAAGCCAGATGCACAAGGTAGCACATGCATCTGGATTTCGTTTGCAGTGGCTGGATCTCTGGTGTGCCCATTCTCTCTCTCTTGCACGCGCACCCTCCCTGTCAGCCTCTTTCCCTCTCTCAAATAAATAAATAAATGAATATTTAAAATATATGTATATAGACCTGGAGAGATGGCTTAGCCGTTAAGGCGCCTGCCTCCTAAGCCTAAGAACACTGGTTCCAATCTCCAGGTCCCACGTTTAGCCAGATGCAAAGTGACGCAAGGGCGCAATGCCGCACTTGCCCACAAGGGCACACACACATCTGGATTTCTTTCACAGTGGCTGAGAGGCTGCTGACGCGCCCATCTCTGTCTTCCTCTCCCTATCCCTCTGTGTCTCTCTGTGTCTCTCTCCAAAATAAAAATAAAATATTTTTTAAACATTTTAATATATGTATATATATATTTATGTACTTTTTGAGCTGGAGAGATGGCTTAGAGGTTAAGGCACTTGCCTGTGAAGCCTAAGTTCAATTCCCCAGTACTCACAAAAGCCACTCCCAGAAGCCACGCAAACAAACTCCAGACACATGTGCTACCTTGTACATCTGGCATTATGGGGTACTGGGGAATCAAACTTGGATCCTTAGGCTTTGTAGGCAAGCACTTTAACTACTGAGCCATCTCTAGCCCAGTCTTGTCATTTCTCAAAAGAGTCAATAAAATATAGTTTTTTTTTTCTTTTTCAGTGAACAATCAATCTTTATGAGCCCTGATTCTATTGGGCCCCAGGAGGAGCATTTTAAACCTGTTTTACGGAGAGAGAGAACCCAGCCTTGATTACATGATGCTCAGCCTCTCAGACTTTCTCTTGTTCTTTTCCAGGATCCATGATTGCATCCGGGGTGCTCATAGGATGGGGTTGGAACTCCCATGTTCTCCATTTACAGAGAGACCTATCTAGTCCTTCATTGGTGTCATTTGATGTGTGCTTGGTCCTATTTGGCCTTCAGAGCACAATGCTGGCTCCCAGGCCTGGGGGCTGTAGTCCCTACCATTGGCCATCAGTTTAAAAGTTCTCCGTCTCAGGCCAGGCATGGTGGTGCACGCCTTTAATCCCAGCATTCAGGAGGCAGAGGTAGGAGGATCACCATGCGTTCAAGGCCACCTTGAGAATACAGAGTGAATTCCAGGTCAGCCTGGGCTAAAGTGAGACCCTACCTCGGAAAACCAAAAAAAAAAAAAAAAAAAAAAAGTTCTCAGTCTCCATGGTTTCTGTCCCAAATCCAAGCCCCTGCTGGCCAACAGGCTCCTATCAGTGTTTCTACTTCCCCTCCCTTGGCATGTGGATAGGAAGCTTGTTTCGGGACTCCCTGGATGAGCTGTCTATTAAAAGGTACATGCCTGAGCTGGGCATGGTGGCACACGCCTTTAATCCCAGCACTTGGGAGGCAAAGGTAGGAGGATCACCATGAGTTAAAGGCCACCCTGAGACTACATAGTGAATTCCATCCAGGTCAGCCTGGGCTAGAGGGGGACCCTACCTCGAAAAACCAAAAAAAAAAAAAAAGTACATGCCTGTTGGGCTGGAGAGATGGCTTAGCAGTTAAGGCACTTGCCTGCAAAGCCAAAGGACCTCAGTTCGATTCCCCAGGACCCATGTAAGCCAGATGCACAAGATGGCGCATGCATCTGGAGTTTGTTTACAGTGGCTATAGGCCCTGGCGCACCCATTCTCTCTCTCTCTCTCTCTCTCTCTCTCTCTCTCTCTCTCTCTCTCTCTCTCAAGTAAATAAATATAAATAAAATATTTTTAAAGTATATGCCTGCAATCCTGTCCTCAAGAGGCTGAGTCAGGAAGATCTCAAATTTGAGGCTAGCCTGGGCTACATAACAAAACCTTGTAACAACAGAAGAGCGAGCTGAAGAGATGATTCAGTAATTAAGAGCACTTCCTGTGCAAGCATGAAGGCCTAAGAAGGCCTGAGAGACCACTGAAGTTTGATCCCCAGGACCCACATAAACAGTTGCCCATGAGCACACACCTCTGTATCTCCAGTCCTCTGGGAAGGAGAAACCAGAGAATCACTGGGGCTAGTGAGGACTGAAAAACAGCTAGCTGGGGAGTCAATAAAAGACTCCAGCCCAGAGACGGCTTAGCGGTTAAGCACTTGCCTGTGAAGCCTAAAGACCCTGGTTCGAGGCTTGATTCCCCAGTACCCACATAAACCAGATGCACAAGGTGGCACATGCACCTGAAGTTCGTCTGCAATGGCTGGAGGCCCTGTTGTGCCCATTCTCTCTCTCTCTCTCTCTGCCTCTTTCTCTCTTTGTCTGTCCCTCTCAAATAATAAATGAAAGTAAACAAAAATTTAAAAAAAAAACTCCAGCACAACTAAGAATGGGTGGAAGAGTGATGGAGGGATAGTAGACTGCCTCCCAGCCATAGCAGGAAGTACACCCTGCTACAGGCAAACACACAGAGTGTCACACAGGATACATACATATGCATACACCAAACCACACGCCGTGCACACACTCACGCACGCATGCACGCACGCACGCACTCACACACACAGGATGAAGGGGATACACAGACCTACAGAATCATCAGGAACACATGGCCTCCAGGAACGATACCTGGAATTTCAGAACTGGCCAGAAAAGGAAACAGCAGCTGCTACTGATGCACTGCTTCTGCTCTGCCAGTGCCAGCAGATGTGGCTGTGTGGAGTTGATATGACACCACATGCTTCTGTGCTGGGGTCCTGCTTGCCTGGACCTAATTTGATGTTACACATGCAAGAAAGGCTAAACTCTGAGATTTCTTTGTGTCAACTTTGGATGGCAGTACTGTTGAGGATAGAAATTCACAACACCCTATTATAGCATGACACTGTATGGAACAAATACTCTGTTTTCGCAGGGTGTTGTGGCGCACGCCTTTACAGAGTAAGTTTCAGATCAGCCTGAGCTAGAGTGAGACCCTACCTTGAAAAAAGAAAAAAAAAACTATTTTTATTTTATTATGAAACTTTCCAAGCATAGAGCAAAGTTAAAAGAATTTAATAGTGGGCCTGACACTACCTACATAAGACCATCATAATAGGAGGAAAAGATCACGACATCAAACTGAAATGAGAGACTGAGAGGGGGAGGGGATATGATGGAGAGTGAAGTTTCAAAGGGCAAAGTGGGGGAAGGGAGGGATATTGTCCACAATTAAAGAAGTTGTAAATAAAACTAAAATTTTTTTAAAGTTGTATTCCCTGGACTTTAACAAATAATGAGATATGGTTTGTAGATTTAAATAAGTGAAATTAACTCTTTAAAAAAAAGAATTTAGGGCTGGAGAGATGGCTTAGCGGTTAAACACTTGCCTATGAAGCCTAAAGACCCCAGTTCGAGGCTCGATTCTCCAGGACCCACGTAAGCCAGATGCACAAGGGGGGTGCATGCATCTGGAGTTCGTTTGCAGTGGCTGGAGGCCCTGGCGCACCCATTCTCTCTCTCTCTCTCTACCTGCCTATTTCTGTATCTCTCTCAAATAAATAAATAATAAAATATTTTAAAAAATAAAAATAAAAGAATTTAATAGTGGTACCATATATCCACCACCTAAGAGTTGACCATTAAATTTTACTATACTTTTTTAATTTGTGTGTTTGTTTGTTCTTGATTTTTTTTTTTTTTTTTTTTTTTTTTGAGATAGAGTCTCATTCTAGCCCAGGCTGATGTAGAATTCACTATGTAGTGTTAGGGTGGACTTGAACTCACAGCGATCCTCCTACCTCTGCCTCCCAAGTGCTGGGATTAAAGGCATGCGCCACCATGCCCTGCTCATTTTACTATACTTATTCTCATTCATCCATCTACCCATCCATCCAGTTATCCAACCATCTTGGGTGTCGGTGCATTTCAAAGTAACTGCAGGTAAGTACACTTCCCTCTCAATAGTTCAGACACTGGGTGTGTGACAAGACCACTTCTCTTTTCCTGACTTGCCCGTGACTTCTGCCCACACACAGTGGGCAAGACCAGAGATCACTGAGGCGGCACAAGCATGTCTTGACTTCTAGCTGGATGAGCACCTTCCTCTCTGAGTCTGAGCTCTGTCACACACCAAGATCATTGCTCTCAGGATGAGGTGACGCTGAGATGAGTTCAAGCATCATAGTCTTTTATTAGTGTCCCCGTGACTTCATCTGAGTAGGAGGGGGAAAATTATCTCCATTTTACAGCTGAGTTAACAGAGGCCCAGAGAAGGGTAGGGACAGTCCTGGCCAGTCCAGATCCAGTTCTGATGGTCCTCTGACTCACTGTCTTGTGAGGATGAGTTCTCAAGATGACTTGAGGGAC
The DNA here is from genome assembly GCA_036365145.1 of Orientallactaga sibirica. Lineage (NCBI taxonomy): Eukaryota > Metazoa > Chordata > Mammalia > Rodentia > Dipodidae > Orientallactaga > Orientallactaga sibirica. Next base: position 39,923,509 of record JAEOAD010000011.1, on the reverse strand, counting down.
TACTAGCTAGAGCACACAGAATCCTGTGTCCAGCTAGCTGTTCAGACCTTAGAGTCTGCCCATGGGACAGCAACAGGCCTGTGACCTCTGCAGCCACAGGGCTTGGAAATGGGGTTCACAGCAGCACAATTTTGAGATAGAGTCTCATTCTAGCCCAGGCTGACGTAGAATTCACTATGTAGTGTTAGGGTGGACTTGAACTCACAGCGATCCTCCTACCTCTGCCTCCCAAGTGCTGGGATTAAAGGCATGCGCCACCATGCCCTGCTCATTTTACTATACTTATTCTCATTCATCCATCTACCCATCCATCCAGTTATCCAACCATCTTGGGTGTCGGTGCATTTCAAAGTAACTGCAGGTAAGTACACTTCCCTCTCAATAGTTCAGACACTGGGTGTGTGACAAGACCACTTCTCTTTTCCTGACTTGCCCCGTGACTTCTGCCCACACACAGTGGGCAAGACCAAGGATCACTGAGGCGGCACAAGCATGTCTTGACTTCTAGCTGGATGAGCATCTTCCTCTCTGAGTCTGAGCTCTGTCACACACCAAGATCATTGCTCTCAGGATGAGGTGACGCTGAGATGAGTTCAAGCATCATAGTCTTTTATTAGTGTCCCCGTGACTTCATCTGAGTGGGAGGGGGAAAATTATCTCCATTTTACAGCTGAGTTAACAGAGGCCCAGAGAAGGGTAGGGACAGTCCTGGCCAGTCCAGATCCAGTTCTGATGGTCCTCTGACTCACTGTCTTGTGAGGATGAGTTCTCAAGATGACTTGAGGGACTACTAGCTAGAGCACACAGAATCCTGTGTCCAGCTAGATGTTCAGACCTTAGAGTCTGCCCATGGGACAGCAACAGGCCTGTGACCTCTGCAGCCACAGGGCTTGGAAATGGGGTTCACAGCAGCACAAAAACCTGGGCTACCTTTCAGGGCACACTACCTGGATTTTTCTGGAACAGTATCTAACTTTAGTCTCCATACCTATCCTCTATGTCAGTGGAAACTTTCTTTGAAAGGATAAAACTGGAATCCCAAAGGGGAAGTTAGTTTTAGGCTAGCAACTCTCAAACATAAAACTCTCAAAAATTAATGGAGCTGGAGAGATGGCTTAGCAGTTAAGGCACTTGCCTGTGAAGCTTGAGAACCAAGGTTTGATTCCTCAGTACTCACATAAGACAGATGCACAAGGTGGCACATACATCTGGAGTTTGTTTGCTATAGCTGGAGGCCCTGGTGTGCCTATTCTCTCTCTCTCTAGCTGCCTCCCTCTCTCTCTCTCTCTCTCTCTCTCTCAAATAAAAAAAAATAAAAAATAAAAATAAAATGAAAAATTATTGAAACCCTATTGAATGCTTATTTAGGTGGGTTATATGTATGGATATTTTGAAATTAATAATGGGAAATTTACAAATATATATATATCTTTTTATCCATCTCAAAAATAATAACCCTATTGCATTTTTGCACAAATTACTAGTAATAATAGCCTTGTTATTTTTATTTATTTGCTTTGTTTGTGTTTTTGTTGTATTTTTAGCTTTTTTGTTTTGCTTTTGGCTTTCTTTCAATTCTCTTTAAATGGAAGGCTTAATTGAGAAGAGCCGGATTGTGTGTGTGTGTGTGTGTGTGTGTGTGTGTGTGTGTGTGTGTGTATAGTATGTGCATGTATATGTGCCCAAGCCCCATGCACTCGGGGACTGAGTGCAGCGGGGTGTCTGGAGGGGAACATCAGGTGTCCAGCTCTATTGATCTTTTGTCCATTCTTATTTGAGCTGGAGTCTCTTACTGATCGAGCTTGCTATTTCTTCATGAGCTCTGGCAACTCCTGGGTCTCTGCTCCCCTACAGGACGAGGGCTGTAGACATGCACTGGCCACACACAGCTGTTATGCGGGTCCTGGGGATTGACTAGAGCCATCTTTCAGGCCTCCTCAGGCTGTCATGTTTCCACAGAGCTCCATCCTCCATTCAGTGTTTTGCAATATCACATAACATGTCACTAGAAAATTACATTTGTGAGAGAATGAAAGCAAAATAGGCAAACAAATAATGGCCTTAATTGTGTTAAAATATTACCTGAAGAGTGGGGACCTGGATCTTCCTTTGAGGACCCCTGTTCTAGATAGAGCTTCCCAAAATGTAATGCTCATGTGAATCACTAGATAAATTGCTCAAATGAAGGTTTGAGTGTTCCACTACTATAACCGATAGTAGAAATAATCAACTTTTAAAAGGAAAGGGTCGTTTGGGCTCATCGTCATGCCACGGCGGTGTTGGGGTGACCTGAGGAGTGTTGCTGATCCTGGGCAAAGCAGAGTATTCATAGAGAGACAAAAAGATGGGAGAATTAGAAGTGTGTTGCAAATGGCATTGAAGCCACAATAAAGGGTTTTAACATGACCTTACAGGCAATGAGAAACCACAGAGAGTTTAGGACCAAGAATGCTGTAAGAAGGCTGGAAAGATGGCTTAGTGGTTAAGGCACTTGCCTACAAAGCCTACAGACCCAGGTTCAATTCCCCAGTACCAACGTAAGTCAAATGCACAAGATGGTACATGTGTCTGGAATTCATTTGCAGTGGCTAGAGGCTCTAACAGGCCCATTCTCTGTCTCTATCTGCCTCTCTTTCAAATAAATAAATAAATAATTTTTTTAAAGAATGCTATAGGCCAGGCATGGTGGTGCATGCCTTTAATCCCAGGACTTGGGAGGCAGAGGTAAGAGGATCGCCATGAGTTCAAGACCTGAGACTACACAGTGAATTCCAGGTCAGCCTAAGCTAGAGTGAGACCCCACCTCAGAAAATAAATAAAAATAAAATAATGCTACAGGAGAAATGGTGCTGTGAATAGTTTTGCATATTTATTCTATGGTGTTATTAATCTTTAAATGATCTTTATTGAAAAGATAGTATATACCCACAGTAAAATATTCCTAACAATTCAAAAATTAAATTTTTCCTGACTTCTAGCTTTTATTACCTCCTCTTTTTAAGCACCTTACTTTTTGCTTTTAACTTAGCACTGTATCTAGGAAACTATTTCATATCAACATCTATATATGCACTTTCCTTTATCAAAAAGATAGTGTGTGTGTGCATGTGTGTGTGTGTGTGTGTGTGTGTATTTCAAGGTAGGGTCTTGCTCTAGTCCAGGATGACCTGGAATTATACTCAGATTGGCCTTGAATTCATATCAATCCTCCTACCTCAGCCTCCAAAGTGCTGGGATTAAAGGCATGTGCCATCACGCCTGGCAGAGACAGAGAAAGAGAGAGAATGGGTGCTCCAGGGCCTGTAGCCACTGCAAATGAACTCCAGCCACATCAGCCACTTTGTCCATCTGGCTTTATGAGAGTACTGGGGATCAAACCCAGGTTGTTACGCTTTGCAGACAAGTACCTTAACCGCTGAGCCAGCTCTCCAACCCAATGCATCATATTTTATTACAGGAATATATATATTGTAATTTAACCCACTAGTGAGAGATACCGCATTTTTACTGACATAATCAATGTTGTAATAAATGCTCTGTAAGAAGTCTTTGAACACAAGTTTCTACTTGAAGAATAGGTTCACTTCAATAATTTTACTGTTCCATTAAAGAAATACAACAAAAACACATGAAAAATATTATATTTTTCACAAGGCAGGAAACTAGAAATAACACAAATTTTCCTCATTTAGGAAGGGCAACTGCACAAGACTACCCTATAATGCATAAAGAACACAGTATGGAAGTGAGCACAAAGGTCAGCCTTGTGTGAGTGTATTTACATATTTGTGGTGATATGCATGTATGCTCTCTTCTCTTGTTATATTGCTTGAGTTTTCTACATGAGAATGTGTTATCTTTATATCACAAGAACTACATTGAAAGCATTTGGTTACTCCATAGGCACAGACAGTAATGAGGAATACACTTGCTGTATGCTATATATGCCAAATGCTGGTCCAGGTGTTTGCACTGGAATATTCTGAATTAGCCCCAGGCTTTGGCTGCTATCTGACATCTCTAGCCTCATCATTTAGAATCAGAGACTGTTGGAATAGCTTATACCCTTATTTCATGGGTAAGGGTGCAAAGTCCAGAAAAGGTAAGTGACCTGCTGAGGATTTCATAGCATTTTTAAAAAAAAAATTAAAGTTTTTTTTTTATTTATTTATTAGAGACAGAGAGAGTGGGTGAGTGAGTGAGTGAGTGAGTGAGAATGGGCACGCCAGGGCCTCTAGCCACTGCAAACGAACTCTAGACACATGTGCCCCCTTGTGCATCTGGCTTACAGGGGACCTGGAGAATTGAACCTGGGTCCTTAGGCTTTGCAGGCATGCATCTTAACCACTAAGCCATCTCTCCAGCCGATTTCATAGCATTTGACCCCAAAGTAACCCAGCTTAGGACTCTACTGCAAAACTCTGCTACTCTCCTCTAAATCTGAGTGTGAATCTGTTTGGGGTAGAAGGTCAATCCTCCTGAACTCCCCATCTAGGCAAACCCAAGAGGAAACATAAAAGAACCCTAAGATTGTCATTAGTGGGGAGGAGCCTGGCCCTGGCAGGCAGAAGAGCAACTTCATTAGAGCTCAGGGTCTGCCCAGGCAACAGGCTGCAAAGAAACTTCCTGGGCCGGGGCCAGATGTCAGTTAATTATAAAGCAATGTGGGCCTAAAAATCACCCATTAATCAGGCTTGCTTCGCATAAGTAAAACCCAACCTCTGAACCCCCTTCTAGAAGAAAGCCAACCATATTCAACACTTGTGGCATTTTATGCCCTTTTCTGAATATGTGAGTGACCCCTGGGAACAGCCACATCACATGGCACTGGCATGAAGCCATCTGCTTGCCCCTCCTGGTGCCTCTCTCATTGATTCTACCCCTCCCTTACTCTCCTACCTTAGCTCACCCCACACCCAGCTTCTCAGAGCCCCAAGTCATCCTTCAAAGCATTTCCCTACAAAGAGAAACTTCCCAGCCAGGTTCCACGGAAATAAAATTCCTCTATTTAATTACACATAAGACTCAGAGGGCTTGGTTACCAGTGATTTGAGACCCACAGTCTTACTCTTTGAACTAGACTATCCCCAAAGACTAAATCGATCCATTCTGTTGACAGCTAGAGACCCCCAAGTTTCTGGGAGGCAAGAGGACTTGCTACCAGATCTCTGAGACTCAGGCGGGAGCCAGCTAACAGAATCAGTAGCTTGGCCTTGACTTTGAATTAGAGCTGGCTTTCCTTTCCTTCTGACCTCCCCAGAATCCAGCTGGGAGCCCTTCTGGCAGGTGAGTTGTGACAGGGAGCCCCTGCAGAATGCACAAAGCCCGGTCAGGACCTACTGCAGTTTTCAGAGATGTACCCAGGCAGAGGCAGAATGGCTCAATCCCACCATTTCCCAAATAGAAAGGAATGTATACTTCAGAGATTCCAAGTGGCGGCTAGAGTGGGCAGTGTCCACTGGGGGAGGGACAGATAAGTCCAGTTTCCTAAGATTCTAGTTCTGTTCACCAGTTATCTTATAATCACCTCCTTAGTATCCCTGGAAAGGGGAGATTGTCTTCACTCTGCTAAGGCTCAGGGTGGACCTTCAGATCCAGCCTGATTGCTGTATGAAGAACGTGGGGAGGAGTTGGGCTTTGGGCCCAGTTTATGTAGGTCCAAAGCTGCCCCTCTGAGGTTCAGGGCTACTCAGCAGAGTCTGAGCCTGTCTGTGGGTGTGTGCAGATGTTCAGGTGGGTGTGAAGTGCAGGAGTCATTTCCCCATGAAATCACAGGCCTGAACTTCTAGAGATGCCTGAAAACCAAGGGTAGCTATGGTCCCACTATTCTTCTCATCTCGGCTAAAGGAGAAGAGACAGCTCTGGCCTGAGAACCAAGACCACTGGCCTCTGGCCCCAGCTCTGTAATTTATTGTCATGTCCCTTTATGTGGCTCTGAGTTTCCATGTCCCATCTGAAAGCAGTGAACAATGGTTGACAAAATCTCTCCCCCCGCCCACTTCCCCGTCCTTTCCTTTTCTCATTCTCATCAGCCTTGTGACCTTCCTTGGGCTCAGCTTCTCCCTTAGTAGAGCCATCAACTCCATGTTCAAGAGCCTCTTGACTGGAGCCATTCCCCTCCCAGACAAGGTATAGGTGCAAACCAGAGCAATTACTGGTTGATTATGTGTCTCCTGGGTGTCATTGCTGGGGTGAGGAGACCACGCCTCCTTTTCTAAACTCTGACTTGACTGCTTAGGAGTGCCCCGAGACTTTCCTCATTACATGCATCTGGCTGGCGACTCTGACACACCATCCTGACGGTCCACACACAAGCATACAGAGGCGAGGAGTCCATCTGGCTGCTGCATGGCAGGTGAGTGGAGAGGGGCTGGGGACCTCCGGGTATGAGGGTTCCTGAGAGAAGCAGTCAGAGGTGTGTATGTGATGAAACTTTGACCATGGCTTGTTAGAATTTTAGACCCAATCACTTCATAAGCTACTCTCTCGTGTTCATTAGAAAATGGAGGCCTAGAGATGGAAATAGCAAATAATGGCCAAGGCTGGGCTAGGGTCAGGCATTCCCCACATACTTTGATGAACTGAAGTATGCAGGAACAGAAAGGAGAGGGTAGAACTCATATCTTCACCACAAACACACACACACACACACACACACATACACACACACACAATGCTGATCTAGAGACATTTCTGGACATAGTTGGGGACCACAGGCCAGATGGGAAGCAGAAAGAAGCCACAGCCTCTCCTAATTCCTGACCCAAGCACTTGGGGGCAAGAACAATTCTCTCTGAGCTGAAAATAACTGTATGAATGTAAGCAGGGGAGTTTGCTCTTGGTTTCTCTTATGTTCTTGTCATCTGTAGACCACCTGTATCACAGGTCTGCTGTGAGGAAATCCAGAGTTCTGTGCTTTGCCACAGAACATCTCGTGTGGGCTGTGTAAACAGTAGACTTGGAAAATATGTGCCTATAGCCCCAATACAGTGAGCAGCAAGCCCTTTTCCACTCACCCCACCCAGCAGTGTGTTGTCAATTAGAAACTGGAGGCCAGTGGGCAGCCAGCCAGCAGAACCAGGAACCCACGCTCATGCTGCTAAGGGATGTTTCTGGTTTATGCCTGTTATTTTCATTGTTCAGTGGCATATGACAATTATGTGAATCAACTTTTGCTTATGTTTTGACTTTCAATGGCAGGTATTTTAATTTCTTGGTCAACATTGATTTCTTCCTCATACTCCCTCTTGGTATTCACTAATACTAGTGGGCAGTCAGACCCGTCTGCTGCACTTAGGACAGCCCAGGTGGCCTGTCTCCACAGCTAGGGCTGCTTCCCCACCAGCTCTGGTGCAGAAAGGGCTAGCTTTGCTTCCACCAAGCTCCAATTTTTCAGGATCCACCTGCACGTTCTCTTTCTTACGCATTGATTCAGCAGAACCAACCTTAATTGTTAAGGCAAAGTTGGTAAAGAGGGATCTGATGTCAGGTCTGTAACTAATTTAGTGGGTGGCCACTCCTCTCTCTGAACCTTGGTGTTTTTATCTGTAAAATGTTGGGGTCAGATCTAGTATGCCTGGCATATAAACTGTGTGTTGGCTTGAATTCAATTCCTCAGACTTCCTGAGTCCTTCTGGCTTCTTGGGATGATCTGCGTCTCAGAGCAGCAGGCCATGCGGGCTATGTGCTCTATGCATGGATAAATAAGACACCAAGCCGAGCATGGTGGTGCATGCCTTTAATCCCAGCACTTGGGAGGCAGAGGTAGGAGGATTACCGTGAGTGCAAGGCCTCCCTGAGACTACATAGTGAATTCCAGGTCAGCCTGGGCCAGAGTGAAACCCTACCTCAAAAAAACAAAAAAGAGAGAGATAAATAAGACACCAGAAGGTGATGATGGCAAGTATACCCATCCCCCTCACACCCTGTTCAGGGTAGACAGCACTAGATAAACCCAGAGCATTTTCCTACAGAGCCTGAATATGGCCCCAGAATGCTACTCAGCATCACTCTTCAATAATCCCTACCAACAGATCAGTGTTAGCAAATTAGAAAAGACCCTTTAGCCACTATTAACTTACAATCATCTTTCATCTCAGAAACTCTAAGCCATCAGTGGAATGCACTGAGTAACTATTGGTTAGAGTTGATGTCTTATTCTGAGAGGCAATCAGATTCCAACAGGACCAGGAAGGAAAGGGAGATTGGGCAGTAGCCCCAGGAAGGCCTCAGGCAGCTCCTCAATTAATCATTTAGCTATGGAGCTCAGGCGTCCATGAGGCATACTAAGGGCAGAGTCATAATGGGGCACATTAAAAAGCAATTATACTGAAGCCAGAGTCTGGGAGGTGTTGCTGGCTTTTTTTTTTTTTTTTTAGCAGAGCTTCTGCACTCAGCCTCACTGGGTGCCATGCCAGGCAGAGGCAGAGCACTGGGAAAGATAATGTCCTCTGGGTCTGTGGTGTCGCCAAGGGCAGGAGGGAGAAAGCTGTGAAGCACTGGGGCAGGAGGAGGATGGCGGCAGAGAGCGAGTGGGTGGGATGCAGCCTTGTACACATGAGCCTCCAAATAAGACATTTCCTTACACTAGGCTTTAATGACAGTGAGCTGGAAGAGAGGGGATGAGTTAGCAGGGACAAGAGTGGGGTTAAGAGCCAAACTGGGAGGGACCTTGCATGCCAGAAAGATGCTTCTGACTTCCACATCTCTGAGGCAGAAGAAAAGACATGCTGATATTCGAGAAACAAGAGAGGTCCCTTCCCCTTTCTGAACCTCAGCGTCTCCATAGCAACAGGATGGATTTAATAGGATGAGCCGAAAATTGTTTCAAGACCATCAGATCCACACAGTAATGTAAGCAGGGCATAAAGAAAGGAAAATGAACAGAAACATAATGTATGTGGGAGTTGGGGGTGCGAGGTCAAAGTGATGGTGGAGATTTGAGGAAAGGAGTTGATGATATAAAGACCTCGCGAGCTCTTCCCTGTGGATCCAGCAGCATGCTAAGTGTCTTATACACAGACACCATCCATCCTGGTTAGAACCTGTTGTTCTAGAGTGTTTGCTAATAGCGTCCTTCCACTCTCAAAATTTCCTTGTTTAGGTGGTGCATTCGATCATTGCCAGATTTATAATCACTACCTCACTTAATCCTTCTCAAAACTGTGTGAAGGGATTGTTATTGCCACTTCTCTGTAAAGGAATTCTGAATCTCAGCGAGTCCCAGTAACTTACACAGGCAGCAAGTATATGAGTCAGAATGGCATTCATTGGCAGAACACTAGAGTGGTAGCCAGGAGATATTGTGTACATACTGATGACGATCATGTGATCAACAACATATTAGCTGTGTTGTTATGTAATACCTGCTATGTGTCATGCACAGTTCTGAATACTGCGTGAATTATTTAATTAAATCCTCATAACATCAGGTGGAAGGATCACCACCTTCTTTTTAACAGGAGACTGGCTTTCAGAGAGATCCACTGACTTGTCTCAGCTCATATAGACAAGTGGCAAAGCCTGCACTGGAGCTCAAATGTGTGCTATGAAACTGGGCTCCTGAGTCTGTCCATGGTGGACAGAAAGGCCATGAGAAGATGGTGAGAGGGAGAAGGGAAGGAAGCAGGAAGGCTAGAAGTCTATGGAATGTGGGGTATAGGTAGGCAGAAGAAAAGCTTCTTCACCTCTGCCTGGTTGGCCTAGCCTGTGACTTAGGCACGTGGGCTCTGGACCCGGGGCTCGGAACTCACCTGCACATCCCTGAGGGGGAAGACCCAGGGCTGGGGATACGCTCTCCATTCTGTCCTCAAGCCTTAAGTTCTGTCAGCCAGAGAATCCCCAAATCAGGTATTGCCTATCCCAGCGCTTCCCCAATACCCATCAAGGGATAGAACTGAGCTGTAATCACTAAGATGGTGACTTTGCCCTTGCAGAACCCACCTGTTTTCTTCATTCCTGACCATAATCTCACAAATGGCAGCTCAGGAGCATACGGTGATGATAGGGCTGGCTGACTCGGGTCACCTAACCATCATCTCCTGGACCAGATCATACAGGGATAGAGACAACGACCTCCTGGACTGTGAGGCAGTTTAGAGTTGGGACATGTGATGGCAGGTCAGGATTTCCAGGTCAAGATCTCTGCAGAACTATAAAAAAGCAAGGGGAAGAGGTGTGGTCTGTAAGGGGTACAGTGGAGACAAATGGAGAGAAGTTGCAGGAAGAAAGATATTGGTCCAGCAAGAAGAAGAGCTGGCTAACATGGGGGTTAAGTGAGCTACTTCTTCAAGGGTTGCAAGCTCAGATTATGATCAAGTGTCCATCAAGAAGTCATCTGAGGGAGCCAGGTGTGGTGATGGACACTTGTAATTCCAGTGCTTAGAAGATGAAGGCAGGAATATCTGGGTCAAGGGCATTCATGCCTACATAGTGAGTGTGAGGCCTGCACTACATAAAACTATCAAAAAATAAATGAAACAAATTCAGCTGAGAGAACTTGACCTTGGGCAGAAAGCTATGGACAGAGCTGTTCTCTGAGTTTTGGGGATAATGATGACTTTAAAACTCATCCAACCCCCTCCTGTCCATTTGTGATAAGTATGCAGATGCTCAGAGAGTGAGAGGAACTGATGTAAACTGTGGACATGGGAAATGCAACACAGATTCTTTCAGGCTTGAACCTATGACCCAGGGTCCAGGAACCTTCATCACATTCTACCTGTCTAACTTATATCTACCTTGGGGGATGCAGGGCAGAGTTAATTATCACCCAATAACCTTATCCTTTGTTCCTTACTCATCCCCTTTAAAAAAAAATCCAGTAGTGTTTTGTTTTGGCCTGCACACAAACAAGCTGGGCTTGGGAAATACAAACATGGATTGGTAAGCCACAGATCCAAGGTGTCATCGGGAAATAAGCCTATTATCTTCCCATCTCCTTTTCTATGGTAATAAATAGAAGTCTAAGCTACTAATGGCACTTCAGCTCTGCTATCAAAATTGGCAATTGCATAAGATATGTGAGAAGTTCCTGTCTATGTTTTTAGGCTAACAGAGGCCACCAAAACTTGGAATTCAAGGGCTTCTAAGAGCTACTGGTGCTATCTCTGTGAAGGGCCCCTTTCCAATGTGAAGAATGGACAACGCCTTGGGAAAACTCCTGGAACTATTGTTCCAGCTCCTTCTGTGGATAAATGCTATTAAACACAGGCCCTGCACAGTCCTGATCACTCCTCACAGCAGGTGATACAGGGCACCAGCTTGTGATCCATGTATATCTGCTGTTTGAGTTTTGCCTTGTCAGGGTTCTCTAGAAGAACAGAGCAATAGCATGAATATGTATAATAGAGGGATTTGTTGGAATAGGTGACAGGATACAAGCTGGGCAGTCCAACAATAGCTGTCTATAGCTTGAGGGTCAAGGAACCCAGCAGCTGCTGAGTCCACAAGGCTGGATGCCTCGGCAATCCTGATCTGGCACCGAAGACCTGGAGGTTTCCTGGAGAGCCACTGGTCTTCAGCCCACATTGGAAGCAATGAAACTTGGTTCCAGGGTCCAGGAAAGATAGCCAAAACAGGGTAGATATATGCACAAGTAAGTAGAAGGGAAGCCAGGTAAAAGGCAAACGCCAGCAAGTAGCAACCAGGCAAAAGGCATTAAGTTCTCTCAGAGCTTCTTTTTTTGTTTAAGCTTTTATTTTTTATGTTTTTTTTACAACTTCTATACTTACATACAAAAAACACATGATATTTCCCTCATCTCCCCCATTCCACTTTAGAACTCCAGTCTCCATCATATCCCTTCCCTCTCTCCATTAGTCTGCCTTTTAATTTGATGTCATCATCTTTTTCTTCTATTTTGAGGGTCTTTATATACAGGCTGCCACCAGAAGGGCTACGCCCTCTGGAAGAAGGACTTCCTCCCTCAGCTAATCCTTCCTGGAAACACCCTTACAGACCCACACAAGAAGCATCTCTTACTTGATTCTTGATTTGATCTAGTTCACAACAGAACTTAACCATCACACGTTCCTACTCACATGTTCAGTCACCATGCCCAATCATGATGTCAGGCTGGGGATCCTGGCCTAAGCCAAGTGAAAACTAGTTTTATTTTTCCCATGCTTCCTCCATGCAATCATCCCAGACAACTCACAAGTGGAGACCAGTTAGGAGGCTGAGGCAGATTAGACAAAAGACATGCTCCCTTCTGTGTTTCACAAGTCTATTATAATGGGCAGATCCATCAGACACAGCTGACTCATTTGGTCCTGCGAGGGCAGCGAAACTGCAGGCAAAGGATCTGCTTATAAGATAGCTCACTCCCATGGCTGCCAGCTTGGCACTGGCTGTCCGCTGGGAGCTCAGAAAGCCAGAGGCTGGAGGCCTTGGTTCCTCTCCATATGCACTTCTCCATGGGCCATGTGTACTTCTTTATGGCATGGTGGCTGGCTAGCAAGAACAAGAAGAAAGGCAACGGAACCAGGAAGAAGCTGTAGCAACATTAACCATCCAGCCTTAGAAATCAGAGTGTCATTCAGTTCTAGTCTTCCAGATTCAGGGTGGAGCTCCATGTATCCTGCTTCTCATTGAGAGGAATATCAACATCATATAGGTAAAAGAGTATTGAGGGGCTGGGAGATGGCTCAGTGGGTAAAATGCTTATCATGTAAGCGTGAGGACTTAATTTGGATCCCCAGCACTCACATAAGTGCATGCCTGTAATCCCAGCACGGGGGAGTCAGAGACAGAGAATCTCCACGGCTTACTGGCTAGCTGCTCTAGCTGAATTAGTGAGCTCCAGGTTCAGTAACAGACCCTATCTCAGTAAATAAGGTGGGGGCTGGAGAGATGGCTTAGTGGTTAAGGGGCTTGCCTACAAAGCCTAAGAACCCATGTTTGACTCTCCAGATCCCAGGTAAACCAGACACACAAGGTGATGCAAGTGCACAAGGTTGCACATGCACACTAGGTGGCACATGTGTCTGGAGTTGATTACAGTGGCTGGAGGCTCTGGAGCACCAATTCTCTCTCTCTCTCTCTCTCTCTCTCTCCTCTCTTACATAAAAAAATGGGCAGTCTATTGGGCTTGCCTCAAAAGAAAAAAAAACAAGGTGGGTGCAATTGAGAAGATACCCAGTGTCTACTTCTGGACTACACCACACACTCACACACGTGTTCCCACATACATACCACACACACATACTATTATAACCACCTTTAGAAATTAAAATCTGCCATTCTCCCTTAACAAAAAGGTTATATGGGAGTAGAAAGATAGCTTACTAGTTAAGGCATTTGCCTACAAAGCCAAAGGACCCAGGTTCAATTCCCCAGGACCCACATAAGCCAGATGTACAAGGTGGCACATGTGTCTGGAGTTTGTCTGCAGTGGCTAGATGCCCTGGCATGCCCATTCTCTCTTTCTCCCCTGCTATCTGCCTCTTTCTTTCTCTCTCTCTCTCTCTCTCTCTCTCTCTCTCTCTCATAAATAAATAAACATAAAACAAAAAGGTATATGAAGGCACTGGAATAATTTAAAACATTAAACATGTTTGCCTACCTTCTCCAAACAATGGCTTTTGCCAACCCACTGTTCTAATGACAATGGTCTAAGCTCCTGCTATATTTTAATTTTTTTAATATTTATTTGTTTATTTGAGAGAGAGAGAGAGAGAGAAAGTGAAAGACAGAGAGAGAATGGGTGTGCCAGGGCCTTCAGCTATTGCAAACAAACTCCAAACACATGTGCCACCTTGTGCATCTGGCTTACATGAGTCCTGGGGAATCAAACCTAGGTCCTTTGGCTTTGCAGGCAAGCGCCTTCACTGCTGAGCCATCCCTCCAGCCCTCCTGCTGTATTTTAGAGTCTGGGACTTCTGGGTCTGTGATACCTGTGAAGTCAAAAGTAAAGGCAGCAGAGCCTAGGGGGTCCATAGAGGCACTGACTCAAGAACCAGATGTCCAACTCCATCACTTACAAGGTTTCTCACTGGGCATGTGGAACATGCCTTTAATCCTAGCACTCAGGAGGCTCAGGTAAGAGGGTCACTGTGAGTTTGAAGCCAGCCTTAGAAAACTGCTTGGCTAATAGGAAGTTTTACTAAATAAAACCTAACCAATGGCTCAGCTGCTAATTAGTAAACACCTGCTGTATGCTTGGCACTGATGAAAATAGAGGTAAAAGCCCCATAGCTGGTGCCCTTGGGCAGAAAGTAAGTACTTAATTCACATTTATAAATGTTCCTGTTGTTGTGACAAAATGCGCAAGAGGATAACTTAAATGAGGAAAACTATTCTGGTTCATGGTTTCTGAGGATTCAGCCCACCATGGCGACAAGGGCATGTGACAGAGGAGGTTTTCACCTGATGGCAGAGAGAGACACAGGAGGCAAGAACAAGAACAAGAATGAACTCCCACCCTCCAGTAACGTGTTTCTTCCACCTAGGACCCACTTCCTAAAATTTTCAGGACCTCTCCCAACAGTACCACCAGCTGGGGACAAAGCCCCAATATGCGCTTCCAGGGAGCACACTTCATATCCAAACCATAACAACACAACTTCAGCTTCATATACCCTATCTTCTAAGTTCTTTTTTAATATTTTATTTATTTGTTTGTTTATGAGAAGGAGAGAAAGACTGAGAGAGAGAGGCAGAGAGAGAGAGCGGGCGTGCCAGGGCCTCTAGCCACTGCAAACTAAATCCAGATGCATGCGCCAGCTTGTGTATCTGGACTTAGGTGGGTATTAGAGAACCAAACTTAGGTCCTTTGGGTTTGCCAGCAAGCACCTTAACCCCTAAGCCATCTCTCCAGCCCCTCTAAGTTCTTTTTAATACATTAATACATTTTCATTAAAAGGTACAATACATTTCCTTTCCTTGAATCTAGGCAGACCTTTGTAACTGCCTTGACTGATAGAATATCATGGAGCTAACAGTGTGACTTCAGAGGTTATGGCACAACTTTGCAGCTTCCTCCTTGGTACCAGAGGGTAACCAAGTACCAAGCAGACCCAGAGAGAGATAGAAATGGAGAAGAACTGAGGTCCTCAACCGAGATTCAGTTCTCCAGCCATGTAAGTTAACCACATTGGAAGTGGGTTTCCTAGCCCCAAGCAAGCTTTCAAATGCATACAGCCCAGTAGATGTGTGATTGCACCCATAGGAATTCCAGGTTTGTTCTAACCAGCTAAGTACTCTGAAGCTCTGACCCACAGAAACCATGAAAGATTTCAGATGTCTGATGTATGGTTTTCTTCAGCTAAACTCTAGAATAAACAAGTTGGTTAAGCCACAATAGATTGCTAAAATGTCAGCTTTCTTGTCGCTAATGTCCTCTCATTATAATAAATATTTTATAATACCCTTTCACCATCCTGAAATGAAATTGATGCATATTACTGACCTCAAGGCATTACTTTAAAAAATATTATACACTAACTTCACTATAAAGGGCAAATAAGAGGAAATCCATTTTTAGATAAACATAATTAAATATGTAAATATCTATCAACTTTCCCAGAACATATGCCACTGTGGTCAGATGTCATGAAGGTATGAGCTACAAATGCAGACTCCCTCCCACGAGCCATGGTGGTGATGCTACTCAACTCAAGCAACATTACTGTTTAGACAGGACTTTCCACAATCTGAACAGGAATCTGAGGAAGTTCCAATGACATGGTATTTTTCTTGTCACTGTAACAAAATACCTGACATAAAGGATGAATGATTCATTTTGACTTACAGCTTCAGAGGACTTGGTTCATGTTCACTTGGCCCCACTTGTACTTGGGAAGAGAGCAGCATGGTGGCAGGAGTGTGTAGCAAAAGAGACCAGGAAGCAGAGGGGAAATATGGGAAGAAGCTAGGACATCCCTCTAGTGGTCTACTTCCTTCAGCTAGGCTCTACTTCCTACTTTGCCATTTCTCAGTACCACCATCATTTCATGACTCTATCAAGGGATTAGGCCAAAGAGCTCAGCATCTAATCACTTCCCAAAAGCTCGGCTGGAAACCCAATCATGAGACTGTGAGGAACATTTTATATTTTGAGCCATTAACATATAAGGATTAATCTTCAGTTTATATAATACTTGTAATCTTATGAATTTAGTAATTTTTGTTACTATTGCAAAATTTACTGAGTCTTCACATTTAAAACTTTTGGGGCTGGAGAGATGGCTTAGCAGTTAAGGAGCTTGTCTGGGAAGCCTAAGGACCCAAGTTTGATTCTCCAGTACTGGCATAAGCCAGATGTACAAGGTGGCACATGTGTCTAAAGTTCATTTTCAGTAGCTGGAGGTCCTGGCACACCCATTCTCTCTCTGTGTGTGTGTGTGTGTGTGTGTGTGTCTCTTTCTCAAATAAATGAATAAAAAAATTTTTTTAATTTTTTGTTCCTCATTCACCAGGACCTGCACACCCGCCCGTGTGAGAACAGGAACCAATTCTTTTTTTTTTTTTTTTTTTTTTTTTTTTTGAGGTAGGGTCTCACTCTGGCTCAGGCTGACCTGGAATTCACTATGTAGTCTCAGGGTGGCCTTGAACTCTCGGCAATCCTCCTACCTTTGCCTCCCGAGTGCTGGGATTAAAGGTGTGCGCCACCACACCCAGCTTAGGAACCATTTCTGAGAGATGTGAAGCTGTGAAGCTACAAGTTTATTTGTAATAAATGATTATATAATCTACCTGTAAGCAAAAATTTTTTTTGGATTGGGGGATGAAGTAATAATATTAAATAATAATAATGAGTTTTTTTCAGTTTTTTTGGAGAGAGACAGAGAGAGGGAGAGGGAGACAGGGAGACAGTTAGAGAATGGACGAGCCAGCAGCCTCTCAGCCGCTGTGAACGAACTCCAAATGTGTGCGCCCCCATGTGGGCAAATGCAGCATTGCACCCTTGCATCTCTGCATCTGGCTAAATGTGGGACCTGGAGATTGGAACCAGTGTTCTTAGGCTTAGCAGGCAGGCACCTAAACCACTAAGCCATCTCTCCAGCCCTTTTTTTTTTTTTTCCAGTTTTTTGAGGTAGGGTCTCACTCTAGCCCAGGCTGACCTGGAATTCACTGTGTAATCTCAGAGTGGCCTTGAATTCCTACCTCTGCCTCCCAAGTTCTGGGATTAAAGGCGTGCGCCACCACGCCCAGCACTAATAATGAGTTTTTTCTATGTGAATATCCAGTGGGTGAGCTGCACACTGTCTAGAACTTATTCTATCCTTCACATTTGAGGATGCCTGACACCTCTGGACTCTATCATTTCAGCAAGCAAACAATGTTTACACAAATAACCAGAAAACTCCTAGAGCAGCACCATTCCTTGAACGACCCCCAGAGAGAATGGCTCTTTATCAAGAGCAGTAAACTGTGTCTTAACTAACAAGATGGCCATCTTTCTTCAGCCGTCTGCTTAGAGGCAGCAGCATGGGCCATGGTTCCTGAAGTGAGAGTAGACATGGCAGGTTCAAAGAACAGTAAGTAAGTCAGTGTGGCTAAAGGGGATGAGAATAAGGAAGAGAAGCAAGCAGAAGAGCCAGGAAGATAACAGAGTCCAATCCTGAAGGGCTGTGGTCATTGTCAGGCCTTCTACTGCTGTGAGTGAGGTTGAACGAAGTGAGCTGAGCATAGGGTTTAACAGGACCCTTCTGACTATTCTGTTGAGACTGGGCTTTGAGGGCCCAAGCAGGAAGCAGGGAACCAGTGCACACCAATTGCATCTAGAAAATGACTCATAGTGCTGCCTTCCAAAATTTTTAGTAAGCATAGACATTTGAAGACATGTCAAGCTTTTGCTGTTGTTGTTGTATGGATCCAAACCTAATGCTGATTCAACAATAGAGAAGAAGCTCCAGTGGTGGCATGTGACAGGGACATCTTCTAAGACAACAGTCAAAGGCACTCAAATCACAAGTGCCCTTCGGAAAGTGACTTGTGGACCATGTAGGCAAGAAGTCAACTACGTCCCTGTGACACAGAATAAATGAAAGGCAGGAGCCAAGCTGGAGTGGAGAAAAGCAAGGAGAACTTGTCATGTTCTTTGTGCAAAATTACGGGCTTTGAGGCTGGAGAGATGGCTTAGCGGTTAAAGTGTTTGCCTGCAAAGCCAAGATCCCGGTTCGATTCTCTAAGACCCATGTAAGCCAGGCACAAAGGGGCACATGCATCTGGAGTTTGTTTGCAGTGGCTGGAGGCTCTGACATGCCCATCCCTCTCTCTCTCTCTCTCTCTCTCTCTCTCTTTCTCTCTCTCTTTCTCTCTCTCAAATAAGTAATAAATAAATAAATAAAATATATTTTTTAAAAAATAGGGGTTTGACAGATCATAAGAAGCAATGGGACATCCAGTGAGAACTGGGGAGTGTGTGTAAGAGAGAGCACCCCTTTGTACCCTAGTGTGCCTTGGGGAAGGGGATTACTAGTCAGTCTACATTGTGTAAGAGTGCACTTACAAGTCAGATAACATCATGTCCGTGGTGAAAATGGCTTGTTATCTTACCATAGCCCTTAAGCTAAAGGGTATATAACTGAATACAATGGGTTTGCACGCTTGTGAAAGCAAAGCTGAAATAAGCACAGCCAAGATATGAGCAAAGAAAGATTTATTACCTATAGCAGGCAAGGACAGTACAGGAGTCACTTCCAACTCAATGCACTCTTCAAATACAGGAAGCATGTGGACATATTAAGGAGGTCCATCGATATTCATACAGGGGTAGGTCAATTTCTAAGCATGCTCAGTTTAGGAGTACTTTCCTGAGCATGTTCGGTTTCAGGATATAATTTAAAAAGAAAACATACTAGGGCTGGAGAGATGGCTTAGCAGTTAAGGCACTTGCCTGCAAAGCCTAAGGCCACAGGTTCAATTCCCCACTACCCACGTAAGCCAAATGCACAAGGTGACACATGCATCTGGAGTTCATTTGCAGTGGCAAAGGCCTTGGCACACCCATTTTCTCTCTCTCTCTCTCTCTCTGTGTGTGTGTGTGTGTGTGTGTGTGTTTCTATCTCTCTTTCAAATAAATAAATAAAATATAAAAAATAAAATTGTTTAAAAAATTATAAAGAAAAGATACTAGACACATTTCATGGTATATTTAGCTCAAAATCTCATAGTACATACATTAAAAAGTAATGCACAGAAATGACTCTGGGATACTCAGCTTATACACAAAGTTTTAGCTGAACATAAAGAAAGGAGACTCTCAGGCTGGAGAGATGGCTTAGCAGCCAAGGCACTTGCCTGCAAAGCCAAAGGACTCAGGTTTGATTCCCTAGTACCCATATAAAACCAGATGTACAAGGTAGTACATCCATCTGGAGTTCCTTTGCAGTGGCTAGAGGCCCTGGTGTGCCCGTTCTGTCTCTCTCTATCTGCCTCTTTCTCTATCTGTCTCTCTCAGATAAATAAATAATTTTTAGAGGATACTTTGAAGGGCATTAATGGAAGAGTCTGCCTCTGAAGGTGTGCGCCTTGCTTGCCACTGACAGATGGATCCTCATCTTCCTCCAAGTCGTGGTGGTCTGCTCCTGATAGACCTTCCACCCTCAATGCCCTCTCCACACAGTGACTTTCCCTCAAATATTAGGATTCACTGTGTTTCTCTTGCTTGTATGTCTAGAGGCCAGAGCCACGCATGTCCTGTGTCCTATGACCCTGGATTGCTGATGCCTCTCCCTTAGAAGACTTTAGAAATCTGCTTTTAGACATTTGAAATCTATTTGCTTAACATCAATCTTCTATACTGGGCCTGTTATCAGAGCTAGTATATATTTCATGCATTCGCAAACTCAGTATGACACCTGTGGTGGTTTGATTCAGGTGTCCCCATAAACTTATGTGTTCTGAATACTAGGTCCCCAGCTGGTGGCAATTTGGGAATTGTAACCTCCTAGATGTGAGGTTTTGTTGGGGGTGGGCTTATGGAGGTTATAACCAGCCTCCCCTTGCCAGTGTTTGGCACACTCTCCTGTTGCTGATGTCCACCTGATGTTGGCCAGGAGGTAATATCCACCCTCTGCTCATGCCATTGTTTCCCCTGTGGAACTTCCCCTCAGAGTTTGTAAACCAAAATAAACCCTTCTCTCCCATAAGCTGCTCTTGGTAGGGTGTTTTCTATCAGCAATGAGAAGTTGACCATAACAACACCCAATACCCAGATGAATGGGTCCCAAATAGATGGAGGATGATACTGCTGGGGTTGAAACCAAACTCATCATACTCCTCTCCTTCGGAGACACCAACCCAGTTCAAGAATCAGCCTCAATGCCATCTTCTCAAGGAAGCCATGGGCCAAGCCTCTCTGTCATGTGTCCTTTCAGTTCCTGTGTTCATGGAAAGCAGGTCCCAAAATAATAATTAGTCGGGTGTGGACTCACCTATTCACGTGGTGCCTGACCCTGCTCATTTAGAGCATTATAACTAATATTTATTTACTTCTCATGTTCTGGTGGCTCCAAATGACAAGATGTCATCCTAACAAACACTCTGGTGGCATCATTATTCCCATTCTGCAGAGAAGGAAAGTGAAGTTCAGAGGTTAAGTAGAAGGCGATACATCCAATTGTTGGACAAGTCAGGATCTGAACCCATATCACCTGACCCAAAGCCCTGCTCATGATCATTGAGTGAGCCACATGGCCTCTGTTGAGGGGAAGACCATGTCTCTCTTGTTCAGTAATCTATTATCAGCACCATACATATTTTTCCTCTAGCACTCAAGTTCCAAAAGATCAAAATCCACATGGTCAGATTCATCTTAGCAACACCACACTCTTCTGGTACCAAATTTCTGTTGTAGACAGCTTCACATTGCTGGGATGAACATCCAAACCAGGCACTGTTTAGAGGAGGAAGGGATTTATTTCAAGGGATTTATTACAGATCCAGGGAAGTCACATCAGTGACAGAAGAAGCTGCTTCCATACATCCAAGCAGAGAGAAACAATCAAACAGCCTGTGAAAACCAAAAGCAACAAACACGAATGGGCAGCACGCAGCAGGGACCCCACCAAATTTCAGACTGCTCTTCATACCTTTGGGCTGGAAATCAAATCTGCCCACAAACACACCTTATGGCTGAACCCCAGGATCTGCCTCTAGTTATACCTCCTCCAGTCAAATGGCTGAAGACCCAAGTTACAAGCTTTAAGAAAACACCTGAGGGCAAATATATTCAAACTACCACAGTCTCTAAACCAAGATACATAAAACAAAGTTCTGTATGGATGGGTCAGTCAATAAGTTGTAACAAGAGGTTCACAGGAATCTAACTCTTGTATTTTCTGTACAAACAATGGTTCAGTGCTTAATAACCTATAGGACGTCACAGAATTTAAGCAAATAAACAGAACCAATGGTATATGATAAATCATTCCTAGATGGACCAAGACTAGCAGGATAAAAACAGGTGGCGAACAAGCCAGGCATAGATGAAGTGTTCCAAAGGGCTTGGCCTCACCTCTGTCCTTTCCCTACTCAGGGGTCAGAATCACCAAGGTGGACTGGCAGCGTTCGAAAAATGGCACTGCCCACCACACCCAGGAGTACCCTTGCCCTGAGCTGGTGGTTCGCAGGGGCCAGTTGTTCAGCCTAACACTGGATCTGAATAGAGTCCTGGACACAGAGGAGGACCTCATCTTCACTGTGGAGACAGGTAACTGGGCTCTTCAGCACCCTTGGTGGTCTAACTTGAGATTCTGTAGTCGGCAGCCGAGGTACTGGAGGAAGCAAGTCCCTAGAAGTGACTTAGTTAAGAGGAGCTTAATCCTGAGGACTTCCAATACGTTTCCTATAGACAAAGGCAGGGTAAGATGGCCTCTCTGCAGCTCTGTGCATGCCAACAACTTCAGGGCTTTGGAAGGGCATGGAGAGTAGTCACTTTTAGAATGCTTTTTTCCTTCCCCGGCTAGACAAGAGACCAACTTGGGTTTCACAGATCACTGTTGTCACTTTCTCCTTGGCTGGGAGCAAAGGAGCTAAGGCAGATAGACCCTTCGTGGGCTAGGTCAGCTCCTTCCCCACAGAGCCTCCCAGGATTTCAGAGTGAAGACTGGCCTTCTAGACCTGGAGCTTTCCCACTTCTCTAAAGTTATGTTTCCTAGCAAGCAGGGAATCCTGATCCCCTCTCCTGTCTGCCAGGGCCCCAGGCGTCTGAGGCCCTCCACACCAAGGCCTCATTCCAGACAGCAGAGCTAGAGGTGGATAACGCCTGGACAGCTGCAAAAGGGGCACAGACAGAAAACACTGTGACCATCAACCTCACCAGTCCTCCCAATGCAGTCATCGGCCGCTACCTGCTGAGCGCAAGGGCTTCTTCCCGCCGGAAACACAGTGACAGGAAGCTGGGCGAGTTTGTTCTCCTGTTCAATCCTTGGTGTCCAGGTAGGAGCTGTCACATCCAAGGCTAAAGGATTACTAAAGCCATCCTGAGAAGCAGGCCTGCCCTGGAAGGAGCCTGAAAGGCAGATTAAGGGACAGGCAAGCAAATGCCAAGAGCTGGCCCCATGGAAAGGCCTGGTACCAGGCGCTACAGCAAAGCCTAGACTCGAGGTGCAGGAAACCAGTAGTCTCTGGTGTCAGATGTCAGTAAGAAGTGGAAGGAGAAGCTCAAGGGTAGGGAAGAGCTAGGCTGTAAATCAAGCAGCTCTGCTAAGTTGCTTCTGTCTGTGAGATGGTTTCCATACCCGTGCCAAGGCACATCACAGGCCTCAGGAAAGTGCAACTGGGATCAAGATTTTTCTTAATGTTTAGAATATGAGGCTAGACAGGCATGGTGGCCCACGCCTTTCATCTCAGCAGCCAGAAGGCTGAGGTAAGAGGACCACCATGAGTTCGACGGCAGCCTAGGGGAACGGAATCAGTTCGAGGTCAGCCTGGGCTAGAGTAAGATCCTGCCTCAGAAGAAAGAAAGGAAGGAAGGGAGGAAGGGAGGGAGGGAAAGAGGGAAGGAAGGAAGGGAGGGGAAGGAGGGGGAGCAAGGGGAAGGGAGGGGAAGAAAGGGGAGGAGAGAGAGAGGAAATATAAGGCTAAAGCTGGGTTTGGTGGCATATGCTTATAATTGTAATTGCAGCACTGGGGAGGTAGAGACAGAGGTTGTGGGGGGTGGGGGAGGGAAATCCCTGTGACTCGCTAGCTAGCCAGTCTATCCTACTTGGCAAGTTCTAGATCAATGAAAGACCCTGTTGCAAATAAAGTGGATGATGGTCCTGAGAAACAACACCTAAACTTATCTTCTGGCCTCTACACACACACACACACACACACACACACACACACGTGCATACACAGATACTTGCATGCACACACAGAAAGAAAAAGAGGCTTTTGTTGATACCAAAGGTGTCAAAACTCCCAAAATCCTGACTTAGGCTGAGCAGGGAGTTGTTTCCTACTAGGGAAAGGGCCACCAAGAGGGATGGGGTTTGGCAGGGATGAGCTTGGAGCCAGCAAGCTCCTCCTGCCCTGACCTGCCCAGGTTGGCCTCTAGGTTCTCTCCTGCTGCTGAGCCCTGATACAGCCCTTTCCCAGGCCTGCAGGGCCAAATCCCCAGCCCACATGGGGCCTGATGACTGCTTTTCAGAGGACGACGTGTTTCTGGACTCAGAGGAGGAGAGACAGGAGTACGTGCTCAACGACAGTGGTGTCATCTTCCGAGGCGTGGAGAAGCACATTCGAGCCCAGGGCTGGAACTACGGGCAGGTCTCCAGGGCCGGGGGGACTTGGGCTGGAATATGGGAAAAGGCAAGCTGGGAGTTTTTTGTCCATCCCCTTCTTCCCAGGAAGGGCAAGTTGGGAAGGAAAGCTGGGCTGATTCTCAGAAAATCTATTCATTCATTCATCTACTACTCCCGGTGCCAGGGCCTGCCCTGGGCCCTTGAGAAGTTGACATCGTTTTCATACAGTTTGAAAATGGAAAGGGTCAAGTCTGTACAGCTTCGATCAGTGGTTCCCAAGCCAGAACATGAATTAGAATCACATAGGAGAGAATCACATAGGCTCCTAAAGACACAGCTGTTGGGCCTGTCCTCCAGGGAAGCTGATTCAGCAGGCCTGAGACTGTGCATTTTAGACAAGTTCCTGGGTCATACTGGCATCACTGGTCTAGGACTATACATTTTTTATTTTAATTTTTGTTCATTTTTATTCATTTAGTTGAGAATGATAGAGAGAGAAAAAGGCAGAGAGAGAGAGAGAGATGGGCACACCAGGGCCTCCAGCCACTGCAAACGAACTCCAGATGCATACACCACCTTGTGCATCTGACATATGTGGGTATGGGGAATCAAGCCTCGAACCGGGGTCCTTAGGCTTCATAAGCAAGCGCTTAACTGCTAAGCCATCTCTCCAACCCCCTAGGTCTATACTTTGTGAGCCACTGGCCTACACAATTGCAGTCCCTCCATACCTATGGAGAGTTGATTCCAGAACTCCCTACAAATGCCAAAATCCACAGTGCTCAAGCCCTGTGTAAAATGGGGTAGGGTTTGCATCCTGCACACTGCATATCATTCTGTGTACCTTCAGCCATGTATAGGTTACTCCTAACACCTAACACAACGTAAGTGCCATGTAAATGGCTAGGCTGTGTTGTTTGCAGAATAATGACAAAAATAGTCTGTATGTAGTCAGTGTAGACACAAGTTGTTATTCTGGATAGTTTCTATCTGAAGTTTCTGAATCCTTGGATACAGAACATGGAGACATCTCTGGGTGAGGAAAGCTGGTAGTGCTACAATAGCAGTCACAACATAAGGAAAGTGAGGGTGGGGCAAAAGGATTCCAGGAGAGGGTGAGAGGACCCTGTCAACCTCAGGGATTGAGGAAAGCCTCCAGGCAGCAGGGTCAAATCTCTAAAATTGGCCAGAACCTAGTTGGGCAGGGAGAAGAGCATGCCAAGCAGCTGGAGGCAGGGGCCTCGTAGAGGATTTGCCTGCCTGGGTGCAAGATGCAACCTGGGGGGAGGGTAGGACGGGCAAGTCAAGGACTTGACTGTGTAGCTAAAGACAGGGCGGGGGCCAAGAGCATTTGGGGTTCTAAGACAGGGCAATGATGATACACTGGAGAGTTTTAGGGTCCACCTAAGGGGTGCCCACTACTCAGCTCCCACCCCTTGCTACCATGGGGGAAAAGTCAGCCTAGGGTTGCTGAAAGTTGTGTGAGAAAAATCTGCCACTTGTTAATTGATTTAAATGAGTTTTAAAAACGTAGAGTGCTAGATATGGTGGCACACGCCTTTAATCCCAGCACTCGGGAGGCAGAGGTTGGAGGATCGCCATGAGTTCAAGGCCATCCTGTGATTACATAGTGCATTCCAGGTCAGCCTGGGCTACAGTGAGACCCTACCTCAAAAAAAAAAAAAAAAAAAACATGTAGAACAAAGGAGTGTAAGTAAGATGGGGCTGGAGTCACCAGTTTTTGTTATGTAGTATGGACAGTAGGGTCATGGGAGGAGCATAGTTGAGATTGAGCTTCTGGTTCCCAAGATGACCCTCTAAGGAACCTGAGGGGGAGCTGGGAAAACTCTTCTGCACAGGCACAAGCAGTGACCCAGTGGGTTGAGGGAGACTAGCAATGTACATACAAGGCTGTAGCCTCTGAGCATAGCCTCTCTGGGAGCAGTTTGAGGAAGACATCCTGGACATCTGCCTTTCCATCCTGGACCGAAGCCCCAGTCACCAGGATGACCCAGCCACTGACGTGTCCCACCGCCACGACCCTGTGTACGTCACCAGGATCATCAGTGCCATGGTAAGGAGACCTCTGCCATTCTTGGATATCCTCCTTCAAGAATCCCCTAACCAAGCCCAGAACCATAGCCTAGGAATCACCCCAAGTCACCCTTTGCTTTGATTCGCTATTGTTGCATAGCCATCAATTCCCAAACTCCAGGCTTCAAAATACCATGTGTTACATACGCTCAATTATATGGATCAGGTATTTCGCAGGGCATCATGGGAATGGTTGTCTTCTGCGCCCAGATTCTTCCACTGGGCATGCCTGAATGGCTGCAGATGAACAGGATGGTAGGGTAGACCAGTGTATCTCAGCTTTTGGTTCTAGTGGTCAGTAGCTGCTGGTTCCTGCCCATGCCATGTCTGCTGAAGCAGGAACATCCAAGATGACTTTTGCACCAACATCTGGGTTTCTGGGCTTGGGAAATGGGGTGCTGAAAAGCAGGGACTGGCCAGTCATCATCCTTTCTCTCTGTGCAGCCTCTCCCTGTAGCTGGCATGGGCTTTCTTCTGGTGTGCCTCCCTAGCAACTATTCTGAGAAA
The DNA here is from genome assembly GCA_036365145.1 of Orientallactaga sibirica. Classification (NCBI taxonomy): domain Eukaryota; kingdom Metazoa; phylum Chordata; class Mammalia; order Rodentia; family Dipodidae; genus Orientallactaga; species Orientallactaga sibirica. The sequence goes on along the minus strand of JAEOAD010000011.1, from coordinate 39,897,230 downwards.
GAGAAAGGAGAAACTGCCAAGCTCCTCAGGCTCAGCCCAGCATCACCATAGTGGTCAAAGCAGTCATAGGCTAGCTCAGGCTCAAGGATGCAGGCTTAGATCTACTTCCCTGGGGGCAGGAGTGTCCATGTGAACTGATTACAAGCATCAGACTACATACCTCCTCCACAAAAGGCAGGAAAGGCAGTGAGAGGGCATAGTAGTGGTCTCTAAGCTATGCTGATGGTGGGGAGCTGGGACTCCAAAAGTAGAAAAAGCTGTATTTCTCAGATGTGATATTCTCAAAACCTCCTCCCCATCCCACAAGAGCTCACAGAGATGATGGAGCACAGAGCATCAACTGCAGTGACCAAATCCCAACCAGAGAGCATTGTAGCCCATGAGGAGCCATGCAGGTCCCAAGTCCAAGTCCCAGACTCATGGATTACCCTTTTGCTAACATGCTATGTGATTTGGGCAAATCACTTAACCCCTTGGAGCTTCAGCTTTCTCCTCTGAAAAAATAATAAAGGAAATTAATAGAACTTATATTGTAGATTGAAAACAGGTAAATCTAGCATACACAAAATACTTAGAACAGTATCTGTTGCATAGTAAGTCTTCAGTAAATATCAGTTGCCTCTATGAGGACTATACTGCCAACAGTTCCAGATTTAGGTTATAGATAATTAAACCAGAAAATGCTCTGAAATCATAGATTACTTTTGACAACAGATCATCAAAATGGAAGATAATTGAAAATATAAGTAACGCCAAAAAGTAGGCTTTTTAAATGGTGTGTGTGTGTGTGTGTGTGTGTGTGGTGTTGGGGATCAAACCCCAGGCATCATGTATTATAAACATAAATTATACTACTGAGATATGCCCCAGCCCAAAAAAAGCAAGTAGTTTATGACAGCAGATGACCCCAGTTTTCAGGCAACTGAAAGAAGACAGGGAGTGGTCCCGACTGATTTAGTGGCTCAAAGAGATTTTACTATGGTAAGATTCCTGAAGTGGGGATCCCCTGCCTCATGATAGACTAATGTCTCCTTTGCCCAGGTGAATAGCAACAATGATCGGGGTGTGGTGCAGGGCCACTGGCAGGGCAAATATGGTGGTGGCACCAGCCCACTGCACTGGAGTGGCAGCGTGGCCATCTTGCAGAAGTGGTTCAAGGGCAGGTACAAGCCAGTCAAATATGGCCAATGCTGGGTCTTCGCTGGAGTCCTGTGCACAGGTATGGAGAGAGGCCCCTCATCAGTGGGCTGTCTTGTTTGCATGTTTTTGAAGAGATTTGCATATGGTGCATTGTGAGGAGGAACTAGAAGTCTGGTCAATGAAGAGAGAAGCCAACTAGTTCAGTTATCTGACATTTGGTCTTTTATTTGGCACAAATCATCTGCCTAAATCTCACTGAGTGTTGTGGATGGGCCCTTACACCTCAAGTCCCCTCAAAGAGCTGTGTGGCACCATCATATGCTTACAAGGTCTTGCCAGCTTTGAGACCTGTCTACCAAAATAGTGGTGGCATGGCATCTCCAGAAGTCTCCTGAGAACAGGTAGAGGAGATGGTGGTATTTCTACCACAGTAGAAAGACTGAGGGGCTATGGCCAGATGGGGGTGGAACAGCCTGAGGGGGCCAGACACCCTCAGGTTTAGGTTTCCACTGCTCCTACAGCCTCACCCTCTGCTCTGCAGTCCTCAGGTGTCTGGGAATTGCCACGCGGGTGGTGTCCAATTTCAACTCAGCCCACGACACCAATGAGAACCTGAGTGTGGACAAATACGTTGACTCTTTCGGCCGAACCCTGGAGGACCTAACGGAAGACAGCATGTGGTGGGTCCAAGGCCATTGGTTTCTAGGCCTTGAGTGGACTAAGCATTTTCTTATCTCCTGACAGCTGCATGTGCCATTCCTCCTAGCTGGAACACTGTTCCCTAGTCTTTCTCTGGCTAATTCTCTTATATTTAGGTCTTACCTTAGATGTCATTTATCTGGAGTAGCTCTCCAGCAGCCCTTCTCTAGTGAAAGCCCCTCCACAGCATTTATTATCGCTAACTTAACACTGCCCTTTTAGCCAGCTGTCACTGTCATCAGAATGAAAGCATCATCACGCGCACACGACAGTCACTGCTGCTGCTGCTGTTACGTTTTCCTGACTTCTTGGTGCCATAAGCCTGTCACCTCAGCACTGGGGAGGCTGAGGCACGAGATCTCAAGAGCAATGGCAGCCTGGGCTTCCTAGTGATTCACAAACCACTCTGGGGTGCATTAAAAGAAAAGGACCTTGAACTACATGAGGGCAAGGATCTTTGGTCTTATTTGCAGCTGTATTTCTAGTACCTTGAAAAACAGATTCCTGGTATGTATACACACGTGTGCATACCTGTGAATGACATGTGTCACCAGAGCAGTTGATGAGCCTCAGAGTTCCTGCGGCTCTCGCAGGGTTTTTGCGGAAAGCCACTTCACCCACCTTCTGTCTGCATCAGGAATTTCCACGTCTGGAACGAAAGCTGGTTTGCGCGGCAGGACCTGGGTCCTTCCTACAATGGCTGGCAGGTGCTGGACGCCACGCCCCAGGAGGAGAGCGAAGGTAGGGCTCGGCAGGGCGGTGCCAGACCCTGACCACCCAAGCCAAGCTCACACCCACTCTCCTGCCCAGGTGTGTTCCAGTGCGGCCCTGCCTCGGTCACTGCCATCCGCGAGGGTGACGTGCACCTGGCCCACGACAGCCCCTTTGTGTTTGCCGAGGTCAACGCCGACTACATCACCTGGCTGTGGAACGAGGACGGGAGCGTGGAGCGGGTGTACTCTGACACCAAGAAGATCGGGAGATACATCAGTACCAAGGCAGTGGGCAGCAACTCCCGCGTGGACATCACAGGTCTCTACAAGTACCCAGAAGGTGAGGGCCATGTGGCGGCCTTTGTCAACTTCCCCAGCATGGCCCATGGAGCAGGGTGGGACCAAATCCTCACCAAATATTTTGAGGGCAGCAGAAGCTTGGTTTGGCCTTGTCTCATACACTAAATCACAAACGCTGGTGTGGGTTAGTCAGCAGCCTCCTGGGCTTACTTCACACCTCTTCCACGGTTTCCTATGGCAGTAATCGCATCATTTCCTCAACCACTCTCCCATGTCAGGTACTATGTAAATGCATGCACATGGGATCATAACTGCTACAGGGAGTAATTGTGGGGACAGCAACAGGGCCATGTATGGAACATTAGGAAACATGGACTAGATATAGTGCAGAATACAAGCACCTCTTGGACTTTGTCATCTACAGGGACCTCTGTCATGGCCCTTCATGTAGGAGCCTATACTTGCTGGGCTATAAAAACAAGACAGCTGAATTTTTTTTTCTCATAGCTGTCCCCAGCCCTGTACATTGAAAACCTCCTTTCCAACAGAGTAGCAGATTCTTGGGCAGTGCCCTGATCTGACCCATATATGTCCAGCCATCTCCACTTAAGACCATGCTATAAAGTAAATCAGAGCTTGTCCCTACCATCCCTGGATCATAAGCCAGAGCAGTGATGCTGGAAGGTTGTAGGAAGAAGGCAGCCTCTGGACACCCCCACTGGGGACAATGCGAAGTCTGGACTCACTTTCCCCACCATGGCATGGCCCTTCAGGTCTCTCCTTGCTCAAGCAACCTGATGCTTAGTAAGACAGGTAAAGACACCTGCCACAGGGAATGGCACCTTCCTCTTCTAGCAGGCACTCCATGTTTACCAGCTATCCCCTTCTTGTTAGAGACGCCCCAAACCCAACCTCGAGTTTTTTAAGCATCTTCATACCCACAGACATCAACATTCCCTTGATACATATTTCTAGTGACTGTTATAGACCACCTTTTGTCTTCTCCTCACTGCATAGGAGTGGGCTGTGGGTAAAGGTAGTGGGATATGAGGCATCTCTCTCATAGGTCCCGCAGGGCCATCTGCTGATAGCTTTTGAACTCAGAACATGGGGTCGTTGAGAAGAAATCAATGTCCCATTACATGATGACAGTAATGAGTTTCTCACCTCATTGTGAGACACTGGAAATCTGAATGTTTTAATGTGAAGTTCCCTGAGCTGATGTCTTGGCAACTGGGTTAAAGTATGCATATGGCTCTAGGCTGCCATTTTATGACCAGACCTTAGAGATCCATGTGATGTGAAGTGGTGGCCTTGCCCACAGCAGTGAGGCCTGGGCCTGAGAGAGGAGGAGGAGTATCGTGCCTGCCCCTGATGATGCGGTGCCCCACAGGGTCCCAGAAGGAGAGGCAGGTGTACAGCAAGGCTGTGAAGAAGCTGCTCGGCATGGACACCTGGGTGAGGAGGACGAGGACCCACAGGGCTGGAAGACAGGGTCTCTGGCGTGATGACCTCCTGGAGCCCCCCGGCAAACCCAGCATCGCTGGCAAATTCAAAGTGCTGGAGCCACCAGTGCTGGGCCAGGACCTAAGGCTGACCTTTTGCTTAGCCAACCTCACCTCTCGGGTCCAACGAGTCCAGGTCAATCTGAGTGGAGCCACCATCCTCTACACCCGTAAGCCAGTGGCCGAGATCTTGCATGAGTCCCACCCAGTCAGGCTGGCCCCGCTAGAAGGTAAGAACACGTTGGCTTGGTGGGATCTGGCTGACACACCCTGTGTTCCAGAATGGTTGGGGGCTGCGCAGCAGTGAGGGCTTCCCTGGACTTGCAATCGTTCCTAGGAAGGAATTTCTACATATTGTCTCTTAAGTCTTTACATTTGTGTCTCTTCTCTCTGTCTCTCTCTCTGTATATTGCTGCTCTCTGTCTCTGTCCTTATCTTTCCCCTCTCCCTCTCCCTCCCTCTCTCTCTCTCTCTCTCTCTCTCTCTCTCTCTCTCTCTCTCTCTAACTATGCATGCATGTATGGACCTGTCTGTCTCTCGTGCCTTTCACATGCTGGCTGAACTATAAAATGCAGTTGAACAAAATCAACCACAGTCATTCCTCTGGACTCGTTCTTGGCAAGTGCACCTTGTGGGTTTTGACAGGAACAAAACGCATGAAGGAGGTATCACACAATTTTTAGCTCTTTTTGTCACTTTTTTGTCACAAAATCTAAACCACAAAATAATACTTCATAATGAAATAAATTAACACATTTTCTCCTGTGTTTTAGCAATTTTTGTCATGTTCAAAGTAATACATATTCATTGAAGATTTTAAGAGCAAAAGAGAAAAACTGCCTATGATCTTACCACCTACCTACAAACTGTTAACAGGTTTTCCTTCCAAATTTTTAGTTTTATTTGTTTTTTTAAAATCATAGTTCTAATTAAATATTGTAATACCCTGCACTTTTCATATTACATTATATCTTTTTTATGAGTTCTTCACAAACATCATTTAAGTAGATAAGTAATGTTTATATAAATATATGGTGATTTATCTTTTCTATGGGGTGGTTATCATCTTATTGTTACTAAAAATAATACCAAAGTAAATATCTTGCTCCAGGAGTGGTGGCACACGCCTTTAATCCCAGCACTTGAGAGGCAGAGGTAGGAGGATCTCCATGAGTTTGAGGCCAGCCTGAGACAACATAGTAAGTTCCAGGTCAGCCTGGGCTAGAGTGAGACCCTACCTAAAAAAAAAAAACAAAAAAAATTAAATAAATAAATAAAAATAAATATCTTGGCCAGGCATGGTGGCATACGCCTTTAGTCCCAGCACTTAGGAGGCAGATGTAGGAGGATCTTTGTGAATTCAAGGCCACCCTGAGACTACATAGTGAATTCCAGGTCAGCCTGGAGCTAGAGTGAGACCCTATCTCAAAAAAACAAAAATAAATAAATAAATATCTTGAAATAAAAACTTTTGGATTTTGACTGTTAGAATAGATTAAAAAAATAGAATTGTTGCCAGGCGTGGTGGCGCACGCCTTTAATCCCAGCACTCGGGAGGCAGAGGTAGGAGGATCTCCATGAGTTCAAGGCCACCCTGAGACTACATAGTTAATTCCAGGTCAGCCTGGGGCAGAGTGAGATCTTACCTAAAAAAAAAAAAAAAAAGATAGAATTGTCGAGCCAAATGGCATGATTATTGAAACATAATTTGTGAAAGTACATAACTTGGGCTGGAGAGATGGCTTAGCAGTTAAAGTGCTTGCCTGTGAAGCCTAAGGACCCAGGTTCAATTCCCCAGTACCCATGTAAGCCAGATGCGCTAACTAGGTGGCGCATGCATCTGGAGTTCATTTGCAGACCCTGGTGTGCCCATTCTTTCTCTCTCTCTCAAATAATTTAAATATATTTTTAAAAACACATGCAAAAAATACATAACTTGTTTTCTTACATTAATACACTTTTGGTTTTGGTTACTTTAGTTTCCAGGGAAAAACATGAGTGTTAAGTACAGAGAGTTCCCAGGCATGCCCTCAACACCTCCTCCTAACAACACCATGAATTGGTGTAGCACATGTGTTACAAGTGATCGGCCAGAATTGACACATTATTTTCCAACAAAGTCCTTAGTTAACATTAGGGTTCACTCTTGATGTGCATTCCATGGTTTTGGCAAGTGTACAGTATATATACCACTAGCTGAGAATCATACAAAATGGTTCCACTACTATAAATTCCTTCATGTGTCTGCCATCTATCCCTATTTCCCCAGCAACCACTGATCTCATGCCTTAACTTTGCCTTTTCCAGAATAGCTTGTAGGTGGAATCATACATTTGGTAGCATTTTCAGGTTGGTCTCCTTAGCAATGTGTATTTAGAGCTCCTCCATGTTTTGTTTTGTCATTTATTTGTTGCGTGCGTGTATGTGTATTTAAAGAGTGTGTGGTATGTGTGATGTGTGCTATATGAACGTGTGTGCAGATGTGTGCTGTATTCAGAGGCCAGAGGAGAATGCTGTGTGTCCTCTTATCACTCAGCCAAGGATTTCCTTGGGACAGGGTCTCTCCCTCAACCAGGGGCTATTGTCCATCAGCAAACCCCAGCAATTCTCCAGTCTCCATCCCCTCACCCCACAGACTGGGGTTACAGATATACATGGACACACCCAGACTTTTATATGGGGTCTGGGGAGTCAAGCTTGGTGGTCTCAAACCCCAAGAAGCCCTTGTGCTTCAGTGGCAAGCACTTTTGCCTGCTTGGCCATTTCCACAGCCCATTTTGTTTTCTGATGCCTTTTTACCACTGAAGAGTATTCTGTTGTATAGACGAGGGGTTTGTCGTTTACCAGCTGAAAGACAGGTGCCTTTAGTTAGGGGCACTTATGAATAAAGCTACCATAACTATCAATGCTTATAAACTTATATTTATATCCACATACTTTTGCATTGCTACAATAAAATGCCCTAGGCAGGCTAAATTTGTAAAGAAATAAGATGTGGGACTGGGAATAGAGTGCAGTGGTAGAGCACTTGTCTAGCAGTTCAGGTCCTGGATTTGATCCCTGTAGTGGTTTGATTCAGGTGTCCCCATAAACTTATGTGTTCGGAATGCAATTTGAGAACTGCGGCCTCCTAGAGGTTGTATATTATTGGGGGCAGGCTTATGGGTGTTATAACCAGCTTCCTCTTGCCAGTATTTGGCACACTCTCCTGTTGCTGTTGTCCATCTGATGCAGGCCAGGGGGTAATGTCCACCCCCTGCTCATGCCATCCTATCCCCTCCCATCAAGGAGCTTCCCCTCGAGTCTGTAAGCCAAAATAAACCCTTTCCTCCACAAGCTACTTCTTGGTCAGGTGTTTTTTACCAGCAATGAGAAGTTAACTGCAACAATCCCCAACACCTCAGTTAAGAAAAGAGAAAACAGGGCTGGAGAGATGGCTTAGCTGTTAAGGCGCCTGCCTCCTAAGCCTAAGAATGCTGGTTCCAATCTCCAGCGGTTCCAATCTCCAGGTCCCACGTTTAGCCAGATGCAAAGTGAAGCAAGGGTGCAATGCCACACTTGCCCACAAGGGGGCGCACACATCTGGATTTCATTCACAGCGGCTGAGAGACTGCTGCCACTCCCATTCTCTATCTGTCTCTCTCTGTGTCTCTCTCCAAAAAAATAAATAAAATAAAATAAAAAGAAAGAAAAGAGAAAACAAAATAAATTTACTTGGCTCAAAGGTTTGAAGATTGAAAGTCCACATAATATAGCACGGGCTTTAGCAAGTGCCCTATGACAAATGACAGTACATATGTGGAAGGAAAGATCATATCTCAAAACAGAAAGCAAGAGCCAGAGATGGTGGTGCCTACTTTTAATTCTAGCACTTTGGAAGCTAGAGTAAGAGGATTATGAGTTCAAGGTAGCCTAGGCTACATAGCAAGATCCTGTCTCCAAAACAAGCAAAGAACAAGACTGATAGGGTCCTGCCATCCCTTCAAAGGCACATCTCCAGTGACTTAAGGACTTACCACTAGACCTCACCTCTTAAAGGTCCCACTAGCTCCCAGTACTGTCACCATGAGGACCAAACCTCCAACACAAAAACATTTGGAAGGGCACAGTTAAACCACAGCAACATCCCTATGCTGACTTTTCTTTCTGTAAGCCCAAGTTTTCAGTGTGTTTGGAGAAATACCAAGGAGCTCGGCTGTTTGATCATATGCTAAGAGTATGTTTAGTTATGAAGAAGCTGCCAAATTGTCTTCCATAGTTCCTGTACCATTTTGCATTCCTGGCAGCAATGAATGAGACCCTCATTTCTTTCACATCCTCCCCAGCGTGTCATGTGTGCTTTGGAGCGCTGCCATTCTAACAGGTGTGAAAGAGCACCTTACTGTTTTAACTTGCAATTCTTGAATGATATAGGATGTTGAGTGTTTTCTCGCTTGCTGATTGACGGTTTTGTATCTTCTTTGCTGAAGTGTCTAGATCTTTTGCTCATTTGTTAATTGGGTTGTTTACTTTCTTTTTTCTTTTATTGATTTATTATTATTATTACTATCATTATTACTATTATTTTGGTTTTTCGAGGTAGGATATCAGCTCTAGCCCAGACTGACCTGGAATTCACTATGCAGTCTCAGGGGGGTCTTGAACTCATGGCAATTCTCCTACCTCTGCCTCCCAAGGGCTGGGATTAAAGGTGTGAGCCACCACTCCCATCTTAAGCTGTTTGCTTTCTTATTGTGGGATTTTAGGAGGTCTTAGTGTATTTTTGCATAACAACTATTTCTCCTTATCTTTGGCTTGTCTTCCCAGTCTCTTGGCAATATTTTTCTCAGGGTAGAGTTTTGTTTTGTTTTTTGGTTTTTGAGGTAGGGTCTCACTCTAGCCCAGGATGACCTGGAATTCACTATGTAGTCCCAGGTTAGCCTCAAACTCATGGTGATCCTCCTACCTCTGCCACCCAAGTGGTGGAATTAAAGGCGTGTGCCACCATGCCCGACAAGTTTTTAATTTTAATAAAACTCAACTTATCAACTTTTTCCTTCATGAATCATGTCTTTTATATTGCACATACAATGTCATCCAGATGTTTCAGATGTGACAAACGAAGTCTGCGTCTAGATGTTTTCTCATCCTGTTGTCATGGTATTTGTTGACAAGGTTACAGTAACTCCATTGTGTTTCTAAGATCACTTGACTCTGTTTCTGAACTCTATCTGTTCCATGAATGGATGGGTCTATTCTTTCACAATGGCAGTCTTCATTTCTGTGACGTATGTGACTTATGTCTTGAAGTCAGTAGTGCTAGTCCTCCAGTTTTGTTCTTCCCCTTCAGTATTGCCTCTCCAATTAACTTTGCAATTACTTTGTTAGAATTCACAAATGACTTTTATTGATTGCGATTACATTAAATCCATAGATCAGGGAAGAACTGACATCTTGAAAATGTTAAACCTTCCTATCCATTAACATGGGATATCTCTCCATTTGTTTAAGTCTTCTGTCAAAGTTTTAAAGTTTTCCTCATATATATCTTGAACATATTATTCATAATATTTCATTTTGAGAGTGTGAACATGAATAACATTGTGTTTTGTTTTGGGTTTGGGGTTTTTTTTTGTTTTGGTTTTTTTTTTTGTTTTGTTTTGTTTTTGTTTTTGTTTTTCAAGGTAGGGTCTCACGCTAGTTCAGGCTGACCTGGAATTCACAATGTAGTCTCAGAGTGGCCTTGAACTTGCAGTGATCCTCCTACCTCTGCCTTCTTGGTGCTGGGATTTAAAGGCATGTACCACCATGCCTGGCAGCATTGTGTTTTTTATTTCAAATCCAGTTGTTAAGTGCTGGTATGTAGGAAAGTGGTTTTTGACTTGTGTATTGATCCTGTATGTATCTTATAACTTTTCAATAGTCAGGTTTTGTTTGCTTGTTACTGTTGTCTTTTCTTTTAGATTTTATACATAGATAATCATGTTATCTTTGAACAAAAATGTTTTATTTCTTCCCATATCTGTATTCCTTTTACTTCCTTTTCCTGTCTTATTTCACTAGCTACTTCATCATCCAATATGATGCTGAAATGGAGTAAGAAAAGGGAACAGGGCTGGAAGATGGCTTAGCAGTTAAGGCACTTGCCTGCAAATCCTAAGAACCCATGTTTGACTCTTCAGCTCCCACATAAGCCAGATGCACAAAGGTGAGGCAAGCACAAGGTTGCACATGCCCATTAGGTGGCACAAGTGTCTGGAGTCCAATTGCAGTGGCTGAGGCCCTGGCATGCCAATTCTCTCTCTCTCTCTCTCTCTCTCTCTCTCTCTCTCTCTCTCTCTCTCTCTCTCTCAAAATAAAAAAAAGTTAAAAATAAAAGAGAAGGGAACATCTTTACTTTGTTCCAAATCATGTAGGAAAAGCTTCTAGCATCTCACTATTAAGATTGATGCTTGCCATAGATATTCTTCAAGTTAAGGAAGTTCTCCCTGTATTCCTAGTTTGCATAAGTATTGGATTTTCTGCAGTTTTGTGTGAATTTTTTTTGAGGCAAGCCCAACAGACTGTCTCTTTTTTTTAATGTGAGAGAGTGAGAGTAGAAGAGAGAGAAAGAGAGAATTGCATGCTAGGGCCTCAGCCACTGCAATCAAGCCCCAGCCGCATGTGTCCCCTTGTGTGCATGTGTGACCTTTAACATTTGCTTCACTTTTGGCATCTCACTTACTTGGGACCTGGACAGTAGAACATGAGTCCTTCAGCTTTGCAGGCAAGCGTCTTAACAGCTAAGCCAACTCTCCAGCCCTGTTGTATGATTTTTTTTTTACAATTGTGTGATTTTTCTTCTGTTGATGTAATGGATACATTAACAAACTTTCAAATGTTTAACCATGCCTAAAAGAAATCTCACTTTGATCATTATAAACAATTTTTTATTCACTTTCATATTGAACTAGTTAACATTTTGTTGCAAAATTTTATATCAATGTTCACTAGAGAAATTTATCTCTAGTTATCTTTCTCTATAATGTCTTTGCAGAGTTTGGCATTAAGGTAATTCTGAACTCATGAAATGCATTAGAAGTTCTTCTGCTTCCATCTTCTGGAGTAAACTGTAGAAACTTGTTACAACTTCTTCTTTAAATATTTGGTAGAATTCACCAGTAAATCCATCAGCACTTGGAACTTTCTTTTTTGAAGGTTATCAATTACTAATTCACCATCTTTGACAAATGTAGGCCCATTCAGACTGTCTATTTCTGTTTGTGTGAGTTTTGTGTGTCTTCAAAGGATTTTTTTTCCATTTCAAGGAATGTGAGGGCACAGAGTTGTCCATAATATTCCTTTTACTATCTTTTTCATGTTTATGACATCTGTAGTGATGTCTCCTTTTGCATTTCTAGCATTTGTAATTTGTATCATCCTTTTTTTAACTTAGCCTAGCAAGAGCCTCATTGCTTTTATCAATTTTTTTTTTTCAAAGAATCAACTTAAGGTTGATTTTCTCTTCTACTATAATTTTTTTTTTTTTTTGTTTTTTGAGATAGGGATTCACTCTAATCCAGACTAACCTGGAACTCACTATGTAGTCTCAAGCTGGCCTTGTACTCAGGGTGATCCTCCTACCTCTGCCTCCTGAGTGTTGGCATTAAAGTTTTGCACCACCACACCTGGCAGTCCTGGGGTCTGAACCTAGGTTGCACACATGTTTGCAGGGATCTATCCACTGAGATATATCTCCAACTGTTTTGTTCATTTTATTTGGAGGGAAAGTCTCACTAAGTTGTTACCCAGGCTGACTGACCTTGAACTCATTCTGTAACCAGGCAGGCCTTGAACTTATGATCCTCTTGTCTCCATTTCCCAAGTATCTGGATTGCAGACTTGTGCCACCAGGTCCAGTTCTTGTTATTCCTTTTCTTCTATTTATGTTGGCTTTAACTTTTTCAGTTTCCCAAAGTAGACACTTGGATTAGTAATTTTAACCCTTCCTTCTTAACTACTATGTGCATTAAATAACAGAAAGTTCCTTCTAAGTATTGCTTTCACCACAGTTCACAAACTGTGAGTTTTATTTTCATTTACTTCAAATTTATCTTGATATTTCTTCTTTGGTCCATGTTCTTTTAGAAATGGGCCATTCAAGCCAGGTGTGGTGGTGTAGGCCTTTAATCCCAGCACTCAGGAGGCAGAGATGGAGGATTGCCATGAGTTCAAGGCCACCCTGAGGCTACATAGTGAATTCCAGGTTAGCCTGAGCTAGAGTGAGACCCTACCTTGGAAAAAAAAACAGAAAGACAGAAAGAAAGAAAAGAAAAGGGCTATTTAAAGTTAGGTATGGTAGTACATGCATATAATTCTAGCACTCAGGAAGCTGAGGCAGAAAGACTACAAGTTCAAGTCCAGACTGAGCTAAATAGCAAGACTTTAACTCAAAAGAAGAAAAAAATAAAAGAATAGTGGTGTGTTGTTTTGAATTTTCCAGTTATCCTTCTGCTATTATTTTCTATTTAATGTCACTGTGGTCTGAAGATAATGCATTATTTCTCCATTTGAAGTTGTTAATGGGTTATTTATGGTGCAGAATATGCCCTATCTTGAATGCAACCTGTCAGCTTGAGAAGAATGTGTATTCTGTTCATGTTGGATGGAGAAACAATAGTTGTCTATGACTTCCAGTTGACTGGAGAATCTCTGTTTTAGGGAAAGGGTCTCAGCTTTTTTTAGATTGTGAATAGAGTCCGTGTCTCAAAGGTTTGCATATTGATGGGGGACACCTTTCGTCCAGGCTCTGAACAGGTGCTAATGCTCTCCCTAAGTATATCAATGGTGCCATATGTTGGTTCTTCAAGCTGGAACTTGGAAATTTGTATGCTAATAAGGTTCCAACTGATTCTAATGCTGCTGATCCCAAGAATACATTTGGAGAACCCAGTCCATGACCATGCAAAAAGTAAATGAAATGTGTATAAAATATCTGGAATAGTGTCAACCATCTAGTGAGCATGCAAATTTGGTGACATTTGGCAGTATTTTTATTACTATAAGTTGGGAATAATTTTAATATCTGTTCATGGGCTGCTGTGAGGATTAGTTCATCTATGAAAGGACTTCCAGGTGCCCTGCACACTCTAATCCCTTAATAATACATAATTATGAACTATTACTGTTAATGTAGTAATAACCTACAGGACTAAGGAAGCCCAGAAAACAAGATTGTATCTTAACATGTAGTTCAACTGCCTGGAATCAGGCTTCAGGAGAGCTAATGCATGCAAAGCACTGGGCGAAGAGAGCCAAGTTCAAGCTCTTTAACGCTCTTTTCCCTAGGCTCAAAACTCAAATGCCTTTGGAGTCAGAAATAAAGGAGAAATAGGAAAGAGGGCTGGGGAGAAGGTTCAGACATTAAAGGCACTTTCTTGCAAAGCCTGCCTGCCCATGTTTGAGTCCCCAGTGCCCACATAAAGCCAGACGCACAAAGTAGTACATGTGTCTAGAGTTGATTAACAGTGGCAAGAGGCACTGACTGGAGTGTCCATAATCTCTCTTTTCTCTTTCTCTGTGTGTGTCTGTCTGTCTCTCTCTCTCTCTCTCTCTCTCTCCCTCCCTCCCTCCCTCTCTTCTAAATAGGTACAATTTTTTTTTAAGCAGTGGCAGAAATCTATTGTCCTGGGTGAAGCACTTAATTAGTGACATTAGGTCACTTTATACTTAAAAGCTAATAATTTCTTCTATATTTATCAAAAACAATTAAATAAAATGAGTAGTTTAAACATGAAAAAAAAAAGCAGTGGCAGAACCACAGAGTATGGTGGAGCCTGGGGCAAAACAAACAAAAGAAGACATCACACTAAAAGAAAGATCATAGAAATAATCCAAATTTATGGTTTGAATGGGTTGGAGACCCACAGAAGAAAAGAATGCCTAGACAAGCTGTTTATGGCTGGTGAGAGGGAGACAGAGAAGGCAAGCCCATAGGCACTCAGAAAGCATGGGACTACTAGGAAAGGCTATCAGCGAAGCCTGCCTACACCTGGCAGGACTGACTAGGATCAGCCCTTCATGGTAAAGGAGGATTTGTAAACATTGCAAAAAGTTGGAAGCTTGAAGCCCTCCTTTAGTCTTCCTCTTTTGGGGGCCTGGCACATAATAGATACTCAAAAAAACAGTAAATAAATACTGGGTGACATAACTGGGAGCAATTTCAATCTTGAATAACTATGACGAGTTTAGGAAGCTCTCTGGGCACTCTTGGAGAGATATTTTACTGTCATGAATTTGAATCCGAGTTCTGGCTCCGTGGTATACTTTCTGTGTGCCCTTGGACAAGAAATTACTGCTCTGAGCCTTGAGCTTCTTGATCCCTATGAACTGAGGAGAAAAATGGCTTGCTCAGAACTATTGCAAGAACCAGAGTATAGCTTTTAAACATTCCTTTCCTCCCCCGGGTACCACTGAAGGAGACAATCAAGTCCCCAACTGCCCCCTCTGCTCTCCCTGCCAGAGAAGAAGGTCCCAGTCTCAATATCTTACTCTCAATACAAAGAAGACCTGACGGAAGACAAGAAGATCCTGTTGGCCGCCATGTGCCTTGTCACCAAAGGAGAGAAGCTCCTGGTGGAGAAGGACATTACCCTGGAGGACTTCATCACCATCAAGGTGACGCCCGTCCACATTCACTGCCTCCTTTTGGGCAGAGTTGGGGGAGGGCATCCACATGAGGGCTCTGTGCCTTTGTCACCAGCTTTAAGAGGATGGTGGCACCCTAACAGGGCATATGGAGGAAGGGAGAGAGATGACTAATGCACCAGTCCCTATGGGCCCACCAGGCCATGGGCTTCTTGGACGGGAGGAGCAGTGAGGAGGGAAAGGAATGGCTCATGGATTCTGCCCACCAGGTACTGGGCCCAGCGATGGTGGGAGTGGAAGTGGCAGTGGAAGTGTTGGTGATGAACCCACTCCCGGAGGGAGTCAAGGACTGTGTGCTGGTGGTGGAGGGCAGTGGCCTTCTCCAAGGACAACTTAGCATCGAGTAAGTGCCAGACTGGGGGTCAGCAGGGACAAGGGCTGTCTTCTCATGAGATGGGCCAAAAAGAAGCGATTGTGGAGGGAACGGGACCTCAGCCTTTATCCATCTGACCATTAACTTATGTGGCTATCTCACCTGCTCATTCACACAGGTCACTTTCATGGTTTTACTTGTTTACTTATTATTCACTCACTCATAAATTTTCTGTCTTTTACCCATTCATTATCTATTCTTTTATTCACAATTTTTACCCATTGAAATTATTCATTTTCTCAACTCGATTTTGATTCATTTATTCTTTAATTTTATCATTTATTTATGCATTCATTTATGCATTCATCTACTCTCATACAGTCTTTGGCCATACTGAACTGTGCTGTGAGCCACATGTAAATTTTTAAGGACACTAAGATGAACAGATGGAGGCTGGGAAGATGGCTTAGCAGTTCAAAGTTCTTGCTTGCAAAGCCTTCCAGCCTGGGTTGGCCCAGGATCAATTCCCCAGTAGCCACATAAAGCCAGGTGTACAAAGTGGAGCATGTATCTGGAGTTCATTTGCAGCAGCAAGAGACCCTGGCACACATGATCATTCATTCTTTCTCTCCTCATAAATAAATAAAAACATATTTTTAAAAGATGAACAGAAGCTGGGCGTGGTGGCGCATGCCTTTAATCCCAGCACTCGGGAGGCAGAGGTAGGGGGATTGCTGAGAGTTTGAGGCCACCCTGAGACTACATAGTTAATTCCAGGTCAGCCTGGACCAGAGTGAGACCCAACTCGAAAAATAAAAAAATAAAAAAAGATGAACAGAGATGGGCTGGAGAGATGGCTTACCAGTTGTAGCACATGCCTGAGAAGCCTAAGGACCCTGGTTCGATTCTCCAGGTCCCATATAGGTCAGATGCACGAGGGGGTGCACGTGTCTGGAGTTCATTTGCAGTGGCTAGAGGCCCTGGCACACCATTCTCACTCTCCTTCTCTGTCACTAATAAATAAACAAAAATAAAATGTTTTGTAAAATCTTTTTTAAAAAAGATGAACAGATGATTTTATGTGTGGATGAGAGCTCTCAAGACCCTCTCCATGAGAAAAATGTGAGGGTCCAGGGGATCAGAGACAACCACTGGGTGAGAGCAGCATGGGGCCAGGGGAAGTTCCAGGGCTGCTGATGAGTGAGCTGGTCTTTAAATGATAAAGTGAGAGCTCTTTTGGCATCAGGAAGGAAGGAGGGGTTCCCAGAGGTCTCTGTGAGTGATGTAGTGAGGGAAGGTCTCCTGAAGAACAAGTGGATCTGGGCCCAGACATGATGGAAAATAGAAAGCCATCCAAGGTAGGAAGATTGCTACACACAAGCTAGGGGAGAGGAGCATAATGTACATTCAGGGCAAGGGAAGAGACTAACTTGACTAGAGAGGGAGAATGTGAGTGGTAAAAGGGAAGATCACGCTAAAATGTGTTGATCCTAGGCTGTAGGAGCTGCGGCCTGGCAGACCAGACTCAGGAAAGAGGACTGACTATCTGCCTTTCCCCTGCTCTTGCCTCCAGTGTGCCCAGTCTGCAACCCCAGGAAAGAGCCTTGATCCAGTTCAACATCACCCCCTCCAAGAGTGGCCCAAGGCAGCTGCAGGTGAACCTGGTCAGCTCCCACTTTCCAGACGTCAAGGGCTTTTTGGTTGTCCATGTGATTACAGCCAAGTGATGGGCTCTGAGGGACTGAGGTGAGGATAAGATCCATTTCCCCTCCATCCATCTGATGCCTCTCCATGTGGAGGCCTGGGCTAGCCTCTTCCCTCATTTATGAGTTTAGGCAAGTCCCTTCTTTCCTGGGCTTCAGCTTCCTCATTGACCAGCAAGGTGATGGATTAAGAATCCTCACCTTTTGGACAAATGGATGATGTAAGAGCCTAGCCATGTTCTATCCTCATCTCCTGACCTTCCTACTGAGACACCTCAGCATCCCAGGAACCCTGGCCCAGCCAGGTCTGTCTAGTCAGTTCACCTCTCATAGCTTCTCTCTCAGTTCTTAAATTGCCCTAGTCCTATCCAGACCCAAAAGCCTCCTCCAGGCCCAAATGTTCCCATTTCAGAGAAGGAGCCTTGCTGAGGCCATAGGTAAGGCAGAGGCAGAGTTGGAGAACTATGTACATGCTATTTACCCAAATGTTACCCCAAGTCAGGTTCTTAAAAAGCATTAGATTTTAAACAATGGGAGATTTTCCTTCAATGGAGACACGGGCTCTGGATTCAAGGGGCTACGGCTATCTGAAAGCAGTTGAAGAAGATGAAAGAAAAACATCAAGATGAATTTTGCTGTAAACTCTACAGCCCTGGATTTATTCTGGCTCAGCTCATGTAGTTTGTCTGTGGACCCAGTACAGCACTGACTTTGTGAAGCACCACAGCAGCTGGCAATATGCAGATCATATTCTTGGAGTTAAAACACAACACCAGCCAGGCGTGGTGATGCATGCCTTTAATCCCAGCACTCGGGAGGCAGAGGTAGGAGGGTCATCGAGAGTTTGAGACCACCCTGAGACTACATAGTGAATTCCAGGTCAGCCTGAGCTACAGTGAGATCCCACCTCGGGAAAAAAAAAAAAAAAACAGCCCCTGGGAGAAGGACAGAGTAGACACCACCAGGCCCGCAAGAGAACTGTACTGGATTTGAGATTTGGCTCTGAAATTTCCTAGACAGCCAAAATAATTAAAATTACTACTGTAATTTAAGAAATCTGACTGGGCATGGTGGCGTACACCTTTAATCCCAGCACTCAGGAGGCAGAGGTAGGAGGATCACAGTGAGTTCGAGGCCACCTGAGACTACATAGTGAAACCCTACCTTGAAAAACAAAGAGAGAGAGAGAGAGAGGAAGAAAGAAAGAAAGGGAGGGAGGAAGAAGGAGAGAGGGAGGAAGGGAGAGAAAGAAATCTGACCTGAGGTTTTTGCCACTGGTAAGGTTTTGGCCTTCCCACCCTGGCAGCTAGCTAAAGAAAAAAGAAAAGAAAGAAAGAAGGAAATCTGAAGAGCAGCAATCAGGTGTGTCTGCAGTGCAGTGCCTCCTGGATACAAATGCACATGGAGGGTCTTTACCCACAGAGGATTGGGCAAACACAGGAACCATGTGCCAGGGGAGTTTGTGGCCCCTCCATGGAGGCACTTCTCCAACAATTCTACAGAATGTGGTAATGGGCATTGGGAGTCCAGATGAGTGGACCAGGCCTTTGATTCTACCTTCCTTTCCCTTCAAGGAAGGACATGAACAGAAATCATGAAGAAGCATGATAAGCATCTGTTCTTTCTCACTGGCAAAATCTACATTCACGGCCCAGTCCTTACAGAGCCATCTCCTCTGCCTCATGGGCTCTCTCCCCCGATGCCTAAAGAGAAAGGAACTCTGACATACTGGCCCTGGACAGAAGACCACCTGCAACTTCTAGAGAAACAACATGCCTCCCCACCCCCTCCTGTAGAGAGACTGCAGGCAGGATAGGGGTCTCCTCTGCTGGTGACACCAGACTCCTGGCTCCTCCCTCCAGTCATGCCAGCTCACCCGCCATCCTCGAGCTCAGCTGCTATGGGTTGAAATCCCCAGGAAGCTGATTCCAAGTGGGAATTCAGGATGTCAACTAATGACAGTCCTGGGGATCATCACCCATGGCAAGGGCTGGGAGAGCAGGAGTGGGCAGAGGGAGGAGTTGAGGCATGCTAGAGGCCCTGTGACAACCTTGGGAGAAGCCCCTACGGCAGCTGGGAAGCTGGAATCGCCTGTCAGAATGGTCCAGGTTAGCTGAAAGGTCTGTGTTTCTATGACAGCATCTGTCCCTGTCTCGCCCAGAAAGGAGTATGATGCGGGGCAGGAAAGCTCTCTACAGCTGGGACATGCCTGAACTGACAGCTGAAGGACATCTGTTGACAACATTCCTACCAGGAGTGGAGCAACTAGCCCCTCATTAAACATGTCTGGGCTGTGTTTTCATGTCCCCACCCTGCATTCTGTGTAACTCCAAGGATAAGATATAAGTTCCCCACATTCATGTCACAGGAATTGCTCCCTAGACAGTGTTCAATCATGTCATTTTCATAAAGGTATGAAAAACAAAGTGAGAAGTAAAAGTAAATATGTAAATAAATTCTTAAATGAATATGCTAATTAAATTTACTGTTAACCGACAAAAAGGAAATAGAAAATGACAGCCCCTTTCCCTGAGTGATAGGGTTCAGACTGCCCTGCTTTAGAGAAAGGAATTAGCTCTATGGCCACATCGTGCTGAACATGCCCAATCTCCAATCTCGTCTGATCTAGGAAGCTAGGCAGGTAGGGCCTGGTCAGCATGTGGACGGGAGAAAAGGATCACAGTAAGACTGAGAAGGCTGAAATTTTAATAATATTAAAAATAGTAGATGGATCTGGAGAGATGGCTTAGTGGTTAAGGCGTTTGCCTACAAAGCCAAAGGACCCAGGTTTGATTCCCAGGACCCACATTAGCCAGATGCACAAGGGGGCACATGTGTCTGGAGTTCGTTTGCAGTGGCTGGAGGCCCTGACGCACCCATTCTCTCTCTCGCTCTCTTCTCGCTCTCTCTCTCTCGCTCTCGCTCTCTCTCTCGCTCTCTCTCTCCCAAATAAATAAATATAAAAAAATAGTAGCTGAGCGTGGAGGCACACATCTTTAATCCCAGCACTTGGGAGGCAGAGGTAGGAGGATCAATGTGAGTTCAAAGCCAGCCTAAGACTATATAGTGAACTCCAGATTAGCCTGCACTAGAGTGAGACCCTACCTCAAAAAAATAAAAATAAAAATAAAGGGTGACCTGATTCAGATCATAAACTCATGTGTTTTGAATGCTTGGTCCCCAGCTGGTGTCAATTTAGGAATTGGAGCCTTGCTGGAGGAAGTGTGTTGTTGGGGCAGACTCATGGGTGTTATAGCCAGCTCCCCTTACCAATGATTGGCACACTGTCCTACTGCTGTGTCCACCTGGTGTTGGCCAGGAGCTCATGTCCAGCCTCTGCTCATGCCACATTTTCCCTGCCATCATGGAGCTTCCCCTCAAGTCTATAAGCCAAAATAAACCCTTTCCTCCCATAAGCTGCTTTTAGTCAGGTGGTTTTTAAATATTTTTAAATATTTTATTTTTATTTATTTATTTGATAGAAAGGATGAGGCAGAGGGAGAGAGAAAGAATGGGTGTGCCAGGGCCTCAAGCCACTGCAAAAGACTCCAGATGCATGCACCACCTTGTACACCTGGTTTACATGGGTCCTGGGGACTTGAACAGAGGTTCTTTGGCTTTGCAGGCAAGTGCCTTAACCACTAAGCCATTTCTTCAGCCCTTTAAATATTTTTCACTCTTTTTTATTGTTTATTTATTTTATTTATTTGTGGGAAAGAGAGATAAAAAGTGGCAGAGAGAGAGAGAAAAAATGTGTGCACCAGGGCCTTCAAGCCACTGTAAACAAACTCCAGACACATGCACCCCCTTGTGCATCTGACTTAAGTGGGTCCTGGGGAATTGAACCTGGATCCTTTGGCTTTGTAGACAAATGCCTTAACTACTAAGCCATCTCTCCAGCCCTAGTCAGGTTGTTTTGTACCAGCAATGAGAAGGTAACTACAACAGGGATATAAAATTATATGGAAATTCTGGAGTTGCAACATAATTGAACATAATGAAAAATTTGGCTAGAGGGATCAACAACAGATTTGAGCTGCAGAAGAATCAGACCTGCTGGGTGTTCATTGCTTTATGGGGACTCCTAGAAAACTCATATTACATCAATGTGGATGCTTCTTTCCTATCAGTCTCATGCCAACTTAATCCTTAGGCCCAGCTATCCAGCACCCTAAACCAGGTTCTTATTCCTCCAGACATATAGCTCAGCAATTGCACGCCTGTTCATTTAATCCAAAGAAATAAAACTCGTGTTCATACAAAAATCTGCATGTGAATGTTAGCAGCAGCTTTATTCCTAATAGCCCCAAACTGTAAACAACAATCTGTGTGTCTGTCCTTCCACTGAGGAGTAATTAAACATGCAGCACTACATCCTTACTGTGGACTACTACTCAGCCATAAGAGGAAGGAGCCATTGACACTGACATATACAACACCTGGAAGAAGGCCCACAGAAATATGCCCAGCTTTGAAAAGAGCCAGTCCTGGGGCAGGGAATAGAGTTGAGTTGGTAGAGTGCTTGCCTAGCATGCATGAAGCCCTAGGCTAGATCTCCAGCTCTGCATAAAACAGGTGTCATGGCACACACTTATAATCCCAGCACTTAAGAGGTGGAAGCAAGAGGATCAGAAATTTAAAGTCATCTTTGCCTACACAGTGAGTTCAAAGCCATCCTAAGATCTGTCTCAAAAAATAAAAACCAGGGCTTAACAGTTAAGGCACTTGCCTG
Organism: Orientallactaga sibirica; assembly: GCA_036365145.1. Lineage (NCBI taxonomy): Eukaryota > Metazoa > Chordata > Mammalia > Rodentia > Dipodidae > Orientallactaga > Orientallactaga sibirica. The sequence continues at coordinate 39,875,460 of JAEOAD010000011.1, read as the reverse complement.
CAAAGCCAAAGGACCCAGGTTTGATTCCCCAAGACCCACATAAGCCAGATGCACAAGGTGGCACATGCATCTGGAATTCATCTGCAGCAGCTGGAGGCCCTGGCATCTTCATTCTCTCCCTCCCTCCCTCCCTCCCTCTCCTCTCTCTCTCTCTCTCTCTCTCTCTTTCAATAAGTAAATATATTTTTAAAGTCAATCCTAAAAGGTTAGATCCTGTATGATTCCATTTATAACATTCTTTTTATTTTGGTTATCTATTTACAGAGAGTAAAAATATAGGCATGCCAGGGAATCTTGGTGATGCAAATGAACACCAGAAGCATACGCCACCTTGTGCACCTTTAACTGCTGAGCCACCTCTCCAGACTTCACTTACAACATTGTTAAGGCAAAATTACAGAAATGGGGCTGGAGAGAAGGTTCAGCAGCTAAAAGTACTTGCTTGCAAAGTCTGACAGCTGGGTTCAACTCCCCAGTATCCATGTAAAGCCAGATGCACAAAGTGGCACGTGCATCTGGAGTTCATTTACAGCAGTGAGGGGCACCGGCTGCTCTTTCTCTCAGTCTTTCTCAGTCTCTCTCTCCCTTCCTCCCTCCCTCTCTTTGCTCTCAGATAAATAAATAAAAATAATAAAAACTTAAAGAGAGAGATCCTGTCTCTAATGAGGTGGAAAGGCCAGAACACACACATATACACAAATTTTTTTAAAAACTAAATTATAGAAATGGAGAACAGATTAGTGGCTCCCTGACAACAAGGAGATAGTGAGGATGAGTATGAGTGAGTGTGGATATAAAAGGGCAACATACAACACAAGGGTCCTTGCTGTGGTAGATAGTTCTATCTCTACTGTACCAACAACAGCATTCTGGTTACCCTGTACTACAGCTTTCCAAGATGTTATCACTGGGGCAATCTGGGTAAAGAGTACAGGAAATCTCTGTATTGTTTCTTTTTTATTTATTTATTTATTTATTTATTTATTTATTTATTTATTTATTTTGGCCCAGCTAGCCAGCACCTAAACCAGGTTCTTATTCTCAAGACATATTAAACTCAGCAATTGCCTCCTGTTCATTTAATCCAAAGAAATAAAACTCGTGTTCATACAAAAATCTGCATGTGAATGTTTCTCAGCAGCTTTATTCCTAAAAGCCCCAAACTGTAAAAACAATCTGAGTGTCTGTCCTTCCACTGAGGAGTAATTAAACCTGCAGCCTACATCCTTGCTGTGGAATACTACTCAGCCATAAGAGGAAGGATTTGACACTGGATAAATGACAACACCTGGAAGATAGGCCCACAGAAAACACCAGCCAGCTTTGTTTTTGTCATTTTTCAGTCCTGGGGCAGGGCTGAATACAGTTGATTGGTAGAGTGCTTGCCTAGCATGAGATGAAGCCCTAGGCTAGATCTCCAACTCTGCCAAAAACCAGGTGTCAATGGCACACCCATATAATCCCAGATGCACAAAGTGGTGGATGCACTTGAGGATGGCAGTGGCTGGAAGCCCCTGGCATGCCCATTCTCTCTCACTTCAAAGCCATGCAAATAAGAAAATAATCTTTAAAAATAAAAAACTGGGCTGGAACATGGCTTAGTGGTTAAGGCCTGCAAAGCCAAAGAACCCAGGTTTGATTCTCCAGGTCCCACGCTAAGCCAGATGCAAAGGTGGCACATGCATCTGGACTTGACCACAAGCAGCTGGAGGCCCTTCGCATCTTCAACAGCTGAGAGACTGCTGGCTCCATCCCTCTCCTCTCTCTCTCTCTCTCTCTCTCTCTCAAAAATAAATAAAATAATAAAAAAATTTTTTAATGTTAGAACTGGCTGGGCATTTATGGTGTTCAGCTATATTTTGGTTATCTATTTACAGGGGTAAAAATAAGATGCCAAGGGTCTGAGGCAAATCAACCCCAGGAGCTAATGGCAGTCCATGGATGCTGATAGAGTCACCTCTCCAGACTTCACTGGCAACATTCTTAAGGCAAAAAGAAGAAATGGGGCTGGAGAGAAGGTTCAGAACTAAATGGGGCTTGCAAAATGCCATGAAACATGTGTGAAAATGTCAAATCCATGTAAAGCCAGATCAAAAACAAGAGAGTTCTGGGGTTCATTTACAGCAGTGGCAAGACTGCTCTTTCTCTCACAAAAAAACAACTCTCTCTCCCTTCCTCCTCCCTCTGGTGGTCTCACCTTAAATAAATAAAAATAATAAAAGGCAGAGGTAGAACTGTCTCTAATGAGTTTGAAAGGCCAGAACACACACTACACACAAATTTTTTAAAAACTAAATCAGAAATGGAGAACAGTTAGACCCTACCTGAAAAAAAAAAATAAAAATAGGGCTGGAGAAATGGTGGATATAAAGGCACTTGCCTGTAAAACAAAAGGACCCTTGCTTTAGATAGTTCTATCTCAGTGCCCAATAAAGCCAGATGCACAAGGTGGCACAGCTGTTCCAAGATTGTTTACAGTAGCTGGAGGCAATCTGGGTAAAGTACAGGAAATCTCTGTATTGTTTCTTTTTATAAATTATTAATTAATTATTTATTTTTTTATTTATTTATTTATTTTGGTTTTTTGAAAAAGGTCTCACTCTAGCTCAGACTGACCTGGAATTACACTATGTAGTCCCAGCACTGGTCTTAAAGACATGATGATTGCTCCTGAGTCTGTCTCACCCTAAAACTACATAGTGAATTCCAGGTCAGCCTGGGTTAGAGTAAACCCTACCATTAAAGAATAAAGCATCCATTCAAATGCAAAAGAAGAAGGAGGAGCCAGATGCACAAAATAAAGTTTTAGTTTAAAAACATAACTGAGGGCTGAAGAGATGGCACCAGCCAGTTTTTTTTTTTGTCAAAGCCTGATAGCTTACATATACAGAAATTCAAGTGCCCTGGAGGAACCACATAAAGCCAGATGCAAAAACCCAGGTGCATGCACCCATTAAAGCCAGATGCACAAAGTGGTGCATGCACTTGGAGTTCGTTGGCAGTGGCTGGAGGCCCCTGGCATGCCCATTCTCTCTCACTCTCTCTCTTTCCTTGCAAATAAATAAAATAATTTTTAAAAATGTGTGCAACTGGGCTGGAGAGATGGCTTAGTGGTTAAGGCGCCTGCCTGCTAAGCCTAAGAACCAGGTTCCAATCTCCAGGTCCCACGTTTAGCCAGATGCAAAGTGATGCAAGGGCGCAATGCCGCACTTGACCACAAGGGGGCGCACGCATCTGGATTTCGTTCTCAACAGCTGAGAGACTGCTGGCGCGCCCATCTCTAACTGCCTCCCTCCCTCTCTGTCTCTCTCTGTCTCTCTCTCCAAAAATAAATAAAATAATAAAAAAAAATTTTTTTAATGTGTGCAACTGGCTGGGCATGGTGGTGTCCAGCTATAATCTCTGCGCTCAGGGGGTTAAAGAGGAAGACCAAGGGTCTGAGGCCAGATCACCCCTGAGGAGCTAATGGCAGTCCATGGATGCTGATAGAGTCTTTCTCTTCAGTGCTGTGGCCAATGGTAAGTACTGGGAAGAAGGGTTTCACCTGGAGTCAGGTTAAGAACGGGGGATGGGGTATATATGATCAAAATGCCATGTAAACATGTGTGAAAATGTCAAAATTAATTAATTCTCAAAAACAAGAGAGTTTGGGGCCACGCTGGGCCAAATGGCAAGACTCTGTCTCACATACACAAAAAAACAACCAACAAAGCTGGGTGTGGTGGTGCACACCTTTAATCCCAGTACTTGGGAGGCAGAGGTAGAACTGTCTCTGTGAGTTTGAGGCCAGCCTAGGACTACAGAGTAAGCACCGGGTCAGACTGTGACACAGTGAGACCCTACCTCAAAAAAAATAAAAATAGGGCTGGAGAAATGGCTTAGCAGTTAAGGCACTTGCCTGTAAAGCCAAAGGACCCAGGTTTAGTTCCCCAGTGCCCACATAAAGCCAGATGCACAAGGTGGCACAAGTGTCTGGAGTTTGTTTACAGTAGCTAGAGGCCCTGGTGTACCCATTCTCTCCCTCCCCTCTCTCTCTCTAATAAATAAATTAATTAATTAATTATTTTTAAATTTTAAATAAACCAAGCAACAAATAAAAAAGGTTCTACTCACCAGGCGTGGTGGTACACGCCTTTAATCCCAGCACTTGGGCGACAGACATAGGAGGATTGCTGTGAGTTCGAGGCCACCCTAAAACTACATAGTGAATTCCAGGTCAGCCTGGGTTAGAGTGAAACCCTACCATTAAAGAATAAAGCATCCATTCAAATGCAAAAGAAGAAGGAGGAGGAGAAAAGAAAGGAGAGGAGAGGAGAGGAAAGGAGAAGAGAAGAGAAGAGAAGAGAAGAGAAGGGAAGGGAAGGGAAGGGAAGGGAAGGGAAGGGAAGGGAAGAGAAGAGAAGAGAAGAGAAGAGAAAAGAAAAGAAAAGAAAAGAAAAGAAAAGAAAAGAAAAGAAAAGAAAAGAAAAGAAAAGAAAAGAAAAAAAAGAAAAAGCATCCAGCACCCCAGATGCTCCTTCAGCATCCCTGTTCACGGTCACCATTATCCTAATTTGCAGGGACATACTTACAATGCAACTGTCCAGACAGAAATTGGCCTTGATAACCATGACCTTGCAGTGCCTAGCAATACCTTTGCAACACCCTCATAATATAAGTAAAAAATGATGACATCAAATTAAAAGAGAGACTAGCCGGGCGTGGTGGCGCACGCCTTTAATGGAGGCAGAGGTAGGAGGATCGCCATGATGATGGACTACATAGTTAATTCCAGGTCAGCCTGGACTAGTGAGACCCTCTAAAAAAAAAAAAAAAAAAAAAAAAAAAATGGGAATGGGAGGGAGGGGATATGATGGAGATTGGAGTTCTAAAGGGGAATGGGGGAGGAGAGGGAAATATCTTGCACTTTTTGTATGTAAGTATAGATGTTGTCAATAAAAAATAATAATAATTTTAAAAGAATGGAATCACATTGTGTGCATTTTTGAGTTTGGTCTTTAGCTTCTGTCATTTCATACTTTGTGAACAAGATTCACACACTGCAGTGTGTTAATGCAGACCTGCTATCCCTCTTTGTTGATGTTAGTGTTGCACTGTATAAATGTACTACAATTTATCTAATATTAATGGATATTTGGGTAAGTATCTAGCGTGTGAGTCCAGTTACTGTATATATTCTTATACACATCTTTTTATTTATGAATGTCAGCATTTATGTCAGGTTTGTATTTAAGCACAAAATGGCTAGAATATACATATTTCCAGTTTATTTTGTTAACCACATTCCTTGCCTGGACATAAGTGAAGCACCAGTGCTGTGCATGGCCCTCAGTGCAAGGGATTCTAGAAATGGGCAGGTTCTTTCTCCTACTCCCTGTAAACACTGCCCTTGGTCTATCGGAGAGTGCCCCCACACACACAGAGAAACAAGAAATATTTTGCATAAGAATAGCCAAATTGCATAGCTATAGATCTCACTTCTTAAAAAAATATTAAATGGAAGGAGGCAAGAGAAGGAGAGGGATGATGGAAGGAAAGCGAAGATAGGGAGGAGAGCAGAACAGAGGAAAAGGAAGTAAAAAATAAAATTCAATAAAAACAATTCTAGCACCCACGCTTAAGAAAGCCTACAGATGTGCCGCTGTTTAACTTCCTCTTCACAGAGCAATGCTGCCTCCTGGTGGATTTGGGCCTGTCTGAGTTCATTGTCTTAAAATATTTCAACTCTTTTTTTTTTTTTTCTTTCAGTTTCAGGGAGATTTATTGTTAGACATATATCCATAACTGTTATAATTCTTTTTTTTAATTTTACACATTTAACCTTTAAAATTATGTGATGCGTTTATAGATTCAATATTTGAAAGGTCCTAAATGGTATTCAGTGAAAATTATCCCTTTCGGGCTGGAGGGATGACTTAGCGGTTAAGCGTTTGCCTGCAAAGCCAAAGGACCCAGGTTCAATTCCCCAGAACCCATGTTAGCCAGATGCACAAGGGGGCTCACGTGTCTGGAGTTCATTTGCAGTGGCTGGAGGCCCCTGCGTGCCCATTCCCTCTCCCTCTTTCCCTGTCAAATAAATAAATAAATAAAAATAAAAATATTTTTTAAATAATAATTTAAAAATTGTCCCTTTCATCCCTAGTCCCCTCAACCCAGGTCAGGTCCTTACACACAGCCTTCCACAGGTACTTGATAATGTGCATGGAGGTTCAGCAAGTTCTCTTCTTCCTAGCACCTGCCTTCATTTATGACTATTGCTCCTAAAAACTTAGAAACCCCAAAGAAAGGCATTTCCCACGAACTAATTCATTATTGTATGATTTGTGGTCATGACAATTCAAAGATAATATGACTCCCTAAAATAGGAGAGATGACCAGGTTATGTCCACCACCAGCTATCATTATGAAGACATGTGGCAACATGAAAAACAGCTATCACAAGTTCTTTTTCATAAGATAACACTCAAAAGAAAAGATAGATAAAAGCAATTTCTTACTGATAAAAATGCATTAAAATGATGCACCACTTTTCAGCTGTCAGAATAGAAAAGTATACTTTTTTTCTTCATAATTACCAAGCTGAGGAACACCTTCTAAAGTGTCAGTTGTGTCTCATTTGTAACAGGGCAAATTGATGCAAGTTTTTACATTCATCAACTTTAATCAACTTTCTTGTTAATTAAAATGTTTATATCCTTTGACACAGAAATTCCATTTAACAATTTAAGATCCAAATATAAAATCACAATTATGGCAGTCACAACTACCGGTGCTGGTGAGCCCCTGCTCCCCGCCCTTGTAAACCTGTGCCGGCGTCCACACTTCTGAATCGTTCCTGCCACCTAGTGGTGCCTCATGGCTGTACGTGAGCCCCTGTTCTCCAGGCCCACACACCTGTTAATCTCGTCCACCCACCCAGTGGCGCTCTGCAGCTGCCTGTGAATGCCTCCTCCCTGGCGCCCTCCTCCACCTGCCCTCACATCCTTGAATCCTGCCCTCCAGCCTAGTTGAACCAACCCACCACCAGGGAATGCCCTCTGCCTGGCTGCCTCCCCCGCCTGCTCAGAGACTCCTTACCAGTCACCTAGTCACACCACACTGCTGCCAGTGAGCCCCTTGGACAACCTACCACACCTGCACCCAGGCCCACGAATGTGTCCCAGTCACCTAGTCACACCACACTGCTGCCAGTGAGCGCTTTCTCTGGTGTCCTCCCCAGCCAGTGCCACGCCCACTCATCTAGGCACCAGCCACTGCTAATACTCCTGTTCTGCCATACCTCTTCCCTGTCATCCCACTCTGCGCGGCCCTCCCATACCCACCACACTATGCAACGCTGTACCCCCTTTGTGAACACCTCCCCCACTGGCTGTTAGTTCCCACTCCACGTGAGAGCCCCCATCCCATGCCCCAGGTCTACACCTGCTTCCTCTGATTTTACTGCTACCTGGTGTGAGACCCAGCACTCTTGACAGATTATCTCAAAGAGGAAGACTCAATACAAAACAAGTCGGGCGTGGTGGTGCACGCCTTTAATCCCAGCACTCGGAGAATACTGTGAGTTTGAAGCAACCCTGAGAATACAGAGTGAATTCCAGGTTAGCCTGGACTACAAAGAGACACTACCTCAAAAAAAAAAAAAAAAAAAAAAAAAAAAAAAAAACTTCCATTGAAAGCCATAACTGTGGAGGACAAAACATCAGGAAGTTTGAGGATAAGATAGAGGAAACAGATTGTGTAGCTAAAATCAATGACAAGTTCAAAAACAAGAACATCTGAGCAGAACATAAAAGCCATTTAGGATACCATGAAAAAATAAAATCTACAAATATTGGGCAGAGAAAGAAGAGTTTCAAGCTAAAGAAATAAAAATATTTTCAACAAAATCATAGAGGAAAAATCCTCAACCATAAGAAGAGATGCCCTTTCAGATACAAGAGGCATACAGAATACCAAACACAGGAGCAGAAGTGAAACGCCACATCATTGGAAACTCTAATGAAATGATGTATAACAAGTGTTAAAAACCACACAACAGCTGGGTATGATGGCACATGTCTTTAATCCCAGCACTTGGAAGGCAGAGGTAGGAAGATCACCATGAGTTCAAAGCCACCTTGAGACTACATAGTGATTTTCAGGTCAGCCTTGGCTACAGCAAGACCCTGCCCTGAAAAACCCAAAAAGAAAAAAAACCTAACCAAGGAAGTAAAGGATCTCTTTACTGAAAACTTTAAAACACTCAACACAGAAATTGAAGAAGGCACTGGGAAATGGAAAAACATCCCATGTTCTTGGATTGGAAGAATCAATATTGTAAAAATGGCAATCTTACCAAAAGCAATCTACACATTTAGTGCAATGCTCATCAAAATTCCAGTGGCATTTTAATGGAAATAGAAAAAAAAATCCTAAAATTGGAAGCATTAAAGACCTAGATTATCTTTAAAAAAAAAAAAACTGAGCAACAAATTAAGGCAGGTGGTATCACCATACCTGATTTTAACTTATATTACAAAGACATAGTAACAAAAACAGCATGGTATTGGCACAAAAACAGACATGCAGATCAATGGAACAGAATAGAGGACCCAGATATAAGATAAGTCTGGGTAGCTACAGCCACCTTATCTTTGACAAAAATGCCAAAAATACTAATTGGAGAAAAGACAGCCTCTTCAACAAATGGTACTGGGAAAACTGGATATGTATCTGTAGAAGGATGAAAATAGATCCTTATCTCTCCATGCTCAAGAATTAAGTCCAAATGGATCAAAAACCTTAATATCAGACCCAAAACTCTGAAACTGCTAGAGGAAAAAGTAAGGTAAACCCTTCAACATATTAGTATAGGCAAAGATTTTCTTAATATAACCCCAATTGCTCAGGAAATAAAACCACCGAGCAACTGCTGGGACCTCATGAAATTACAAAATTTTATACAGCAAAGGACATTGTGAATAGAGCAAAGAGGAAACCTACAGAATGGGAGATCTTTACCAGCTATACATCTGAAAGAGGATTAATATGAAGGATATACAAAGAACTCAAAAAACTAAATAATAACAAATCAAACAACCCAATTAAAAAATGAGCTATGGTGGCACACGCCTTTAATCCCAGAACTCGGGAGGCAGAGTAGGAGGATCACTGTGAGTTCGAGACCACCCTGAGACTACATAGTGAATTCCAGGTCAGCCTGAGCTAGAGTGAGACCCTATCTCGAAAAAAAAAAAAAAAAAAAAAATCCCAGAAAAGAAAGGATCACTGTGAGTTCAAAAAACCCTGAGACTATAGGGGTCAGCCTGAGAGATGAGACCCTATCTCGGAAACCAAAAAAAAAAAAAAAAAGACTATGGGGGGCTGGAGAGATGGAGAGATGGCTTAGCAGTTAAGGCATTTGCCTGCAAAGTCAAAGGACCTTGGTTTGATTCACCAGTACCCATGTAAGCCAGATGCACAAGGTGACACATGCATCTGGAGTTCGTTTGCAGTGGCTGGAGGCCCTGGCATGCCCATTCTCTCTCTCTTTCTTCTCTTGCTCTCCCAAATAAATAAATAAATATTTATTTTTAAAAATGGGCTGTGTAGCTCTCCTAAATAAATAAATAAAAAGACTTAGTTTTTTCAGCCTGGGCCAGAGGAGACCCTACCTCGAAAAAAAAAAAAAAAAAAAAAAAAAAAATGTAACTAAACAGGAAGTTCTCAAAAGAAGAAATACAGATGACATATAAACATCTAAAAAATGTTCTACATCCTTTGCCATAAGGGAAATAAATGCAAATTAAAACTACTTTGAGATTCCACTTCACTCCTGTCAGAATGGATATCATCATGAAAACAAATGACCATAAATGCTGGTGAGGATGTGAAAAAGAGGAACCCTTCTATACTGTTGGTGTGAATTCAATCTGGTCCAGCCATTGTGGAAATCAGTGTGGAGGATCCTGAGACAGCTAAAAATCGATTTACCATATGACCCAGCTATACCACTCCTAGGCATATATCCTAAGGACTCATCTCACTACCTTAGAGATACTTGCTCAACCATGTTTGTTGCTACTCTATTCACAATAGCTAGGAAATGGAACCAGTCTAGATGCTCCTCAATTGATGAGTGGATAATGAAGATGTGGCACATTTATACAATGGAGTTCTACTCAGCAGTAAAGAAAAATGAAATTATGAAATTTGCAGGAAAATTGGGTAGATTTGGAAAGGATTATACTTAGTGAGGTAACCCAGGCCCAGAAAGCCAAACATCACATATTCTCTCTCATATGTGGATCCTAGCTACAAATGATTGGACTTCTATGTGAGTAGGAATAAAACTCAGTAACAGAGGCCAGTAAACTAGAAATGGGATAGAAAGGGGGGGGAGGGAAGACTTAAGAAGATGGTATTGTATATATGTAGTAGAAGAACAGATTAACGGAGGTGGAAAGGCCTAAGTGAGGTCAGGGGAAGAGACTGAGTAAAGGAAAGGTGGGGGAGGGCTAATCAAAATCTAAGAGGGTATGAGTAAGTCATATGGAAACCTACTTTTTGGACAATGGCACATCCAGAAGCCATAGATTGTTACTAGAAAATTTTAAGTGCCAGGGATGAGACATCTTCCAGTGAGTTGCTGACCATGGAGGTCCCTGATGCCCCCAAAACATTACAGACCATTGCCAAGGCTCATGTTTTCCCATCAGGAATAGATGGTAAGACACTATTGCTTAAGTTTCCACATGCTTATGCTGCAAGGTCACTGAGAAACCCTGCTGGAGCTGAGCTGAAACCCAACTCCTTGTAGACCAGCTGACAGAAAGCTGGAAAAAACTATACTGCATGCAATTCCATGGGAGGGAGAGAATTCACCAGTGGAGATAAACAACAGTGGACACTGCAGCCCTTAAATTTGGTCAGCCAGGCCAAATGAGCCAATGGGTACAATAGTGGTATGTCTGTTATGGGGAAACCAATCACTTTAATTGGACTGGAGGCCCACTCCACAGGAGGGAATACATGCCTGATACTGAAAACCTATGACGGGGGAAGTCATGTGCCCTAGGGTTGTAATGTCTGCTGGTGTCTGGCTAAATTCATATACTATGCTCACCAATGTGCCTGGTAAGCATTTCTCTTAATGTTCATACCCATGTATTAATGCTACTTTCACTTTTGGTTAGGGAAGTTTCACTTTTCAGACAGTGGTGACCTTGGGATGACTCAGAAGGCATCATAGTGCTTATATGAAGTGACAGAGGAGTGCTCAGCACTGAAACATCTCTATCACACCTTCCAATGCTCAGGGTCCATTACAGAACAGGTGGCAGAAAGAATGTAAAAGCCTTTAATCCCTGCTAAGGAGGCAGAGGTAGGATTGCTATGAGTTCAAGGCTGGCCTGAGACGACATAGTGAATTCCAGGTCAGCCTGGGATAGAGTGAGACTCTACCTTGGTGGGAGGAGAAAAACAAGCCATGGAAATAGATGGGAATCTAATGGAAGAAGGGTTTGAGTGGGAAGAGAAGGGGGAAAGAGACAGGGTAATTGGGGTGAGTGGGATCAAAATGCATTGTATACATGTGTCAAAATGTCAAAAAAATATTTTTTTTTAAAATAACAAAGGGCTTAAGGGAGCTGTGAAGGTGTCCCTGTAGGAAAGAGCACTTGCTGTGGAAGTATGAGGACCAGAGTTCATCCCCAGCATACATGTAAAGAGCTTTGAGGGGAGCAAAGAGGAGGATCGCTCTCTCTCTCTCTTCCTGGTCAGACAGACAAACAATAAACAGCGAGCTCCAGGTTCAGTGAGAGGCTGCCTCAAAGAAATAAGGCAGAAAGAGCAATGGAGGAGGACACCCATTGTCCTCTGGTCTTCACAGCCATGCCTATGTGTGCATATGCATCTGCACACGTGAGCATTTACCACACACACACACACACACACACACACACGGCTGAGGATGTGGTTCAGTTATTAGAGTCTTGCCCAGGATGCATGAAGCCCTAGGTTCAATCTCTAGCACAACATAAAATTGGGTGAGATGGGGCACACATGTAACCCCAGCATTTGTATGAAAGTGTCAAAAATAATTTGTAAAATGTAAAAGTTTGACAAAAAATAACATTTAAAGCCGGGTGTGGTGGCACATGCCTTTAATCCCAGCACTCGGGAGGCAGAAGTAGGAGAATCACCATGAGTTCAAGGCCACCCTGAATTCCAGGTCATCCTGAGCTAGAGCGAGACCCTGCCTCAAAAAACCAAATAATAATAATAACATTTATACAAAATATGCAGACATCATATTGTTGAAACCACCCAACCACAGAGAATTAGATACACAGTGGTACATCCACTCAATGAAACAGTAAAATTATTGTTTATAAATATTTGGAGTTTTTTAATATTTATTTATTTTCAAGCAGAGAGAGAGAGAGAGAGAGAGAATGGTATGCCAGAGCCTCCAGCCCTGCAAATGAACTCCAGATACATGCACCACTATGCATCTGACTTTACTTGTGTGCTGGAGAATCGAATTTGGATCATTAGGCTCTGCAGGCAAGCACCTTAACCACTAAGCCAGGTCTCCAGCCCATGGACATATATTTTTGTTTTGTTTTATTATTGACAACTTCCATAATTATAGACCATGATAATTCCCTCCCCTCCTTTACTTTCCCCTTCACAACTCCACTCATTCTCTCCCCCTCTCAATCAGTCTTTTATTTTGATGTCATTTTTTCCTCCTATTATAATGGTCTTGTGTACATATGTTTTTGTACATATATTTTTGATGATAAATGAAATACACCTGATGGCACAAGTCTATGTTCCCAGATAAGCAGGAAGCTGAGGCAAGGGGGTTGCAAGGTCAAGGCTATCTGGACTACAACGAGTATAAAAGATGGCTGAGACAGTTCAGTGGTTACAGCATTTGCTGAGAATGAGCAAAGTCCTAGATTCAAGAAGGAAGGGAAGGAAGGAGGGAGAAAAAAGGGGGGAAGGGGGGAGGGAGATCACAAAACAACAGACAAAAGGCTAGCACTGAATATGCAGGATGCTGTGACTTTTCTTTCAATAGTCATTCTTTAATGAGCATATATAATACACCTTTTTTTTTTTTTTTTTTTGTTTTTCGAGGTAGGGTTTCACTCTGGTCCAGGCTGACCTGGAATTCACTATGTAGTGTCAGGGTGGCCTCGAACTCTCAGCGATCCTCCTACCTCTGCCTCCCGAGTGCTGGGATTAAAGGCGTGCGCCACCACGCCCGGCTACAACATTTTTTAAAGAAGCAAACAGAAGGGCTAGAGATGTAGCTCAGTGGTAGAGTCTTGCTAGCATGCACCAAGGCTCTGGGTTTAATAGGAGGGAGAGAAGGTGGTGATGGCAGCAAGCATATACTGGATAGCATGGATATAGATCTGACCAAGCAGAATTTAGATTTAAAACCAGCAGCAAACCTTTACTGTTACTTGGTCTTCACAGGCACAAACCAATTCACTAACATGAGTTAAGGATACAGATATCTACTATGAGAACCAAGTCATCAAACCACATTTGAGTTCTCTGCTCCAACCTCTTTCACCACCAGGGACTAGAGGTTTATCTTAAAGATACAATGGTCACAATGTCTTTCATTCTTTCTACTCAGAGGTTCTCAAAAGCCTAAGATATTTCCATGCAGGGTTGCAGACATAGAACCATGTATGCTACATTTCATGGGTTTAAACGGATTTTCAATACCTGTGAGCATACAGAATTTTCACTTGTGAATTATTAGGCCTACAAGTAACTACATTTCTCACCTTTGTGTGATTGTTATTTTCATGATGAAAAGAACACTTTTTTATTTCCATGACCACAAGTGAGTCCTGTCCCATACCCCACACACACACACACATGCTTTTATCCAAAAAGCACTAACTGTATCCTACAATTCAGGTCAATCCTAACACGATCAATATCAGCCCCCAGGTGAAGGGCTCAGTCTGCAAGATCACCTTCTGTCTAATATGCCACTTTTAAACTCAAGTTCCTAGCCCTTCCTCTGTGAAAATGTGCTAAAATAGCTCCAAGTTCAGGGAAACAACTTACCAGTGTATTGTACAGGCTATTACGAGAGGTACAGATGGCCAGCCAAAGGAAAAGGTACATAGGGCGAGGTCTGAAGGAAGACTCAGCTTCCTAGTATTCTCCAGAGACAGCACCTTCTACATGTTCAGCCACCTACTGTCATCCTAAATTATGTCATTAACGTGAACTAAAGTGTTACACAGGGGCTCGTTAAGAATAACAAGACACTTTTTTTGTGTGTGTGTGTGTTTGTTTGGTTTTTTCAAGGTAGGATCTCATTGTAGCCCAGGCTGACCTGGAATTCACTATGTAGTCTCAGGGTGGCCTCAAACTCACAGTGATCCTCCTACCTCAAGTGCTGGGATTAAAGGTGTGCACCACCATGCCTGGCTAAAACAGCCTTATCACACAAAATAGTCCAAAGTCTTAGGTGCTTAAGGATAGGAGCTTGTGTCAAAGACCACATACAGTCAACACTGTACTACAGATCTACATTGACAAGTGGAGGGTTGAGGAGTAGGTCATGTGCTTGCCACAAACATAGAGACCTAAGTTGCATCCCCAGCAGTGGAAAGCAATTAGGAAGATACAATCTCTGGCCTCCAGATGCATATGCACATATGTGCACACACATATACACACGAACACATATAAAAAAAATTCTTTTAGGGATGGGGAGATGGCTCAGTGATTAAAACCACTGCTTGCAAAACCTGCTGGCCTGGGTTCAATTCCCCAGTACCCACGTAAAGCCAGACACACGAAGTTAGATCAATCTGGATTTCATTTGCAGTGATAACAGGCCTTGGCTCACCCAATTTCTCCCCACCCCCTCTCAAATTAATAAAAATATTTTTAAAGTAATTTTTTAAAAGTGGAGCTCCTGAAGAACATAGTAACTGTGTTATCAGACTGCCAAACTTTTTCATAGCAGCCACAGCATTTTACATTCTCACCAGCATTGCATGAGGATTATTTTTCCATAATGCCAGTTATTTTTCTCTAAAGTCATTCCAGAGGGTGTGAAATGGTATCTCATTTTGATTTGCATTTCTTCACCACCAATGCTGAGCATTTAAAAAAAAAATTCAGCTGGGTGTGGCAGCACATGCCTTTAATCCCAGCACTCAGGAGGCAAAGGTTGGAGGATTGCTATTGAGTTTGAGGCCACCTTGAGACTACATAGTGAATTCCAGGTCAGCCTGGACTAGAGTGAGACCCTACATGTATACTTTGTTTGAACTTATTCTGTTACTTTTTTATCATCCCCCCACTCCCATTAACATCTTTCTTCTTCATTAATCCCCATCTTACTTTCATGCCTGTTTTACGTTTTTTTGGTTTTTGTTTCATTTTGATTTTTCAAGGTAGGTACTCAATGTAGCCCAGGCTAACCTGGAACTCACTCTGTAATTCCAGGGTAGCCTCCAACTCACAGCAATCCGCCTACCTCTGCCTCCTGTACTGGGATTAAAGGCATGCACCACACACCCAGCCTGTTTACTTGTTAACCCACTGAGTTGATTAGGATTGCTTGCATGATGGCGGGTGGGAGGTTATTTGCTGTGGAATGGGCAAGTTACTAGTGGCTACACCACTGATGAGCTGACTGCCAGCAGCCATTAGTTACTCTGCAGGGCTTGGGCTCTCATTATCCCCCTCTCATCAAAGGTGAAGTATTGGCAGGCTCAATCTTGTACCAGAAAAGCCACAGCTGCTGTGGGTTATGAAAGGACAGGCAATGTCACATCCAGAAGACGGTATTTGAAAACCCTCTTTCCCATACTCCTTTGAGCAAATTTTTGAGGCAAGGTCACATGTACTTCAGGCTGACCTTGAACTATGTAGCCAAGGATGACCTTGAAATCCTGATACTCCCACCTCTACCTCCAAGTGCTAGAATTATACCTATAAGCCTCACCAGGTTGAAGAACTTTTTCATGGCTTATGGGCCATTCATCTTTAAGGAAATGGCTACTGGCTTCCTTTGGTCACTTTGAATTAAAGTTGTTTTACCCTTTTTTCCTTGATAGTAATAGGTGTTGAACCCAGCACTTTTTGCATGCTAGGCAGATGCTCTACCATCAAGGACCCTTGAGACTGAATCTGGTCTTGCACTCTAGAGCCCAGCCAGGCCTTGAACCTCTGATGTTCCTGCCTCAACCTCCCAAGTAGCTAGTATCACAGTAGACCATTTCATTGTTAAATTTTAAGAGTTCTTTCTATAGTCTGGTTATTAAACTATTATTAGGTATGATTTGAAAAATATTCTCCCCTTCTGTAAGTTGCCTCTGGCATTCATCACATTCTTCACTAAAATTCTTAATTCTTTTGAGCACTTTCAGGATCAAATATAAGACTCCATCACCAAATCCAAGGTAATACTCATTTTAGCTTATATTGATTCACTTTGAATTAATGATTATGGAAGGTGGGTACAGGCCCAATTTCATTATTTGTGGTTTCTACTGTCCCAGCACTACTTGTTTCAGACTCTCCTTAGTGACTGCCAAACTCACTTCTCTCTTGGTCATATATGCCAAGGTTTAATCAGTTAGTGAGATCTTCAACTTGTTCTTGGCTAGGGAGGTTAAACACCATAGGGACAAGCTACTACTGCTGTTATGCTGAACAGCCAGGTGGTCAAACTGCCTTCTCAATATTTGTTTACACCCAGATTAGTGCTATTCTCATGGTTCACTTCTTTTCATAGTGGGCAGACATTAATACGGTGATACATAGCAGGCAATGTGCGCTCAGCCCTAAACAGAGCATCTGTATTAAGTAATCAAAAGAATAAAAAATAATTTTAAAAATGAATTATGGGGCTGGAGAGATGGCTTAGCGGTTAAGGCGCCTGCCTCCTAAGCCTCAGAACGCTGGTTCCAATCTCCAGCAGTTCCAATCTCCAGGTCCCACGTTTAGCCAGATGGAAAGTGATGCAAGGGCGCAATGCCGCACTTGCCCACAAGGGGGTGCACACATCTGGATTTCATTCACAACAGCTGAGAGACTGCTGTCGTGCCCATTCTCTGTCTCCCTCTACCCTCTCTCTCTCTCTCTCTAAAAATAAAAATAAAAATATATATTAAAAAATGAATTATGGATATTCAGGGCCCTTTCTTTGCAGCTTCATGATAGTTTGAAAACTGGCTTCTCTACTTCAATTAAATCACTAGAATTTATGTAGTGATCATATTTAATGCATTTTGACAATGCCATCTTAGCAATACTGTGTTCCAATACATGAACATGACCTACATTTATTTGCAGGATTTTTCATTTTCAAGGTATAATATGCCTTTTACCTCCTTGGTTTGATACCTCTTCTTTTGGTTGCTTTTCCAAGTGAAATTCTTAATTTCCTTCTCAGATTGATGTACAGAAAGATTATCCTACTTCACTGGATTTACTAATTGCATAACAGACTTAGTAGCGAGCTGCCTTGATTCCTTGCAATTTTCTGCATGTAGGCAGTATTTGCAAATTTGTATTTGCTTTACTTTTTCCTTTCCTACTTGCTTTTTTTTTCCTACATAGAACTTCCAGCATCTTAATAATTGCAGCAGTGGAAGCAGGAATCCCTCTTTTCTAAGGGAAAAACCTTCAGTCTCTCCAGTATTATGTTAGATGTGAGTATTCCCACTCCTTTAGCAGTGTGAGGATTGAACCTAGGGCCTTACAAACACTAGGTCTAAGTTCCATCACTGAGCCACACCCTAGTTGTGGGATTGTCATATTTTCTCATGTTTAGAAAGTTCTCTTCTATTCCTAATTTGTTAGGTAGGTGTTTTGTGGGGTTTTTTTTTTTTTTTTTTTTTTTTTTTTCAAGGTAGGATCTCACTCTAGCCCAGGCTGACCTGGAATTCACTATGTAGTCTCAGGGTGGCCTCAAACTCAGTGATGCACCTACAACACTGCTTCCAGAGTGCTGGGATTAAAGGCGTGCACCACCAAGACAACAGGTGTTTTGTTTTGATCAAAGGATAATGGAATTTTGTCAAATGTCTCCTGTTAACACTGATATAATTCGATGGATCTTCTAATGTGTGTTAGGTTCCAATGACTGATTTGGCGCTGAACTACCCTTACATTTCTAGAGAAACTGTCAGCAGCCCCCACTGTGTATTTCATTAACATGTCTATTGCTTTTAAGAATGTCTTCCCCTGGAGCACACCTGTAATCCCAGCAGTCTGGAAGCAGAGGTAGAAGGATCACCATGAGTTCAAGGACACCCTGAGACTACATAGTGAATTCCAGGTCTGCCTGGACTAGAGTGAGACCCTGCCTGGGAAAAAAAAAGTCTTTCCCCTACACAGTTTTCTACTCTGTTGTCTTTGACCTTGAAGCATGATATACTAAGTACTAGAGTACTGCTTATGGTCTTATCAACTAACTAGGCAGAAACCATGGCAATGCCACAATTCAAAGTCGTGTTAGACTATATGTATGACCAAGGAGATAGTTACAAGTTTCTCTGCCAACTGGGTTATTTTTAGTATTTGCTTCACCAAGTACTGACTTTCCAAGTGATATAATACTTAACACTCCTTATAACATGAATTTTTGTTTCCACAAACTAATCTTTAAGTTTGATGAGTAAAAAAGTCTCATTGTAGTTGAATTTTGTAAATTTCCTTAGCATATAAGGCTATATCAGAAGTGAATGTATAGTAAAATATTTTACAGTGAAATTTGAGTAAGATTAATTTTTCCAAGGTAACACTTCTTTGACCATTAAGTATCCAATATTGCAAAGGTTTTTTTGAAGACAAACAGCGACATCAGGTACATTTATAATATTCTCTTAAGAGTTTATTATAAACCAGTTTCATAGGCCACAGAAAGTAGAAGGGTTATGTACAGCCTTTCGGGAAACAGGCAAGGAGCTGAGGAGGGCCAAGACGAGTCTAGGGCCTTGGTGGGTGCATTCCCGGGGGAGGGGGCCCTGAAAGGGAAACCAGACAATCCGGTGAGATTCCAGGAACAACAGCATAACAAACAAACAGGTCTGTGGTAACATGGCCCCAGGGAATCAGGCCCACACCTCTGTGAAGCTACTTCCATAACTGTGACCAAGGGTCAAAGCAGGCCTGAAGTAAGAGTAAGAAGTTTAGTCAGTGCCTGATCTGTAACTCTAATCCCCAGCCCTGCCCCAAGTTCCCATACCCTGCATTTATGATGCAATACAGTGGTACTTGGGGACATCTTTGGGGCTGCAAATGCAAAAATTAAGCTAGAAACAAAGGGGTCACGATTCCAGTCACTTTGGCTTTGTGGAAAGCGTGTAAGGATGGAAGTCAGAGTGCTCTCTCAGCTTCTTTGGGTCTACAGAGTCTATCTCAGCATTTCTCCAACTGGAGACCCACCAAACAGCCCAGAGATACTCTTAGTTACCAGAAACTATTAATCTAGAGGACATCAGACAATCTCAACTGTGCTGGAGATCTTTGGCGTGCACTATTTGACTGTGGCCTAAAGACACTGCCTTAGACATTGAAAGTACCCGGGATACTATGCTCTATGAAGGGTGGTAGTGCCAATTTAAGAAATGTTTATTCCCTCTTCTCTGTCTTTTCTGGACACTGATGTCCTCCAACAGTTCACCTCCCTAATTTTAAGGCCTAAATGCTAATAAGGATATGGCCTACATCAAAGTTTCCCCATGTCCCATTCCACTAGACTCTAGGGAAGGAAGCCAAAGACTCTGCTGCAAGCACTTACCTCGCATCCCTGGGGGAGGGGGCCGCATCCCAGGAGGGGGCATGCCCATTGGAGTTCCTCGGCCTGGGGGAATTCCCATTGGAGGACCCATGGGAGGCCTCATGCCAGGAGGTGGGCCCATCATGCCTAAAACAGAAAAACCAAGAATACAGCTGAAGTGCCTATCTTAAAAAGGAAACAGGAACCACACAATGCTGTCTATCCAGTCAGATGATCACTTCCATCCCCTCAGCATCTACAAGCAAACTGGCACTTGAGCCAAAGACCTGGACTCCCAATGGCTCTTGTCCACCTAGTCCCAGATCAGTCAGCCATGCTGGATCTCAGAGTAATCCTGCTTAATTACACAAACTCATCAACAGTTTCAGTCAAGAATCTATTTCATCATGAATCCAGCTATGGCATCTTGTTATCAATTAGCACTGATCTCCTTTCAGTTACTCACCTGGAGGAGGTGCCCCTCGGCCCATAGGTGGGGGAGGACCCCCACGACCAGGTGGGTACTGGGTTGGGGCTCCTGCAATACTGGCTGTGGCTGCAGCTGCAGCAGCTGCAACAGTGCCTCTTCCTTGTGGTGTCATCACCTAAAAATCCCAGGAAGGAAAGGGCAGTCATTGCAGCTTCCCCTCTCCTCCCCAACCTGGACACAAAGAGAAAACATCAAATTCCCTTAAAGCTACAACTCCCTACACAAACTCAAGTGTCAGGAAAGACTCAAACCTGAACATCTAATTCCCATCTTCTTGGCCTGAAATTAAGGGTGCTCAATCCAACTTAGGGAAGCACCTGCATCTTCAACTGAGAACAGGTTAAAAGAAAGTATATTTAATGCTGCCATGGAAACATTTTCCTGAAATTCAGTTGACTAAAGCACCTTTGGCGCATCTTTCCACATAGAAACCTTTCTAGCCTAACAATCATGAATGAATCATTCAATGCGGACCCTTCCTCCAATGCCTCACCTGCTGGGATGGCCCACCAACTCCACGGACTGGCCCAGCAAGTCCTGCAGGAGCCTGGGGCATGGGAACACCAGCTGGGATTCCTCTGCCAGCAGCCCTGCCAATTCCTGGTCCCCCAGCTGCTCCAGCAAGTGGCACTCGAGCAATACCAGTCTGGGAGGAGAAAAAAAAAACATGTTGAAATGTTCAGTAGCCTAGAGAATTAGAAGTACACTTTGGAGTACCAATGCCAAGAGATGAGTGCATAAAGCAGCCAAGCAGTTCATAAATACTACCTACCAGTACACGCTAACATCATGCTTTCTCCATTCAAGATGTGCCTACCCATCACCCCTGAAGCAGACTAGAACTCAAAAGTCTAAATATGTCAAAACTCAATACCTAGGGCTGGAGAGATGGCTTAGCGGTTAAGGTGCCTGCCTCCTAAGCCTAAGAACGCTGGTTCCAATATCCAGCGGTTCCAATCTCCAGGTCCCACGTTTAGCCAGATGCAAAGTGATGCAAGGGCGCAATGCCACACTTGACCACAAGGGGGCGCACACACCTGGATTTCGTTCACAGCAGCTGAGAGGCTGCTGGTGCGCCCATCTCTATCTGTCTTCCTCTCCCTCTTTCTCTGTGACTCTCCCCAAAAAAAAAAAAAAAAAACCTCAATATCTATATGCACTCCTATAAAAAGTAAACCCAGGGGTTGGAGAGATGGCTTAGCAGTTAAGTGCTTGCCTGTAAAGCCTAAGGACCCTGGTTTAAGGCTCAATTCCCCAGTAAATAAATCCATCAATACACATGTAAGCCAGATGCACAAGGGGGCACATACATCCATTCATTCATTCATTCTCCCTCCCTCTCTCTCTCTCTCTCTCTCTCTCTCTCTCTCTCTCTCTGTCACTCTCAAATAAATAAAAATAAACAAAATTTAACAAGTAAACCCAGAGCAAAGGCCCAGGATTCCATTCAGAAGAGATCAGTCAAGAACTGGAGAGATGGCTTAGTGGTTAAGGCGCCTGCCTGTTAAGCCCAAGAACGCCCATTCAACTCTCTGGGTTCCACGTTTAGCCAGATGCAAAGTGACACAAGGGCACAATGCCACACTTACCCACAAAGGGCTGAATGGCCACTGGCTCTCTATCTCTCTCTCTCTGACTCTCTCCAAAAAAAAAAAAAAAAAAGATTGGTCAACATAGCACTTGACCTGGCACCAACAAGACATGACATGAGAGCCATTCCTAGCTGATTCTCACTTGCTGAGTGACAGTGGGCAAATAACAAAGTTGTAAGTAAGAGCCCACAAACGAGGAAATGACTGATAAACTATTCTGTACTCCATTGAGAGATTATCATTGTTCTTAGCAGGACTTAAAACATATTAGGAGGTGGAGAGATGGCTCAGCAGTTAAAGACATTTGCTTGCAAAGTCTGCCAGCCAGAGTCTGATTCACTAGTACTCATATAAAATCAGATACACAAAGTGGTGTATGCACCTGGAGTTCATTTGCAATGGCAAGAGGCCCTGGCGTACCCATACAGAGTCTCTCTCTGTCATAAATAAATGTTTTAAAAAGCATAGACTAGCTGGGCATGGTGGTACACATCTTTAATACCAGCACTCAGGGGAAAGATAGGAGAATCGCTGTGAGCTCTAGGCCAGCCTGGGACTACAGAGTAAATCCCAGGACAGCCTGGGCTAGAATGAGGCCCTACTTCAAACAAAACAAAACAGAATAACTGAAAAAAAAAAAAAAAAAACTTACAAACTGGAAAAGCAGAACACATTGTTACATCTGTGTTATATGTAAAATATAAAAAGGTATATATATATGTGTGTGTGTAGATTAAAATACAGGGTAAGGTTGTTCTCCTGATTAACAATATCTTAAAATAAAAGGGAAAAAAATGGTTAGTCTCTAAAGCTAAAAGGATTTATAAGCATAGATTGGTGTTTTCAGAAACAAGTCTGGCTGGGTGTGGTGGCACACCTTTAATCTCAGCACTCAGGAAGCAGAGGTAGGAGGACTGTGGTGAGTTTGAGGCCACCCTGAGACTACATAGGGAATTCCAGGTTAGCCTGGGCTAGAGCAAAACTCTACCTGGAAAAACCAAAAAAAAGAAAAAAAGAAAAAAAGAAAAGAAACAAGTTCACCTACGATTAAATGTCAGTTTCACCATTTACTAATTATGGTATCTTAAACAAGTTACTAATTCTAGTTTATTTTATCTGGTAACATTAGAATAATTTCCCCACTCCCCCCCCCAAAAAAAACCTGCTACAATGATTAAATACTGAAGTCCTTGGTGCACAGGAGACATCTAAAAACTATTATTATATAACTGCCAAACAAAATTTATTATATGGGATTGATATTTTTAGGGTCATTTAAGATTTTGTCATCACATTAGGAGGTGACCCAAATGGCACTAGTTGCCTCCACTACTAATTACAAACTCTGTTGATCAACTAGGAAGGATTAAATTCAATCCCAGTTCTCTCCAATTATTTTAAGATAGCTGCTTTTGATTCCATTTACTACATCCAGGCGTAACAGCACACACCTTTAATCCCAGCACTTGGGAAACAGGGCTAGGAGGATCGCCATAAGTTTGAGACTTCATAGTTCCAGATCAGCCTGGGCTAGAGTGAGACCCTACCTCAAAAAAAACCAAAATAAATAGATAAATAAAAGAAGGGATTCAGTGAAGGGGGGATTTGGGAGGAGAAAAGGGAGGGTAGTAGGAGGATTATGATCATGTTATATTGTTTATATTTATACAAGTCAATAAAGTTTTATTTTTATTTTATTTATTTGACAGAGAAAGAGGAAGAGAGAGAATGGGCGTGCCAGGGCCTCTAGCCACTACAAATGAACTCCAGATGCATGTGCCCCCTTGTACATCAGGCTAATGTGGGTCCTGGGGAATCGAACCTGGGTCCTTTGGCTTTGCAGGCAAAGCTAAGCCATCCCTCCAGCCCAATAAAAAGTTTTTTTAAAATACAATGAGTACAAATAAATGAACATAGAGCCTGGCTTGTGCAGGCACCCAGCTGGGACTTACATCTTTAGGAGGAGGTCCTTCTACGGTCATTGAAACCAAGTTCTCCCCTCGCAGTAGCACCAGACCAAGGACTCGCTTCTCTTCCCTTTCTGCTTGTTTGGAGTTCTTTGGCCTAAAGGCAAGTTTAGAAGAGACAAAAAAAAAAAAAAAAAAAAAAAAAAAAAGCATTAAAGGATACACAAAGTTCAAATTTAACTATCAAGGGCTCCCAAGATTTGTTTTATACTACATCTCCTGACAAATGGTGCAGAAATGTTACCAACACAGGTTTTCTGAATATCTGAAATTGATTAAATGACCCTCAAGAGATGGTTGCCTGTTTTCTACCAAGCCAGGATGCACAGACCAGTAGACAGGATGAGATCAAGAAAGTTCAGCCCTGGTTCAGATGCTCTTCCAAGCCAACTGGGAATGCCTTTCCTTCAGTCTGGTATATTACTTTGTTCCCTCTCTTCAACTTAAGATCACACTAGTATCAAGGGAGCAGCCTAAACAATTCCTTAAGACACATGAATGCCACACACCCTACCTCCACATAATGTCCTAGGATCAACTCAACCTCCAAGGCCTGAAATTCTGTCCTTCACCACATCAGAAATTTAAGTGATACAGGAAAAGGTTGATAAAGGAAAAGGTAGGTGAAATTTCACATACATAAAGTTGAGTTTTTACAACTACTACATAGGAATTTCACATCTTTTCCCAAAAGAAAAGCACAAAGCCAGAAAACCCCAAAGAGAAACAACCAGAGAATGAATGAAACGAAAATGTAAACTAGGAAAAATAACAAGATATGGGGGTGGAGAGAGCCAAAGCCAAGACCCTTAAGGACAAAATATCCAGATTTTAAAAACAGATTTTTATTTTGCTATTTTGTATTATATTAATTATATTCCATGGACTGGGAATATTCAACTGGTACTTTATTTTTTTAAATAAGCCTGTACTGCCTTTTCATAATGAAAAACAAGGAATGGGTATTTACTTTTTCTCACTATGTTTTGATTTTTTTTTTAATCAGAAAATTGCCTTTTAAAAACACAAAGGAACCATTTGGAATAGTTTCATGCTGATCTGCTGGCCTTTCTCTAACATATACCAGGCACTCAGGCATCTATTTTCGCTCTGTACTTCTTGACCTTAGACCACAAAAGAAAACAAAAAGAACCAAAGGAAATCACAGCCAGTAATGAAATATGAATACTGCATATGACAGAAGTGTGCACGTGACCACAAAATCACATAGCCTCTCTGAGACTCAAGATGTCCTGAATATAAAATAGGACAGAAAGAAAGACTACATTGTTTAATAGGCCAGAGGCTTAAAATCAGTGCAACTTAAGAAAGTTAGCCAATAACTGATTGAAATGCAGCAAAGCAGAAAATATTTCCAATTGTTTCTAAAATGCCAACAAAAATGACTGGCCCAAACCCACATGGGGAGCAGAGCACTTACCCTGAAGAGGGTCAGAGGCTTCTTAAAGCAGTTTCAGACCAGGCTGCATTAGGAGAGCCCTTTAGGCTACAGCTTTACAATTAGGTAATGAGGCCAGAAAATCAAGCTCTCCCCCCTCACACACCTGTGGGGAGAATATGAGAGCCCTTTACCCCAGTACCCAGGGGTATGCAAAGTCAAAGAGAAATCAAAAGCCTGACAGCCCCTCTCACAACTTGCACTTTGCTAGAATTAGGCAGCAAGGATTGCTGGACTAAGGAAGATTTCTTGGTGGTCAATGTCCCCATTTAAGTTACTCTCTTCAAAAGCAGGAGAGCAAACAGGAAACAACTAGCTGAGCTGCATCACTACCTGTGGCTTGGCCCACCCACCTCAATCCACTCCCCTTCCTCAGTCCCTTCTCCCTCCCAACAGCCCTCTCCTCACTTGATCTTCCTGAATTCATCGCAGTCACAGAGGATCAAATTCATGTGCTTGTCGAAGGCCTTGAAGGTCCCGATGAAGATCCGCCCGTCTTGCAGGATGCACCTCATCCTGTAGTCAATGTGCTGCAGCATCTTGCTGCTCTTCCCCACAGTCTGCAACAAGTCAGCAGGGGTGAGGGTCAGTGCTTCTGACTCACACCCTTCTGCATCCCACCCCTATCTTCTACCACAGCCTGCTTTGCCATGTTTAACTCCCTCAATGCATGGTCAGCTAGCTGTCTTCCACAAAAAGCCCTTTCCTGGGAATCTTCCTATGTCAGCCTATTTTCAGGCCTGACTTCGAGCCAGTAATCTACAATCCTGCTTTCCTTTAAAAAACAATCTCTGGGGGCTGGAAAGGTAGCTTAGCGGTTAAGGTGCTTGCCTGCAAAGCCAAGGGACCCAGGTCAATTCCCCAGGACCCACATAAGCCAGATGCATAAGGTAGCGCATGTGTCTGGAGATTGTTTGCAGCATCTGGAGGCCCTGGTGCACCCATTCCCTCTATCTGCCTCTCTTTCTCTGCTTCTTTGTCTCTCTCTCAAATAAATAAATAAATAAATAGGAATAATAAAAAAGAAAATAATCTCTGGGACTGGAGAGATGGCTTCGTGGTTAAGGCAACTGCCTGTAAAGCCTAAGGACCCAGATTCAATTCCCCACTAACCACATAAGCCAGATGCACAAAGTGCATGCACTTTTTGTTTGCAGTGGCTGGAGGTCCTGGCATGCCTATCTCTCTTCTCTATCTCTGCTCCCAGATAAATAAATAAATAAATATTGTTAAATTTTTCTAACTTTGAAAAAAATACCCTCTATCAGGTGCAGTGGTAATCCCACCACTCCAGAGGCTGAGGTAGGATGTCATGAGTTTGAGGCTAGCCTGGGCTATATAGTAAATTCCAGGTCAGTCCCAGCTAATGATTCCCTAGCTCAAACAAACAAAATAAATCCCCCCCACACTAGTTGCCTCTGTCTGTGTTTTATCAAGGGAGACTAATAGGGTTTCCACAACCTAATCAAAATTCACCTATATTAGAGATTAAGACGCCCACCACTGTGTAGATTACAGGCACATTACTCAAATGCCATGGAGCATCCAAGTGCCCCCCTTTTTTCCTTTGGTTTTTCGCAGTAAGGTCTCACTCTAGCCTAGGCTGACCGGGAATTCACTATGTATTCTCAGGGCAGCCTGGAACTCTCAGGATTGCCTCCCTGGGATTAAAGGCCAGCGCCACTACACCCAGCTAAGTCCCATTTTTAAAACTGGGTAAAGAACTGGAATTTGCCAGGTGTGGCGGTGCACACCTTTAATCCTGGCACTTGGGAGGCAGAGGTAGGAGGATCACCATGAGTTTGAGGCCAGCCTGAGACTACATAGTGAATTCCAGGTCAGCCTGGGCTAGAATGAGACCCTACCTCAAAAAAAACTGGAATTTGACACTAAAAATCCAATCATGGAGGCTGGAGAGATGACTCAGCCCTTAAGGCACTTGCCTACAAAGCCTAAGAACCCAAGTTGCATTCCCCAGTACCCACACAAAACCAAATGCACAAAGTGGTACATGTGTCTGGAGTCCATTTGCAGTGGCTCAAGACCCTGGTGCCTCTCTCTCTATCTGCCCCCCTCTCTCTCTCATAACTATTTTTTTAAAAATCCAATTAGGCCTGGTGTGGTGGTGCACACCTTTAATCCCAGCACTTGGGAGGCAGAGGTAGGAGAATCACTGTGAGTTCAAGGCCACCTTGAGACTACATAGTTAATCCCAGGTCAGCCTGGGCCAGAGTGAGACCCTACCTCGGGGAAAAAAAAAAAAAAAATCCAATTAAGGAAAAGCTTATTACCAGAAAGGAAGGAAGTCGCTTTGAAGTGAGGAAAAGTGAATCAAAAAAACAAGACCTTGCCGGGCGTGGTGGCGCACGCCTTTAATCCCAGCACTCGGGAGGCAGAGGTAGGAGGATCGCCGAGAGTTCGAGGCCACCCTGAGACTACATAGTTAATTCCAGGTCAGCCTGGACCAGAGTGAGACCCTACCTCGCAAAACCAAAAAAAAAAAAAAAAAAAAAAAAACAAGACCTTGTTAGTATACTTCCAAGGTATTTTGGTGGCCAAAGTGCTAATCAGTGTAAGCATATGTAACTCCCACACTCAATTCTTAACCAAACATTTTCTAGCCTAGCTTCCAATACGGCTTTGTTAAAGTGAAGGGAGAAACTACACACAACACTATGTGAGTCTCTGGTGTCATCGGTAGTATCTACAGAAATATCACCTGGTATTCGATCTGTCCTCAGCTTCCCATGAGTCTGGTATACACCCCTCCTACAAAGCATCTTCTGTGCACTAGCACTGTGCTTGCTGTCCATCTCTGTGAGCAGACATGCTAACCCCAACTCCAACCTGGACGTCCATGTGTAGAGTAACAGCTAAGGCTTTACTGGGTGTAGTTAGGCCAGTGACACTGTATACCTTATTTAATCCTCAAAGTTGTACCTACTGTCTTTCCAAAGTACACCACTGACACTGAAAAAGTTGTAACATGTACCACAGCTGGGAAGCTGTGCTGGTACACAGCCTATTATCTCTATGAGAAAGGCGACTATGCTCCCTTACTTCGGATGTCATCAGCTACATAGCTGCTAGATGTTTTGAAGGTGTTCTGAGGCAGGATCGCCTCAATCTCTACATCCTCCTGCCCTTGCTTACCAAGGTACTGAGATTACAATCATGCGCCACCTTGCTTGGCTGTAGACTGACCTTAAACCTAACCAAATACATGCCATTTCGTTTGTGAGAAGCCTTTAATACATCACCAACAGGGCAGACACAGGCTTTTAGTAGCCAAATTCCTGCCAATTCCTCATCTGCTTCGTTTCCCTTCCAGCAATTTCCAGCTGAGCTACATACAGTTGGGGTCTTTGTTCTGGCCCTTCTCCAGGTCTGTAATACTCTGCCATTTGGGGGTGGTGGGCCTCTCCTAACAATCCTGCACTACTCTGCTTTGGGACCATCTACTGGAGAAAGCATTCTTCCCCTGTCCCTGCCGCCACATTACCCGTGCCCTAACTAGAACTGAACCAGGTGAAGAAAACATAGTTTCTGGTGTAGTCTCAATGCTCACCTACTTCAACATAAAAATATGCCTAAAAGAGGCCGACTCTTCGCGCAAAGATTTTCTCATTCGCTCTCTAGCTCCCTTTCTAATCCCCTAGACTTGGACCATAAACCTTCGCTCTTCCTCGAATTCCTCCACTTTCACAAGTCCGGCCTTTGACCGAGTCCTCCCTGGTCCTCCTGGGGCTCGAGGCTGGTCCGACATCCCAGGCATGCATTTATTAGCAAGTTTACGTGGTGCCTAGCGGATTCTAGGACTTGCAACCTCTATGGTGTGTTCTCCTCTCCCTACCCCAAGGACTCGGGCGCCGCTCCCTTGGTTCCGGCCTTCCCTTCCACCCCAGCCCCGCCGAGCCGCCAGGGTCCGGGTCTTTGGCGCCGAGACAGGGCAGCTGCGGCCCTCCAGGCCACGAACGGTCCCGGATCACAGACCTCTCCCCACGCGGACTCGGCCGCCCGCGAGCCGCCAGCCCGCGCCTCCTCACCATGGTGGCTGCTCTGATGGCTCCGATTCCCGCCGGATTCAGCCTCCACAGCGGCCTAGACGCCCGCCACAAACCAGTTCCCGCCGCCGCTAGCGGAAGCGCAGCCGGCAAAATGCAGCCCGGTATGAAGCTACTTCCGGTCGCGTCCCTGTACTCTTGAGTTCCGTTGGCAGGGCGGTGTTGTACTATAGGACTGGAGACCGTCCGGGGGCGGGGCTAACGTCAGAGTTTTTTGTTTTGTTGGGATTATCTGCACCACCGTGCCTTACAAGTACCAAACTTTGAACGTCTCTGAGTCTTGGATCCTCACTGGTCCACCCCCTTCCTACTGTAGGTCTTTACTGGAGTGCTTCGAATCACACACCTCCTCACCCCCGCCCACTACCGCTGCATCTCACCTCCCGTCATTCTCTGGGTTCTCTTCTCTCCAAGAAGTCGCTGTTCTTGCTTTGTTTGTTGTTGTTTTTCGAGGCAGGGTTTCACTCTAGTCTAGGCTGGGACCTGGAACTTACTCTGTAGCCCATACTGGTCTCTAACTCAACTTTCCTCCTACCTCAGCCTCCTTAGTGCTGGGAATAATGTCCGGTTTGATCTTGCATTATCCACTGTACATTTTCCCTACCTGTCCTATTGTACAACATAGTAACAATACTATATTCTAAAAACTCAAAGGATTTTGAATGTCTTTACCATAAAGAAATAATACGTGTTTGAAGAGATTAATATGTTTGAGAACATTACACAATAAAGATACATATATATCTCAAAAAATATACCCTAGCTGGGCGTGGTGGCCCACGCCTTTAATCCCAGCACTTGGGAGGCAGAGGTAGGAGGATCGCTAAGAGTTCGAGGCCACCCTGAGACTACATAGTTAATTCCAAGTCAGCCTGGACCAGAGTGAGACCCTACCTTGAAAAAAAAAAAAAAAAAAGATACCCTATAAATATGTACAATTTCAAAATTTAATTCTTAAAATATTTTTATTGATTTGCAACAGGAAGAGAGAATGAGAATTATGGATGTACCAGGGTCTCTCGCCACTACAAATGAACTCCAGATACATGCACCACTTTGTGCATCTGGCTTTACATGGGTACTGGGGAATCAAACTCAGGCTGTCAGTCTTTGCAAGCAAGCGGCTTTAACCATTGAGAAATCAGTCCAGCCCTAAGTAAATGTCTTACTATTTTATTTATTTATTTGAGAGAAAGGGAGAGAATGAGTATGGGTGCACCAGAACCTCCTGCTTCTGCAAATAAACTCCAGATATATGTGCCCCTTTATGTATCTGACTTTACATGGGAACTAGGGAATCAAACCCAGGCCATCAGGCTTTGCAAACAAATGCCTTTAACCACTGAGCCATCTCTCCAGCCCCCTTACATTTTTAAGTTTTTTTTTTTTTTTTTTTTTTTGGTTTTTGAAAGCTCACTGTTTCTTGAGGTGGCCTCGAACTCATGGTGATGCTCCTACCTCTGCCTCCCAAGTGCTGGGATTATCCCAGCACTCAGGAATAAAAAAACTGTTTCTTGAGAGGGCATGGTGATAATCCCAGCACTCAGGAGTGAGTTCAAGAGCCACCCACCCTGATACTGCAGAGTGAATTCCAGGTCAGGCGGGGCTAGAGTGAGACCCTACCTCAAACAACCAAAAAAAAAAAAAAAATTCTTATGTGATAAATATTTATGCAATTATTTAAGTTAAGTTAGGTTAGTATACCTGTGTATTTATGAAGTCATCTTCATTACCAAATCTCATTTTCTAACCAGATGTTAACCATCTTGAAAGTTTTCCCATCCCAAATCTAATGTATGACCCACAAGTGACTTTGATATGCACTCCTACAAGGTCCCACCAGTAGTCCCATGCCTTGGATTTTTTCTGTCAGATAACATGGTTTCCACTCATAGCCATTTCTGGGCCAGTATTTCCATACTGAAACTGATCAGTCACTTTTCACAGTACACCTTTTGTTCCACTAAAACTCAAGGTGAATAACGATTATTCTAAAATTGAGGGCTGGAGAGATGGCTCAGGGGTTAATGATGCTTGCTTGGAAAGCCCGATGGCCTGGGTACCCACATAATGCCAGATGTACAAAGTGACACCTGGAGTTTGTAGTGGCAAGAGGCCCCTGTGTGCCCAATTTGATATTCTCTGTCTCTCCTCCCCTCTGTCCTTGCAAATAAATTTTGGGGTGAGTTTTTTTGTTTGTTTGTTTTTGTTTTTGTAGGTAGGGTCTGACTCTAGCTCAGCCTGACCTGGCATTTACTATGTAATCTCGGGGTGACCTCAAACTCAAGGCAATCCTACTTCTGCCTCCTGAGTGCTGGGATTAAAGGCATTCACCACACCACACCTTTTTTTTTTTTTTTTTTTTTTTGGTGGATGTTGCTCTAGCCCAGGCTGACATGGAATGCACTGTGTACTCTCAGGGTGGCCGCAAACTCTTGGCAACCCTACTTCTGCTTCCCGAGTGCTAGAATAAAGGATGTGTACCACCACGCCTAGCTATATGAAATATTTTTTTTTAAGCTGGGGGTGGTGGCACACACCTTTAATCCCAGCACTCAAGAGGCAGAGGTAGGAGGATCACTGTAAATTCAAGGCCAGCTTGAGACTACGTAGTGAATTCCACGTCATCCTGGCCTAGAGTGAGACCCTACCTTGGAAAAGGTTTTATAAAAAAAAAGTAGGCCAGCAGGCTTTGCAAGAGAGCACCTTTAACTGCTGTGCCATCTCCCCAACCCAGAACAGGCCATCTTTTGACCCATACTTCAGTCCCTTTTGCGCATGTGTGACATTGCATGTTTGCGTCACTTTTGCGTCTGGCTAAATGTGGGACCTAGAGATTCGAGCGGGCATTCTTAGACTTCGCAGGCAGGTACCTTAACCACTAAGCCCTCTTTTTTTTTTTTTTTAAGGTAGGGTCTCACTCTAACTCTGGCTAGTCTCAAATTTACAGAACTCCTCCTACCTTAGCTTCCTGAGTGCTGGTACTAAAGACATGTCCCATCACACGCGGCTTTTTGGCACCTCTTTTTTTTTTTGGTTTTGCGAGGTAGGGTCTCACTCTGGTCCAGGTTGACCTGGAATTCACTCTGTAGTCTCAGGGTGGCCTTGAACTGTCAGCGATCCTCCTACCTCTGCCTCCCGAGTTTTGGCACCTATTAACTTAGTGCACTGCATTATTAAACCTGGAATCTCTGCTCAATGACCCCCCATCAATAATCTCAGCCTAATCTAGTTTTAGGATCCTTCCTCCATGGTCCCATACCCTTCAAATCCATTCCCACACATCTTCCCTAGATCTCTGCTTGAATGAGTTAGACAACTCACGAAGTTTTTAGGGTATATCACACTTACTTTCTACCTCACCTTTTAGGGGTCTGCTTAGCCTTATGTCTGGTTATAGGCTTAGAGTAAATACAGGTGGGCACTAATGGACATCAGCATTGTCTTGCTTGGCATCTCCTACTGGCAAAGTCATTGTGATTTCCACAAAAAATGCATGATTTTTATTTATTTAAAAAAACTTTTATTATCCTTATCATAAGACCTCTTTTCTTCAACTATTTTATTTTTATTTATTTATTTGATAGAGAGAAAGAGGGAGGGAAGAATTATTTAAGTTAAGTTAGGTTAGTATACCTGTGTATTGATGAAGTCATCTTCATTACCAAATCTCATTTTCTAACCAGATGTTAACCATCTTGAAAGTTTTCCCATCCCAAATCTAATGTATGACCCACAAGTGACTTTGATATGCACTCCTACAAGGTCCCACCAGTAGTCCCATTCCTTGGATTTTTTTCTGTCAGATAACATGGTTTCCACTCATAGCCATTTCTGGGCCAGTATTTCCATACTGAAACTGATCAGTCACTTTTCACAGTACACCTTTTGTTCCACTAAAACTCAAGGTGAATAACGATTATTCTAAAATTGAGGGCTGGAGAGATGGCTCAGGGGTTAATGATGCTTGCTTGGAAAGCCCGATGGCCTGGGTACCCACATAATGCCAGATGTACAAAGTGACACCTGGAGTTTGTAGTGGCAAGAGGCCCTGGTGTGCCCAATTTGATATTCTCTGTCTCTCCTCCCCTCCGTCCTTGCAAATAAATTTTGGGGTGAGTTTTTTTGTTTGTTTGTTTTTGTTTTTGTAGGTAGGGTCTGACTCTAGCTCAGCCTGACCTGGCATTTACTATGTAATCTCGGGGTGACCTCAAACTCAAGGCAATCCTACTTCTGCCTCCTGAGTGCTGGGATTAAAGGCATTCACCACCACACCTGGCTTTTTTTTTTTTTTTTTTTTTTTTTTTTTTTGGTAGGATGTTGCTCTAGCCCAGGCTGACATGGAATGCACTGTGTACTCTCAGGGTGGCCGCAAACTCTTGGCAACCCTACTTCTGCTTCCCGAGTGCTAGAATAAAGGATGTGTACCACCACGCCTAGCTATATGAAATATTTTTTTTTAAGCTGGGGGTGGTGGCACACACCTTTAATCCCAGCACTCAAGAGGCAGAGGTAGGAGGATCACTGTAAATTCAAGGCCAGCTTGAGACTACGTAGTGAATTCCACGTCATCCTGGCCTAGAGTGAGACCCTACCTTGGAAAAGGTTTAAAAAAAAAAAAGTAGGCCAGCAGGCTTTGCAAGAGAGCACCTTTAACTGCTGTGCCATCTCCCCAACCCAGAAGAGGCCATCTTTTGACCCATACTTCAGTCCCTTGTGCGCATGTGTGACATTGCATGTTTGCGTCACTTTTGCGTCTGGCTAAATGTGGGACCTAGAGATTCGAGCGGGCATTCTTAGACTTCGCAGGCAGGTACCTTAACCACTAAGCCCTCTTTTTTTTTTTTTTTTTTTTTTAGGTAGGGTCTCACTCCAACTCTGGCTAGTCTCAAATTTACAGGACTCCTCCTACCTTAGCTTCCTGAGTGCTGAGACTAAAGACATGTCCCATCACACGTGGCTTTTTGGCACCTCTTTTTTTTTTTTTTGGTTTTGCGAGGTAGGGTCTCACTCTGGTCCAGGTTGACCTGGAATTCACTCTGTAGTCTCAGGGTGGCCTTGAACTGTCAGCGATCCTCCTACCTCTGCCTCCCGAGTTTTTGGCACCTATTAACTTAGTGCACTGCATTATTAAACCTGGAATCTCTGCTCAATGACCCCATATCAATAATCTCAGCCTAATCTAGTTTTAGGATCCTTCCTCCATGGTCCCATACCCTTCAAATCCATTCCCACACATCTTCCCTAGATCTCTGCTTGAATGAGTTAGACAACTCACGAAGTTTTTTAGGGTATATCACACTTACTTTCTACCTCACCTTTTAGGGGTCTGCTTAGCCTTATGTCTGGTTATAGGCTTAGAGTAAATACAGGTGGGCACTAATGGACATCAGCATTGTCTTGCTTGGCATCTCCTACTGGCAAAGTCATTGTGATTTCCACAAAAAAATGCATGATTTTTATTTATTTAAAAAAAAAACTTTTATTATCCTTATCATAAGACCTCTTTTCTTCAACTATTTTATTTTTATTTATTTATTTGATAGAGAGAAAGAGGGAGGGAAGGAGGGGGTGAGAGAGAGAATGGGCATGTCAGGGCCTCCAGCTGTTGCAAACAAACTCTAGACACATGTGCCACCTTGTGCATCTGGCTTACATAGGTCCTTGGGAATCAAACCTGGGTCCTTTGGCTTTAAAGGCAAGTGCCTTGACCACTAAGCCATCCCTCCAGCCCCCAATGCATGATTTTTTTTTTTTTTTTTTGGTTTTTCGAGGTAGGGTCTCACTCTGGCCCAGGCTGACCTGGAATTCACTCTGTAGTCTTAGGGTGGCCTTGAACTCACGCCAATCCTCCTACCTCTGCCTCACGAGTGCTGGGATTAAAGGAGTGAACCACTTTTTTTTTGCACACACACACTTAGCCTACTACTAGTCTGTGAGGTGGAGTTATAGAAGCCATTCCCCTCATAGAGTCAAATGGAACAGAGAGAAACAGAAGGCAAGAGGTTTATGTGTGCATTGGCAAGGTGAGGCCCAGACACACTCCAAGAACTTGGGCTGTGGACAAGTGACAGAGATAAGGAACTCCAAGAAGACATCAAACTCTTCAGGGATTTGGAATTGTCTTAGTTGACTTTTTGTTGCTACAACAGAATATCTGAAGCTAGGAGAGAGGTTTCTCGTGGCGCATAGTTCTGAAGGCTGAAAAGTTCAAGCTTGGTCGGCCATATCTGGCAAATGCCTCAGGCTGTGAAGTAACATCATATCCCATGTTTTGCGGTTACTTTGTCAGGTGCTGGGACAAAGCACCTGACCAAAGGCAGCTGATGGGAAGAAATGTTTTCTTGTTTTGTTTTGTTTTTGCTTACAGTCTCAAGGGAAGCTCATGATGGCAGGGGAAAACATGGCATGAACAGACTGGACATCACCTGTCACAGCAGGTAGAAAGAGCAACAAGAAAGTGAGCCTAAGCCGAGCGTGGGTGCACACCTTTAATCCCAGCACTCAGGAGGCAAAGGTAGGAGGATCGCTGTGAGTTCAAGGCCACTCTGAGACTACACAGTGAACTCCAGGTCAGCCTGGGCTAAAGTGAGATCCTACCTCAAAAAACTTTAAAAAAAAAAAAAGTGAGCCTAGCTAACACTGGAAAACTAAGGCTAATAAACCTCAGGGTCCTCCATCAGCAACACACCTCCTCCAGCAAGGTTCCACCTCCCAAATTGCACCAGCTGGGGACCAAGCATTCAGAACACATGAGCTTATGAGAGACACCTAATTCAAACCACCACATTCTACCCCAGGTCCCCATAAACTCATGATCATATTTTAAAAGCCCCATAGGTTTTATCAATCCTAACTCTGTTCAAACATTCCCATAATCCAAATCTCTCTCTCTCTCTCTCTCTCTCTCTCTCTCTCTCTTTTATTTTTTTTTTTTTTTTTGACAACTTCTTTAATTGTAGACAATATCCCATGGTACTTCCCTCCCTCCCCCCACTTTCCCCTTTGAAACTTCACTCTCTATCATATCCCGTCCCCCTCTCAATCAGTCTCTCTTTTCAGTTTGATGTCATGATCTTTTCCTCCTATTATGATGGTCTCATGTAGGTAGTGTCGGGCACTGTGAGGTCATGGATATCCAGGCCATTTTGTGTCTGGAGGAGCACGTTGTAAGGAGTCCTACTCTTCCTTTGGCTCTTACATTCTTTCTGCCCCCTCTTCCACAATGGATCCTGAGCCTTGGAAGGTAGGTTTGAGATGTTTCAGTGCTGAGCACTCCTCTGTCACTTCTTCTCAACACCATGGTACCTTCTGAGTTATCCCAAGGTCACCAGCATATGAAAAGAGAAGCTTCTCTAAACAAAAGTTAGAGTAGCATTAATATATGGGTGTGGACATTAAGAGAAGTGCTTACTGGGCAGTTTGGTGAGCATAGTATTTTTTGTTTGTTTGTTTTTCAAGGTAGGGTCTCACTCTAGCCCAGGCTGACCTGGAATTCACTCTGTAGTCTCAGGGTGGCCTTGAATTTATGGCGATCCTCCTACTTCTGCTTCCTAAATGCTGGGATTAAAGGCGTGCGCCACCACACCTGGCTTAAACCAAATCTCTTAACTGTGAGCCTATAAAACCAAAACCACATAATGGCACAAAGTAAACATTCACACTACAAAAGATGGCATGGCAAGGAAAGATTGAACCAATGCAAGATCTAAAACAAACTGGGCAAACATCAAATCCTGTAGGTACAAGTCTGACATCTGTAACCAGTTACAAAGTCTCTGGGGTTCCAGTTCCACCCTCCAGCTGGACTTCTCACAGCACAGGGAACAATCCATCCAGAGCTTCCAGCTATCCTTGGCAGCCATCCCACAGTTCTGGCATCTCATAAAGTCCTGGGGTCTCCACTGCAACCCATGATCCATCCTCATGCTTCCATTGGGTCTCCACACAGGGACTCCAACAACCCTACCTCACATTTGGCCATTTCCAAAAAACAAACTGCATTGCAAATCCAATGACCTCTCGTATGATGGTTAAGTTGTTGTCAACTTGATCTGTTTAGTAATCCACAGACATCCTTTTTGGGTGGGTCTCTGAGGTTGCTTCCAGGAAGGATTAACTGAAGGAGGAAGTCCTTCCCCCAGAGTGAGCCCTTCCCCCAGAATGGGCAGCCTTTCTCAGATGGGGACTTTTATATAAGGAAGCTCTGAGTGAAGGACCTCCTTCCTTCCTTCCACTTGGTTTCCAGAGCTGCCTGTTGCCTTCTGCCTTCCAATGTGGACTGAAGACCAATGTGAACTGAAGACCAGCATGGACTGAAGACCAGTGACTCCTCAGGAAGCCTATAGGCCTTCAGTGCCAGATTGGGACTGCTGAGGCATCCAGCCTAGTGGATTGAGCAGCTACAAGGTTCCTTGATTCTCAGGCCTGCACTGCTATTGGATTGCCATAAACTAATCCAATAAGTTCCCTTTTAATACATTCTATCAGTTTGTTCCTCTCTTTTTTTTGTTGTTGTTGTTGTTGTTTTGTTTTATTTTGTTTTAGGTAAGGTCTTGCTGTAGCACAGGCTGACCTGGGATTAATTATGTAATTTCAGGGTGGCCTCAAACTCATGGCAGCCCTTCTACCTCAGGCTCCTGAGTGATGGGATTAAAGGTGTGCGCCACGCACCCAGCTAAACTGGAAACTTTTAAAAGTTATCCTTTTTGTTGTTGTTGTTGTTGTTGTTGTTGTTTGTTTTTTGAGGTAGGGTCTCACTCTGGTCCAGACTGACCTGGAATTAACTATATAGTCTCAGGATAGACTCAAACTTGTGGTGATCCTCCTACCTCTGCCTCCCGAGTGTTGGGATTAAAGGTATGTGCCGCCACGCCCAGCCTTATTTATTTATTTATTTATTTATTTATTTATTTATTTATTTATTTAACAGAGATAGAAAGAGGCACAAAGAGAGAGAGAATAGGCACATCAGGGCCTCCAGCCACTGCAAATGAACTCCAGATGTATGTGCCACCTTGTGCATCTGGTCTACATGCGTACTGGGGAATCGAACCTGGGTCCTTAGGCTTTGCATGCAAATGCCTTAATCACTAAGCTGTCTCTCCAGCCCTGGAATTTTTTTATTTCAGCTTACAGTCTCACCTTACATCATGAGGGGAAGCCTCAGGGTGACAGGAGGAAACATGGCATGAACAGAGACTGGATATTACCTCTGCCAGAGCAGGTAGAAACAACAGCAAGACAGTGAGCCAAATTAACACTGGTGAGCTAGGGCTAATAGACCTCAAGTTTATACATCTCCTCCAGCAAGGCTCCACCTCCCAAACTGCCATAAGCTTAGGACGAAGCACTCAGAACACATGACTTTATGGAAGACATCTAATTCAACCACCACCACATGCAAATAAGAGCATTCATAGAAGAAGCCAAACACATGGAGTAGTCTCAGTTTATAGTAACCTGTTCTTGCAGCAGCTACTACAGTCTCTTTTTTATTTTTATTTTAGTTTTAGTTTTTATTTATTTATTTGAGAGCAATAGACAGACAGAGAGAGAAAGAGGCAGATAGATAGAGAGAATGGGTGCGCCAGAGCCTCCAGCCACTGCAAACGAACTCCAGATGCATGCACCCCCTTTGTGCATCTGGCTTATGTGGGTCCTGGGGAATGGATCCTCAAAGTGGGGTCCTTAGGCTTCACAGGCAAGCGCTTAACTGCTAAGCCATCTCTCCAGGCCCACTACTACAGTATCTTGAGTCTCAACCTACTCTTTTGCAAGGGTAGTGTCTCCGCGGCCTAATTATCTCTTAAGGCTTCACTATTACTGTGAAAGGCTTCACTATTACTAGTACTAGTGCTGTTGCATTGGAGCCAAAATTCTATCACACGAACCTTTGGGGACAAACCATATCAGACCATAGCAGGGATATCCCAGTAATGGCCACATGCTCTGACTCCACAGAGGTCCTATAGGAATCAGCATAACTACATCCACCTAACAGTTGAAGAAGCAGACAGAAGTGTCAGTACCTGCTTAGGGTCCACGTGTGGTGAAGGCTGATTGGGATGGTCCTTTGACTGACTCAGGTGACTCCTCTACATAGAGCACGACTTACACACACATTTGCTTTGAGGGACACGCTGATTATGAATGGTCTTTCTCCCGTGTAGGCATAAATGACAGCCTCAGAAACCCGGCTCCCCGACTCTCACCCCTGTCTTCAGGAGTGGTAAAGGAAGGAGCAGACAAATGAAAAGCATGATCCCTAATTGCCACCCGGCCACAGCTTTTTCTGTAGACTCTGTAAGGATCGTGTCTTGGTCTGTCTGACTTTTTCATCTGCTATAGTTTTCCTTGCTCCAGAAATACTGGATGTTCCCTCAGGTTCTGGTATAACTTTCCAAGCCTGGAATTGTAGCAATGACCTCAGAAGTGTCTCTCCATCAAGATTCCTGTGCTCCACCTTCAGAGTTGATCAAGAAGGACTAAGTGGGGCTGGCGAGATGGCTCAGCAGTTAAAGGTTCTTGCTTGCAAACACTAACATCCCTGGTTCAATTCCCCAGTACCCAAGTTAAGCCAGATGCACAAAGTAGTGTGTCTGGAGTTTGTTTGCAGTGGCAGAAGACCCTGATGCACCCATCCTCATTCTCTCTCTCCATCTTTCTCTCTGTCTCTTTCACATACATACATACATACATACATA
Source organism: Orientallactaga sibirica (assembly GCA_036365145.1). NCBI lineage: Eukaryota > Metazoa > Chordata > Mammalia > Rodentia > Dipodidae > Orientallactaga > Orientallactaga sibirica. The sequence continues at coordinate 39,835,417 of JAEOAD010000011.1, read as the reverse complement.
CATACATACATACATACATACATACATACATACATCTAAGTAAAAAAAGGACTGAGAAACCAACATGTGCTCCAACAAGCCTCAGAAACTATTCACAACTCACATTCCAAAGAATACAAGAACCAAATTGCCTCCATCAAAATTCTTATGGCCTTTTCCTGAACCTGCACCATAAATTACTTAGTAATGAGCTCTTTGGTGTGGGTTAGTAGGTGGAGAGCAGCAGCCTTGTGATGCTGCTAGCTCACGTTATCCTGTAAGTGTTACTTGCATGCAACTAGATCTCTTCATTGTGCTGGTTTACAAGTGACACTTGATGTTTTGTAAGCAGATACCCATAGCTAATTATATATATAATTGGAGAGATAAATTAACAAAATAGCCCAAGAAGCTTCCATTGATAAGGATTTTTGTAATACCCTGTAACATTTAGTTAATATTGCCATGTTATTTTGGTTGCTTTTGCATTGGATTTTATTTCTTTGAATTACATCCATGAAAGAAAATGAGTATAGAGTTTACTGCCCTTAGGTTTTTTTGTTTTGTTTTGGTGTTTAGAGGTAGAGTCTCACTCTAGTCCAGGCTGACCTGGAATTCATTAGGTAGTCTCAGGGTGGCCTTGAACTCATAGCAATCTTCCTACCTCTGCCTCCTGAGGACTGGGCTTAAAGGCATGCGCCACCACACCCAGCTATCCTTCGTTTTATCACTAATAATATTCACCATCCTGACAACACCACTCTAGTATTATTACTTAACAAGACAGTGTTTATTTCTATTGAGTTGTGTTAAGAAAAAAAATGAAGAAAAGGAAGATGTCATGAAAGGTTAAAAGGCATTTTGTGCTAATTTGTTTTCTCTATTCTCAAGTGAGATTATTTTTCTTAAAACTTGCAAATGTGTGAAATTAAGAAGCTTCACATTATGATGTAATGAAATCACTAGGAAGAAAAAGATCTCGTTAAGACAAATTCAAGGGAAGAGGAAAAAAGAATCTTATTGTAACCATCCTGCCAGGAGAGAAGATACTTAAAAGAGAAACACTTGGGCTATTAGACTATTGTAACTGTAGACCCAAAAGATTGAAATTTCACAGGAATCTCATGATAGGAGAAGCTGAAACCCTAGTGCCAGCCAGAGGAGGAACCTACCTTCCAGGAAAAGATTTCACACAGCTCTGGCAACTAGGAGAGACTGGGACTGAGACAAGGACAATGTGTGTGACCACACCTTCACACCTTGACCAAAACCACACAGTACTGCATACCTCTTGCCTTCTATGTAAGTCTAAGCATAAGTCTCATATCAGTACCCCAAACATGGACTTGGGTATCACTGAAATCTTTTATTTATTTGTCCCTTTCCCCAACATGATCACATTGAATAAGTCTCTTTTCTTGGCTTTTCACTTTTACTTATCTCTTTAAGTGGTCTATTGGAAATTGGTGTCTGAGCCTAGGCTGATAGGGTTACAGGGCCCAGCTTTACTCTATAAACTCCAAAAACTTTTTTTTTTTTTTTTTTTTTTTTTTTTTTTTTTTGAGGTAGGGTCTTACTCTACCCCAGCCTGATGTGGAAATCACTATGTAGTCTCAGGTTGGTCTCAAATTCATGGCAATCCTCCTGCCTCTGCCTCCCACGTGCTGCGCCACCATGCCTAGCTTAACAGTATATTTTAAGTAAATTTTGTATTTGATTTTATTTATTTGTAAGAGAGATATTGGGCACTCCAGGGCCTCTAACCACTGCAAACAAACTCCAGTGCCACCTTTTGCGTCTGGCTTACATGGGTACTGGGGAATAGAACCTGGATCCATAGACTTAATAGGCAAGCGTTTTAACTACTAAGCTATCTCTCCAGCCCAACAATTTTTAAGTTATTTATTCGTGTGTGTGTGTGTGTGTGTGTGTGTGTGTGTGTAAGAGAGAGAGAGAGAGAGAGAAGAGCATGAATGTGCCAAGGTCTCTTACCAGTGTTAACAAACTCCAGAAGCATGTGCTTTGTGCATCTGGCTATGTGTGGGTACTGGGGAATCAAGCACAAGCTCTCAGGCTTTGCAAGCATGCTCCTTTAACTGCTGAGCCATCTTTCCAGCCCCAACAACAGTTTTTGCATGTCAAGTGTGGTAGTTTGAATCAGATGTCCCACATAAACTCTTATGTTTAGAATTCTTTGTTCCCAGCTGATGGCAACTAGGGAGATGAGCCTTGCTGGAGGAGGTGTGTTGCTGGGAGTGGAATTTGAAGTTTATTAGCCCCTAGCTTGCCAGTGTTAGTTTGGCTCACTCTCTTGCTGCTGTTGTCCAGCCACTGCTCATACTCCATTTTCCCCTGCCATCATGAAGCTTTTCCTCAAGACTGTAAGCCAAAAATATAAACTTTCTTCTCATCAGCTGCTTTTGGTCAAGTACATCATCTCAGCAACAAGAAGGTAACCACAACATCAAACAAAAAGAAAAGACACTTTTGGGGTGTCAAGCCACTGGCAGCAAATGACCCTAGATGGAGAGCAATGATTGAATGGACCCACACAGCTGTTGGAATCACTTTATTTCAGGGATTTTTCTTACCTTTTCACTTCGGCCAACATCAGCTGCATTTTACCTCACTGAAGTAGAGAAATGAATGATAGGAATCTATGGGCCCTAAAATCTGACACTTGGTAAATTCCACCCCGCTCCCCATAGGAATACCTTAAGTTTTGTCCTCTCTTTTTCTTGTTCATGTGGCCCATGTTTTGAGCTGTTTGGGTTCTGTAGAACCATTTGGCAACTGTTATTAATAATGAACTTGCAACTTTCCTTGGCAACATCATACAGTTCTGGCATCTCCAACATCTTGAGGACTCCATTGTAACTGATGTTTCACATTCATGGCTTATTGCAGTGACCTCACTGAGCCTTCTTACAGGGAGGCTAACCATAACATTACCTGGCCTCAATGGCTCTCTGAAACTGGAGTGAAATACTCCATCACACCCTCCATCTTGAATCTTCTATGCCTCCAAAACCATTACCACATGGACAAAACTACAGTTTCTGCTTCCAGTTTAAGATGAAGCCTAGCAAGACCCCTAGAGGTCTGTGAATGCCTTCCAGGTTGATCTTGGTGAAAAATTTCCCCAAGCAATTGTGATTAAGCAGGGAACCCCGCCAGTTTGGGCTTTCTTCCTTCAAGTGAAATTGAAATTCCCAAGATGGAGTCTCCTGGGGCTGGTGTTTTTGCCCTCAGCTCAGCTTTTCTATTGTCCCAGTGAAGCACAGGAAGTTTCTCTTTAATGGTGTTAATCTTTTTAACAATTATAGATGCTTTCTCAGCACCAGTTGAATGTTATCCTATCTTGATATTTCCTCCACAAAACAAATTAGTTTATTATACTTAAGTTCAGCATCATTCCAGTTCTCAGGACACAGGCAAAAGGCAGCCAATTTCTTTGGAAGCATATATCATGAACTGTCTCTATCCCAGTTCCTGATAGAGTCCTTGTTCCCCTCTGAAACTTCACAAGCCAGGCTTCTACTGTTTGTATTTCTCTCAGCATTCTTATCTCCCAAGTTCCCACCTAATGAAAGTCACTGGGTCATCAAAAAATAATAATAATATGGACATGAAAATAGAAGAGGGACTAGTTGGGAAAGGGAAGGGAATCAGTGGGAGGAGCAATGGGGAAGATGAATATAATAAAAATAAATGGTAAACATGTCATAATGAGCCCAGCATTATACATAACTTACACATACTAATAAAAATCATTTTGGGGGGCTGGAAGATGTCTTAGCAGTTAAGGCACTTGCCTGTGAAGCCTAAGGACCCAGGTTCGATTCCCCAGATCTCACGTAAGCCAGATGCACATGGTGACACATGCATCTGGAGTTCATTTGCAGTGGCTAGAGGCCCTGGCATTCTCTTTCTCTAATAATAATAAAAAAACACAATAACTTTTTGAAAAAGAAATAGGCTGCTTGAGTTCCTGGAGTGAAACAATTTTAAGTCTGGACAAATAAATACATAGTGACAGACCTTATAACTTGACTTGAACTATAGGGGCTGGTCAGCCACAAGAGACATCTCCTTGGGCAGGTTCTGTTGTTTTGGTTTGGTTTGTTGAAGCAGAATCTCACTCTAACTCAGGTTGATATGGAACTCACACTGTAGCCCAGGCTAGCCTCAAACTCCAGTAGAGACATCCATCAGTGTTGGCTCAAGTTCAAAGTATAGATTCCAGAAGCCCGTCCTAGATGGACTGATTCAAATGTTCAGCGTCCATCTGGGAGTGGGGAGCAGCTCAGTGGTAGAGCACTTGCTTAGCATGCAAAGGGCCCTGGGTTTGCTCAGCAACCACGGCAGGGGGAAAGCCCGATGAAAATCCTTGGAATCTGCATTTTAAATAGAAGCCCAGGTGATAACTTATAGATGCATCCTGGAATTTATCTGGTGCTTTGTCCCAATCAGGGATTCAGGCTACTGATCCCTGAGATGCAGCTCACACTTCCCTTGTCAGGAGATGAGTCTGCAGCTCCTGGACCCCTCATGTATAAATAATGCCTGCAATGTGAGGCCACACAGCCCTTTGATAGAGAAACCAGAGCGGAGGAATGTGTGGATGGATTGATGGGCTGGGAAGTCTGCTTCCTTCCCCACCTTTCTCTCTAACATCACCCACCTCCACATTAAGTCTCAAACCCTGCCGTTGTTAGAGCTCAGGAATGGAGGCCAGACACTACAAGAACAAGACAACAACACCCCAGGCTGGAGGTATGTGGAGATGTGAGCCAGTGTAAAGACCTTTAGATTCTGCTGACTGTGAGCTGCCAGCAAAAAAAGCCCAAAGGAGGAAGGGGAGTTTTATTCTTGTCCCATGAGTCCTACCTGCAGGGGTTTGGAGCACAGTGGGGAAGGGGGAAGCATTTTAAAGAGGGCTGGGGAGGACCTGTGTTCAATTCCAGGGTCTGCCAGTTGTGCTAACCAATTTCAGTATTGTTTTTCACCTTCAACCTACCACATGAGACAAAGGTGGTCATCATTGCTGTCTTTCAGGGCTCCTGGAGGAACTGAAAATAACCTGTACAAAGGCTCATGCCCAGAGCCCATGTTAATGAGCTTTCTGCATGCAGTCACAGATCTGCATGTTCCTCACAGCCTCCCAAGGTCTCTAGGCCTCCTGTTGATTTGTCACAGTGGTCTTTCCTTAGTAATCCTCCACACTTCCAATGTTTATCTGTCTGTCTGTCTGTTGGAGGGAGGGAGGAGTTCTGAACTTATGATTTTTCCACGGTGTCGGAGAAATATCATTGAAGACTTAGAGCTTATTGAGGAAAGCAACTGGAGTCAGGTTGTAGTCTGAAGGCTCACAAAATGAATGAGGTTTCTGCCAGGAGGGGCTTTCCAGAGGGCAGCCATTTCCTGTGTTCCTGTCCTTAGCAGTGAATGGCGCAGTGAGAGAGCCTCCCCGGCACAACTCTCTGTGCATGGTGAGAATGGGTGAGGGGCTCCTGTGCCAGGCTCACCACTACAGCCCTGCAGTTCAACCTCTCCTCTCACCTTTGCCTCCCTCCCTCTTTTTTTTTTTTTTTTTTTTTTTTTTTGGTTTTTCGAGGTAGGGTTTCACTCTGGTCCAGGCTGACCTGGAATTAACTATGTAGTCTCAGGGTGGCCTCGAACTCTCGGTGATCCTCCTACCTCTGCCTCCCGAGTGCTGGGATTAAAGGCGTGCGCCACCACGCCCGGCTCAGCCTCCCTCCCTCTTATCGAATACCATGCATCCATGCATGAGTCTATCTAGTGTGACTGGGGAAGAGGCAGAGTGCTAGGCAAAAAGGGCCTGCTGCTCAGCCTTGGGTGTGAGGGGATGCTGCTTACAGAGTTAAAGACATTTTGAGCTTAGCCTTGGGAAGCTACGAATATTCACTAGCCCAGGAACAGGGCAGCAGAATGCAGGCACCTGGTGGGTGGTGCAGCTAGGATTCCCACCTGGACTGTCTTCCTCCAGAGAGCACTCTCTAGTCTAGCAATAGTGGGTGCACAGACACCTGCCCACAGCTGTCCCGTGAGACTGTGAGGAGGGAGCCAGACAGTGCAGAAGGAACCGGAGAGCCCCAGGAAGCTACTGGAAGGAGACCCTCCATTACAGTGACAACAGTAGGGCAAAAGCCTCACTTTTTAAATTTGGCATCCTACACCTCATGTCACAAAGTATCATAGATGAGGGAGGCACTGTCATCTCCTCTTCACTTACCAGGTAAGGGTAGACTCCACTGGTAGGAAAAGCAGAATTTCAGGAATTGATGAGCTTCTATGGTTTGTCACAGACCTTCCACTCCTTTCTGAGTGGAAGGGACTTATCCTGCCCTACCCTGACCAGCTCTATGTAGAGTAAGTGGCTCCAAAACTGACATATTCTACCAGGGGATAAGGCTCTTCTCCCCCATGTCAACTTCCTGCCAGCCCCCCAGTGAGGCAGCTCCAAGGGGAAGGTGAGGGTGGAGGGCAAGCCCGGAGCAAGAGACATAGAGGAGTTGAAAGGGAGGGAAGGGTCTATGCTCAACTCTGGCTTTTTTTTTTTTTTGAGAGGGAGAGAGAGAGAGAATGGGCACACCAGGGCCTCCAGTCAGTGCAAATGAACTTCAGACACATGTGCCACCTTATGCATCTGGCTTACATGGGTCCTGGGGAATTGAACCTGAGTCCGTTGGCTTTGCAAGCAAGGGCCTTAACTGCTAATTCATCTCTCTAACCCTCAACCCTGACATTTTAACATTCTTTTCTTCCTGCGCCACCCAGCTGCTTCTTGCCACTATCCCTCCTTCCCACCACCCTTGCTTTCTTCATCTCTCCTTACCTGTCTCCAAAGACTCTAAGGGAAAGAGGAGAAAGTGTGCTATCTTTTCCAGCCACACCACCCTGAACATATCCCATCTCAGAAGGTAAGGAGGCTAGGGCCATGGCAGTACTCAGGAGAAAGTGTTCTGTACTCGAGGGTGGCCAGACTAGAAACCTCTCAGAAAACATGGGGCACGTGCTTCTTCAGTGACAGCGGCTTGTGGGTTGGTTCAGTGCATTCCTTTTCTAACCCCTGTTACCTTCCAGTTGCTGCTCCTCTTGCATACCTGGTTTGCCTCCACCCCAGCAAGAAATGGCTTGTGGGAGTCACCAGCAGGACTCAAGTTACTTGAGCAGGTCTGAAATAGAAGATAATTTTGCCTAAAATATAAACCTGTTCCTACTGAAATATTTTCCTTCTCCCACCACTGCCATTTTCTTTTCTCATAAAAAAAGAAAAAGAAATAGGACAGAATTTTCACTTTAGGGGTCTAAATGGTCAAAGGATGTTGTGATATTAAATAATGGGAATCCACTAAATTAGCTGAAACCCAATTACATAAAGATTTCCATTTTTTAAAAAAATTTATTATTTTATTTATTTTTGGAGAGAGACATAGAGAGAGACAGACAGAGAGGGAGAGGGAGACAGATAGAGATGGGCGTGCCAGCAGTCTCTCAGCTGCTGTGAATGAAATCCAGATGCGTGCACCCCCTTGTGGGCAAGTGCAGCATTGCACCCTTGCGTCACTTTGCATCTGGCTAAATGTGGGACCTGGAGATTGGAACCAGCATTCTTGGGCTTAGCAGGCAGGCGCCTTAACCGCTAAGCCATCTCTCCAGCCCAAGATTTCCATTTTAAAGGTTGAGGAAATGGCTCAGTGGTTAAAGGTGCTTGCTTGCAAAGCCCAATGGCCCCAGTTTAATACCCCTGTACCCACCTAAAGCCAGATACACAAAGTGCGCATGTGTCTGGAGTTTATTTGCAGTGGCAGAGAGGCCCTAATGTACCTATTCTCTCCCTCCCTCCATCTCCTTCTCTCTCTCCAAATATATATTTTTTGTTTGTTTGTTTGCTTGTTTTTCGAGGTAGGATGTTACTCTGGCTCAGGCTGACCTGGAATTCATTATATAGTCTCAGGGTGGCCTCGAACTCAAGGCGATCCTCCTACCTTTGCCTCGAGTGCTGGGATTAAAGGTGTGCACTACCACGCCCGGCTTTTTTTTTTTTTTAATATATTTTTAAATTTCCATTTTAAGCCTCCTCTGGGGTCACTTCCGAGGGGAGATGATACCCTATTTCTTCAGTTTATACCCAACAAGGAAAAATAAAGTCTAAGAATACAGAGTTCTTTCTTTTCCCCAAATAATTACAGTTTTCCCGTTCATTGGAAAGAAGAAACTCTGTCTTCTACTTCATTTGGTAAACAAACTAAACAGCTAGGGCTGCCGAGCAGGAGGGCAAGGTGGACCCACTGGCTCTTCCAGCTTCTCAGCTTGTTCATTGCTCTATGAATTCCTCAGCAAAGTCAGGCGCATAAATATGAGAAGGCTATTACTTTCAAGGGAGCACCTGCTGTGCTCGAAGGGCTTCCCAGCACGACAGGTGTCTTTCACGTCACTAAATTATGTATTAACTGGAGTCCACTAAAAACTGACTGACAGAAATACAAAGTAGTAGATTGCTTTTCTGTTTGGAGAAGATTAAAGAATGAATTCTGCTTGTTCTCCAAAGTCCCTGTGAAGTTTGTTCAGTTGGGGATCCAGCTTGCAGTAAGAATTATAGCTCAGGAAAAAAAAATGTGAGGCCCTAAATTTTATGTACAATGCTTGCAAGAAAGCTTGTATCATTCATTCCAAAAATAAAGACAGTTTTATTAGCTGATTGAGGGTACACACAGAGCATAGAAAAGGATGCAGGCATATTTATCAACTTTTTTTAGTTTTTTTTTCTCTACTTTATTTACTTATTTAAGAGAGAAGAAGAGGTAGAGAGAGAGAATGGGTGCACCAGGGCTTCCAGCCACTGCAAACAAACTCCAGATGCATGCATCATCTCGTGCATCTGCCTTATGTAGGTACTAGGGAATTGAACCTGGGTCCTTTGGCTTTACAGGCAAATGCCTTAACCACTAAGCCATCTCTCCAGCCCATATTTGTCAACTTTTTTTTCTTTTGAATTTTTTAATTGACAACTTCTATACTTACAGATAATAAACCATGATATTTCCCTCCCCTCCCCCATTTCCCCTTCACAACTCTACTCTCCATCATATCCCCTCCCTGTCTTTGTTAGTTTCTCTTTAATTTTGATGTCATCGTCTTTTTCTCCTATTATGAGGGTCTTGTGAAGGTATTTCGGGGCACTGTGAGGTCATGGATATCAAGGCCAATTTCCATCTGGGAAGTTGCATTGTAAGGAATCATACCCTTCCTTTGGCTCTTACATTCTTTCCGCCACCTCTTCTGCAATGGACCCTGAGCCTTGGAGGGCGTGATAGAGATGTTTCAGTGCTGGACACTCCTCTGTCACTTCTTCTCAGCATTATGTTGCCTTTTGGGTCATCCCAGTGGTCAGCGCCATCTGAAAAGAGAAACTTCTCTAACCAAAAGTGAGAGTAGCATTAATATATGAATATGAACATTAGATGTAGTGCTTTCAGGGCAGTTTGGTGAAAATAATATATACATTTAGCCAGACAAGAGCAGGCTTTATACCCCTAAGGCACATGACCTCCCCTGCCATAGGCTTTTGATTAGGTTTTCAGTACCAGGCATGTATTCCCTCCCTTAGAGAGGGCCTCTAATCCAATTAAAGAGCAGCTGGTTTCCCCCAGAGCAGACATGCCACAATGGCACCCATTCGGTCGTTTAGCCTGTCTGGCCAAACTTGAGACTTTCAGTGTCCACTGTTGTCACTGCTGATGACTTCTGTCTCCCATAGGGCTGCATGCAGTGCAGCTTTTTTCCAGCTTACAGTTGGTTGGTCTACAGAGAGAAGGTTTTCAGATCAGCACCAGCTTGATTTTTCAATGATTTTGCTGCCCACGCATGTGAAGTCTTCAGCAATAGGGTCTTACCATCTGTTACCCATGGGACACCAAGGGCCTTGGCAAAAGCCTATAATGTTTTAGAGGCAGCAGGGACCTCCCTGGCCAACAACTCACTGATAGGTATCCCGTCCCTGGCACTGAAAAATTTCTAGTAGCAATCTATGGCTTCTGGATATGCCATTATCCAAAGAAGTAGCCTTTCATATGTCTTATTCAGAATATCTTGAATTTTGATTGACCCTCCCCCCACTCTTCTCTTACTCAATCTTTTCCCCTGGCCTCACTAGGGCATTCCACTCCCTGTGATCCATTTTTCCACTTACATATATACAATGCCATCCCCTAAAGTCCTTCCTTCTCCTCCCTCCCTTATAGCCTTTTTCCAGTACTGGCCTCTGCTACATACACAAGTCTAACCAATTGTAGCTAGGATCCACCTGGCCTGGGTTACCTCACTTAGTATAATCCTTTCCAGATCCATCTATTTCCCAGCAAATTTCATAATTTCATTTTTCTTTACTGCTGAGTAGAACTCCATTGTGTAAATGTACCACATCTTTATTATCCATTCATCTGTTGAGGGACATCTAGGCTGGTTCCATTTCCTAGCTACTGTGAATACAGCAGCAATAAACATGTTTGTGCAAGTATTCCTAAGGTAGTGAGAAGAGTAAGGATATATGCCCAGGAGTGCTATAGCTGGATCATATGGTAAATCTATATTTAGCTGTCTCCAGAACCTCCACAATGGCTGTACCAGATTGCATCCCCACCAACAGTGTAGAAGGGTTCCCGTTTTTTCACATCCTCGCCAACATTTATTGCCTTTTTTAAAATTGATGGTAGTCATTCTGACAGGAGTGAGATGGAATCTCAAAGTAGTTTTAATTTGCATTTCCCTGATGGCAAATTTATCAACTTTTTTAGCCAGTCCTTCCAAGTATCATGGAGTCTGTCTTTATGACCCACCTCCTTGACCCCTTCTTGGATCTCTGCTTCTTATCTCTCTAGGAGCTTGGCTCAGTCCTCATTCTTCTAGGGCTCACACTGTGTCACTCCATTGCTTTTCTCACAAAGGAGGAGGTTGGGGTTGTCAAGAGTATTCATTACAGGACAAAACCACTTCTTCCAGGGTAATACTGCCTTCTGGTTAGATTTTCTGATGCTGTAGTATACCTGACAGAAACGGTTTAAAGGAAGAAATATTTATTTTGATACCGTTTCAGAGGTTTCAGTCTACAGTTGGCTGGTTCTGTTGTGATAGGCCTGAGGAAGTAAAGCAGAACATCTTGGCATTAGGTCATGGCAGAGGAAAGCACCTCATCTCCTGGCAGCCAGGAAGCAGAGACGACAGCGGAAGAGCTGAGGACAAGATATGTCCTTCAAAGGCACACTCCCAGTGACCCACTGCCTCCAACAATGCCCCACCTTCCATAGTTTCTCCCACTTCCCAATGGTTCATTTAACTCTGCCTCCATCAATGAATTAATTAGGCCACAGCCCTTGTAATCCAGTCACTTCCCCAAAGCCCATCTCTGAACATTGCAAAGGAGACCAGGTCTTCAGTACATGAGCTTTTGCTGGGGACATTTTAGATGCAAACCACAGCACCCCAACACATACTTAGATATTATCATGCTAAATAGCTTTGCAATGTCTTACCAAAGACCTTTTCCCATAGGAAGGAAAAGAAACAGGTTGGGGCAGGAGTGAGCTAAGAAAATTTGTCCTGTCACACATATCACACATACAATTGCCTATTTTTTTCTTCCTTTCTTTTTTTTTTTTTTTTGAGGCAGGGTTTCGCTCTAGCCCAAGCTGACCTGAATCTCACTATGTAGTCTCAGAGTGGCCTTGAACTCATGGCAATCTTCCTACTTCTGCCTCCCAAGTGCTGGGATTAAAGGTGTAAATCACCACACCCAGCTCAAATGCCTATTTTTGAATTTGCAAATGGCTCTTAATACTTTTCAATGAGCCTACACCAGTTATTTTAAGGGTCCTGGTAGTAACCTCAGCAATTGGAAACAAAGTCCCAAAGACATAGCGCTGTTAATGGTGGAGCCACACAGACCCATGGTTGATGCCTCTTCTTGAGTTAACCACAGGAAACATGCTCATAAGAACCTCCCCCTCCTTAAGACTGGGGACCAGTGTCCATGCCCACATTAACTAATCTCCATATCAACATCTTCCGTGCTGCTCACCTGGCATTTTTAAAGTCTTTTCAACTTTTTATTGACAACTTCTGTTCATATATACAATGTTACCTTGATCATACGACCCTCCTACTACCTCCTTTGTCACTCATCCCCTGCGCCCCCTCCACTGAACCCCTTCTTCTTTCCAAGTAGTCCCTCTTCTATTTGAATGTCATCATTTTTTTTTTTTTTTTTTTTTTTTTTTTTGCCCTTATGCTATTCAGGTCTTATGTAGATAACATCAGCCACTGTGAGGTAGTGAAAGGCCACTTTGTATCTGGAAGGCAGTATTCCAAAGCATTTCTCCCATGCCTTTGGTGCTTGCATTCTTTCTACTACCTCCTCCACAATGGCCCCTAAGCTTTGGAGGGGTGTGATAGAGATGTCTCACTTAGTGCCCAACACTGCACTGTCACTTCTAAGCACTTTGCTGAATTTTGAGTCTCCCCGTACTTACCACCATCTGAAAAGAGAAGCTTCTGTAGCCAAAAGTGAGAGTAACATTAATGTATGGGCATAAACATAAATATTTAGGGAACAACTTTTTTTTTTTGAGGTAGGGTCTCACTCTAGCTTAGGCTGTCCTGGAATTCACTCTGTAGTCTCAGGGTGTCCTTGAACTCATGGCAATCCTCCTACCTCTGCCTCCCAAGTGCTGGGATTAAAAGAGTTCGCCACCACACCCAGCTAGGGAACAATTTAGTAAGTAGACTGTATCTGCTTATCCAAACAAAAGTAGTAGCTTCCCCCACCCAGGGCTTATGACCTCATCAGCCATAGATTTTGATTGTGTTTTCAGTACCAGACATGTATTCCTTAAAATGAATCAGAGAGCAGTTGGTTTCCCCCATAACAGATATGCCACCATTGCACCAGTTGGTATATTTTGTCTGGCTGTATAGCTGTGTAGCTTGCAGGGCCCATTGCTGATTAACTCCATTGATGACTATCTTGCCCCACAATAGGCTACATAGCTCTTTCCAGTACCATGACAGCTAATCCTGCTCAGCTCCAGCTTGATTTCTCTGTGTCTTGTAGCCAAAGCATGTACAGTCTTCAGCAACAGAGTCTTACCATGTAGTTACAGGTGGGTAACCCAGAGCCTTGGCAATAGCCTGTATTATTTAGAGGGCATTAGGGACTTCCCTGACCAACAACTCACTAGAAGATATTCAGCCCCTGGCACTGAAATTCATACATGACATTTTCTACATGAGAATAAATACATAGTTTAATAAAGTAATGTAGAGCTAACATCCATGAACCAGGCTAAAAAACCAGTATACTATTGGCACTACAGAAATACTCTCTCTCCTCAATCGCAATTCAACTTTGCCATAGGAAGCCACAAACTGAGAGATTTTGCTCTTCCATAAGTTTCTGCCTCATCATAGGGGGTCCTAGACTGTGAGGAAGTGAGGAGGTTAGCCGAGCACCAGCATACAATGCTCTCTTCCTCACTGTAGACTTGGCCAGCTGCCTCAAGCTCCAGCCTTCCACACCATTATGGACTTAATCTCAAAGTGTAAGGCAAAATCAACTCCTCCTTCCTTAAGTTGATTCTTGCTGGGTATTTGGTCACAACAACAACACAGTAACTAATACAGAAAATTGGCACAAGAAGTGAGGCCAGTGTTGTGATAAACCCAACCATGTGGCTTGTGGGCTTTGAGTTTCAGTAGAAATGTGAAAGAGTTTGGAACTTTGGGATAGAAAAGTCCTAGAATGTTGTAAGCAGAGCTCAATAGACCATTCTAGTATGATCTTGGAAGACAATACTGAGAAAAATACAGACAGTAGAGGCCTGGCTCATGAGGTTTCAGAGGGAACAAGACTCTTTCAGAAACTGGGCTAAGGGCCATTCTTTTGATATTCTCACAAAGAATCTGAGTGTATTCTGTCCATGTCCTGAGAAGATAAGGTTGGATTTAAAATCCATGAACTAATTTGTTTGGCAGAGGAAATCTCAAGATGAATAGAATTCAGCCTGAGAATTTAGCTGAGAAAGCAGCTGTAATTATTAAAGAGATCAAATTGTCATCATTGAAGAGAAACCTCCCTGTACTGCACTGGGACAATAGGAAAGGTGGCCTGAGGGCAAGATCCCAACAATCTTATAAAAATTCAAATTCATTTGAAGGAAGAAAGCCTAAAGCAAAGGGTTTCCCTACTCCAACACAACTATCCTGGGAAGTGTTTCTCCAAGGTCAGCCTTAAAGGCATATAGAGACCTCTTCAACAGTGGTCCAAGGGAGCCAAGCTACACCCCAAGTTGGCTGCAGAATTTGGTAGTGTCATCCACATGAAAGATGAAAGATGCAAGACTGAGGGGGTCATGGAGTCTTTCTCCAATGTTCTAGAGAGTTGCTGTGGCTAAGAAATGTGTGGCAGGTTCAGAGGCCCTATGAGAAGGCCCTGACAGGCCAGTGTATGAAGCTATGAATGTGAACCTTAAGTAGCAGTGGAGACCCCAGGGTGTTGGAGATGCCAAAACCATAATTTGTATGCCAAGGAAAGTTGCAGTCAAGGAAAGCAATCACCCCCAAGAAAGAGGCTATGTGTTCTATAGACAGCAAAGCTGTAGGGCAGGGCAACTCAAGTCTTTTGGAGCTGGGTGATTCTACTAGGAGTAATACATGCCTACTATGGAGCTGTAAGATTTGGAATTGGCCTTGCTGGGTTTTGGTTTTGCTTTGGCCTAATCTTTCCTTGAAATGCCACCATGCCTCCTTTTTGGATTGGGAATGCTTATTCTGTGTCATGGTATGTTGGAATCATATAACTTGTTTTTGATGTTATATAGGGATCACCGTTAAGAGATTGCCTTAGTCTCAGAAGAGACTCTACACTTACACATTTTTTTTTTGTTATTTTTTGGAGAGAGACACAGAGAGAGACAGACAGAGAGAGAGGGAAATGGAGACAGATAGAGAATGGGCACGCCAGCAGTCTCTCAGCTGCTGTGAATGAAATCTAGGGAGAATGGTACTTTTATGGACAGCTGTACAGACTTATGATTGGAGGAAAGGAGAGCATGAACTGGGGCTGGGGAGATGACTCAGCAGTTAAAAGTGCCTGCTTGCAAAGCCTGTCACCCTAGGTTTGATTCCACATAAAGCCAGATGCACAAAGTGGTGCATGCATCTGGAGTTTGTTTGCAGCAGCAAGGGGTGTTGGCCTGCCCATTCTCTCTGTGTGTCCAATATAGTCGAAAAAAAAAAAAAAAACCAGCATGAGCTAATGGTGACCAGCTAAGGGATGTTGGAAAGCCTGTTTGCTCAGCTTCTACTTGGCCTCTCTATGTAGCATTTCTGCCCAATATAGAACAGCACACCTGTCATATCAGGGTGGGTGCTCAAGGGAAGAGGGAGAGCAAAGGTGAGCAGGATTATATGCAATATTCTTTTTGAAATATTTATTTATTTGAGAGGGAGAGAGAGAGGCAGATAGAGAGAAAAAGAGAGAACCAGCACGCCAGGGCCTCTAGCCACTGAAAAGGAACTCCAAACACATGTACTATCTCATGCATCTGGCTTTATGTGGGTACTGGGAAATCAAACTTGGGTCCTTTGGCTTTGCCAGCAAGTGCCTTAACCACTAAGCCATCACTCCAACCCTCTCAATATTCTTTAGCATAAAACTCTCAGGATGTCACAGTGCCATATCGCGGGAGGGGTGGGCATGGGGCATCGTGTTCTGAGCCCAAAAGAGCTAGAAAACCCCAGGCAGCATGTTGAGCTTTGATTCTCACAGCAGAGGGGTTATTTTCTGGGTAAAGGCTGGTGGGCCACCACTGTCCATTTCCTGCCTCTGCAGATGATAAGTCAGAAAAAAGACCCTCAAGGAAACAGACTCCTACAGCTGAGTATCCACCAGGCAGACGCCAAGCCCAGCTTGGGCAGAAGGATCAAGTCAGGCCCAAGTCCCCCCAGAGGAAGCAGATAGAACGTGAAAGTCACCGTAAGAGGCTGCAGGGCCAGAAGCCAAGCTCTGCAGAGAGGACCTGCAAGGGGAGGAGGAAGAGGGATGCAAGAGCTTCCCTCAAGGACCAGAGAACACTTCCAAAGAAGGAAAAGGAGGTTCTGAAGAAAGAGACACACAAGAAGATAAAGAAATCCAGGTGGGCTGCAACTCTAATTCCATACTCTCCCTCTCCTCTGATGCCCTGAGAGCGCTGGAATCCCCTCCTTCCCAGGATGCAGCCCCTGCTCTTGTACCCACTTCCACAGGCCAGCACAGGTGGAGTGGGCACAGTGTGCTTTTCATTACAGTAGCCCTCATTACAAGGGAAGCGCTGAGTGTGGGGAGGTGGCCTGGTGGTTGGATAGGATAAGCTCTCCGGTACCCTGAATTTCAGCTTGTGACTCACCCCCTTTTTTTTTTTTTTTTTTTTTGGTTTTGCGAGGTAGGGTCTCACTCTGGTCCAGGCTGACCTGGAATTAACTATGTAGTCTCAGGGTGGCCTCGAACTCTCGGCAATCCTCCTACCTCTGCCTCCCGAGTGCTGGGATTAAAGGCGCCACCACACCCAGCCTCACCCCTTCTCTTAAAGAGAACCTGGCAAAATGAATTCATTGGATTTGGAAATCATTGAGGGCTTATGAATACCCCTTCCCTTACACGTACCCTTTTCTTAGAAACATGGCAATGGTCTAGAACCTTCAAAAGTTCTTCTAGCCAGGCATGGTGGTGAACGCCTTTAATCCCAGCATTCGGGAGGCAGAGGTAGGAGGATTGCTGAGATTTCAAGGCCACCCTGAGACTACATAGTGAGTTCCAGGTCAGCCTGAGCTAGAACGAGACCCTGCCTTGAAAAAAAAAAAAAGTTCTTCTAGCTGAGAAATTCTAGGAGTTTGAAATGTGGGGTTTGAGGATTTGCTTGAGGTCCTTTGATCCCTGTGGAGTAGTGAATAGAACCAGATTATAGAACCTGAAAATTGTAATTTTCATTCCATTTTATTCCTAGGCACATGCTCTACCACTGAGCTATGCCTCCCACAGCTTGAATGCATTGTTGATGGACCCTAGATGTCCTGAACTTTAAATATTTTATTTATTTATTGCAAGGAGAGGGAGAATGGGTATGTCAGGGCCTCTGGCCCCTGCAAACTAATTCCAGATACATGCACCACTGTGTGCATTTGGCTTTAGGTGGGTACTGGGGAACTGAACCCAGATGGTTTTTTAGGCATTGCAGGCAAGCTCCTCAACCACTGAGCCATCTCCCCAATGCTCTGAACTTTGGAAGGAAACTATACCATTCTAAATGACACATACAAAGCTAGGGCCACAGACAAGGACTCATGTCATCTGTGCTGACAGACATAGAAGGATGAAAAAGATTAGTCCTTGTTCCCTAGATGCTGACTGGCTAGCAGAAAAGATAAGACACAGACATCATTAAGACAAGGCAGAAAGCAGTGTGCGCATGAGATGGCATTTGATAGAGCGCTGTATTGCTCAGGAACTAGGGCATCAGGTTTCCTCCAGGGAAAAAGTAAGCAGTTCAGTTTAAGTGTCTAAGGAACAGTAGAGTTTGAACAAGCAATGACTGAGTGGGTGCCAACTATGCCCACAATGAAGGAAGGCCCTGTGCAAAAACTCAAAGATCCCTGTCTTAAGATATGTGTGAGGTGTGGCTAAAAATCACTGCGTCTAGGCTTTCAAACATTCAAGGCTGTGCTAAGATTTCTTTGTTCCTTATGAGTTAAGAAGAAGCTAAAATTCACAGAGGCTGCTGTAAACTGGCTGCTAAAACCTGAGGTAGGCTGGAGAGATTGCTTCAGTGGTTATGGCACTTACTTGCAAAGCCGGACCACCTGGGTTTAATTTCCAGTATTCACAGAAAGCCAGATGCACAAAGTAGTGCATGTGTCTGGAGTGCTTTGCAGCAGCAAGAAGCCCTGGTGTGACTGTTCTCTTTTCTCTCTCCCTCTCTGTTTCATTCTTTTTCCCTCTCTCTTTCTATCTCTCTCTGCAAATAAATAATAAAAATATTTTTAAAAAATACTATTTAAATACTATTAAATACTATTAATACTATTAAAATAATATTAAAAATACTATAATACTACTATTAATACTTGGGCAGTAGCCCAAGCCCTCAAGCCCACATCTTGATTCTTCCATTTATGAGCCTTGCTAAGGCTGTGCAACCCACTTCTTCACATACCTTGTCAGCTGACATCTCGCTTGCTGAGTCATTGCTGTTATCAGTGAGACTGTGTGGAGCATACCAGTAATTTGGATCCTGTGGCAGGTGAGTGGGCAGTGTTGCCCAGAGGATGGACATGGTTGTGGCATGGGGAATATCACTGGTCTCCATAGCTATGTGTCCAATGCAGTAGCCACTAGGTATTGAGCACTTAAAATGTGGCCAATGTGACTGAGAAACTGAGTTTCCAACTTAATTTAATTTTTAAATTTTTTCATGTTTTATTTATGTATTTACTTATTTGAGACAAAGGGTGCACCAAGGCCTCTAACCACTAGAAACAAACTCCAGACATATGTACCACTTTGAATCTGGCTTACATGGGTACTGGGGAATTGAACCTAGATCCTTAGGGTTTGCAGGCAAGCGCCTTAACCGCTAAGCCATCTCTCCAACCCACAACTCAATTTAATTGATTTTAATTTGATATTAACATCACTGAGTTGACACAAAAATTAGTGGCTTTATTTAACTTGACAGACAGATGTAGTTTTGAAAAATACCTGATTTGGCTTTGAAGCCACAGCATTTCTTTTTTCTTTTCTTTTTTTTTTTTTTTTTTTTTTTTTTTTTTTTTTTTTTTTTGTTTTTCGAGGTAGGGTCTCACTCTGGCCCAGACTGACCTGGAATTAACTATGAGAAGCCACAGCATTTCTTTTACAATTGAAACATTTGGTTCATGAAGAAAAAAATAATAACTTTCTATTTGATTTTATTTGGAAGAAGTTTTGGGGGTTTTTATTGTTTTGTTTTGTTTGTTTGCTTGTTTGTTTGTTTTTTAGGGAGAGGGAACTTTTAAGTATGCCCAAAGCAGTTTGGATACATGAATCTCCTTTTTCGTTTTTTCTTTTTCTTTTTTGTTTTATGAGGTAGGATATTTCTCTAGCCCAAGCTGACCTTGAACTCACAGCAGTCCTCCTACTTCTGCCTCCCAAGTGCTGGGATTAAAGGTGTGTGCCACCACATCAAATCTACTCTTTTTTTTTTTTTTTTTTTGACAGTCTCATTTATCTCAGGCTGGTCTCGAACTCATTATGCAGCCAAAGATGATCTGGAATTTCTGACCCATCTGCCTCTACCTCCCAAGTGCTGAGATCATAACTAAACAACACATAGTAAACCTACTTTTTCTTTCTTTATTCTTTCTTTACTTTTTTAAAAAATCTTTTTTGATGGGTTTTTTTTTTTTTCCGTTTTTCAAGGTATGGTCTTACTCTAGCCCAGGCTGACCTGGAATTCGCTATGTCATCTCAGGGTGGCCTCGAACTCATGGCAATCCTCCTACCTCTGCCTCCTGAGTGCTGGGATTAAAGGCATGCACCACCACGCCCTGCTTTTTTGATGTTTTTGAAGTAGGGTCTCACACTAGCTCAGGCTGACCTAGAACTCACTCTGTAGTCCCAGTCTAGCCTCAAACTCACAGCTGAGTGCTAGGATTAAAGGCATGCACCACCATGCCCAATGAACCTACTTTTTCAATTATAATTTTATGAAATCCAAATATAGATCAAGAGCCAAGTATGGTGGCGCATGCCTTTAATCCCAGCACTCCAGAGGCTGAGGCAGGAAAATTGCTGTGAGCTCCAGGTTAGCCTGGCTACAGTGAGACTCTGCTTTGAAAACAAACAAAAGAAACATCTGAGCCAGGTGTGGTGGTGCATGCCTTTAATCTCAGCACTTCAGAGGCAGAGATAGGAGGATCACTATGAGTTTGAGGTCAGCCTGGGACTAGAGTGAGACTCTACCTCAAAAAACAACAAAAAAAGGTCAAATACAGATCGAGTATATCTGACAGACATTTCAAGCCTGAGTTGACAGACATTGTAAGTATAAAGTGAACACCAGATTGTAAAAATACCAAAAAAAGGAATATTTCTTTTTTAACTTTTTATTGACAACATGCATACATATACACATGTACCCTGACCATAATCTCCTCCCACCACCCTTTTTTGTTTCCCTTCCCTTCTTCCCCTCCAATGAGCCTCTTCTTTCCAACTTTCCAACCTCTTCTATTTTGATGTCATAATTTTTTTCCTCCTACTATGCAGATCTGGTGTAGGTAGTGTCAGCCAGTGTGAGGTTTTGAATGCATCAGCCTTGTTGTGTCTGGGAGACAGTATTCCAAAGCAACCCTAACTGCTGTTGGGAAGTGGGGTGATGACTGATGTAGCTTCTTCAAACTGAATAGAGTCACAAAGCATGAAAGTTAGAGTTCTCTCAAAGGAAATCTATCTAAAGGCCCATGATGGAGAGGCTTTTCCATTTTTTGTGAATCAGTCTGACGTCTCATTACTATTTGTTTGTAGGTCCTTTTCCTTGGTCTGTTTCTTTTGAACCCCTTGGGGGTGCTAAAGCTCTTCTGGACTCCTAATGGACTTAGAACTCCCCAAGCTAGTTCCTCTTGAGCTCTTGTCTATGATTAGCAAAGAATTAATAAACATAGACATAAAGAAGAGTAAATTGGGTTGGAGAGATGGCTTAACAGTTAAGGTGCTTGCCTGCAAAGCCTAAGGACCCAGGTTTGACTCCTCAGTACCCATGTAAGCCAGATGCCCAAGGTGGCACATGTCTGGAGTTCCTTTGCAGTGGCTGGAGACCCTGGTATGCCCATTCCATCTGTATATACCTGCCTCTTTCTCTATCTCTCTCTTTCAAATAAATAAATAAATAAATTTGAAACATATTTTTAAAATAAGGGTAAGTTATGAAAGATTGATTTTTTTTTTAAAAGAAGAAATAGGGTTGGAGAGATGGCTTAGCGGTTAAGGCACCTGCCTGCCAAGCCTAAGAACACCCGTTCAATTCTCCAGGTCCCACATGCAGCCAGATGCAAGTGATGCAAGGGCGCAATGCCACACTTGCCCACAAGGGGCGCACGCATCTGGAGTTCGTTCACAGCTGCTGAGAGGCTGCTGGCACACCCATTTTCTCTGTCTCTCTCTCTCTCTGTCTCTCTCAAAGAAGAAGAAGGAGGAGGAGGAGGAGGAAGAGGAGGAGAAGGAGAAAGAGAATAGAAATAAAACAAAAAATCTCCCAAACAGAGAGTTCCCCCACCCCCTCCTGTTGAGAGGAGACCCTAAAGGAAAAATCTGGGAAATGCCTATCCCAGAATTCTTAGGTTTGATCTTTTCATAGTGTCCCAAATGTCTTGAAATTCCCATTCATACCTTCATATTAATTTGTCCTTTTTGTTGAACTATTCTGAATCCTCCACCTTGACATCAAGGTCAGATATTCTGTTCTCTTTTTGATCCATTTTATAGTTGAGACACTTTTTTTTTTTTTTTTTTTTTTTTTTTGTATCACTATGCCTGGCCTAAACTTGGTTTTTGTTTTGTTTTGTCTTGTCTTGTTTTTTGCTTGTTTTTGTTTTTGTTTTTTTCGAGGGAAGGTCTTACTCTAGCTCAGGCTGACCTGGATTTCACTATGCAGTCTCAGGGTGGCCTCAAACTCATGGCTATTCTCCTACCTCTGCCTCCTGAGTGCTGGGATTAAAGGCGTGTGCTACCACACCTGGCTTATTGGTGAGACATGCTTATATTCACTATTTAGTCTCAGGCTGGCCTCAAACTCACGGCAATCCTCCTACTTTTGCCTCCCGAGTGCTGACATTAAAGGCATGTACCACCACATCTGAGAAAAAGAGAAAAAGGGAAAATGGGCATACCAGGGTCTCTAGCTGCAAGTGAACTCCAGGTGCATGCATCACTTTGTGTATCTGGCTTTACATGAGTACTGGAGAATTAAACTCTGGTCGTTAGGCTTTTATGGACAAATGCCTTAACAACTGAGCAGTCTCTCCAGCCCTGGTGAGATTTTCTACATAGTTTTTTTGTTTGTTTGATTTACTGTGTTTTTCATTTCCAGTATTTGAGATTGAGTTTTCTTCAATACTTTAAAAAATTTTTTATTTATTTACTTGAATGAGAAAGTATGGGCATGTCAGGGTCTCCTGTCACCACAAATAAACTCCAGATGCATGCACTACTTTGCATCTGACTTTTCATGGGTACAGGAAAAATGAACCCAGGCCATCATGCTTTCCAAGAAAGCACCTTTAACCACTGAGCCATCTCTCCAGTCCCTTCTTCAGTATTTCTATTTCTTTATTCATATCTTCTATTTCATTAGGTTCATTTCCTATTTCTCGTGGGATTCCTTTAGGAGTTTGTTTTCTCCTTTGATTCTTTTGATTTCTTTGAACATACCTACTATAATCGTTCTTTTGAATTCTCTGGCATTTCATCTAATTCAGTCTTACTGTAGGTCATTATTGTTGGATTTGTAATTCTTGGAGGTGTTATGATTTTTTTTGTGTTTCTAAATGTGTTGGTATGTTCACATCTTGGGTTATTTCATTGTTTGGATTTTCTATTTATCAGCTGTATTCCTAGATGTGTAGGTCAGAAGTGACACAGATTGGTAGATATGCCTACCATGTGAATGTCCTAGCAGTGAATTAACAACAATTGTCAATTGTCCTTTTTTTTTTTTTCATTTTCAATTGTCGTTTTAACTTCAGTAATTACTGGTGTGAAGTATGCTAGAGTTTTGAGTACTTAGAAGCAAGGTGGGTGTAGGGTGGGTTAGTATGAGGAGTAGCATTAACTTTGAAAAAGGTAAAAGTGACATAATAGTCTGCAGAGGAACGTTGAAGTACTATTAAATTTCACAGATTATAGAGGTAGTTGAGACTATAGAATTCAAGTTACAGAGAACTGAGTCCCATAGGGAATACCTGCAACCCCTCTGAGGAGGGTCCCCAGCAGAATGGGGGCAGGGATGAAGGAAAAGAAGTTACCAACACATGATGTATCCATACAAAATATGCTGTTAATAATAATAATAAAAGTAATAATAATAATAAGAGTGGAGCATAGGGGCAGCAGCAGCTCAGTTCTTGGTAACTGTGCCAGAGCAAGTCCTTGCCCAGAGAGGAGTAAAGCCTTACCATTCTGAGGCCCACAAGACAATCACATGCTGGTAAAGGAATGCATGTAGTAGACTTTATTAAACAGGAGTCAAACAGTAAAAGAAGAAACTATCAGGGCTGGAGAAGATAGCTTAGCAGTTAAGGTGCATGCCTGCAAAGCAAAGGATCCTGGTTCGATTTCCCAGGACCCACATAAGCAGATGCACATGTGTCTGGAGTTCATTTGCAGTGGCTGGAAGCCCTGGCGTGCCCATTCTCTCACACACTCTCCCTCTCCCTCTCAAATAAATAACATATATAAAGAAACTATCAGACAAGCAATAAAGCATCCATTGACATAGACATGAACCCCTGAAAGTGGGAAGCTCAACTGAGGGCTGAATTTGGGGGATTTAAGTATGCTGACTCTACCTATAATTGAAAGTGTCCTAAACCTATTGTCTATTAAAAGTTTAGTAGTAACCTGGAGATCTTTTGAATCGGGCTATTAAGTTGGGGAAAAAACAAGGTGAGCTAGCAAGCTGACCTTAGAGAAACACTAGAAGCAGTCAGCTGCAACTGAGCCCCCTCCCCCACAACATTGTTCCTGGATGAACTTCCTAAGTGAGGATTCATCTGAGCCCCAATAGTCCTGTCCTGTCTCCAGTCAACCATGTAGTTTCTCAGTCTCCAAGCCAGCTACACAGTTTCTAGGTTTCTTAATTATATAATTCCCGAAAGTGGGGGATTTCTCCCTTAAAAGGAGCAGGTAAGGAGAACAGCATGTGGAAAAGAGATTGCAAACAGAGGGAATGTGTATGCATTTCATATGAGAAGACTAATAGAGAGATCCCAATAATAGATTGGATGGAGAAAAGTACAGAACAAATCTTAAATCCAACTGCATAATATACAAACAAACAAAACCAACATGGAATACATATGAATGAGTGGATATTTAACAATAACAAAAGGCCCTAAGCCTGGCATGGTGGCTCACATCCTTAATCCTGTCAGTCAGGAGGCTGAGGTAGGAGAAGCACTGAGCTCAAGGCCAGCCTGGGCTGCAGTGAGTTCCTGAAGGTCAGCCTGTGCTAGAGTGGGACCCTGTCTCAAAAAGGGGGTGAGGGGAAGGCACTAAAATTAGAAAATATCAGCTGGGCGTGGCAGTGCACATCTTTAACCCAGCACTCGGGAGACAGAGGTAGGAGGATCTCTGTAAGTTCAAGACCACCCTGAGACTCCATAGTGAATTCCAGGTCATCCTGGACCAGAGTGAAACCCTACTTCAACAACCCCCACAAAAAAAGAAAATATCAAAAGTAACAAAACTTAACCCTAACACAAATAATTTTAGAAAGGCAATATAAACTACATGTACATCAGCTCTAACAAATTAATACTTAATGGGCTGTATTTTGAATTCTTTCCTTCCTTAGGAATTTTTTTTCTTTTTTTATAGCAATCTACCTGGTATGGAAGTACAATTAGCACTTCCTGTTCAAAACTATATACTTAGCTTTGGGGTCTGTACTGTCCCAGTGTAAACCAGCCCAGTTACCTTTGGGGGTGAGTTTCTATCTCACATTGTGAATATGGTACACCATGAGCTTGTCTCAGCTGGCTGAGTTGGTCAGGGATTCCCACCATCCTCTTTGTTTCCTCTCACCTGTCTCTTACATTCTTTCTGCCACCTCTTCCGCAATGGCCTCTGCGCCTTGGAGGGTGTGATAGAGGTGTCTCCTAGTGCTGAACACTCCACTGTCACATCTCTTGCTGATTTGTTTTTAACCTGTACTGCTTCCTGGCTCCAGGTCAGAATGAGATAAGTACCCATAATGCAAAGCCTGCAACCTTAGCCAGATGAACTTGTTTTTTGAGAACTTTAACATATGAACATATTGTAAATTGGTCGTATTCCTACCGACTTACACTCTCATGTTCCCTGTCCTTCTCCTCTATTCCACGGAGGGTCCTCCTCAGTATTCACTGTGGAGTCATGATTGCACCAGTCAATCTCTGTGGTGGGAACAACGCCTCAGAGTATACCTTCCCACCAGGTGAGCTTTTGCTAGGATATATGACTGTTAGGTTTTAGGGAAGAACAGGATTTGAGAGAGAGATGCTGAGTCAGAGTGACAAAGAGTTTGTTAGAGTCAACAGAGTGGTGAGGTCTGAAGTAAACCTTTAGCCCACCAGGGAGAGTATAGTGTGCTCTTTCAGGATCCTTGTAAGAGAGTAAGGAGATGGGCTGGGAAGATTGCTCAGTGGTTAAGGTGTTTGCCTGCAAAGCCTAACGACCTGGTTTCAATTCCCCAGTACCCATACAAAGCCAGATGCACAAAGTGGCACATGCATCTGGAGTTCATTTGCAGTGACTGGAAGCCCTGGTGTGCCCATTCTGTCTGTCTGTCTCACGTCCCTCATGTTATTTCAATTGGCAGCACTGTGCTAGAGTGTGTGCAGATGGAGAGCACAGAGAAATCGGCTTTGGGAAAGAAGCCCAGCTGTGCCTTTGGCTACAGGCTGGGCTTCTCTGACAGGCAGTGGGAGTTCCTGCTGGTTTCTGAGCAGGGGAAGCTCTGTCAGCCATGTGAGCATCAGGAAGCCTGTCTCACCATCCTGCTCGTGAACTCCTCTGCACTGCAGAGCCCATGAACACACCCACCTCCTTCCCAACTTTCCTCTGCTGCCATCTGCCCTGGCTCTGCCCTAGGTCGTCTTCCTTGGCCTCCAGTACCTCTAGTGGGGAGTCCCTGTCTGAGGAGGAGCTGGCCCGGATCCTGGAGCAGGTAGAAGAAAAGAGGAAGCTTATTGCCACCATGAGGAATAAGCCCTGGCCTATGGCAAAGAAGCTGGCAGAGCTCAGGTAAGCAGGCTGCTGTCCAACCAAGGTTCTCAAGGTCCACAGGGCTTGGCTCCTTCGGATAGGAAAGGGAGTCCCTTCCTCCTCTTTGCCCCAGTGGGACTGGACAGGAAAGGGGATTCTTCCTCCCACCCTCCCCATGTAAGCACAGCAGGAATGGAACCCATTAGAACATAGCAGGTCTTAAGATTTGCCAGCATCCCACAGGGCCAGAGTGGGAAAGATGGAAGACTTGCATGGAGCCATCTGTGGCCTGACAGCCCTTTCTTTCCCATGCCCTACCTCATTTGATGGTTCTGTCCTTCCCTCATGACCAACATAGACTTGCTTTCCTCAGAAATTTGTCTGTGACATCCTTTCTCAACAAGATCAGCTCTATCATGTCCTCTCTGTGCACCCAGAATCTCTCCATGTGCAGCTTGCTCTCACTTGCAATAAATATACAGTGAGTAGGACTAAGGTCTGTTGTCGCTACTGGCACATCCCTGTAGCCTAACAGAAATCCACACTCTATAAATAAGGTTCTGAAAGCCGGGCATGGTGGCACACACCTTTAATCCCAGCACTCGGGAGGCAGAGGTAGGAGGATTGCCATGAGTTCAAGGCCACCCTGAGACTACATAATTTATTCCAGGTCAGCCTGGGCCAGAGTGAGACCCTACTTCAAAAAATAATAATAATAAGGTTCTGAAAATGATACCAACCCCTACTTTGCCACTTGACTCTTTTTTTTTTCTTAATTTGAGAGAGACAGAGAGAGAGAGGAAGAGGCAGAGAGAGAATGGATGCACCATTCTCTTTTCAGCCACTGTGAACAAACTCCAGACACATGCGCCCCTTTGTGCGCATGTGCAACATTGCACACTTGTGTCACTTTTGCATCTGGCTATACATGGGACCTGGAGATTTGAAGAAGCATTTGTAGGCTTCGCAGGCAGGTGCCTTAACCACTAAGCCATCTCTCCAGCCCCCCATTTATTTGGGGGGTTTCTAAGTAGTGTCTCACTCTAGCCCATTCACTATGTAGTCTCAGGCTGGCCTCAAACTCATGATGATCTTCTTACCTCTACCTCTCTGGGATTAAAGGCATACACCGCTTGATTTATTTCCAACTTAGCCTCTTCTTTGGTTCAATATGAAGGGTTGGCACACCAAACGTTTTGCACTTCTTGAATGTCTGCTGAGGTTTTGAGACAAAGCAAAATCCATATTGCCTAATTTCTCAACATTGCATTTCACTGCCCCACCCCAACAGCCCCACTATTCTTCTATCACAGTGATTCACATTCCCTCTTCCTCAGTGTAAAAGCCTATTTTTCCTTGCTCCATCACACTTAAGTTTCCTCTCAGACTCTTGTTATTACATAATTTGCAATTTTAAATAGCCTCATGTTGCTAGGACTACAGTTTAAACAGTAGATTCAGCTGGGCATGGTGGTGCACACCTTTAATCCCAGCACTCAGGAGGCCAAGGTAGGAGGATCACTATGAGTTTGAGGCCCCACTCTGAGACTACAAAGTGAATTCCAAGTCAGCCTGGACTAGAGCAAGATCCTACCTCTAAAAAAACAAATATATTTACTAAACAGTAGGTTCAGCTGTAGGCAGGGGGTGGGCCTCTTCCAGAAGTCTCTTCTTGCTGCTCCCTATAGCCGGGTTCTTCCTCCTCTGCCACCTGTTACTTTCATAGAACTTCAACTCAGGTGTCACCCAAATACATTTTTTATTAACAGTAGGAAAATAGCAATCTGGATATTGTAGAAAGGAGATCTCCCACTGTCTGGAAGTCAGGAACCCTGTTGCTAGCACAACAGGCAGTGACTAAGGCCCTGAAGCTGGACTGTGTCTCCCTCACTGGTCCATGTCTCCCTGTCAGAATCTTTTGTCTCGTCCCTTGCACATCGTTCTTCCTTTCCCTCCTCTAGGATGCCTTATTCTGAGCTCAGGTCTAAGGCTCCCAGCATCTGGGTCTTCCCTTCAGCCAGGCTCTACCTAAAGACCTTTGCTTTCTTCCAAGCCGCCTGGCTAACGTTTAGGCACACAGGATTTGATCAAGCATGCCTTCCACAGGAAAGTTCCTATTGTCCTTTACCACATGCAGGCTGGATGCTCATGTTTGCCAAGCTATGTCTAACTACCATTCATTGAGCATTCCCTTGCTCGTGTTTGCAGAGCTGGGTCTACTATTTGTTAAGCATTCCCTAGGTGCTAGGCACGGTTCTGACTGCAGTATGTGTAACAATACTGCATTTCCTCGCCACAACCCAGTGACGTAGGGACTATTATGTTCCCCATTGTACTGATGAAGAAACTGAGGCACAGAGCCACCATGTATTTTGCCCATTACATACAGCAAGTGAAGTGGCCCAGTCAGGACAACATTCCTGAGCTGTATCCTTTTTTTCAGAAGCAGAAATGTGGACTCAAGTTTCTGCAGAGTCTCTTACCATGCAATACTTTATTCACAGGTATAACAACACAGGACATAGGTCTTGTGGAGTAATGGCAAAATTCTGCCTACCTATGTCCACTATATGCCAAGCATTGTTCTTGGCATTTGGAAACTTCAGGGTACAAAACAACCAAAATGCCCTGCTCTTTGAAATCTATATTCTAACCAAAGGTATAAGACACATTAGGCTTTCAGCCATATACAGCTCCTGGTACTTTACATTTCCTAACTGAATTCCCACCCTCTATTTTTTCCCTCTGACCAGGGAAGCCCAAGCATTTGTGGAGAAGTACGAAGGAGCCTTGGGGAAAGGGAAAGGCAAGCACCTCTATGCCTACAGGATGCTGATGGCTAAGGTGTGTGATGCCGGGTAGCAAACTTGGGAGGGTCTACTCAGCATGGGATGTGGGACCACACCATTTGTGCCCGGCTACCCCAGAACTCTGAAGGTGAGGTC
Source organism: Orientallactaga sibirica (assembly GCA_036365145.1). Lineage (NCBI taxonomy): Eukaryota > Metazoa > Chordata > Mammalia > Rodentia > Dipodidae > Orientallactaga > Orientallactaga sibirica. Next base: position 39,806,440 of record JAEOAD010000011.1, on the reverse strand, counting down.
TAGTAGACCATTTTGAGTTCTCCAGGGATAGGAACCAACTGCACCCTGTCAAATGTTCCCCACTTACTCCTCTCCAGTGAAAAAGCTCACAGAATAAATGAAATGAAAACAACTGGGATTTTGTTTTCCAACACTCAAGTCAGGACATGTAGGCTGGCAAAGACCCAGTCAAGCTATGGGGTTGTCAGGGTCATGTGGATGACAAGCAGAATGATGTCATAACCTGGGCTTCAGATTCAATCAAGGGTAATGAGAATCTTACTACAGTGTTATTTTTCACAGGAGTGAAGTCCCCTCTGATCTGAAAATCTACCATTTTCACTCAGTTCTTGTATGTTTCAGGGCTTTTATATAATGAACCATCATTTTAAATGATGGTGAAATCATGAAAGTTCTAGCCTCTCCTTTTTATCTTTGTTTTTCAAAAATGTTTCAGGGACTGGAGAGATGGCTTAGTGATTAAGGTGCTTGCCTGCATAATCAAAGAACCCAGGTTCAATTCCCCATGACCCATGTAAGACAGATGCACAAGGTGGCACATGCATCTGGAGTTCATTAGTAGTGGCCAAAAGCCCTGGTGTGCCCATTCTCTCTCTTTCTCCCTCTTTCTCCCTCTTTCTCTCTCTTCCTCCCTTTCTCTCTCTCTGGAGAGGGGGGGAATAAATAAATTTTAAAAATGTTTTGGGTTGGAGAAATGGCTCAGGACTTAAGGCACTTGCTTGTAAAACCTAATGACCAGGGTTTGATTTCCCAATACGTACATAAAGCCAGATGCACAAAATGGCACATGTATTTGGAATTCATTTTCAGTGGCTGGAGGCCCTGGCTGGAAACCCATTCTCTCTCTCTCTCTTTCTCTCTCTCTGCTTGCAAATAAATTAATTACATATAAAAATTTTCCTCTTGTTATGTTTTTTATATACATTGTTTTGAAAATATTTTATTTATTTATTTGAGAGAGAGAGAAAAAGGCAGATAGAGAGAAAGAATGGGTGTGCCAAGGCCTCTAGCCACTACAAATGCACTCCAGATACATGTGCCACCTTGTGCATCTAGCTTACATGAGTCCTGGGGAATCAAACCTGAGTCCTTTAGATTTGTAGGCAAGCGCCTTAACCACTAAGCCATCTCTCCAGCCCAACAAGTTTTTAAAATTTATTTATTTGTGTGTGTGTGAGAGAGAGAAAGAGAAAGAGAGAGAGAGAGAGAGAAAGAGAGAGAAGAGCATGGATGTGCCAGGGCCTCTTGCCAGTGCTAACAAACTCCAGAAACATCCTTAGACTTTGCAGGCAAGTACCTTAACCGCTAAACCACTTCTCCAACCCTGAAGGTAGATTTTTTTTTTAATTTACTGACAACTTCCTTAATTGTAGACAATATCCCATGGTACGTCTCTCCCTTCCTCCACTTTCCCCTTTGAAACTCCACTCTCCATCATATCCCCTCCCCCTTCCAATCAGTTTGTCTTTTCTTTTTTTTTTCAATATATTTTACTTATTTATTTGAGAGAGAGAAAGAGGGAGAGAGAGAGAATGGGCATGCCAGGGCATCCAGCCACTGGAGATGAACTCCAGACACATGCGCCCCCTTGTGGATCTGGCTTATTTGGGTCCTGGAGAATCAAACAGGGATCCTCTGGCTTTCACGTAAATACCTTAACCGCTAAGCCATCTCTCCAGCCCCCAGTCTGTCTTTTATTTTGATGTCATCATCTTTTCTTCCTATTATGACGGTCTTGTGTAGGTAGTGTGAGGCACTGCGAGGTCATGGATATCCAGGCTATTTTGTGTTGTAAGGAGTCCTACCCTTCCTTTGGCTCTTACATTCTTTCTGCCACCTCTTCCGCAATGGACCCTGAGCCTTGGAAGGTGTGATAGAGATGTTGCAGTGCGGAACACTCCTCTGTCCCATCTTCCCAGCACCATGGTACCTTCTGAGTCTTCCCAAGGTCACCACCATCTGAAAAGAGAAGTTTCTCTAACTGAAAGTGAGAGTAGCATTAATATATGGGTGTGGACATTAAGAGAAGTGCTTACTGGGCTGTTTGGTGAGCATAGTATATACATTTAGCCAGACACCAGTAATGTTATACCCCTAGGGCTCATGACTGCCCCTGTTGTAGGTTTTCAGTATCAGGGATGTATTCCCTCCCATGGAGTGGGCCTCTAGTCCAATCAGTAGGTTGTTGGTTTCCCCATAACAGCCATGCCACTATTGTACCTGTTGGCTCATTTGGCCTGGCTGGCCAAATTTAAAGCTTTCAGTGTTCTCTGTTGAGTATCTTCACTGGTGTTTTTTCTCTCTCCTATTGAACTGCACGTAGTGTAGCCTTTTCCAGCTTTCTGTCAGCTGGTCCACATGAAGGAGGCTTTCAGCTAGGTTCCAGCAGGATTTCTCAGTGACTTTGCAGCCCAAGTATGTGGAGTCTTCAGCAATAGGGTCTTACCGTCTATTCCTTGTGGGAAACTAAGGGCCTTGGCAATGGCCTATAATGTTTTGGGCGTATATGTGACCTCCCTGGCCAACAACTCACTGAAAGATATCCCATCCCTGGCACTGAAAATTTTTTAGTAACAATCTATTGCTTCTGAGGTGTTCCATTGTCCAGAAAAGTAGGTTTCCATATGACTTATTTATATCCTCTTAGATTTTGATTAGCCCTCCCTCCACTTTTCCTTTACTCAATCTCTTCCCCCATTAATCTGTTCTTCTACTTACATATATACAATACCATCAAATTAAGTCCCCCCTCCCTTTCTATTCCCTTCATATCCTCTTTCTAGCTTACTAGCTTCTGCTACTGAGTTTTATTCCTACTCATATAGAAGTCCAATCATTTGTAGCTAGGATCCACATATGAGAGAGAACATGTGACGTTTGGCTTTCTGGACCTGGGTTACCTCACTAAGTATAATCCTTTCCAGATCCATCCATTTTCCTGCACATTTCATAACTTCATTTTTCTTTACTGCTGAGTAGAACTCCATTGTGTAAATGTGCCACATCTTCATTATCCACTCATCAGTTGAAGGACATCTAGGCTGGTTCCATTTCCCAGCTATTGTGAATAGAGTGGCACTAAACATGGTCGAGCAAGTATCTCTAAGGTAGTGAGACGAGTCCTTAGTATATATGCCTAGGAGCGGTATAGCTGGGTCATATGGTAAATCGATTTTTAGCTGTCTCAGGAACTTGCACACTGATTTCCACAATGGCTGGACCAGATTGCATTCCCACCAACAGTGTAGAAGGGTTCCTCTTTTTCCGCATCCTCACCAGCATTTATGGTCATTTGTTTTCATGATGGTAGCCAGTGTGACAGGAGTGAGATGGAATCTCAATGTTGTTTTAATCTGCATTTTCCTGATGACTAGGGATGTAGAACATTTTTTTAGCTGTTTATATGCCATCTGTATTTCTTCTTCTGAGAACTTTCTATTTAGTTCCATATCCCACTTTTTAATTGGGTTGTTTGATTTCTTATTATTTAATTTTTTGAGTTCTTTGTATATTCTAGATATTAATCCTCTGTCAGATGTATAGCTGGCAAAGATTTTCTCCCATTCTATAGGTTGCCTCTTTGCTCTATTCACAGTGTCCTTAGCTGTACAAAAGCTTTGTAATTTCCTGAAGTCCCAGCAGTTGATCTGTGGTTTTATTTCCTGAGCAATTGGGGTTATATTCAGAAAGTCTTTGCCAAGACCAGTATGTTGAAGGGTTTCTCCTACTTTTTTTTAATTATTAATTTTTTATTGACACCTTCTATATTTACATACAAAAAACTTATGATATTTCCCCCCGTGCCCTCCCCCCATTCCACTTTAGAACACCAATCTCCATCATATCCCCTCCCTCTCTCCATTAGTCTTTCTTTTAATTTGATTTCATTATCTTTTTCTTCTATTTTGAGGGTCTTGCGATGGTATTGCTAGGCACTGCAAGGTCATGGATATCGAGGCCAATTTCTGTCTGGGCAGTTGCATTGTAAGAAGTCATACCCTTCCATTCTACCCGCCCCCTCTTCCACAATGGTCCCTGAGCCTTGGAGGGTGTGACAGAGGTGTTTCAGTGCTGGGCACTCCTCCATCCCTTCTTCTCAGCACTATGTTGCCTTTTGGTGATCCCAGTGGTCATCGCCATCTGAAAAGAGAAGCTTCTCTAACCAGAAGTGAGAGTAGCGTTAATATGTGAACATGCACATTAAGTGTAGTGCCCCCGGGGCAGCTTGGTGGGAATAATATATACATTTAGTGAGACAAGAGCAGGCTTTATACCCCTAAGGCTCATGACCTCACCTGCCATAGACTTTTGTTTAGGTTTTTCAGTACCAGGCATGTATTCTCTCCCGTAGAGAGGGCCTTCAGTCCAATTATGGAGCAGTTGGTTACCCCAAGAGTAGACATGCCACTATTGCACCCGTTCAGTCATTGGGCCTGTATGGCCAAACTTGAATATTCAGTGTCCACTGTTTTCACTGCTGATGACTTCTGTCTCCCATATGGCTGCATGCAGTGCAGCTTTTTCCAGCTTTCAGTTGGCTGGTCTAAAGGGAGAAGGTTTTCTGCTCCGCACCAGCTTGCTTTCTCAGTGGCCTTGCCTCTCAGGCAAGAGATGTCTTCAGCAATAGGGTCTTATTATCTGTTTCTCAAGGGAAACCAAGGGCTTTGGCAAAAGCCTTTAATGTTTTGGAAACTACCAGGACCTCCTTGGCCAACAACTCACTGGAAGGTATCCCATCCCAGGCACTGAAAATTTTCTAGTAACAGTCTACAGCTTCTAGATGTGCCATTATTCAAATAAGTAGGTTTACATAAGTCTTATTCACAATATCTTGAATTTAGGTTGACACTCCCCCTGCCCTTCTTTTACGCATTCTCTTCCCATGGCCTTGCTTAGGCCATTCCCCTCCCTGTAATCTGTTCTTTTTCCTTGAGCAGTTCTGAAGGTAGATGATTTTTAACAACACAAACATAAGTGGCTGAAGAATTGAGCCTGGGCTGGCAGGCTTTACAAGCAAGTTCCATTAAATACTGAGCTATTTTTTCATCCCCTATTTATGGTTTTTACATAGCCTTTTATGAGCTTGATCTGAATTTGTGTGTATGGACATATGCATGTATGTTGCCTGGTAGAGTCAATGTTAGGCCTGTGTTTATTATATATTAGTAAATGAAGACAACTATCTACTTCTTGTTCTATGTCAGTTTTTGGAACATGACTACTTATTGTTTGAAAATTCTACCTTTTTTTTGTTTTGTTTTTGTTTTTGTTTTTGTTTTTGAGGTAGGGTTTCACTCTGGTCCAGGCTGACCTGGAATTAACTATGTAGTCTCAGGGTGGCCTCGAACTCACGGCAATCCTCTCACCTCTGCCTCCCAAGTGCTGGGATTAAAGGCGTGCGCCACCATGCCCGGCTGAAAATTCTACCTTTACGGAATTGTTTGATATATTTTTTTTCTCTATGCTTTCTGCTGGTGTTGAAGGGTTAACTTATTCTTGCCACCAATTTATCATTTGTACTCTCCACACTTGATCATTTCAGGAAATTTTTCCTATATATTAATCAATGATATTAGCATATGGTAACCATTATTTGAAACCTTGTTACTATACACAACTGGAAAGCAATGGCATAACAAGTAACCCAGTTCCTAGGCCAGCTGCTCTGGTCACAGCCCTGGGGAAAGGACTCGGAGTCTTCTGCTCATGTCCTAATCTAGCTTTCTGATTCTCCCTGAACCAGTGAAAGATGGCCAGGCATGGTGGCTCATGCTTATAATCCCAACACCCAGGATGTTGAGCCATGAAAATCACTATGAGTATAAGCCCATCCTGGGAGACATAGTATAGTCCAAGACCACTTGAGCTACATATAGAGACTCTCAACACCCCAAACCCAACACACACACTCACATATATGGGGGAGTGGGGGGGCACTTCAATGACCAGCTTCTCCCTGGCCTTTCCCTGCCTCTGCCTGTATTCAGGTGATCACTTTCAGGACAAGATGCTCACAACCCTGAGGTACACTCAGTGGTTGCCAAGTGGGAACTCAACCTTGCAAGCCTATATTTTATACTGATTTTATCAGCACCCTAACAGGAGATCATCTCTCAGGGGAGAACCCATATTAATAAAGTTCATGATATGCTATAAAGAGCCAGATGCTGGATTATTCATTTATAAGAAGAAGACAGTGGTGGTGTAAGAAATGGAACACTCTAAGTCTGCAGCAGCAGGCAGTTGATTTAGTTATATGAGAAACTAAAAACAAAATATGCTCAGCCCGGATGATCTGCGAGTGCTGTCTGCAAGCAAATCTACATGGGCAGACCAATAAGCTGAAGACTGTTTGAGCACAGAATCAGATGAATCAGCGAGGCTGCAGCACATCTATGTCTGTTGCCAGCCTCTCCCCACATCCTTCCAGATCTTTGCCATTCTTTTTCTTTTTTTATGAACATACTGTGCATGGATGCATCATATATTGGTACCATCTTTTCCCTTCTTCCTGCCCCCATTCCACTAGGGGCCCTCCTCAGTGGGGTTGCTGGTATTCCCCATGGGGTTGTGGGTTATGTTGTGAGAACAGCAGTCAATTATTGGGGGGAGGCAATGCCTCTGGGCATGACATCTCAACCTGTGGCTCTTACAATCTTTCTGCCCCCTCTTCCGTAAAATTCCCTAAGCCTTGATGGATGTGTTTCAAGTCTACTGTAGTGATGAGCTCTTAGAAGCTTCTGGAGTTCTGTTTTGGTATGTGTTGAGTATCCTCAGAGACTGTCTCCTTCACCCTGGTGCTAAATGGCAAGCTCCCCATGGAAGCAGCACTCTTGCTTGTCTCCCCACTTCCCCTGTGCTTTCATCTGGGCCTTGGCTGAAATGTAAGGGGTAGATTATTTCCTCTGGTCTCGATATCTTATGAAAAAGAAAATCAGAGAATGAAGTCAACATAGGTTAAATTGGATAAGTGTTATTAATTTAGGGAGATTTTGATGGATGTATCCCCCTTTTAGCCAAAGACTAGTGGGTGCTTGACATTGGAGAGCATAACCTTCATTTCCATAGGATTAAGACCTGGTTTCCAGTTTCAGACATGAATTCCTTTCCACTGAGCAGATCTCTTAGAAATGTCTGTGAGTTTGTATCTGGGTCTTTTGTTCTTTTGGTTCTTTTGATTCCTTTGATCTACTATGTTTGCATTAGTGCCATACTCTTTATTATGGCCCTTTTATTCTTTTTTTAAAAAATATTCTATTTATTGGGCTGGAGAAATGGCTTATTGGTTAAGGAATTTGCCTGCAAAGCCAAAGGATCTCAGTTTGATTCCCCAGAACCCAGGTAAACCAGATGCACAGGGTGGCGTATGCATCTGGAGTTCATTTGCCATGGCTGGAGGCCCTGGCATGCACATTCTCTCTCTCTCCTCTCTCAAATAAATAATATTTTTAAAATATTCTATTTATTGATTTGCAACAGAGACAGAAGAAGGGAAAGAGAGAGAATGAGTGAGTATGGGTGCACCAGGACTTTTAGTCACTGCAAACCAACTCCAGATGCATGAGCTACTTTGTGCATCTGGCTTTACATAGGTACTGGGGAATCAAACCTGGGTCATTAGGCTTTGCAGGCAAGTGCCTTAACTGCTGAGCCATGTCTCCAGCCCTACTATGGCTCTTTTAAAACTATTTATTGACAGCTTCCACAAAATATACCATGATCATAATCCATTCTCCCTTTTCCTCCTCCCAACCCCCTTCCACTGAATCCCTTCTTCTTTCCGTCTAGTCTTCTATGTGATGTCATCATTGTTTTTCTTGTTATGCAGATCTTGTGTAGGTAGCAGCAGCCACTGTGAGGTCATGAATATCAAGGCCATTTTGTGTCTGGAATTCAGTATTGTAAGCAATTCTCCCCTTCCTTTAGCTCTTACATTCTCCACCTCCTCTTCCCCAATGGTCCCTGAGCCTTGGAGGGTGTATAGAGATGTCTCACGTAGTGCTGAACACTCCACTTCACTTCTCAGCACTATGGTGACCTTTGAGTCACCCCAGTAGTCACCACCATCTGAAAAGAGAAGCTTATCTAACCAAAAGTGAGAATAGCTGGGCATGGTGGCACACGCCTTTAATCCCAGCACTTGGGAGGCAGAGGTAGGAGGATCACTGTGAGTTCAAGGCCACCCTGAGACTACATAGTGAATTCCAGATCAGCCTGGGCTAGAGTGAGACCCTACCTCAAAAAAGAAAAATAAGAAAAACAAAACAAAAGTGAGAATAGCATTAATATATGGGCATAAACAAAAGTGCTCACAGGGCATGTTGGTGGGCATAAAATATGCATTTAGCCAGACAACAGTAGTTGTTACTCCCCTAGGGCTTATGACCTCCCCAGCCATAGGCTTTTGACCAGGTTTTTGTGCCAGGCATGTATTCCTTCGTGTGGAGTGGGCCTCCAATCCAATCAGAGAGCAATTAGTTTCCTCCATAACAGACATGTCACAATTGCACCAATTGGCCTGCTTGGCCTAGCTGGCTAGCCATAAAACTTGCAGGATCCACTGCTGGTTAACACCACTGATGACTTCTCTCTTCCAAAGGCTTCATGCAGCATAGCTCTTTCCAACATCCTGACAGCTGGTCCACAGGAAGGAGGTTTCCAGCTCAGCTCCAGCTTGATTTCTCAGTGACCTGCAGCCCAAGTATATGGAGCCTTCAACAATAGGGTCTTACCACGATGGCAATGTCCTATAATACTTTGGGGCCATCAGGGTCCCCTATGGCCAACAACTCACTGAAGGTATCCCATCCCTGGCACTGAAAATTTTCCAATAACAATCAGTGGAAGGAGGTCGGGAGGGGGAAAAGGAAGCATGGTCATGTTATATTTTATCCATGTCCATAGGATACTTCTGCCCAAACTCCTTTTTTAACATATATATTATATTACATATTACATTATATTATATTATATTATATTATTATTGGCTAGCAAAGAAGTAGGTTTCCATGGCTTATTCATAGCATCTTACATTTTGATTAACGTGCTCCCACCCTTCCTTTTCTCCATCCCTTCTCCTGATCCCACTTAGACCATTCCACCCCCAGTAATCTGACCCTCTGCTTACTTTTATTGTGGCTCTCTTATTATATGGTGTTATTTGCAAGCAGAGAGAGATAGAGATAATAGAGACAGGAAGAGAGAATGGACTCACCAGGGCCTCCAGGTGCTGCAAACGAACTCCAGATGCATGTGCAACTTTGTGCATCTGGCTTTATGTGGACACTGGAGAATTGAACTCAGATTCTTAGGCTTTGCAGGCAAGCATCTTAACCACTGAGCCATCTCTCCAGCCCTGTTGTTTGCTTTTGGGGGGTAGGGTCTTGCTCTAGCCCAGGATGATTTAGAATTCACTATGTAGTCTCAGACTGGCCTTGAACTCACAGCAATCTTCCTACCTCAGCCTGTGGAGTGCTGGGATTAAAGGCGTGCGCCACCACACCTGGCTATTGTTGTTTTGAGGTAGAATTTCACTGTAGCCCAGGCTGGTCTTGAACTCATAGTGATAATCCTATATCTGCCTCCCAGGTGCTAGGATTAAAGGTATGTGCCACCATGCCTGGTTTTTATGGCTTTTGAAATCAGATATAGTCATACGTCCAAAACTATTCTTTTTTCTCAGGATTACTATATGGGGTAGTTTGTGCTTTCATATGAATTCAATATTGTTTTTTAAATATTTAATTTTTATTTATTTATAATATTTTACTTATTTATTTATTTATTTATTTATTCATTTGAGAGAGAGAGAATGAGACAGATGGAGGGAGAATGGGCATGCCAGGGCCTCTAGCCACTGCAAACTCCAGACAAATATGCTGCCTAACATATCTGGCTTTATGTGAGTACTGGGGAATCAAACCTGGGTCCTTAGGCATTTCAGGCAAGTGTCTTAACCTCTGAGCCATCTCTCCAGCCTCAAGATTGTTGCCTGAAGAAAAGCAACTGCACTTGAATTTTTGTTACTGGTTTGTTGTTTCATTGATTCTGTATTGGGGGGGGGGGTTGTTTTGAAGCAGAAGCTCACTCTCTGTAGCCCAGACTGACTTGAAACTCACTCTGTAGCCCAGGCTGGCCTCAAACTCATGGCGATCCTCCTACTTCAGCTTCCCAAGTGCTAGCATTAGAGGTGTGTACCACCACACCTGGTGTTATTGTTCTTATAGTTTCTATTTCATTAATTTCTGTCTTGATCTTATTATTTCTTTCCACCTACTGAGTTTGGGTTTGGCTTGTTCTTAGAACTCTCTGATTTTTGTTTGGTTGTTTTTAGTTTTTGAGATAGGGTCTTACTCCAGCCTAAGTAAACCTGGAACTCACTTTTTAACCCAGGTTGGGCCTTTAACTCACAGTGTGAGTTAAACTACTTTAGCCTCCTTAGTGCTGGTGTTATAGACATGAGCCACCACACCCAGCTTCTCTTGGATTTTTAAAAATATTTTTATTTATTTATAGCCAGGTGACCCACAGCTTTAATCCTAGCACTCAGGAGGCAGAGATAGGAGGATCCATGTGAATTTGAGGCCAGTCTGAGATTACATAGTGAATTCCAGGTCAGCCTGGGCTAGAGTAAGACCCTACCTCTAAAAAAACAAAAAAAATTTTTTTATTTAGTTATAAGCAGAGGAGGGGGAAAAAAGAGAATAAGAGTGCTAGGGCCTCTTGCCACTGCAAATGAACGCCATGTGCCACTTTGTGCATCTAGCTTTACATGGATACTGGGGAATCAAACCCAGACTGTTAAGCTTTGCAAGCAAGTGTAGTGGCTAGAGGCCCTGGCATGCCTATTCTCTCTCTCTCCCTCTCTCTCTCTCTCTCTCTCTCCTTCCCCCTCATGTAAGTATTTATAGCTACAAACTTCCCTCAGGACTGCTTTCATTATATCCCATAGGTTTTGGAAGGTTCTGATTTTATTTTCATTCAATTTTAGGAATGTTATTCTTGATTTCTTCAGTGACCCGTTCACCTTGCAACAATGTGTTTGTTATTCAATCTCCATGAGTTTGTGTATGTTCTGTAGATTCTCTTGCTGTTTATTTCTAGTTTTATTCCAGTGTGGTCAGAGACACACAAGAAATAATTTCAGTTTCATTTTTAATACCTGTTTTATATACCGTAATATGATCTGTTTGAGAGAAAGTTCCATGGGCTTCTGAGAAGAACGCATATTCTTCAGTGTTTGAACAATTACTCTGTAGATATCTGTTAGGTCTATTTATTCCGTGATGTCATTTAACTCAGATGTTTCTGTTGGCTTTTTGTCTATAGATCAGAGTGAGGCTTTGGTGCTATTCCATACTGCTGTGTTGGAGTTGAAAATCTGTGCCTTTACATCTAGAAAAATTTGTTTTATGAGGATGGGTGTACTTGTGTTCAGTGCATGTGTGTTTAGAACTATAATGTCTTCTGGATGGATTTTACTCAGTCAGTATGAAGTAACCTTCTTCATCTATCCTAATTTTAATTTAAAGTACATTTTGTCAGATATTAAAATAGCCACAGGGCTGGAGAGATGGCTTAGCGGTTAGGCATTTGCCTGCAAAGCCAAAGGATCCCGGTTTGATTCTCCAGGACCCACATAAGCCAGATGCACAAGAGGGCGCATGCATCTGCAGTTTGTTTGCAGTGGCTGGAGGCCCTGGCATGCCCATTCTCTCTCTTTCTCTCAGCAGCACCTGCTTGTTTCTAGTTCCATTTGCTTGGAATGTTTTTTCCATCCTTTTACCCTAAAGTGGTATTTTATCTGTCTTTGATGGTCAAGATTGGTTCTTGGAGTCAACAAATAGATGGATCCTGTTCTTTAATCTAATCTACTAGTCTATGACTTTTTTTGGGGGGGGGGGAGGTAGAGTCTCGCTCTAGCCCAGGCTGACCTGAAATTCACTATGTAGTATTAGGCTAACCTTGAACTCACAGTTTCTCCTACTTTGGACTCTCGAATGCAAGGATTAAAGGCATGTGCCACCCAGCTGTCTGTGACTTTTGATTAGGAATTTAGACCATTCAATTCAGAGTCATCATTGAAAGTTGTGTATTAATTCTTACAAGTTTGTTAACTTTTGTAGTGTTTAGTGTTTTTTCTTATCCTCATTTGTTTAACTACTGTTGTAGTGTGGTTTCTTTCCTTGTCACCTCATGGATGTATTTATCTATCTCCTCGGTCTGAAGGATCCCTTCAAATATCTTCTGAAGGGGTTGTTTTGTGGTCATGAATGTCCTTAGCCTGTTTTATTATAAAAAAGTTTTCTGAGGCTGGGAAGATGGCTCAGTGGTTAAAGGCATTTGCTTTCAAAGCTGGCTGGCCCAGGTTAGATTCCCCAGTACCCATGTAAAGCCAGATGCATGATGTGGCACAACCATCTGAAGTTTGTTTGCAGTGGCAAGAGACCCTGGCATGCCCATTCTTTTCTCTTCTCTCTCTCTCATAAATAAATAATTTTTTGTGCTTCGTTTTTGGAGGTAGGGTCTCACTGTAGCTCAGGCTGACCTGTAGTCTCAGGGTGGCCTCGAACTCACGGTGATCCTCTTACCTCTGCCTCCCGAGTACTGGGATTAAAGGCATGTGCCACCAGACTTGACATGTGTTTCCTTTTTTAAATATTATTTATTTATTTACTTATTTATTTATTTATTTATTTAGAGAGGATTCCCTGAATCTTTCCCCACTTGCTGCTGCTCTTGGTAACTTTTGTTTCTTTCTTCTTTTCTTTTCTTTTTTTTTTTTTAGTTTTCCAAGGTAGGGTCTTACTCTAGCTCAGGCTGACCTGGAATTCACTATGTAGTCTCAGGGTGGCCTTGATCTTTCTATGATCCTCCTACCTCTGCCTCCCGAGTGCTGTGATTAAAGGCGTGTACCACCACGCCCAGCTTTTTTTTTGTGGGGGGGGTTCAAAGTAGAGTCTCATTCTAGTCCAGGTGACCTGGAATTCACTCTGTAGTCTCAGGGTGGCCTCGAATTCACCAGAATCCATCTACCTCTGCCTCCTGAGTGCTGGGATTAAGGGTGTGCACTACCACACCCTGCTAACTCGTCTTTCTCTTTAAAATGTCTGCTACTGCTGGGCATGGTGGCACACTCCTTTAATCACAGCACTCGGGAGGCAGAGTTTGGAGGATCGCTGTGAGTTCAAGGTCACCCTGAGACTACGTAGTGAATTCCAGGTCAGCCTGAGCTAGAACAAGACCCTACCTCAAAAAAAAAAAAAAAAAATGTCTGCTACTGAGAACACAGTACTGATTTTCTGAGGCTCCGTGTCTTAAGTGTGGCACCAATCACTCACTCTTACTGGGACGGAGGGCTCCCCAGATTTGCCAATCCCTCCAGAATACACACTGTATTTTTCTTGCTCTACTTTTTCAAGTTTTCTATTTTACTTTGACAAACATTCTTGGCGATCACCCATCTCTTCTACTAGCTGCTGTCCAGCTTTCCTCAGTTTACTCCATGGAGAGTCTAGCAAACCATGCCCATATGTCATCTCCCATCTTGGATCTCTACTTTTAGTGTGTGTGTGTGTGTGTGTGTGTGTGGTTTTTTTTTTTTCGAGGTAGGGTCTCACTCCGGCCCAGGCTGACCTGCAATTCACTATGTAGTCTCAGGGTGGCCTTGAACGCACGGCGATCCTCCTACCTCTGCCTCCCAAGTGCTGGGATTAAAGGCGTGAGCCACCACTCCCAGCTTTACTTTTTATTTTCCTTGTTTTGTTTTTTGAGATAAGGTCTTGTTGTATGACATAGGTTGTCATTCAACACATGATCCTACTACCTCTGCCTCTCTAGTGCTGGGATAACTGACATTGCGAACATGTGCAGCTAAGGTGTTTGTTTGTTTTTTAATCCCAAATGGATCTGTTTACAAGGGTGGGTTGGTGGAGACCCTCTCCTGGGATAATAAATAAATCAACCCCCAGACATCAAACAGTTACACTGATTTCCAGTTGCTATAACTAAATGTTGCACTGGAGACAGACCCATGTGTATTTGTCAGCTTTCTAACACTATTACAAATATCCGAGAGAGGGCTGGACATGGCTCAGTGGTTAAGGCTCTTGCCTGCAAAGCCTAACGATCCAAGTTCGGTTCCCCAGTATCCACGTAAAGCCAGATGCACAAAGTGGTACATGCTTCTGGAGTTTATTTGCAGTGCCTAGAGGCTCTTGGGCACTTGCGTGCTCTCTCTCTTTCTATCTCCTTACAAATAAATTTTTTAAAAAAATTTTAATACCTGAAGGGAAATAGAGAGATGGTTTAGCAGTTAAGGCAGTTAAGGTATTGTAGCAGATAGCTTGAGGTTTGCTGAGATGAACTTCCAAACCAGCACAGTTATGAAGGAAGGGATATTTATTGAAGCTTACAGATCCAGGGGAAGTTCCATAATGGCAGAAGAAGCTGGCCCCCTTTTAAAGGACCAAGCAGAGAAAGAAAAAGCCAAAAGCCACAACCATATAGCACACTTTAGCAACTCCAGCTAAGTACACTTTGCATATTTTTAGATTGGAATTTCAAACCCGCCACACCTTAAGATCTGCAGTGACACCTCCTCCAGCCAGATGGCTGCAGATCCAAACTACAAACTAATAAAACAATGAGTATGTTGGGGCTATTCAAACTACCATAGGTATGTTGTAGTCAGGTTTGCATTGCTGTCAGAAAACACCCAAGCAAGAGCAGCTTGTGAACAAAAAGAGTTTATTTTGGCTTACAGGCTTGAGGGGAAGCTCCATGATGGCAGGGGAAAACAATGGCATGAGCAGAGGGTGGACATTACCTCCTGATCAATATCAGATGGACAACAGAAACAGGAAAGTGTTCCAAACACTGGCAAGGAGGAGCGGCTATAATACCCATAAGCTCACCCCCAACAATAACTGCCTCCAGGAATTGTTAATTCCTAAATCTCTCAGCTAAGAACTTAGCATTCAGAATACCTAAGTTTATGGGGGACACCTGAATCAAACCACCACATTCCACCCCTGGTCCCCATAAACATACATGATGTCAAATGCAATGCATTCATCAAACTTTAAAAGACCCCATAGCTTTTAATCAATCCCAATGATATTCAAACATTTCCATAGTCCAAGATCTTTAAACGGAGCCATAATACCAAAATATACTGCAAAAGATGGCATTGGGCATAGCAAAGAAAATATTCAACCAATAGAAGATTTAAACCAACCAGGGCAAATATCAAACTCTGTAGCTCCAAGTCCAACAATTCTAGGCAGTGACATATCTCCAAGTCTGGTAATTCTAACCAGCAACAAGTCTCTGGAGTTACAATTCCACCCCTTTCTGTTGTCCCAATGCAGGTCACCTGGCCAAATCTCAATGGTTGTAATCTCTCATACAACTGCAGTTGAACAGGCAAAAGTTTTGGCCCAAAGATTTCATTTTTTTTGGGGGGGGGGTTCGAGGTAGGGTCTCACTCTAGCTCAGGCTGACCTGGAATTCACTATGTAGTCTCAGGGTGGCCTTGAACTCTTGGCGATCCTCCAACCTCTGCCTCCCAAGTGCTGGGATTAAAGGCATGTGCCACCACGCCCAGCCAAGATTTCATTTTTTCTGTGCCATATCCCTCTGCTCACACCAGTCCATTTCTACACAATGCAACCCTGCACAACTTCTCAGATCACAACCATAACAGCAAGCCTCTCACACAAACTACTTCTAGCCCAGTCCAGGTAAAGCTCTTTCTCACCCTCATAAGCCAAACCTCACAGTCTACAGTTCTTATTGCATTCAGGTCTTTCAACTCTGACCAGAGTAGTCCATCAAGCTGTACTTGCAGCACTGCAAGTCATCTCTTAGGCCAAGGTTTCAAATCTTTCCACATTCCTCTCAAAAATCAACTCCAAAGGGCCAAAAGCCACACACTCAGGTGTCTAGCAGCAATGACACCACTTCTCAGTAGCAACTTTACTGTTTCAGTCAGGTTCACATTGCTGTCAGAAAACAGCCAAGCAAGAGCAACTTGTGGGGGAAAGAGGGGAACTTATTTTGGCTTATAGACTCAAGGAGAAGCTCCATGATGGCAGGGGAAATGATGACATGAGCAGAGGCTGGATATCACCTCCTGGCCAACATCAGATGGACAACAGCAAAAGCAGAGTGTGCCAAACACAGGCAAGGGGACAGTGGCTATAACACCCATAAGCCCACCCCCAACAATACACTGCCTCCAGGAGGTGTTAATTACCAAATCTCCATCAGCTGGGAACCTAACATTCAGAGTACCTAAGTTTATGAGGAACACCTGAATCAAACTACCACAAGGTGATTGCCTGTGAAGCCTAAGGACCCAAGTTTGATTCCCCAGTACTCACATAAGCCAGATGTACAAGGTGGCACATGGGTCTGGAGTTTGTTTGCAGTGGCTAGAAGCCCTGGGGTGCCCATTCTCTCTATCTGCCTCTCTTTTTCTCAAATATATACCTGAAGGGGGGCTGGAGAGATAGTCTAGTGGTTAAGGCACTTGCCAGCAAAGCCAAAGGACCCAGGTTTAATTCCCCAGTACCCATGTAAAACCAGATGAACATGGTGGCACATGTGTTTGGAGTTTGTTTGCAGTGGCTGGAGGCACTTGTGTGCCCATTCTCTCTCTCTCTCTCTCTCTGTATCTCTATCTCTATCTTGCTCTCTGTCTCTCTCTGCTTGCAAATAAATAAATAAAATATTTTTAAAGATACCTGAGAAAATCAACTTAAAAAGAAAAAAAAGGGCTGGAGAGATGGCTTAGTGGTTAAGGCACATGCCTGCAAAGCCTAAGGACCCCAGTTTGATTCTCCAGGTCCCACGTAAGCCAGATGCACAAGGGGGCACACATGTCTGGAGTTCGTTTGTAGTGGCTAAAGGCCCTGGTGTGCCCATTCTCACTCTCCCTCTCTCTCTCTTTCCCTCTCTCTGTCTCAAACAAATAAATAAAGAAATAAGTAAAAATAAAATCTTTTTTAAAAAAGAAAAAAAAACACTTTTGACTCACAGTTTTGGAGATTCCATCACAGGAGTGGTTAGCCTGCTGCCTTGGGCCATGATGAGGGTTAAGCTGGAACCGCACAGCAAAGCAACACTGCTCACTTCATGACCAAAATACAGAAAGAGAAAGGAAAATGACCACACATGGTGGTACGTGTCTGTAATCTCAGCACTCAGGAGGCTGAGGCAGGAGGATCTTGAGATCCATAAAGCCCAGGTTACATCACAAGGCCTGTCTCAGAGAGAAGGGAGGGAGGGAGAGGGAAGGAAAGGAAAGAGGAGAAAAAAGAGAAGGAAGGGAGGGAAGAAGGGAGCAAAGGAGGCTAGAGTCTTCCTGTTCCCTTTGGACATACTCCCAATAACCTGAAGACCTCCCACTAGGCCTGACCTGCTAATATCTCAACCTGCCAGTGACACCACTCGAGGGAACAAACCCTGAACAAGAGCCTTTGAGTACATTCAAGATACAAACTAGAGTGCTATGCAGAAGGGCTTTCAGAAAAGCAAGGTTGTCGATTTCCCAAGGAAGGATAGGCAGAGATGGATTGAGATCTCCAAAACACTTCTACTAGCTTCATAGCTTAGCAACACTTTCTATCAGAATAAGGTACTTGGCTGTCTGCCAAGTGAAAATATGAGAGCTATGGCTGGGGAGATAATTTAGTCAGAAGAGTACTTGCATGAGTACCTAAATCCAATCCCCAAAAATCCACATAACAAAGCCAGGCACAGTGGCTTATGCTTGTTATACCAGTGCCAACAAGGCAGAGAAAGGTGGGTCAGCCAGTCTATCCCACTAGGTAAGCACCAAGCCAATGAAAAATCCTGTCTCAAAAAAAAAAAAAAAAAAGTGGGGCTGGAGAGATGGCTAAGTGATTAAAGCACTTGCCCACAAAACCTAATGACCCAGGCCCAATTGCCCAATACCCACATAAAGCCAGATGCACAAAGTGGAGCATGCACCTGGAGTTTGTTTGCAGGAGCAAGAGGCCCTGGTGTACCTATTCTTTCTAGTGCATGCTCTCTCTCTCTTTCCTTACAAATTAATAAATAAAATAAAAGTGGACAGCACCTGAGGAATGACACCTGATATTGTCCTTAAGCCTCCACATGCACATAAACATACATGCATGTGCTCCCATACACACACACACACACACACACACACACACACACGTGAGAGTGCGTGAATGAGAGTTGTGGGGTAGGAAGATGGCTCTGCAGTTAGAGACACTTGCTTGCAAAGCCTAATGGCCAAATTTTAATTCCCCAGCACCCACATAAAGTGGCTCATGTATCTCAAATTAGTTGGCAACAGCAAGAGGCCCTGGTTTGCCCATTTTGTGTGTGTGTGTGTGTGTGTGTGTGTGTGTGTGTGTGTCAAATAAATAAATATATATATTCTTGAAAAAGAATGAGAGTTGGAAATTTTCTTTCCCTTGAATTATTTGTTTGTTTGTTTTGCGTGTGCCCATATGCATGCAGATGCACACGGTGTGTATGTGGAGACCAGAGGACAGTCTTGGGTGTCATTCCTCAGAAACACTATCTTTCTTTTCGTGGTTGTTGTTGACATAGGATCTCTCACTGGCCTGTAGCTCACTGTATTTAGGCTTGACTAGTTGAACAACAAGCCTCAGGGATCCACCTGTCTCTGCACCCATAGTGCTGAGATTACAACACGCACCACCACACCCAGCTTTTTTTTGATGTGGGTCATGTTCGCACAATAAGCACTTCACAGACCGAGGTATCTCCCTAGCCCCAGGTTTTTGTTTTAACATGAAGAGGAGTATGCCAGAAGTTACTAGCCCAATTTGCTTTTCTAAGTATACACAGAATTTCTAAATTCATGTCTGAACTGTCCCAATCTGAGCTGCCAGCAGCACTATAGATAAATGTGAAGTGTTGCTGTGGGCAGCTTCTCCCCATGTCCTTTCATGCATCCCACTATGCCCCCAGTGCTCCAGGTCAAAAGGTAACTTACTAAGAGCTTTGCCTGTTTCATTTCAGAAATGGATCAAGTTTAAAAGGGACTTTGCTAATTTCAAGACTCAATGTATTCCCTGGGAAATGAAGATCAAGGACATTGAAAGTGAGTGTTTTGATATCACTGTTTGTTAGTTGATTTGAAGTCTTTCAAGGGCTTCGAGTATGCTCTTGACCTTCTGACTAGACTATTTCATAGCTTCTGCCGTATGAGAAAAACAATGGGTTTGGGGCATGTATAGAACCCACATTTCAGTCCAGCTTCCTGTGTGGAACCTTAGGTAGCTCACTTAATACCACAGGACCTCAGGTTATTTATCTGGAAAAAGAAACTGGAGACCAGGATGTTCATTCTACAGACTGATGTGACACCCAGAGTCCACTGCACACACAGCACTTGGTGGTACCACTTTCCCCATCCGCACATTTCTATTCACTCTTTTTTCCCCCTCAGGTCACTTTGGTTCTTCAGTGGCATCGTACTTCATCTTTCTCCGATGGATGTATGGAGTTAACCTCGTTCTTTTTGGCTTGATATTTGGTCTAGTCATTATCCCAGAGGTACGAAAAGAATTTCCTTTATGTTAAGATAATATTGAGGCCTTACCACCATCTTCATTTACACTTCTAAAATACCCTCTTTTTTATTTATTTTTTTAAATTATTGACAACTTCCATAATTATAAACAATAAACCATGATAATTCCCCCCCACTTTCCCCTTCACAACTCCACTCTCCATCATATCCCCTCCCCCTCTTAGGTGTCAGGATTGTAGGCATGCACCACAATACTCGCTTTGTTTTAAATTCTATATTCGTATCAATTTCTCAGGCTATGTTTCTGACTAAATGGATAGTACATGGAGTGGAGCGATGATGGCTCCATGGTTTAGAATACTTCCCGTGCAAGCATGAGGGCCCGAGGAGGCTGAGAGACTGCTCAAATTCAAATCTCTAGGACCAATATACACCGCTGTGTGTGGCCACACACATCTGTAACCCCAGTCCCATAGGGGAGCAGAGACTCTAACAGAAGAACTGGCAGAATAAATAAATAAATAAACAGTAAGCCTCCAGGATCAATAAGAAAATGTTGAGTCAAGTAATAATGAGCAAAAAAGTGACAGAGTGGGATGCCCAATATTCCACTCTGGCCACCACAGGCAAGCACACCCTGCCACATGGGCATATACACCACACACCACGTTAAACACACACATAAACAAAATAATATTAATAATAATAGACAGTTCAGTTTTCTACCTTTCATCTGACCTGAGAAGAGTGGAAAATTAATATAATCATGTTTTGTTTTTTATCTTTGAAAACAAGAGAAGTAGGCAAAACTAAGCAAAAACTGAGTAAACTATAAGGAAATAGTTATCATAAGCTGAAATATATCTTGAGGTAGAAAAATAAAATTGTTCTGGAGGGGAGTATTCAAGGTATAACAAAGTCCTAGTGATTTTGTTTTTTTAAATATATAATTAAGTAGTTAATTTTCATTATGACTTTGGTAGTTTGAATAGATGGTCCCCAATATATTCAGTGTTTTATTAGTTTGTAGTCTGCATCTGCAGCCACCTGGCTGGAGGCAATGTCACTGGGTAGATGTTAGGGTCCGGCCCTAAGGTGTGGTGGTGGGTTTGAGATTTCAATCTAAAGATATGCAAAGTGTGCCTAGCTGGAGTTCCTGAGGGGTGCTATGCTGTGTGGCTTTTGGCTTGTGGCTTTTCTTTCTCTGTGTTTGGTACTGTAAAGGCAGGCCAACTTCTTCTGCCATTATGGAACTTTCCCTGGATCTGTAAGATTCAATAAATCCCTTCCTCCATAACTGTGCCTGGTCTGGAAGTTCATCTCAGCGAACCTGAAGCTAGCTGAAATATATCTTGAGGTAGAAAAAGAATATTGTTCTGGAGGGGAGTATTCAAGGTATTACAAAGTCCTAGTGATTTTTTTTTTTTTTTTTTTTTTTTTTTGTGAGGTAGGGTCTTACTCTGGTCCAGGCTGACCTGGAATTCACTATGTAGTCTCAGGGTGGCCTCGAACTCTCGGCGATCCTCCTACCTCTGCCTCCCGAGTGCTGGGATTAAAGGCGTGCACCACCATGCCCAGCTTGTTTTTTTAAATATATAATTAAGTAGTTAATTTTCATTATGACCAACTGCATATATGTGTTATATATGCTACTTTATGTGCAACATATTTCCCAACAAGAGTATAAATTAAAACTATACAAGAGCTGAAGAGATGGTTCAGCAATTAAGGAGCTTGCTTACCAAGTTCAATTCCCTAGTACCCATGTATAGCCAAATGCACAAAGTAGCACACGCATCTGGAGTTTGTTGGCAGGGGATAAACACCCTGGCATCTCTCTATCTCTCTGTCTCCCCCCACACACACACCAGATGTGGTGGTGCTCAGGAGGCAAAGGTAGGAGGATCACTGTGAGTTCAAGAGCAGCCTGAGACTGCATAGTGAATTTCAGATCAGCTTGGACTACAGCAAGACCCTACCTCAAAAAAGGAAGAAGAAAGAAATAAAGAAAGAAAGAAAGAAAGAAAGAAAGAAAGAAAGAAAGAAAGAAAGAAAAGAAAAGAAAGAAAAAAAGAAAAGAAAAGAAAAGGAAGGAAGAGGAAGGAAGGAAGGAAGGAAGGAAGGAAGGAAGGAAGGAAGGAAGGAAGGAAGGAAGGAAGGAAGGAAGGGAGGAAGGAAGAGAGAGAGAAAGAAGAGAGGGAGAAGGGTGAGAAGGATTGGGTTTGGTGGCACATGTCTGTAACCCTAGTACTTGGGAAGCAGAGGCAGGAGGATTACTGTGAGTTCAAGGCTAATCTGAGACTACAGAGAATGTTCCAGGTCAGCCTGGGCTAGAGTGAGACACTACCTCAAAAAGTAAAAATAAAAGTAAAGTGAACGGAAATTACCTGATATTATGAGCCCACAAATTAATAAGCAAATATAACTTAAGTAGTAAAATACTAAAACCTATGTGACAAAAATTAAGAGCAACATCATATGTCCCTTCTACTACTTTTCATTATTATGTTTTTGAAATGTCTACTTCATACAATAAATTCATAAAATTAAATATCTCTTATATTTCATACGAAAATAAATTTTAAATAAAATTTTAGTCTGCAAATATGATTGTAGAATCCCCTAATATCCACTTGTACTACCCAAAACTAACATTAATTGAAAAAGTATAGTGAGATAGCTATAGTCACTTTAAATAGACAAACATCAGCCGGGCATGGTGGCGCACTCCATTAATCCAGCACTCGGGAGGCAGAGGTAGGAGGATCACCATGAGTTCAAGGCCACCCTAAGACTACATAGTTAATTCCAGGTCAGCTTGGCCAGAGTGAGACCCTTACTCAAAAAAACAAAAAAAAAGGGCTGGAGAGATGGCTTAGCAGTTAAGCACTTGCCTGTGAAGCCTAAGGACCCCAGTTCGAGGCTCAATTCTCCAGGACACATGTAAGCCAGATGCACAAGGTGGCACACACATATGGAGTTCGTTTGCAGTGGCTGGAGGCCCTGGCATGCCTGTTCTCTCTCTTTCTCTCTACCTGACTATTTCTGTATCTCTCTCAAATAAATAAATAATATTTAATAAATAAATAAATAAATAAATAAATAAATAAATAAATAAATAAACAAAAATCAAACATCAGTGGCTCAATGTCCTCCCTGGGAAATGAAGATCAAGGACATAGAAAGTGTGTGCTATGGCCAGGCATGGTGGCACACACCTTTAATCCCAGCACTTACTTGGGAGGCAGAGCTAAGAGGATTGCTATGAGTTCAAGGCCACCTTGCTTGGGACTACAGAGTGAATTCCAGGTCAGCCTAGGCTAGAGTGAGACCTGCCTTGAAAAAATAACTTTAAAAAGTGATGTCAGGGCTGGAGAGATGGCTTAGGGGTTAAGGCGCCTGCCTCCTAAGCCTAAGAACACAGGTTCCAATCTCCAGCGGTTTCAATCTCCAGGCCCCACATTTAGCCAGATGCAAAGTGACGCAAGGGCGCAATGCCGCACTTGACCACAAGGAGGCGCACACATCTGGATTTCGTTCACAGCAGCTGAGAGACTGCTGGTGCGCCCATCTATGTCTCCCTCTCACTCTCTGTCTGTCTCTCTCTGTGTCTCTCTCCAAAAATAAATAAAAAATAATTTTAAAAAATGTAAGCCAGGAGTGGTGGCACACGTCTTTAATCCCAGCACTCGGGAGGCAGAGGTAGGAGGATCGCCGTAAGTTCAAGGCCACCCTGAGACTACATAGTTAATTCCAGGTCAGCCTGGGCCAGAGTGAGACCCTACCTCGAAAAACAAAAAAATTTTTTTAAGTGATGTCAGAGCCGGGTGTGGTGGCACACACCTTTAATCCCAGCACTTGGGAGGCAGAGAGGTAGGAAGATCACCGTGAGTTCAAGGCCACCCTGAGACTACATAGTTAATTCCAAGTCAGCCTGGACCAGAGAGAAGCCCTACCTTGAAAAACCAAAAATAAAAATAATAAAATAAATAAAAAATAAATAAACAAATAAATAAGTGGTGTCAGTTTTTTAGTTGGATTGGCTTTTGAAGGGCTTCGATTTTGTGTTTGGCCTTCTGATTAATTATTTCTGGTGTTTTTTTTTTTTTTTTTAAGGCTGGTCAAGTGAAGCAGTGGGAGTGAAGAAGGAAATTATTTTTATTATAATTATTTTAACCAGGCATGGTGGTGCACACCTTTAATCCCAGCAATTGGGAGGCTGAGGTAGGAGAATTGCTGTGAGTTCAAGGTCAGCCTGAGACTAATTTCAGGTCAACCTAGACTAGAGCAAGATCCTACCTCAAAAAAAAAAAAAAAAAAAAAAAAAAACGCTGGAGAGATGGCTTAGTGGTTAAGACATTTGTCTACAAAGCCAAAGGACCTTGGTTCAATTCCCCAGGACCCACGTAAGCCAGATGCACAAGGTGGCGCATGCATCTGGAGTTGGTTTGCAGGGCGGGAAGCCTGGGACACCCATTCTCTCTCCCTCCCTCTCTCACTCTCAAATAAATAAATAAATAAAAAGTGTTTTATAATAAATGTATTATATCATTATTGCTTTATGACAGAAGGACTTGATCTTAAATAATATTAAGATAAATAATTAGACAAAATATACAGAGAATTCAGAAATAGCTGAAAGGAGTTATATCACTATCTAGTAGTCATCTTTGGGTTGTGAAAGTAATATGTAATATTTAAAATGTTGTTCTGAACGTTTCACATTTTCTACAATGCACTTTTTTGTTGGTTTGGTTTGGTTTGGTTTGGTTTGGTTTGGTTTGGTTTGGTTTGGTTTGGTTTGGTTTGGTTTGGTTTGGTTTGGTTTGGTTTGGTTTGGTTTGGTTTGGTTTCTGAGGCAGGATATCAATTTAACCCAGACTGACCTGGAACTCACTCTGTAGCCCCAGACTAAAGGCATTCACCACCATGCCCAAGGTCAGCCTGGGCTACAGCAAAACCCTACATCCAGGGCAGGGGAGGAGGTGATGGAATTAGGAACATGAGTAATTTTATTTAAGGAAGAAAATCAGGGTCTACTCTTCTGATACAGCAAGTATTAGTCAGTTCATATATGCCACTATATGCTCACATTTCCTCCCTCAGACTTCTGTTATTCTGTCCCTACACAAGGTACTGATGGGCATGCCCTATGGAAGTATTCCCAGGAAGACTGTGCCTAGGGCTGAGGAAGAGAAAGCCATGGATTTTTCTGTCCTTTGGGATTTTGAGGTACAATTGCCGATATGTCAATGTACGCCCAGTTTTGTGATTATAAGGTGAAAGGTTACATAGACAAACATTGTATTTAATTGTTGAAAAACAAGTGCTTTAATCAAGTAAGATTTCAGCATGAGACAAAATGCTTTCTCCATCCCACTTACTTCTATGTTAACCAACACACTTGTCAGAACCTTCTACCTCTCCTCCTTGCCTAGGTCAAACAATCTCTATTTCCTTTGCTGCCAGAGTGAATTTTTTTCTTTTTAAAAAATATTTTATTATTTACTTATTAGAGAGAGAGAAAGAAAGAGAATAGGCATGCGAGGGCCTCTAGCCACCGCAGATGAATTCCAGATGCATGCACCACCTTGTGCATCTAGCTTACATGGGAGTGGAAAATCGAACCTGGGTCCTTAGGCTTTGTAGGCAAGCGCCTTAACCGTTAAGTCATCTCTCTAGCCCTCTTTTTTGTTTTGTTTTAGTTTTTATTTGAGGTAGTGTCTCACTCTACTCCAGGCTGACCTGGAACTCACTCTGTAGTCCCAAGCTGGCCTCCAACTCATGGTCATCCTCCTAGCTCTATCTCCCAAGTGCTGGGATTAAAGGCGTGCACCACCACACCTGGCTCAGAGTGAACTTCCTTTTTTTTCTTTTTTCTTTTCTTTTTTCTTTTTTTTGGTTTTTTGAGGTCTCACTCTGGCCCAGGCTGACCTGGAATTCACTGTGTAGTCTCAGGGTGGCCTTGAACTCATGGCGATCCTCCTACCTCTGCCTCCCAAGTGCTGGGATTAAAGGTGTGCACCACCACACCCAGCCCACAGAGTGAACTTTCTAAAATGCACATCTAAGTCTGTCGCTCTCCTACCTCAGCTATTCATTGCTTCACTTCCCAATGGCATTAAAGCCACTGTCCTTCACTGGGTTTACAGAAGGACTATTTGCCACCTGGGGCTTCACATCCCAAGCCTGTGTTTAAGACCTCACACTTCAATGCTCCCATATTATCAAAGTTTAGGAAAACCTTTGAACACATGCCAGCCACACCTTCAATGCCTCACTGCCTTGCTTATGGTTCTTGCCAATGCTCTTCAATCCTTTTTGAGTTCCTACTCTCACACCCACTGGTCTGACGCTTCTAGGTTCATAGGTAGTATGGTATGCCCATGCCACATGGGCAAGGTGCTGCCCACAACAGGCCACCAGGACTGGCATTCTCAGTCAAATTTAGATCCCCTCAGAAATGTGTGGCAGGGGCTGGAGAGATAGATGGTTTAGCAGTTAAGGTGCTTGTCTGCAAAGCCAAAGGACCCAGGTTCAATTCCCCAGAACCCTCATTAAGCCAGATGCACAAGGTGGCGCAAGCATCTGGAGTTCATTTGCAGTGGCTGAAGGCCCTGGCACACCTATTCCCTCTTTTTTCTCTCTCTCTTTCAAACAAATAAAAATAAAATAAAGTTTAAAAAAAAAAAAGAAATGGGGGCTGGAGAGATGGCTTACTGGCTAAGGTGCTTGACTATGAAGCCTAAGAATCCCGGTTCGATTCCCCAGGAACCACATAAGTCAGATGCACAAGGTAGCGCATGCATCTGGAGTTCATTTGCTCTGGCTGGAGACCCTAACGTGACCATTCTCTCTATATATATATGTCTGCCTCTCTCTCTCTCTCTCTCTGATTCTCTCTCAAATAAATAAATAAAAATAAAATATTTTTTAAAAAAAGAAAGAAATGGGACTGGAGAGATGGCTTAGCAGTTAAGTTACTTCCCTGTAAAGCCTAAGGGCCCAGGTTCAATTCCCCAGAACACACGTAAGCCAGATGTACAAGGTAGTGCATGCATCTGGAGTTCATTGGCAGTGGCTAGAGGCTCTGGCACACCCATTCTCTTTCTCTCTCTCTCTCTGCCTCCTTCATGCTTTCAAATAAATAAATTTAAATTTAAAAAAAACTAAAGAAAGAAAGAAAGAAAGAAAGAAAGAAAGAAAGAAAGAAAGAAAGAAATATGTGGCAGCAAGTTGAAATAATTTCCCAAGGAACCAACCACATTGTTACTAGGCTTTCCTTTGTTTCACCCAATGATCCCTGTTGAAATACCCTACCTATAAAACCCAGGCTGAATTCGTTCAACAGCAATCCTTTGCGCTATATTCAGCAAGGACATTTAGTGTATTCATTGCACCTAAGGCCGTACACTTAAAAGCCAAAATAAAAGAAAACAAAGTTTGAAGTTCCGATTACACTGTGAACTTTATCATATGCATTTGTCTTGAGAAGTTTTGAAATACTGAGGAAGTCACAAACTCCTAATCTACCACTGGTGTTAAGACCTCAGGGATAGAATAAGATAATATGTGAGCTATATGTGTAGAAGTACATGTGCATGGGCTGGTTCTCTCACTCTCTCTCCTGTATCTCCACTCTGTGCAATGGAAGAATAAAGAGAGTGAAGAGGGATTACAAAAGGACCCTGGATGTGCTCTGGAGACACTGGAGGGACAGGGTGAAAGGAAGAACTGGAATATTCAGGAATTTTCCTTCCACCCTGCAGACTCCAGTAAAAACTCTGAGACAGAAGTCTCTGATAGAATGAGAGTCATTACCATCTGCTCTAAGCTTACAAACCCAGAGACTTTGGATTTCTGTCCTACAGGGCTACATCAAGTATTCTGCTCTCTTCTATGGCTACTACAACAACCAAAGGACCATTGGGTGGCTGAGGTACAGGCTGCCCATGGCTTACTTTATGGTGGGGGTCAGCGTGTTTGGATACAGCCTGATGATTGTCATTAGATCGTAAGTACGACTGTCTCATTTATACATTTTGACTTTTCTTCACTCAAACAGCTCACTCCTCTGACTCCTCTCTTCTTACATACTTTCTAGTGGTGCAATTAGAGGAAAAACAAAGAAACAAATATAGCAAGCAAATGCAAATTATGATGTGTGGTATAAAAGGCAAACCGGGTAATATGGGAAGGTCTGGAAAATAGGATAAAGACTCCTTTGGATGAAGCTGAGAAAAGTCAGCCACGGTGAAAGTTTGAGACACATTGTTTTAAACAGAAAAGGAACTTATCAAAGACTCAAAGACAAATGATCCTGGTGGTCCTATCAAGATAGTCTATCCAGTCATCCAAACTGTCAAAAGGTCAGTGTGGCTTAAACGGAATATAGGACCTGGTGAAGTGAGGCTGGAGGTTTGCAAGGGCCATTTCTGCTTTGGTCCAAGGCTCAGCTTCCTAAGAAAAAAGAGTGTAGGGGCTGGAGAGATTGCTCAGTGGTTAAGGTGCTTGCTTGCAATGCCTAACAACTGGGGTTCGATTCCCCAGTACCCACATAAAACCAGATGCACAAAGTGGGGCATGAATCTGGAGTTCATTTGCAGTGGCTGGAGGCCCTGGTGTCCCCAGTCTCTCTGTCTGTTTCTTACAAATAAATAAATAATTATTTTTAAAAAGAGAGAGAAAAGCTGGCTGTCGTGGTGCACACCTTTAATCCCAGCACTTGGGAGGCAGAGGTAGGAGGATAGCCATGAGTTCAAGGCCACCCTAAGACTACATAGTGAATTCTAGGTCAGCCTGAGCTAGAGTGAAACCCTACCTCAAAAAAACCAAAATAGTATAGAAGTTGTCAATAAAAAAATAATAATTTTTTAAAAAGAAATGAAAATTAAGCTTTAAAAAAAACAAAATATTTCAGATGGCGATGGCCACTGGGATGACCCAAAAGGCAACATAGTGCTGAGAAGAAGGGATAAAGGAGTGCCCAGCACTGAAACACCTCTGTCACACCCTCCAAGGCTCAGGGACCATTGCGGAAGAGGGGGCGGATAGAATGGAAGAGCCAAAGGAAGGGTATGACCTCTTACAATGCAACTGCCCAGACAGAAATTGGCCTCGATATCCATGACCTTGCAGTGCCTAGCAATACTCCGCAAGACCCTCAAAATAGAAGAAAAAGATGATGTCATCAAATTAAAAGACAGACTAATGGAGAGAGGGAGGGGATATGGTGGAGACTGGAGTTCTAAAGTGGAATGGGGGGAGGGGAGGGAAATATCAGGTGGGTTTTTTGTATGTAAGTATAAAAGTCAATAAAAAACAATAATTTTTAAAAACCCTAAATAAATAAATAAATAAATAAATAAATTTATGCTCAGTGTGGTAGCACACTCCTTTAATCCCAGCACTGGGGATGCTGAGTGCCTGGGAGCATACAGAGCCTGAGACAGATAGGATGACACAGAGGGACTTTCAGCCAAGTTTGCTTAAGAAAAGAATGAATGAACCCAGTGGTTCTACCAACCTCCTAGGGCAGGGCAGGGGAACTTACCAAGCTCAATACATATGCTCTGTGCAAGAAAATATACTTAAAAGGACACATTTCCTTCTGAGAATAGACTCCCTGTGGAGTTCTCAGTCTGCATATGCTAGTGAGTCATGCTGAAGGACAAGGACAATCAAGTGCAAGGACAGAAAACATGGTCAAGTGTCCTGCATCCTGAAGGCTCCTCCTCCGACAACATAGATACTTACAGGGAAAGTTGAATTTGAGGGGAAAGGTACTTTGGCTAGAAATCAAAGTTGTCCTGGCTAAAATTCCTCACTAGCTTATCTCCTCATTGAATGTTGGCTGCTACCTGTTTGTCTGCTACCTGCACCCAAGACTGACTTGGACCAAGGTTTTTTTGGGATGATCAGAAGAATGGGGTAGCCGTAATAACAATGACACTTGCCTTCCAGGATGGCCAGCAATACCCAGGGGAGTACCAGCGAGGGAGAGAGCGAAAACTTCACATTCAGCTTCAAAATGTTCACCAGCTGGGATTACCTGATTGGGAATTCCGAGACTGCTGACAACAAATATGCCTCCATCACCACCAGCTTCAAGGTAGGTCCCCCTGATCACTTCCCATAACCCTTGGGGGACTCTGGTCCCTGTGGCCACTGGGAAACTTTCTGCCAATTAGGTGATAGCATAAATACCTTGGAGTAGGTAACACTGCTCTCAGAAACTATAGATTGTTACAGGAAAATCCTAGTGCCAGGGGTGGGATATATCCCCAGGGTGGTTGGTCAGGGAGGCCCCCAAATGGTATAGGCTACTGCCAAGGGTCTTGGCACCAGAACTAGATGGTAAACACGAATGCTAAAGACACCCCATGCTTCAGTTGTAGACCACAGAGAAATCAAGCTGGAAAAGAGGTGGAAGCCTCCTTCCTACTGGCTAACTGCCAAAAAAGTGCTATCCAGACAATGGGGGAGAAAAGTCATCAAGTGTTACCCAGGGGTTAATCCACCCTATATGTTATACAACAGAGCAGCCAGGCAAGGTGTGGCCACTAGTACAATAATGGCATGACAGTTTAGGAGGTAAACAACTGTTCTGTGAGAGGGAGTTCAGGTCTGATACTGAAAACCTAGTCGAAAGCCTATAGCTCAGAAAACTGTGGGAGTGGGGAGTTACTATAGTTGTTTGACCCAGTGGACATGTTGTACCTACCAAATTGCCCTCTAAATATTAGTTATATTACGTATAAATTTTTGTTGTTCTTTTTGCAGTAGGGTCTCTCTCTAGCCCAGGCTGACCTGGAATTCACTCTGTAGTCCCAGGTTGGCCTCGAAATCACAGCTGTCCTCCTACCTCTGCCTCCCGAGTGCTGGGATTAAAGGTGTGCACCACTACACCCCACGTTATATTATGTTTATACTCATAGATTAGTGCTGCTCTCACCTTTGGTCAAAAAAACAATAATAATGGTAATAATAAATACATAAGATAAAAAGAACAAGGAATGTGAATCAAAAGACAATGCATGGAAAGAAATTGTTTAGTACTGTGTCTGACACATGGCAAGTATTCAATAAATCCCACCTTTCATTATTCCAAAATACTCAGACACTGAAATAATAATAACAATAAAATATATACATATTTATTCACATAATAAGTATGTTTATATCTAATAAAAATAAATTAATATATATATTTATTTATAGAAAATGATTCAATTCTCACAGGATACAGGACATTATGTCACCACCTCTGTATTATTTGCTAAAATACAGAAAGTATTTTCAGGGAACCACACTTGGGTTCCTGACCCAATATATTCACATCTCATTTTTCACATGCTAAGGAATCAATAGTGGATGAACAGGAGAGTAACAAAGAAGAAAATATCCATCTGACGAGATTTCTTCGTGTCCTGGCCAACTTTCTCATTATCTGCTGTTTGTGTGGAAGTGGGTACCTCATTTACTTTGTGGTCAAGCGATCTCAGGAATTCTCCAAAATGAAGAATGTCAGCTGGTACCAAAGGAATGAGGTAAGAAGGACATCTTGGGCTGGAGGGATGGCTTAGCGGTTAAGGCGTTTGCCTGCAAAGCCAAGGGACCCAGGTTTGATTCCCCAGACCCACGTAAGCCAGATGCACAAGGGGGTGCACACGTCTGGAGTTCATTTGCAGTAGCTGGAGGCCCTGGCGTGCCCATTCTCTCTCTCCTCTTTCACTCTGTCAAACAAATAAATAAATAAAAATAAAATATTTTTAAAAAAATTTTTAGGACATCTTAATGAAGCCAAGATGAGGGAAAGACTGATATCCCTGTTCTTAGGCCATTCAGCAGAATTCCTGAAAGTCTGGATTATACAACATGTTTTAAAATGTGAAATGAAAGCCGGGCGTGGTGGTGCACACCTTTAATCCCAGCACTCAGGAGACAGAAGTAGGAGGATTGCTGTGAGTTCAAGGCCACCCTGAGACTACATTAGTGATTTCCAGGTCAGCCCGGGCTAGAGCAAGACCCTACCTTGAAAAACCAAAAAAAAAAAAAAAAAAGTGTAATGATATTACTTTCTGGTCAAGCTGCATGAACATCTTGAATAGAGTTATCTGTTTTTGGTCTCTGGGGGCTAGCATTTGTAACTATGTAAAGGTGTGCTGTATTGGTATTTTGATCAACTGGATAATCAGTTGTCCTTTAATGCAATTTCTTTTTTTATTTTATTTTATTTTTTTGATTTTCGAAGTAGGGTTTCACTCTAGCTCAGGCTGACCTGGAATTCACTATGTCATCTCAGGATGGCCTCAAATTCACAGCGATCCTCCTACCTCTGTCTCCTGAGTACTGGGGTTAAAGATGTGTGCCACCACACCCGGCTCAATTGTCCTATAACACCAGGCTTTGTGGTGATATGTTGAATCAGAAATCTCTTTGAGGAATTTGATATCTGTGGTGCTCACCTTAATATATATCCTTCTAGTAGAAATGCCTTCTTATATAAGGCCAAAAAAAAAAAAAAAGTTGGATGATGCTCTATTTTTTTTCCATTTTAAGAGATTTGTTCCTTTTGCAAAAAGAATTTTATTCTTCTTTGAAACCCAGTAATTTTACTAGGATATATCTCAGTGTTGGTCAATCTAGGTTGGTATGAGAACAGTGTATACCTTTTTTTTTAATATTTTAAGAAATCATATCTTGTTTTCCATTTAAAAAATGAGTTATTGAATTATGGTTTTTACACGTTGTTCTGGGGGCTGGAAAGATGGCTTAGCAGTTAAAGGTCCTTGCTTGCAAAGCCTGACAGCCTGGGTCCAAGTCCCCAGTTTTCATGCAAAGCCAGATGCAAAGTGGTGAATGTGTCTGGAGTTCATGTGCAGTGACAGGAGGCCTTGGTGTGCCCATTCTCATTCTCTCTCTCTCCCTCTCTCATAAATAAATAAAAATATTTTTAAAATAAATAAATTTTGTTCTGTAACCTTGTTTGAGTTTTGTTTAGGAACTCCTTTTATTCTTATGTGGAATCCTTTTTGTCTATCTCTAAAAGATTTCAGTTTCCCTAAAATTGTTTGTAAAATATTTTTATTGGGGAAGTGCATGAAGCAATTTCCGGAATCAGCTGCGCAGAGAGCACCGGCAGCCCTGTAGGGTGGGACAAGCATTCAGTTTCCTTGGTTATGGGTATTTGTTCCCGCTCTTTCCAGGGAGGAAAGGGAAAACTGATTTTGTGAAGGATATATACCTGGAGTGAGGTATTCCAGGACCAAGTGTTCTTAAGGGAGGCCCAAGATGTTAGAAAGATTAGAACTCACGTACTTGTTGGCAGGTTTGATTCCCCAGTTACCACGAAAAGCTAGATGCATAATGTGGCGCATTAGCCTGGATGTTCATTTGTAGCAGCAAGATACCTTGGACCACCCAAACTGTCTGTGTCTTTGAAATAAACTTTTTTGGTTTTTGTTTTTCGAGGTAGGGTTTCACTCTAGCTCAGGCTGACTGGGAATTCACTCTGTAGTCAGGCTGGCCTCCAACTCATGGCGATCCTCCTACCTCCGCCTCCCCAGTGCTGGGATTAAAGGCATATGCCCTGCTTGAAATAAACATTTTTAAAAAAATTAATGTGGGTCTGGAGAGATGGCTGAGAGGTTAAGGTGTTTGCCTCTGAAGCCAGCAGACCAAGGTTTAATTCTCCAGTACCCATGTAATTCAGATGTACATGGTAGCACATGCATCTGCAGTTCATTTGCAGTGGCTAGAGGCCCTAGTGCACCCCTCCACCCTCTCAAAAATAAAAATAAAGAATATTGGGCGGGAGGGATGGCTTAGTGGTTAAGGCACATGCCTGTGAAGCCTCAGGACCCCGGTTCGATTCTCCAGGTCCCACATTAGCCAGATGCACATGGTGGCGCATGTGTCTGGAGTTCATTTTCAGTGGCTAGAGGCCCTGGCGCACCCATTCTCACTCTCTCTCTCTCACTCTCTCTCTGTCACTAATAAATAAATAAAAATAAAATCTTTTTTAAAAATTAAAAATAAATAAAAATAAAGAATATTGAAAAAAATTTTATTGGTCAGGTGTGATGTCACAAGCCTTTAATCCCAGCATTTGGGAGGCAGAGGTAGGAGGATTGCTGTGAGTTCGAGGCCAACCTGGGACTACAGAGTGAGTTCCAAGTAAGCCTGGGCTAGAGTTACACCCTACCTCATAAAAACCAAAAGAACAGGGCTGAAGAGATGGTTTAGCAGTGAAGGCACCTGCCTGCAAATCCTAAGAACACCCATTCAAAACTCCAGGTCCCACGTTTAGCCAGACACAAAAATGACACAAGCACACAATGTCACACATGCGCACAAGGGGTCGCACGCATCTGGAGTTCGTTCACAGTGACTGAGAGGCTGCTGGCACACCCATTCTCTCTCTCTCTGTCTCTCTCAAAAAATATTTAAAAAAAAAAAGAATAAATAAATAAAAATATGTTCTTTTTATTTGAGAGAGAGAGAGAGATGGTTAGGCACACCAGAGCTTCTTGCTGCTGCAAGCAATTCCAGATGCATTTGCCAGTTGTGTACCTGGCTTTACATGAGTACTAGGGAACTGAATGCAGGCCTGCAGTATTTGCAAGCAAGTCCTTTAACCACTAAGCTATCTCCCCAGCCCCTTTCTTTTAAATTCTTAACCTCGGGCTGGAGAGATGGCTTAGAGATTAAGGCGCCTGCCTCCTAAGCCTAAGAACACTGGTTCCAATCTCCAGCGGTTCCAATCTCCAGGTTCCACGTTTAGCCAGATGCAAAGTGACGCAAGGGCGCAATGTCACACTTGACCACAAGGGGGCGCACGCATCCTCAGCAGCTGAGACACTGCTGGCGTGCCCATCTCTGTTTTCGTCTCGCTCTTGCTCTCTCCCTGTCTCTCTCTGTGTCTCTCTCCAAAAAAATAAAAAATAAAAATAAATAAATAAATAAATTCTTTTTGTTTGTTTGTTTGTTTGTTTTTTGTTTTTGTTTTTTTTGGTTTTTCGAGGTAGGGTCTCACTCTGGCCCAGGCTGACCTGGAACTAACTATGTAGTCTCAGGGTGGCCTCGAACTCCTGGCGATCCTCCTACCTCTGCCTCCCGAGTGCTGGGATTAAAGGCGTGCGCCACCACGCCCAGCTCTAAATAAATAAATTCTTAACCTCTTTGACTTTATCTTTTTTTTAAGTAGAAACTTTGTATGGACACAACATGTGTTGGTAACATCATTTCCCTCCTCCCTTATCTTTTGTTTTTATCTTTTGTTTTTAAAGCTTTCCTTTTCATATTTTATTTCTTTGACATTATTGCTGTGTTTGTTTTCCTTGTAGTCCTTTTAGTTATATCCTTCCATTTTAATGTGTTTCTCCTTAATTTCTTATTCTTTGCTGACTCTTGTCACCTTATTTTTTTCTTGTACATGTGTATAGTTATTTTGTGACCTGTAACTCTTCTTAACATATTTCAACTTTTTGTTGTTGTTGTTGTTTTGTTTTGTTTTCGAGTTAGGATCTCACTCTGGTTCAGGCTGACCTAGAATTCATTCTGTAGTCTCAGGGTGAGTCTCGAACTCACGGTGGTCCTCCTACCTCTGCCACCCAAGTGCTGGGATTAAAGGTGTGTGCCACCATGCCTGGCATCAACATTTTTAAAATATTTTTATTTATTTATTTACTTACTTAAATTATTTATTTGAGAGAAAAAGTATGGTGTACAAGGGCCTCTTACTGCTACAAACTAACTCCAGATGTGTTCCACTTTGGTACATGAGTACTGGGAAATTAAACCCAGACCAGCAAGCTTTGCAAGTAAGTACTTTAACCATTGAGGCATCTTGACAGCCTCTCAACTTGTTTTTAAATACTAGAGCGTAATTTTGAATTTTTGTGGTTCTGGGGGTCAAATTAGGTAGCCAAGTACGATTACTGATGCAGATAACGCCATTCTTCCCAATTTCTCAGGTGGAGATTGTGATGTCTCTGCTTGGGATGTTTTGTCCTCCTCTGTTTGAAACCATCGCCGCCCTGGAGAATTACCACCCCCGCATTGGGCTGAAGTGGCAGCTCGGCCGCATCTTTGCGCTCTTCCTGGGAAACCTCTACACGTTCCTCTTGGCCCTGATGGATGATGTCCAACTCAAGGTAAAAGCTACAATCTCAACCAATGCCTAGTGTCCACCGTTTTCCCTTTCTATATGTAATAATTTCATTATGTATAATTTATTTTGATTAAATAATGGCTGGAAGTTTAGATAGGAAAATTAAAAAGAAATATCTGGAGTCTCGACCTAAAGACCATGGCTCATAACATTTCCCTATAATTCTTCCTTGTCTTTTTTTTACATCAGGAAATTTTTAGAAGGTTCTAAGCAAAAGTGAGTAGCTCGGGTCCTTAGCAGCCATCTCTGACTTCTACCCTCATCTATGGTCCCACCCTCTTGAGTCTCATATGGTCTCCCTGAAAAATAATCATCTCTTGCATTTTTTAATTGGTTTTTGGGGATAGGATCTCGCTCTAGCCCAGGCTGACCTGGAATTCACTATGTAGTCTCAGGGTGGCCTTGAAGTCACGGTGATCCTTCTACCTGTGCCTCCTCAGTGCTAGGAGTAAAGGCGTGCGTGCGTCACCACGCTCAGCTTGTCTCTTGCCTTTCTAGATGTCACTGACACTGAGAAAGTTTCCTCTTTTTTTTCAAGGTAGGGTCTCACTCTAGCTCAGGCTGATCTGGAATTCACTACGTAGTCTCAGGGTGGTCTCAAACTCATGGCATGCGTCACCATGCCCGGCTGAGAAAGTCTCCTCTGTTTCTCCATAATCTGCTGTTCCTCTGTCCCCAAAGAAAATGTCCCACAGCTCAGATCACTCTTTTCTCCAGTTGTCTATTCATCTCCATCCATTTACTAGAACAGGAACTTCCTGAGAGACGCTTCATCTCTCTTGGTCATTCCTGTGTCTCCGCTGCTTTGAGCGCCCATAGTTGACCCTGAATAAGCTAGTCTCAAAAACAAATGAATGGATGGATGGGATGAATGGGTGCTAACTTAGAGGATATTTGTGGAAAAGAGACTCAGTGGGACTTCAGTCCACTGACCCCAATCCTGGGTAGACTGAAGCCTGGGAGAACATTTCTGAAAAGACTGTTCTGGGATAAGATAGAGACCAAATGACAGTACATATGCTAGTTTTAATTACTCTTATGGAAACAGTGAGCTATCTGCATCTTCTTCTAATCCCATCTCTGTCCTCTTTTCTAGCTTTCTACTGAGGAAACGATAAAGAATATCACTCACTGGACCCTGTTTAACTATTACAACTCCTCAGGTGGGAATGAGAGTGTGCCCCGATCACCCCTGCACCCTGCAGATGTGCCCAGGGGTTCTTGCTGGGAGACAGCTGTGGGCATTGTGAGTAGTTATGCTCTCTGAATATGTGACCCCCTGTTCTCAGTTCTTTATTAGTCCTTATTTGATATTTTCATTTGAGAAATAATCCTGAAAATTCAAGGGCTCATCTAGCAAACATTTCTTAATGATCTTGGAAAGTAAAATAATAATAATAATATTAAAGCAGGGGCTGGAGAGATGACTTAGCCATTAAGACACTTGCCTGCAAAACCTAAGGTCCCAGGTTTGATTCCCCAGTACCCATGTAGGCAGATGTACAAGGTGGTGCATGTGCCTGGAATTCATTTGCAATGATTGGAGGCCTTGGCGTGTTCATTCTCTCTATATATTTGCTTTTTCTCTCTCTCTCTCAAAATAAGCAAATAAATAAAATAAATTAATAATGCA
This sequence comes from Orientallactaga sibirica, assembly GCA_036365145.1. Taxonomy (NCBI): domain Eukaryota; kingdom Metazoa; phylum Chordata; class Mammalia; order Rodentia; family Dipodidae; genus Orientallactaga; species Orientallactaga sibirica. The sequence goes on along the minus strand of JAEOAD010000011.1, from coordinate 39,769,072 downwards.
GATCCTATGCATCTTGACAACTTTGAATCAATTTGCTGAGTTAAAAATTGTTGGGGGAGGGGCTGGAGAGATGGCTTAGCAGTTAAGGTGCTTGCCTGCAGAGCCAAAGGACCCAGGTTTGACTCCCTAGGACCCATGTAAGCCAGAAGCAGGAGGGGGTGCACACATCTGGAGTTCATGTGCAGTGCTGGAGGCCCTGGCATGACCATTCTCTCTCTCTCTCTCTCTCTCTCTCTCTCTACCTGCCTATTTCTGTATCTCTCTCTCTCAAATAAATAAATAAAATATTTTTTAAAAAATTGTTGGGGGAGTACTGGAGTGATGGCTTAGTGTTAAGGCACTTGCCTGCAAAGCCTAAAGACCAGGTTCTATTCCCCAGTACCTATATAAAGCCAGATGCACTAGGTGGCACATGCATCTGAAGTTCCTTTACAGTGGCTAGAGGCCCTGGCATGCCCATTCATTCCCTCTCTCTCTCTCCACCCCTGCTCTCTCATAAATAAATAAAGATATTCTGGAAAAAATTATTGGGGCAGCCAGGCATGGTGGCTTATGCCTTTAATCCCAGTACTCATGAGGCAGAGGTAGTAGGATCACTGTGAGTTTGAGGCCAGCCTGAGACTATATAGTGAATTCCAGGTCAACCTGGGCTAGAGCAAGACCCTACCTCAAAAAAAATTTTTTAAATGTTGGGAGCCGGGCATGGTGGCATACGCCTTTAACCCCAGCACTCAGGAGGCAGAGTTAGGAGGATTGCCGAGAGTTTGAGGCCACCCTGAGACTACATAGTGAATTCCAGGTCAGCCTGAGCCGGATTAAGACCCTACCTCGAAAAACCAAAAAAAAAAAAAGTTAGGGGCTGGGGAGATGGTTCAGTAGATAAAACACTTACCACATGACATGATGACCAGTGTTCAGATCCCCAGCACGCACATTAATGGTTGGGTATGGTGGCCGCTTGTAACCCCAGCACTTGGGAGACAGGGGATCCCTGGAGCAAGCTGGCTAGCTAGACTAGTTCAATTGGCTAGCTCTGAGTTCAAGTGAGAGACCCTGCTTTAGTAAATAAAGTAGAGAGTGGCTGAGTAAGACATTCAACATCAACTTCTGACCTCCACGTGCATGTTCACCTGCACATGTGTGCCCACATGCATATGAACACACACACATGCACCATACCTTATACATACATGCCATTGGGGGTCTGGGAGATGATTTAGTGGATGAAGTGCTTGCCACACAAGTATATGGACCTGAGTTCAGATCCCCCGCACCCATGTAAAATGTCAGGAGTGGTGGTGCACACCTGTGATCTGAGTGCTAGGGAGGCAGAGACAAAAGGATCCTTGGGGCTTGTCTACCCCCATCAGTGAGTTCTGGATTTAGTGAGAGACCCTGTCTCAAAAAGTAAAGTGGATAGGCTATGGAGCTGGTTCAGTGAATAAAGCACCCACCACTCAAGCCTAAGTGCCTGAGTTTGCTCCTCCCAACGTCCCAAGTAAAGAGGCAGAAGCTGAGGTGGCTTCTGTAATCCCAGCACATTGACAGTGAGACAGGAGGCAGAGACAGAACCTAGAAGCTCTCAGCAGCAAGCAGAGCAAGGCACAATAGAGGAACAAAATCTCAACATCAGGGTGAGATTCAGAGAGAGAAACCTGCCTCCAGCGAGGAGGAGAGATGAGGACTGACCTGACCAGAAAGTCGTCTTCTGACCTGCATGCATGCTCACACTTTCACGTGCACGTGAAACACACACATACAAACACAAAAAAAGTAAGGTGGAAAGCCAGGCGTGGTGGTGCCCGCTTTTAATCCCAGCACTGGGGAGGCAGAGGTAGGAGGATCTTCATGAGTTCAAGGCCACCCTGAGACTACAGAGTGAATTCCAGGTCAGCCTGAGCTAGAGTGAAACCCTACCTCGAAAAATCCAAAAAAAAAAAAAAAAAAAAAAAAAAAAAAAAAAAAAAAGTATGGTGGACAGTACTTCAGCAAAACATTAGGTATCAACTTCTGAATTCCACACATGTGCATATACATGTATGTAGTCATACATATGTGCATGTTCACACATGTGCACCCACACATATGCAACACACACATATGAACATACACACAAAATTGTGATGGGGTCTGGAAGATCTTTTCAATTTTTCAAGAAAGTTTTTCAGGTAAAAAGTCAGCTACAGGGCTGGAGAGATGGCTTAGCGGTTAAGGCGCCTGCCTCCTAAGCCTAAGAATGCTGGTTCCAATCTCCAGCGGTTCCAATCTCCAGGTCCCATGTTTAGCCAGATGCAGTGACACAAGGGCTCAATGCTGCACTTGTCCACAAGGGGGTGCAAGCATCTGGAGTTCGTTCACAGCAGCTGAGAGACTGCTGGCACGCCCATCTCTATCTGTTTTCCTCTCCCTCTCTCTCTCTCTGGCTCTCTCTGTCTCTCTCTCTCAAAAAAAAAAAAAAAGTCAGTTACAGAGCCAGGCACGGTGGTGCACACCTTTAATCCCAGCACTCGGGAGGCAGAGGTAGGAGGATCACCTTGAGTTCAAGGCCACCCTGAGACTACATAGTGAGTTCCAGGTCAGCTTGGGCTAAAGTGAGACCCTTCCTCAAAAAACAACAACAACAACACAGGGGGCTGGAAAGATGGCTTAGTGGTTAAGCGCTTACCTGTGAAGCCTAAGGACCCCGGTTTGAGGCTCGAGTCCCCAGTACCCATGTAAGCCAGATGCATAAGATGGTGTATGAATCTGGAGTTCATTTGCAGTGGCTGGAGGCCCTGGTGCTCCCATTCTCTCTCTGTGTGTGTCTTTCTCTCTGTGTCTGTCTGTTGCTCTCAAATAAATAAAAAAAATAAACAAAAATTTTTTTAAAAGAAAGAAAGAAAAACAACAACAAAAAAATCAGTTACATATATCCACATTAATGAGAAAAGTTCTCTTTTTGGTTCTTCTACTATATGCTTCCATATTTTATTTTCACTGTATACAAAGAATTTTTTTAAATTTTTCTTTCTTTATTTATTTATTTGAGAGCGACAGACAGAAAGAGGCAGATAGAGAGAGAGAGAATGAGCATGCCGGGGCCTCCAGCCACTGCAAACAAACTCCAGATGCATGCACCACCTTGTGCATCTGACTTACGTGGTTCCTGGGGAATCGAGCCTTGAACCAGGGTCCTTAGGCTTCACAGGCAATCACTTAACCATTAAGCCATCTCTTCAGGCCCCAACCAAGAAGTTTTAGTAGGAGGTGATGCAAGCCAGCTGTTGTCTCCAGTGATTATTGGTCATATTCAGTCTTAGTGGGAACAACTGGCATGACCAAGCAGATGGGAGAAGCAAGGGGTGAGCCTTCAGCCCATAGCAATGATACTAGTCATTGCTAATAAACTATGCAACATATATAACCACTAGGCTCCCAGTAACCTTGGAAGAATGATATTATTAACTTGAAGAGGCTTAAAGACTAGTCCAAAGCCATTCAATTAGTAATCTGCACAGCTAGGATTTAAATTAAGCATTCTCCAAATTCTAAAGTCCTCTCTCTGCACCACCACTCTGCCATGAAAAATTGGGCCACAAAGATGGGTTCAGATGGGTGGGAAAAGTGCTAAGTAGCTACAGTTAGTTGGGAGAGGTGGGCAAGGTCAAACCCTGACCACTCCCATTTTCTGTAATCCTGCTTGCAGGAATTCATGAGGCTGACGGTGTCTGACATGCTGGTGACATACATCACCATCTTGCTGGGAGATTTCCTAAGGGCTTGTTTTGTCCGGTTCATGAACCACTGCTGGTGCTGGGACCTGGAGGCTGGTTTTGTAAGTTACCGTTTCATAGATATGCCACAGTAAAGAGTTTGCACCGTCACCTTTGATATTTTACTCAGATGCACACTTGTACATTTCATTTCTCTGGATGCTTAACACACATCTCTGTTCTGAGAAGAAGTAAGATGTTTAATTATATTCCATTGTGAATCTACTCTGTCTTCATAGAAGCCATTTTCCAATGTAACATCTGGGAAATGGAGGCATTCAGCCTTGGGTAAAGGTGAACCATATGCTTTAGAGCTAAGAAGATGACTGGTGGAAAATGCCTGAATGGCACCAACTCTCATGAGAGAGGCTGAAATCTTAGGACATGAGTGTTTTAGAAAGTCCAGTTAGCGAGGTATGTATGGTATCTCACATATTTTTGTTTTGTTTTGTTTTCGAGGTAGGATCTCTCTCTAGCTCAGGCTGACCTGGAATTCACTGTGTATTCTCAGGGTGGCCTCGAACTCATAGCGATCCTCCTACTTCTGCCTCCCAAGTGCTGGGATTAAAGGCGTGTGCCACCACTACACTCGGCAATCTCACACATTTAATCCCAACACTCAGTGGCCTAGGGTAGGAGGGTCGCCATCAATTCAAGGCCAGCCTCGGCTACAGAGTGAGTTCCAGGTCAGCCTGGGCTAGAGTGAGACCCTGCTTCAAAGAAAAATAAATAAAGAAAGAAAGAAAAAGAGAGAGGGAAAGAAAGAAAATGAGGGAGGCAGCAGGGCGTGGTAGCACACATCTTTAATCCCAGCACTCGGGAGGCAGAGGTAGGAGGATCACCATGAGTTTGAGGCTACCCTGAGACTACATAGCGAATTCCAGGCCAGCCTGAGCTAGAGTGAAACCCTACTTCGAAAAACCAAAAAGAAAAAGAAAAGAAAGAAAGAAAGAAAGAAAGAAAGAAAGAAAGAAAGAAAGAGAGAGCGAAAGAAAGAAGACAAAAGTAAAGAAAAGAAAGAAAAGGAAAGGAAGAGAAGAGAAGAGAAAGAAAAGAAAAGAAAAGAAAAGAAAAGAAAAGAAAAGAAAAGAAAAGAAAAGAAAAGAAAAGAAAAAAGAAGGGAGGGATGGAGGAAGTGCTTAACAAGCAAGAACCCAAAAGCCTTGGTGAAACCGTCGTTTGACTATTGTTCCCTTCACCTATCATACGCCTTCTCTGTTTAGCGTAAACATAGGTTATTTCCTTTCCTTGATGACCAGAACCTCTGGAACACTCATTTGTCCTGTGTATTCTCTTCCACAGCATCTCATTAGCCCACTCCTCAGTCACTGATGTTGAGCAAGGGGAATTGCCCTTAACTGAGCTCCTGGTGAGAGGTTCCATCGCAGCATGGTGCCTGATAGCTAAGAGCCCCAGCTCAGATTTCTGTTATTCATTTTGTTATAGTTTTTGGTGTGTGTTGGGTATATATATGATATGTGTGTTCATGTATGTGATTATAGGTGTATGCATGCCATATCACACATGTGGTGCCCAGAAGACAACTTTTCAGGTTGGGCCTCATCTCCCACCTCATTCTGAAGCACGGACATGGTCTGTCATTGTTTACCACTGATTTGACATACTAGCTAGTCTACAAGCTTTCAGGAACTTCTCCTGTCTTTGCCTCCTTCCGACCATCAGCATGCTGGGATTACAGAAGCTCACCATGGCTTCCAGCTTTAATATGGGGTCTGAGACTATCAACTCAGGTACTCACCCTTGCACAGCAAGTGCTTTATCCACTGAGCCATCTTCCCTGCTCCTGTCACACTGTTTAAACAAGCCTATTCAGCAGCAAGAAACTTCATGATCACATTTGAGAACAAGAATGAAAGAACAATATAATGTTGTTGAGATGTCTTCATATTAATTGATAATTTCAATAAGCTCCTAAAGTTATATTAAAGTCTATTAAAAGCAATCATGTAAGCTGGGCATGGTGGTGCACTTATTTAATCCCGGCACTTGGGAGGCTGAGGTACCAGGATCAACGTGAGTTTGAGGCTAGCCTGAGACTACATAGTGAACTTCAGGTCAGCCTGGGCTAGAGTGAGACCCTACCTCAAAAAACCAAAAATCATCATTATCATCATCATCATCATCATCATGTGAGAATATACAGGAATTTTTTTTAGAAAGAATGAAAAGGACTAGCCTTACCATTATATGAAAGCATACTATTATTTTTATTTATTTATTTTCAAGCAGAGTGAGGCAGAGAGAAGAGAGACAAACAGAGAGAGAATGGGCATGTGAGGGCCTCTAGCCACTGCAAACAAACTCTAGATGCACCACATACCACATTGTGTATCTGGCTTTACATGGGTACCAAGGAATTGAACCTGGGTCATTAGGCTTTGCAGGCAAGTACCTTAACCACTGAGATATCTCTCCAGCCCTGAAAGCATATTATGAACCCAGGTATTGTAATACATGCTTACAATCCCAGAACTGGAGAGGCTGAGGTAGGAGGACTTGTGCATTTAAGGCTCCCTTTGACTACAAAGCATAACCTTATCACAAAAAGAAAATACCATGAAGCTATAATAACTATAATTATATAATATAATAAGGCTGGAACTAGGAAATAAACACCAGTAGAACAGAAGGTTCAAAAATGGATCCAAGTTCAGGCTGGAGAGATGGCTTGGCAGGTAAGGTATTTGCCTGCAAAGCCAAAGGACCCAGGTTCGATTCCCCAGGACCCATATAAGCCAGATGCACAAGGGGCACATGCAGCTGCAGTTCGTTTGCAGTGGCTACAGGCCCTGGCATGTCCATTCTCCCTATCTCTCTTCTCTCCCTCTCTCTCTCTCTCTCTCTCTCTTTCTCTGCTTGCAAATAAATAAATAAGAACTAAAAATTTAAAATGACTTTTAGCCGTGTGTGGTGGCACACACCTTTTAAAAAATGGATACAAGCCGGGCATGGTGGTGCATGCCTTTAATCCTAGCACTTGGGAGGCAGAGGTAGGTGGATCGCCATGAGTTCAAGGCCACCCTGAGACTACATAGTGAATTCCAGATCAGCCTGAACTAGAGTGAGACCCTACCTTGAATAAAAACAACAACAAAAAAAATGGATACAAGCTGTGATGGTTGCTCTCTATTGTCAACTTCAGTGGATCAGGAAGCAGGTAAGAGACAGCTCTCCAGCAAGTCTATGAGGGTGCTTCCAGGAAGGACTAACTGAGAGATGAAGGCCATCCCCAGAGGAAGCAACCTTTCTGACAGCAGCCTGTATATAAAAGGCTCCAGGAAAAAGCAGGGCCCCTTTTGCCTGACTGCGCTTGCTTCTTGCTGGTGAGTTACCCCATTGCTGTCATCAGGACCCAGTTCTTTGGCCTTCTCACATGGACTGAAGACCAGCAGCAGCCCAGGAATCCTCCAGGCTTTCAGCACCAGATTGGGACTGCTGAGACATCCAGCCTCATGGACTGAGAAGCTTCCAGGAGCTGACAAAAAACAGCCATTGTTGAACCTCCCAGCCCATGTGAGCCAACCTAATCAATTCCCTTTGTAACTGTATCTTTTCCATTGGTTCTGTTTCCTTTTTTGTTTGTTTGTTTGTTTGTTTGTTTGTTTGTTTGTTTGTTTGTTTTGTTTGTTTGTTTTTGGAGAGAGACAGAGAGAGAGTTAGAGGAAAACAGAAGACAGATGGAGATGGGCACCCAGCAGCCTCTCACCTGCTGCAAACGAAATCCAGATGTGGGCGCCCCCTTGTGGTCAAGTGCAGCATTGCGCCCTTGAGTCTCTGCATCTGGAGATTGGAACCAGCGTTCTTAGGCTTAGGATGCAGGCGCCTTAATCACTAAGCCATCTCTCCAGCCCCTGGTTCTGTTTCTTTAGAGAGCCCTGGCTAACACAGACTGGTATCAGGAAGGTCCTAAAGAAACGATAATAAGAATAAATTTCTCTAGCGGGTTTGGTGGTATCGAGCTGGTTCTTCAACTAAAACTCTCCGGTAGTAAGCAGGGCACAAATGATTTATGTTGGGACCTTTTTAAAGGACTCAGCAAAATAGAGTCCTTTCCTCTCCTGATTCACCTCTTGTGAGAAACAGGAAACTTAGTGACTCTGTATATAAAGCTTTTGAACATTTGTGGGAAAATAAGGCCCAATGGTGTTGGTAAACAATGTTCATAACAGTCTGACCCTGTAGACCTTTGGCATCTCTCCAGCCCTGACCCATGTAAAGCCAGATGCATAAAGTGGTGCGTGCAGCTGGAGATCATTTGCAATACCCATATTCTCTCTCTACTGGCAAATAAATAAAAATATTTTTTAAAAACACCAAATCGGTCTTTTCATCTGATTTCTCAATTAATTATTTGTATTTTGTAACTCACTAGGTTTTCCCTTGACTAATTTCAAGGCAAGTTTCTTTTCTTGTTTTGTTATGCTTTTTTCTGGAGCAGGGTCTCACTCTATCCTAGGCTGACCTGGAACTCTGTGCCTGAGGCTGGCCTTGAAATCACAGAGATCTTCCTATCTCTGCCTCCCAGTGCTAGGATGAGCCACCATGCATTGATAAAATGTTTTCTTTTTTTTTTTTTAATATTTATTTATTTATTTGCAAGCAGAGAGAGAGATAGAAGAGAGGCAGACAGAGAGAGAATGGGCACGCCAGGGCCTCTAGCCACTGCAAACGAACTCCAAATGCATGTGCCCCTTGTGCATCTGGCTTACATGGGTCCTGGAGAATCGAACTGGGATCCTTTGGATTCGCAGGCAAATGCCTTAACCACTAAGCCATTTCTCCAGCCCCTAAAATGTTTTCTTAAGAGCTAAAGTCCTCCCAAAAATAAAAAGTGGCCTGAAGGCCTTAAAAGGTAAAAATTACACCATTTATTTACTTATTTATTGAAAGAGTAAGAGAAAGAAAGAGGCAGAGGAGAAAATAGGCATTCCAGGGCCTCTAGCCACTGTAAGTGAACGAACTCCAGACTCATGCACCACCTTGTGCATCTGGCTTTATGTTGGTCCTGAGGACTCGAACCTGGGTCATTAGGCTTTGCAGGCAAGTGCCTTAATTGCTGAACCATCTCTCCAGCCCAAAATTACACTTTTTTGTTAAAAGTTTTGAGTACTCCAAAACTGTTCTATAAAAATCAAAAACACATTAAAGAAACAGAATCCCACCATAGGCATGATTGTGCATGCCTGTAAACCCAGCACTTGAGAGGTTGAGTCAGGAGGATTACCACAAGTTTGAGAATAGCCTAAGCTACACAGTGGCACTTTATCTCAAAATAATAATAATTAATAATAATAATAATAAATAGACAGAATCCTGAGCCTCAGGCTCCTCTGGTTACCAGAACAGGCAGGCTCTTTGGGATGGAAGGGCCTTGACTGGAAATAGGATCTGGCTGGTATCACTTAACATGTTTCAGCTTTGTGCACTGGCAGCATTGTAGCCAGTGAGGTTTATTCAAGGTATGATTATTGCCATTTGAAAGTTTTTGCCAACACCTAACATGTTTTTTTCTCCTTCTCTCTCTCTCTCTTTCTTCTTCTTCTTCTTCTTCTTCTTCTTCTTCTTCTTCTTCTTCTTCTTCTTCCTTTCCTACCTCTATCCCTCTCTCCCCCGACTTCAGCCTTCATATGCTGAGTTTGATATTAGTGGAAATGTGCTGAGTTTGGTATTCAGCCAAGGAATGATCTGGTGAGTCGTCCATTTCATCCAAAGGGTCATAGTCAGTCAGCCAAAAACCGAGGGTCTCCAGCTTTGCCACTCAATCAGCTTGGAGGAGGCTGAGCAAATCACCCTGCCTCTCTGAGCTCCCTTTTCCATGAAAACTAGAAGGTGGGACAGGACTAAAAGAGAAGCCCAACAGTCTGTAACTAAACCATATGTTACCATGAAAGTCAAGAGAGAGTGGTGGGAAGAGAGAAAGAGGGGGAAATAAGGGTAGGGAGTGAAAGAAGAGGAAAAGAAAAGAGGAGGAAAGAAGGGAAAACTGGAAAAGGGAAAAGAATGAGAGGGGAAGAAAAGAGAGAAGGAAGGAGAAAAAAGGGAAGGGGGAGGAAGGAGGGAAAAAAAAGTAGAGGAAGGAAAAGAGGAAAGGAAGGGAAGGAGGCACATGAACTAGGAAAGGTGCTCCTCTGCAAAGAGCAAGAAATTACATGACAGCAGACAAAGACTTTGGAGAGGCAAGGGCAATCCACAAGCCACTGTCTGACATCAGTGTGCTCTGGAGGCCAAGCCCACGTCATTGGCTGTTGCCAGTGGGAAGACAATGGTAAAAGTCCTGACAGGAGTCAGGAGTGTCTCCCTCTCTTGAGGACTGGATGACTCTGGCCTGGAGCAAATATCCTATCTAAATGGGAGGCCTCTTTCCATCCCAGTTCCTTCTCCCAGCCCTTCCTCTACTTCCTGCTACCGGCCAACTAGGTGTTTGGTTTCCATCCTTCCAGGATGGGCTCCTTCTATGCTCCAGGACTGGTGGGCATTAACGTCCTGCGCCTGTTGACCTCCATGTACTTCCAGTGCTGGGCCGTGATGAGCAGCAACGTTCCCCATGAACGCGTGTTTAAAGCCTCCCGGTCCAACAACTTCTACATGGGTCTGCTGCTGCTGGTGCTCTTCCTCAGCCTCCTGCCGGTGGCCTACACTATCATGTCCCTCCCGCCCTCCTTCGACTGTGGCCCATTCAGGTGCAGTTTTGATTGCATGGACACAGGTCCTCTCCTGAGGCAGTGTGTTCACAGGGTCTGACTCAGAATTCCAGATCTGGTTTCCTGTCAGTCTGTAAAAGTCTATGGAGCTTTGGGTAAATTGTCAGTGCTGTGAAACAAGCAGTCTACAAGGATGGAAATGTTCTGTGTTTGTGCTGTTCTATATGGTAGCAACCTATAGCTATTGGATGCTTGAACTGAGGAACTGGGAAACAATTTCTCATTTTATTTAAGTATAACTAATTTTAATTTGATTATCCACATGTACATTACTACATATTGGGTGGTATAGTTATAACCTTCCACAGTGGGTAATCTGCCACCTGTGATTATCTTCCTGTAGGATGTGTGATGAGGAACAGGCTAGCTACCATCTAAATGTGAAGCAGGTATAGTTGATCTTGACTGAGACTTTCAACTGGGCCCCTTACACTGCAGAGTACCAGCTAGCACTGAGTTCAGATATAACCAAACTAAGACGTTAGATATAATATTAAAAGATCAATGATTGTATAGGGAGTTAAATTGACTAATAACATATACCTATTTTTTTTTTAGGTAGGTTTCACTCTATAGCCCAGGCTTACCTGGAACTCACCCTGTAGACCCAGGCTAGCCTCTAACTCACAGTGATATCCTCCTACCTCTGCCTCCCAAATGCTGGGATTAAAGGCATGCACCAGCATGCCCGACCTATATACCTATTCTTAAACAGTCTTTCCAAATATATGACCCTCTCTAAACAAAACCTTCTGCTCTGTAAAAAGAGGCTCTGGGACTAAAGGTGTTTGAAACATGCTGCCCCTTCTACTACCTTCTCACTTAGAAATGTCTAATATGCTCTCCTCAAGAATTTTGCAATAGGGCTGTAGAGATTACTTGCCAGCAAAGCCTAATGTCCCAGGTTCAGTTTCCCAGTGCCCACATAAAGCCAGATGCACAAAGTGACACACGTATCTGAAGTTCGTTTACAGTGGCTAGAGGCCCTGGCATATGCATTCATATTCTCTCTCTCTCTCTCTCTCTCTCTGTTTGCAAATGAATTTTTTTAGAAAGAATCTTTCAATAAAATAGGATGCATAAACTGTGTTCCCATCCTTGCTTCAGACATGCATCCTAGACAAGAAATGGGGTGAGGTAAGTGAGAGCAGGATCCTGCACTGCTCTTGCATGACCATGATCCTGAGAGGGAATACTAGCAACTGTGTACCCCAGGGCCTTGCCCACTAACTCTGGAGCCAACCCTGCCTACAAGCATGGAGGAGGACACTGAGGAAAATGCTCATCTGCTATTTCTCAGTTTACAAGGGATGTACTCAGAGCAAGGCCTATGGTGCATAGAACCTAGAAGTATTCATAGGAACACGATCTGGTCAAGAAGGGGTTCAAGCCAGGCATGGTGCTGCGCACCTTTAATCCCATCACTTAGGAGGCAAAGGTAGGTGGATCACTGTGAGTTTGAGGCCACCCTGAGACTGCATTATGAATTCCAGGTCAGCCTGGACTACAGTGAAACCTTACCTTGAAAACGAAGATACTTCAGTTTTTATATGTCACAAGTTTTTTTCCAACCACTTAAAAAATGTTTTGGGGGAGGCGGCTGGAAAGATAACTCAGAGCAAGGTATTTGCCTGCAAAACCTAACAACCCAGGTTTGATTCCCCAGTATCCACACAAAGCCAGATACATAAAGTAGCATATGCATCTAGAGTTCATTTGCAGCAGCTGGAGGCCCTGGCATGCCCATTCTCTGTTTCTCTTCTCTCTTTCTCTCTCTCTACTTGCAAATAAAATACATATATGTGTAGATAGATAAGATAGATGATAGATAGATAGATAGATAGATAGATAGATAGATAGATAGATAGATGTAAAAAAAAAGTGTTTGTTTAAAAAAAAAACTTCCAGGGCTGGAAAGAGATGGCTTAGCAGTTAAGGCACCTGCCTGCAAAGCCTAAGAACGCCTGTTTGAATTTCCAGGTTCCACATGTAGCCAGATGCAAAAGTGATGCAATGTCGTGGCACAATGTCGCACATGTGCACAAGGAGGCATCTGGAGTTCGTTCACAGTGGCTGAGAAGCCCTGGCGTGCCCATTCTCTCTCTCTCTCTCTCTCTCTCTCTCTCTCTCTCTCTCTCTCCCCCTTGCAAATAAATACATATAAAATTTTTTAAAGAATGTATAATAGCCAGGAATGGTGGCGCACGCCTTTAATTCCAGCACTCAGGAGGCAGAAGTAGGAGGATTGCCATGAGTTCGAGGCCACCCTAAGACGACTGAGTGAATTCCAGGTCAGCCTGAGCTAGAGTAAGATCCTAACTCGAAAGAAAAAAAAAAAGAATGTATAATAAATAGGAACTTGGGAGATGGCTCAGAAGATAAAGCACTTGCCACTCAAACCTGAACACCAGAGTTTCAATCCTGATACCCCCGTATAAAAAGCTGGAAGTCATGGTGGGCTTCTGTAATCCCAGCACGCTGACAGAGACAGGAAAATAGTCCCAGAAGCTCAGAAGCTTGTGACCAGCACAGCAAAGAGCAACATGAGGAACTAGAGAAGTCTTGCCTCAAAAAGAGGTGGAAGGAGCCGGGCGTGGTGGCGCACGCCTTTAATCCCAGCACTCGGGAGGCAGAGGTAGGAGGATCGCCGAGAGTTCGAGGCCACCCTGAGACTACATAGTTAATTCCAGGTCAGCCTGGACCAGAGTAAGACCCTACCTCGCAAAACCAAAAAAAAAAAAAAAAGGTGGAAGGTTCAAGACCAAGCACTGAAAGTTGTCCTCTGACCTCCACACCCATGCCATGGCACACACGACCTGCATACAAACACACGCATGCGTGCACGCACACACACACAATTTTATTTCAAAAATATATAAGAAAGCCAGACTCAGTGACACATGCTTATATAGTCCAAGCTACTTGAAAGGCTAAGGTAGGAGGATCACCTGAGCCCAAGAGTTCAGGTTAGCATGGGCAACATAGCAATACTCTAGTTCTTAAGAGAAAGAAGATTCTATGAAGCTGCTTTTTTTTCTTGCTGAGAAAGGAGCCAAGCACAGAAAAGCAGTGTAAGATGTGTGAAGTACCAAGGGAAGGAAGCTAGCAAGCCAGCGGGCAGATAACCCTACTGCTGTATGTCCTAGCCAAAGTGGCAGCTCTTCGTGGGACGTGCTTGGGGCAGTCCATTTGGAACAGAGTTCTGGTTCTCCCTGAAAACAGCACTGAGTGACAGTGTGGGAGCCATGGGCATGGATGTCACTATGTATGCCTTAATAGTTTTCTGTCATGCTGTCATGTGTTCTCTCCTCTTTCTAGTGGGAAAAACAGAATGTATGACGTTCTCCATGAGACCATTGAAAATGATTTCCCAACCTTCCTGGGCAAGATCTTTGCTTTCCTTGCTAATCCAGGCCTGATCATTCCAGCCATCCTGCTGATGTTGTAAGTTAGCCAGAACTCCTGCTTCCACCTCGCAGAAACCTCCCCTTGTAGTTCACGTTTTCTAGGCAGGGCCTTCCATTTCATCCTCTTAGTAAGATTGCCCCAGAAACAGACCTTGAGACAAAGATCCAAGTGAAAGTGGTTTGTGAGGAAGTGGGCAGGGAGATGAAATGGAAGGAAATGTAAAATGCATGCTTACCTCTAAGGGTGATTCCCCAGCCCTGCTGGGAAACCCAGGAGACAATATACCCCTCCGGAGGATAACAGACCTGGGGCATTGATACTGTTCCAGGATGCTAACTGGAAATATCAAAGACCTCTAGGTTCTGAGTCACAGAAAGCCAGGTGGGTGTTACAGATTGTATGAGAGCTGTCTTTGGATCATTGTTAAGGCTTGGTCTCTAACTGGTTGGCACTATACTTGGAGGTTTTGGAAAGTTTAAGAGATTGGGACCTAACTGGAAGAAGCAGATCACGGGATATATTAGTTCCTATTGTGTCACTGTGACCACAAAACCAGACAGATACAAAGGGAGAAAAGGTTTATTTTACTGGCAGCTTTAGAGGGTTCGGTCCACCATGACATGAAGGGTGGCAGAAGAGAACAGTTGTTGTCATGGCCAGGCAGGAAGCACAAGAAGAGGAATGCTGACACTCTGCTGGCTTCCTCCTGTCCCCTTTTTATTTGATCCAAGCCCCCCAGTCCATGGGATAGTGCCACCGCATTCGAAGTGTGTCTTCCCGCTTCAGTTAATCATTTCTAGAACTATCCTCACATATACCCACAGAGGTGTGCCTTACCATCTTCTAGGTGATTCGAAATCTGTTCAGGTTGACATGAAGAATGTGTCCTTGGGAGCTGTATCTTGTTTGGACCCCTCTGTGTCTTTCTCTTTGCCTCCTGTCCACCTTGAGGCAAACAGTTTTGCCATACCTTCCCTGCCTTGAGGGACTGAAATCTCTAAAACCATGAGCAAAGTAAATCCTTCCTCATTTAAATTCTTTCCTTGGTGGTTGGAGAGATGGCTTAGCGGTTAAGATGCTTGCCTGCGAAGTCTAAGGACCCAGGTTCAATTCTCCAGGTCCCATGTTAGCCAGATGCACATGGTGGCACATGCATCTGGAGTTCGTTTGCAGTGGATGGAAGCCCTGGTGTGCCCATATTCCCCCCCCCACCACACACACACACACACTTCTCTCTGCGCTTCTTTCTGACAAATAAATAAAAATTTAAAAATAAAAATAAATAATTCTTTCCTTGGGTATTTGGTCAGAATAATGAAAAAATAACTAACACACAGGGTGATTCAGCCGGACCATTCTGGGTCCACAGCCTGACTCCACTGAGCCCCTTGAGAATTGGAGCAGGAGGTTCATTCAGCACTGTTCCCCTTGACAGCTGTCAAAACCCTTGAGGACAGTGGTAGGTTTGATGACCTCTGTACCCCCATACCAACTTAATGCCAACATGGGTGTTCAAGGAAGACACTAGGGAAGGAAGAAATGAAGGAAGGTAAGAAACAAGAAGCAAATATTTTTTAATTTTTATTTGAGACAGAAAGAGAGAGAGAGAATGGGCACACCAGGGCCTCTAGCCACTGCAAACAAACTCCAGACTCATGTGCCACCTTACCCATCTGGCTTACATGGGACCTGGAAAATTGAACTTGGGTCCGTAGGCTTCATAGGCAAACGCCTTAACCACTAAGCCATCTCTCCAGCCCAAGAATCTGCTTTGAACTGTCATCATCAATGTTCACTTCAGCAGCACATGTACTAAAAATTGAAAAGATACAGAGAGGATTAGCATGGCCCTTGCATGAGGATGAACTGACATCATCAAAACGTGGTGGCGCACACTTTTGATCCCAGCACTTGGGAGGCAGAGGTAGGAGGATCACCTTGAGTTCAAGGTCACCCTGATAGTACAGAGTGAATTCCAGGTCAGCCTGGGCTATAGTGAGACCCTACCTCCAAAAAAACAAAATGTGCTGCTATGAAGGTGAAGAGATTGCTCAGTAGTTAAAATAGAAAGTAGGCTTCTTTGAAGTAGTATATTATGGGAATATTTTTAACCTTTCTGCTAATCTCTACCTTTTGTATGGAGTATTTAATCCATTTACATTAATAGATTTACCAATAAGGTAGAATTTATGTCTAAAGTTTTATATTTTATTTCGTAGTGTCATTTTTTTTGGTTTTTGTCTTTGTTTTTCGAGGTAGGGTCTCACTCTAGCTCAGGCTGACCTGGAATTCACTATGTAGTCTCAGGGTGGCCTCAAACTCTGCAATCCTCCTTTCTCTGCCTCCCAAGTGCTGGTATTAAAGGCATGCACCACCACACCCAGTGTGTCATTTTTTTGATACTTTATTTTTTCATTATTGACTCATTTGCTTTGGTTTGCTGTGTTTTCTAAGACAGGATCTCACTATGTAGACCAGGCTGGACTTGAATTGCAGCAATCTCCTGCCTCAGCCTCCCAGGTGCTGGGATTTCAGGCATGAGCTACCATTTCAGGCTCATTATTGCCTTCTTTTTCATTAAATAAGAACTGGGAGGGGGGATGCTGGAGAGATAGCTTACTGGTTAAGGCATTTGCCTGCAAAGCCTAAGGACCCAGGTTCAATTCCCCAGAACCCACATAAGCCAGGTGCACATAGTAGCACATGATCTGGAGTTCATTTGCAGTGGTTAGAGGCCCTGGTGTACCCCATTCTTTCTCCATCTCCCCCCCCCAATAAACAAAATAAAATATTTTTAAAAGATTTTTCTTTTTTCATTTAAAAAAAATTTACTTATTTGCAAGGAGAGAGAGAATGGACATGCCAGGGCCTCTAGCCACTGCAAATGCATGTGACACTTTGTACATCTGGCTTTACGTACTGGAGAATCGAACCCAGGTCATTAGGCAAGTGCCTTAACCGCTGAGCCATCTGTTTTGTTTTGTTTTGTTTTGTTTTCCAAGGTAGGGTCTCACTCTAGCCTAGGCTGACCTGGAATTCACTATGTTGTCTCAAGGTGGCCTTGAACTCACAGTGATCCACCTATCTCTGCTTCCCTGGTGCTGGGATTAAAGGCGTGTTCCACCATGCCCAGCTATTCTCTTCTTTTCTTTTCTTTTCTTTTCTTTTCTTTTCTTTTCTTTCTTTTTTTTTTTCTTCAGTTTTTCAAGGTAGGGTCTCACTCTAGCCCAGGCTGACCTGGATCTCACTCTGTAGACCCAGGCTGGTGTCGAACTCAGCAATGCTCCTACCTCTGCTTCTCAAGTGCTGGTATTAAAGGCTACCACACCCGGCGCTAAATTAGTATTTTCTAGTGTAGCAATTTAGTCCCTTTAAGGCATGGATTTCTTTAGTTATTTAAATACATATTTTAGGGGTTGGAGACATGGCTCTGTGGTTTAAAACACTAGCTTACAAAGCCTGATGACCAGGGTCCAATTCCCCAGTACCCACGTAAGCCAGATGCACAAAGTGGGTCATATATCGGGAGTTTGTTTGCAGTGACAGCAGACCCTGGCATGCCCAGTCTCCCTCTCTCATTCTCATATCTCTCTCATACTCTATCTTTCTGCTTGCCAATAAATATTTTAAAATTTTATTTATTTGAAAATTTATTTATTAAAAATTTATTTGAGTAGGGCATGGTGGCACATGCCTTTAATCCCAACACTCAGGAGGCAGAAGTAGGAGAATCACCTGAGTTCGAGGCCACCCTGAGCATACATAGTGAATTCCAGGTCAGCCAGCCTGGGCTAGAGTGAGACCTTACCTTGAAAAAAAAAATTTTTTTTTTGGAGAGAGAGAATGGGCATGCCAGGGTCTCCTGCCATTGCAGATAAACTACAGACTCATGTGCCACTTTGTGCATTTGGCTTTACGTGAGTACTAAGGAATCAAATCCAGGCTATCAGGCTTTACCCCTAAGCCATCTCTCCAGACCCAGTTTTTCGAATATATCTAATATATTTAAAGCTTTTGTCTAGAGAAAAAACTGTTCACATTGACTCAGGTCAAATAAGAGAACCTTATGAGTGGCATCATCCAGGGAGCTACTGGAAAAATCAATGGCAATTCTCTGAAAGGAAGGGTTTAAAGGAGTTCCAACCCCATTCCATCCCCTCCAGAGATTGCCATGATTTGGAGCTATTGTTTTCAAGCCTACTAAGGAAATGGGTAGCTAGGGAAATGAGATAACTTGACTTGCAAAGCTCCCTGGTGTTTACCGAGATCCATCTTCTTCCTGTGAAAAAGACCCTGAAACACTTTGGTTAATTTTCAGAGTTCTGAAAAGTCTGATATTAACAAAAAGTAGAGTTCACATATTTAAGGCATATGAGGCTACAGAGAGTAAACTATGAACAAAAGATCTGCTAATAGAATTTAAAATAAATCTATATTATATAGTAACATTTTGGCTTAAATATGAAGACATGAAAATTTTTACAATTTTTAAAGTTCATCAGAATTGGGATACCTTTTTCTTTTTCTTTTCTTTCTTTTCTTTTTTTTTTTTTTTTTTTTTTTGTTTTGTTTTTCAAGATAGGGTCTCACTCTAGCCCAGGCTGACCTGGAATTCACTCTGTATTCTCAAGGTGGCCTGGAACTCACGGCAATCCTCCTACCTCCGTCTCTTGAGTGCTGGGATTAAAGGCGTGCACCACCACGCCCGGCTCGGGATACCTTTATATAATATTATATATATAATGATGAGATTTAGTACTTTTAAAAGTTAAATAAGATGTCCACCCAATTTATAAGTCCGTTTCTGAAATTAATTCAGCTACATCTAATATACCCAAAGAATAGAGGAACTGGACTGAACTGCCATGATCTAATGAAAAAGGAGACAAGTCTCATGGAAAGAGAGGGAATGGGCATGCCAGGACCACTTGCCACTGCAAACAACCTCCAAACTCATGCTCCACTATATGTATCTGGCTTTGCAAATAAGCACCTTTAACTGCTGAGACAGAAATATTTTCAGTCTCCTCCAAATCATACACAAAACATACACAAAATTTCATGACACAGTCAGTAACTACTCAAACCTTAACCAACTTTATAATCCTGCCTGTGGCACTTTGGTAAACTTGCTCAGTAATGACATAAGTTAAATCTAAAGTATTAAGGGTGATTGTTGGAGGAATTGAGGTTATACATCTTAAATAACAATGAAGTAAATAGTTTTCAAGTGTATGGCAGATAAATACTGCTCAGTGTCTCCAAATGTGGTCTATTTACCTTATAAAATAGGGGGGGAAGAGTAATTCCTTTGTGAGATTTTTTTTTCAAGGCAGAGTTTTAGATATAATATCCATATGAGAGAATTAAATACTAATGAGCCAATTTTAACCTTAAGATTTAGTTTAAAAACTGACAAATAGAGGAACCTAGCTATCTTGTTTGGGTACTCTAAAGTCAGTCTTTTATGACCATTATCATGGCCAGATTAACATCAGTGAGCTAAATTTTTAAGTTTACAACCTGAATACCATAGCAACCTGCTACTGGCCAAGGCCATCCTTTGTTAGCCTGATGTAAGCCCTAGGCTAATAGTTATACTTTCGCCTTACAATTTATATAATCACTCTGTAACAATCTTTAACAGCCAACATTTAAAGTTTCTTCTCCAGTTTATCTTCTTTAGTCAGTTCATCTCACAACTACCAACAAAAACTTGTATTGTCCTTACCATAAGACTTTTAATTAAGGTTTTTTTTTTCCTCAAAAGCCCTTTTGAAATAACTTTTCTTTTTTTGTTTGTTTGTTTGTTTTTGTTTTGTTTTTCAAGGTAGGGTCTCACTCCAGCCCAGGCTGACTTGGAATTCACTATGTAGTCTCAGTATGGCCTCAAACTCATGGCAATCCTCCTACCTCTGCCTCCCAAGTGCTGGGATTAAAGGCATGAGCCACCATGCCCGACTTGAAATAACTTTTTTAAAAAATATATTTTATTTATTTATTTATTTGAGAGAGAGAAAGAGGGAGAGAAAGAGAGTGAGAATGGGCACGCCAGGGCTTCTAGCCACTGCAAACGAACTCCAGATGCATGCGCCCCTGGCTTACGTGGGTCCTGGAGAATTGAACCGGGATCCTTTGGCTTTGCAGGCAAACGCCTTAACTGCTAAGCCATCTCTCCAGCCCAACTTTTTTTAAAAAAAGAGTAGTCCATGGCTGGAGAGATGGCTTAGCAGTTAAGATGCCTGTCTGCTAAGCCTAAGAACGTCAGTTCCAATCTCCAGGTCCCACGTTTAGCCAGATGCAAAGTGACACAAGGGCGCAATGCCGCACTTGCCCACAGGGAGGGAGGGGCGCACACATCTGGATTTCGTTCACAATAGCTGAGAGGCTGCTAACGCGCCCATTCTCTGTCTTCCTCCCCCTATCTCTCTGTCTCTCTCTGTGTCTCTCTCCAAAATAAAAATAAATATAAAAAAAAGAGTAGACTGGATTTGACTTATACCATTTATCCAGAATAAAAATAAAGATTTTATCATTTATTGATTTTGGAACTTATTTGGAACTTGTTTCTTATAATTTTCTGAAACGTATTTTTAAAAAAATATGAAAGCAGGGCTGGAGAGATGGCTGAGCAGTTAAGGCGCTTGCCTTCGAAACCTAAGGACCCAGGTTTCTCCAGGTCCCATGTAAGCCAGAGGCACATTGTGGTACATGCATCTGGAGTTCATTTGCAGTGGCAAGAGGCCTTGGAATGCCCATTCTCTCTTTCTCTCTGTCCCTCTCTCTGTCCCTAATAAATAAATAAAAAATAAAATTAAAAAATATTGAAGCCAATTCAAGCATTATTAGAAATTTTCTTACAAACTCAGTATCGAGGACTTCTAAATTTAAACATAAATCTTAATTTTAGAAATTTTCTTACAAACTCAGTATCAAGTACTTTTAAATTTAAACATAAATCTTGAGGATGTTGTCTGTTAGTAGTTTCATAGAAGCATATAAAGATAAAATAAATGTTTAAAAAGTTACAAATTTCTTATAAGAAGTCCCCATCTGTTCACAGCGACTTGGCACTCACCCATCATCATGCTGGTGCCAGGATCCTGAGATTCCCTGTGCCTGCCAGCCCCCTGGCTCTGCAGGCAGGAAAGCAAAGAAAGAGCCATTGGGGATTTTCCTGGGGCAACATAAACCCCAGAGAGATCTGTGTCTCATCTCTCTGTCCAACAATGAGATTTGTGCCTGGAGAGGGACTGGAATGCCACACTCAGATAATGCCACTCCTGCAGCACATTCTTCCAGTAGCTTCTGGAGGTCCATTCAGACTTGGGTGTTCTGTAAACCTACAGGACACCAATAAGAATGCATAACCCTTGAACTTGTGCATCTGCTCAGTCTGTTCTGTACCCTGGACACTGCCATAGGTAGCAGCAAACACTTGCATGTCATTTTACATCCTCGAGTTCCAATATTCTCTGCTTCTAATCTTGGCATGAGAGAGGTGATATAATAATGACAACTTGTGGGCCTCTGAGTAAATGATAGAACCTAGACTAACCCCAACCTGACCCTCACAGACATCTATAAACAAGCCCAGGAAGAACACAGCCACCCTTGAAAATTTTAAGGGTGCGATCATGAGCAAGACAATCTACCCCTCTGACCTTTGGTTCATCTATAATGAGATGTAGAAATTCTCTGGAAAGATCACTCCAACACCAGTATGAGTGAAAGCAGAGGAGTTTATTACCTGGGGACCAAAAAGCATGAGGTGGCCCTCCAAAAAAGTTTTGTCCCTGAGCTAAGATTTTATCTCCATTTTATAGTTTTCAGAGCCAAAAAGAGAAGTAAGTGAACAAACACGATGTGACAATTTGCATATCAATCATTTCTGTAGTCAGGCCACCCTAACAATGAACTCCATTTTACTTTGTTTTAGCCTAAACTATCTTTCCTTTTTATCATCCCTTTGGGCCCTTTCTGGACAGTTCCTTCTTTGGGATTTTTCCATCTGCTTAGAAAGATAAGTTTTAGCTCCTCAGCAATTAACTCTTTTAATTTAATTTAATTTATTTATTTGAGAGAGAAAAAGAGGCAGAGAGAGAGAGAAAGAATGGGCATGCCAGGGCTTCCAGCCACTGCAAATGAACTCCAGATGCATGAGCCCCCTTGTGCATCTGGCTTACATGGGTCCTGGAGAATCAAACCAGGATCCTTTGGCTTTGCAGGCAAACACCTTAACCACTAAACCATCACTCCAGCCCCATCAGCAATGAATTCTTACAGTAACTCATTGAATCAGTTCAACTTTTAGCTCCTTTTCTATCACAGAATGAGTTAATTAACCATGATGGACACAAGTGACACAAAGTAGGAGCCTTACAAAACAGACCTTTGTCCTTTTACCTGTTCCTCCTTTTTCTCCTCCCTTCATCCCACTGTCCTTGCTTCAAGAGGCTCATATGATAGCGTCAGATCCACTCTGCCCCAAAGACCATGTGGTTCCTTCCACTGCTCTGGTTGGAGAGGATACTGCGGAGGCAACTGTGGGAGGCCCAATTGTGAAGGGGAAGGCTCACAGGACCAAAGCAGGAACTGAAGTAGCAGAGGCTTCAGATTCACAGAGGAAAGTGACTGCTAAGAATGGGTCTAAAAACTCAGACAACAGGTGGCAGAGCACCCAACCCAGGTGGCACTTTGGCTTATGCAGCCCCTCTTCCCAGATGGTACAATCCAGACCACAGATTTTGTGGAAGAAAACTTTGAGGCAGCCTCAAAGAATACCAGCCACCCATTTAACCAATTGAAGTTGGACTCAAAACCCTAAACCCAGACAGATAATGCCTCCTGGACAACGGAACAGTCAGGCCATCTGCAGTTACATTTCTAGGCAATTTTGGAGCAAATCATGTACTAGTGCCTCTGTCTGTCTTCTCTCAAGAATGAAAGAGATTGTGGAAAGAGCTTCATGTGTAGGTTCCAAGAAGTAACAAAGGGTGGTATGGGAGGATTGCCAAGCATTCAAGGCCACCCTGAGACTACATAGTGAATTCCAGATCAGCCTGGGCAGAAGAAAAAAAAAAAAAAAACAGTGAGATGGGAGAGAATTAGGGTGATTTCTTTTGTCAGCCTGTTTTGAGAAGTCTGAGAGCTAAACATTTAGCTCAATAGGATTGAGATGAATAGGGGTGTCCAGGACCAATTCCATGTTAAGCAGAGAATTTAGGGTGGTAGAACCAGGCCTACCCTGCCAGAGACAAAGCTTTGTACCTGTTCCAAGGACCCCAAGATCCCAGGACTATCATAGACAAACTTTTCTCTTACAGCCTGGCCATCTACTACCTGAACTCGGTTTCAAAAAGCCTTTCCAGAGCTAATGCCCAGCTGCGGAAGAAAATTCAAATGGTGAGTCTGCCAGGGGCTTCATCCTGGAGCATCAAGACATCATGATTATGTTTCTTTCTAATGTGTTCTGTGATCCCAGTTGTATTATCTCAATGGCTTGCTCCTAAACCAATTCTTTAAAATATCTGAACCAGGTGTGGTGGCTCACACCTTTAATCCCAGTACTTGGGAGGCAGAGGTAGGAGGATCACTGTGAGTTCACAGCCAGCCTGTATCTACAGAGTGAGTTCTAGGTCAGCCTGGGCTACAGTGAGACCCTGCCTCAAAAATCCCCCCCAAATATATTATATATATAAATATATATAGACAGCATAAATTATATATTTTATATAAAGAGATATAATATATATAATATAATTTGTATTATAGGAAGTAACCCTTTAAGACTCAGCATCATGCATTTAGATTGTGAGGATATTTGGGGTCCACAAGAGTAATGGCAACTTTTGAAGCCTTGTTAAAGATCAAGAGAAATTCAACTCATATGTAATAAATCCAGTACCCACAATAATTCCTACAAAGTAAGACATAATATAAGGATTGGAGAGATGGCTCAAGGATTAAAGGTGATTGTTTGCAGAGACTGATGGCCTGGGTTCAGTTCCCCAGTACCTACATAAAGCCAATTCCACCAAGTGACACATGCATCTGGAGTTCGTCTGCAGAGGCAGAAGGCCCTGGTGCGCCCATTCCCTCCTCTTGCAAATAAATAAATAAAAATTCAAAAATATATACTATAGGTGACTGGTGGCACAGGTTAGTGGTAGGGCAAATGGAACATTTGCAAAGCTCTGGATTCAATTGCTAACACAAAAAAACATAAGCCATGCTGAGCATAGTAGTGCACGCCTTTAATCCCAACACTCAGGAGGCAGAGGTAGAAGGATCGTCCTGATTTTGAGGCCACCCTGAGACTACATGTGAATTCCAGGTCAGTCTGGGCTATAACAAGACCCTACCTCAAAAAAAAAAAAAAAAAAAAAAAAAAAAAAAAGGCACATGCCTTTAGTATAAACACTAAAAGAAATAATGCCATGTTCCTTAGCCGAAAGGCTCCTCATTCCCTCAGCAGATGGGCAGTTTCTCTCAACATCTCAGCTAATACCATGACTTCTAACTCCGCCCTCCAGACATACACTCCCTAGGTCAGACTCTAATCCTCTCTAAACCCTGTCCTCATGACTTTTTGTCACTCTTCTGGAACTAACTTTATCTGATGTGCACCCATTCTCCATAGCACTTGCTTGTGTTAACCCCACTGGGCTCTTATCCAGATATAGAAAACCACTGAAATAGAGGAGGGGAAAGCTTAGCTGTTCTTTGGAGTGCTGTGTGAACCTGAGAGTCACAGGCTACTCTCTCCAATTAGTTGTAGAACCAATAACAGACAGTTGAAGGCAATCAGCAAGAACTGAAAACACAGTCTTACTCTGCCTCTCACCATCCAGGGCTCTAAGCCTCAGACACCCATATCCCTGGCTGCCACTAATAGTTCTCTTCTTTTCCTGCAGCTCCGTGAAGTTGAGAAGATCCACAAAGCTGTTAAAGGCAGAACCACAGTCACAAATTCAGAGGACACACCTAAATGCAGCTCCAAAAATGACACCCAGCTACAGCTCACTAAGGAAGGTAAATTCTTTTCCATGTTGATGGCTTATACAGCCAAATAAAGAGTATATGATGTGAATTTGTGTTGACATAGGATTAAAATCAGGATACTGATATTT
Source organism: Orientallactaga sibirica (assembly GCA_036365145.1). NCBI lineage: Eukaryota > Metazoa > Chordata > Mammalia > Rodentia > Dipodidae > Orientallactaga > Orientallactaga sibirica. The sequence continues at coordinate 39,744,058 of JAEOAD010000011.1, read as the reverse complement.
ATTTAGCTACATGAAATTAGTCTAGTTCATACAAGAATAAATTGTACCACCTACCCCATGGGATAGTGAGAATAAAAGGGGGTTATGCATGTAAAATGTTAGACCAGACTCCTGGCACACAGAATGAACCAGTGAACATTTGCTAGAGATTGTAGTTTGTATTTTCTAAACCAGAGACACAGTGGAATGTATAGAATGAAGGGTACAAAAGGGCCACATGAGAAGTTTCCCCAGAAGTGTCTTGGGTCTTTAAAGGGGATGATAATGGACCAGGCTCCAGCATAGGAGGGAGGAAAGGTCAAGTTGAAAGAGACCATTTCTGAGGTGATCCATTTCTCAAGGGTCATCCTATTTTAGCTGGGTCAGTATTCAATAATACTGGACTTGGATGTGAGAACTGTATGGGGCGCACCAGAAATGACTGTTGTTTAGAAGTTAGGAGTTTCGACCCGTGGTCCCGTTTTTTACCAGTTCCATTTTACTTAACTCTTTGCCACTATTTTGTTGTTGTTTTTTTGTTTTTGTTTTTGTTTTTGTTTTTGTTTTTGTTTTTGTTTTTCGAGGTAGGGTCTCATTCTGGCCCAGGCTGACCTAGAATTTACTATGTAGTCTCAGGGTGGCCTCGAACTCACCTCTGCCTCCCAAGTGCTGCAATTAAAGGTGTGCGCCACCACACCCAGCCTTTGCCACTGTTTTTAAGGATTAACTACAATGATACTAACTTTTCTAAGAAACAGGTCCAAAGGCCAGGCATGGTGGCACATGCCTTTAATCCCAGTACTTCAGAGGTAGGAGGACTGCCATGAATTTGGCGCCACCCTGAGATTACATAGTGAATTACAGGTCAGCCTGGGCTAGAATGAGATCCCACCTTGAAAAACCAGAAGAAAAAAAGAAGAAAGAGAAAGAAAGAAAGAAAGAAAGAAAGAAAGAAAGAAAGAAAGAAGGAGGGAGGGAGGGAAGGAGGGAGGGAGGAGGGAGGGAGGGAGGGAGGGAGGGAGGGGGGGAAGGGAGGAAAGTGGTCCAAAATTTCTAATAATTCAAACATAAAGAAAGTTTACATTTCACTGAACAATTCTATTTGATGGCTACAAATGAAGACGGAGAAGGGGGAACATGACTGCTCCCATCCCATGGCTCTGACTGCATTGATTTTGTGCATGGGGAGGAGCCTAGAATGCATAGCTGGTACTGGTGGAGGAATACATTTGAAATCAGGTATGGTGTTCATGCCTATAATCTCAGCACTCAGGAGATTAAGGCAAGAGGATCAGAAGATCAAAGTTGATACTAGCCACACTAAAGCAGCCTAGGGAGGGAAATAAACAGAAACACAGCAAAATACACTCTTCTACTGAAAAGCAAGGTGTGTAAGTTATTATCAACCACAGAAGAGAAGCAGGAGAGACCAAGATCTTCCAGTATGGAGGAAACCAGCCAGAATCCCACCCAGGTGCCAGCAGCCCTGATCCGCAAGCCCACTCGCCTGGCGATGCACAGCGACAGGAGCAGAAACAAAGTGAGGGGATTTTCCACTCACATCAGCCTCCTTGCAAAGGCAAGAAACCTGAATGAGAAGACAGCAGAGACCAGCTGAGAAGCTGCTGAAGGAAAATACAAATGGGAATAGCTGAGCAGCTCTGGTATGACTCCAGGCACCTGCAAAGTCTCCCATTTCCCAACCATCAAGGCCATGAACATCTGAAGAATTCATTCACCCCCAGCCACACAGCACCAAGAAGGATCAAGGTGGTCACTCAGCACTGGGGAGATTAGAAGCCATCCCAAAAGGTAACAGGGCCTACTCATACAAAGCCAGATACATAGGCCTGCACTGGAAGTGCTAATCTCTCTTTCCATGTCAGGAAAGGTTATGAATTATATTTGAATGATATATTCTTGGTTGGCATTACCCTTCTCGAATAAGCTGTATTTTGGTGTTGGCTATTGTTGCCTTTGATGTTTCCTGATTTTTAGGGCCTTTGTCTTCTGTCATTATTAAGCGCTGGGACTGACTGGCCCCAGGTTGACTTGGAACCCATTTCAAACTAGAAATCTCAACCTCCAAGTTGACAGAATTAAGGGTGTGTGGCAACACACACCCTTAGAGACTTTGGCTTTACTAGATTATCTGTTTAGTTTAATTCCCATGCTTGTATAAATACTCTGTACTGGTTTTGATTCAATGTCTATATTGTTCAGTTGAATTTTAGAATATGCCAGTAATTTGCTTCACCCACTCTACTATAATACTTGAATAGCAGGCAAACTCAACACCACAGGTCATTTCTGCTGTTTTTCTTGGAGTATAAAAGCTACACCTGGCACCTTAAACTCCTACACTGAAGATATATAAAGTTGGATTTACATGGCTAAGAACACTGCAGATAATTAGAAAACCCATGCATCAAATTAACTCAAGATGCAAAAATCTCTACATCATAATACAAGAAACACAAAAAATCAAGATAATACATTCCCACAAACAATTATAAATCCTGGGCTGGAGAGATGGCTTAGCAGTTAAGGCACATACCTGCAAAGCCTAAGAATCCCAGTTCTATTCTTCAGGTCCCACGTAAGCCAGATGCACATGGTGGCACATGAGTCTGGAGTTCATTTGCAGTGGCTAGAGGCCCTAGTGTGCCCATTCTCACTCTTTATCTCTCTCTCCCAAATAAATAAATAAATAAATAAATAAATAAATAAATAAAAATTCTAAATTTTTTAAAAAGCCAAAAAAGTAGTGAATTCAGTCACTTTAAAAATTATAAATCCAAGCCGGGAGTGGTGGCGCATGCCTTAATCCCAGCATTTGGGAGGCAGAGGTAAAAAGGAGGATTGCCATGAAAAAGTTCAAGGCCACTCTGAGACTAATCATAGGCAGAGGTAAGGATTCCAGGTCAGCCTGGACCAGAGTTAAACCCTAATTCAAAAACCAAAAAAAAAAAAAAAATAATAAATATAAAAAAATATATATATATATATATATATATATATACACACATATATATCCATCAGAAATGACCTCCAGTGAGACTGCTTTAGATGAAATGCCTGAAAAAGATTTTCAAAAACTGATTAAATCTATGTTCAAAGAAATCAAAGAAGAAATCAAAGGAGTTAAAGAAAAACCAACTCCTGAAGGAATCCCAAGAGAACACAGGAAACTAACTTAATGAAATAAGTAGGTCAATACAAAACATGAGTAAGGAAATAGAAATAATGAAAAATATACCAATCAGAAAAACTAGAAATGAAAAGCACAGTGAGTCAAAAAAAAAAAAAAAAAAAAAAAAAAAAAAAACTCTGGAGAAAGTCTCACCAGTAGAATGAATGAAGGAGAGAACAGAATATCTAAAGTAGAAGACCAGGTGGTAGATCTAATACAGTCAAATGAAGGGAAACACAAACTAAGGGGAAGGCATGAATGGGAATTTAAAGATATTCAGGACACTATGAAGACATCAAACATAAGATTTCAGGGCATAGCAGAAGGAGAAAAAATTTACTCCAAAGGTTTAACAGGTATTTTGAACAAAATCATAGAAGAAAACTTCCCCCAAGTAGGGAAAGTGATGCCAATACAGATAAAGGAAGCCTATAGAATGCCAAACAGACAAAATCAGGAAAGAACCTCTCACCATCGTATTATAATTAAACTACATAACACAAAGCAAAGAATATATATATAATCTCACTCTAGCCTGGGCTGACCTGGAATTCACTATGTAGTCTCAGGGTAGTCTTGAATTCACAGCAATCCTCTTACCTCTGCTTCCCAAGTGCTGGGATTAAAGGCATGCGCCACCACACCCGGTGCAAATAAAATATTTTGAAAACAGGGAAAAAAGTCACATATAAAGGCAAACCTATCAGGATAACATCAGATCACCCAACACAAACTTTAAAAGCCAGAAGGGCTTGAAATGATATATTCCAAGTCCTGAAAGATAAAAACTCTAAACCAACATTACTTTATCCTGCAAAGCTATCCATTCAAATAAACAAAAAAATAGGATATTCCACAACAAAAGCAGGCTAAGGGAATATTTGAAGACAAAACTAGCTCTACAGAAAATACTTGACAGGATCTTCCATGCTTAAGAGAAAGAAAAGCACACATATAAGGAACCTGGAAAATACAAACCATACTCATATACTAGTTAATACAAGAGAGCAAAGTTAAAACCAGAAGAACTACAAAACAAGAAAAATGGTAAAAATAAATTTGCACCTTTCAATAATAACTCAGTATCAACAGCCTCAATGCCCCAACCAAAAAACACAGGTTTGCAAACTGGATTAAAAAGCAGGATCCTATCCAAGTGGTGGCATACATCTTTAATCCCAGCACTTGGGAAGCAGAGGTAGGAGAATTGCTGTGAGTTCAAGGCTTCCAGGTCAACCTGAGCTAGATTGAGACCCTACCTTGAAAAAACAAAAAGAAATGGGGAGGCTGAGGAAATGGCTTAGTGGTTAAGGCATTTGCCTGCAAAGCCTAAGGACCCTGGTTCATTCCCCAGGACCACATAAGCCAGATGCACAAGGGGGCACATGCATCTGGAGTTTGTTTGCAGTGGCTAGAGGCCCTGGCATGCCCATTCTTTCTTTCTCTCTATCTGCTACTTCCTTTCTCTCTCTCTCTCTCTCTCTCTCTCTCTCTCAAATAAATAAATAAAAAGCATGATCCTTTAATTTGTTGCCTCCAAGAAACTCACCTTTCCACAAAAGATAGACACTATCTTAGGATGAAAGTTTGGAAAATGGTGTTTCAAGCAAATGGGCCTAGAAAATGAGCAGGTGTCACTATCCTAATATCTGACAGGGTAGACTTCAGATCAACATTAGTTGGGAAAGATAAGGAAGGTCACTTTATATTGATTCAAGGAACACTCCAAAAGGAGGACATTACAATCCTAAATATATATGCACCTAACATGGGGACTCCCAATTTCATCAAAAAAACACTATTAGAACTAAGGTCACAGATAACACCAAGCACAGTTGTAGTGGGTGACTTCAACACCCCACTCTCATCAATTGACAGGTCATCCTGGCAAAAAAAAAAATAATAAATAAGCAGAAATGCATCTGGATTAAATGAGGTCCTAGAACAAATGTATATAACAGATATCTACTGAACATTTCATCCAAATGCTGAAGAATATACATTCTTTTCAGCAGCACATGGAACATTCACTAAATAGACCATATATGAGGACACAAAGCAAATCTTAATAAATGGGATTAAACTACAAATCAGTAGCAAGAAAAGCTATAGAGCATACAAAAAAATCATGGAAACTAAACAATACACTACTAAATGATGAATGGGTCAATGAAGTAATCAAGAAGGAAGTTTTAAAAAATCATAGAATCAAATGACAATGACAACACAACATACCAAAACCTTTGGGAATCCTAAGAGGGAAATTTATACCTTTAAGTGCCTATATTAAGAAATTATAAAGGTCGCAAATAAACAGCTTAATGCTTCACCTTAAAGCCTTGGAAAAAGAAAAAAAAGGGCAAGCCTGAGCTCAGTAGACAGGAAGAAATAATAAAGATTAGGGCAGAAATGAATTAAATAAAAACAAACAAACAATCCAAAGAATCAATGAAACAAAGAGTTGGTTCTTTGAAATAATAAACCAGATTGATAAACACTTAGCAAATCTGACCAAAAGAAAGAAAGGAGAGACACAAGTTAATAAAATTAGAGATGTGCTGGGTATGGTGGTGCATGCCTTTACTATCAGCACTTGGGATGGCAGAGGTAGGAGGATCACCATGAGTTTGAGGCCAACCTGAGTCTACATCATGCTGGTGCCAGGCAGTGCTCAACCTGAGCTAGATTGAGACCCTACCTTGAAAAACAAAAGAAATGGGGAGGCTGAGGAAATGGCTTAGTGGTTAGTGGTTGCATTTGCCTGCAAAGCCTAAGGACCCTGGTTCATTCCCCAGGACCACATAAGCCAGATGCACAAGGGGGCACATGCATCTGGAGTTTGTTTGCAGTGGCTAGAGGCCCTGGCATGCCCATTCTCTCTTTCTCTCTATCTGCCCCTTCCTTTCTCTCTCTCTCTCTCTCTCTCTCTCTCTCAAATAAATAAATAAATAAAAAGCATGATCCTTTAATCCAAGAAACTCACCTTTCCACAAAAGATAGACACTATCTTAGGATGAAAGTTTGGAAAATGGTGTTTCAAGCAAATGGGCCTAGAAAATGAGCAGGTGTCACTATCCTAATATCTGACAGGGTAGACTTCAGACCAACATTAGTTAAGAAAGATAGGAAAGGTCATTTTATACTGATTGAAGGAAACCTCCAACAGGAGGACATTACAATCCTAAACATATATGCACCTAATATGGGGACTCCCAATTTCATCAAAAAAACACTATTAGAACTAAGGTCACAGATAACACCAAGCACAGTTGTAGTGGGTGACTTCAACACCCCACTCTCATCAATTGACAGGTCATCCTGGCAAAAAAAATAATAATAAATAAGCAGAAATGCATCTGGATTAAATGAGGTCCTAGAACAAATGTATATAACAGATATCTACTGAACATTTCATCCAAATGCTGAAGAATATACATTCTTTTCAGCAGCACATGGAACATTCGCTAAATAGACCATATATGAGGACACAAAGCAAATCTTAATAAATGGGATTAAACTACAAATCAGTAGCAAGAAAAGCTATATAGCATACAAAAAAATCATGGAAACTAAACAATACACTACTAAATGATGAATGGGTCAATGAAGTAATCAAGAAGGAAGTTTTAAAAAATCATAGAATCAAATGACAATGACAACACAACATACCAAAACCTTTGGGATACTATGAAGGCAATCCTAAGAGGGAAATTTATACCTTTAAGTGCCTATATTAAGAAATTATAAAGGTCGCAAGTAAACAGCTTAATGCTTCACCTTAAAGCCTTGGAAAAAGAAAAAAAAAGGGCAAGCCTGAGCTCAGTAGACAGGAAGAAATAATAAAGATTAGGGCAGAAATGAATTAAATAAAAACAAACAAACAATCCAAAGAATCAATGAAACAAAGAGTTGGTTCTTTGAAATAATAAACCAGATTGATAAACACTTAGCAAATCTGACCAAAAGAAAGAAAGGAGAGACACAAGTTAATAAAATTAGAGATGTGCTGGGTATGGTGGTGCATGCCTTTACTATCAGCACTTGGGATGGCAGAGGTAGGAGGATCACCATGAGTTTGAGGCCAACCTGAGTCTACATAGTGAATTCCAGGTCACCCTGGACTAAAATGAAATTCTACCTAAAAAAAAAAAAATTAGATATGACAAAGGCACCATCACAACAGATACCAGAGAAATTCAAAAAATCATAGGGACATACAATAAGAACATATATTCTGCTAAATTTGAAAATCTGAAATACATGGATGATTTCCTTGATTTATATGACCTACCACAATTAAATCAAGATGAGATTATCCACTTAAAGAGACCTATAACAAGTATAGATATCTATAAGTATCTCCCAACTAAAAAAAGTCCAGGCCTAGATGGACCAGACCTTCATGGAAGAACTAATATCAATTCTTCTCAAACTCTTCCATAAAATAGAAAAGGAAGGAATCTACCAAACTCCTTCTAAGATGCCAGCATTACCCTGATACCAAAATGAGACAAAGACAACAAAAAAAGAAAATTACAGACCAATCTCCCTCATGAACATAGATGCAAAAATTATCAACAAAATATTGGCAAAAAGAATACAAGAATATATCAGAAAGATCATTCACCCCAACCAAGTAGGCTTTATCCCAGAGATGCAGGTATGGTTCAACATACACGAATCGATAAATGTAATATATTTTATAAATTACTGAAGGATAAAAATCACAAAGCTGGGCATGGTGGTGCATGGCTTTAATACCAGCACTCAGGAGGCAGAGGTAGGAGGATCCCTGTGAGTTTGAGGCCACCCTGAGACTACAGAGTGAATTCCAGGTCAGCCTGAGCTACAGTGAAACCCTACCTCAAAAAAAAAAAAAAAAATCACAGGATCATCTCATTAGATGCAGAAAAAGCATTTGACAAAATCCAACATCCCTTCATGATAGAAGTCCTACAGAAACTGGGAATAGAAGGAATATATCTCAACATAATTAAGGATATTTATGACAAACCTACAGACAACATAATACTAAATGGGAAAACTGGAAGCTTTTCCATTAAAATCAAGAACAAGACAAGGTTATCCACTGTCCCCACGTTTATTTAATATAGTACTGGAAGTCTTAGCCATAGAAATAAGGCAAGAGAAACACATAGAAGGGATACAAATTGGAAAGGAAGAGATCAAGTTATCATTATTTGCAGATGATATGATTCTATACATAAAGGACCCTAAAGACTCTACCAGAAAATTGTTAGAGCTGATAAACCCTTATATCAATGTAATAGGATACAAAATAAACACAGAAATCAGTAGCCTTCCTATATGCTAACAACAAACACATAGAGGATGAAATCAGAGAATCACTCCCATTCACAATTGCATCAAAAAAATAATAAAGTGTCTTGGAATAAACCTAACCAAGGAACTGATGGATCTCTACAATGAAAACTTTAAATCACTCAAGATGGAAATTTCAGAAGACACTAGGAAATGGAAAGACATCCCTTGTTCTTGGATTGGAAGAATCAATATCATGAAAATGGAGGCTGGAGAGATGGCTTAGTGGTTAATCACTTGCCTGTGAGGCCTAAGGACCCTGGTTCAAGACTCCATTCCCCAGTACCCAAATAAGCCAGATGCACAAGATAGCACATGCATCTGGAGTTTGTTTGTGCAGTGGCTGGAGGCCATGGTGTGCCCATTCTCTCTCTCTCCCTCTCTCTCTCTCTCTTTCCTGAAAATAAATAAATAAAAATTTTAAAAATATATATTATGGAAATGGGAATCTTACCCAAAGCAATCTACACATTTAATGCAATCCCCATCAAATATCTAGTGCATTCTTCACAGAAATGGAAAAAAAATCCAAAAATTCATTTGGAAGCACAAAAAAAACCTTGAATATCTAAAACAATTTTGAGCAACAAAAATAAAGCTAGTAGTATCACTGTACCTGATCTTAACTTATATTACAGAGGCATAATAACAAAAACAGCATGGTACTGGCACAAAAACAAACATGTAGATCAATGGAACAAAATAGAGGAGCCAGATGTAAGTCCAGGTACCTATTGCCACCTGATTGTCGACCAAAATGCCAAAAATACTCATTGGATAAAAGACAGCCTCTTCAGCAAATGGTGCTGGGAAAACTGGATATGTATCTGTAGAAGGATGAAAATAGATCCTTATCTCTCTCCATCACAAGAATCAAGTCCAAATGGATCAAAAACCTTAATATCAGACCTGAAACTCTGAAACTACAAGAGGAAAAAGTAGGGGAAAGCCTTCAACATTTTGGTCTTGGCAAAGACTTTCTGAATATAACCCCAGTTGCTCAGGAAATAAAACCACAAATCAACCTCATGAAATTACAAAGCTTTTGTACAGCAAAGAAGCAACCTACAGAATCAGAAAATTTTTGCCATCTATACATCTAATAGAGGATTAATATCCAAAATACACAAAGAACTCAAAAAACTAAATAATAAATCAACAACCCAATTAAAAAATAGGCTATGGAACTAAATAGAGAGTTCTCAAAAGAAGAAATACAGATGTCATATAAACATCTAAAAAAAAAGTTCTACATCCCTAGTCATCAGGGAAATGGAGACTAAAACTACATTGAGATTCCATCTCACTCCTGTCAGAATGGTTACCATCATGAAAACAAATGACAATAAATGCTGGCAAGGATGCAGAAAAAGAGGCACCCTTCTACACTGTTGGTGGGAATGCAATCTGGTCCAGCCATTGTAGAAATCAGTGTGGAGGTTCCTGAGACAGCTAAAAATAGATTTACTATATGACTCAGCTATGCCACTCCTAGGCATATATTCTAAGGACTTGTCTCACTACCTTAGAGATACATGTTTATTGCCACTCTATTCACAATAGCTAGGAAATGGAACTAGCCTAGATGTCCCTCAATTGATGAGTGGATAATGGAAAATAAAGCAGTAAAGAAAAATGAAATTATGAAATGTTCAGACTTAGTGAGGTAACCCAGGCCCAGAAAGCCAAACATCGCATGTTCTTTTTCATATGGGGATCCTAGCTGCAAATGATTGGACTTCTATGTGAGTAGGAATAAAACTCAGTAGCAGAGGCCAGTAAGCCAGAAAGGGGATATAAAAGGAATAGAAAGGGAGCAGGGGACTTAATAGGATGGTATTGTATATTTGTAAGTAGAAGAACAGATTAATGGGGGTGGAAAGGCCTAATTGAAGTCAGGGAGGGATTAAGTAAAGGAAAGTTTTGGGAAGGGCTAATCAAAATCTGAGAGGATATAAATAATCATATGGAAATCTACTTTTTGGACAATAGTACACCCAGAAGCCATAAATCGTTACTAGAAAATGTTAAGTGCCTGGGATGGGATACCTTCCAGTGAGTTGTTGGCTGGGGAAGTCACTGATGCCCCCAAAACAATACTGGTCATTGCCGAGGCTCTTGTTTTCCCATTAGTAATAGATGGTAAGATCCTATTGCTGAAGACTCCATATACTTAGGCTGGAAGGTTACTTAGAAATCCTGCTGGAGCTGAGCTGCAAACCTCCTCCATGTAGACCAGCTGACAGAAACCTGGAAAAAGCTATGCTGCATGCAGTTCAATAGGAGAGAGAAATCACCAGTGGAGACACTCAACAGTGGACACTACAATCCTTAAATTGGGCCAACCAGGCCAAATGAGCCAATGGGTGCAATAGTGGCATTCTGTTATGGGGAAAACCAACTACTCTCTAATTGTACTGGAGACCCACTCCATAGGAGGGAATACATCCCTGATACTGAAAACCTACAACAGGGATAGTAATGCGCCCTAGGGGTGTAATGTCTGCTGGTGTCTGGCTAAATGTATATACTGTGCTCACCAAACTCCCAGTAAGCACTTCTGTTAATGTCCACACCCATATATTAATGTTACTCTCACTTTTGGTTAGAGAAGCTTCTCTTTTCAGATGGTGGTGACCTTGGGATGACTCAAAAGGCACCATGGTGCTGAGAAGAAGGGACAGAGGAGTGCTCAGCACTGAAATATCTCAAACACACCTTCCAAAGCTCAGGGTCCATTGCAGAATAAGTGGCAGAAAGAATGTAAGAGACAAAGGAAGGGTAGGACTCCTTACAACATGCTCCTCCAGATACAAAATGGCCTGGTTATCTATGACCTCACAGTGCCTGACACTACCTACACAAGACCATCATAATAGGAGGAAAAGATTATGACATCAAAATAAAAGAGAGACTGATTGAGAGGAGAAAAGGGTATGATGGAGAGTGTAGTTGCAAAGGGGCAAGTGGGAGGAGGGAGGGAATTACCATGGGTTATTGTCTATAGTTATGGAAGTTGTCAATAAAAAAATAATTTTAAAAAAGTTCAAATCATCTTTGTCTACACAGGAAGAACAGGTCTCTTGGAATTGGGAATAGGTGATAGTGATGGAAATTACACTACTTTCAAACAGTTTGCATAACCTCTTCCATTTCATTACCAGATTTGACCCTGGCCGTCACCTTGAGAGGCTGTGTTAGCATTGTCCCAATTTTATACTCCAAAAAATTCAGAAATATGAGCTAAGGCCACAGTTCAAAATCTAGGTGCCCAGACACCAGAACATACTCCTCCAATCTATCTATTCATATAAACGTTAGACACCTGAGGTTAATCTGACAGCTCTCACATCACCAAATGTTATTAAAATCTACAAATACTGCAGAGTGGCACCAGAGAGCCTCATTCAAGTTATACAAAACCTCCTATATCCTCATTTTTGTTTTTGTTTTCCAGAGCCCATATCTCACTCTCCCAACCAAACTCAGGCTATGGACAAGAAGGCAGAGGGTGCTGGTACTTCCAGTGCTGATGGCAGAGTCCCACAGCCTGCTTCCTGGAACCTCCCTGGATCTCAGCCCCCAAAAGTCAGACCACACTCTGGCCCCCACCAATCTCTAACTCAGATCTGTAGGTCAGCCTCTGGAAAGAGGGCTCAGAAGCATCCTCCCCACTGATGGCTAGGACTTATGGAACCCCACTCCTGGCATTGTTCAGAGGTATCCCACCCACTGATGGCTGGGACTTGTGGAACCCCCAGTCCTGGCATTAATCCTCAGACCATACTCTTTACACACATGCCTTCCTTTCTCCTCACAGGCATGCATGTTCCCTCAGCTCTCAAATAATGTTTAACTTTGATTAGTTTCAAGCCCTTGTTGACTACCAATGTCTTCCTCTGGATTGAGGGGTGGACACTGGACCCTTAGACCAGTTTTCTTTCCCAATATCTTGGTTCAGGAAACTCTGGGCCTAATATGCTAGTGGTTTCCCTTGGCTCCAGACAGGGAGGTAATGAGTGGGATTGTGACTTCCCGTGCAGATTTCTTCTATGGGGACCTAGGTTTCTGGAGCCCCACTAGCCTGAAGGATTATGCAGAGGCCAACATTCCTAACCATCACCCCTATCCAAAGCAGGTGAGGTCATTTAAATAGAAAGTCCAAGAAGCAAATTAAAATAAATGTGAGGAGCTGGAGAGATGGTTCAGCAGTTAAGGAGCTTGTCTGCAAAGCCAAATGACCTGTGTTCAATTCCCCAGTACCCACATAAAGTGGCACATGCATCTGGAGGCCCTGGCAAGCACATTCTCCCCTTTCTTTATTTTTTCTCTCTCCCTGCAAATAAATAAAAGTATTTTTAAAAAATAAAATTTCTACATAGTGTACTCCAGGTCAGCCTGGGCTACAGCAAGACCCTACCTCGAAAAAATAAAATAAAATTTAAGAAAAATATGAATGAGCCAAAGTCCAGTCCTGGTCACCTAGTCTGAGGGAGGCTGATTCCAATTAATCAAAAGAGCTCCATTGGAACCTCTTAGCACCAAGTTAAAGGGACAACTGGGTAACACAGTGCTTCTGACCTAACTGATGGAAACAAGTCTTTTTATGAGCCAAATTTGAAAAGAAATTTGATAATCTGTCCCTGTATAAAACACTTTAAAGACAGTTTCTTAGAAGAGTTTTCAAAGGGTACAAGGTTCTGGTGTTACATCCACGAATTATCAGATCGTGATGCTATGCAATATGTCTTTGAGCAAGCACAAGCCAGGGAAGCCGAACCATTAAGGAGATTTTGCTGTCAGAGTCAAAGCTTAGCAGGGCAGGAGTCACAGTCTAAGGCTCTCCAGAGCCCCTAAAATCTTGCAGACAGGAACTTCCTTTCCTTCGCTCCATGCTCCCAGACCCAGGTGAGCAACAAAGCTTCAGGACAAAGGAACCATCCCACCCCATGTCTCCATTCTGAAGGGAGTTCTGTCTTTTAGACAATTACCCTATTAGAGCTATCACCTAACCACTTCCACAGAGGCTCTGGGGATATCCCTCACACCTTGGAAGTCCAGCAAAATCACGGTATAGACGAGGTTCCATAGCAACTTCATTAGTTACACAATTAAAATAATTTCCAAGTTCCTTCCTCTTCCAAACTCAGAGCCAGAACTCCATACATAACCTTCAATGGAGTCAGAATGGAGCCATGTGACCCAACTTCACACAGAACCTGCAATGGAGTCAGAATGGGACCATGAGACCCCAAGAAACAGGATAACTACTTCACCCCAGTCCATCCATGCAAGATGAAGGTGTGATAATGAAGCTTCATCTCCTCAGAATCTACACTTCCTTCAGATCCAGTCTTGCCTGCATGTCACATGCTGCCCTCAGGGAACAAGCTCTGGCTGTAAGCTTACCTACACTCAGAACTCAACAGAGGAACCCAAGCCATGAAACCCAACCAGCCCAGCACTACCCAGCCTGGATATAATGCCAGTTCAGGGAAAGAACCCAGTGAGGAATACCTGCCTAAGCCATCAGCCTCCTGGTAAATATATTTAAACCTCTGCCAGTAACAATACACCTGAAAACCTACCATAAAATAAACCACCTGTTCTGATGAAGCATGTTGTTATGTAAGGAATGCACATGTTGTCTGTTGCTGTGTACTGAATGAGCCCCGAAACCTGATAGCTTGAAGCAGAAATGGTGGTGCACCTCAGTAATTCCAATATTCAGAAGGTAGATGCAGAAGTTCACCATAAGTACAATGTCAGCCTGGTCTACTTAGTGAGTTCTAGGCCTGTCAGGGCTACATAGTGATTCTGTCTCAAAACTCAAATAAATAAATAAACCACAATAAACATTTATTATGACTGAATTGTTTCTGTGGGCCAAGAGTTTAGAAGTGCTTAGCTAGCCAGGCGTGGCTACCTCTCCTGCCTCTGCCTCCTGAGTACTGAGTGCTAGGATTAAAGGCATGTGTACTCAGGAGGCAGAGGTAGAAGGATCACCGTGAGTTTGAGGCCACCTAAGATGACAGTGAATTCCAGGTTAGCCTGGGCTAGAGCAAAACACTACCTTAAAAAAATTATTTTTGCGCCGGGCGTGGTGGCGCACGCCTTTAATCCCAGCACTCGGGAGGCAGAGGTAGGAGGATCGCTGAGAGTTCAAGGCCACCCTGAGACTACATAGTTAATTCCAGGTCAGCCTGGACCAGAGTGAAACCCTACCTCGAAAAATCGAAAAACCAAAAAAATATATATATATTTGCAGCCGAGCATGGTGACGCATACCTTTAATCCCAGCACTCAGGAGGCAGGAGTAGGAGGATCGATGTGAGTTCAAGGCCACCTTGAGACTACATAGTGAATTCCAGGTAAGCCCGGGCTAGAGTGAGATCCTTCCTCAAAAACCAAAAAAAAAAAAAAAAAGTTTATTTATTTGAGAGAGCAAGAGAATGGGGTGCCAGGGCCTCTTGCGACTGCAAACAAACTCAAGATATATGTGCCACTTGTGCATTTTGCTTTTACGTGGGTACTAGGGAATTGAACCCAGAGCAGCAGGCTTTGCAGATAAGTGCCTTTAACTACTGAGCCATCTGCAGCACCCTTTGTATTGTTTTTTTTTTTTTTTTTTTTTTTTTTTTTTTTTTTTTTGGTTTTTGTGAGGTAGGGTCTCACTCTGGTCCAGGCTGACCTGGAATTAACTATGTAGTCTCAGGGTGGCCTCGAACTCTTGGTGATCCTCCTACCTCTGCCTCCCGAGTGCTGGGATTAAAGGCATGCGCCACCACGCCCGGCTCTATTTTTTTATTTCTATTTCAATAATTTCTGCCCCAATCTTATTAAAATATTTCATTTATTTATTTTCAAAAAGACAGAGAGCACACACCAGGGCTTCTGCCACTGCAAATAAACTCCAGATGTATGCAGTACTTTGTTCATCTGGCTTTATGTGAATACTAGGGAATGGAACCGAGGCCCTTAGGCTTTGCAAGCAAGTGCCTCACCCAGTGAGCCATCTCTCTAACCTTTTCTGTCCCAATTTGAATTATTTCTTTCTGTCTAACTGATCTTGGATTTGACGTGTTCTTTTTTTTAAGACTCTAAGATGTATAATTATTATTTATTTGCTATCTCTCTGATTTATTTTATTAATTATTTATTTTGTTTTATTTATTTATTTGAGAGAAAGAGAGCAGAGGCAGAGAGAAAGAGAATGGGATATTGTCTACAATTAAAGAAGTTGTCAATAAAAATAAAAATTAAAAAAAAAAAAAAAAACCTTTGCCTCACATTCCACGAGTCGATGGTCTTACTTGTGCAACAGCAGAGCCCATAACGGTCTCCAGCTTCTGTCTTCAGGTCAGGGACTCCTGATCCTCAGACAAACACCCTAGCACTTCTCACCCCTCTATGGGTTCCCAAATTTCCAAGATTCCACGGGCCTCCCTGTTGGGTTGTCTCCTGACCAATTTTAAAATTCTTGGCCTAGAAGAAGACACAAAGTCCAAATGCCTCATTTTTTACTAAAATATAGTCTGGCCACAAAAACAATTAGACAATGATTCCCTTGGACTGAAAACGACACATTAGGTTTCCAAATTCTTAAAGATCTTAATAACTTTATAAACTGGATTGGCAACTGGCTCTATTTTTCTACCCCCATCCCTTCTCTGTCAGTTCTGCTCTCTGACCCAGGTCCCTGGGGAAACAATCTTCCTTCCACCCCATTAAACAGTTCCTATTAGTGACCCACCCTTTCTTAGCCCAAGAAGATGACCACAAGCTCTACAAATGACAATCTCTCTCCCCCTCTCTAATCCTAAACTGCAATTGTTGCTTAACCTGTTTCTGTTCAAAGTATAGCTATAAATCTGGCCTTTGAAAATGGCCTCCAGACCATTCTCCAGACTCCACTGATTTCCTTGCACCACTTGTTCTACCTTGAAGTTTTCTAACATGATTTGCTTTCTCAGAGAAATCTGCCTGTGATCAACAGCCACATGGTGAAATGGAGACTCTCCTCTCTCCTGTGTGGAACTTCCTTGACCATCATAAACAGTGGCCACATAGATTATTCTTTATGGATCCAGGTAGAATCAATAGGACCTGCTCATCAACTCCATGCCTTCCCAGAGGGCATGCAGACCTCTCTCACATGTTAAAGTCTCCCTTCCCCCAAAAAAAGTAAAACTAAAATCTTCAGAAAAAGATGTCTCTTCATGTTTCATGTTCTTTGTCATGTCTAATGCTGGCCAGCCATGTCATGTCATGTGTTCTATGTTTCATGTAGTCTGTCTTTACGTGTGACTAAATTCATGGTCATTAATTGTTCCAATGCTTATGGTCATTAAACCTTCTGATGCTTATAGATATATTTTAAGATCATGTTAAATTAGTAAAACTAGGTTTATGGTATATTTCTGATTTTCTGCTTGTTCACGCTTACTACATGTTTATATTCCAAGGTTTGATCCTGCCTCTAACAATGCCTTCTGAATGTTTATGACTTAAATCTTTAGAGAAAGGATTAATTTGGGTTTATTGACAAAATATAAACATATTGTTATGTTTCACCTATATTTATCAATATTAAAATATGGTATACATGCTTTCTGTTTAATGAAATTATTGAAAAATGTTATTATATTTCTAATGTTCCTAGCCTATATCAGTCTGGATGGAGTGTAATCAATGTATCTATAAAAATGTGTGAATAGCCTGGGCCAGAGTGAGACCCTACCTCGAAAAAAACCAAAAAAAAAAAAAAAAAATGTGTGGATACACCTAAGACTTTCAGTGAAACAATAGATATTGCACTTCCCTCTTCTAAAACTGCTACAAGGAAAATTCCTTTATGTAACTAATAGATAACAAAAAATTCTGTAACAATTTACAGCTAAAATTAAACACATAGGAACTAACTCTGGTCCTGGCCCTTTTAGACAATATATAACTACCTTATCTCAAGAGACAGTAACTTGTCTTATTTGACAGAAAGGAATGTCTTAACCCTCACAGACCATAAATCTCTTTCCTCTACAAGCACAGGAAAATTCAAATAGATGACTGTCAAGGATGTGAAACTCCAACACAATCAGTGTTTGGGAATTCCATACATGAAGCCTGGGTGAAAGCTCTCTACCTCTCCTCTGAAGTAAATTCTGCCTAAAAGTGTGTCTTGAGTAAAAGTGTTTATAGTTAAGATAAGATGGGTTAACAGAAAAAGTTGTTTCTCTGTACTTCTCGCCTTAATTGCTTATCTAATTCAAACTTAACTTTCTGTAATTAAGTTGGTAAATTTATTTATAGTGCCATGCCTTATATTGAGATAAAAATTGGGGTTCAAAAATATAAAATCCCATGACCCTAAGTTATGTCCTGTAATTGTAATAAAATTTTGTATTGGCAATGTTCCATATTACGTAGTCTTTTGTACTGACACTGTAGTTTTTGTACTGTTTCAAGACCATCATTTGTTTTACAGCTTCTGACCTGTACTAAAAATTATCTTGTAAGCTGGGTGTGATGGTGTGTGCCTTTAATCCCAGCACTTTGGAGGCAGAGCATAGTGAATTCCAGGTCAGCCTGAGCTAGAGCAAAA
Organism: Orientallactaga sibirica; assembly: GCA_036365145.1. Classification (NCBI taxonomy): domain Eukaryota; kingdom Metazoa; phylum Chordata; class Mammalia; order Rodentia; family Dipodidae; genus Orientallactaga; species Orientallactaga sibirica. The sequence continues at coordinate 39,725,942 of JAEOAD010000011.1, read as the reverse complement.
CCCTACCTTGAAAAACAAAAAAACAAAAACAAACAAAAAAAATCTTGTGTTTCTTCTTACAATATTGATATAAATGACCTTCTGGACCTTTTCGGTTCTACCAGTTCACCTCAGAGGGCCCTATAACAGACTAATTCCATCTATCTGGGCCCATTTTGATGGTTCTCCAAGGCCTAAAAGTCAACAGAAGTAGAGACTCCCCTTTCACCATCCCACTTCAGCTTGAAAAAGTCAGATTTGAACCCACCATCCATCTTCCAAAAACTTGGGCATCTCTCTCCACTGATATTAGACTTGGAGGTCATTAGAATACAGACCCAATTTCCTTTGTCCCTGGTAACATTAAAAAAAATTCCTGGGCTGGAGAGATGCCTTAGTGGTTAAGGAACTTGCCTGTGAAAACAGAGGACCCAGGTTCAATGCCCCAGTACCCATGTAACCCAGGTGCACAAGAGGGCACATGTGTCTCAAGTTCATTTGCAGTGGCTAGAGGCCCTGGTGGGTCCATTCTCTGCCTCCTCTCTCCCTCTCCCTCTCTCTCTCTCTCCTTGCAAATAAATAAGAATAAAAGAAAGAAAGAGGATTGGAAGGATGGCTTAGTGGTTAAGGAGTTTACCTGCAAAGCCAAAGGCCCCAGGTTTGATTCCCTAGGACCCACATTAGCCAGATGCACAAGGGGACACACATGTCTGGAGTTTGTTTGCAGTGGCTGGAGGCCCTGGAACACCCATTTTCTCTCTCTCTCTCTCTCTGTCAAATAAATAAATAAAAATAAAATATTTTTTAAAATTCTCTTCTGAACATGTACAGACTTTAAAAAAAAAAAAAATTCCTCCTGATCCCAAACAAAGACAAAATATATAATATGTGCTGATAGATTAAAAGGGTTGTAAAAGTATCTCTGATTAAGGTAACTAAGTTATATCCAAATGCTTAGCTTGTATGTTTTCCATCTGATACAGCCTGTATTTTGTTGCATAAACACCTGTTTACAACAATAGGTTTCTTAAGTGTTCTACTCTTATGCTTTTCTATTAAGCAAAACTTTTATTTGTTTGATATGAACTTATTCCAAAAAAACCACAAGAATTAGACCTAATTATATAAAACTTATTGTGCCTGTAAAATTAATCAAACTTTAAACTTTTTCAGCCTAACCTACCTCCATTAGTTCCTTTAAAGCTAAGTCAGAACTTTTGATCTCTGGACTGAGTAAGTAAAAACTATAAGCTTTCTGTATTAAGAACTTAAAAAAACCTTTAAACCTAATAACTAAGCTTCAAAATTAATTTCTTAATCTTTACCATGTTTAAATTTAAAATTGTTTAAGATGTTTCAAATATTGCTTCGATACTAGTCTCTTATACTTCCTTCTTTACCTAAGCCAAATCTTTATATTTCTAAAAATTCCAGTTAACTCCCCATCCAAGTTAACAATTCCTTCTTTCTTACACACAAGACAGCACCCGTTTTCTTTCTTTTTTTTTTTTTTATTGACAACTTCTTTAATTGTAGACAATATCCAATGGTACTTCCCTCCCTCCCCCCACTTTCCCCTTTGAAACTTCAATCTCCATCATATCCCCTCCCCCTCTCAATCAGTCTCTCTTTTTGGTTTGATGTCATGATCTTTTCCTCCTATTATGATGGTCTTGTGTAGGTAGTGTCAGGCACTGTGAGGTCATGGATATCCAGGCCATTTTGTGTCTGGAGGAGCACGTTGTAAGGAGTCCTACTCTTCCTTTGGCTCTTACGTTCTTTCTGCCACCTCTTCCACAATGGACCCTGAGCCTTGGAAGGTGTGTTTGAGATGTTTCAGTGCTGAGCACTCCTCTGTCCCTTCTCCTCAGCACCATGGTGCTTTCTGAGTCATCCCAAGGTTACTACCATCTGAAAAGAGAAGCTTCTCTAAACAAAAGTGAGAGTATCATTAATATATGGGTGTGGACATTAAGAGAAGTGCTTACTGGGCAGTTTGTTGAGCATAGTACATACATTTAGTGAGACACCAGCAGACATTACACCCTTAGGGCTCATGACTACCCCTGTCATGGGTTTTCAGTATCAGGGATGTATTCCCTCCCATGGAGAGCACCCGTTTTCTTATCTACCACCCATATTATTTTTCAACCTTAGATATAATATTCATGTCACTTGTAAATGTCATGTCACATATAAGAAAATTCATACATAGATATTACCAGATCATAATGGCTAATAGAATTAATATGATCTAGGAGTTTCTTTCCTAATGGCTCAAATAATTATCACTCTCCTGAAGAGCTGCCACCTTGCCTGTTCATAAAAGCCATGTGAAAACACAGCTTGCTATGAACACAATGTACAAAATTAAATAGAGAACCAAAGCTGAGGCTCTCAGAAGCCACACCTTGTAATTAGAACTTCGATGTTGGACTGCAGCAATTGTGGAGAAATAAATGATACTGATCCAGAGCCAATAATATTTTGGGCTGTATTAGTCTTTTTAATGGCCAATCTTATTTCTCTGCATGTGACTTGACATCTCTCTGTGACAAGCTAGAATATCTATTGTTTTAAGTTTAAAAAAAAAAATCTCACAGCTCTACTACCTTCAAGTTAAACCTATCCTGTCTCTGAAATGTAATTTATTCCCCTGATTATGATAATATTCACTCTTTCTTTTGGTCCTTACATACTCAGATACATCACTGAATTCCTCCAAGACAGAATAAATGCCTTCACAGCGAGTCACCAAAATCTTCATGGCCTCTGAGTACCAGCCCCTAGACATCCATCCTCCACAGGATTGCACAAGAAACCCCAAGAGATCCGCTGCCCCTCAGCAGGAAGTAGTCTAAGAGAGCTCTTCTGGCCCACACAGTCCTCCCCTAAATGCCCCACTCATCCCCAGTTCTCCCCAATCTTTTTTCTCCTTCCAGAATCTAGACTAAAGGGCTAATAGCCTTCCCTGAAAGCTAGAGGGAACTAAAGTGTTAATAACTAACCTTAAGATTAGAAGGCTGTGGTGGCGCATGCCTTTAATCCCAGCACTTGGGAGGCAGAGGTAGGAGGATAGCCGAGGGTTCGAGGCCACCCTGAGACTACATAGTTAATTCCAGGTCAGCCTGGACCAGAGTGAGACCCTACCTTGCAAAACCAAAAAAAAAAAAAGATTAGAAGGCCATAAAGAATGGAGACATCCAGTCCTCCCTAGTCAACCCTGCTAAAGAGCCTATTCTGATCAAATCACTTTGATGCCTTATCTGCTTTCCTTCCCTTGGACCTGCAGCTAATTCAGTATGTTTGTCTTAAGATCCTCCTTATAAGTTTGAAGCCTGGCCCAGTGCTTCAGGCTTCATCCCATGGGAAGGCTGCTGCCCCTCAATGTTTCTCTCAATAAACTGTCTGTCTGTAGAGATCGTCTGGTGTTCTTGCTTTTCTCTTACATTTTCCTTACATGCATTATGCACACACACTCACCAGAAAAAGAAAACAGTATGAATAATGAGCCAAATACCCAATTTAATGAGTTAAACATCAGATTAAAAAAATCAAGTCCAGGGCTGGAAAGATGGCTTAGCAGTTAAGGCGCTTGCCAGTGAAGCCTAAGGACTTGGGTTCCATTCCCCAGTACCCACGTAAAGCCTGATGCACATGGTGGTGCATGCATCTGGAGTTTGCTTGCAGGGGCTAGAGGGCCTGATGTGCCCACTTTGTCTCTCTCTCTCTTTCTCCCTTTAATAAATAAGTTAAAAAAAAAAGGTGTGGTGGTACAGGCCTTTGATCTCAGCATTCGGAAGGCAGAGGTAGGAAGATTGCTGTGAGTTTGAGGCCAGCCTGAAACTACATAATGAGTTCCAGGTCAGCGTAGGCTAGAACAAGATCTTATCTCAGAAAACCAAAAAATAAAATATTTTTTAAAAAAGAAGAATCAAATCCAAGGAGTAAAAAGAGGGAAATAATGTTAGAACTTGCAAGGAAAGATTGATTCAGGCTCACAGTCTTGGAGGTTCTACTAAATAGCAACTTGGCTGTGTTGTTTTAGGGCCTATGTCACAGGTACAGGGCAGCCAGGACATAAAGAGACAGGAAATGGCAAGAGTCCCAATATCCTCTTGAAGAGCACATCCTCTACGGCCTTTCTTTCACTAAAGCTCCTAATCATTTTCCTGGTGGTGCCACAGGGTGGCGACTAAGACTTTACTGCTCAGCTTCTTACACTGTGGAGCACGAGGCCATTTGAGGTCACCTAACTGAATGTGGGGACAGGAAAAATTTGGCAGTTACCAAAAATTAATTCAAAATCAAACACGTAATGAATCCAAGGTGTTTCTGACAATGCGTGCCACTGTTGTACTGTGTTATCTCACTGCAGCCTTGGCTCTAAACACATGCACTGTGCATGTGCTATGCCCTCAAGGCCTAACCTGAACCACCTCAGCTGGGATTTGAGACTATTGTATTTTATGAACTGCAGTGTTTTCACTAGGTATACAAAGTTCTTTGCTCTTCTAGAAACAGAATGTCTTAGCTGAGTGTGGTGGCACACAAATGTAATTCCTACATGCAGGCAGAAGGATCATTCCAAGTTTGAGGACAGTTTGACCTATGAAGTAAGTTTCAGACCAGCCAGTCCCACATAGCAAGATTCTATCTCAAAAAGAAAGAAGAAAGAAAGAAAGAAAGAAAGAAAGAAAGAAAGAAAGAAAGAGAGAGAGAGTCCTCCCTAGAAGGAACCCTGGAAGGAAGGAAGCCTAAGGAAGAAGGGAATAAGAGAAGGAGGAAGGAAGATCTGCTTTCCTTCCCTTGGACCTGAGAGAAAGAATTCAGAATGTTTGTCTTAAAGAAAGAAAGAAAGAAAGAAAGAAAGAAAGAAAGAAAGAGGGAAGAAAAGCTTCATCCCATGGGGTGGTGCACACCCCTCAATCCCAGCACTCAGGAGGCAAAGGTAGAAGGATGAGTTAAACATCAGATTAAAAAATCAAGTCCAGGGCTGGAAAGATGGCTTAGCAGTTAAGGTGCTTGCCAGTGAAGCCTAAGGACTTGGGTTCCATTCCCAGTACCCACGTAAAGCCTGATGCACATGGTGGTGCATGCATCTGGAGTTTGTTTGCAGGGGCTAGAGGGCCTGATGTGCCCACTTTGTCTCTCTCTCTCTTTCTCCCTTTAATAAATAAGTAAAAAAAAAAAAAAAAAAAAAAAAAAAAAAAAAAACATTTAAGCCAGGTGTGGTGGTACAGGCCTTTGATCTCAGCATTCGGAAGGCAGAGGTAGGAAGATTGCTGTGAGTTTGAGGCCAGCCTGAGACTACATAATGAGTTCCAGGTCAGCGTAGGCTAGAACAAGATCTTATCTCAGAAAACCAAAAAATAAAATATTTTTTAAAAAAGAAGAATCAAATCCAAGGAGTAAAAAGAGGGAAATAATGTTAGAACTTGCAAGGAAAGATTGATTCAGGCTCACAGTTTTGGAGGTTCTACTAAATAGCAACTTGGCTGTGTTGTTTTAGGGCCTATGTCACAGGTACAGGGCAGCCAGGACATAAAGAGACAGGAAATGGCAAGAGTCCCAATATGCCCTTGAAGAGCACATCCTCTACGGCCTTTCTTTCACTAAAGCTCCTAATCATTTTCCTGGTGGTGCCACAGGGTGGCGACTAAGACTTTACTGCTCAGCTTCTTACACTGTGGAGCACGAGGCCATTTGAGGTCACCTAACTGAATGTGGGGACAGGAAAAATTTGGCAGTTACCAAAAATTAATTCAAAATCAAACACGTAATGAATCCAAGGTGTTTCTGACAATGCGTGCCACTGTTGTACTGTGTTATCTCACTGCAGCCTTGGCTCTAAACACATGCACTGTGCATGTGCTATGCCCTCAAGGCCTAACCTGAACCACCTCAGCTGGGATTTGAGACTATTGTATTTTATGAACTGCAGTGTTTTCACTAGGTATACAAAGTTCTTTGCTCTTCTAGAAACAGAATGTCTTAGCTGAGTGTGGTGGCACACAAATGTAATTCCTACATGCAGGCAGAAGGATCATTCCAAGTTTGAGGACAGTTTGACCTATGAAGTAAGTTTCAGACCAGCCAGTCCCACATAGCAAGATTCTATCTCAAAAAGAAAGAAGAAAGAAAGAAAGAAAGAAAGAAAGAAAGAAAGAAAGAAAGAAAGAAAGAGAGAAAGAGAGAAAGAGAGGGAAGGAAGGAAGGAAGGAAGGAAGGAAGGAAGGAAGGAAGGAAGGAAGGAAGGAAGGAAGGAAGGAAGGAAGAAAGAAGAAAGAAAAGAAAGAAAGAAAGAAAGAGAGAGAGAGAGATAAAGAAAGAAAGAAAGAAAGAAAGAAAGAAAGAAAGAAAGAAAGAAAGAAAGAAAGAAAGAGGGAAGAAAGAAAAAGCCGGGTGTGGTGGTGCACACCTTTAATCCCAGCACTCAGGAGGCAAAGGTAGAAGGATCGCCATGAGTTTGAGGCCACCCTGAGACTACATAGTTAATTCCAAGTCAGCCTGAACCAGAGTGAGACTCTATCTCAAAAAACCAAAAAAAAAAAAAAAAAAATAGCCGGGCGTGGTGGCACACGCCTTTAATCCCAGCACTCAGGAGGCAGAGGTAGGAGGATCGCCAAGAGTTCAAGGCCACCCTGAGACTACATAGTTAATTGCAGGTCAGCCTGGGCCAGAGTGAGACCCTACCTTGCAAAACCAAAAAAAAAAAAAAAAAAAAAAAAAAAAACTTTTAATATTTCCTGATCATTATTTCTTAGCATGTAAGCATTAAATGAGTATATCTTTGGATTATATGATACATGTTGTTATTTAGTGATAACCACAATGAACATCTTAGTCTTACATACTTATAAATCTTTCCTTCTTCATGTTATATCTTTCTTTCTTTGAGGTAGGGTCTTGCTCTAGCCTAGGCTGACCTGGAATTCACTATGTAGTCTCAGGCTGGCCTCAAACTCATTGCAATATTCTCTCTTTCAGGTAGGTTCTCACTCTGGCCCAGGCTGACCTGGAATTAATTATGTAGTCTCAGGGTGCCCTTGAACTCATGGCAATCCTCCTACCTCTGCCCAGAGTGCTGGGATTAACGGCGTGCGCCACCACACCCAGCTTGCAATCCTCTTTTAATCCCAGCACTTGGTAGGCAGGTGTAGGAGGATCACTGTGAGTTCTAAATCAGCCAGGACTAGAGTGAGACCCTATCTTAAAAAAAAAAAAAAAAAAAAAAAAGCTGGGTGTGGTGGTGCACACTTTAAATCCCAGCACTCAGTAGGCAAAGGTGGAAGGGTCTATGTGAGTTTGAGGCCAGCTTGAGACTACATAGTGAATTTCAAGTCAGCCTGGGCTGAGAGCAAGACACTACCTGAAAAAACCAAATAAATAGCTGGGCGTGGTGGTGCACGCCTTTAATTCCAGCACTCGGGAGGCAGAGGTAGGAGGATTACCATGAGTTTGAGGCCACCCTGAGAATACAGAGTGAATTCCAGGTCAGCCTGGGTTAGAGTGAGACCCTACCTCAACAAAAAAAAAAAAAAAAAAAGAAAGAAAGAAGGAAGGAAGGAAGGAAGGAAGGAAGGAAGGAAGGAAGGAAGGAAGGAAGGAGGAAAGCAAGCAAGCAAGCAAGCAAGCAAGCAAGCAAGCAAGAAAGAAAGAAAGAAAGAAAGAAAGAAAGAAAGAAAGAAAGAAAGAAAGAAAGAAAGACCAAATTAAAAAAAAAAAAGGGCTGGAGGAATGACTTAGAGGTTAAGGCATGCATGCAAAGCTAAAGGACCCAGGTTCGATTCTCCAGGGCCCATGTTAGCCAGACGCACAAAGGGGTGCTTACATCTGGAGTTCGTTTGCAGGGGCTGCAGGCCTTGTCGCGCCCATTCTCTCTCTCTCCCTCTTTCTCTGTCAAATAAATAAATAAAAATAAAATATTTAAAAGGAAGACTTTACTTTAAAATATTTTAAAAACAAAATAAATAAAAAACCAGAAACAGGAACTGTAGAGGAGTAACTACTCCTGGCTAAATGCATATATTATATTATGCCACCAAAACACTTGTGTTTATGCCCATAAGGTAATGCTACTCTCACTTTTGGTTAGAGAAGCTTCTCTTTTCAGATGGTGGTGACCAGTGGGTTGACTCAAAAGTCACCATAGTGCTGAGAAGAAGTAACACAGAGGAGTATTCAGCACTGAGACATCTCTATTACACTTTCCAAGGCTCAAAGACCATTATGGAAGAGGTGGCGGAAAGAAGAAAGCACCAATGCTTACAATACAATCTTCCAGACACAAAGTGGTCTTGATATTCATGTCCTCACAGTGGCTGACACTACCCAAGATCTGCATAATAGGGGAGAAATGATGGCATCAAAATAGAAGAGACACTAATTGGAAAGAAAAAGAGATTCAGTGGAGAAGGGATCATGGTCATGATTTATTGTCTGTAGTTACGGAAGTTATCTATAAATAGTTTTAAAAAATCAGAAACGGGCTGGAGAAATGGCTCAGCAGTTATGTGTGTTTTCTACACAAGAATGAGGCCCTGATGGGGGCTGAGACTGCCCAAGTTTAAAACTCCAGAACCTACATACATAGCTGGACTGGGCCACACACATGTGTAACCCCAGCTCTGTGGGTAGCAGAGACTAGAGAGCTGGGGAATCTGTAAAAGATTCTGTCACAAGGAAAAAACAGAGGAGTAAGTGATGGAGGGGGACACCTGGTTATTTTCACCAGCTGTCATCCACAGAGTGCCATAAGTGAGCACACAACATTCGTATACAGTATGCACAACACACACACACTCAGAACCAGAAAGGTTTGGGAGAGAGCTCAGTCAATAAAGTGCTTGCCTAGCAAGTATAAGTACTTGAGCTAGATTCCCATGCTGGGTGTGTAGCACATTTCTGTAATCCCAGTGCTGGGGTGTGGGGGGGGTCCAGAAAACTAGATCTCTGGAACTTGGTGGCTATCCAGTCTATCCTAAATTGTGAGGTCTAGGCCAATAAGAGATACTGTCACAAAAAGAGGTGGACAGAGTACCTGAAGATGACACCCAAGATTGTCTTCTGGTCTCCCTCCACATGCAGGAGCATACACATGCACATACAAACATGCATACACATATGTACACACATCACATACATATACACATGCAAAAGAAAATAGAATCAGAAACTGTGGAGATAGTTCAGTCAGTAAAGTACTTGCATCATAAGCATAAGAATTTGTGAAAGCCAGGCATGGTGGTGTGGTGTGCACACCTTTAATCCCAGCACTCGAGGAGGATCACTGTGAATTCTAGGTCAGCCAGGACTAGAATGAGACCCTATCTTCAAAAGAAGGAGGAGGAGAAGGAGGAGGAGAACTTGTAAAAATCAGTGTGTTGGGGCTGGAGAGATGGCTCAGCAGTTAAGGCCCTTTGCTTACAGAGCCTAGCCACCCAGTAACCCATGAAGCCAGATGCACAAAGTGGCACATGCATCTGGAGTCCATTTGCAGTGGCTGGAGGTCCTGGCGCACCCATTCTCTCTGTCTCTTCTCTCTCCCTCCCTCTCTCTCTCTCTCTCTCTCTCTCCTTACAAATAAATAAATAATTTTTTTAAATGCTGAGTGTGATGGCACATAATTGTAATTCCAGTGCTAGGGAGGCAGAGACGGGGATTCTTGACGCTCACTGGCCAAACTAGCCTAACTGACAAACTCCAATCAATGGACCACCTGTATTAAAAAAGGAGGATGGAGGAGCCGGGCGTGGTGGCGCACGCCTTTAATCCCAGCACTCAGGAGGCAGAGGTAGGAGGATCGCCGAGAGTTCGAGGCCACCCTGAGACTACATAGTTAATTCCAGGTCAGCCTGAGCCAGAGTGAGACCCTACCTCGAAAAAAACCAAAAAAAAAAAAAAAAAAAAAAAAAGGAGGATGGAGCCGGGCGTGGTTGCACACACCTTTAATGCCAGCACTCGGGAGGCAGAGGTGAGAGGATCGCCGTGAGTTTGAGGCCACCCTGAGAATACATAGTGAATTCCAGGTCAGCCTGGACTAGAGCAAGACCCTACCTTGAAAAAAAAAAAAAAAAAAGGAGGATGGGCTTCAATGCCCACTGTGACCCTGACAACACAGTGCCAAGGATCGCGACCCACCTGTGTGCACATGGCACAACACTTGTTCCTCACCGGGCCGCCAGGGGTTGGGAAAACAACCTTGATCCAGAAAGCCTGTGAGGCCCTGCAGTCGTCTGGGGTGTCAGTGAATGGGTTTTACACACAAGAAGCCAGGCAGGGAGCAAGGAGGACAGGTTTCGAAGTGGTCACCTTGCCTGCTCAGGGGCCTCTGTCTAGGGTTGGCTTGCAGCCTCCACTTGGGAAGCCCGAGTGCCCAGTGGGCCAGTACATGGTAGACCTGGCGTCTTTTGAGCAATTGGCACTGCCTGTCCTATGGAATGCAGGTTCCAGCGGTGGCCCAGGGTGTCATTGATGAGATCGGGAAGATGGAGCTCTTCAGCCAGCCTTTCATCCAGGCTGTCCACCAGAGTCTGTCTACCCCAGGGACCATTGTCATTGGCACCATCCCCATCCCCAAAGGAAAGCCGCTCGCCCTGGTAGAGGAGATAGTTGCTGGGGTGACATGACGGTTCTCAGCTTCACCAAAGAAAACAGAAACAGTCTCTTGTCAGATATGGTCACCTGTGTGCAGAGCAGCAGGACGGGAAGCTGGCTGGTTCCTGCTCCATGGCCCTGAGGCCCAAATCACACACTGACTGCCATTCGTGCCTGCCCAGGTTTGGTTATTGATGGACCTCTTGACTCTGCTCAAGAAACTGGACAGCAGCTTTACATACAATGCCAACAAGATCCAATTAGCCCAGTGCCTGACGGGCAAGATGGACAGTACCCTGTATGAAATCAGGGACTGTTGGGTGAGATTTGCCTGCCTCTGTGTTTGTAAGTGTGTTGGGGTTGGGGAGAAGAGCTCCTGTCTTACTCAGCTTTGCATGCTGGGAAGCTCAGCATCTTTCTGGGTATGGGCTTAAAGTGCTAACAGTGATTTGATTTTATTTTCATTTATTTTCAAAGACAAACATTTTGGGTTCCCTCCCCCATTTCTCTTTTTTTTTTTTTCCTTTGCTTATTGCTTCATAAACATGGACATAAATTGGATGACTCAAAAAAAAAAAAAAAAAAAAGGATGATGTTCCTGAGGAACAACACCCAAGGTTCTCCTCTGGCCTCTCCACATGCACATGCATGTGCACCATGAAGGGTTAATAGCTTTCCCTGAAAACTAAAGAGTTAATAGCTATCACTAAAGCTTGCGGGCAATAAAGAAGTTTGGCACCCTTCCCTGATTGATGTACTCCCCTTAGCCTAGATGGCCTTAAAGGACCAGAGACCATATGAGTACCCTCCCTTAGACATTGCTGGCTGAAGAAGCCTATTCTAAACAAAGATACCAACAGCTACAATTTCCTTATCAACTGCCCCTGGTCCAGTCTATTTTTCTTAGGATTCTCCTTTATAAACTTACACCCTAGCCTGGCTCAGTGCTTCAGCCTTCATCCTGCGGGAAAGCTGAGGCCCCTCGCTGTTTCTCTCAATAAACAGTCTTGTCTGTAGAGATCAAATATGGTGTTCTCTTTTGCTTTTTCTCTTACATTTTCCTTACACGTCACAATACATAAACATGCATGCACATATATCCATCCATCAATACATACATACATACATTTCTTCAAAAATCAGAACCAGGCCAGGTGTAGTGGTGAGCGCCTTTAATCCCAGCACTTGAGAGGCAGAGGTAGGAGGATCACCATGAGTTCAAGGCCAGCCTGAGACTACATAGTGAAGTCTAGGTTAGCCTGGGCTAGAGTGAGACCCTACCTTGAAAAGCAAACAACAACAAAAAAATCAGACCCAGAGGGCTGTGCATGTAAGTCAGAGTGTTTGCCTAACATGCAGGAAGCCTATGTTCAGCTTTCTAGGGCTGCATGTCTACAGCCATACCACCCTGAATGCACCCGATCTTGTCTAGTGCTGCATAAAATTGAATGTGATGATACATGCTTATAATCCCAGCACTTGGAAGGTAGAGGCAGAATGATCAGAAGTCCAAGGTCACCCTCAGCTACACAGCAAGAGTGAGGTCAGCCAGAGCTACATGAAACCATGTCAAAGAAAAAAAATGGAATTATTTAGTGATTTATTTACTTGCAGTACTGGGATTGAACCCAGGTCACATGCATGGTACTTGAGTGCCTTATCACTGAGCTATAGCCTCTGTCTTCTTTTTAATTATTTTAAGATAGCATCCCACTAAGTTGTCCAGGCTGGCCCTGAACTCACTCTGTAGTCCAGAAGGCCTTGAATTTGCAGTCCACCTATCCAGCTAGAATTACAGGCCTGTGCCACCAGGCCCAGCTCCAGAATCAGTAACTTTTTTTTTTTATTATTGACAGCTTCTATACTTACATACAAAAAGTGCATGATATTTCCCTCCCCTCCCCCCATTCCACTTTAGAACTCCAATCTCCATCATATCCCCTCCCTCTCTCCATTAGTCTCTCTTTTAATTTGATGTCATCATCTTTTACTTCTATTATGAGGGTCTTGAGAAGGTATTGCTAAGCACTGCAAGGCCATGGATATCATGGCCAATTTCTGTCTGGACAGTTGCATTGTAAGGAGTCGTACCCTTCCTTTGGCCCTTCCATTCTATCCGCCCCCTCTTCTGCAATGGGCCCTGAGCCTTGGAGGGTGTGACAGAGATGTTTCAGTGCTGGGCACTCCTCCATCCCTTCTTCTCAGCACTATGTTGCCTTTTGGGTAATCCCTGTGTTCATCGCCATCTGAAAAGAGAAGCTTCTCTAACCAGAAGTGAGAATAGCATCAATATGTGAATATGAACATTAAGTGTAGTGCTTTCAGGGCAGCTTGGTGGGAATAAAATATACATTTAGTCAGAAAAGAGCAGGCTTTATACCCCTAAGCAGAATCAGTAACTTTAAATACACTATTGTAACAGTAATCTTTTTGTTTGTTTGTTTGTTTGTTTGTTTGTTTGTTTGTTTGTTTGTTTGAGGTAGGATCTCACTCTGGCCCAGGCTGACCTGGAATTAACTAGTCTCAGGGTGGCCTCAAACTCACGGTGATCTTCCCACCTCTGCCTCCCAAGTGCTGGGATTAAAGGTGTGCGCCACCATGCCCGGCAGTAACAGTAATCTTGTTACTGGGACAAAACACCTGATCAGAAGCAGCTGCTGGGAGGAATGGGCATATTTCAGGTTTAGAGTTTCCCAGGGAAACTTCATCATGGTGGAGAAAGCATAGAAAACAGGCAGCTAGCTAGCTCTGAACCAATTAACTAGCTAGCTGGACCAATTAACCCCAAGGTGTGCCCCAGCAACACATCTCCTCCAGCAATGGTGTACCTCCCAAAGCCTACACCAGCTGGGGTCCAAGTAGGAGGCTTAATCACACTTGAGGCTGTGTGGGACATTTTACATTAAAAACTAAGCATAGTGACACACACCTTTAATCCCAGCACTAGGGAGGCTGAGGTAAGAGGATCACTGCAAGTTCAAGGCCAGCCTGAGACTAATTCCAAGTCAGTTTGGGCTAGAGCAACACCCTACCTTGAAAAACCAACAATCAAAACCAGAGCTGCTGTCAATATGCTCGTTGGTTCTGGTGTTTTGCTATTTCATTATAATGGGTACCAGTGTAGACTTCCTTTTCTTTGAGGAATAAAATTACTGCAACTTTAGATTCATACTTCACAGTTTCTTAGGAAACTGCTTTCATTATGACTTCAATATTATTTCTATTTTCCTTCCTTATTCCTGGAGTTCCAAAGCAAATGTTAGATCCTTTCACTTTACATTCTATTTCCTTATCTCTGTTGTATTCGGGTTAAATTACTGGCTTATCGCATCCACTTCACTAATACTCTTTGCTAATTTGCTTATAAGTCATTTGCATATCCTCTCAGTTTCAATGTGGAGAATTTTTCATTTCTGTAAGTGAACTGTTGTTTCTTTTATGGCTTCTCCATCCCACTCACCACCTCACCATCACACAGATGAACTAGCCTGCCAAACAGGGTCCACAGATTTTATCAGTAAAGGTCAGACAGTAAATGAATATTTTGGATTTTGTGAACCACATAGTCTTCATTGCATATTCATTCTCATCATTTCATTCATGAAAGCGCACACGCATGCGTGCGCGCGCAAGAGAGAGAATTGGCATGCCAGGGCCTCAGCAACTGCAATCAAACTCCAGGCACATGCACCCCCTTGTGCACATGTGTGACCTTGTGTGCTTGTGTCACTGTGCATCTGGCTTACATGGGTCCTGGAGAGTCAAACATGAGTCCTTAGGCTTCGCAGACAAGCATCTTAACCACTAAGCCATCTCTCCAGGCCTTTTTCTCTCTTTTTTGAGGTAGACTCTCACTTTAGTCTAGTCTCAGGGTTTCAGGGTGGCCTTGAACTCACAGCAATCCTCCTATCCCTGCCTCCCTAGTGTTGGGATTTGTAGCAGACAGCTTCAGGTTTGCTGAGATAAACTTCCAGACCAGGCACAGTTATGGAGGAAGGGATATTATTTATTGAAGCTTACAGATCCAGGGGAAGTTCCATAATGGCAGGAGAAGCGGCCTGCTCTCACAGGACCAGTCAAGAGAGCAAAGCCCCCAGCCATACAGTACATAGAGCAAAGCTACAGCCAAAAGCCACAGCACACTTCAGGAACTCCTATTAGGCACACTTTGCATATCTTTACAATGGAATCTCAAACCCACCACCACACCTTAAGATCTGCCCCCAGTGACATTGCCTCTAGCAAGGTGATTGCAGATGCAAACTATAAACTAATAAAACATGGAATATATTGGGGGGCCATATATTCAAACTACCACAGGATTAAAGGCATTTGCCCCAAACGCAGCCCTCATCATCTTTTCTTACACTTTCTAAAAAATGTGAAAGTCACCAGGCACAATGCCTTGTGCCTAAAGTCCTGTGCTATTTGAGAGGCCATGGGTAGTTTAAGACTGGCTTGGGCAACAAAGCAAGATTCTAAAATAAAATAAATGCTGGGCATGGTGGTACACTTGTAATCCCAGCACCTGGGATATGGAGACAGTTCAAAGGCAGCCTGAATTGCATGAGACCCCATCACCAAAAAAAAAAAAAAAAAAAAATAAATAAAAAAATAATTATTCTTGAACTCTACAAAGCAAGCCACAGACCAGATTTGGCCCATGGGTCTTAATTTGCTGACCTATTCTCCAGAAGTCCTGTACTGAACCCAATGAGATGGCCAATAGAACACCAGGGTACAAGTATGCCTTGCCTGAAAACCAAGTATGTTGAGCACCAACATGACACAAGTGAGATTCTATGCCTGAACTTGCATGACTGCAGTAATCAAGATGCAGACACACTAACACTAGTGAGTTCCTCACATGTCTACCTTGTTTGAGGCAAATTTCTCCCTCTGCTGTTCTTTGCTGTGCTCACCATGACATGAACATCTAGGAAATTTTCCTGTTTGGCTTCACATCTCATCAGCATACTGGGATTACACAAGTCCTCCACAGCTTCAGGCTTTTTTGTTTGTTTGTTTGTTTGTTTGTTTGTTTGTTTGTTTTTCGAGGTAGGATTTCACTCTAGTTCAGGCTGACCTGGAATTCACTCTTTCACTCTGCAGTCTCAGGGTTGTCTCTAACTCATGGTGATCCCTCTACCTTTGCCTCCAGAGTGCTGGGATTAAAGGCTTGGGCCACCATGTCCGGCCAGCTCCCGGCTTTTTGTTTGTTTGTTTGTTTTGCTTTTTCGAGGTAGGGTCTCACTCTGGCTCAGGCTTATCTGGAATTCACTATGTAGTCTCAGGGTGGCCTCGAACTCTCAGCTATCCTCCTACCTCTGCCTCCCGAGTGCAGCTTCCGGCTTTTTAAGTGGGCCTGGGGATCAAGCTTGGGTGCTCCAGCTCTGGTGCACTTTATCCTCTGATAAACCATCTTCCCCAGACCCCCCTACTATTCTCTTTGATCCTATTAATAATGACCTGGGACAGCCTGGGACTAGAATGAGTTCCAGGTCAGCCTGAGCTAGAGTGAAATCTTACCTCAAAAAAAAAAAAAAAAAAAAGAACGAAAAAAAAATAAGTGACTAAATTTGTAAATGTGGCTTATACTTAAATCCTCTTAGAATTATTTTGGTTTACCAAGGCATATACTATTCAAGGATAACCAGGTTCTTGTCATAACTCTTTCTTTAAAGCCAAAGAGCTGAGCGCGCCTAGGGAGGCCCCGAGGCCTGCGAAGCACCTCCATTCATTCATTCGGAGCCACCGGATGTGAAAAATCCAAAACCTTTTTTTTTTTTTTTTTTTTTTTTTTTTTTTTTTGGTTTTTTGAGGTAGGGTCTCACTCTGGCCCAGGCTGACCTGGAATTAACTATGTCATCTCAGGGTGGCCTTGAACTCACGGCGATCCTCCTACCTCTGCCTCCCGAGTGCTGGGATTAAGGGCGTGCGCCACCACGCCCGGCTAAAAATCCAAAACCTTTCTAGCTGGAGAGCAACACGTGGCCCCATCAAAAGAACTGGGTCCTGTGAATCAAGGAAAGAAACTGCTCTAGGGAGCCCAAGATCGTCATTTTTTCCTACGATACTGCCTGTCACCATTTTTTTTTTTTTTTGGAAAAATAATAAAATTGAAAAGCCGGAAGCGGCGAGAGGCCATGTTTCCTGCAGACTCGGTGCCAAGGTGCCCCAAGCTCTGCTCGTGCCCCAAGAGCAAATGCAGTTTTTAAGATGGGCCCACTGGGTTCCGGGGCTCCTACTCGGTGCCCCCACAGGGGCGGGAACTGCGTCCGGGCAGTGAGGAGGGGTCTGGCCCGCTCAGCGACGCCTCTGTAAGGGACCTCCCGAAGTACACGGATCTCGCGCCGAGTTCTCGGAGCCCAGTGCCCACCGCGTAGGTGACACTAACACCAGGCAAGAAGACGCACATTTCCAAGCTGGTCCCTGTGCGGCCTACCCCGCGGCCCGAACCTGCGCGCACCGGCAACCACACCCTCCTGCGCAGGCGCAGAGCCTGCCACAGGCCAGTTTGCTCCCGCCCGCCTCCACCCCGCCCTCCTTCCCGGCGGTACCAAAGCCTGAAGACCCCTCCGAAGACCCGAAAATGGTACCGTCCCTGGACTCTGATTGGTCGACCGGAAGGAGGCGTGGCCTCTGGAGCCTGGTTCCGCGCGCCGGATCCCGCAAGCCGCATTGCGAGCGGAGGAAGGAGCAGGCGCCATGGTGAGGAGTGGTTTTGGGTTGGTAGGCACGCGAAGGCCTTGGTGTGGGCCTGGGTTCGGGTTCTGGTTCAATCCAAACGCGGGTTCTGGCCGGGGTTGTTTCTGAGGGCGGGACCATCGGACTCCGGGACCTCGCTCACAGCGGCGCGCTGACTCCGGTTCCAGGTTCTGCTGCACGTGCTGTTCGAGCATGCGGTCGGCTACGCACTGCTGGCGCTCAAGGAGGTGGAGGAGATCAGCCTGCTGCTGCCGCAGGTAGGTGGGTCGGTTGTTCGCCCTCCCGCGGTGCAGCCTCTGGGGCCGCCAAGCCCAGCATGCACTGCGTGTTCCCACGTGGCCGGCTGGAGGGGGGTTGGTGAACGCTCTGGCCCTGGGGGTTTTATTCATGCCTAGAAACTCTGGAAAAGGTTAGAAATAGGCCTCCCAGGTTTACTTCCTAACAGATTAAAGAAGGGCTCGGGCTGTGAGGCCCAGGCATCCGTTAACTCTGCGACTGATAACCGCTGATCTACCCTGCAGAGGTTAGATCGGAGGAAGTAAGCCACGCGACTCTCTTCCCACAGGTAGAGGAGTGTGTACTCAACCTGGGAAAATTCCACAATATCGTTCGTCTCGTGGCCTTTTGTCCGTTTTCCTCATCCCAGGTTGCCTTGGAAAATGCCAATGCTGTGTCTGAAGGTGAGTTGATGTGACTTCCGAGCTTGTAAATAGTCCACGTCCATCCTTTATTCGCCCGGCGTGTTGTATTTGTGATGTATGCTGAGCAGTACTGGAGACAATTGTCTTCACAGTGCTCAATTATGTATTTTACAGTTCTGCTATTGGACTTGAGTCCAGTTCCTCCAGTAGTTGAATCAGGCTTTGCAGTGATGACTTGTAAATCTGTCAATCCCCTGACTGTAATCACTGATGTCTCCATGTCTCTGAGCAGTGCCTGACAGGGGTGGGATCCTTCCCTCAATTGAAGCACCCTTCAGTATGCTTAGTGGGGGTGTGCTCTTTGCCCCAAGGTGTTGTTCATGAGGACCTTCGCTTGCTCCTGGAAACATACTTGCCATCTAAAAAGAAAAAAGTACTCCTGGGAGTTGGAGACCCCAAGATTGGTGCTGCTATACAAGAGGAGTTAGGGTACAACTGTCAAACTGGAGGTGTAATAGCTGAGATCCTTCGAGGTGAGCTAATTCCACCCATTTATTTTATTTTATTTTTATTTATTTATTTATTTATTTGAGAGAGAGAGAGATACAGAAATAGGCAGTTAGAGAGAGAGAGAGAAAATGGGCGTGCCAGGGCTTCCAGCCACTGCAAACGTACTCCAGATGCATGCGCCCCCTTATGCATCTGGCTTATATGGGTCCTGGAGAATCGAGCCTCGAACCGGGATCCTTAGGCTTCACAGACAAGTGTTTAACCACTAAGCCATCTCTCCAGCCCAATTCCACCCATTTTTGACTCTTCGTTGGGGGTTTCAGAAACCTGTAAGATGCTTGAGGTCTTGCTTGGTGCCCATACAGGCAGGAGCTTGCTCACAATCCTTCTTCCTCTTAGGAGTTCGTCTGCACTTCCATAATCTGGTGAAGGGCCTGACAGATGTATCTGCTTGTAAAGCCCAGCTAGGGCTGGGACACAGCTATTCTCGTGCTAAAGTTAAGTTTAATGTGAACCGGGTGGACAACATGATCATCCAGTCCATTAGTCTCCTGGACCAGCTGGATAAAGACATCAATACTTTCTCTATGCGTGTCAGGTAAGGTGCAGAAGGCCACCTGTGACAGCAGACTTAAAGTTTAGCCAATTATTGTGTCTTGGGATAGAACTACAGATGAGCCAAGCCTCCTCCTGCTTACCACAGGCTGTTTTCTTATACTGACTGTATAGAAAGAGGAGGCAAAGTAAACCTAGCCCCATGTACACCCCAGCCTGGGCCACTGTGCCTGGTCTGTATTGTGAATGGGGAGACATGCAATTGACTGGAAGATGAATTGTTTCCATTTTTCTCCAAGCAGAGTGAAGGGGAGCTTCATTGTTTGATACTTGGGACTAAGCCAGTTAATGACTATGCCTCTTTGCAGGGAGTGGTATGGGTATCATTTTCCAGAACTGGTAAAGATCATCAATGACAATGCCACATACTGCCGCCTTGCCCAGTTCATTGGAAACCGCAAGGAGTTGAATGAGGAAAAGTTGGAGCAGCTGGAGGAGCTAACAATGGATGGGGCCAAGGCTAAGGCCATTCTGGATGCCTCGCGGTCCTCCATGGGTCAGTGCAGAGCCCGGCAACCTTCATGAGGTATGGGACTCTGTATCTGGTTCATTTGTTCACACTAGGTGTTTCCTAGGCATGGACATATCTGCTATCGACTTGATTAACATCGAGAGCTTCTCCAGTCGTGTGGTGTCTTTGTCAGAGTACCGCCAGAGCCTACACACTTACCTGCGCTCCAAGATGAGCCAAGTAGCCCCCAGCCTGTCAGCCCTAATTGGGGAAGCGGTGCGTCATGGGGAACACAAAGAGGGGGAAAATGTTAGACATGTTAGTGTCGTGCACTGCTGTACTTCTGGCCCACCATGTCTAGCTTCATTTGTTGTGGGGAGGAGGAGGAAATGATTGTGAACTAGCAGGTCAGTTGTTCTCATTTATCTGACTTGTTCCATGGCTCTCTCTCCAGGTAGGTGCGCGTCTCATTGCACATGCTGGCAGCCTCACCAACCTGGCCAAGTACCCAGCGTCCACAGTACAGATCCTTGGGGCTGAAAAGGCCCTGTTCAGGTACCAGTGAGGGCACCTGCCCATATCAGGTGCCACTACTTGTTTGGGGATCACAGTGATGGCTGACCAGGGCTCCCTGACCTATACAGGCATCTGCTATGGGGGTGATGGCCAGTCCTGGTGTCTGAGTGATTCCTAGGGCCCAGCAAAGGGACCAAGTCTCCAGGTCAGCGACATTGGATGCCTTCCCTTTTCTGCCTCTGGGAGCTGTGGGTTGGCATGTGTTGGGTTAGAAAATACAGTCCAGCCTGAGGCTGGAATGGGTGATTGGGGTACTTTGGCTAAGGGATTGAAACATTTAGCTTTAAACTGTTCACAAAATATTCTCATAGAGCCCTGAAGACAAGGGGTAACACACCAAAATATGGACTCATTTTCCACTCCACCTTCATTGGCCGAGCAGCTGCCAAGAACAAAGGACGCATCTCCCGTTACCTGGCAAACAAATGCAGTATTGCATCACGAATTGATTGCTTCTCTGGTATGGATGGGAGTGTTGGCAGTTGATAAAGGGGAAGGGCAGAAGAAAAGGGCTCTATACCTTAGCTTCTACAATGATGGTGATATTTTTCGTCAACAGAGTTCACTTACTGAGTGTTGATACTTTGGGTCTGAGTGAAGCTGAGGGTAGAGGATATGGGAGTGGGAGGCTTTCAGGATTTGTCTCTTTGGGGGTTACAACAGACTTTGCTTACACATCTAGAGGTGCCCACAAGTGTATTTGGAGAGAAGCTTCGGGAACAAGTTGAGGAGCGGTTATCATTCTATGAGACTGGAGAGATTCCACGGAAGAATCTAGACGTCATGAAGGAAGCAATGGTTCAGGTCAGTGTATGTGTGCTTTGCTGGGTAGCTGAGAATCCACAGTTATACTTTGGAGGTGATGAACTGTCTTGGCCTGACATTGTGGAATGAAGGCAAGAAAGCTGATTTAATGAGCCTGATCCAACAAAAGTAGAAATGTGCCTGTAGCCAGGCAAAGGTCCCCCAGACTTTTCAGCACTGTTCTTTCACCAGGCAGAAGAAGCTGCTGCTGAGATCACCAGGAAACTGGAGAAACAGGAGAAGAAACGCTTAAAGAAGGAAAAAAAGCGACTGGCTGCGCTGGCCTTGGCATCTTCAGAAAACAGCAGCAGTACTCCAGAAGAGTGTGAGGTTAGTAAGTCAGCCCTCTGAGCAAGGTCCTGGGTTGTAAGATTCTTCAGCAGAACAAAGGATTGTGCTATGTCAAGCCATGACCTGGAACTCAGGCCTTTTTTGGACCAAAACATCTAAAACTACCTCTTGATTCTATAGGAACAAGATAGGTGCTGAGAGAACTTGATCAAGAGCCCAGAGAGCTGGTTGTAGCACATGCCCATTCCCTGGGCAAGTGTGCTCGGGTCCTCGGCTACCTCCCCAGGAGTCCTCAACCGGGGGTAGTGTGAATTCCTGCTCTCCTTGTTCTCAGAGTCAAAGGGGATAGTGTCTGTCTCCCATTGGGGATGGGGGCAGGGAGGTCTCCAGTATGACAGTGCAGAACTGCCCCATCCAAGGGTTTTCATCTCATTAGTGATTTCATTCCAATGTCTCCTATGACATGTGAAAAACCCAAAAAGAAAATGTGGTTTTTCTATAGATTGCTTAGTGAGCCAAAGTCTCTTCATTTATTCCTATTAGCAGTTTTGAATAGATCACCAGGCTGTACTCATAAAATTAGTTACTCCAGAAGCACTGGACAGTCTGCTCTTCTGCCTGATTCTCACGGGGAGTGTGGATGTGCACACCCTGATTAACACTGTTCTATGCCCGATCCCCTTTAGGAGACAAGTGAAAAACCCAAAAAGAAAAAGAAACAAAAGCCCCAGGAGGCTCCTCAAGAAAATGGAATGGATGACTCACCTGTCGCTCTCCCTAAGCCCAAGAAAAAGAAAGCTTTTTCCAAGGAGGAGTTGGTTAGTGACCTTGAGGAGGAGGCTAGTGGCAGCACCAGTCTTCCAAAAAGGAAAAAGTCATCTAAGGAAGAAATGGTAAATGAACCAGAAGAGGTGGGCAAAAAGAGTGTCTCCAAGAAGAGAAAATTCTCTTCCACGGAGGAACTGGTTAGCAGTGGGCCTGAAGAGGCTTCTGGCAGCAAGACCAGTGTCAAAAAAAAGAAAAAGTCACAGAAAGCATCCCAGGAGTAGACTGGACATTCCATGGGGGCAAGGGGCATGCCCCAAAGGTGACCTTGTATATCCCATGTCCATTAACCCCAATAAAAACAAATTCACAAAACTTGGTGCAGCACATGTTTATTATAAGTTAGACACTTACACACATTGAGTGGGCAATATTTAAGAGGTGGGCAGGGCTGTAATGACAGCTTCGGTGAAGTCATTGCAAGTAGCATAGCCACCCATGTCAGAGGTTCGAACCTGTAGGGGGAAATTGCCATCATCCTCTGGCCTGGGCCCTGTCCCTAACACCCACCACCCAGCAGTTTCCTACGGAAACCAGACCCAGGACAACCTAGCCTCTGCTCAGAAAAGCGATTATGGTCCACTGTTTCTTCCCTGGTCCACTGTACTGAAGGGATGTGTAGGAAGCATGGTCCTTGTGAAGTTGGTGGGAGCTAAGGGCTCTAGCCCCCATGGGGGTGCAGGTGGCCGATGACAGACTTGATGAAGTCAGTTGTGGTGCTGTAACCGCCCATGTCTCGAGTCCGCACCTACAGCCACCAGTGGCACACAGCCGTGGGGAAAAAAAGAAAGCCCATGAAGGCTGGGATGAGGCAGCCATGAAATGAAATGGAGCCAAGAAAGGTGGCATGGTCAGAAGATGCAATGCAGTGAAAATGGAAGGAGGGAGCTAGGAGTATTGAGAGCTTTACTACAGTCAAGGCAGGATGGGAAGCTGAGCAGGCATTGGAAATGAGACCAGATGGGAAGGCATGGAGAAGAGGAGGGGCTCAGGCTTGGTGAAGCTAGTACACCTCACCCTGCCTGCTATCTGCAAGGTCTGCATTCAGATGGCCTAGGAAGGGGAAATGAATGAATGGTACAGGAAAGGGGTAACTGAGGTAAAGGAGACCAAGAGGATGAAACAGCCAAGAGAAGGGAACAGCCCTGAGGTCAGAGTACATACTTTGAGGAAAGACAACTCCCTTAGATTCCCCACAGAAAAGCACTGAGACCTTGAAGCCAGCCAGCACCTTCCTAAACTCACCTTGCCAACTTTGATCACCTTCTTCACTGCATCTGCAATCATGTTGGAGTGATACTCAAGACTGTCAACATGGATGGAAAGAAGTTAAGACTCCACCCATACCACCTTCCCTTTGATTTTCCCACCTGTGCTCTCCCTTTACACATCCAGCCTCTGTCTCCCCCAACCCCCAGCCTCCCAGGACCTACTTGAGGTGCCGCAGCATGTTGGAAGCTGACAGCAGCATGGCTGTGGGATTGGCTATGTTCCTACCCACTGCCTGGGCAAATGGGTGCCGGGCACCCTGTGGAAAGAGAAGCAAGGCCACAGTCACTGAGAGGATAAGCAGAGGCTGAGGTCCAGAAATGGCATTATGTCAGAGAGGGAAGGCAGCCCAGAGTTCCTGAGAACATGTGTAAGGGTTGGGGAAGGAGACAGCCAGGAGGGGTGAGACACTAGGCTAGGTTAAGAATGAAAGCACATCTGAGGTCAGAGAAGGTGGGTACAGATGTCTGAGAAAGTATCGTTGCTCACCGTCTCAAAAACTGCATACTCGGAACTATAGCTCTCACCAGGGACCACACCAGCTCCTCCAACAAGACCAGCAGCCAGATTGTCAATAATGTTCCCATATAGATTGGGCATCACAAGTACATCAAATTGGTAAGGATTCTGTACCAGCTAGGGAGTAAGATGTAGACATGAAGAAGTAACTTCTACACCCTGTCCTCCCTCTGCATCCTAAGAATGGGGATACAGAAAGGGCCTCACCTGCATGCAGCAATTGTCTATTATCATTGTCTCAAACTTGATTTTGGGGTACAGTTCAGCAACTTCCTCACAGCACTGCAGGAACAACCCATCCCCAAGTTTCCTATTTATACACAAAAAGAGTAAGATTAGCCAAGAGAATGCAGTGGGTTACCTCTCTGGGAAACCATGCCACACAAAGCCATGCCTCACATGATGTTGGCCTTGTGGACAGCTGTGACCTTGTTCCGCCCCTTCTTGGTAGCATAGTCAAAAGCAAACTTTGCAATCCGCTGGGACTTGGTTCGAGTGATAATCTTCAAGCACTCAATTACACCCCTCGCACTCTGGGTGGGCAGGAAAAGAGAAATAACTGAGCTCTATTCCCCCAACCTCTATCCTTGCCCCCCCCCCGCCAGTTTCTGGGGCCTCACCTCATGTTCCAGAGAGCTATATTCCCCTTCTGTCTGCTCTCGAATGATCACCAGGTCTAGATTGTTGTGCCGAGTCTTGTACCCAGGAAGGGATTTCACATGGACTACATTAGCAAATAAGTCCAACTTACGCCTGAGGGTGGACAGAGCTATCAGCTCTGTGCTTGGTGCCCAGCATCCTTCTGTGCCAAGCATACCCATTACCCACCCACTTACCTCAGCCGCATGTCATAGGAAGCTAGTTCCCCCTTATACTCCATTGGGGTATGAATCTTTCCTGTGGAAATACAGTATGGGGCAAGTGTTGTTAGGCACATGACAAGCCCAAGGGAGCAGAGACCAGTGTCTAATCTCCCCAGGGACATAATACAACCCAGATTCCCACCTTCTATTCTGACCAAATGTGACCCTTTATTGCCTCTGATAGGGGCAAAAAGAAGTAAGGTAGTTAAAATCAGAAAAATTTAGTCTGGGACTGGAGAGTGCTTAGCGGTTAAGCGCTTGCTTGTGAAGCCTAGGGACCCTGGTTCGAGGCTTGATTCCCCAGTACCCATGTAAGCCAGATGCACAAGATGGCACATGTGCTTGGAGTTCATTTGCAGTGGCTGGAGGCCCTGGTGCACCCATTCTCTCTCTCTCTCTCTCTTTCCCTTTCTCTGTCTGTCACTCTCAAATAAATAAAAATTAAAGAAAAAAAGTCTTTATTTTTAATATTTTTTTATTTATTTATTATTTGACAGAGAAAGGAGAGAGAGAGAATGGGCACACCAGTGCCTTCAACCACTGCAAACAAACTCCAGACACATGCGCCACCTTGTGCCTCTGGCTTACGTGGGTACTGGGGAATCAAATCTGGGTCCTTTGGTTTTGCAGACAAATGCCTTAACTGCTAAGCCATCCCTCCAGACTCAAAAAAAGTCTTTAAAAAAGAGAAAAGAAAAATTTAATCTACTGCTTTGGTTTTACTCACTTTTTTTTTTTTTTTCATTTTTATCAAGAGCCTAAATTTAATAACAGGTCAAGAAACAATGCTAGAGGACTGATGATCTTCTTAGATGTTTCTGTGTTTACTTATTTGATATGTTCTCAGCCAATACTTACTGAAAATCAATTATGTAAGACAACAGAAATAATAATCAAAACCCACTTGAGCCAGGCATGGTGGTGCACACCTTTAATCCCAGTGCTCGAGAGGCAGAGGTCGGAGGATTGCCATGAGTTCGAGGCCACCCAGAGACTACATAGTGAATTCCAGGTCAGTCTGGGCTAGAGTGAGACCCTCCCTCAAAAAGGGGGGGGGGGGTGAGAAGATGGCTTAGTGGTTAAGGCATTTACCTGCAAAGCCAAAGGACCCTGGTTCAATTCCCCAGGACCCATGTAAGCCAGATGCACAAGGAGGCGCATGCATCTGGAGTTTGTTTGCAGTGGCTGAAGGCACTGGCATGCCCATTCTCTCTCTACCACCACCCTCTCTCTCAAATAAATAAATAAAATGTATTTTTTTAAAAAACCTGACCCGTGTCCTCAGTGCATACACATGACATAGGACAGATAAGACATAAAGCAGCATGGAAATGCTATGCATAGGAGCACAGAAAAGGAATTCCTATGATAACAATAGGAAATAGCAGGAGGGGCTGGTACTTCAGTCAGTCCTTTGGTTAAGTGAGTGCAATGGGTTGAACAATGCTGTCCCAAAATGAGGGGTCCATGCACTTTCCAAATGTAATTAAGATTAAATCTTGACAGAAAATTGTCCTTGATTAGCATGGGCCCTAACTCCAATGATAAATCCTTATGAGATAAAGGGAAGAAGTACGTAAGAAGTCAGAGGTAAGACTAGAGAATTCTGTCTACAAATTAAGGAACATGAGAGAAAGGATTCCCCCCTAAGTCTTCAGAGGGACTCTGTCTTCCAGAACTGAGAGTAAATTTCTGTTATTTTCAGCCACCAACAAAGTTTAGAAATCAAAGCAGCCACAGGAACTAATACAACGAGGGAACACTCCTACAGGTGGCATCAAAGTAACATTTCAAGGGCTGGAGAGATGGCTTAGCCGTTAAGGCGCTGGCCTGCAAAGCTAAGAGACCCAGGTTCAATTCCCTAGTACCCACATGAAGCCGGTGGCACAAACATCTGGAGTTAGTTTGCAGTGGCTAGAGGCCCTGTCCCATCTTCCCCTCCTCAAATAAATGAATAAGTTTTTTTGTTTTGTTTGTTTCTCGAGATAGAGTCTCACTCTAGGTTGACCTGCGTGGAATTCACTATGTATGTAGTGTTAGGGTGGCCTTGAACTTACAGCATTCCTCCTATCTCTGCTTCCTGAGTGCTGGGATTAAAGGCATGCACCACCATGCCTGGCTAAGTAAATACATTTTTTTTAAAGTAACATTTTGGGCAGAGGAAATAGCATAACTCAAGGCAGTACACATATTTGGAAACCAGCACAGTCACATGTGATCACAGCACAGAACAAGTATATTTTGTGGAAACCAAAGCAAAAAATTATAAAGAATTTATTATCCTGTGCAAAGTGGCCTGGTAAAGTCAGGCTTTCCAAAATTGATATCAAAGATGTACTATGGTGGTGGCTGGGGGAAGTGGAGACAGGACTGGAAGCCAAGAAAGCAATCTAATGAGAATAAAGTAGAGCAAGAGAAGAAAATGGACAGTCAGAACTGACACTCTGGAAATACAGTTCAAGATGTGATGATGCATAATGTAACCTTAGCAGAGACACTGAACCCTCGGAACTTTCCTGCGGAGACCACTGGGTGCCTACCGAGAAGGAACAAATGCCCAAGAATCCCTCGAAAAGGTCTGGGAAGCAGATACTGCAAAGGCTTAAGAACACTGACTTTGGGCTGGAGAAATGGCTAAGCGGTTAAGGCGTTTGCCTTCGAAGCCAAAGGATCCCAGTTCAATTCTCCAGGACCCACGTAAGCCAGATACACAAAGGACACATGCATCTGGAGTTCGTGTGCAGTGGCTAGAGTCCCTGGCACACCCATTTTCTCTCTGTCTGCATTCTTCTCTCTCTCTCTCTCTCAATCTCTGCTTGCAACTAAATAATTAATGAAGAAGAAAAACTATTAAAAAAAAAAAACAGACACTGACTTTAAGTGATGCATGTATGGGCAGGGTAGCCTGCATACCAATGATGGCAACTTTGTTTTCCTTCATAGAACTCAGCACCTCTTCCAGCTTCTCCTCAGAGGCCATGTTCTGCACCTCGCTCAGGTGGTGCTCCTGGAACTCCACCGGGACAGACGCAGCCTTCAGTTACAGGTCCCCCAAAATAGCACAGAGTCAAGGTCAGTCAGAACTTCTCAACTTCCTCCGTCACCCCTGCTGGCTGACCGACCCCCAGCCCCCAGCACAGCAGTCACCTTGAACACTTCCTTGACCGCATGCATGAGCTCGGGGCCCACGCCGTCTCCCGGCAGCATGGTCACAGGAAAGGCACCCTCCAGCTTCACGTCTTGGACCTGCGAGTGGAGTCAGAGCAGGGCAGGGGCGAGGAGTGAGGAAGGGGCGGGAGGGACTGCGCGAGGGGCGAGCCCGAGGCCGGGCGCACGTACCTGGCTCTGGGAAGCGGCGTGGGCAGAGGCCGAGGTACTCAGCCCCCTCCATGCCCCGGGGCTGCGGGCGGCGACCACCTACGACAGACACAGGCAGGCCTCAGACCACACCTGGAGACCCGGGCCCCAAACCCCGCGGCGACCGCGGCCTGCTTCGGAAGCCCTGGGACGAAGCCTCCGCTCCCGCTGCCCTCTGCCCGGCGTGCCCCGGCCCTCACCCGGGTCAACCAGCGGACACCACTCAACGCCGCCATGTTCTCGCGCCAGCCGGGGCGGAAGTGACGCGGCGCTGGCCCGCCCTCCAGCCTTGCCCTTCCGTGCTGTGGAGGTCACGGCGCTCTGTCCGCCCCATGCTTTTTCAGTTGTCGCGTTCAATCTGTGATGAAACCCCAACACGTAGCATTCAGGAGAATATTGAGTCACAGGAGGACCTGAACTGAACCAGAGGTGGAGGTTTCTGAGGAGTCTGTGTGTACATGTTTTTATGTCTATTGTCATTTTAGTGCTCACTGCCAGCCACTAAAGGCGGTAGATGAACGCCACACCCTGCGTGGAAGATGTGGCTGTGTATTCCTTAGGTCTAGTTGCTCTTATTTATGAAGTCTAATCGTTGTTTTTTTTTGTTTGTTTGTTTGTTTTTGTTTGTTTTTGGTTTTACGAGGCAGGGTCTCGCTCTAGCTCAGGTTGACCTGGAATTCACTATGTAGTCTCAGGGTGGCCTCGAACTCACGGCGTTCCTCCTACCTCTGCCTCCCGAGTGCTGGGATTAAAGGCGTGCGCCACCACGCCCGGCTTCGTTGTTTTAACTGTATAATTTTACTCTTTGCTGGAAGCTGTTGTTTCCCTGAGTGTGCTCCAGGCTTGAACTACCCAGAGAAGAACAATAATTGGTGCCAGAAATTAGTTAAAATCATACATAGCACTAAAAGGGAATTCCAGATTGATTTTTAAAATTCCAAGTTTACAAGTGGTATACCTAAAGCCAAAATGGCATAGGAATATATACCTAACCCAATATTCTAGAAAAACACTTATCCAAGCAGGCCAAGGGTAGTTGTTTTGAAATAAACGTTTATTAGTCCCACCTGAGATTCTCTGAATCCAACTCTCAGGGGTAGCAGCCCTTTCACCACCTGTATGATAAACATGCACTTTACTATTGCACTGTGCACCTGCAGCCCCAGCAAATATATTTTGAAATATAATATTTTTATTATTTATTTGCAAGTAGAGAGAGAGAGAATGTATGTGTGCATGGTGTACAGGGTCTATTACCACTGTAAACAAACGTTGGATGCATGGGCCACTTTGTGCGTCTGATTTTATGTGAGTACTGGGGAATTGAACCCAGGCTGTCAGGTTTTGCAAGCAAACACCTTTACCCACTGAGCAATCTCTCCAACCCCTACTTTTTTTATTGTTGTTTTGTTTAATTTTTTGAGATGGGGTCTCTAGCCCAGGCTGACCTGGAATTCACTATATAGTGTCAGGTTAACGGAATTAAAGCTTGCGCCACCACAACTGGCAGAGAGAAAGAATGGGGCACCAGGGCCACTAGCAGCTGAAAATGGACTCCATAGACATGTGCCACCTTGTGCATATGGCTTTACATGGGTACTGGAGAATTGAATTCCTGCCATAAGGCTTCACAGGCAATCGTCTTAACTGCTAAGCCATCTCTCCAGCCCTATCCCCACATTTTAAACAAGCTTTGCCACTAGCCAGGTTCTCTACATGGTAAGTACCTCATCCAGCCTAAATTGTGCCAGAGCATTTCTCCAGTGCAAGAGGGAGAATGAGGTGGTTCTTAGTGGGGACCATGGACAGACTTTGTGCCAGTGGGGCAGTCTCCTCTACAGTAGAAGAATGAAACAAATTAGATAATATGGAAGAGTTTTAATCTAATGAAAAGTTCTGTGTAAATGTAAGGCTGTTATTAGAGTTAATGTAATTTCTTTTTTAAT
Organism: Orientallactaga sibirica; assembly: GCA_036365145.1. NCBI lineage: Eukaryota > Metazoa > Chordata > Mammalia > Rodentia > Dipodidae > Orientallactaga > Orientallactaga sibirica. The sequence goes on along the minus strand of JAEOAD010000011.1, from coordinate 39,695,989 downwards.
ATTTTATTTATTTATTTATTTGAGAATGAATGTGAGAAAGAGGCAGAGATAGATAGAGAGAGGGATAGAGAATGGGTGCACCAGGGCCTCTACCCACTGCAAACAAACTCCAGAAGCATGTGCCACCTTGTGCATCTGGCTTTGCATGGGTTCTGGTGAATTGAACCTGGATCCCTAGACTTTGCAGTCAAATGCCTTAACCTACAGCCCTAATGTAATTTCTTAATATGTATGTAAATATAACATGCTCGTAGTATATAATATAAATATAACATTCTACATCCACTCATACCCATAAAACAAATTTTAAAAAATCTTTCCCCCACTGACTCCCTAGCCCAGACTTTCACATTGTTGCCATCTACCATCACTGTTCTCCTCAGATAAAAACAAGAGAGATTTACTCTTGTTTAAAAAAAAAAAAAATGGTAGGAGAGTGACACCCTACCTCCAAAAAAAAAAAAAAAAAAAGTAAATTTTCAGGAACTTCATGATATTTAGGATAGAAAGAAGATTATGTGTCTTCTTTAGCCAATTTCTGATTATAATCTTTCTTTTTTTGTCTATGTATGTGTGGTATGCATGGATGTGTGTGTGTGTATATATATATATATAGTTTGTTCATATATGTATGGGTACACTTGTGTCCACCTCTCCAGCACTGGGATTACAGGCATGCACCACCATATAAGCCTTTGTTCAAGGCAGGGTCTCACTGTAGCTCAGGCTGTCTTGGAATTCACTATGTAGTCTCAGGGTGATCTCTAGCTCAGAGATCCTCCTACCTCTGCCTCCCAAGTGCTGGGATTAAAGGCATGAACCACCACGCACAGCTCCATATCAAGCTTTTCATGTGGGTACTGATGGATCCAAGCTCAGTTCCTCATGTTTGCACAGCAAGCACTTTGCCAACTCCCAGCATAAAAATGTAATTTTCATTCCAGATATATTAATTTTCTTGAGGATAATTGTAGCATTGTTTTGAATCTCTAAATTCTTTCTTTATTATTATTTTTTTAATTTTGGTTTTTCAAGGTAGGGTTTTGCTCTAGCCCAAGCTGGTCTGGAATTCACTATGTAGTCTCAGGGTGCCCTTGAACTCACAACAATCTTCCTCCTACTGCCTCCTAAGTGCTGGGATTAAAGGAGTGTGCCACCATACCCAGGTTTGGGTTTTTGTTTGGTTGGGTTTTTTGGGGGTTGGGTTTGTTTTTTTTTGTTTGTTTGTTTGTTTTTTTGTTTCTCGAGGTAGGGTTTCATTCTAGTCCAGGCTGACCTGGAATTCACTATGTAGTCTCAGGCTGGCCTCGACTTCTCAGTGATCCTCCTACCTCTGCCTCCCAAGTGCTGGGATTAAAGGCGTGCGCCACCACGCCAGGCTCTTTGTTTTGTTTTTGAGGTAGGGTTCTTACTCCAGCCCAGACTGACCTAGAACTCACTCTGTAGTCCCAGGCTGGTCTTGAACTCATAGTGATCCTCCTACCTCTGCCTTCTGAATGCTGGGATTAAAGGTTTGTGCCACCACACCCAGTTTATCTCTAAATTCTTCACAGAACTGAACCCAGGAGAACTCTCAGAAATACTTGTTAATTCATACAACCTACGTGGTTGTCACTAGGGTAAAGGGGTTGAAGTAGGTCACCAGTTTGATGCACATGAGACCATAATTATCTGAATGCTCAACCTTTACCTCAACAAGTCCTCCTGCCCTTCAAGTGAAGGCATTTTTCACCAATAATCCCCAATAATGAGAAAGTCTAGTCTGGGCTTTTAAGAAGGTCCTCGACCAATCTCTTTTTAAAATATTTTATTTATTTATTTTAATTTTTTTAATTTCTCCAATTTTATTTATTTATTTGAGAGAGAGAAGGGGGAGAGAGAGGCAGATAGAGAGAGTAGGCATACTAGGGGCTCTAGCCACTGCAAACAAACTCCAAAAGTATGCACCACCTTGTGCATCTGGATTTATGTGGGTACTGGGGAATTGAACCTGGGCCGTTAGGCTTTGCAGGCAAGCACCTTAACCACTGAAGCATCTCTCCAGCCCTCAGACAATCTCTTGAGCAGGAGAAGGAGGTGATACCATCTTACTCTAATGGTCATAAGGCCTCCTCAAGAGTTCCTAACAATGGGGAGGTCACAGATACCCCCAAAACATTATAAGACATTGCCAAGGCCCTTGGTTTCCCACCAGGAATAGATGGTAAGACCCTATTGCTGAAGACTCCACATGCTTGGGTGGCAAGTTCACTGAGAAATCCTGCTGGAGCTGAGCTGAACGCCTCCTCCATGTGGACCAGCTGACAGAAAGTTGGAAAAAGCTATGCTGCATGCAGTTCAATAGGAGAGAGAAAACACCAGTGAAGGTACTCAACAGTGAACACTGCAAACTTTAAATTTGGCCAGCCAGGCCAAATGAGCCAATAGGTGCAATAGTGGCATGTCTGTTATGGGAAAAACCAACCACTCTCTAATTGGACTGGAGGCCCACTCCATGGGAGGGAATACATCCCTGATACTGAAAACGTATGACAGGGGTAGTCATGAGCCCTAAGGGTGTAACGTCTGCTGGTGTCTGGCTAAATATATACACTATGCTCACCAAACTGCCCAGTAAGCACTTCTCTTAATGTCCACACCCATATATTAATGCTACTCTCACTTTTGGTTAGAGAAGCTTCTCTTTTCAGATGATGGTGACCTTGGGATGACTCAGAAGGCACCATGGTGCTGAGAAGAAGGGACAGAGGAGTGCAAACCCACCTTCCAAGGCTCAGGGTCCATTGCGGAAGAGGGGGCAGAAAGAATGTAAGAGCCAAAGGAAGAGTAGGACTCCTTACAACATGCTTCTCCAGGCACAAAATGGCCTGGGTATCCATGACCTCACAGTGCCTGACACTACCTACACAAGACCATCATAATAGGAGGAAAATATGATGACATCAAAATAAAAGAGAGACTGATTGAGAGGGGGAAGGGATATGATGGACAGTGGAGTTTCAAAGGGGAAAGTGGGGGGAGGGAGGGAAGTATCATGGGATATTGTCTGCAATTAAGGAAGTTGTCAATAAAAAATAAATTTTAAAAATTAAAATAAAAAATGACTTCTAAAATGAAAACTTTAAAACATTGAAGAAATTGAGGAAGACATGAGAAGATGGAAAGATAGAAAGACCCATGCTCATGGACTGGGAGAATTAATATTGTGAAAATGGTCATCTTAGCAAAAGCAATAGGCAGATTCAATGCAATCCCAGTCAAAATTCCAGTACCATTCTTCACAGAATTAGGAAAAAAAACTATCTTAAAATTCATATGGAAGCACACAAGACCCCAGATAGCCATAACTATCCTCAGAAAACAAAATACTACTGGAGGATCACCATGAATTCAAGGCCACCCTGAGACTACATAGTGAATTCCAGGTCAGCCTGGGGTAAAACAAAACCCTACCTTGGAAAACAATTTTTAAAAAAAATTGGGGGGCTGGAGGGATGTCTCAGCAGTTAAGGCACTTGCCTGCAAAGCCAAAGGACTCAGGTTCGATTCCCCAGGACCCACATTAGCCAAATGCACAAGGGGGCACACGCATCTGGAGTTCGTTCACAGTGGCTGGAGGCCCTGGTGCGCCCATTCTCTTTCTCTCTCTTCCCCCCTTCTCTGTCAAATAAATAAATAAAAATAAAATTTTTTTTTAAAAATTGGGGGCAGGCTGTAGAACTTAACAGAAGAGTTCTCAAAAAAAAAACAGAAATGGTGTGTGTGTGTGTGTGTGTGTGTGTGTGAATGTGTAAAAATTCAACATCTTTATCCATCAGGGAAATGCAAATTAAAACTATTTTTGAGAATCTCACTCCAGTCAGAATGGCTATCATCAAAACATCTAATGACAACAAAGTTGGTGAGATTGTGGAGAAAGAGGAAGCCTTATTCACTGTTGGTAGGAATTTAGACTGGTGCAACCATTATGGAAATCATTGTGGAGGTTTCTCAAAAAAGCTAAAAATTGGGCTGGAGAGATGGCTTAGCGGTTAAACGCTTGCCTATGAAGCCTAAGGACCCCGGTTCAAGGCTCGATTCTCCAGGACCCACGTAAGCCAGATGCACAAGGGGGTGCATGCATCTGGAGTTCGTTTGCAGTGGCTGAAGGCCCTGGCGCACCCTCTTCTCTCTCTCTCTCTCTCTCTCTCTCTCTCTCTCTCTCTCTCTCTACCTGCCTATTTCTGTATCTCTCTCTCTCAAATAAATAAATAAATAAAAAAATTAAAAAAAAAAAAGCTAAAAATTGGGATGGAGAATTGGTTTAGTGGTTAAGGTATTTGCCTGCACAAAGGACCCAGGTTCGACTTCCCAGTACCCACATAAAGCCAGATACATAAGGTGGCACATGCATCTGGAGTTTGTTTGCAGTGGTTGGAAGCTCTGGTGCACCCATTCTCTGTATATCTGCCTCTTTCTCTCACACTGTCCCTCAAATAAATGAATAAAATAAAATAAATAAAACAAAAAATTTTTTTTAAAAAGCTAAAAATTGAACTACTATATAATCCAGCTATACCACTCCTGGGCATATAACCTAAAGACTGTACACATTACCAGAGAGACCCTTGCTCATCCATTTTTATGCTGCTTTGTTCACAATAGATTAAAAATGGAATCAGCCTAGATGCCCATCAACTGATGACTGGGTAATGAAGATTTGGTACATACATACAACGGAATTTTATTCAGCAGTAAAAAAGAAAAATACGAAATTGACAGAAAAATGGGTAGGTTTGGAAAATATCATGCTCAGTCAGGTATCACAGGTTCAGAAAAGGAAGACTACATGTTCTGTCTCATGTGTGGGTCCTACCTTCTGATGTTTGGATATGTATGTAAGCTGAAGTAACAGAAGCCAGGAACTTCCTTTCTGGAGCTATGTGGCAGGGGGATGCCAAAAGGGAAGGGATAGAAGATATGTCAGTAGAGTAGAATACTGGGGGTGGAATGAGTTAAGCAGGGTCAGGGGAAGGGAATGGAGGAAAGGAGAAGGTTAGGGGAGGGTTAAGTGAAACTAAACATATTAAAAAACCATAGGGGGCTGGAGAGATGGCTTAGTGGTTAAGGCACTTGCCTGCAAAGCCTAAGAACGTTTGTTCAAATCTCCAGATCCCACATATAGCCAGATGCAAAAATGACATAAGCATGCAATGTTGCACATGCATACAAGGGGGCGTACCCATCTGTAGTTTGTTCACAGCATTTGAAAAACACTGATGTGCCCATTCTCTCTCTGTCTCTCTGGCTTTTTCTCCTTCTCTGTGTCTTTCTCAAAAATAAAAATAAAAAAGCCATATGGAGGGCTAGAGAAATTGCTCAGTAGCTAGGGCACTAGCCTGCAAGGCCTAGGGACCCAAGTTTGATTCCCCAGCATCCATGTAAAGCCAGATATACAAGGTGTCGCAAAAAAAAAAAAAAAAAAAAAAAAAAAAAAAAAAAAGGGGGGGCACAGGATAACCCACTTCTTTATAGCTAATTAAAAAACATAATTAAGGCCGGGCGTGGTGGTGCACGCCTTTAATCCCAGCACTCAGGAGGCAGAGGTAGGAGGATCGCTGAGAGTTCGAGGCCACCCTGAGACTACATAGTTAATTCCAGGTCAGCCTGAGCTACAGTGAGACCCTACCTCGTAAAACCAAAAAAAAAAAAAAAAAAACATAATTAAGCTGGGTGTGGTGGCGCATACCTTTAATCCCAGCACTCAGGAGGCAGAGGTAGGAGGATCACCATGAGTTCAAGGCCACCCTGAGACTACATAGTGAATTCCAGGTCAGCCTGAGCTAGAGTGAGACCCTACCTCAAAAAAAAAAAAAAAAAAAAAAACATAATTAAGCCAGGTGTGGTGGAGCACGCCTTTAATCATAGTACTTAGGAGGCAGAGGTAAGAGGATAACTGTGAGTTCAAGGCCAGCCTGAAACTACATAGTGAATTCTAAGTCAGCTTGGGCTAGAGTGAGACCCTACCTCGAGAAACCAAAATAATAATAATTAAGATTTTTTAAAATATATTTTATTTATTTATTTGAGAGAAAGAGAGAGAGAGAGGAGGGAGAGAATGGGTGTGCCAGGGCCTTCAGCCACTGCAAACGAACTCCAGATGCGTGCGCACCCTCTTGTGCATCTGGCTTACGTGGGTCCTGGGGAATCAAACTGGGATCCTTTGGCTTTGCTAAGCCATCTCTCCAGCCCCAAGATTTAAAAAAAAAAAAATTTCATTTGTTTGAAAAAGAGAAAGGAAGAGAAAGGAAAAGGGGAGAAAGAGACAGAGAGAGAATGGGCATGCCAGGGTCTCTAACCACTGGAAACAAATTCTAGGCACATTCACCACCTTATGCATCTGGCTTACATGGGTTCTGGGGAATCGAGTATGGGTCCTTAGGCTTCACAGGTAAGTGCCTTAACCACTAAGCCATCTCTCCAGTCCATAATTAAGATTTTTTTAGAGGGCTGGAGCTATGGATCAGCAGTTAAAGCACTTGCTTGCAAAGCCTAACAACCCAGGTATGATTCCCCAATACCCATGTAAAGCCATATGCACAGCCGCACATGTATCTGGAGTTCATTTGCAGTGGTTGGAGACCCTGGCATGCCCATTTTCTCCCTCTATGTGTCTTCTGTCTCTCTGCTTTTAAATAAAGAAAGAAATAATTTTTTTAAAAAAAGATTTTAAAAAGAGATTTGGGCAAAAATTCCCTGTAAAAGTGGATAATGCTACTGTCTGAGGTCATAGGTTGTTGCAGCAAAACCCCACTGTCCGGAGTATGATATTTCCCAGTGAATGGTTTGGTCAAGGAGACCCCTAAGGCCCCAAAACAATACAAGCTATTTCCAAAGCTCTTGGATGCCCACCAGAACTAGACAGTAAGACCTTATTGCTGAAGACAGCACATGAATTGGTTACAGGACACTGAATAATCAAACTGGTACTGAGGGGAAACCTCTTCCTTGTGTATGAGCAGTCATAAGGCTGGAAAGTGCTATGCAGGCCGCTGGGGGAGAAAAGACTTACACAATGATGGATCCACCTGAGTGTTACATGACTGACCAGGCTGGCAAGATGTACCTACTGGTGCAATTGTGGCACGACTGTTGTGGAGGTAATCAAATGCTCTCTTGGATTGGATCTGAGGCCTGCTCAGATCCAGTCTGAGGAGGGAACTCATGATGTGTACTGAAAACTGTCAAAAGTCTACGGCTGAGAAGGTCATAAACCCTTGTGGGGAAGTTTCTAGTTGTTTAACTAAATAGATATGTTGTGCCCATCACATTGCCCTCTGGATATTTGAATTGTGTTTATGCCCATAGATTAGTGCTGCTCTCATGTTTGATCAAAGAAGCTTCTATTTGCAGATGGTAATGGATACTGAGGAGACTCAGCACTTATCAAAGTGCTAAGAAAAAGTGGACGTTGAGTGCTCAACACTAAATGAGATATCTCTATAATACCCTCCAAAGATTGTGGAAGATGGGATGGAAAGAATGTAAGAGCCATGAATCTCTAGGCCCCGCCCACACTCCTGGAGCTGGGAGGGTGGAGCCTGCTGAGGGATTTGGCCATCTCTGCTCTAGAGGACCTGCCTGGGGACCTCTTCCCACCACTGTTCAAGAAGGCCTTCACCAGCAGACAAAGTAATGCAGCCTGATCCTTCCTCTGCCTCCCCCCTGGGGTTCCTGATAAATATAACTGATCTAAAGATATTACAAGTTGGGCTGGATAAAATTGATGACCTGCTTACAATGAAGGCTCACCCCAGAAAGTAGAAACTACAAGTGCTGGATATGCAGAATATGCACCAGAACTTCTGGAACATCTGGGCTGGAGTCTAGAATGGTGGCAGCTCCCTACAGGTCATGATTAAGAAGCAAACCATGGGGCTGCAGAGATGGCTCAGTGGTTAAAGGTGCTTGCTTGCAAAACCTGACAGCCAGTGTTCCATCAATTCCCCAGTATCCACATAAAGCCAGATGCACAAAGTGGCACATGCATCTGGAGTTCATTTTGCAGTGGCAAGATGCCCTGGCATGCCCATCCTCCCTCTTTCCCTTTCTTCCTCCTCCCCTCGTAAATAAATAAATATATGAATTTTTTTTTAAAAAAAAAAAAGCAAACCATGGAGGACTGTTCAACATCTGGAGCAAAGCAGCTGTTGAAGGTGGCTGAGCTTTGCCTCAAGTTCCTGTCTCTTGAAGAACACCTGCATACTTGCTGCAGTGGGCCCAGCACAGGAAAAGCCCCTATAGCTGTGCTGTAAGATGGAGGTTTGGGGCCTGGAGAGATGGCTTAGCAGTTAAGCACTTGTGTATAAAGCCTAAGGACCCTGGTTCCAGGCTCGATTCCTCAGGACCCACGTAAGCCAGATGCACAAGGTAGCACACGCATCTGGAGTTTGTTTGCAGTGGCTGGAGGCCCTGGCGCACCCCTTCTTACCTATCTGCCTCTTTCTCTCTTTGTTGCTCTCAAATAAATAAATAAATAAGAAGAAGAAGGAGAAGAAGAAGAAGAGGAGGAGGAAGAAGGAGAAGAAGATGGAGGTTTGGCCTGCCTACATTTGCCTATAATTCCTAGACTTTGTCATGCTAGATTCTATCCAGGACTTGGGATCAGTTCCATGGTGGAAGCTAGAAACATGACATGGCTTGCATCTTACCTGGGCCACATGAGAAATCTTTGAAAACTCCTTTTTAAAAAAATTTAAGTATTTTATTTTTATTTATTTGACAGAAAGAGGGAGGGAGAGAGTGAGAGAGAATAGGTGTGCCAGAGCTTCCAGCCACTGCAAACGAACTCCGGATGCACACACCACCTTATGCATCTAGCTAATGTGGGTCCTGGGGAATCGAACTTGAGTCCTTTGGCTTTGCAGGCAAATTCCTTAACTGCTAAACCATCCCTGAAAACTCCTTCTTGATAGAATTCCCAAGACTGCATTGGCTTGAAGCTCCTTCCCCAGAGTCGGGAGATGCATGTGGGTAGCACATTCATTTCTCAACCCCCCAAATTCAGCTGTCTCCAGCATCTCTGTATTAATTGTGTAGATTTCCCCCAGGGCCAAGTGGAATGGGTGTTCAGGGATTTGAAGAGTCCAATCACTCTGCCCAAGCATTGGTTAGGAGTGGTATCATATTTTTTTCCTTTTACCATATGGGTCCCTCCAACTTCTGCTAGACAGAGTCACAGCCACTCTGTGAAATCTAGACTTGCAGGAATGTAGAATAGTGGACTCCCAGCCCTGGGTCCAGCCCCTGTGTTTCCCTTGAGAAAGAGAGAGAGAGAAAGAGGTAGACACAGAGAGAGAGAGAGAGAGAATGGAATGGGCCCACCAGAGCCTCCAACCACTGCAAACAAACTCCAGATGGGTGCGCCTCTTTGTGCATCTGGCTTATGTGGGTCCTTTCCTTTGACGCAAATGCTCCTCCTTCCTCCCCAGGATCAATTTCTGAGAACTACATCTCCATGCCCGTCCTGAAGGACCTGCTGTACCACACTGGCAGTGTGAGCCAGCTGACTCTGGAGCTGAGCCCTGCCCCTTGAGAGTGCCATGTCCATCATCATTTACACAAGAGGAGATTTGTCAAAATTTATCTTCAACTCATGTATACACTTGGGCCATAAGGCAGCCCAAGATAGTCTGCTTTGGCACTGCTGCCTGCAGTCAGTGTTATGAGTGCTATGTCTGTAACCTCTGGGGAACCACTCTGTGTCTCTGTTGGGAAAAAATAGGATACTTCTGGGTGCTGAGAAGTCAAAGCCAAGGCAAGGGGAGTCAGAGCACATGGGAAAAGGTGGTGCACATTAAAGAGGGTAAAGTTGCATGGGATCATGGGGGCAGGTATCTTGGGCTCAGAAGTAAAATTCTGACTTTCTAAATGTGGACTCTGGTAGGACACATGAATAGGCGCATTGCTCCTGAATGGTAGTGGTAGGTTAATGAACAGAGCCTGGGAACATGGATGCTCCAGCTTCTGCTCCTTGGTGATTAACCTAGTTTCCAGTTTCAAGGTCCAGGGACTGCTGTGGCTATAGGGAAGGGACAGACACTGTATTATCTGATTAGTGAGGTTGAAGCCAAAAGCTCTGGATGTCAAATTTGAAACATTTTGATCATTTCCTACCATCCTTCACTCTTGCCTTGGCATTTGTTACATTCCACTTGTAGTTGTTCAGTGGGTTGTGGAACAAAGTTGTCAACCTAAAGTGAGCAACACAGATCCAATCTCCAATGGAAAGAGTTTGGGGAATGACAGGAGTTGCAGTATAGGACACTTGGACTGTGAAGGACCATGGACACATCAAGACTGTGTGTGTGTGTGTGTGTGTTTCTCTATTTTGACTTCTTTTGTTGTTGTTGTTTTTTGTTTTTCAAGGTAGAGTCTCACACTAGCCCAGGCTGGAATTCACTATGTAGTGTCAGGGTGGCCTCAAACTCAGCAATCCTCCTACCTCTGCCTCCCAAGTGCTGGGATTAAAGGCCTGGGAACATGGATGCTCCAGCTTCTGCTCCTTGGTGATTAACCTTTTTCCAGTTTTTTTGTTTTTTATTTTAGTGAGAGGAAGAAGAGGATGTCAAATTTGAAACATTTTGCATTTCCCAGGGCCTCTTGCAGCCACTGTGAATTTCACTTCCAGGTTCAGTGGGTTGTGCCAAAGTTGTCCTTGTGAGCAACATGTGTGACAATGGAAAGAGTTTGGGGAATGACAGGAGTTGCAGTATCACACTTTGCATCTGGCTAAGACTCTGTGGGACCTGGAGACTTGAACAAGCGTTTTTTTTTCAGGTAGAGTCTCACACTAGCAGGCACCTTAACTGCCTCAAACCATCTCTCCAGCCCCCAAGTTTTTTTTTTTTTTTTTTTTTTTGTGAGGTAGGGTCTCACTCTGGTCCAGGCTGACCTGGAATTAACTATGTGAGTCTCAGGGTGGCCTCCTTGTGCAAAATGTGTGATCCTCCTCACCTCTGCCTCCCGAGTACTGGGATTAAAAGCGCGTTTAGGCTTCGCGCCACCACTGCTAGCCATCTCCAGCCCTTTTTTTTTTTTTTTTTTTTTTTTTTTTCAAGGTAGGGTCTCACTGTAATCCAGGCTGACTTGGAATTCACTCTGTATTCTCAGAGTGGCCTCAAATTCATGGCAATCCTCCTACCTCTGCCTCCCCAATGCTGGGATTAAAGGTGTGCACCACCACACCTGGCTATTTTGGCTTTTTTTTGTTCTGAGGTAGGGTTTTACCCTAGCCCAGGCTGACCTGGACCTGGAACTCACTCTGTAATTCTAAGTTGGCCTCACACAGCAATCCTCCTACCTCTGCCTTCCAAGTGCTAGGATTATAGGCATGTGCCATCATTTCTGGCATTTTGGCTTCTTTTTTATTTTTATTTATTTTTAATTTTCATTTATTTATTTGTGAGAAGAGCGAGTCAGACAGAGACAGATAGAGAGAAAGACTATGGGTATGCACCAGGACCTCTTGCCACTGCAAACAAACTCCAGATGCATGCACCACTTTGTTCATCTGGCTTTATGTTAGTTCTGAGGAATCAAGCCCAGGCCAGTAGGCTTTTTAAGCAAGCACCTTTAACTGTTGAACCATCTTCCAGCCCCAGTTACTAATTTGGTTTTTTTGTTTTGTTTTGTTTGTTTTCAAGGTAAGGTTTTGCTCTAGCCCAGGCTGACCTGGAATTCACTATGTAGTCTCAGGGTGGCCTTGAACTCACGGCGATCTTCCTACCTCTGCCTCCCTCCCGAGTGCTGGGATTACGGCGTGCACCACCATGCCTGGCTCTTTATTTTATTTATTTATTTATTTATTTATTTATTTATTTATTTATTTATTTATTTATTTATGAGAGAGAGGAAGAGGCAGAGAGAAAATGGGCATGCTAGTGCCTTTTCACCCACTGTGAATGAACTCTAGACACATGCAACAACAAAATTCACATTTTATTTAGATTGAAATAAACTATACAAATTGATTTTCTTCACCAAAAATAGCAGTGATACTTTCTGTATTATTTTCAGATAACCCACAAATATTTGTTTTTGTAGGTTTTGCTTGTAAATCAAGACAAGGCAGTAGATATAATCATGGAAAAGGACAGAAGAAAACAGACAGGTCACCTGTCTGTATGGATGGCCTGACTCTGCTTGACCATGAAGCAGAGGTAAATTACCTGCTGAAATGTTTATGAAGATGTGGGCTCAACAAAGGAATGCAACAAGCAGATGAGGAGCAGCAAGCAATGCCACGCTCTTTACTTGGACCTTAATGCATTCCTTTAAGTTCATTCCAGACAAAAATCTCTGTAATCTCTGTTGAAAGATGAGTTCACAAGCCGGGCGTGGTGGCACACGCCTTTAATCCCAGCACTTGGGAGGCAGAGGTAGGAGGATCGATGTGAGTTCGAGGCCACCCTGAGGCTACATAGTTAATTCCAGGTCAGCCGGGACTACACTGGTTCTTTTTGTCTTTAGGTCTGTTTTTAGTGCTGAGGATTGAACCTTGGGCTTGCACATGCTAGGCAAATGCTTTACCATGGCTAAGCTTCCTCCTAGTCTGTAGTCTGAGACAGGGTCTCACTATGTAGCCCAGGCTGATCCTGCTGCCTCCTCCTCCCAGTGCTGCCATTACAGATTTTTAACACTTAAAACTCCTACTAGTCAAAAGTCAATGGTGTACTTCATTATGCCTTTTTATAAAATGTATTTTCTTCTCATACTGCCTCAAAACTCATCTCTTCAAAAACTTGGTAACACAATTTCTGACAAATTGGATCCATAATTTTATCTCTAAAATGACTTTAACTAAAACAATGCCAGAGCACCACTAGCAGAGAACACTCAGAAGTGAATGTTGGCACTGAGAACAGTAAATCTCCTTCAGCTCCTCTTACCTCACTCTCGACTCTTCTGAAAAAGAACAGAAATTACACTGTCAAGTTCTAGAAGCAGCTGTGGTGAGCGGTGAAAAAAAGAGCAAACTTCCTCAATTATTCCTAACGCAACTGACACCAAGTCACAGGGATGACTTTTCCAGTCGTGTGTTTAAGGGACAGGAAGAGCAGTGTGCAGAGACAGCTTGTGGACATTTCTCTAAAAGTTGAGAAGCAACAACTTTCATTTGGGAAGAAAATCCACTAGATACAGCCCGTGTGGTGGCGCACATCTTTAATCCCAGCACTCTGGAGGCCAAGGTACCAGGATCACTGTGAGTTCGAGGCCACCCTGAGACTACATAGTGAATTCCAGGTCAGCCTGGGCTACAGTGAAACCCTATCTCAAAAAAAAAAAAAAATCACTAGATACAACGTAGGCCTGGCCAGGACAGTACTCCATATTTCATCCCCATTTCTCAATTACTGAAGTGTGAAATTTCACAGTCTGCATCGGTTTCATTAGGCAGAAAGCCTACAAATTCCTCTCTCAGGTTATGAGATTCATCCACAAATCTCACCAACACAGGCCTATGCTCTTTTCCTGCAATGTCTACTACATCGTCTGTGATAATAGAGGAGAAATGTGAGTCCCTCACCTTCCTGAGTGTTTCTTCCTGAATGCAGCTCTCACAGATCTCTAGCATCTGTTTCTGCTGCATTTTTGAGCAGAACAACGTGTAAACTGCTGCGGTCTCAAAGCGCTTTCTTAAAACCTCTTCACCAGAATTCATCTGGCATTCCAGTAGTGCCTGAAAGCTATCAGGAGTGAAGAGACCTTTGGGGATCTCATCAGCTTCGTGCCCATCCAGAGGAATGTTTTGTTTTCCCCATAAGAATCAAATTTTCATATAAAGACTTTAGGTACTATTTGTCTTCCTTATATTCAAGGGTCAAATGTAAAATGTCTCCTTCCTGCCGGCTGCTCCCTTCTGCACTGGGGTTCTGAGCATTGCTGTTGGTTTTATGTTCCTGTTCAGAAATATCAGTTTTTTTTTCTGTTTTAGTGTCCTGATTTCATCTTCACTCAATTCTTTTATTCATTTTCTGTGCCTACTGTGTGGATTGATCAAATATTGTTGGTATTGCATTATCTAGAAGAACTGTCCTATAAAGACCAGTTCTACAGATCATAGAGGTCTCAAAGGGTTTGGCACACAGTTGATAATGCTTATTTAGTTGATCAGATGTTTTATCTTCTAAGTCTGCTCCTCCACAATTCTCCACCTACTTCTGGCATCTGGCCAGATCCTTTGGGAACCGAAAGAAGGCCAAGTCCGACTTGGTGCTCTTGCGCATGCAGTTGGGGGCGGCGCAGAAGTTGGGCATCTCCTAGGTGAGCCCTCCCCTCCCGCCTTCTCAGGGCAGCCCGCATGGCCGCACGCCTGTCAGGGTCCGGGAAGAGGAGTCAGCTCAGCCCGGCATGGCTCAGTTCTATTTTGGCTTCTTGAAATAAAGTATGGTGTATCCCAGGCTGACCTTTCAAATTCCCTACTTAGCAGAGGCTGGCCTTGAAGTCCTGATTCTCCTGCCTTCAGCTCTGGGGTGCTGAGATTGCATGTAACACCATGCCCGGACAGTTAGCCACATTTCTGTGTGACTATACTTTTTGCAGCTCCCAATCTGCACATAAAGGCCTCTAATAGATGGATAAATGCCCCTCTCTTAGCCTAAACGATAGACTGTAACTAAGGATGGCTCACAGGGGCTGAACTATTAATTGTCTCTGTCCTTGTCTTGCTAAGAGAGCCTTTTAGGCTAACATTGCATTCCTTCCTATGCTTATAATTTGATTTTTCCAAAGATAGCAATTAAGAAGATTTGAGGGGCTGTAGCAGACAGCTTCAGGTTCACTGAGATGAACTTCCAGACCAGGCACAGTTATGGAGGAAGGGATTTATTGAAGCTTACAGATCCAGGGGAAGTTCCATAATGGTAGAAGAACCTGGCAGTTCTTATAGGACCAGGCAGAGAGAGAAGCCAAAAGTACATAACACAGCACACTTCAGGAACTCCAGCTAGGTACACTTTGCATGTTTTAGATTGAAATCTCAAACCCATCATTACATCTTAAGATCCTCCCAGTGACACTGCCTCCAGCCAGGTGGCTGCAGATGCAAACTACAAACTAATAAAACATTGAATATATTGGGGGGGGGAACATCTATTTAAACTACCACAGGGGCTTAGGGAGTTGGCTTAGTGGATAAAGCACTTGCCATGCAAGAATTGGGACAGGAGTTCTGATCCCCTGCACCCATGTGAATGCCAGGTAGACATGGTAGGGCCACCTGTAAATCCAGTTCTGAGGCAGAGACAGGGACTGCCAGGGCAAGTTGGCTAGGTAGAATATATGAATCAATGAACTTTGAGCTTAAGTGAGAGATTGTATATCGATAAATAAAGAGGACACCCAAAGTCAAGCTTTGGCCTCCACATGTACACACAAGTGTACCCACATGGATAAGAACACACACCACATACCCATGCACAGTGCACACACAGCACTTTTGGATAAACCTCCTTGCCAACTTTTATTCTTTCTTTTATTTATTTATTTTAGAGAGACTAAGGGAGAGAGAGGGAAAGAGACAATGGGTGCGCCAGGACCTCTAGCCACTGCAAAGGAACTCTAAACACATGTGCCACCATGTGCATCTGGCTTACATGGGATCTGGGGAATTGAAACTGGGTGCTTTGGCTTCTCAGGCAAGTGTCTTAACCACTAAGCCATTTCCCCAGACCCTTTCTTTTCTTTCCCCATTTATATTTGCAGCAGAGAAGCAGGAGAGATCTGGAGCATCTAGAGCCAACAGAAGCAGACAGAAGTAGCTCCAGTAATGGCAGCACCAGATCCACACAGCCACAGCTGCTAGGCTTGGCCTGAGCCACAGAAAAAGCCAGGTGAGGGGATTTTTCACTCACACCAGCCTCCTCACCAACTCAAGAAACATGAAGGGAGGACAGTAGGGACTAGCAGAGCAGCTCATGAGGAAGAGGATCACAAGGACCAGTAGGAGAACTTCAGCCACCATCCACAGCCTCCCCTCCCTCCACCACCAACACCAGCACCAGCAAACACCAGAGACCTGGGGAAGGGAACTCACCTACACAGCACCCAGCACAGGCAATCAGAGACCCACCAACCCAGCCAACCTACCTGAGCCCACAGCACAGCAAACGGGACCCACGCAGCCATGCAGCATAGCTGAGACCAAAGCCATCCTAAAACGTAACTAGGATTACACCTGCCAAATAAGCCTGGTATATAGGCTTGCACGGGAAGGACTAATTGCACCCTCCATGTCAGGGTAAATTATACATTAAATCTGATGGATGGCCAGATTGGCCATTCTTAAATAACCTATATTTTGGGCTTGTCATTTGTTGCTTCCTGATTTATGGTGCCTTTGTCTCCTCTTCTGTTGTTCATTGGTGAAGGGTCTCACTCAGTCACAAGCTGACCTTGGAACCCAGTAAAGACCAGAAATCTCAGCCTCCTAGTTAACAGGATTAAGGGTGTGGGGCAACACACATCCTTAGGGACTGTGACTTTGTTAGATAATACCCACTCTTGCATAAATACACTGTGCTGGTTTGCATTGAATGTGTATATTTTTTATTTAAATTTCAGAATTTGTCTGTATTTTGTTCCATTCAGCCTACTTGAATACTCTCATAGCAGACAAACCCAACATCTAGAGTCAATTTTGTGGTTATACTGAGAGTCTTAAGAGCCACACCTAGCACCTTAAGCACCTACCCTGAAGATATGTAACATCAGATTGATTGATACATCTAATAATACTGCAGATAATTAGAAAACACAAGCATTAAATTAATCCAAGATGCAAATGTCTCTACATTATAATGCAAGAAACACAAAATAATCAAGACAATATAAATCCCCCCCAAAGTATTAATCCATCAGAAATGACCTCCAGTGAGATTGATTTAGAGGAAATGCCTGAGAAAGATTTCAAAAGAATAATTATAAATATGCTCAAGGAGCCGGGCGTGGTGGAACACACCTTTAATCCCAGCAATTGGGAGACAAAGGTAGAAGGATCGCCATGAGTTCAAGGCCACCCTGAAACTACATAGTGAATTCCAGGTCAGCCTGGACTAGAGTAAGACCCTACCTCAAAAAACCAAAAACAAACAGATATATATATATATATGCATGCTCAAGGAAATCAAAGGAGTCAAAGAAGACACAGAAAACCAATTTAATGAAATAAGGAGGTCAATAACAAGACATGAATAAGGAAATAGAAATAATAAATAAAAACTAGTCAGAAATACTACCAATGAAGAACACAGTCAAATTAAAAAACTCTGTAGAGAGCCAGGCGTGGTGGCGCACACCTTTAATCCCAGCACTCGGGAGGCAGAGGTGGGAGGATCACCATGAATTCGAGGCCACCCTGAGACTACAGAGTGAAATCCAGGTCAGCCTGAGCTAGAGTGAGACCCTACCTCAAAAAAAAAAAAAAAAAAAAAAAAAAAAAAAAAACTCTGTAGAAAATCTCAGTAGAATGGATGAAGGAAAGAACAGGATATCTAAACTAGAAGACCAGGTGGCAGATCTAATATAGTCCAACAAAGAAAAAGACAAACTAATAGGAAGGTGTGAATGGGAATTTCAAAATATTCGAGACACTATGAAAAGATCAAACATAGGAATTCAGGGTATAGTAGAAGGAGAAGAATTTTACTCCAAAAGCATAGTAGGCATTTTCAACAAAATCATAGAAGAAAACTTCCCCCAAGTTGGGAAAAAGATGCCAATGCAGATATAAGAATCCATCAGAACACCAAACAGACAAAACCTGGCAAAAACCTCTTCTTACACACAAACCAAAGAAAATATATTGAAAGCAGTTAGAGAGAAAAATCAAGTCACATTACAAAGGCAAGCCCATCAGGATCACAGCAGACTACTCAACACAAACTTTAAAAGCCAGAAGGGCTTGGATGATGTATTCCAAGTTCTGAAAGGTAACAACAGTCAACCAAAGTTACTTTTTCCTGCAAAGCTATCCATTCAAATAGATGGAGAAATAAGGACATTCCACAACAAAAGCAGGCTAAAGGAATATTTGAAGACAAAACCAGCTCTATACTTGAGAGGATCCTCCATGCTGAAGAGAAAGAAAAGCACACATAAGGAACTTGGAAAAAAGAAAACATACTCAAATACTAGTTAATACAAGAGAGCAAAGGTAAAACTGGAAGAACTACAAAACAAGAAGAATGGCAGCTACAAATACACACCTTTCACTACTAACTCTTTATGTTGTTGTTGTTTTGGTTTGGTTTTTATTTTTTCGAGGTAGGGTTTCACTCTAGTCCAGGCTGACCTGGAATTCACTATGTAGTCTCAGGATGGCCTCAAACTCATAGTGATACTCCTACCTCTGCCTCCCAAGTGCTGGGATTAAAGACATGCACCACTATTCCCAGTTAATAATAACCCCTAATATCAAAGGCCTCGATGCCCCAACCAAAAGACACAGGTTTGCAAACTGTGTTAAAAAGCAGGATCCTTCAATTTGTTGCCTCCAAGAAACTCACCTTTCTACAAAGGATGGACAATATCTTATGGTGAAAGGTTAGGAAATGGTGTTTCAACCAAATGGGCCTAGAAAACAAACAGGCATCACTCTCCTAATATTTGACAGGGTAGACATCAGACCAACATTAGTTAAGAAAGACAAGGAAGGTCACTTTATATTGATTAAAGGAACACTCCAACAGGAGGACATTACAATCCTAAACATATATGCACCTAACATGGAGGCTCCCAATTTCATCAAACAAATGCTATTAGAACTAAGGTCACAGATAACATTAAACACAGTTGTAGTGGGTGACTTCAACACCCCACTCTCACAATGACAGGTCATCCCAGCAAAAAATAAACAGGGATGCATCTGGATTAAATGAGGTCATAGAATAAATGGACCTAACATTTCATCCAAATGCTACAGAATACATATTCTTATCAGCAGCACATGGAACATTCTCTAAAATAGACCAAATATTAGGACATAAAGCAAATCTTAACAAATACAGGAAAACTGAAATAATTCCTTGCACTCTATCTGATCATAATGGGATCAATAGCAAGAAAAGCTATGCTGGGCATGGTAGCACACACCTTTAATCCCAAGAGTTTGAGGCCACCCTGAGACTACATAGTGAATTCCAGGTCAGCCTGGACTAGAGTGAAACCCTACCTCGAAAACAAAGAAAGAAAGAAAGAAAGAAAGAAATTAGAAAGGTCTCAAGTAAACAACTTAATACTGAACCTTAAGGCCTTGGAAAAAGAAGAACAAGGCAAACTGAAAATTAGTAAATGGGAAGAAATAAAGATTAGGGAAGAAATTAATGAAATAGAAACAAAAAAAGGAGGATATTAAAAAGTCATATGGAAACCTACTTTTCTGGACAATGGAATATTCAGAAGCCATAGATTGTTACTAGAAAAATTTCATTCCAGGGATCGGATACCTTCCAGTGAGTTGTTGGCCAGGGAGGTCACAGATAACCCCAAAACATCATAGGCCATTGCCAAGGCCTTTGGTTTCCCACCAGGAATAGATGATAAGACCCTATTGCTGAAGACTCTACATACTTGGGCTGCAAGGTCACTGAGAAATCCTACTAGAGCTGAGCTGAAAGCCTCCTCCATGTGGACCAGCTGACAGAAAGCTGGAAAAAGCTATGCTGCATGCAGTTCAACGGGAGAGAGAGAAATCACCAGTGGAGATACTCAACAGTGAACACTGCAAGCTTTAAATTTGGCCAGCCAGGCCAAATGAGCCAATGGGTGCAAAGTTCCATGGGAGGGAACGCATCCCTGATACTGAAAACATATGACAGGGGTAGTGTGGTAGTTTGAATATATGGCCCCCAATATATTCAGTGTTTTATTAGTTTATGGTTTGCATCTGCAATCACCTTGCTAGAGGCAATGTCACTGGGCATTAAGGTGTGGTGATGGTTTGAGATTCCATTGTAAAGATATACAAAGTGTGCCTAGCGGGAGTTCCTGAAGTGGGCTGTGGCTTTTGACTATAGTTTTGCTCTGTGTGCTGTGTGCCTGGTTGGCTTTTCTCTCTCTTGCCTGGTCCTATGAAGAGCAGGCCAGCTTCTTCTGCCATTATGGAACTTCCCCTGGATCTGTAAGCTTCAATAAATAATATCCCTTCCTCCATAACTGTGACTGGTCTGGAAGTTCATCTCAGCGAACCTGAAGCTGTCTGCTACAGGTAGTCATGAGCCCTAGGGGTGTAATGTCTGCTGGTGTCTCACTAAGTGTATATACTGTGCTCACCAAACTGCCCAGTAAGCACTTCTCTTAATGTCCACACCCATATATTAATGCTACTCTCACTTTTGGTTAGAGAAACTTCTCTTTTCACATGGTGGCAACCTTGGGATAACTCAGAAGGCACCATGGTGCTGAGAAGAAGGGACAGAGGAGTGCTCAGCACTGAAACATCTCCAACACACCTTCCAAGGCTCAGGGTCCATTGTGGAAGAGGGGGCAGAAAGAATGTAAGAGCCAAAGGAAGAATAGGACTCCTTACAACGTGCTCCTCCAGACACAAAATGGCCTGGATATCCATGACCTCACAGTGCCTGACACTACCTACACAAGACCATTATAATAGGAGGAAAAGATCATGACATCAAACTGAAAAGAGAGACTGATTGAGAGGGGGAGGGGATATGATGGAGAGTGACGTTTCAAAGGGGAAAGTGGGGGGAGGGAGGGAAGTACCAATGGATATTGTCTACAATTAAAGAAGTTGTCAATAAAAAAAAAAAAAAGAAGCCGGGTGTGGGGCGTACCAGGCAGAGGTGGATTGAGGCCACCCTGAGACTACATAGTTAATTCCAGGTCAGCCTGGACCAAAGAACCTTGCAAAACCAAAAAAAAAAAAAAAAAAAAAAAAAAAAGAAAAAAAAAAAAAGAAAGAAACAACAACACACACACACAAAAAAATCCAAAGATAGCATCTTCAACAAATGGTGCTGAACAATTTGGATAACCACATGTAGAAAAATGAAACTAGACACACTCCTCTCACCATGAAAAAAAAAATCAACTCCATGTGGATTAAAGACTTTATTATAAGACCTGAAATCTTAAATGACTATAAGAGGGCTGGAGAGTTGGCTTAGCAGTTAAGGCACTTGCTTGCAAAGCCAAAGGACCAAGGTTTGATTCCCCAGGACCCATGTTAGCCAGATGCATAAGGCAGCACATGCATCTGGAGTTCATTTACAGTGGCTGAAGGCCTTTTTGTGCTCTCTCTCTCTGCCTACCTTTTTCTCTCTCTCAAATAAAATAAAGTTTAAGAGTTTAAAAAAAACACGACTAGAAGAAAAAAAAAAAAAAAACAAGAGGAACTCTCCACAATATAGGAGTGGGGAAAGACTTCCTGAACAAAACCCCAGTAGCCCAGGAAATTAAATAATCATTCAACCAATGGAATTTCATGAAGCTAAAAAGCTTCTGTACAGACAAACATAACACAAAGAGCCAACAGACTACCCACAGAATGGGAGAAAATCTTTGCCAGCTATACCTCTGACAGAAACCTAATATCTAGAATCTACAAAGAACTCAAAAAAACTAAGCAATAAAAATATCAAACAAGCCATGGTGGCATATGCATTTAATCCCAGCACTTGGGAGGCAGAAGTAGAGGATTGCCATGAGTTCCAGGCCACCCTGAGATTACATAGTGAATTCCAGGTCAGCCTAGGCTAGAGTGAGACCCTACCTTGAGAAAAAAAAAACAAACAAACCCAGGAGGCAGAAGTAGGAGGATCGCCATGAGTTCAAGATCACCCTGAGACTACATAGTTAATTCCAGGTCAGCCTGGACCAGAGTGAGACCCTACCTCGAAAAAACAAACAAACAAACAAACAAACAAACAAACCTGGGTGTGGTGGCACATGCTATCAATCCCAGCACTTGTGAGGCAGAGGTAGGAGGATTGCCATGAGCTCAAGGCCACCCTGAGAATACAGAGTGAAATCCAGGTCAGCCTGGGCTAGAGTGAGACCCTACCTCAAAAAACAAAACAAAACAAAACAAAAAAACAAAAAAAAAAAGTCAAACAATCCACTAAAAACCGGGGAAGAAAACTGAATAGGGAATTCTCAAAGGAAGAAATACATATATCTATACTCACTTAAGAAAATGTTCAACATTCTTAACCATCAGGGAAATGCAAATTAAAACAACTATGAGAGCCAGGCATGGTACACACCTTTAATCCCAGCACTTGTGAGGCAGAGGTAGGAGGATCACTGTGAGTTTAAGGCTACCCTGAGAATACATAGTGAATTCCATGTCAGCTGGGCTAGAGTGAGACTCCACCTCAAAAACAAAAACAAAATAACAAACAAACAAAAAGGCTGCAGAAATGGCTTAGTGGTTAAGTGCTTGCCTGTGAAGCCTAAGGACCCCATTTCAAGGCTTGATCCCCCAGGACCCACATAGCCAGATGCACAAAGTGGAGCATGCCTCTGGAGTTCATTTACAGTGGCTGAGGGCTCTTGCACGCCCATCTATATCTATCTGCCTCTTTCTCTCTGTCACTTTCAAATAAATAAATAAACAAACAAAAAAACAAAAAAAAAACCAACTATGAGATTCCACCTTACTCCAGTCAGGATGACAATCATTTAAAAAAATCAAACAATAAAGCCAGGCATGGTGGCGCACGCCTTTAATCCTAGCACTCAGGAGGCAGAGGTAGGAGGATCATCATGAGTTCAAGGCCACCCTGAGACTACATAGAATTCCAGGTCAACCTGAGCTAGAGTGAGACCCTACCTCGGAAAACCAAAAAAAAAAAAAAAAAAAAAAAAAAATCAAACAATAAATGTTGGTTTGGATGTGAGGAAAGAGGGTTGTGGGTGTACAAACTCATACAACCCCTGTGGAAATGAATGTGTATACTCCTGAAAAGGATGAAAATAGAGCAACCAGCTGTCACAGCTTTTCCTCTACTGGGCATGTACGCTAAAAGCTTCATGCTTCACTGTAGAGATATTTGCTCAGCCATGTTTATAGCTGCTTAATTCATAATAGCTAAGAACTGGAATCAACCCAGATGCCTATACTTTGATGAATGGATAATGAAGATGTGATACGTTTACACAGTGGAATTCTACTCAGCAGTAAGGAAAAATAATATATAGTGAAATTTGTAGGAAAATGGATGGACTTGGAACAGATCATACTAAGCAAACTCACACACGCACAGAAAGATGAATGTTGCATGTTCTCCTTCACCTGTGGTTCATGACCTGGATCTGCTTGAGTAGCAAGCATACCTGACAGGGAACTTGAGAGACAGCTAATAGGAATAGAAGGGTTTGGGGGGAGGGAGGGAAATAGGTGGGTGAGGTGAGATACACAAAAAACTAAATCCAAATTGAACTGGTACCACAGAAACCTTCCTCCTGGATAGCAGACTAAAAGAACCCCTTAACAGGAGTATGCAGGGATTGTCTGGCAAGAAAGCCCTGGAGAGGGTGGGATGAGGATATTTGGCTCTGGCTTGTATTCACCACTGCCTATGTTATCCAGATGCACAAAGGAATGCACACGTCTGGGTTGTTTGCAGTGGCTGGAGGCCCTGTCAAACCCATTCTCTCTCTCTCTTTCTCCCTCTCTCAAATAAATAAATAAATTAAAATAAAATATTTAAAAAAGAAAGAAAGAAAGAAAGAAAAAGAATCAACACAGCCTGCTTGTGCATGCAACAGAGGGCATAATTCAAGTGTGTCCTCAAGCACTAAAACAAATATACCCAGAAGAGGAAGTTATTTGGGCTTGAGTATCAAGCATGACTTACAAATACAGTTTGGAGCTGGGCGTGGTGGTACGTGCCTTTAATCTCAGCACTTGGGAGGCAGGGCACCATGGTGATGAGAAGACGTGACAGAGGAGTGCTCAGCACTGAAACATTTCTAACACACCTTCTGAGGTTCAGGATCCATTGTGGAAGAGGGGGTGGAAAGAATGTAAGAGCCAAAGGAAGAGTAGGACTCCTTACAAAGTTCGTGACATCATCAAAATAAAAGAGAGACTGATTGAGAGATGGAGGGGATATGATGGAGTGGAGTTTCAAAGGGGAAGGTGGGGGGGAGGGAGGGAAGTACCATGGGATATTGTCTACAATTAAGGAAGTTGGGAATAATAAATAAACTAATTTATTTATTTATTTATTTATTTATTTATTTATTTATTTATTTATTTATTTTAAGAAAGAAAAAGCAGAAAGAAAAAAGACCTACTAATTAGAGGTATGTCAGTGGGCACAGGAGCCAGCAGGGACATCTGAACATGAAAATGAATGCTGGCCACAGGGATACTCTGCATTCTAAAAGGAAGTGATGCATCAATATAGATGCAAGTCCATGTCACATAAGGGAAGATTTTTGTTGACAACAGAAGAGTGGCTTGGAAATGAAAGCTGCTGATCATACTGTGAGGGGCTCCCACAGGTCCTGGATACAATCCAACGGAGAGACACCTCTGCAAGTTTCAAGTTTTACTTTTCACAAGGTGTCACCACCAGAGGGCAGCCTCACACCTTCTCTTCCTGAGTTTCCAGGCAAGACTGCAATGTTTCATATTCCCAAGGGTGGGAGTGAAGCTCCTTTGCAGTGGCTGGAAGCCCTGGTGCACCCATACTCACTCTCTCTGTCTCTGACTGTCTGTCTGTCTGTCTGTCTGTCTGTCTCTCTCTCTCTCTCTCTCTGTAGCTCTCTGCTTACAAATAAATTTTTTTAAAAAAATTTTTTTAATCTGATCCAGGGCCAGTAGTGGTGGCACACGCCTTTAGCCCCAGCACTTGGGAGGAAGAGGTAGGACCGCTGTGAGTTCGAGACCAGCCTGAAACTACAGAGTGAATTTCAGATCAGCCTGGGCAAGAGCAAGATCCTACCTCGAACTCCCCCTGTCCCTCTAAAAAAAAAAAAAAAAAAAACCAATCTTATCCAAGTATGGGAAGAGGTGGGCCTCTGGAAGCGAGGCCTAATCAGAGGGGAGCACGTTGCTGGAGGCATGCCTTTGAGGGGGTATCTTGACCTGGCCCCTTGCTGGTATTCCTCTCTGCTTCTTGACTGTCATGCAGCGTGTGCAGCTTTCCCTCACAGCCCTCCTCCACAACCTCCATATTTCTGCACTGGGACCAGCCATGCCTCAAAACCTCTGAAAACTGTGAGCCACACAAAACCTTCCTGCTGTCAACGACTTCTTGCAGATGTCTGTCAATGGTAGCTTTGACTAACACCACCTCTACCACGGAAGGAAAGTGTGAGCATTTTGGAGGTAAAGTTGCTTTCCAGACTGATGCAAGCAAGCAATGGGATCCGACATTCCACACAGATCACTTAGTAAAGTTCACAGACCAAACAAGGCCACTTGTGGCCCAAGCTAGAACTCCATGGATGTCCCAAGTTACAGACTGTTAAGTGTAAAGGGTCACATGATATGAATACTATTCCAGTGATACTTATGTGGAAAGTCGTTGCTCTAATAAATCCTTATAGGATTTGAAATACAGAGTCCTACATATAAAATCAGCTTACCTCGAAATTCACAGGCAAGTTCCGTTTAAGTGCAATCTCAAACACTTGACTTATTTCTGATTTATTGAGATTTTCTTCTTCTAATTCTCTTCCATTCATCTGCAAGAGTTATAATTGTTTAAGAGTTAACGTTCATTAAAACAATTAACAAGGGCTGGAGAGATGGCTTAGCAGTTAAGCGCTTGCTTGTGAAGCCTAAGGACCCCATTTAAAAATCCAAAGATAGCATCTTCAACAAATGGTGCTGAACAATTTGGATAACCACATGTAGAAAAATGAAACTAGACACACTCCTCTCACCATGAAAAAAAAAAATCAACTCCATGTGGATTAAAGACTTTATTATAAGACCTGAAATCTTAAATGACTATAAGAGGGCTGGAGAGTTGGCTTAGCAGTTAAGGCACTTGCTTGCAAAGCCAAAGGACCAAGGTTTGATTCCCAGGACCCATGTTAGCCAGATGCATAAGGCAGCACATGCATCTGGAGTTCATTTACAGTGGCTGAAGGCCTTTTTGTGCTCTCTCTCTCTGCCTACCTTTTTCTCTCTCTCAAATAAAATAAAGTTTAAGAGTTTTAAAAAAACACGACTAGAAGAAAAAAAAAAAAAAAACAAGAGGAACTCTCCACAATATAGGAGTGGGGAAAGACTTCCTGAACAAAACCCCAGTAGCCCAGGAAATTAAATAATCACTCAACCAATGGAATTTCATGAAGCTAAAAAGCTTCTGTACAGACAAACATAACACAAACAGAGCCAACAGACTACCCACAGAATGGGAGAAAATCTTTGCCAGCTATACCTCTGACAGAAACCTAATATCTAGAATCTACAAAGAACTCAAAAAAACTAAGCAATAAAAATATCAAACAAGCCATGGTGGCATATGCATTTAATCCCAGCACTTGGGAGGCAGAAGTAGAGGATTGCCATGAGTTCCAGGCCACCCTGAGATTACATAGTGAATTCCAGGTCAGCCTAGGCTAGAGTGAGACCCTACCTTGAGAAAAAAAAAAAAAAAAAAAAAAACCCAGGAGGCAGAGGTAGGAGGATCGCCATGAGTTCAAGATCACCCTGAGACTACATAGTTAATTCCAGGTCAGCCTGGACCAGAGTGAGACCCTACCTCGAAAAAACAAACAAACAAACAAACAAACAAACAAACAAACAAACAAACCTGGGTGTGGTGGCACATGCTCTCAATCCCAGCACTTGTGAGGCAGAGGTAGGAGGATTGCCATGAGCTCAAGGCCACCCTGAGAATACAGAGTGAAATCCAGGTCAGCCTGGGCTTGAGTGAGACCCTACCTCAAAAAAAAAAAAAAAAAGTCAAACAATCCACTAAAAACCGGGGAAGAAAACTGAATAGGGAATTCTCAAAGGAAGAAATACATATATCTATACTCACTTAAGAAAATGTTCAACATTCTTAACCATCAGGGAAATGCAAATTAAAACAACTATGAGAGCCAGGCATGGTACACACCTTTAATCCCAGCACTTGTGAGGCAGAGGTAGGAGGATCACTGTGAGTTTAAGGCTACCCTGAGAATACATAGTGAATTCCATGTCAGCTGGGCTAGAGTGAGACTCCACCTCAAAAACAAAAACAAAATAACAAACAAACAAAAAAAGCTGCAGAAATGGCTTAGTGGTTAAGTGCTTGCCTGTGAAGCCTAAGGACCCCATTTCAAGGCTTGATCCCCCAGGACCCACATAGCCAGATGTACAAAGTGGAGCATGCCTCTGGAGTTCATTTACAGTGGCTGAGGGCTCTGGCACGCCCATCTATATCTATCTGCCTCTTTCTCTCTGTCACTTTCAAATAAATAAATAAACAAACAAAAAAAAAAAAAAAACCAACTATGAGATTCCACCTTACTCCAGTCAGGATGACAATCATTTAAAAAAATCAAACAATAAAGCCAGGCATGGTGGCGCACGCCTTTAATCCTAGCACTCAGGAGGCAGAGGTAGGAGGATCATCATGAGTTCAAGGCCACCCTGAGACTACATAGAATTCCAGGTCAACCTGAGCTAGAGTGAGACCCTACCTCGGAAAACCAAAAAAAAAAAAAAAAAAAAAAAAAAAACAATAAATGTTGGTTTGGATGTGAGGAAAGAGGGTTGTGGGTGTACAAACTCATACAACCCCTGTGGAAATGAATGTGTATACTCCTGAAAAGGATGAAAATAGAGCAACCAGCTGTCACAGCTTTTCCTCTACTGGGCATGTACGCTAAAAGCTTCATGCTTCACTGTAGATATTTGCTCAGCCATGTTTATAGCTGCTTAATTCATAATAGCTAAGAACTGGAATCAACCCAGATGCCTATACTTTGATGAATGGATAATGAAGATGTGATACGTTTACACAGTGGAATTCTACTCAGCAGTAAGGAAAAATAATATATAGTGAAATTTGTAGGAAAATGGATGGACTTGGAACAGATCATACTAAGCAAACTCACACACGCACAGAAAGATGAATGTTGCATGTTCTCCTTCACCTGTGGTTCATGACCTGGATCTGCTTGAGTAGCAAGCATACCTGACAGGGAACTTGAAAGACAGCTAATAGGAATAGAAGGGTTTGGGGGGAGGGAGGGAAACAGGTGGGTGAGGTGAGATACACAAAAAACTAAATCCAAATTGAACTGGTACCACAGAAACCTTCCTCCTGGATAGCAGACTAAAAGAACCCCTTAACAGGAGTATGCAGGGATTGTCTGGCAAGAAAGCCCTGGAGAGGGTGGGATGAGGATATTTGGCTCTGGCTTGTAACTCCCAGTACCAGAAATGGTTATAAAGCCGGGTGTGGTGGCACACACCTTTAATCCCAGCACTCAGGAGGCAGAGGTAGGAGGATTGCCATGAGTTTGAGGCCACCCTGCGACTACATAGCTAATTCCAGGTCAGCCTGGACCAGAGTGAGACCCTACCTTGAAAAACAAACAAACAAACAAACAAACAAACAAACAAAAAGAAATGGTTATAACCCACAGTGAGCTGGTGATCAGAGAGACCTACAAGGTCCCCAAAACAGGATAGGCTTCTGTCACAGCATTTGATTATCTGACTGAGGTAAAAGGTAAGACCCTATTGCTAAAGACACCACATGCTGCTGACACAAAACATCAAGAGATCCAGCTGAAATCTAGAAGGAAGCCAGTTCCCAGATAGTTAGCCTGTACAGTGCTAGAAAGTACTACATGAGCTACTGGAGGAAAATGGCCAAGAATGTTGTGAGCAAGCAGAGGACATTGCTATATGAAAACAACCAGCCTGACAAGACATATACTACCAGGATAGCTGGGTAACCGATGGCTTTCTGATTGGCTAAGAAATCTGCTCAATGGAAAGGAACCCATAGTTGGAACTGGGAACTGAGTCAGAATCCTATGAAGACCAAGATTATGGATTCCAGCAAGAAGCTCCCACTAGTTTTTGGCCAAAATAGAAGCTATACGATTCAAATCCTTTAAATTAACGATGCTTATCCCTGTTAACACATGCTGATCTTACTCTCCATTGGAGAATCTGTTTTTCTTTTTCAGAAGGCAGCAAGAACTGAGGACAACCAAAATCTATCAAGACAACACAAGATAGCTGACACCCTGGCAGAAGATAAACCACCCATCACACATCAGCTAGGGACCAGGTGAAACCACAGAGGACTTGGTGAGATGAGCAAGAGAGCAGCTTCCATGGTGAGCCTGACAACCTATGCTGGGTGAAGGAGACAGACACTGAGGATACTCAAAATACACCAAAGCAGAAATCTAGAAGCTGCTGAGAGTTCAACACTAAAGTAGACTTAAAACACAACCACCAGTGCTCAGGGAATTTTGTGGAAGAGGGGACAGAAAGATTGTAAAAGCCACAGGGTGGGAGGGAATATCCAGAGGCATTGCCCCTTCCCAATGACTGACTGCTGCTCTCACAATTCATAACCCACAACCTCATGATAAATACTTGCAACCCCACAGAGGAGGACCCTCAGTGGTATGGGGGCAGGGAAGAGGAACATGATATGTGCATACAAAGGTCCTAATAATAATATTTAAAAAAAACAAGGAAGCATTTTTATGAGACTGTTTAGCCTGGAAACATTAAACTAAAACATTACTTAGACATTAGTGCTTTGGCCACTGTGGCCTGCCACTCTTGTGGCAGCAGGCAATGGGGCATCGTGGCTGGGTGGCCTCAGAGAGCCAGTGTCCTGTCGTCCACTATGATCCTCTTCTCCAACCCACAGCATGCCATACCCCCTTCTAAGTTTCTGCTTTTCTAAGCTCAAAAGATACTGCGTGAAGCCAGGGACCTCACCCACACTCCACACTGCTTGGCTTAAGATTTGAGGATGTGGCCAGGTACTTCAGGCACAATCAGCAGACACCCTTGGGCCTGCATAGAGGCCCTCTACAGAGAAGTGTAACCTTCCTTCAGCACCAGAGGTTACATGCAAGGATAAACTACCAATGAAAGGTGTGTGACAAAGCCTTTACTAGAAAAATGGCCTCCTTTAATCACCAGAGAAAGAAAAAGAAAAGAAGGCCATCAATATTACTCAGCCAAGCCCTCCTACACTTAGCTCAGGAGGCAGCTCTGCTCCGCTGTGGCTGGACTTCACTGACCTGTCCACATGCTATGCTCCTTCCTACCTCTTGCTCTTTGCTCATGCGGCTTTCCACTTTGGAGTAACTTAAAAAACAAAAACAAAAAGCTTTTATTGACAAAAGAAGGCCATCAATATTCTTCAGCATTTATTGTCATTGATTTCTTGATGATTGCCATTCTGGTAGGATGAGATGTGTGGTAGTTTGAATAAATGGCCCCAATATATTCAGTGTTTTATTAGCTTACAGTTTGGATCTGCAGCCACCTGGCTGGAGGAGGTGTCACTGGGATGTCCAGCCCTAAAGTGTGGTAGTGGGCTTGACGTTCCGATCTAAAGATATGCAAAGTGCCTAATTCCGCCTGGAGTTCCTGAAGTGTGCTGTGTAGCTTTTGGCTTCTGGCTTCTCTCTCTGTCTCTGCTTGGCCCTTCTTCTTCCTCTGGAGCTGTAAGTTTCAATAAATCCCTTCCTCCATAACTGTGCCTGGTCTGGAAGTTCATCTCTGTGAACCTGAAGCTGTCTGCTACTAGATGGAATCTCAAAGTGCTTTTAAAATATTTTATTTATTTATTTGAGAGAGAGAGAGAGGAAAAAAAAAAAAAAAAAAAATGGGCATGCCAGGGCCTCTTGCCACTGCAAATGAACTCCAGACACATGTGCTACTTTGTGCATCTGGCTTTACATGGATACTGGGGAATAAACCTGAGCAGTCAGGTTTTGCAAGTAAGTGCCTTTAACCTCTGAGCCATTTTTTTCCAGCCCCAAAGTACTTATAAGTTGCATTCTCTGGTGGCTAAAAATGTAGAACATATTTTTAGATGTTATTGGCCATCTGTATTTCTTCTTTTAAGAACTCTCTATTCAAGCCAGGTGTGGTGGTACACGCCTTTAATCCCATCAGTCAAGAGGCAGAGATAGGAGGATTGTCATGAGTTCAAGGCCAGCCTGAGACTACATAGTGAATTCCAGGTCAGCCTGGGCCAGAAAAAAAAGAATTCTCTATTCAGTTCCATAGCCCATTTTTTAAAGTTTATTTGTTATTTATTTGCAAGGAGAGAGGGAGACACACAGACAGACAGGAGAGAGGAGAGTCAGAGAGAATGGGCACACCAGGGCCTCCAATCACTGCAAACAAACTCCAGATGCATCCATCATTTTGAGCATCTGGCTTTACATGGGTACTGGGGAATCAAATCCAGTATGTTAGGCTTTACAGGCAAACACCTTAACCACTAAGCCATTTCTCCAGCCCCATAGCCCTTTTTTTTTGATTGGGTTGTTTGATTTCTTATTATTTAGTTTTTTGAATTCTTTGTATATCCTGCATATTAATCCTCTGTCAGAGGTATAGCTGGCAAAGATAGTCTCCCATTTTGTAGGCTACCTCCTTGCTCTAGTCACAGACTCCTTTGCTATACAAATGCTTTTTAATTTCATGAGATCCCAATGGTTGATTAGTTCCTGAGCAACCAGGGTTCTATTCACAAAGTTCTTGCCGATGCCTGTATGTTGAAGTGTTTCCCCTACTTTATCTTCTAGCAGTTGCAGAGTTTCAGTTCTGATGTTTAGGTCTTTGATCCATTTGATTCTTGTGCATGGAGAGAGATAAGGATCTATTTTCATTCTTCTACATATAGATATCTAGTTTTCCCAGCACCACTTGTTAAAGAGACTGTCTTTTCTCCAATGACTACTTTTGTCAAAAATCTGATGATTAGAGCTGCTTGGGTTTACATCTGGGTCCTCTATTCATTTTCACAGTATTGACTCTTCCAATCCATGAACATAAACTGTCCTTCTATCTCCTACTGTCTTCTGCAATTTGGAGTAACTTCTTCACCTGTGCAGATTGTACATGTCTTCCAGGGCCTTCTTCCCTCTAGAAGACTTCTCTAATTATTCTGGTCTCTTCTTCTCAGCCCTCCTAAGTTTTATCATGACATTCTGGCTGGCTCCTATGAACAGCAAATCTCCAATCTAGTCTGAATTTCATTTGAATTTTTTCCTTACTTTACATGTGTTATCACTATTTGTGCACAAATTCCATTATAATGTATAATGGAGCTGGGCATGGTGGCGCACGCCTTTAATCCCAGCACACGGGAGGTAGAGGTAGGAGGATCGCCAGGAGTTCAAGGCCACCCTGAGACTACTGAGTGAATTCCAGGTCAGCCTGGGCTAGAGTGAAACCCTACCTCAACCCCCCCCCCCAAAAAAAGTATAATGCGAGGTAAGGAGGATCTGTAGATATATTAGAGTGGCAAGGGATCAGCTTCTTAAGACAACATGAATGAAGAGTTGTAAAAATTCGAAAGATAATAGCCAGCATTGTGCCACAGCATGGTGCCACTGAGTTAGGCTAGGATTGCTCATTCTCAAAACCTTGAATACCAGAGGTAGAAACTTACCTTAGCTTTGAGGTGGCTGGCATCTGAAGAGCAGCTGGCACAAATCACAGCTTGGCAAGTATGGTATATCCACGAGTCCAGTCCTGCCACTCACACTGCCACAGGAGTAGAGAAATAACAGGTTATGGTCCTTCCCAGAGAAGACCAAGGCCCTTGTTAGGATGTGGTCTTAACCAGAAAAAAAAAATGGGATCACTTTTTTTCTTCCTGGGAAAGCCCAGTTTGTATCTCCAACATCATTTGTTAGAATTTTGGCTAGCTGGGTGACATGGGCCACTAATCAAGCTGCTTCAGAGTCCAATATCAAGTCATTGGTGAGAAAGGGTCTGCCATAAAAAGCTTCAAAAGGGGGACTATAGAGTGAGTTCCAGGTCAGCCTGGACTGGTGTGAGACTCTACCTCAAAAAAGCAAAACAGGGCTGGAGAGATAGCTTAGTAGTTAAGGTACTTGCCTGCGAAGCCTAAGAACCCAGGTTCAATTCCTCAGTACCCACATAAGCCAGATGCACACAGTTGCACATATACCTGCAGTTTTCTTGCAGTGGCTGGAGGCCCTGGTGCACCCATTTCCCACACCCTCCCTGCCCTCTCTCTCTCCCTCCTTCCTCTCTCTCAAGTAAATAATTTTTTTTTTCAAGGTAGGGTTTCACTGTTGCTCCGGCTGACCTGGAACTCACTATGTAGTCTCAGGGTGTCTTCGAACTCACGGCGATCCTCCTACCTCTGCCTCCCAAGTGCTGGGATTAAAGGCGTGTGCCACCACGCCTGGCTAAATAAAAATATTTATTTATATAAATATTTATATAAAAATATAAAACAAACGAATTAAAAAAAAATCTTCAAAGCCAGACATGGTGGTGTACACCTTTAATCCCAGCACTTGGGAGGCAGAGGTAGGATTGCTGTGAGTTTGAGGCCACCCTGAGACTACATTTGAATTCCATAGTGAATAGCCTGGGCTAGAGTGAGACCCTACCTTGAAAAAACAAAACAAACAAACAAAAAACCCTTCATTGGCTGAAGAGATTGTTAGTGGTTAAGGCACTTGTCTGTGAAGCCTAAGGACCCAGGTTTGATTCCCCAGTATCCAAGTAAACCAGATGCACATGGTGATGCATACATCTGGAGTTCATTTGCAGTGGCTAGAGGCCCTGATGTGCCTAGTCTCTCTATCTGCCTCTCTCTCTCTCTCTCAAATCCATAAATATATAAAATATTTTTAAGACCTTCAAAAAGGACTAATCTCTGGTGATTAGAGGTGTTTCTAACGCTGGGCTTGATGGCACATGCCTTTAATCCCAGCACTTGGGAGGCAGAGGTAGGAGGATCACCTTGAGTTCAAGGCCACCCTGAGACTACATAGTTAATTCCAGGTCAGCCTGGGCCAGAGTGAAACTCTACCTCACAAAACCAAAAAAAAAAAAAAAAAAAAAAAAGAAAAGAAAAAAAAAAAAAAAGAGGTGTTTCTAAGCCTAGTCAAGGCTTGCAGAAGCAACTTAGCCCAGGGAAATTGTGTTTCCTGGGTAAGCTCTTTTAGATGACTCTTCAGGAGCTCCTTAGCTTTTGGTACTTTCCTGAGGACTGAAGCCACCAGGCACAGTATAAATGGAATTGAATACCCAGCACCTTAGCCAGATCCTGAGTGTCCTCTGCCTTAAAGGCAGATCTGCCGTCACTCTGTGGGCTTTTGGGTAGACCAAATTGAGGGATTATTTCAGTGAGTAGTATTTTAATCACCTCTAAGGCTTTCCCAGTCTTATAATGGAAAGCCTTTATCCATCTAATAAAAGTATCTACTGGACTGGAGAGATGGCTTAGTGGTTGAGGTGCTTGCCTGTGAAGCCTAAGGACCCACATCCAATTCCCTAGTACCCACGTAAGCCAGATGCACAACGTGGTGCATGCATCTGGAGTTTGTTTGCAGCGGCTAGAGGCCTTGGCACACCCATTCTCCCTCCCCTACTCCCCAACCTGTATCTGTGTCTTTCTCTCTAATACATGAATGAATATATATATATATATATATATATATATATAGTTTGTTTGTTTGTTTTCATTTTTCGGTTTTTCAAGGTAGGGTCTCACTCTAGCCCAGGCTGACCTGGAATTCAATAAATATATATTTTTTAAAAGTATCTGTAGGCTGGAGGGATGGCTTAGCAGTTAAAGTGTTTGCCTGCAAAGCTAAAGGACCCTGGTTTGATTCCCCAGGACCCACGTAAGCCAGATGCACAACGAGTCATGAGTGTCTGGAGTTTATTTGCACTGGCAGGAGGCCCTGGTACACACATTCTCTCTCTCTCTCTCCCTTTTTCTCTGTCAAATAAATAAATTAAATTAATTTTTTTTTTTTTTTTTTTTTTTTTTTTTAGTTTTCGGTCTCACTCTGGTCCAGGCTGACCTGGAATTATCTTCTCAAGATTAAAAGAGTTATTTTTAAAAGTATCTTCCAAGATTAAAAAGAGTTTGCACTTAGGGCCCCCAGGCTTCCCCAGGACAGGTGCTCTGTCTTTGGGTCCCCCAGAAATGCCTTGTAGAGGGATTAGTTTTGACATACCTCACATCCCTGTGCTACTTGGTGAACCATGTCTTTGAGGCCTCATCCTACAGACATTCTTTTGGCTACAATGAGAGTATTTTCTTGTGCTGGAGGGATGGCTTAACAGGTAAGGCACTTGTCTGCAAAGCCAAAGGACCCAGGTTCAATTCCCCAGGACCCACATAAGCCAGATGCACAAGGTAGCACATTTGTCTAGAGTTCGTTTGCAGTGGCTGGAGGCTCTGGCGGGCCCATTCTCTCTCTTTCTCTCAAATAAATAAAATTAATGAATAAATAAAAAAGAGTATTTTCTTGACCCAATGATATAGCTGAAGAGACTTTGGTAATAGTAGTTGCTCAGAGGGAGAGAGCACCACCATTGGTGATCTAGGCAGCATCCATTCTTAGATGCAAGAGTCAATTCCTCTGGAGAACATTTAGGCTTTTTGGATGGCAGGAGGGCTTCTTCCCATGGGATGGGGCATTCTACATCTCCCATCACAGCTCTCTTGGTTTCAGTATTCACTCTGTTTGCCTTAGCTACTGGGTCATCTCTCTTTTGGTGCCCAAGACAGTGAATTACAGCCACTTGTGTCAGTAGAACTTCATCAAGGAGTCTGAGGATCTCTTGGGAGTGTTTATACTTACGGCCCCCTTCTTGCCATAATGCCACATGGACATGGAGGATTAGAAAGGCATAGTTAGACTTGGTATAAATATTGACTCTTTCCCAGAGACAACTCTAATGCCTTAGAGAGGACTGTTAATTTGGCCAGCTGGGCACTGGAATCAAAATTAGAGACTATTACATGGCCTGCATACCTGACTCCTTCTTTTACAAATGAACTCCCATTAGTATACAGTATTAAGTCAAGGCTTTCTAAAGGCTGGTCCCAGAGACCAGGGTGAACCACATAACTCTCCCTCAAGACTTCTTCACAGGAGTGAATGGGTCTCTTCTTCTGGTAAGTGGCTGGATTAAGATTCTGGCAGGATTTGAGAGTGATTTCTGGTCTCTTGAGCAGGAGGGCCTGACATTTGAGCAACCAGCTGTCTGATAACCATTGATTTCCTTTATAATTTAAAATCCCCTACCAGGTGTGTTGGCACATGCCTTTAATCCCAGTACTGGAGAGGCAGAGGTAGGAGGATTGCTGTGAGTTCAACGCCAGCCTGGGAATACCCCTATATCATAAGGGGGTGCTCTCAAGTGAACTTGTGGGCCTCAGGGACAGGGAGCCCCACTGCAGCCACTGCCCACAGACAACCAGGCCAGCCCTTTGTTAGTTGGTCTAATTCTTTGCTCAAGTACCCTGTTGATTGAGGGGAAGGGCCTAGAAATTGACTAATCACTCCCAGGGCTGTCCCCTTATTTGCTGTACCATATAGATGGAATTCGGGGTTATGCCATAATTTAAACAAATATTTATTTATTTATTTATTTGAGAGAGAGAGAATGGGCACACCTCTAGGCCACTGCAAATAAATCCCAGACGCATGTGTCACCTTGTGCATCTGGCTTACGTGGGTACTGGAGAACTGAACCTGGATCTTTGGCTTTGCAGACAAGTGGCTTAACTGCTAAGCCATGTCTCCGGCCCCCATAATTTTTAAAATATATTTATTTATTTGCAAGGAGAGAGAGAGGAAGAGGAGTAGAATGGAGTGGAAAGGAGAGGAGAGAAGAAGAAAGAAGACAGAGAATATGGGCATGCCAGGATCTCTTGCCACTACAAATGAACTCCAGATGCATGTACCACTTTGTTCATTTAGCTTTACATGGGTACTAGGGAATTGAACCTGGGACATTAGATTTTGCAGGCAATCACTTAGCCATCTCCCCAGCCCTTTATGCCATAATTTTAAGGAGCAAATAAAAACATTTTAACTTGGAAAAAAGTATAGGCATAAGACCAGGTTGAGCATGTATGTAAATTTCACCTACATGAAATGATCTTGCCAGCAAAAAGAACTGTCCACATATACCTTATAATTGAACCTAGGGCCCCACCACCCAACACTATTATTCAAACAAGAGGAGGCATCTGTCATTAGTACCCATAGGAGAGTGTGCTAGAGCTAGATCACACAGGCTCCACAAACCCCTTCCCAACATGTTTGGGAACATCACATTGGTCATTTGCAAGCAGTCATGGTAGGAATCATAAAAGTCAGCAAATGCTACAAACTGGATCTAATTTAAAATTTTTTTCATTTATTTGCAAGCAGAGAGGGTGGATAGGTATGTGCCAGGGCCTCTTGTCACTGCAAACAAACTCCAGATGCATACACCACTTTGTGCACCTGGCTTTATGTGGATACTGAGGAGGAGAATGCCTTTAACTGTTGAGCCATCTCTCCAGCCCTGGATATAATTTTTGGGAAACAGTGTTAAATACTTACTATCACATCACTGGATCCCCAACACCCCAGGTTATCCATGAGGTTACTGAACAGCATAGTTAAGGTAGCTTGCCCATGTCAGATCTCCAGACTTCAAGTTTACCATATAGCACATTTCAAGGACTTGGATCCTACTAGCCAAGTGACCACGAAGGCTAAAGTGAGAGAGACCTTCTTGCTTCCTCTCCCATGAATGGGTCCAGGTATCAGGACAGAATGTGACTGGAAACCAGATAATAGCTATGCTGAGCTTCTATCTCTCTGGGATAACCCATCAGACCCACAGATCCAACTGGTTCCTGACCTCTGCATCCCAGACATATCTGCATTCCATAAATACTGACACACCAGGCACTATTCTGTGTACTACAGATAGAGAAGTGAAGAAAAAAAGACCAAAATCCCTGTCCTCAAAAGCTATAGGCCAGGGCCAAGAATGGTGGCTCTTGCCTTTAATCCCAGCATTCAAGAGACTGAGGTAGCCGGGCCTGGTGGCGCACGCCTTTAATCCCAGCACTCGGGAGGCAGAGATAGGAGGATCACTGTGAGTTTGAGGCCACCCTGAGAATACAGGGTGAATTCCAGGTCAGCCTGGGCTAGAGTGAAACCCTACCTCGAAAAAAAAAAAAAAAAAAAAAAAAAAAAAAAGCAAACAGGGCCAGAGAGATGGGTCAGTGCTAAGGCATTTGCCTGCAGAGTTCTTTTGCAGCAGCTGGAGCCCCCAGTGCACCCATTCTCTCTGTCTCTCTTCTCTATCTCTACACACACACACACACACACACACACACAGAGAGAGAGAGAGAGAGAGAGAGAGAAAGAGAGAGAGAGTTATAAACACACAATTATATATAACCATGTGAACGTATCACAAAGAATCCTCAAGGGGCCTAGGAAGGAACCTGTGAAAATGAAGCCTTATGAAGTCTCTGCTTGACCCTCTTTCCACTTCATCCACTCCAGGAGAAGAGCAACTCCTGCTGCTGGACTCCCCTTGCCCGTTAGCCTCCCTGCTCCACTATGGGGTGATGGCTTCTGTGATGGCTAAGTTTGTGGCAACTTGATCTGTTTAGGAATCCACAGATATTCCTCCTAAGTGTCTCTGAAGTTGCTCCTAGGAAGGATTAACTAAGGAGGAATCCTTCCCCCAGGGTGAGCCCTTCTTCCAGAGTGGGCAGCCCCTCGGAAGGGAGACTTTATCTAAGGAAGCTCTGGGAAGGAAAGCTCTCCGTCCTCCCTGCTGGCTGCCGGTGCTGCTTGCTGTTTGCTGCTTGATGCTTGGCACTTGCTGCTTTCCAGCGTGGACTGAAGACCAGCGTGGACTGTAGAGCAGCATCTCTCCAGGACGCCTCCAGGCCTTTAGGGCCTCCAGCCTCATGGACTGAGCAGCTGCCAGGTTCCTTGACTCTCAGGCCTACAACCTGTTATTGTTGGACTGCTGTAAACTAATCCCAATAAATTCCCTTTTAATACAACTCATTCTATTGGTTCTGTTCCTCTAGAGAACCCTGACTAATACGGCTTCCTTTCTTCTTGCACCCCTCACAGAAATATACAAATAACACATTACTTTTCCTTTAACATTTCTGTCACTGCTTATGAGGAAGCCATGTAGGGATAGTGCTACATACCAGTCCAGTCTTCAGTAGAAGGCTGCAGGTCCTGTAGGCTGGAAGAGGAACAAGACAGGACATCGTGGCTTTGCAAAACAGCACTGATGGACATATATTGAGACCAAGGGGAAAAGGTCCCTTCCTATTCCTCAGTGGGAATGGAGACTGGTTGTCTCTGAGACTGATTAGGAAGAGTGTGGACAACTAGGAGTAATTAAGGGGACATATCTAGCCTTTGTTTCAGTCCAGAGATTAGAAATGGAAACTCAATTCTTTCACCAAAGGGTGGATCTGCCACCATTGCACCTTGGGCAGTATTATTACTGAAGACTGACTGCTATGATGCTATGCCAGGGATGGATAACTCCTAAGGCAGCACAGTTAGTCTTTTGCTGTTGTTTTGAAGCACCTGAAGAGACTTCAGGAATCAACAGAGAGGAAGACTGGGCGCTGGAGCATAGCCTTTGTGCTATCTTCTGGAAAGGCCTTGTCTTTACGCTTTATTTCACGGCACAGTGCAAGTAGCCATTATTAATGCATGCTTTCATTTTTGTATGCATGATATTTTAAGTAGGTCCAAGGCTGACCTACCACTCTGGAGCCTCCAGAGGGCACTACAGTATAACACACAGCCTGTCCAAGAACGTGTCATCCTGAAACTACCTTGGATCTGTTTTGTACCGTTTGCATGGAAAAGGAGCAGGGTGGTGGAGACCTGTTTCAATTTTATTTTATTTTTATTTATTTATTATTTGAGAGAGAAAAAGAACGAAAGAGGGGGGGAAAGGGAGATAGAGAGTGAGATTGGGCACACCAGGACCTCCAGTTACTACAAACAAACTCCAGATGTATGCGCCACCTTGTGCATCTAGCTTATATGTGTCCCAGGGAACAGAACCTGGGTCCTTTGGCTTTGCAGGCAAGCACTTTAACCGTTAAGCCAAATCTTCAGCCCGTTTCAGTTTTAAAAACAGTCTTAAGGCCAAACTTCGCAGAAAAACTAGAAAGCACCTTAGTATGGCATGTGGGCTACCAACAAGATACCCCCGGCTCTGGTGCCCTGAGCACAGCAATTCCATTCATTCAGGGTTTCGTTTTGCTCATCCTTCTGTCGAACATGCCTCTTTCCTCTCAAACCTGGGTTTTTCTGTGCTTGTCCTAGTACCTGCCTGTCCATGCTTCTGTAACCATCCAGCACTGAGTGTTCATGACTCTCTCACCATCCCTCCAGCACCCCTAGATTCTTGTCTTTGGAGCAATCACAGCAGATAGAAAGGGGGAGTCTACCAAAGAAAACAAGATAAATAATACAAAATAAAAATGGAATTCCAAGCCGGACATGGTGATGGATGCCTTTAAACCAGACAGAGCTCAGGAAGCTGAGGTAGGATTACTGTGAGACCAGCCTGGGCTACAGTGTGATGCTGTCTCAAAAAAAAAAAAAAAAAAAAAAAAAAAAAGGATTTCTAGAAACAGGCTTGACTGGGTTGGAAGCAGAGATACTCAACTCTGACCCCAAGGACAGACCCAAAATTTACCCTGAAGTTACCCAGAAGCCCCTCTCTGAGGCTGCAAGCTCTAGGAAGGTTGAAACATCATCCCGGCTGGGTTCTTTCTATCCCATGGGGTTAGGTCAAGGAAGACACTCATGCAAGCCTGCCCCCATTCATGACAGCCTGCACTCAACACCACTTTCCTAGGCCAACTGAGTCTCCTTCTGCCCCGGGGTTAATTCTGAGTATGTGTCCCCCAAAAATCTACCTTGGGGAAACCTTTCAGAACCACAATGCAATACCACAAAAAGGTAGAGACCACATTGCCCCTGGGGGAAAAGGTGTTGTCTAGGGTGTTTCTGCTGGCAGGGCATCAGAAAAGTGACAACTGAGAGTATTGGAGCTGAGGTCCAGCAATGGAAACTTTTCCTGTCACGCAAACAAGACTCTGACATAGCAAGGAAAGGGAAGGAAGGCTAAGAGAAATTAGACAGCCATCAAAAGACCTAGAATGTTCTTTAGGTCCTCAATGTGTATTCAAGTAACTATGAAAAATACTTAACAGTTCCTAGACAGGTAATGACAGAATTCAAGCAACACAATAACAAACGTCAGTAGGAAGATGGAGGATGCTTGGTGGTGAACAGCTGGGGGCTAGGCGGTAGATGAGGATGCTGTGGGCAGACCAGGGTATATATCTCCTCTAAGCAAGGATGGAGTCAGTGGAGAAGTAAATTTCACTATTAAAGACACTTTCGGTGGACACTGAGCCAGGTAGGAGACAGAGACCTGACAAACATGTTGCTTTAGGTGGAGAGAAAAAGGTGAGGGGCTGGAGAGATGGCTCAGTGGTTAAGGCACTTGTCTGCAAAGCCTAAAGACCCTGGTTCAATTCCCCAGTACCCATGTAAAGACAGATGCACAAAGTAATGCATGCATCTGGAGCTCATTTGCAGTCACTAGAGGCACATCCATTCTATCTGCCTCTCTCTTTCTCAAATAAATAAATAAATAATTTCAATGTATGAGATAAATCTTGACCCCTGAGCCTGTGGGCAGAAGGAGGTGATATGGGCACACACATAGGGGATGAGCTGGCTTGTAAGGAATGTGCATGTGGAGACCAACCAATACCAATGTGACCTAGATGCACAGCCATTTCTGATGGTGACCCTCCCTGAAAGCAGGTACTCCTCTCCTGCTCCGTGGTCCAGCTCAGCTACGAATTCACCAGTTGATGGTTAACACAGACAGAAGCAAGACAGAGGCACATGTTAGGAGATCATCCTCACAAAGATGGCCCTGACATGGCAAGCATGTGCGCTGTTGGACAGAAAGAAAGAGAAGGGAGCCTGATAGCAGCCCAGCCTACTCAGAGGGTAGGAGGAGACACTCCAGTCCTTGGGGCAGCTGTCAGGTGTGTGGAGGAGAAGGCTGTAGTGAGTTGATGATGTAGAAAGTCACAGGGCCAGGGACCCTGGAGAGACCTTGAAGTCAGAGCACAAACAACAGTGTCAGAGCAGAGAGGAAGCCAGGAGCCAGACAGACCTCTGGCTCACAGTGGCTTGCTTGGACTGGCAAAGCAGCCTTGATGGAACACTCCTGTGAACTTTCATAGAACAAGAAAAGCAGGGATTGAAGAAGGAGGTGGAAACAAGAGTTCCTTTAAGAATAAGGAAATAAAGGGGGGAAAAAAGAAAAGAAAGGAAAAGAAAAGAATGAGGAAATAAACCAGGCATGGTGGCACACACCTTTAATCCTAGCCCTCGGGAGGCAGAGGATCACTGTAAATTCAAGGCTACCCTGAGACTACATAGTGAATTCCAGGTCAACGTGGGATAGAGCAAGATTCTACCTCGAAAAACAAACAACAACAACAACAACAAAAAAGAATGAGGAAATATGGGTCAGAGAGATGGCTCAGGCATTAAATGAACTTGCTTGCAAAAGTTCGATGGCCTGGGTTCAATACGCACATAAAGCCAAATGCAGAAAGTGGTGAAAGTTTGTTTACATTGGCAGGAGGCCCTTGAACATTCTCTCTCTCCCTGTTCTCTATTTTAAAAAATTTTTATTTATGTATTTGAGAGTGACAGAGAGAGAGAGAGAGAGAGAGAGAGAGAGAGAATGGGAGCTTCAGGACCATTGGCCACTGCAAACAAATTCCATGGAATTTGTTTGCAGTGAATGGTCCTTGCAGTGGCCAGAGGCTCTCTCTCTCTCTCTTCTCTCTCTCTCTCTCTCTGTCACTCTCAAATACATACATGGGTCCTGGGGAATTGAGCCTCGAACCAGGGTTCTTAGGCTTCATAGGCAAGTGCTTACCTGCTAAGCCATCTCTCCAGCCCTATTCTCTCTCTCTCTTAAATAAATAAATAAAATATTTTTAAAAAAAAAGAATGAGGGGGCTGGAGAGATGCCTCAGTGGTAAAGGCATTTGTTTGCAAAGCCTGACAGGCCGGGTTCAATTTCCCAGTGCCCCACGTAAAGTCTGGTGCATGTATCTGGTGTCCGTTTGCAGTGGCAAGAGGCCCTGCTGCGTCCATATTCATTCGTTCATTCATTCATTCTCCCTCCTTGCAAAAAAAAAAAAAAAAAAAAAAAAGCCGGACATGCCTTTAGTCCCAGCACTCTGGAGGCAGAGGTAGGATCGCTGTGAGTTCAAGGCCAGCCTAAGACTACTTGGTGAATTCCAGGACATCTTGGGTTAGAGGGAGACCCTACTTCGAAAAACCAAATAAAATAAAGGATCCTAGGTGCTCCTCGGATTCTTTCATTGGATCAACAGTGGGTAAAACACTAACTACATACCTGGAGCCGCTCCCCCCCCAAGGCGTGGGGACCTGATAGTGCAAGAAGCAGTAAAGGCACCCCCACCTTCACGCAAGAGACTTCTGGACTCATTCCAGGCTTGCCCATAGCCTACAAAACATACCAGGTCAGCATTTGGGGAGGGGGAAATAGCTTTGCCCAGGGTCAAGAGCCAGAGGAATGAAACCAGAGAGAGGTGACTGAGAAGGGAGGTGAGCTGTGTGCTCAATCTTAACCCTGATTCCTAACTGTCCAACTTGTGGTCAGAAGTCAGGGGCTTTCTGAAAGGCCCAGGTAGGGAATGGAAACGCTTTAAGTTTAGGCAATCCAGTGAGTAAGG
The DNA here is from genome assembly GCA_036365145.1 of Orientallactaga sibirica. Lineage (NCBI taxonomy): Eukaryota > Metazoa > Chordata > Mammalia > Rodentia > Dipodidae > Orientallactaga > Orientallactaga sibirica. The sequence continues at coordinate 39,652,166 of JAEOAD010000011.1, read as the reverse complement.
ACCAGACGTATAGGGGCTACAACAGCTCAGCTTATTTGGGGCTCTACCCTCAGTGAGACGTTTGGGTCCTTCAGCAGCAGAGGTTAAAGTGAGGTCAGGTTGACTGGGGAAAGTGAGGGGAGAACCAAGACTCAAGCTAGGAGGCGTCAAAATGAGCAGCAAGTTCAGAAACTGAGCCTTGGTGGAGGAGAGTATGGCGCGTACGTGCGGTGTGGGGTGAAGCTACAAAGACGCTGGGGCTTCGTCCGGCGGCGACGGGGAGGCCACCGAGGCTCGGGAGCGCCGTGCGGCGCGCACCCCCGCTTAGGCTGACCTGCCCGACCCCAGTCGGCTCCCCAGCTCCCTCCCGCGGCCTCCGGCAGGCCGCAACCCCCAGCCCCGGCCACCCACTCGCCAGGGTCCGCCCCAGCGCGGCGGCCCGAGCCCGGCCGCTCCTCCCCCGATGATGTCACGTCCCCGGCCGCCCCTCGGCCGGCCGCGCCGCCCCGCCCCCGCCTCCCCCGGCCCCTCGTCCCCTGGGCCCTCCCGCTGCCGACATCCCTCCTCCCGCCCGCGCTCCCTCCCTTCGGCTCCCGCTCCCCCGGGAGCGGCGGCGGCGGCGGCGGGATGGCCCGGGCCCGCGGCCAGGCCCCGGGGCACGGCGGGCGGCGGCGGCCGCGTCAGGGTGGCGCGGGGACCGGGCCCCGGGGGGAGAGCGCCGGGCTGCTGCTGTTGCTGCTGCAGGTGCTGCCGCCCGGGGCCGCGGCAGGGCCGGGGCGCCGGGGCACTCGGGGCGCCGGCGGGGTCTGCTGGCCCGGCGTCGCCCCAGCCCTTGCCCGGGACGCGCGGCTGCTGCTGTTCCTGCCGCCCGTGCCGCTCCTGTCGCCGCCGCCGAGCTCCGCGCCCGCAGCCTCCGTCTCGCGGATGGTAATCAGCGCCCCGCGCCGGCGCCGCGGGCGGGCGGGCGGGCAGGCGGGGAGGTGGCGGGGGGAGAGGGCGGGCAGCCCCTCGCCCCCGCCTCGCCCGCCCGAGCAGCTCTCGGGGTGCCCGGCCCCCCCTCCGACGCCGCGGCCATGGGCAGCCGCCAGAGCGCGCCTCGGGGGTGCCTGGGCGCGGACGGAGCGCGGGTCTGCTCCGCACCTCCCGCGCCGACGCTCAGGCCGCGGGGGAATCCCTCCGTCTCCCCGCCCCGCGCACCCGAGGGGAGGGGACAGCGCCGGCGCCCGCGGACCCCACGTTCTCCGAGGGAGCGCCCGCGAGGCCAGCGCGCGCCGAGCCTCGGGGACTCCGTGCTGCGCTGCGCTGCGCTGCGGGCGCCGTCGGGTCGGGTCGGGCCGGGCTGAGCTACGACGCCCACTGCCTCGGCGGGACGGGATCCCCGGCGGTGGGGACGCCCACCGACTGCGCACCCTTATGTTTCCTGCCCAGGACGCTGTGCCCCGCGGCGGGCTGAGCCTGAAGGAGGAGCCGCTGCTGCCCGCCGGCCTGGGCTCGGTGCGCTCCTGGATGCAGGGCGCGGGCATCCTGGACTCCAGCACCGCGGCGCAGAGGTAAGCGCCCGACCCGACCCGGCCCGGCTCTCGGGTTGGACCGCTCTACGCCGCCTTCCCTCAGCTTGCTTAGCTCCTAGAGCGAAGGGTGGAGGGAGTCCTAACTCCTGACGGTCCCAGAGATTTCTCCTGCACAGCCTATACTTCCTCCAGAGGATTTGGGGCGGGCTGGGGCGTGGCTTCAGCCTCCTCTCGAGGCTGTCTGGGTTCTAGTTTCTAACCTTAGCTCACCACGGTTCAGAGCTCTGGAGGCGGCATCTCCCCCACCTGCAAACCCTGAGCCATGACCTACCGCAACCAGCCGTCTAGGAACGTCCGACTCCTTCCTAGGCAGCTCCAGCGCCTCTGCTTGTCTAATTCCGCGGTTCTCAGACAAGAAAAGCAAGAAACCCTGCCCCCTTTTTTCTTTCCCACGCCCCTCAGTTGGAGGATGGGAGTGTGCAGGGCCGGAGATGTGGCTGGGGGCTGAAGAGTGGCCAACAGCCTGGCTGAACTGATTGTGATTGAGAATGGGGCCGGGCTCACCTCTCTGTCAGCTGTTTTTTGGTAGGTCTTGTGGGACGCAGGGAGCACCCATGCCATGCACCTCCTTTGACTCCTTTCCAGGAATGGAGATAGGGAACGTAGGTGGGGAATGGACCACAGGATTTGAACGGGAACTTTAAAAGCTTTATTAACCCAGCTACTATAGCACCTGGAATCCTGGCTTCTTGTAACACCCTCTGAGTCCCCCTCCTTGCCTCTGTGGGCACGGACCTGATGTGAGACATCCTATGGGGAGGTCACAGTGACTAGCCCTAGGAAGGGCCTGGCTCTGCCAACAGCTGAGACAGGTGGAGCCATGGCCTCATGGAAGACTAAGCAGCTGCTGGCCAGCAACTGAAAGAAGTCTGATAGTAGTTGCCAGAGTGGCATGGCCTGGAACAACACTGCCCGTTCATACCCCCAGTCCTGTCCAGGTGACACCAATAGTAGTTCATCTCTGGCTCACCCAGTGATACCATACTCACGGTGCAATCTGAAGCCGTGTATTTGCACGCCTGACTTATCACAGCTATCCAGAGAGAGTACTGGGCATCCTGTTGGGTGAAATCCCCAGGACAAGAAAGGGACTTGCAGATGAGCCAAGTCCTGTAAGTTTCAATTGTACTCTAGCTATATTCCAGAAAATATGGAAAGCCAAGTCCCACCTTTCTTATGTAACCTCTTATTACCTTTTTAGTGTCTTTCTTTTTCATTTTCCCATTGACTTTTTCCCTTGTGCTGTGCTAACAACGGTGTGCCCACTTCTCTGTTGATTCCTAGGATGGTTGTGGCAGTTACAATGGCATGTCTAGGATTGTAAATTCCTATTTCTCTTTGACTTTCCCCTCTGCCTGCCCCGAGCCTGCAGGTTGGATGAGGGAAAAGCTGGTGCAAACGAAGTGAGCTGGGTAAGGGGAGCAAAATGTGCAGGGGGAGCAGGAAGCTCTTGACACCAACTCCCAGGATGGTCATATGCACAAGGAAAGGTTCTTATGTGGGGTAATGTGTGCATTCCAAGTCCCCAGGGCCACATTGCTGGGATTCATAACTTTTGCAATTTGAAAAGTGCATTCTTCCTGCCTGAGTTACATGTCTCCAAGTCTAGAGACTTCTCCATTCCTAGAGTGAGAGCCCCACACATTAGGATGAATCTCCTTCCATTTCCAGAGGGATAAGCTCATCCTTGCTCTTCCTCTTTCTCCATATTGTCAGTCATCACCCCTGCTTGTATCTTCCCCCTTAGTTAGTCCTGTACTCCATCCAGTCTCCTCATCTCAAAACAGCAACAAGGGACCTTCCTCTCCTGTCCTCCTTCCTCTTTAGCCCTTCAGCCCCTGCCTCCCCTCACTCTCCCACAAGGCTGTTTGGAGTGCAGGGTTGTCCTTGATGCCCTCCTCACCTTTACCCCACAGCCACTGCTTTTAATAATGAAGCTGTCCTTGACCCTATTGCTCCCTGGCTTGAAGGATAGCTGTTCTCTAATTTACCATCTCAGCATCTAGACCCAGTATCCTCGCTCACTACTCCCCATCCTCCCCCAACCATTTTCCATGTGAAGTATTTCCAAAGTACTTTTTTTTGGGGGGGGGGTTGAGGTAGGGTCTCATTCTAGCCTAGGCTGACCTGGAATTCACTGTATATTCTCAGGGTTTCAAAGTACTTTTTTAAAAAAATATTTTATTTATTTATTTATTTGATAGAGAGATAGAAGGAGAGGGAGAGCGAGAGAGAGAATGGGAGCACCAGGGCCTCCAGCCACTTCAAACGAACTCCAGATGCATGTACAACTTTGAGCATCTGGCTAACATGGGTCCTTGGGAATCGAACCTGGGTCTTTTGGCTTTGCAGGCAATCACCTTAAGAGCTAAGCCATCTCTCTAGCCCCCCAAAGTACTTTTTAAAAATATATTCTATTAATTTTTTGTTGATTTTTATTTATTTTATTTATTTATTTGAGAGAGACAGACAGACAAAGAGGCAGAAAGAAAGAGAGAGAATGGACACATGAGGGCCTCCAGCCACTGCAAACAAACTCCAGATGCATGCGCCACCTTGTACATCTGGCTTACATTGGTACTGGGGAATCAAGCCTTGAACCAGGGTCCTTAGGCTTCACAGGCAAGCATTTAACCATTAAGCCATCTCTCCAACCCCCAAAGTACTTTTTAAAGCATTTTATTTATTTATTTGAGAGAGAGAAAGAGGTAGATGAGAAAGAGAGGAGAGAATGGGAGTATCAGGTCCTCTAGCCACTGCAAACACTCCAGATGCATGTGCCACCTTGTGCATCTGGCTTTACGTGGGTACTGGGGAAGTGTACTTGGGTCCTTTGGTTTTGTAGGCAAGTGCCTTAACTACTAAGCAATCTCTCTGGCCCAAAATACTTCTTTTTTTAAAAAAAAAAAAACAGGATCTCACTGTATAGTCCAGACTGGCTTTAGACTTATAATCATCCTGCTTCAGCCTCCCAAGTGCTGGGATTACAGGTATGCACCAACACACCCAGATGCAAAGTACTTTTCTCTATCATGCCATGACTTAAAGATAAAGTGACCCACCCTTCCTTGCCCAGCAGAACTGCTCTTAGTGCTAACTAAGGATGCCCCAGGACCTCTTCAGATCCCTGCTAAGCACTCAATGCTCATCAAAATATGACCCCAAGGTGGCATGTTAAGGCACTTGCCTGCAAAGTTCATTCCCAGGACCCACGTAAGCCAGATGCACAAGGTGGCATGTGTGTCTGGAGTTCATTTGCAATGGCTGGAGGCCCTGACATGCCCGTTCTATCTGCCTCTTTCTCTCTCTCCAATAAATAAATAACTAAGTAAATAAAATATTTTTTTAAAAAATAGGGCTGGAGAGATGGCTTAGCACTTAAGGCACTTGCCTGTGAAGCCTAAGTTCCCAGGTTCAACTCCTCAGAACCCACATACACCAGACGTGCAAGATGATGCATGTGCACAAGGTGACACATGCGTCTCGAGTTCAAGTCCAGTGGCTAGAGGCCCTGGCATGCCAATTCTCCCCTCTCCCTCTCTCTGTCTATTAAAACAACTAAAATAAAATCTGACCTGTGGTCTTTCCCAGCTATGGTATGATGCTTGACACACAATGTCAGCAGTGATGCCAATAAGACCTACTTTCTCTTTAAACAGTCCCTATACCCTCAGCAGCACATACCCACTGAATACAGTCTCTGTAGCCTTGAAGACCCTAGTACTTGCTCTGTCTGTTCCCTGACATTCTGTTCAGGGAGACAGATCTTAGTGATACTTAAAGATAATTTGCCAGGGCTGGAGAGATGGCTTAGCAGTTAAGGCATTTGCCTGCAAAGCCAAAGGATCCCAGTTTGAGTTCCCCAGGACCATGTAAGCCAGATGCACAAGGGGACGCATGCATCTGGAGTTCATTTGCCATGGCTAGAGGCTCTGGCATGTCCATTCTCTCCCCCTCTCTCTTTCTGCCTCTTTCTTTGTCTCTCAAATAAATTAAATAAAATAAATTTTAAAAAAAGATAATTTGTCATAGGTCACTGTACTGTCCTCTGCCTGTCCCCATCTTTCTGGCTCTGCTAGCTGGGGTTTTCCTCTAGGGCCACTATTGAGATCCATTCCTCGTGTTTCCAAGGCACCCAGGATGGGTTCAAGCAGTCCTTAGGGAGACAATGAATGCCTGCAGAAGACATCTTAGATGGCTTCAAAAGCCTTTTCTCTTGGGCTCCCTCTTTACTGTAGTGTGTTCCAGGAACCACCCTAACCCTCCTACTACCTTCCTTCCATATCACATCTTGGACCTTACAAAAGTACCAAGATTTTATAGAGAGGAGAAGAAGGCCCAGAAAGTTGGCTAAGATTGGGGAGGGAGGCTCTGCCAACAGGAAGGAAAGTTCTAAGCAAGAAAGGTAGGGAAAGGGGGGGGGCTGCATACCCATCCCATGGGACAGAAAAGGAGGAGAAGAGAAGAGGAAGAGAGAGGGGAGAGGAGTGGGGGAAAGTGGAAGAGGAAGGAAAAAGAAGGCTGATGGACAGGGATTCCATGTTTCCTTACCAGGGGAGTCTAGTCAAGGACACTGGCCAATGCTGTGACTGTCCCTGCCTCAAACCAATAGGATTTGATCTCTGAGACTCAGGGTCAGCCTACTCTGCAAACAAGGCTTTCTGCTTACAGGCTCAGCTCAGGGGCAGTTGTTTCTCCTGTTGTGCTTCCCAGCCTGGAGAGACTTATGGAGGGCCTAGGTCAGTCCTCTCCCTGCAAGAGACCCCTTGGAGGATTTGTGAGCCAGCACACAGGGCCCTGGAAAGGGAAGCCAGCTGGGGCTGCTTTCCTGTAAGCAGCTGCAGGCCAGCCTCCCTGCTAGGAAATGCTTTTGTTTGCTTTAATAATTAATAGCTGCTCCTCAGCCTAGGACCTGGCAGGCAGGCCTGTGGGTGGGTGGCCAGAGGGTAGCTAGAAGAGAAGCAGGGAACTAACAGAGGGACAGAGGGGAGCAGGGTAGAGAGTCTTCCCCTTCACAGCCCTCATTCTTCAGGACTTGGGCCACTAAGCTGATTCCCCAGGACAGTGGGAAGAGGGGGTCTGGAGCCTCCACTGCCCTAAGCTTCTGCAGCAGGTCTGTCTGCACACCAGTTCTGGGCAGATACCCCTAGTACCAGGCCCTCCCTCTGACTACTTGTTGGGGTGTTTCCCCTTGTGCCACTCTTTTGTCTTCCTTATCTGAAGCACAGCTAGGACGTAGGCTTGTCAGGGGCTGGGCAGGACTGGGCCAAGACATCTTGGCTGGAGTAGGCCCAGCACAATGATGATCATTAGTTCCAGGGGCACAGAGGATGCTTAATGAGGCAAGTGGGCACCCATGAAAATCCTAGAGGAAGGGAAGATGTGGATGCCAGGCCAGGATGGGGAAGAGAGGTTGGACAAGCAGAGAGAGACTTCAGAAAAATATGAGACCAAGGATGAAGTGTGGGAGGCATGCAGGTTTTACTCCTTCCACCTTCTGGTAGAGAGGGATCCTGCTTCTATGGCTGATAACTTCGGGCTGTGGTGCATTATCCCAGCATCACACCAAAGCACTGCTCAGAATCTTAAGGCTATCAAAGGTGGATAAGAAGTAAAATTGAGTGGGAAGACAGAAGGCAGAGGTCCCAAGGGTGCCTTGTTCACTTGTCCTCTGGGGGTTTGGGGATAATTGTTAAATGGCTCATGTTTATAGTAAACATGTGATTAAGGATGTACAGAGCCACTAGTGTCTTGAGAACAGAGGCTTTGTGCAGAGATACAGTAGAGTTGTAAATGCTAGAAGGGTCCTGGGACATTCTGCTTAGTCTTGCAAGGGAACATCGTGACATTAGTAGCCAGACACTCTGCTACCCACATCATATTCCACTAACATCCTTGTGTACTCTGGAGTGCAGATCTCTATAATGGCCAAGGCTGTGAAGGTCTTGTCTATTTGACCATGAATTCCCAACACTGTGCTCAGGAAACCCAGGCATACCCAAGCTTGCTGTGAGGCAGGTTTCTTATATCCACAAACTGTGCTGGGCATGGTGGTGCACACCTTCAATCTCAACACTCAGGAGGAGAGCTGTGAGTTCAAGGCCAGCCTAAGACTGCATAGTGAGTTCCAGGTCAGCCTGCTCTGGAACGAGACACTACCTCAAAAAATAACAACAGGGCTGGAAGGATGGCTTAGTGGTTAAGGCACTTACTTGCAAAGCTAAAGGACCCAGGTTCGGTTCCCCAGGACCCACATAAGTCAAATGCATAAGGTGGCGCATGCTTCTGGAGTTTGGTTGCAACAGCTGAAGGGCCTGGTATGCCCATTCTCTCTTTCTCTCAAATAAATAAATAAAAATTAACAACAACAAAAAAACTGTGCAGATTCAATATTTTCTCTCCTCTTCCTTCCTTCCTTCCTTCCTTCCTTCCTTCCTTCCTTCTCTCTCTCTCTCTCCTTTCTCTTTCCTTTCCTCCTCCTCCCTCTTCCTTCCTTCCTTCCTTCCTTCTTCCTTCCTTCCTCTCTCTCTCTCTCTCTCTCTCTCTCTCTCTCTTTCTTTCTTTCTTTCTTTCTTTCTTTCTTTCTTTCTTTCTTTCTTTCTTTCTTAAGTCAGAGTCTCACTCTAGCCCGGGCTGACCTGTAACTCACTCACAGCAATCCTCCTATCTCAATCTCCATTGTGCTGGGATTAATGGTGTTAGCCACCATGCCAGGCTTTTCAGTATTTTCAGAAGATGGGATATGGAAGAAATACCAGAGTGAATGCTCTCAAGTCTGGGTACGCTACTACAGGAACACGTGCCTCAGAACCCTCCAGAGCTGAGAGGGAAGGATTTTTGAACATTTTTTAAACAACCTCTCTTAGAAAGCTGAGGAAATGTGGTTAATGTGGTTGGGTTTGTCACTCAGCAGCATTTATCTAAAAAAGGTGCTTATGTGGCATGCTTTGTTCCCTCATGATGCTAAGTAATGAAATGTCTCTGAATTAGGGCTCCTGCAATACATGTTAATGCTCACTCACATTTGTCACGTGGGAATCTGCCAAGCTGCACTCTGGCCCTGGATGCTGTCTCTCTGCTTGCTTCCTTCATACCCTATAGCTCTGGAGAGCCAGTAGTTAGTACCTGCCCATACTCTATCCAGAGCCTTGGTAAAGGGCCCACTTCCACCAGCATCTGCTTCCCATTGCTTGAGGACTTGAATTTGGAAGAGTAGGAGAAATAGCAGCCCTAGAAGCCGGCAGTGACTGACTGGAGTTGCTAGCAAGATACCCCCACTTTATCAACTGCGTGAGTGGAATAACTGAGGCAGGCATTCCTCATGTTTCCATAGTTTCCTGTGGACTTTCTGTGGTTTCCTACAGTGGTAGCTTGTTGAAAATGTACACTTGGTGAGCTGTCTTCCCATCTTTGTCTCACCCTACTCGTGCAGCTCCTGGAATCAACCCAATAAGCTGTTAGTATTTGACTTTTCATCTCGGGGCTTGCTTCTAGGGAAACCCAAGAGAAACACTTGTTTGTTCAGACTTTAGGGACCGTCTTCCCCCTTCCTTCTACCTCTTTGTTTTCTTTTAGATAAATGATATCAATAGACATCGCTGTTTCTCCCCACACCCCAACGGTTATTTTGGACAGCTCCACTTTGGAGACCACAGAACCAGAGGCTTTGGCCCTCATCCACTTCTGTTTCTAAGACAGTCTGAGAGCAGACACCACCTCACCTCATCTCTTACCTATATGTCCCATACCTGTACCCAGCATGTGCCCATCAGGGCTCTCAGATCACTGGGAATTTCCTAAGTTTCTATCTGGTTTGTTTTCTCATTACAAGAATATTAGTGCCGGGCATGGTGGCGCACGCCTTTAATCCCAGCACTTGGGAGGCAGAGGTAGGAGGATTGCCGTGAGTTCAAGGCCACCCTGAGACTACATAGTTAATTCCAAGTCAGCATGAGCTAGAGTGAGACCTTACCTCGAAAAACCAAAAAAAAAAAAAAAAAGAAAAAAGTTATTCCCAAGCCCAGCCCTCTCTCCCCTCAACAGGTGTTGACCAGTTGGTCATCTACTACAGTTCAGGTGGTGTGTCCTTAGAGGCCCTCAGGGAAGGAAGACACAGTCTAGCCTGTTTCTGTGTGCTTTCACCTTCTATTCCTCGCACAGGCTGATCCTTGTATCATTCTGTGTCTTGCCTCTATATTTGAACAAAATCTTTTCTCATTTTACCTCAGTCCCCTCACTCATCTGGCAGGAGTATGCCTGAGGTAAACATCCCAGTGGGAGGGGGCTATTCCCATTTCACTGGCTACCCCTGTTCTGGAAGGGGTTAAGGCTGTCATTGATAATGTTTTGTCATTGTCTGTGATAATAAACCTGTCTTGGAAATGTAAACTAGTCAATGCTGCCCCGTAGAAACCTGTGAGCCTAAGAAGATGATTGTGCCTCAGACCCACTAAGGGTGAGGGAGAGGATGCTCTTCTCTGCTGCCTCAGGAGGAATGGAACTGAACTGAGTGAGATCTCACCATGGGGCTGGGCACAGGCATATGATATGGCACTACTCCTGTATGCCCCAGACCACTCCCCCCAAAGTGGATAATGGTCTGTAGTCCCGTAGGGAGCCTGTTTTCTTTCCCTTTCCAATCCCTGTGTCCTCTTTCCTGAGTAATCCCCTCCCAGGGTGGGGAGGGGAGGGCAAATCTGGTGTAGAGCTCAGTTTAGGGTTTAGCTGGACTTCCCAGGTCTTGTTCTCAGGAGCCTGGCAGGAGCTGGGAGCAGCTAGGAACCTGGAATGACTGACCTTTGCCAGGGGGTAGGAGAGGAAGCTCAGGTCACCATCAGTTTCTTTGTACCAGTTTGGAATTTGGCCTAAGCAAAGAAAGAGCTTCCTCGAAGGGGCAGCGTGGTTTAGGGGTTCTGTTGTTTTTTAGCATCTACTACTCCAACAAGGCCTTTCTTTCTCTCTACTCTCCTTTCCTGGACTCAGAATGACACAGTAAAAGGCAGAAGTGGGGCTGAAGAGATGGCTTAGTGGTTAAGGCGTTTGCCTGCAAAGCCAAAGGATCCTGGGTTTGATTCTTCAGGACCCACCCACATAAGCCAGATGCACAAGGAGCACATGCATCTGGAGATTGTTTGCAGTAGCTGGAGGCTTTGGTGTGCCCATTCTCTCTCTCTCTCTGTCTCTCAAATAAATAAATAAGATAAAATAAAATAAAAAAGGCAGAATTGATCTGAGATTGCTCTAGAAGGCCATTCCCTTTGCCCTTTTTTACTAGGTGGTCCTGAAACCTGCTCCTGGTGCTAGGAGGAGGAAGCTGGAGTTAGTGATGGTGCCTTATTAGCAAGTTCATCCTCAGTAATCAGGGACCTGCTGGTGATCAAAAGCCATCTCCAGGGCCAGATTGGGAAGAGAATGGAGGCTGGACAAGACTTGTGTCCATTGTGAGTTGGGCTGCACACCAGCGCTAGATGCCATTCCAGGATGCCTACCTGGGAGGGAACAAACCAATAGAAGATGGTAGAGAAATGGAGGAGAACCAAGATCCATTGATAAGACATGAAAATAGCTGACTGTCCACCATAAAACATGACACCTCCATCACGTCTTCCTGGGCCCAGGAGAAATTGCTGAGGAAGGGGTGACATGAATACTGCTGTTACTGCTAGCCTGCCTGCCAGTTCCAGAGCAGTAGTGACAAAACATGATGATCAATCAAAACCCATCAAAGCAGAAATCCAGAGGCTACAGAGAACTCAACACTAAATCAAACTACCAACAGGCCTGCCATAGCTCAGGGAACATTGCAGAAGAGGGGGCGGAGGACTGGAGAGAAGGTTTAGCAGTTAAGGCACTTGCCTGCAAAACCTAAGGATCCAGGTTCGGTTCCCCAATACCCACACAAGCCAGATGCACAAGGTGGCTCATGTGTTTGGAGTTCATTTGCCATGACTGGAGGCCCTGGTATGCCTATTCTCTCTCTCTCTCTCAAGTAAATAAATATAAATAAAATTTTTTTTAAAAGAAGGGAAAGATTGTAAGAGCCACAGTAGGTGAGAATACTGAGACATGGTCGTGTTCCTACCCCACAGGGACTAAGGCCTTCATGACCCCACAGTGAATACCATAACCCCACTGAGGAGGCCCCCAGGGTAATGGGAGCAGGGACAAGGATATAAAAGAGTATAACCTATCATATATAAAATTTTAAAAATAAATAAAAATTGAAGACCTCCCCTGGAGAAAGAAACCTTTGAGACAGAATGGGCGTACCAGAGCCTCCTAACCATGCAAACAAATTCCAGATGCAAGTGCCACCTTATGCATCTGGCTTTATGTGGGTACTGGGAGATCAAACCTGGGTCCTTTGGCTTTGTGAACAAGTACCTTAACTGCTAAGTCATCTCTCCAAGCCCTCGTTTTTTTAATTTGTTATAACCTGTATGAGTAAAATCATCTAGCTCCTCATGTCTACATGCCTTGGCTTAGCATGAAACCAAAGAAAAGAGTATGCTGATTTTAAATTATGTAGAGGAAAACATTAAGTAAAATAAATTTGCTAGTCATTGTGACAGTGGCATGTCCTTGACTGGTAGCTGGAATGCCAGTCTTAGTGACAGCTGGCTTCTCCTGAGTGATGACCCAGGGGTGTGGGGCAGGGTGGTAGAAACCTCAGTGCTGTTATGATCTAGTTTTGGAAGTTATATACTATAATTTTTGCCATATTCTCTTGGCCACAAAGACCCAATTACAACACAGCATGAGAGGGGACTGCCCACGGACATGGGTACTAAGAGGTGGAATCACTGGGAACCATCATCTTGGAGTCTGTCTGGATACCGAACACACGAAGGACACTGGCCTAAGTGGACTCCAGCCGGTTTATTCCTCCAGGGTGTCTGAGGTCCTCAGAGGAGTACTCCCATTGGTACTATGAACCACATTTCCCAACTATTGTGGCCACAGTACTTTTTTTTTCAGGGAACGGGGAGTCAGGAATCACGCGCCATCTTCAGAGACATTCTTTGGGAGACCTGGCCATGAGAAGAAAGTCTAAACCCCTTCCTAGTGTTTGTGTCTTGGTGTGGTCTGCCAGGAACTTCCAATGCAAACTTTTCTTTCTTCCCCCTTTTTTGAGGTGGGGGGGTCTTACCATATTACTTAGACAGGTTTGAATTTGTAGGCTCAAGTGATCCTTCCATTGACCCAGGCTAGCCTTGAACTCACACGATCCTCCTATCTCTGCCTCCTGAGTGCTGGGATTAAAGGCATGCGCCACCATGCCAGCTTGAAATCTTTTTTTTTTTGTTTTTCGAGGTAGGGTCTCACTCTGGCCCAGGCTGACCTGGAATTAACTATGTAGTCTCAGGGTGGCCTTGAACTCACAGCAATCCTCCTACCTCTGCCTCCCGAGTGCTGGGATTAAAGGCATGCGCCACCACGCCCGGCTCAGCTTGAAATCTTGATACTTGTTTTTATACATACAACCATCTCCTGGTCTGTTTTTCTGTTGTCTTGACTCCTTCACTTTGTTGAGCTTAGATTTATTCTTCAGGGACTGGAGAGATGGTTCAAGGATTAAAGGCACTTGCTTACAAAGCCTGATTGCCTGGGTTTGATTCCCCAGAAGCCATGTAGAGCCAGAGGCACAAAATGGTACATGTGTCTGGAGTTCATTTTCAGTGTCAGGAGGCCCTGATGCCCCCTCTCTCTCTCTCTCTCTCTCTCGCTCTCTCTCTCTCTCTCTCTCTCATACACACACACACACACACAACTCTGTGTTTGCTTCTGTCTGTCCCTCAAATAAATAAATAATAAAAATTTATTCTTTAAAGATAAGAGTTTGAAATCCAGTCTCCATGAAGTTGTCCCTCGTGTTTCATAAAAAGGAGTATATATATATGTATATTTTAAGCAGGTATGGCTCACATCTATAATCTCAGCATTTAGGAGACTTAGGAAAGAGTTTTCCATAATTTCAAAGCTAGCTTGGACTACAGAGTAAGACCCTGCCTGTCTCAAAGACAAACCAATCCCCCACCCCCACAGTTCCTTTGCTTCTTCAGCCTTTTACATGGTGATATATTTAGGGGGAGGGCACCTACCACTCTGTCTTGCTTCTGGGCATGGTTTTGGAGGACCAGGAGAGAAAGCCCTTTGCAAGGCCAACCTAAAAAGTCCTCCTGCCCAGGAGCCATGGTTGTCAAGTCCCTCTGTGCCCAGGAAGGGTGTTCCCTATACCTTCAGCTATAGCCCAGGGCCCAAGCTGGGCAGGCTAGTGGTCTGGAGCCAGTCCAATGGGTCTGATAATGTGATGGACATCATGGTTCCCCAGGCAAGCCCCAGGTCCTGGAAACAGCTGTGGGCTGTGGTTCAGTGGAAAATTTGTTCCAAATACCTTTTGATAAAGCCCCAGAAACTTCTGGGCAGTACAATAGCTAGGTTTACATACTTGATTCCAGTAATAAGCCTTCCTAAATGTGGGTCCCAGAGAAAAGACTAGGGTGAGGAGAGGCCGAGAGGATGATCCCATGTAGCATCTGCTATGCCCCTTGTTCCCCTGGGGAGCCAGTTAGGATAACTTTAGTGCTGGCCTCTTTCTGGGCCTGAACAGAGTAGAAGCACACATTTAATTTGATTTCTTGCCTCAACTCTCGACTTGTAAAAGTTTGGTCCTAGCCAGACACCTATCTGGCCAGAGGGGTTGGGTCTCTTTCACCGGAGAACCTTCCAAGTGGTTCAGTTTCTTTCCTCCCACAGTGGCGTGGGACTGGCAAGAGCACATTTTGAAAAGCAGCCTCCCTCCAACCTCAGGAAATCCAACTTCTTCCACTTCGTGCTGGCCATGTACGACCGGCAGGGGCAGCCGGTGGAGGTGGAACGCACAGCCTTCGTCGACTTCGTGGAAAAGGACCGAGTGAGAGGCTTGTGGGCCAGCCTGGGCCTGGTACTGGGAGGGGTGGGAGGACTTCAGGGACTCCACCCCCAAAGAGCACACTTGCCCTCGGGTAAATGAGTAGACAGTGGGTACAAGATGAAAAAGGGTGAGAGAATGGCTGGAAGAGAGAAAAATGGGAGGAGGGTGTGGGTGAAGGAGGTCGAGGGTCCCTGAGCACCTGTGTTGTCCCTGCAGGAACCTGGGGCAGAAAAGACGAATAACGGCATACATTACCGTCTCCGGCTGGTCTATAACAATGGTGAGCGCAGGCTACTCCCTGCTTGGCCTTGACCCCGAAGACGTCTGGATACTGCAGTACCAGTACCTGGAGATGCCCAATACCCCTCATCAGGGGAGGGTAAGGATATGGGTTCATCAGAAGTTCCGGGTGTTCCCCTGACAGCAAGCCTTCTCTACTCTCTTGCCCTAGGGCTCAGGACAGAGCAAGACCTCTACGTGCGTCTCATCGATTCCATGTCAAAGCAGGTGAGCCAGCTGGGGGATGCTCAGGCCTGTCCTCCCGGTGGCTTGAGTGAACATCCTCAACCCTGCTCTGTGCCCCTGCACCTTTCATCCTCACCATTCTAGTGCCCCCAGTGCCCAGTGAGAGAAAGATTTTTGGCTCTTGCCTCTGGTCTAGAAAAGACAGTATTTGTACAAAGACTGGCAGAGACAGGAATTTGGGTGCATGTAGTTTATTGGGAAGATGGGAGAAGGCTCCCCAGGATAAGAGGAAAGGAAGATGCTCAGCAAGCAGGTGGTCTCGGATGGAGTCCAGCTTCAGCCTGCTCCTCAGGAATTCCTGGAAAAGGAATGACACTAGAGCTGACTGCTTTGAAGTAAGGAGGCAGCATTTTACACCTGGTGTCAGTTGGTTGGCTGGGGGACTACTTATTAAGTGAACACTTTATAGAGGCTGTTCACATCTACTGAGGTCAGTTCTGAAGAGAAGAGTCCTCCACAGCCATCACAGACTGCAGGAGGCAGGGGCACTGGGTTAGACAAGGGACCAGTGTGCAGCCCCAAAACTCTGCTGTGGACCTTCAACATCTTGCTGATGCTTGTCCCAGAAATGATGAGGCTCCAGGCCAGCGTAAACAGCAGATGAGAGCAGAAGCCCATTAGAAGCATTGGAATAGCCTGCAGAGAGGAGGCTGTAGGAGTGGGGGAGGGACCCCGAGGCAACAGAATCTGTAGATCTCATGCCATTCTTGCCACCCTGGTGATATGTCTGGTTTGACTCCACCTGGGATACTCCAGGCCTCTGCTATGCACCCCGGGCTCCCAACCACCAAGGCTGAGGGCATGATCTTCCCTGGGGGAAGGGCTTCCCTTGGGTTTGGATTTGGGAGATAGCAGTGCAGAACAATAAGCCCACCTCTGCCTGCCACCTGGACTGGAGAGGAGCCTCCTTCCCCTCTAGCCTGCACACTTCCCCTCCCCCAGGCCATCATCTATGAGGGTCAGGACAAGAACCCTGAAATGTGCCGAGTACTGCTCACCCACGAGATCATGTGCAGGTAAAATGGGCTGTGTCACCTGCACCTTGCTGAGGTATCCCATCAGGCCCTGCTCCCTGCTTTGCAGCACCTCCAGCTCTCTGGGGAAACTTGGGCAGGGGAGGGGTGAGGCCCCTGGGCCCAGCATGGGCCCAGCAGAGTGTCCTTAAGGCCCCATTAGCCTGGTCTGTTTATGTAGTTTCTCCAAGTGTTTTTGCAAGGGAGACCTCCAGCCACTACTAGAAGCTTAATTAAGCTCAGGGGAGGGCTTTGCTAGGGAGATGAAGACAAGACCTCCTGGGCAACCTGCTGGCCTCAGGGACTTGCTCAGGGGCTGGAGGAAAGAAGCCTTGCTGCCTCAGGGTAGCTTTCTTACAGGCAGGCTTAGGGGGGTGGGCACAGTTCTCAGCTCCTTCTTGCCCCTTACCCAGGGCTTGACATTTCCTGGAGGGTTTCCCTGGAAATGCCAGTTGCACAGGGCTTCGGAGGAAACTCCTGATGGGTGGAAAGAGAATAGTGTTTAAAACCTGTGGTTGGGACAATGATCTCCTTTGGGAAGGGAATAAACTGGCACAAGGAGGCTTCTGGAGTGCTGGTCATGTGGCATGTCTTCATAGGGATGTTGGTCACAGGGACAGGTTCGCTTTGTAGTGATCGTTCATGAACAGCATGCTTACAATTTCAGCCCCTTTTTATATGTAGATTGCATTTCTGTTACAGTGATAGACTGCAGGGGCCTGCCCTTCCTGGGCTCTCTGGCAGCAATGTTGGCCACTCTTACCCTAGGACTAGACTCCTAAGGTCCCTGCCAAGGCCTCCCCATCTCTCACTGAGACCCTGTACAAAAGCATTCAATACCCAGAGACAGGACATCTGCACCTTCATTGGGGCTGCCTTTCCACCCCACACTTTCTTTCATGGCTTCTTCCTCTCCTCCCTCCTCTTTTTTCCTCCAGCCGGTGCTGTGACCGGAAGAGCTGTGGCAATCGGAATGAGACACCCTCAGACCCAGTCATTATTGACAGGTACAGACTGGGGGAGGGGACCTGGAGCTGCAGGGGAGGACAGCTAGATTCAGCCACTGAGCACAAAGCAGAGAGGAAGGAGCACCCCCCCCCATGCCCAGTGCACTATGCGAGTTGCTCTAAGTTCAGAGAAAAACTGCCAGGGACCAGGGAGGAGCCAACATGGCCCTCTGAGTAAAGCCTGTGACAAGCTTTCTGGAGCTATAGTCCCCAACTCCCTTAGTAAAGGAGGTCAGGAAGACCGGGGTATTGTAGGAGATGGGGATATGTGGGAGCTGAAAGGGAGGAGGTGAACCAGCACTCAGGGAGAGGGAGTAGGCAAGTCCTTGGTCCTCTGTACTGTTTGACTTACTTCTCTGACTGTCCATTTCCTTTCCTGGAAAAGTGGGGAATACTCGGAGGTTTTAGTCCTGGGACTGTCAGGGTGATGCCTGGGAAAATACACTTTCCTAGCATGGTTCTCATCTTTTAAAATTCTTTCTTTTTAATTGGAAATGAATACAAAATCCAAAAAATAACAAAAGCATAAATGAGAATCGAGTCAGTCTTCCCCATGAGCTTATTGTAGTAAACACTTGCACTTTACTTTAAATGTGTGTGTGTGTGTGTGTGTGTGTGTGTGTGTGTGTATGTATTTGGTTTTTCAAGGTAGGGTCTCAGTCTAGCCCAGGCTGACCTGGAATTCACTATCTAATCTCAAAGTGGCCTCTAACTCATGGTGATCCTTCTACCTCTGTCTCCCATTTTAAAATATTTAATATTAATCTTTGTGAGAGAGAAAGAGGCAGAGAGAGAGAGAGAGAGAGAGAAAAAAAGAGAATAGGTGTGTCAGGGCCTCTAGCCACTGCAAACGAACTCCAGATACATGCGCTACCTTGTGGCATCTGGCTTACATGGGTCCTGGGGAATCAGACTTGTGTTATTTGGCTTTGTAGGCAAGTGCTTTAACTGCTAAACCATCTCTCCAGCCCTTTGCAAATATTGTTATTTATTTATTTGAGAGAGAGAGAGAAAGAGAAAAACAGACAGAAACAGAGAGAGTATGGGTGCACCAGGTCTCATACCATTGCAAACAAATGCCACTTTGTATGTCTGGCTTTATGTGGGTACTGGGGAATCAAAACTGGAATGTCAGGCTTTGCAAGCACCTTTAACCATGGAGCCATCTCTCCAGCCCTACTTTTAAATTTTTATTTATTTATTTTAATATATTTATTTATTTGAGAGAGAGAAATAAAGAGAGACAGTGGGCATGCCAGGGCCTATAGCCACTGAAACAAACTCCAGATGCCAGATGCATGAGCCACCTTGTATATTTGGCTTTACTTGAACCTGGTTCCTTAGGTTTTTGTTGTTGTTTGTTTGTTTGTTTGTTTGTTTGTTTGTTTGATTTTTCGAGGTAGGATCTCACTCTGGCCCAGGCTGACCTGGAATTCACCATGTAGTCTCAGGGTGGCCTTGAACTCACAGCGATCCTCCTACCTCTGCCTCCTAAATGCTGGGATTAAAGGCGTGTGGGTATTGGGGAATTGAACCTGGGTCCTTAGGCTTCTCAGGCAAGCACCTTAACCACTAAGCCATTTGTCCAGCCCTAAAGTGCAACTTTTAACAAGAGAACCTGATTGGTATTTTTGAGATGGTAGGACACCACCTACAGACCAGACAGAATAGACTCCAGTCATGTGAAGAGATGACCTGATAATCTTGAAGGCAGTACGTAGAAGTTGTAATGAGGACTCATTGAAATGGAAGATCCTCACAATGGCAATTTATGTATTTAAGAATAAATTGTGCAGGTACAATTTTCAAACATTCAGGATTTCTCATTCACTTTCAGTTTTAGAATACTTGTTTTTTTTCGGGGGGGGGAGTGGGTTCAAGGGTTTTAAGGTAGGGTCTCGCTCTAGCTCAGGCTGACCTGGAATTCACACTGTAGTTTCAGGGTGGCCTTGAACTCAAGGCAATCTTCCTACTTCTGCCTCCCGAGTGCTGGCATTAAGGACATGGCCACCACACCCAGCCTAGAATACTTGTTTAAACAATAAACACTATACCTGTAAATATCTGAAATGTGTGTAAATGTGGAAGTTAACATGATACCAGAGAATTGTTACCCATTTGCCATCAAGCCCAGCTTGTGTATAAACATTTTCTTATCTTAGTATTATTCCATGGTAGCAATCAAGAGTTTGATTCACTTTTGACTGGAGTATGGAATATATAAGACTTACTAAAGGACATTTATCCCAAAAGATGATTGCAAGTACTAAACCTAAACTTCTTGGGCCCATTTAATAAAATGCTAGTGTGCAAAGTAAAGTGGAAAACTTTCAGAATTATAATGAGTATATGTCTGATTTGGATATGATAATATCTTGCTTTTCACAAATGCTTGCATCAGAAAGTGGTAATTTTAGTCATATAAATAATAATAGAAGGATCAGGGCTAGGGAGATGCTCAGTGGTTAAAGGAACTTGCTTGTGATGCTTGCCTACCCAGGTTCAATTCTCCAGTACTCATGTTAAGTCAGATGCACAATGTGGTGCATGTGTCTGGAATTTGTTTGCAACAGCAGCATCTAATGTGCCCATAGTGTGTGTGTGTGTGTGTGTGTGTGTGTGTGTGTGTGTGTGTGTGTGTGATACTCTCTCAAATACTTTCTCTTTCTCAAATAAATAAAAATATTCTTAAAAAGTAAAGATCAAGGATTACCTAGGAAGGGAGTATTTTTAGCATTTTTGGAGTTCCTTAGGCTTCACTGAAAAGATGATATTTAAGCTGAGACCTGAAGTAAATAAAGGAGCAAGTCTCGCATGTCTCTAGAGGAAGAATGTTCTCAGCAGGACTGTGTGCTGTGTCCTTAAAAACAGCATGAGGTTGGAGTCAGATGGAGATCATGTCAGAAGTAATGCACAAAATAGGAGGAAGGCCAGACCACGCAGGGCTTGTAGGCTGGTCTTTAGTACATTGCAAGGATTTTGTCTTTTGTTCTGAAGGATATAGAAGCCATAGGGAGTTTTGAGAAGAATGATAAAACCTGACAAACTACAGCCAGACCTTTGGAGGGGGGAGGGGTTAGGAAATCTGCAAAGCCAAGAAAATGATCCTAGTGAGAGATGTGAACAGCTAAGACCAGGGAAGTTACCAGGAGGCTGAGTCTCATTCTAGCCCACGCTGATCTGGAATTCACTCTGTAGTCTCAGGCTGGCCTCAAACTCACAGTGATCCTCCCACCTTTGCCCCCTAAGTGCTGGGCTTAAAAGTGTGCACCATCACGCCCAGTTCAGTTTTAATTTAGGGTTTTTTGTTTTGTTTTTGTTTGTTTTTTGTTTTTCAAGGTAGGGTCTCTAGCTCTGACCTGGAATTCACTATGTATTTTCAGAGTGGCCTTGAACTCATGGTGATCCTCCTACCTCTGCCTTCCCAGTGCTGGGATTAAAGGCGTGCACCACCATGCCTGGCTTAATTTAGGGTTATTTTTAAGAGATTTTTTTTGGGGGGGGGGTTTGAGGTTAGGGTCTCATTCTAGCCCAGGCTGACCTGGATTTCACTATGTAATCTCAGGGTGGCCTCAAACTCATGGCGATCCTGCTACCTCTGCCTTCTGAGTGCTGGGATTAAAGGCGTGTGCCACCACGCCTGGCTAATTTAGGGTTACTTTTGTTGTTGTTGGTTTATTTAGGATAGGATTTTTCTTTGTAGTCCAGGCTGACCTTGAACTCATGATCTGCCTCAGCCTCCTAAATGCTAGGATTATAAATGTGTACCACCATACTTGGTTTACTATCTGGATTTTGTCATGCAAGAAGGGAAGAGAATGGGAAAGAGACAAACAGGTAGACCACATTCAGAGACATCTCCAGTGTTTCACATATGATAAACTTGGAGTGGATTTGGGGTGGAACAAGTTTGTCCAGTGAAAGATTGGGACTTTGGTTCTGGCCATGTTATGTTTAAGATGCTTTGCAACAAATCCAGATGGGAGGAGAAGCTGAAAACACAGGCATGGATCCCTAAGGGAGAGATTTTCATGCTGCCAGTATATATATGAATGAGATCTTTCAAAAGTGTTGTTTTTATTTATTTATTTTTTTGCAAGGAGAGAGAGGGGGAGAGAGAAAGAGAGGGAGAGAGAGAGAGTGCACCAGTATGGGTGTACCAGGGCTTCTTGGTGCTACAAAAAGAACTCCAGACACATGAGCCAATTTGTGCATCTGGCTTATGTGAGCACTGAGGAATCGAACCTGAGCTGGCAGGCTTTGGAAGCAAATTTCTTTAACCACTGATTCATCTCCCCAGTCCCTCAATGAGATGATTGAAGGAATGAGTGTGATAGCCAACTGAAGAGCTCTTAGAACTGAATCCTGGTGTGTCCGGTGTTTAGCTGTCAGGCAGATGTGGCACCAGCAAAAAGAATGAAGAGAAGCTGCCTGTGAGGAAAGAGGAAACTCAGAGCGGTATCATGACCTGGAGCCTAGACCAGAAACTGTCCCACGAAGGAGGCTCAAGAATTAAGCATTAGATTTTGCAGTGTGAAGGATATTGGTCACCTCAACAAAAACATTTCAGTGGAGTGAAGAGATAGAATTGTATTTTAGGAGAGTCTAGAACAACTGCAGAACAGCTTTAATGGGATCAGAGGAACTGGGCAGTGTTTGGAGTACAATGTCAGGGTGTGTGAGGGGAATAGCTGTTGATATGCTGATGACAAGCATCCAGTAGGGAGGGGACAATGAGGATGCAAGACAGGGAAGAGAGTACTTGTCAGAAGGGACAGGCTGTAGTGCAGACGGAGAAGCACACTGGTTTTAACTGGGAACACAGACCACTGGTTCAGGGCAGCAGCAGGAAAACAGAACATGGACTCTGAAGTGGGTCAATACTCCCATGTGAAGGGTGTGGACATTTTCTTCTATTGCCTTTAGTTTTCTTTGTTTTCTTGGGGAAATAGGAAGTAAGGTCAATAGTTGAGGATAAGGCTTATTAGAAATGGGTCTAGGGTCCGAGAATAACTACACAGTCAAAGTAGGATGGCAAGGCAATTCCTGCAGAAGGACGTGTAGCCATGAAGAGTTCAGGCAGGCAATGCACAGTAGCAAGAAGTTTTTATTTCTTAATGTGAGATTCCTGTGTCTCATTCTGATTATTCAGAGCTCAGCCTCACAATCTCACACAATTGGCTAAAATATAATGACGACTTATTTTCTAGACAAACCTAAAGGAATTTAGGGATCTTTTACCAAATGCAGAAATAGAAGCTTTGGTTTCAAGAACCACTGATTCTTCTGGTCTCAAGTAGGTTGAGCTGAAAGTTAGGAAAAAGGTGGAAAATGAGTTGTCTATAGGTGGGATTGATTGGAGGCTGCATTTATTGGTAACGTGGCCAGAAAAAAAAATAAGGACCATGTCAATGGATAGAAGATACTGAGTGCATAGAGAGGAAAGGGTTTGGGGAACATACATATACACCTCTAAGAAAAACAAAACTAGGTGCTGGGGAGAGAGCTCCGTAGTTAAGGCACTTGCCTGCAAAGCCTAATGACCTGAGTTCAGTTCCCCAGTACCCAGGTAAAAGCCAGATGCACAAAATGGTGCATGCATGGAGACCATCTTCAGTGGCTGGAGGCCTTGGGGCGTCCATTCTCTCTGTCTGTGTATTTTCTATCTCTGTCTCTCTGCTTGCAGATAAATAAATCAAAATATTAAAAACAAACAAAAAAAACCCTAAAACCACCGAATCTGGCTGTGGTAGCTCATGCCTATAATCCCAGCATGAAGGAAGCCACAGGAGAATGTTCAGTTGGAGGCCAGGCTGGGCTACATAGGGGGACCTTGTCTAATATGAAAGAAATGGGCTGGGAAGATGGCTCAGTGGTTAAAGGCATTTGTTTGCAAAGTCGGCTACAATTTCCAAGCCATTCATGTAAGCCAGAGGCCCTGGTGCTACCATACACACACATGTAAATGAGTTAATTTTTTTTTTTTTTTTTTTTTTTTTTTTTTTTTTTTTTTTTCGAGGTAGGGTCCCACTCTAGCTCAAGCTGACCTGGAATTCACTATGTACTTTCAGGGTGGCCTCAAACTCACGGTGATCCTCCTACCTCTGCCTCCCAAGTGCTGGGATTAAAGGTGTACACTACCAGGCCTGGCTAAATGAGTTAATTTTTTAATATTTTAGTTTTCTTTATTTATTTGAGAGAGAGAAATAGGCAGGAAAAGAGAGAGAATGGGCATGCCAGGGCCTCAAGCGGCTACAAATGAACTCCAGATGTGTGTGCCCCCTTGTGTATCTGGCTTACTGGGTCCTTTGGCTTTGCAGGCAAGCACCCCAAACACTAAGCCATTTCTCCAGCCCTGAGTTAAATTTTTTTAAATTTTTATTTATTTATTTGCAAGCATAGAGAGAAAAAGAGGGGGTGGAAGAGAGGCAGACAGAGAGAAAGAATAGGCACGCCAGGGCCTCTGGCCACTGCAAATGAACACCAGACACATGTGCCCCTTGTGCATCTGGCTTATATGGGTCCTGGAGAATCAAACCGGGATCCTTTGGCATTGCAGGCAAACGCCTTAACCACTAAGCCATTTCTCCAGCCCCCCCCCGGAAGTTAAATTTTTAATAAATAATAAAATCAAAGAACAATCCAACCACTGAAGCCAGTTCTCCCCGCTTTCACACCATTTCCTACTCCTCTCCTAAAGATACATGTGATTTAGCTTTAAAAAAAATGACAGATTGCATAATTCCTAAATATGTGTTGTGTAGTTGTACTTACTTGTGTTTTATAAAGGTGATACGTTGTAGTAGTCTTCTGCAGTGTTCTTCTTCTTCTTCTTTTTTTTTTTTTTTTTGGTCTTTTTGAGGTAGGGTCTCACTCTAGCCCAGGCTGACCTGGAATTCACTATGTAGTCTCAGAGTGGCCTCAAACTCACAGCAATCCTCCTACCTCTGCCTCCTGAGTGCTGGCATTAAAGGTGTGCGCCACCATGCCCGACTTTGCAGTGTTCTTTTAAATAAGTACTAGAGTTCTAAGGCATATACATTATTATTGTAACTAAGCTATAGTTCGTTATATTTTGTTTTCACTATTATGAGGATAGCTGCTATGACATTGTTTGTGTTTCTATTTGAAAAAGTAGTTCGAGGCCACCCTGAGACTACAGAATGAATTCCAGGTCAGCCTGAGCTAGAGTGAGACCCTACCTCGAAAAACCAAAAAAAAAAAAAAAAAAAAAAAAAAGAAAAGAAAAGAAAAAGAAAAAGTACAAGAGTTTTTTGTTTGTTTGTTTGTTTTTTGGTTTTTTTTTTTTTTTTTTTTAAGGCTATAAACTAGGATGGGAACTACAAGGCCATGAAGTGTGCATTTTAGAACCAAGGTGGTTATCAGAAACACTCCCACCCACATGGGACTATAAGAAATTGTATGGAGACCTTAATTTTCCTTTTCCTGATTACTAATGAATTTGAAGCTTATTTAGTTAGTTAGTTATATTACTTTTATTAAGTATATGTTGAAGTCTTTTGCACATTTTTCTTTTTTATTTATTGGGTTTTTATTGACTTTTTTTTTTCATGGCAGAGTCTCACTGTAACCCAGGCTGACCTGGAACACACCCTGTAGCCCCAGGCTGGCCTCAAACACATGCCCACCCTCCTTCCTCTGCCTCCTTAGTGCTGGGACTAAAGGCATGGACCACCATGCTTGGCAGTTTATTATATTTTTAATGTTTTATTTTTCTTTATTTATTTGAGAGAGAAATAGACAGGGGGAGAGAGAGAGAATGGGCGTATCAGGGCCTCTAGCTGCTGCAAATGAACTCCAGATGTGTGTGCCCCCTTGTGCATCTGGCTTACGTGGGTTCTGGGGTTCAAACCTGGATCCTTTGGCTTCACAGGCAAGCACCTTAAACGCTAAGCCATTTCTACAGCCCCAGTTTATTATATTTTTGAATTTGGGGGGATAGAATTTTGCTATGTAACCCAGAATTGCCTTGTGATTCTCCTACCATAGCCTCCCAAGTACATGCTGAGATTATAGGCATGTGCCACTACACCAAGCTCCATATTGATTTTGGTGATCTTTTTTTTTTTTTTGCTCCATGTGTATGTATATTCATGTGTGAGTGTGGGTACCCATGTGTTATGTGTGTGTGTGCATGTTCACGTGTGAGCATGGGTCCCCATGTGCTTTGGCAAACTTGTACAGATCAGAGGACAACTTGGGGTATTGTTCCTCAATTTCCATCTTATTTGAGACAGGGTCTCTTATAGTTTGCCAATGCTTTTGCCAGGCTAGTTGGCCCATGAGAGTCTCCTGTCTCCACTTCCCTTCTGACTATAGGTACACTGGGATTGCAGAGGCTAGCACTATAGCATCTGGCTTTTACATGGGTTCTGGGGATCTGAACTCAGGTACTAACTCTTATGCACTTAACCACTGAGCCATTTTCCCAGACAGGTTGTGGTGATACATCTTAGACACTAATCCTTTCTTGGGGAATTATATTGCAAGTGACTTAATGTAGCTGAATTTTTCATTATTTCTCTGAGGGTTTTTTATTCTGCATTTGAGTTAACAACTCTTTTCCCCTGCTAGAGTCACAAGATATGCTTCTACATTTTCTTTCTTTTTTTCTTTTTTCTTATTTTGATTTTTGAGACAGGGTTTCACTCTAGCTCAGGCTGACCTGGAATTCACTATGTATTCTCAGGGTGGCCTTGAACTCATAGCATTCCTCCTACCTCTGCCTCCCACGTGCTGGGATTAAAGGCGTGTGCCACCATGTCCAGCTGCTTCTATATATTCTTTTTTTTTTTTTTTTCTTTTCCCAGCTGCTTCTACATTTTCTTGCAAAGGTCTCACAGCTTTGCTTTTACATTCAAGTTTGTAATGTATGTGGAACTAATTTGGGGAGTGGTGTGAATTAAGGAGTCAGTGTAATTATTTTCTACTTGTAAATCACTAATTATTCAAGTACCATTTATGTAATAGCTCATCCTTTTCTACTGAGTTGGAGTATAAGCTAAGTCATAAACCAAGTTTCCTTCTATTTCTTGGTCTATTTCTAGACTCTGTGTTTCTTCCATTTACTTGATTATCTCTGTGTTAACATCATACTGTTTTAAGCACTATACCTTTATAATAATAATACAGGAAAAGCATGTATGTGAAGTCCCTCACGTTCCCTAAACATTTTTTGCATGAAATTATTAAATTTTTGTTTGTTTGTTTGTTTTTCTATTTTTTCGAGGTTGGGTCTCACTCTAGCTCAGGTTGACCTGGAATTCACTATGTATTCTCAGGGTGGCCTCAAACTCACAGCAATCCTCCTACCTCTGCCTCCTGAGTGCTGGGATTAAAGGCATGCTCAACTACGCCTGGCAATATTAGATATTTTGATCTTTTGTGTTGTCATGTAAATTTTAAGATCCATCCAATCAGGGAGAATAAAGTGAACAGGAAGAGGGACTGGATTATAAAAGCTCAAAGTCTCCTTCCAGGGACCCACTTTCTCCAGCAAGACACTACTTCCCAAAGGCTTCACAATCTTCCCAAATAGCATCACTATTTGGGGACCAAGTGTTCAAATACATGAGCATCTGGACGACATTTCACATTCAAATCACAACAGGTACATAGCTTTACATATTCTCAGTCACTAAATGTAGTAAAATTACTTTTGGGAGCTGAAGAGATAGCTCAGTGGTTAAGGAGCTTGCCTGCAAAGCCTAAGGACCAGATTTTTTTTTTTTTTTTGTTTTTTGTTTTTCGAGGTAGGGTCTCACTCTGGCCCAGGCTGACCTGGAATTCACTATGTAGTGTCAGGGTGGCCTTGAACTCATGGTGATCCTCCTACCTCTGCCTCCCGAGTGCTGGGATTAAAGGCGTGTGCCACCACACCCAGCAAGGACCAGATTTTGATTCCCTCGTGCCCACATTACACCGGATGGCACATGCACCTGGAGTTTGTTTGCAATGGCTAGAGGTCCTGGCATACCCCTTCTCTCTTTATCTGCCTCTTTCTCTATCTCTCTGTCAAATAAATAAATATTCTTTTTAAAAAATCATTTTAGCTGGGCATGGTGGCACATGCCTTTAATCCCAGCATTAGGGAGGCAGAGGTAGGAGGGTCACTGGGAGTTCAAAGTCAGCCTGAGACTACATAGTGAATTCCAGGTCAGCCTGGGCTAGAACAAGACCCTACCTTGGAAAAACAAAACAAAAAATCACTTTACTTACTTGCTTACTAGGTGATCATTTCAAAGACTAACACAAATGGAAATGAACCTTGACTTTATTAAGATAATTACCTATGTAGCCAAAAGCCTGAAGCACAACCAGCAGAAATAAAAAACAGTTTTAACAAATCATAAAGTCTTTTCTCTCTTTCTTTTCTTTTCTTTTTTTTTTCTTTTTTTTTTTTTTTTTTTTTTTGTTTTTCGAGGTAGGGTCTCAGGGTGGCCTTGAATTCTTGGCAATCCTCCTACCTCTGCCTCCCTAGTACTGGGATTAAAGGCGTGCCCCACCACGCCTGGATAAAGTCTTATCTTGTAAGTCAATTACAAAATGTTACCAAGAGCAAAACAATATCCTTCCTTACATTTTAAAATGTTAGAAGACACGCAGACTGCCCTGTATTTTTCCTATGTCTCCAATAGGCAAATACTGTATGAAGCACAAATTATTTCTCAAACAGAAACCAATATTCACTTGAATCCCCATTATTCACTTTAAAAGCCAAGTTACAGAACAGTCACCTTGCTCATATTCTCCATTGTAGATGAAATAGTTAATGAATGAATGGGGAAGAAAAATCAAATTTTATTTATTTATTTATTTATTTATTTATTTATTTATTTATTTATTTGTTTGTTTAGTTAGTTTTTTTCTAGCCCAGGCTGACCTGGAATTCACTATGTAGTCTCAGGGTAGCCTCGAACTCACAGTGATCCTCCTACCTCTGGCTCCCAAGTGCTGGGATTAAAGGTGTGCGCCACTATGTCCAGTCAAGTTTATTTTTAATATATTTATTTATTTGCAAGGAGAGGAAGAGAGAAAGAGAGTATGGGAACACCAGGGCTTCCAGCCACTGCATATGAATTCCAGATGCATGTGCCACCTTGTGCATCTGGCTTACATTTACTGGGGAATCAAAACTGGGTTCTTAGGTCCTAAGGCAGTCACCTTAAGCACTAAGCCATCTCTCTAGCCCTATTTATTTATTTTTATTTTTTGTATTATTTTTATTTATTTGAGAGAGAGAGAGAGAGAGATAATGGGCATGCCAGGGCCTCCAGCCACTACAAACACACTCCAGATGCATGCAACCCTTTGTGCATCTGGCTTACATGTGTTCTGGAGAATCCAACCTGGGTCCTTTGACTTTGCAGGCAAGTGCCTTAACTGTTAAGCAATCTCTTCAACCCTATTATTTATTTATTTATTTATTTATTTATTTATTTATTTATTATTGGTTTTTCAAGGTAGGCTCTCACTCTGGCCCAGGCTGACCTGGAATTCTGACCTCTGTAATCTCAGTGGCCTCAAACTCTTGGGGATCTTCCTACCTCTGCTTCCTGAGTGCTGCAATTAAAGGCATGCACTACCATAGCCAGTTCTTATTTTTATTTATTTTATTTATTTTGTTTATTTTTATTTATTTACTTGAGAGCAATAGACAGACAAAGAGGCAGAGAGAGAGAGAGAGAGAGAGGGTGCACCAGGGCCTCCAGCCACTGCAAACGAACTCCAGATGTATGTGCTACCTTGTGCATCTGGCTTACATAGGTACTGGGGAATTGAGCCTTGAACTGGGGTCCTTAGGCTTCACAGGCAAGTGCTTAACTGCTAAGCCATCTCTCTAGCCCATTTTTATTTTTTTATTTTTAATGTTTATTAAAGCATTCTATTTATTCATTAGAGAGAGAGAGAGAGAATGGGCATGCCAGGGCTTCCAGCCACTGCAAACGAACTCCAGATGCATGCACCACCTTGTGCATCTGGCTTATATGGGTCCAGGGGATCAAACATGGGTCCTTAGGCTTCCCAGGCAAGTGCCTTAACCACTGAGCCATCTCTCCAGCCCTCGAATCCCCCAACTCTGCCTCCTAAGTACTGGGATTAAAGGTGTGCGCCACCACACCCGGCTAGATTTAATTTTTTAAAAATTTATTTATATGTGTGTACAGGAGGTGGGGTGGAGGTACATTTAGGGCACGCCAAGACCTGTTGCCACTGCAAACCAACTCCAGGTGCAAATACCACTTTTTGTGTACTGGGGAATCAAACCTAGGCCAGCTGGCTTTGCAAACAAGCCCCTTTAACCACTGAACCATCTCCTCAGGCCCAGAAATGCTTTTGTCCTTAAAAAAACCAGTCCTGGGGGCTGGAGGGATGGCTTAGTGGTTAAGGCATTTGCCTACAAAGCCAAAGAACCCAGGTTCAATTCCCCAGGACCCATGTTAGCCAGATGCACAAGGGGTACACTTGTCTGGAATTCATTTGCAGTGGCTAGAGGCCCTAACACGCCAATTCTCTCTCTCTCCTGCTCTCTTTCTCTGTCAAATAAATAAATAAATAAAAATAAAAATATTAAAAAAATACTAGACCCCCTCTAATAAGAGTTTTCATATAGCTCATCTAACACATTAACAATCACAGAACACAGCAGGAGGGCAGGGGCATAGCATCACCATTTCAGACATACAAAACAACAGCACAGACCAGAGTACATTAAAATGTCTAGCAAGCAAGGCCTTTAAACACTGAGCCATCCCCCAGCCCTGAACAAAATTTCTTTTTGTTTTTTACATTTTTATTTATTTATTTATGTTTGTGTGTGTGAGAGAGAGAATGTGCATACCAGGGCCTCCAACCACTGCAAACAAACTCCAGATGCATGTGCCACCATGTGCATCTGGCTTATGGGGGTTCTAGGAAATTGAACCTGGTCCCAGGCAAGCGCCTTAACTGCTAACCCATCCCTGTAGCCACAAAAATTAAAAAAAAAACATTTGCTGTGTATGGTGGCATACACCTTTAATCGCAGCACTTGGGAGGCAGAGGTAGGAGGATCACCCTGAGTACAAGGCCACCCTGAGACTACCTAGTGAATTCCAGGTCAGCCTGGGCTAGAGTGAGACCCTACCTCAAAAAAAAAAAAAAAAAAAAAAAAAAAAGAAAAAAGCCAGGCGTGGTGATGCACGTCTTTAATTCCAGCACTTGGGAGGCAGAGGTAGGGGGATCATCCTGAGTTGAAGGTCACCCTGAGATTACATAGTGAATTCCAGGTCAGCCTGAGCTAGAGTGAGACCCTACCTCAAAAAAAAAAAAAACAAATAAATTAAACAGAAAAAAAATTGGGGCTGGGGAAATGCTTGCATAGTCTGCTGGCCCAGGTTCAATTCCCCAGTGCTTTGGTAAAAGCCCGATGCACAAAGTGGCAAATGCATCTGGAATTTGTGTGCAGCGGCAATAGGCTCTGGTGCACTCATACTCATTTCTCTCTCTCTTTCTCCTTCCTCACAAATAAAACAAACAAACAAAAACATATTATCTATCTATATCTATCTATCTATCTATCTATCTATCTCTATCTATCTATCTATCTATCTATCTATCTATCTATCTATCTGCAAGCCCAACAGACTGCCTTTTTTAAATGCAAGAGTGAAAGAGAGAGAGAGATAATTGGCATGCCAGGGCATCCAGCCACAACAATCAAACTCCAGAGGTGTGTGTCCCCTTGTGTGCATGTGTGACCTTGCACACTTGTATCACTGTGCATCTGGCTTACATGGGATCTGGAGAGATGAACATGAGTCCTTAGGCTTCACAGGCAAGCACCTTAACCACTAAGTCATCTCTCCAGCTCATAAAAATATTTTTAATTAAATTAATTAATTTATGTGTGTGTGTGTGTGTGTGTGTGTGTGTGTGTGTGTGTACATGCGCCCGAAGGGTCTCTTGCCATTGCAACAAGCACCAGACACGTGTACCACTTTGCATGTGGCTTTTATGTGGGTGCTGGATAATCAAAACTGGGCAGTCAGGTTTTGCAAGCATGTGCTTTTAAGTGCTGAGCCATCTTCCTAAGGCCTTCTGGACAAAATTTCTAACAACATTCTCATCATGTTGCATATGTCAGATTTGCACATATTATCACATTACATACATCATAAGAACATTTTTGTTTACAAATGATCTCATGAACAGAGACCCTAAATCTAATAGTGCCTTTTGTGAATGATACTACTTTTTTTTTTTTTTTTTTTTTTTGAGAGAGGCACAGAGAGAGAAAGATAGAGGGAGAGGGAGAGGAAGACAGAGATGGGTGCACCAGTATTGTCTCAGCTGCTGCGAACGAAATCCAGATGTGTGCGCCCCCTTGTGGTCAAGTGCGGCATTGCGCCCTTGCGTCACTGCATTTGGCTAAATGTGGGACCTGGAGATTGGAACCGCTGGAGATTGGAACCAGTGTTCTTAGGCTTAGGAGGCAGGCCCCTTAACCCCTAAGCCATCTCTCCAGCCCAATGTTACAACTTTTATCTTGATAATATTGAAGGTGGATCTTTAGGTTGGCCTGGGCTAGAGCAAGATCCTACCTCGATAAACAACAAAAAAAAGTTAGTTAAAATTGTTTGCAAAAAATTTTTAAAATATAAAAAATTGTTTGCATAAAATAGCATGTACACAGAAAAAACAAAGCAAATATTTTTAAAATTCACATGTAAAAATTGGTTGAAATTCTTTATACTAACAATAAGGACTTAAAAAAGAAATTATTGCCGGGCGTGGTGGCTCACGCCTTTAATCCCAGCACTCGGGAGGCAGAGGTAGGAGGATCGCCGAGAGTTCGAGGCCACCCTGAGACTACATAGTTAATTCCAGGTCAGCCTGGACCAGAGTGAGACCCTACCTCGCAAAACCAAAAAAAAAAAAAAAAAAGAAATTATTTATGATGGCAATAAAATATAAATAGTACCAAGGAGGTTCATATGCACCTGAAAGGCTCATTCCTTCATGTCTTAAGTCCTTTCTCAAACTCCAGTTTGGTCTATTGTAACCATTTCTTTCAAAATTAATACTTCCCCATCCTGATTAATTTTATTTTCTTCATTTCCTTCTAAGAGACATAATTATCTTCTTAT
The DNA here is from genome assembly GCA_036365145.1 of Orientallactaga sibirica. Lineage (NCBI taxonomy): Eukaryota > Metazoa > Chordata > Mammalia > Rodentia > Dipodidae > Orientallactaga > Orientallactaga sibirica. Next base: position 39,620,009 of record JAEOAD010000011.1, on the reverse strand, counting down.
TTAATAACTTTTTAAAGACAAGGTCTCATTTAACCCAGACTGTCCTCAAGCTTGCTTTATAGCCAAGGATGACTTTAAATTTCTGATTTTTGAAACAGAACAAAGTGTCAGTAGGGCTGACACATCTATTAGCAGCACTGGGTTAAGTGAGAGACTCCATCTCGGGCTGGGGAGATGGCTCACTGGTTAAAGGCACTTTTTATAAAGCCTGATAACCCAGGTTTGACTCCCCAGTATGCATGTAAAGTCAGATGCACAAAGTGCTGCTTGTGTCTAGAGTTCATTTACAGTGGTAAGAGACCCTCCCGAGTGCCAAGATGCTGTGAGCCACCACAACCAGGTATCTAGACCTTTTATTTTATATTTGATTTTTTTAATTTTATTTTGCTGATTAGTACCTTAAGTATAGCCTTGAGTATAAAAAGCATTGTAGGGCTGGAGAGATGGCTTAGTGGTTAAGGTGCTTGCCTACAAAGCCAAAGGATCCCGGTTCAATTCTCCAGGACCCACGTAAGCCAGATGCACAAGGGGGTTCATGCATCTGGAGTTCGTTTGCAATGGCTGGAGGTCCTGATGTGCCCATTCTCTCCCTCTCTCTTTCTGTCTGCTTCTTTCTCTCTCTCAAATCAATAAAATATATATATTTTTAAAAAGCATTGTAATTGGCATTATTTCTATGCCCCCCCCAATCTTGGTTTTTGTTGTTGTTGTTGTTGTTTTCCAAGGTAGGGTCTCACACCAGCTCAGGCTGTCCTGAAATTCACTATGTAGTCTCAGGGTGGCCTCGAACTCATGGCCATCCTCCTACCTCTGCCTCTTAAGTGCTGGGATTAAAGGCGTGCACCACCATGTCCGGCTCCAACCTTGGTTTTTTTTTGAGACAGGGTATCTCTATGTAGCCCAAGCTGACCCTAAATTTGTAATCTTCCTGCCTCTCAGCCTCTCAGTTGCTGCTATTATAGGTGTGAGCCAGTGAGCCTGTTTTGTAATAGCGTTCTTCTCTGGTTTGGCATGCTTTTAAAATAGGGTCTCATGTAATCAAAATTGCCTGATACTTGCTTATGTGGCCAAATTTTTCTTTCTCTCTCTGTTTCTTTTCTTTCTTTTTTTTTTTTTTAATAATTTTTTTATTGACAACTTCTATACTTACAGACAATAAATATGATATTTCACTCCCCTCCTCCATTTTTCCCTTTACAACTCTGCTCTTCATATATCACCCCCCCTCTGCATTAGTCTGTCTTTTATTTTGATGTCATCATCTTTTTCTCCTATTATGAGGGTCTTGTGAAGGTATTGCTAAGCACTGCAAGGTCATGGATATTGAGGCCAATTTCTGTTTGGGCAGTTGCATTGTAAGGAGTCATACCCTTCCTTTGGCTCTTGCATTCTTTCCACCCCCTCTTCCGCAATGGACCCTGAGCTTGGAGGGTGTGATAGAGATGTTTCAGTGCTGAGCACTCCTCTGTAACTTCTTTTCAGCACTGTGTTGCTTTTTGGGTCATCCCAGTGGTCACCACCATCTGAAAAGAGAAGCTTCTCTAACCAAAAGTGAGAGTAGCATTAATAAATGAATATGAACATTAAGTGTAGTGTTATCAGGGAAGTTTGGTGAGAATAATATATGCATTTAGCCAGACAGTGGCAGGCTTTATACCCCTAAGGCATATGACCTCCCCTGCCATAGGCTTTTGATTAGGTTTTTCAGTACCAGGCATGTATTCCCACCAATAGAGTGGGCCTCCAGCCCAAATAGAGAGCAGTTGGTTTCCCCAAGAGCAGACATGTCACTATTGCACCTGTTCTGTCATTTGGCCTGTCTGGCCAAACTTGAGGCTTCCAGTATCCACTGTATTTTGTTTGTTTGTTTGCTTGTTTCTGTTTTTCGAGGTAGGTTCTCACTCTGGTCCAGGCTGACCTAGAATTCACTATGTATTCTCAGGGTTGCCTCAAACTCATGGCGATCCTCCTACCTCTGCCTCCCAAGTGCTGGAATTAAAGGCGTGCGCCACCACACCCAATCAGTGTCCACTGTTTTCACCACTGATGACTTCTGTCTCCCATAAGACTACATTGTAATGCAGCTTTTTTTCAGCTTTCAGTTGGCTGGTCTACAGGGAGAAGGTTTTCAGCTCAGTATTAGTTTTATTTTTTTAGTAGTCTTGCTGTCCATGCATGTGAAGTCTTCAGCAATAGGTTCTTACCAGCTGTTACTCATGGGAAACCAAGGGCCTTGGCAATAGCCTATTACATTTTGGAGGCAGCAGGGACCACCCTGGCCAACAACTCACTGGTAGGTATCCCATCCCTGGCACTGAAAATTTTCTAGTAGCAATCTATGGTGTCTGGATGTGCCATTATCCAAAGAAGCAGGCTTTCATATGTCTTATTCAGAATATCTTGAATTTTGATTGACTCTTCCCCATCCTTCTCTTACTCAGTCTTTTCCCCTGGCCTCAGTTAGGACATTCCACTCCTTGTTATCTGTTCTTCTACTTACATATATCCAATACCGTCCCCTAAAGTCCTTCCTTCTTCTCCCTCCCTTTTTCCAGTTTACAGGCCTCTGCTACTGATTTTTTGGTTCCAGTTCAGGAACCTCCACGCTGATTTCCACAATGGCTGTACCAGATTACATTCCCACCAATAGTGTAGAAGGGTACCCCCTTTCCACATCCTCGCCAACATTTATTGTCATTTCTTTTCTTGATGGTAGCCATTCTGACAGGAGTGAGATGGAATCTCAAAGTAGATTTAATTTGCATTTCCCTGATGGCTAATGATATAGAACACTTTTTTAGATGTTTATATGCCATTTGTATTTCTTCCATTGAGAACTATTTAGTTCCATAGCTCATTTTTAAATTGGGTTGTTTGATTTCTTATTGTTTTGTTTTTTGAGTTCTTTGTATATTCTGGATATTAACCCTCTGTCAGATGTATACCTGGCAAAGATTTTCTCCCATTCTGTAGGTTGTCTCTTTGCTCTATTCACAATGTCCTTTGCTGTACAAAAGTTTGTAATTTCATAAGATCGCATTAGTTGATTAGTGGTTTTATTTCCTGAGCAATTGGGGTTATATTCAGAAAGTCTTTGCCTATGCCAATATGTTGAAGGGTTTTCCCTACTTTATCCTTTAGCAATTTCACAGTTTTAAGGTCTGATATTAGGTCCCTGATCCATTTGTACTTGATTCTTGTGCACGGAGAAAGACAAGGATCTATTTTCATCTTTCTACATATAGACATCTAGTTTTCCCAGCACCCCTTGTTGAAGAGGCTGTCTTTTCTCCAATGAGTATTTTTGGCGCATTTTTGACAAAAATCATATGGCTGTAGCTGCCTGGATTAACATCTGGGTCCTTTATTCGGCTCCATTGATCTCCATTGTCTTTGTGCCAGTACCATGTTTTTGTTAATATGGCTTTGTCATATAGCTTAAAATCAGGTACAGTGATACCATCAGCCTTATTTTTGTTGCCCAAAATTGTTTTGGCTATTTGAGGTTTTTTGTGCTTCCAAATTAATTTTAGGATTGTTTTTCTATTTCTGTGAAGAATGCCATTGGAATTTTAATGGGAGTTGCATTAAATATGTAGATTGCTTTTGGTAAGATTGTCATTTTCACAATATTGATTCTTTCAATCCAAGAACAAGGGATGTCATCCCATTTCCTAGTATCTTCTGCAATTTCTTGCTTGAGTGTTTTAAAGTTCTCATTGTAGAGATCCTTCACTTCCTTGGTTAGGTTTATTCCCAGGTTCGTTTGTTTCTTTCTTTCTTTCTTTCTTTATTTATTTATTTATTTATTTATTTATTTATTTATTTATTTATTGAGGCAATTGTGAATGGGAGAGATTCCCTGATTTCATCCTCCATATGTTTGTTCATATATAGGAAAGCTACTGATTTCTGTGTTTATTTTGTATCCTGCTACATTGCTATAGGTATTTATCAGCTCTAATAGTTTGCTGGTAGAGTCTTTACAGTCCTTTATATACAGAATCATATCATCTGCAAATTATGATAATTTGATCTCTTTCTTTCCAATTTGTATCCCTTTTATGAATGTTTCTTGCCTTATTGCTATAGCTAAGACTTCCAGTACTATGTTAAATAAAAGTGGGGCACTGGACACCCTTGTCTTATTCCTGAATTTAGTGGGAAAGCTTCAAGTATTTCCCATTTAGTATTATGTTGGCTGTAAGTTTGTCATAAATAGCCTTTATTATGTTGAGATCCTTATGGAATCCCAGTTTCTGTAGGACTTTTACCATGAAGGAATGTTGAATTTTGTTGAATGCCTTTGCTTCATCTATTGAGATGATCATGTGATTTTTGTCCTTCATTCCATTTATATAGTGTATTACATTTATGGATTTGTGTATGTTGAACCATCCCTGCATCTCTGGGATAAAGCCTGCTTGGTCAGAATGAATAATCTTTCTGATACATTCTTGTAATCTGTTTGCCAATATTTTGTTGAGGATTTTTGCATCTATATTCATGAGGGAGATTGGTCTGTAATTTTCTTTTTTGTTCTGTCCTTGTCTGGTTTTGGTATCAGGATGATGCTGGTTTTGTAGAAGGAATTTGATAGAATTCCTTCCTTTTCTATTTTATGGAAAAGTTTAAAAAGCAGTGGTGTTAGTTCTTCCATGAAGGTCTGGTAAAATTCACCAGTGAATCCATCTAGGCCTGGACTTTTTTTAGTTGGGAGATTTTTTTTTTTTTTGGAGAGAGAGAGAGAGAGACAGAGAGAGAGGGAGAGGGAGACAGATAGAGATGGGCACACCAGCAGCCTCTCAGCTACTGCGCACGAAATCCAGATGCATGCACCCCCTTGTGGTCAAGTGTGGCATTGTGCCCTTGCATCACTTTGCATCTGGGTAAACGTGGGACCTGGAGATTGGAACCGGCGTTCTTAGGCTTAGGAGGCAAGTGCCTTAACTGCTAAGCCATCTCTCCAGCCCAGTAGGGAGACTTTTTATAACTGCTTGGATCTCCATACTTGTAGTAGGTCTATTTAATTGGTTTATCTCATCTTGATTTAATTTTGGTAGGTCATATGAATCAAGGAAATCATCCATTTCTTTCAGATTTTCAGACTTAGAAACATATATATTCTTAATGTATGTCCTTGTGATTTTCTGAATTTCTTTGGTATTTGTTGTAATGGTGCCTTTTCATTTCTAATTTTATTAATTTTTGTCTCTTCTCTCTACTGGTCAGATATGCTAAGGGATTATCAATCTTGTTTATCCTTTCAAAGAACCAACTCTTTGTTTCATTGATTTTTTGGATTTTTTTTTGTTTCTACTTCATTAATTTCTGCCTTAATCTTTATTATTTCTTTCTGTCTACTTATTTTTGGTTTGCTTTGTTCTTTTTCCAAGGCCTTAAGGTGAAAGATTAAATTGCTTATTTGTGAATTCTCTAATTTCTTTCTTTTTTAGAAAAAATTTGACTTTTATTTATTTATTTGACAGAGAAAGAGGGAGAGAGAGAATGGGCGCACCAGGGCCTCCAGCCACTGCAAATGAACTCCAGATGTGTGTGCCCCCCTATGCATCTGGCTAACGTGGGTTCTGAGGGATCAAACCTGGGTCCTTCGGCTTTGCAGGCAAATGCCTTAACTGCTAAGCCATCCCATCAGCCCCTTACTAATTTCTTAATATAGGTACTTAGACTATAAATTTCCCTCTTAGGACTGCCTTCCTTGTGTCCCAAAGGTTTTGGTATTTTGTATTGTCATCATCATTTGATTCTATGAATTTATTGATTTCCTTTTTGATTTCTTCAATGACCCATTCACCATTCAATAGTGTATTGTTTTGTCTCCATAAATTTGTGTATGTTCTGTAGTTTTTCTTGTTGCTGATTTGTGGTTTAATCCCATTGTGGTCAGATAGAGTACAAGAGCTTATTTCGACTTTCTTGTATTTGTTAAGATTTGCATTGTGTCCTAACATATGGTCTATTTTAGAGAATGTTCCATGTGCTGCTGTAGATAGGTCCATTTATTTTTATTTATTTCTTTATTAGAGACACAGAGAGAGAGAGAGAGAGCGAGTGAAAATGGGCACACCAGGGCCTCTACCTACTGCAAACGAACTCCAGATGCATACGCCACCATATGCATCTGGCTTACGTGGGACCTGGAGAATTGAACCTGGGTCCTTAGGCTTTGCAGGCATGTGCCTTAACTGCTAAGCCATCTCTCCAGCCCTGTTAGGACCATTTATTCCATGACATCATTTAATCCAGATGTTGCTCTGTTTTTTGGTTTTTTTTGCCAGGATGACCTGTCAAGTGATGAGAATGGGGTATTGAAGTCACCCACTAAAATTGTGTTTGGTGTTATCTGTTACCTTAAGTCTAATAGTGTTTGTTTGATGAAATTGGGAGCCCCCATGTTAGGTGCATATATGTTTAGGATTGTAATGTCCTTCTGTTGGAGTATTCCTTTAATCAGTATAAAGTGACCTTCTTTATCTGTCCTCACTAATAGTTTGAAGTCTATCCTGTCAGTTATTAGGATAGCAACCCCTGCTTGTTTCCTAGACCCATTTGTTTGAAATACCATTTTCCATCCTTTCACCCTAAGACAGTATCTATCTTTTATTGAGAGATGAGTTTCCTGGAGGCAACGCATGGCACGATCCTGCCTTTTAATCCAGTCTGCAAACCTGTGTCTTTTGGTTGGGGCATTGAGGCTGTTGATATTAAGAGTTATTGTTGAAAGGTATGTATTTATTCTTGCCATTCTTCTTGTTTTGTAGTACTTCCTGTTTTACATTTACTCGTTTGTCTTAACTGTTATTTGAGATTTTTTTTTTCTATTTCCTCATGTGTATGTTTTGTTTTCTCTTCAGTGTGAAGGTTTCCTTCAACTATTTTCTGTAGAGCTGGCTTAGTTGTCATAAATTTCTTTAGCCTCTTTTTGTTGTGGAATGTCCTTATTTCTCCTTCAATTTGTATAGACAGCTTTTCAGGATAAAGTAAACTTGCTGGACAGTTGTTATCATTCAGAACTTGGAGTACGTCGTTCCAAGCCCTTCTGGCTTTTAAAGTTTGTGTTGAGTAATCTGCTGTGATCCTGATGGGTTTGCCTTTGTAGGTGACTTGCTTTTTCTCTCTAACTGCTTTCAATATATTTTCTTTGGTTTGCATATTTAGTAGTTTAATTATAACATGGCAAGGAGAGGTTCTTTCCAGGTTTTGTCTGTTTGGTGTCCTAAAAGCTTCTTGTATCTGCATTGGTGTTTCTTTCCCAATTTGGGGAAATTTTTCTTCTATGTTTTTGGTGAAAATGCCTACTAAGCCTCTGGATTGAAATTCTTGTTCTACTATACCCTGAATTTTTATGTTTGATCTTTTCATTGTGTCCTGGATATCTTGAAATTCCCATTCATACCTTCCTATTAGCTCATCTTTTTCTGTTGGACTATATTATATCTGCTATCTGGTCTTCTAGTTTACATATTCTGTGCTCTCCATCATCCATTCTACTGGTGAGACTTTCCACAGAGTTTATTTGATTTACTGTGTTTTTCAGAGCTAGAATTTCTGACTGGTTTTTCTTCACTATTTCTTTTTTTGGAGGGTGGGTTTCGAGGTAGGGGTTCATTCTAGCCCAGGCTGACCTGGAACTCACTATGTAGTCTCATGGTGGCCTTGAACTTGTGGCAATCCTCCTACCTCTCCCGAGTGCTGGGATTAAAGGCGTGCACCACCATGCTCCACTTCTTCCTTCAGTATTTCTATTTCCTTCCTCATGTTTTGTAATGACCTCCTTATTTCATTAAGCCGGTTTCCTGTGTTCTCTTGGAATTTCTTCAGGAGTTTGTTTTCTTCTTTAATTCCTTTGTTTTCTTTTTTGATTCCTTGATTTCTTCTTTGATTTCTTTGAGTATAGATAAAATCTTTTTTTTTTTTTTTTAAATCTTTGTCAGGCATTTCATCTAAAACAGTCTCATTGGGGGCCATTTCTAATGGATTTATAATTTTTGGTGGGATTGTATTATCTTGATTCTTTGTGTTTCTTGTATTATAATGTTGCAAATTTTTGCATCCTGAGTTGATTTGATGCTTGATTTTCTAATAATCTGTGATGCTTCTAGATTTGGAAATCCAACTTTATGTACTTTCCGAGTAGGAACTCTTGTACTCCAATCCAGCTACAGATGTAATCCTAGGTGTTGAGTTTGCCTGCTATTCAAATATTCTAGTGAGCTGGGTGGAACATTTACTGGCAAATTCTAAACTTCAACTGAGCAATATACACATTCAATATAAACCAGCATAGAGTATGCAAGTGTGGGGATTAAAATGAACATATAGCCTTATAAAGCCAAAATCCCTAAGGGTGTGTGTTGCTCTACACCCTTAATCCTATCAGCTGGAAGTAGAGAATTCTGTTCTGAATTGGGTTTCAGATCAGCCTGGATCTGAATCAGACCCTGCCCCCAATAATGACAGAAGCAAAAGACCAAGGCCATATAAATCTGGAAGCATCAAAGGCAACAATAGTCAACCCCCAAATACAGCTTAATTGAGAATGGTAAAGCCAACCAAGAATATGTAACCCATAACCTGCCCTGACATGGAAAGAGAGATTAGCACTTCCAGTGTAGGCCTATGTACCTGCTTTTTTATCAGTTGGCCTTGTTGCCTTTTGGGGTGGCTTCCAATCTCACCAATGCTGAGTGCCCACCTCAATCCCTCCGTGTTGTGCTGTGGATCTGGTGTTCTGATCAGCTGTGCTGGATGCCCTGCCTCAGGGGCTGAATGCATTCTCCAGAGGTTTGCGGTTCTGATACGTGGAGGACGGGAGTGTGCAGGAAACCTGGAGCTGTACTGGAACTGCTTACCTGGTCCCACCTGTATCTCTTTCAGCAGCTTCTTAGCTGATCTCTGCTGTCGTTCCTTCAGGTTTCTTAACTTTGCAAGGAGGCTGATGAGGTTGGAAAAATCCTCTTGTTTGGTCTCTGCTCATGCAGCTCAGTGCCAGGCGGGCAGCGCCAGGTGGGTGTGTGGATTGCACAATGGGGGCCACAAGCGCCTCACTGGGATTCTGGCCATTTTCCTCCTTTCTGGTGGATTTTGGTTTCGCCTGCTTCTCCACTAAGGCTAATAAAAACCTATACACCTTCACTTTTCAGAAGAAGAGTGTATTTTGCTGTGGTTTTGCTTAAGTCCCTCGCTAGGCTGGTTTGGCCTGGCTCCTATGCCACCATCTTATCTGGAAGTTCTTGTTTCATTGTTTCTTTCTTTATCTTTTTTTTTTTTTCCTTTGGCAGGGGAAGAGAAGTGCTGTGATTGAAACTAAGTCTTTGCACATCCTAGAAAGGCGCTATGCCACTAAGCTATATCACAGTCCTCTTTTTACTTTCTGAGACAGTCTCACTATGTTGTAGGCTGGCCTTGAACTCACTTTGTACACAGGTAGCCCTTGAACTTTTGATCTTCCTGCTTTAGCCTTCTGCATAACTGGAATTACAATATTGTTCCACCAACAATGTCTTTGTTTCATTTACTTGTTTATTTATTTACTCATTTATTTATTTTAGAGAGAGAGAGAATGGACACACCAGGGCCTCAAACCACTGCAAATGAACTCCAGACACATGCATCACCTTGTGCATCTGACTTACGTGGCTACTGGGGTATCAAACCTGGGTCCTAAGGCTTCACAGGCAAGCACCTTAACCACTAAGCCATCTCTCCAGCCCAATGTTGTTCTTTATTTGGAAGAAAATACTTCTGCTATTTCACCACTAAGATGTGGTGGCACACAGTTGTAATCCTGTAGTTGAGAGATAGAGGCAAGAAGATCAGGAATCAAGGTCATCGTCAGCTTGCAAGTCTGAGGCCAGCCTAGACTACGGGACCCTGTCTCAAGACAATAACAGTAAAAACTAATGCTGTTAACTCTAGCTATTTGGTGGTTATACTTCATCAGGTTAAGAAAGATTGTTTTCCTTTTTAATATTTTATTTTTATTTGTTTGAGAGAGAGAGAGAGAGAAAATGAGCACACCAGGGCCTCTAGACACTGCAAATGAACTCCAGATGCATGTGCCACCATGTGCATCTGGCTTACATGGGTACTGGGGAATCAACCTGGTTCCTTAGACCCACTAAGCCATCCCTCCAGCCCTATTTTTCTTTTTCTTTTAATTATATATCTATTTATTTGAGAGAAAGAAAGAGGCAGATAGAGAAAAAGAATAGGCATGCCAAGGCCTCTAGCCACTGCAAATGCACATGTGCCACTTTGTGCATCTGGCTTTATGTGGGTACTAAGGAATCAAACTTGGGTCCTTAGGCTTTGCAGGCAAGAGCCTTAATCACTGAGCCATCTCTCCAGCCCACTGTTTTCCTTTTTAATCATGAATAAATGAATATTGAGTTTCACATGTTGCTTTCCCCTATTAATCTATTTATCCATTAATGCACTGAATTACATTAGTAGATTTTATTTAAAATATATTTTTTTACTTTTTTATTGTTATTTATTTATTTAAGAGAGAGAGAGTGAGTGAGTGAGTTTGGGCATGCCAGAGCTTCCTGCTACTACAAATGAACTCTAGGCACATGTGCCACTTTGTGCATCTGGCTTTACATAGGTACTGGGGAATTGAACCCAAGCTGTCAGGCTTTGCAAGCAAGTGCCTTTAAGCACTGAGCCGTCTCTCCAGCCCTATTTTTACTTTTTATTGACAACTTCCATATATACAGATAATATACTATGATCATAATTCTCTCCCACCACCCTCCCTTTTCCACTATTTTGATGTCATCATTTTCCCTCTTATTCTGTAGATAAATTTGTTTTTGTTGATTTTTGTGTGTGTGATATGTATGTGTACACACACATGTGTATGTGTGTGTGCGCACACCTGTGGGTTCACACATTCCATAGCATGCATATCACAGTCAGGGAATAACCTCTGTGTGCACTCTTCTTCCACATTCTTTGAGACAGGGTCTCTTGGGCTGCAAATGAGTGCCAGTCTAGCTGGCCAATGGGCTTCAGATTCTCTTGACTCTGCTTCTCGTCACTTCTCGTCATAGGCATGTTGGGATCACAGACTCATGTGGCACATTGTGTCTGACTTTTCATGAATGTTAGGAAATCAAGCGCAGGACAGCAGGCTTTGCAAGTAAGTGCCTTTACCTGCTGAGCCACCTACACAGCCTAGTTTTTTCATTTTATTTTATTTGCAAGCAGAAAGAGAGAAAGGAAGGAAGGAAGGAAGGAAGGAAGGAAGGAAGGAAGGAAGGAAGGAAGGAAGGAAGGAAGGAAGGAAGGAGAGGAAGAAAGAGGTGTGCCAGGCCTCTAGCCACTGCAACTGAACTCCAGATGCCTGCATCACTTTGTGCATCTGTCTTTACATGGGTACTGAGGAATCGAACTCAGGTCATTAGGGTTGCAGGCAAGCACCTTAACTGCTGAGCCATCTCTCCAGCCCCAGACTAATTTTTTTCAAATACTGAATAACTCATGAAATACAGATAGCATCATGTTGATTTGCTGTCTTTACATGCTGTCATATTTGCATTGCCAGTAATGTGTTTAGGATTTTTGATTTTATGTTCATCAGTAACTTATTTGTACTTTTCTTATAATGTCCTTGTATGGTTTTGATAATCCATGACTTTCCAGCTTTAAATAACTATCTCTTTTACTATGAATGAGTTTGGATTCAGTCCTTGAAAATTTGTTAAAATTTGTCTCGAGGTTGTAGGACAGACAGGGATTTTTAAACCATTGACACTTTTTACTGGTCAGAAGACCACTTAAGCCTTCTATTTTTTTCTACTATTTTTGTTGTTTATTGTTTATTTTTGGTGCTGGAAATTGAGCTCAGGGCCTTATGTATATATTAGTCAAGGACTGAATTATATGACCAACCCTTTTGCTCTGTTTCAATGTGCTTGACATTTAAAGGAATCTGCACATTGTATCTAAGTTTTCAGATTTGTTTCCATAAAGTTTTTAAAATTATTTTCTAAAATGTCTCCTTTTCTTTTTTTAAATTTTTTTTGTTTATTTATTTGAGGCAGAGAGAGAGAAAATGGGTGCGCCAGGGCCTCCAGCCACTGCAAATGAACTCCAGATGCATGTGCCTCTTTGTGGATCTGGCTTACATGGGTCCTGGGGAATCGAGCCTTGAACCAGGGTCCTTAGGCTTCATAGGCAACTGTTTAACTGCTAAGCCCTCTCTCCACCCCCAAATGTCTTCTTTTCTATCCATGATGTATTTGTATCATATTTTTGTCCTTGTTAAATTTTACTAGAAAGCTGGGTGTGGTTGCACATGCCTTTAATCCCAGCATTTGGGAGGCAGAGGTAGGAGGATTGCCATGAGTTCAAGGCTACCCAAACACTACATAGTGAATCCCAAGTCAGCCTGGACTAGAGCAAGACTCTACCTCAAAAAAAAAAAAAAGAAAAGAAAAGAAAATTTCCTATCAAATTCTCATTTTATTATGTGCTTATTATTTCTCTTTCGTTTGTTTGGTTTGAAACAGGGTGTTGTCATAGACTTGGCTACTTTGCACTCACTGTGTAACCCAGTCTTCCTGTCTCAGTCTTCTGAGTGCTGGGATTATAGGAGTACACCACTGTGCCCAGAGCTTATGCTTATTGTTTGTAACAGCTGTTAGCTTTATTAGTCTTTGGTTTTGTATTACGCTAATTCCTGCATTTATCTTTATTATCTCCCCTTTTCAATGGGTTTATTGTGTTGCTCTTTTCTAAATTAAGCTGGATCCTTAATTCTTTTTTTTGTTTTTTTTTTTGTTTTTCAAGGTAGGGTCTCACACTCACCCAGGCTGACCTGGAATTCACTATGTAGTCTCAGGGTGGCCTTGAACTCATAGCGATCCTCCTACCTCTGCCTCCCAAGTGCTGGGATTAAAGGTGTGTGCCACCATGCCCCCTGCAAGATCCTTAATTCTTTAATTTTTAAAATTAATATAATCAACTAAAGTTTTGCCATTTACTTAAAATATTTTTCCTGTAGCTCACATGCTCATATTTCATATTTTTATTATCATTCACTTCTAAGTTTTATAGATTTTGGGGGGTCTTTGAAGTTGTTATTTTGAGATAGGGTCTAGTCATGTAGCCCAGGCTGGCTTGGAGCTCACAGTCCTGTCTCTGCCCCCTTGAGTGCTGAGATTACAGGAATGCACCACCATACCTGGCTCAAATCCAAGTACTATTAAATTTCTATTAAGATTTCTCTTTTAAGTACATAGACATTAGAAGTACTTCCTTATTCTTTTTAAAAAATATTTTATTTTTATTTATTAGTTAGAAACAGAAAGAGAGAACACACCAGGACCTCTAGCCCTGAAAATGAACTCTAGACATGTATGCCACCATGTCCATCTGACTTATGTTCTGGGGAGTTGAACTTAGGTCCTTAGACTTTGTAGGCCAGCCTTAATGCTAAGCCATCTCTCCAGCCCTCCTTATTCTTTTTAAAATATTATTTATTTATTTATTTATTTATTTATTTATTTATTTATTTATTTATTTATTTATGAGAGACAGGCAAAAAGAGAGAGAGAGAATGGGCATGCCAGGGCCTCTAGCCACTACAAACAAACTCCAGACATATGCGCCACCTTGAATATCTGGCTTATGTGGGTACTGGGGAATTGAACCTGGGTCCTTATACTTCACAGGAAAGTACCTTAACCACTAAGCAATCTCTCCAGCCCTTTTACTTTTTTATGTTTTATTTATTTATTTGTGAGAGAGAATGTGTTTTCTAATTCTTTATTTTATTATTATTAAATTATTCTTTATTTTAAAACTAGTTAAAATGCATATAAAGTATGCATCTTAGCAGGTGTGGTAGTATATACCTCTTATCCCAGTACTTGGAGACTGAGACAGGAGGCTTACCACAAATTCAAAGCTAGTCTGAGCTACTTAGTGTGTTTTAGGCCAATAAACCGGAAGGAAGGAAGGAAGGAAGGAAGGAAGGAAGGGAGGGAGGGAGGGAGGGAGGGAGGGAGGGAGGGAGGGAGAGGAAGGGAGGGAGGGAGGGAGGAAGGAAGAAACTTGAACAGTTTTGACAAATGTGTGCACTCATGAAACCATCTCCACCATGAAGAAAGGAACACGGCCTTCTCGCATATGTTTCTGCACTGCACGTCCTATCTAGAATCCCTCCTTCTCTCCCTTTCCCTTCCTCAGGTAACCGCTGATCTGCTTTCTATCATTAGAGAATTCTTTGTGTTTTCTAGGATTTTTGTATAAATGGAATTCTGCTGCATATGCTTCTGTTCTGTTTAGTTCTTTTCTTTCACTTGCCACAGTGTTCTTGAGACTTGGGCACATTGCTTCATGCATCAATAGTTATTTCTGTATATTGTTGAGTAGTATTCACATTGGATGAATTTGGCAAAATGTATTTGTCACCTCAGCTCTTGATAGACAATTGTGCTGTTTTTGGTTTGGGGGCTATTGCAAATAAAATTTTATAAATATTTATATGCAAGTCTTTTGTGGACAAATATTTTCATTTCTTATGGATAAAAGACCTGGGAGTGGAATGGATGGATCATATGGTAAGCATAACTTTAGAAGAAACAGCCTGTTCTCTAAAGGTTGTAGCATCTAACATTCCTACCATAGCACCATAGTTCCTTTGCATTGTCGTCAACATGGATGGTGATGTATTTGTAATTTTAGCTATCCTAATAGGTATAGTAGTATCTCACTGTGCTTTTAATTTGTGCATTCCTAAGTGTTAGTGACATTGAATAGACATCTTTTCATGTGCTTATTTGCCATTCTTATAGTTTCATAGTAAGTAACTTCCACATTTTGCCACCACCCTCTTTTTTAACTGGGTTGCTCCTTTTCTTAGTACTAAATCATGAGAATTCTTTACATACAGTAGATAAAAGTACTTTATCAATACATGCATTGAAAATTCTTTTTTCTATGAGTGGCTTGTTTTTCAACTTCACATGAATGCCTTAGTGTATGTGTGGTGTACATGCATGTATGTTTGTGTGTGGAGGCCAGAGGACAACTGTCCATCCTTTTTTTGAGGCATGATCTCTTATTAGTCTACAGCTCACCAAATAGGCTAGATTGGCTGGTCATGGAGCCCTAGGGATTCTGCTATCTCCAACTCCCCAGCACTGGCATTACAGGCTTAGCACCATCACATCTGGAATTTTTACATGGATGTTGGGGATTGAACCCAAGTCCCATGCTTGCGAGGCAAACACTTTACTGACTGAGCTGTTTGTCCAGCCCTAATAATGCCTTTTGAAAATCAGCTTTTTTAAAATGAAGTACAGTATATATTTTTTTTCTTTTGTGCCTTGTATGTTTTCTGTCATAGGAAATCTCTGCATAACCCATGATCATGAAAATTTTTTCTCTTCTGTGTTTTATAGTTTTTAGGTTAGTTTTTATAGATGATGGGTTCAAGGTAGTTATGGTTGGTTGGGTTATGTTTTTGTTTTTGTTTTAATTTCTCAATAGATAGTCAGTTGCTACAGCATTATTTCTATCTGTTATATTTCCTTTACTCTGTCAGAGAAACAATGTTAGGCTGGAGAGATGACTCAGTTGTAAAGAATGCTTCCTACACAAGCATGAGGGCCTAAGGGGGTCTGAGACTGCACAAGTTCAAATCTCCAAATCCCACATGAAGCAGTTGGGTGTGGCCACACATGCCTGTAACCCCATTCCTATAGTAGGACAGAGACCTGAGCATCACTGGAGCTGGTGAAAACAAGGCAAACTCTGGGATCAGTAAGTGATTCTAGCTCAAACAAAAAGGGTGGAAGAGCAATGGAGCGGGACAGCCAACATTATGCTCTGGCCACAGCAAGCGAGTGCACCAGCTGCAGGTGAGTGTGTGGGCAACCACAAGGGCACATACACATGCATACACCACACACATGATATTAATGCACACACACAAAATAAATGTGTCATTTCTGTATCTATGGCTGATTTATTGACTCTTTCTTCTGTCACATTGATCCATTACTTTGACTTGTATGCCAATATGACACTGTTTTGATTACTATTGCTTTATAATAATTTTTTGTTTTGAGACAGGGTCTTCCCAATGTTGCCTTAGTTGGCCTGGAACTTGCTGCATACATCAGGCTGACTTGGTACTCATGGGATCCTCCTAATTCTGCCTCTCCAGTACTGGGATTGCAGGTGTGACCACCCCACCTGGCAAAAAAAATATATTTTTAATTTTTAAAAATAGAGTCCTTTAATCCCAGCACTTGGGAGGCAGAGGTAGGAGGATCTCTGTGAATTCAAGGCCAACCTGAGACTGAATAGTGAATTCCAGGTAAGTTTGAACTAGAGCAAGACCCTGCCTCAAAAAAAAAAAAAAAAAAAAAAAAAAAGATGGCTGTTAGGTCTGGATATGGCAGAACATGTCTGTAATCCCAAGAGAGAGAGAGAAAAGGTTGATGAAGGTGTTAAAGTTTGAGGACAGCCTAGTCTACATAGTGAGTTCCAGGACAGCCAGGGCAACAAAGTGAGATCCTGTCTCAAAAGACCAGGTAAAACAAATAGAGGGGCTGGAGAGATGGCTTGGCGGTTAAGGTGCTTGCTTGTGAAGCCTAAGGACCCATGTTCTACTCTCCAGATCCCACATTAGCCAGATGCACAAAGGTGAGGCAAGCACAAGGTTTCATGTGCCCATTAGGTGGTACAAACATCTGGAATTCGATTGCAATGGCTGAGGGCCTGGTGTGCCAATTCACTCTCTCTCTCTCTAAAAAGAAAATAAATAAAAACACAAATAGAGGTTGTATTTTGTTAAATTTTTTTTCTTTCCTCTTGCTCTTCTCTCTCTCTCTCTCTTTTTTTTTTTTTTTTTTTTTTTTTTTCAAAGTAGGGTCTTGTTCTAGTCCAGGCTGACCTGAAATTCACTATGTAGTCTCAGGGTGGCCTCGAACTCATGGTGATCCTCCTACCTCTGCCTCCCAAGTGCTGAGATTAAAGGCATGCGCCACCATATCTGGCTTAAATGCCTTTTCTGCATCTATTGAGATGACCATATATTTTTATTTGTTACTTTAATACAATTACATTGATTGGTCTTCTAATATTAAGCTAGTTCTATATCTCCCCAATAAATTCTGCTTGTAATAGTGTATCATGTATATATTCCTTTTGGATTTTAAAAAATATTCTATTTATTTATTGAGAGAAAGAGACAGACAGAGAATGGGTGCACCAGGACCTCCAGCCACTACAAGCAAACTCCAGATGCTTGGACCACCTTGTGCATCTAGCTTTACTTGGGAACTGGGAAATTGAACCTGGGTCCTTAGGCTTCGCAGGCAAGTGCCTTAACCACTAAGCCATCTCTCCAGCCCTCTTTTTGGATTTCTGAGGCAGGATTTTCTCTAGCTCTGGTTGGCCTCAAACCCACAGTCTTCCTCCTATCTCAGCTTCTCTAATACTGGGAGCCACTGCACCTAGCTAACATCATATTTTTAATATACTTTCAGATTCGATTTAACAAAATTTTGTTTAGACTTTTTGCCCCTGTGTTTATGATGGACATTTATACTTTTATTGTAGCTTATTTGTTTTTGGTATCAGGTTAATATTTGAATATCATTTGCCTACTTGATGTTATTTGAGTTTGTTGGAAAGTATTTCTCCTTATTAATTTTTTTCAGAGAATTTGTGTAGAATTGGTATTACTTCTCCCTCAAGTTTTTCTTGTGGGAAGAATATTGGGCTTTTTGAGGCAGGATCTCACTCTAGCCCAGACTGACCTGGAACTCACTCTGTAGCTCCAGGTTGGCTTTGAGTTCTTGGCTGTCCTCCTACCTTAGCCTCCCAGTGCTGGGATTAAAGGTGTGAGCTATTTCAACCTGTTTTGTTTTTTTTTTTGTTTTTTTTTTTTTTTAAATGAATGAACTTTGGTATTTGATGTGGGTTTTTTTTCATGTTTTTTAAATTTTTTTTTAATGTACCCCAAAGTATGGGGATGTGATACCAGAGGAGCTATGAGTGTGCTTGGCAAATGTATCACACCTTTATTTTATTTTATTTTATTTTATTTTATTTTATTTTATTTATTTATTAGAGACATAGAGATGGAAAGAGAGAGAGAGAGAGTGAGAATGGGCGCGCCAGGGCCTCTAGCCACTGCAAACAAACTCCAGACACATGTGCTCCCTTGTGCATCTGGCTTACGTAGGACCTGGAGAATCGAACCGGGATCCTTAGCCTTCACAGGCAAATGCCTTAACCACTAAGCCATCTCTCCAGCCCTTTTTTTTTTTTATTGAGAACTTCCACAATTATAGACAATAACCCATGGTAATTCCCTCCCGCCCCCCACTTTCCCCTTTGCAACTCCACTCTCCATCATACCCCTTTCCCCTCTCAATCAGTCTCTCTCTCTTTTTTTTTTCAGATATGCAATATACATTTTAATTCAAGTAGTACAATGCTTTTGAAAAGTAAACAACCACCAAACAAAAACAGAAGCAAACAAAAAAAATGAAGGCACATTAGAAAAAAATTTAGATTTCTTTTATAGTGTCTTACTTTGGCACTTTCGTGTGTCACCTTTGTAGTCATTGGGTGCAAAGATGAATGAAAGAAAAGACAGAAATGAATTTGAGAAGGAGTGTGTGTGAATCCATGGCCTTTAACATGGTAGGCAAGTGTTTTGTTACTGTGCTACACTGTCAGCCTCAGGACCATTCCCCAGTATCCATGTAAAACCAGACCTACAAGTGGGGCATGCATACGGAGTTTGGTTACAGTGGCAGAAGCCCTGGTACACCCATACATACCCTTCTCTCTCTCTCTCATAAATACATAAATAAATAAGTCTTTTGTTTGTTTGGTTTTTGTTTTTCAAGGTAGGGTCTCACTCTAGCTCAGGCTGATCTGGAATTAGTCTCAGGGTGGCCTTGAACTCATGGCGATCCTCCTACCTCTGCCTCCAGAGTGCTGGGATTAAAGGTGGGGGCTACCACACTCAAAATCTCTCTTTTATTTTGATGTCATCATCTTTTCATCCTATTATGATAGGATTATATAGGTAGTGTCAGAAACTGTGATGTCATGGATATCCAGGCCATTTGTGTGTGGAGGAGCATGTTGTAAGGAGTGGTACCCTTCCTTTGGGCTCTTAAATTCTTTCTACCACCTCTTCTGCAATGGGCCCTGAGTCTTGGAAGGTGTGATAGAGATGCTTCAGTGCTGAGCACTCCTATATCACTTCTCAGCACCATGGTGCCTTCTGAGTTATCCCAAGGTCACTGCCATCTGCAAAGAGAAGCTTCTTAACCAAAAGTGAGAGTAGCATTAATATATGGGTATGAACATTAAGAGAAGTGCTTACCGGGCAGTTTGGTGAGCATAGTATATACATTTAGCCAGACACAAGCAGATGTTACACCCCTACGGCTCATGACTACCCCTGTTGTAGGTTTTCAGTATCAGGGATATATTCCCTCCCATGGGGCAGGCCTTCAGTCCAATTAGAGAGGGTTGGTTTCCCCCATAACAGACATGCCACTGTTGCACCTGTTGGCTCATTTGGCCTGGCTGACCAAATTTAAGGCTTGCAGTGTCCACTGTTTAGCTACCTCCACTGGTGATTTCTCTCCCTCCCATTGAATTGCATGCAGCATAGGTTTTTCCAGCTTTCCATCAGCTGGTCTACACAGAGGAGGCTTTCAGCTCAGCTCCAACAGGATTTCTTAGTGACCTTGCCACCAAGTATGTGGCGTCTTCAGCAATAGGGTCTTACCATCTATTCCTGGTGGGAAATCAAGAGCCTCAGCAATGGCCTGTAATGTTTTGGGGGCATCAGGGACCTCCCTGGCCAACAACTCAATGGAAGGTATCCTATCCCTGGCACTGAAAATTTTCTAGTGGCAATCTATGGCTTCTGTGTGTTCCACTGTCCAAAAAGAGATTTCCATATGACTTATTCATACCCTCTTAGATTTGGATTTGCCCTTCCCCCATCTTTCCTTTACTAAATCTCTTTCCCTGACCTCACATAGGCCTTTCTGCCCTGATTAATCTGTTGTTCTACTAACATATATACAATACCATCATATTAAGTCTACCCACTTTCTTTTTTTTCTTTTCTTTTTTTTTTTGAGGCAGGGTCTAACTCTAGCCCAGGCTGACCTGCAATTCACTATGTAGTCTCAGGGTGGCTTTGAACTCACAGCCAGCCTCCTACCTCTGCCTCCCAAGTGCTGGGATTAAAGGCGTGTGCCACCACGCCCAGCCCTTCCTCCCTTTCTACTCTCTTTATATCCCCTTTCTAGCTTCATGGCCTCTGCTACTGAGTTTTATTCTTACTCACATAGAAGTCCAATCATTTTGTAGCTAGGATCCACATATGAGAAAGAACATGTGACTTTTGGTTTTCTGGGCCTGGGTTACCTCACTAAGTATAATCCTTCCCAGATCCATCCATTTTTCCTGCAAATTTCATTTTTCTTTACCACTGAGGAGAACTCCATTGTGTAAATGTGCCATACCTTCATTATCCACTCATCAGTTGAGGGACATCTAGGCTGGTTCCATTTCCTAGCTATTGTGAATAGAGTGGCAATAAACATGGTTGAACAAGTATCTCTAAGGTAGTGAGATGAGTCCTTAGGATATATGCCTAGAAGTGGTATAGCTGGGTTGTATGGTAAACCTGTTAGCTGTCTCAGGAAACTCCACACTGATTTCCACAATGGCTACACCAGATTACATTTCCACCAACAGTGTGAAAGGGTTCCTCTTTTTCCACATCCTTGCCAGCATTTATTGTCATTTGTTTTCATGATGGTAGCCAATCTGACAGGAGTGAGATGGAATCTCAAAGTTGTTTAAATTTGCATTTCTCTGATGGCTAAGAATGTAGAACTTTTTAAAGATTTTTTAATTGGGTTGATTACTTATTATTCAGTTTTTGAGTTCTTTGTATATCCTGGATATTAATCCTCTGTCAGATGTATAGCTGGCAAAGATTTTCTCCTATTCTGTAGGTTGCCCCTGCTCTATTCACAATGTCCTTTGCTATGCAAAAGCTCTGTAATTTCACAGTGGTTGTTCCATGGTTTGAGTAACTGGGTTTATATTCAGAGGCTCCAATGGGTATTTTTGACATTTTTGTTGAAGATCAGGTAGCTGTGGCTGCCCGGACTTACATCTAGGTCCTTTATTCTGTTCCGTTGATCTGCATGTCTGTTTTTGTGCCAGTACCATGCTGTTTTTGTTACTATGGCTCTGTAATATAGCCTAAAATCAAGTATGGTGATACCACCAGCCTTATTTTTGTTGCTCAAAATTGTTTTAGATAGTCAAGTTTTTTTGTGCTTCCAAATAAAATTTAGGACTTTTTTTTCTATTTCTGTGAAGAATGCCATTAGAATTTTGATGGGGATTGCTTCAAATGTGTAGATTGCTTTTGGTAAGACTACCATTTTCACAATACTGGTTCTTCTAATTCAAGAAAAAGGGATGTCTTTCCATTTCCTAGTGTCTTCTGTAGTTTCTTTCTTGAGTGTTTCAAAGTTTTCATTGTAGAGATCCTTCACTTCTTTGGTTAGGTTTATTCCATGGTACTTTATTTTTTATTTTATTTTATTTATTTATTTATTATTTTTTGCTTTTTTGTGGGGGGGGTTTCAAGGTAGGGTCTCACTCTGGCTCAGGCTGATATTTTTTTGCTTTTTAAGGTAGGGTCTCACTCTAACCCGGGCTGACCTGGATTTCATTCTGTATTCTCAGGGTGGCCTCAAACTCATGGTGATCCTCTTACCTCTGCCTACCGAGTGCTGGGATTAAAGGCGTGCGCCACCATGCCCAGCTATATATTTTTTTTTATGCAATTGTGTATTGGTATGATTCTCTGATTTCAAGCTCTACATGTTTGTTGTTAGTATATAGGAAGTCTACTGATTTCTGTGTATTTATTTTGTATCCTGCTACATTGCTATAAGTTTTATCAGCTCTAACAGTTTGCTGGTAGAGTCTTTAGGGTCCTTTATGTATAGAATCATATCATCTGCAAATAATGATAATTTAATCTCTTCCATTCCAATTTGTATCCCTTTTATGTGTCTCTTGCCTTATTGCTATGACTAAGATTTCCAGTACTATATTAAATAAAAGTGGGGACAGTGGGTGTCCTTGTCTTGTTCCTGGTTTTAGTGGAAAAGCTTCAAGTTTTTCTCCATTTAGTATTATGTTGGCTGCAGGTTTGTCATAAATGGCCTTTATTATGTTGAGATATGTTCCTTCTAGTTCCAGTTTCTGTGGGACTTTTATTATGAAGGGGTATTGGATTTTTTTTTTTAATGCTTTTTCTGCATCTAATGAGATAGATGATCATGTGATTTTTGTCTTTAAATCCATTTATATAATGTATTACATTTATCGATTTGTGTATGTTTAACCATCCCTGCATCTCTGGGTTAAAGCCTGTTTGCTTGGCATGAATGATCTTTCTGATACATTCTTGTATTCTGTTTGCCAATATTTTGCTGATAATTTTTGCATCTATGTTCATGATGGAGATTGGTCTGTAATTTTCTTTTTTTGTTCTGTCTTTATCTGGTTTTGGCATCAGGGTGATGCTGGCTTCATAGAAGGAGGTTGGTAGGATTCCTTCCTTTTCTATTTATGGTAGAGTTTGAGAAGCATTGGTGTTAGTTCTTCCATGAAGGTCTGGTAAAATTCACCAGTGAATACATCTAAGCCTGGACTTTTTTTAGTTGGGAGATTTTTGATAATTGCTTGGATCTGAGTACTTGTTATTGGTCTATTTAAGTGGTCAATCTCATCTTGATTTAATTTTGGTAGGTTATATAAATCAAGGAAATATTCTGTATCTTTCAAATTTTCAAACTTAATGGAGTATATGTTCTTAGTGTATGTCCCTATGATTTTCTGAATTTCTCTGGTATCTGTTGTAATGGTGCCTTTTTCATCTCTAATTTTATTGATTTGCATCTCTTTCTTTGGTCAGATTTGCTAAGAGTTTATCAATGTTGTTTATCCTTTCAAAGAACCAAATCTTTGTTTCATTGATTCTTTGGATTTTTTTGTTGCCATTTCATTAATTTCTGCCCTAATCTTTATTATTTCTTCCCATCAACTGATTTTTGTTTGTCTTGTTCTTTTTCCAAGGCCTAAAGTAAAACATTAAGTTGTTTACCTGTGACCTTTCTAATTTCTTAACATAGGCACTTAAAGCTATAAATTTCCCTCTTAGGATGCCTTCATTGTGTCCCAAAGGTTTTGGTATGTTGTGTTCTCATTATCATTTGATTCTATGAATTTTTAAATTTCCTTCTTGATTTCTTCATTGACACATTCATCATTTAGTAGTGTATTTTTTAGTTTCCATAATTTTGTATATGCTCTATAGCTTTTCTCACTGTTGATTTGTAGTTTAATCCCATTGTGATCAGATGGAGTCCAAGGAATTATTTCAGTTTCCCTGTATTTGTTAAGATTTGCTTTTTGTCCTAATATATGGTCTATTTTAGAGAATGTGCCATGTGTTCCTGAAAATAATGTGTATTCTGCAGCATTTAGATGAAATATTCTATAGATATCTGTTAGGACCATTTGTTCTATGGCCTCATTTAATCCAGATGCATCTCTGTTTATTTTTTGCTGGGATGATCTGTCAATTGGTGAGAGTGGGGTGTTGAAGTCACCCACTACAACTGTGTTTGATGTGATCTGTGACCTTAAGTCTAATAGTATTTGTTTGATGAAATTGGGAGCCCCCATGTTAGGTGCATATATGTTTAGGATTGTAATATCCTCCTGTTGGAGTGTTCCTTAAATCAATATAAGGTGACCTTCCTTATCTTTCCTAACTAATGTTTGTCTGAAGTCTACCCTGTCAGATATTAGGATAGCGACCCCTCCTTGTTTTCTAAGCCCATTTGGTTGGAACACTGTTTTCCAACCTTTCACCCTAAGATAGTGTACATCTTTTGTGGAAAACTGAGTTTCTTGAAGGCAACAAATTGAAGGATCCTGCTTTTTAACCCAGTCTGCAAACCTATGTCTTTTGGTTGGGGCATTCAGGCCATTGATATTAAGAGTTATTATTGAAAGGCATGTATTTATTTTTGCCATTTTTCTTGTTTTGTAGTTCTTCCAGTTTTACCTTTGCTCTCTTGTATTAACTAGTATTGGAGTATGGTTTATTTTTTTCCAGGTTCCTTATATGTTTGCTTTTCTTTCTCTTCAGCATGGAGGATCCTTTCAAGTGTTTTCTTTAGAGCTGATTTGTTTTTCATATACTCCTTTTAGCCTGCTTTTGTTGTGGAATGTCCTTATTTCTCTATCTATTTGAATAGATATCTTTTCAAGATAAAGTAATCTTGGTTGACAGTTGTTATCTTTCAGAACTTGGAATATATCATTTTAAGCCCTTCTGGCTTTTAAAGTTTGTATTGAGTAATCTGCTATTATTCTAATGGGCTTGCCTTTGTATGTGACTTGATTCTTCTCTGTTACTGCTTTCAATATATTTTCTTTAGTCTGTCTATTTAGTAGTTTAATTATAATATGGTGAGGAGAGGTTCTTTCTGGTCGTGTCTGTTTGCTGTTCTAAATGTTTTCTGTATTTGTATTAGCATATCTTTCCCCATAAGGGGGAAATTTTATTCTATGATTTTGTTGAATATAATTTCTATGACTTTGGAGTGAAATTCTTCTCCTTCTACTATACCCTGAATTCTTAAGTTTGATCTCTTCATAGTGTCCCAAATGTCTTAAAATTCCCATTCATACCTTCCTATTAGTTTTTTGCTCTTTTTAAAAAAAAAATTGTTTACTTATTTGCATGGAAAGTTAGAAAGAGAGAGGAGAGAGAGAGAAAATGAGCACATCAGGGCTTCCAGCCACTACAAACAAACTTCAGGTGCTTGTGCCACTTTGTGCATCTGGCTTTATGTGGATACCAGGGAATCAAACCCAGATAATTAGGCTTTGCAGGCAAGTGCCTTAATCACTAAGCCATTGCTCCAGCCCTCTAGTATTTCTGAGTGGTATTTCTTCAGTATTTCTATTTCCTTACTCATCTTTTGTATCAACCTCCTTGTTTAACAAAATAATAAAATTTAACCAAATTGGTATCCTGTGTTCTCCTTCAGGAGTTTGTTTGCTTCTTTGATTTATTTCTTTGAACACACTTATAATCATTCTTTTGAATTCTTTGGCATTTGATCTAAATCAGTCTCACTGGAGGTCATGTCTGTTGGATTTATAATTTTTGAAGGAATTATCTTGTCTTGATTTTTTTGTGTTTCTTGTATTATAATATAGACATTTTTTTGCATCTTGAGTTAATTCAGTGCTTGGGTTTTCTAATTATCTGCTGTATTCCTAGCCATGTAAATCAGAAGTTATATCTTCAGGGTAGGAACCTAAGATCCCAGGTATGGCTCTAATGTCACTCCCAGAGTAACATCAGGAGTGACCCAACCTATGGGATATGCCTTGGTATGCAAATATCCTAATATCAAATTCACAATAATGTTTCATTTGATTTCAATAATTGCTGGTGGGTAAA
This sequence comes from Orientallactaga sibirica, assembly GCA_036365145.1. NCBI lineage: Eukaryota > Metazoa > Chordata > Mammalia > Rodentia > Dipodidae > Orientallactaga > Orientallactaga sibirica. The sequence goes on along the minus strand of JAEOAD010000011.1, from coordinate 39,594,409 downwards.
AGAACAAAGCTGGTGGAGATATGCTAGGGTTTTGGTTACTTAGAAGTGGAAACAGTGTAAGGTGAATTAGTGTGAGAGCTCATATTAACTTTGAATAAAGATGGAGTTGTCTCAGGAATCTGGGAGAGGGAAGTTAAGGTACTGTTTGTTTGTACAGATTTTAGAAGTTGTTGAGTCTATGGAAGGTTGTAGTTATGGAGAATAAGGAGGAGGAAAGGAAGACAGAGTGTTTAAAAAGGGGTTGGGAAAGAGAGAAAGTAAACAAGTGGTGCGGAGGAGAGGTTGTAGAAAGATTCCAATAGTAGGCTGGGTGGAGAAAAATACAAAACAGTTCTAAAATCCAACTTAGCAATATACACATGAAAACAAACCAGTATGGAGTATTTATGCACAAGTGGGGATTAAAACAAATTGATAAAAAGCCAGGAGTGGTGGTGCACACCTTTAATCCCAGCACTCAGGAGGCAAAGTAGGAGGATCGCTGTGAGTTCGAGGCCACCCTGAGACTACATAGTGAATTCCAGGTCAGCCTGAGCTAGAGTGAGACCCTACCTCGAAAAGCAAACAAACAAACAAACAAACAAAAAACTGATTAACAAAGCCAAAGCCAAAGTCGCTAAACTGGTTGGGTGTGTTAGCTCCCACTCCTAATTTTGCCAACTGGTCTGCAGTGGGTTCCAGGTCAGCCTGGGTTGGAGTGAAATCATGCCCCCAAGAAAGACAGAAGAAAAAGAAAAAGGGAACTATAAATCAGGAAATATCAAAAGCAACAAAGTCAACCCCAAAACACAAGTTATTTAAGATTGGCAAAGCCAATCAAAAGTATATCAATCAGGCCGGGCGTGGTGGCTCACGCCTTTAATCCCAGCGCTTGGGAGGCAGAGGTAGGAGGATCGCCGAGAGTTCAAGGCCACCCTGAGACTACATAGTTAATTCCAGGTCAGCCTGGACCAGAGTGAGACCCTACCTCGCAAAACCAAAAAAAAAAAAAGTACATCAATCAAATCTAACACAGTATTTTTGTCTATGTGGGCTAGGTTTGAATTCATTTCTTTTTTAAAAAATTTTTTTAAATTATTTTTTATTTATTTTTGGAGAGAGATACAGAGAGAAACAGACAGAGAGGGAGAGGGAGACAGATAGAGAATGGGTACACCAGCAGTCTCTCAGCTGCTGTGAACGAAATCCAGATGTGTGCACCCCCTTGTGGTCAAGTGTGACATTGCGCCCTTGCATCACTTTGCATCTGGCTAAATGTGGGACCTGGAGATTGGAACCTGGTTCTTAGGCTTAGCACACAGGCGCCTTAACTGCTAAGCCATCTCTCCAGCCCTGAATTCATTTCTTATTTAGTAACCTACCCTGATATGGAAGGAGCAAGTAGCACTTCCAGTGCAGGCTTATATATCTGCCTTTGGAGCAGGTATTGCCCCAGTGCAAGATGTTACCTTTCTATCTCATCTATGCTCAGTGTGAGGCTGGTTCCCTTTTTGTTTAATTGAGTTCAGCTCAGCTGGTTAGGTCTGTAGATCTGTTCTGCAGATGATCTATGTTGGATGTTGTTGGGGGGAGGGGTTTTTCTGATTCCTTGGCTTCTGAGATCTCCAGTGATTTCCAGAGCTGGCAGTTGGGGAAGAGGGAAGTTGTGGAGAGTGCCTGAAGTTGTTCCAGAACTACTCAACTGGACCCTGTTGTCTTCTACTTCAGGTTTTTTGATTTTGCAAGGTCAGTGTGAGTGGAGAATCCCTCCACCCAAGTTCTGCTTGCACTGTCTCAGGTAGTGGCCAGCATATAGCTCTTCCCAGTAGACCACTGAACCCTTGGCTGGAGCCGATTCTAGCAGGTTGTGTGTTTGCTAGAAGCTCTGGGTCTCTCCTGCTTCTCTGCTGGAGTTAATTCCTTACATACCTCACTTCTCAGTAGAAGAGTGTAATGTACATTTTTCTGCCAACTAACTCCCCCTCCCCTTCCCTCCCCTCCCCAGTTGCTTTGGAATGGCTACTACTTCACCATATTAATGGAAGCCCACAAAAAATATTTTAAAAGGTAAAATTTCCCAATTTAAGGATGGAATGTGGTTCAATAGGTAAAGTGCTTGCCTAGCATGCATGAAGCTTTGAGTTTGATCCCCAGCACTGAATAAACTGGGTGTGGTGTTACATGATTATAATCCCATCACTTGGGAGGAAGAGGCAAATGGATCAGAAGTTAAAATCATCCTCACCAAGCCGGGCGTGGTGGCGCACGCCTTTAATCCCAGCACTCGGGAGGCAGAAGTAGGAGGACTGCCATGAGTTTGAGGCCATCCTGAGACTACATAGTGAATTCCAGGTCAGCCTGAGCTAGAGTGAGACCCTACTTCAAAAAAACCAACCAAACAAACAACAACAACAAAAAAGAATTCCTGATTTAGAACTATTCCACAATTTCTGGGTTTTTTTTTTTCCCCTCCTTAAATACATTTTCTTTCTTTTGAAGCAAGGTCTCAACTCTAGCTCAATCTTACCTGGAACTCATTCTGTAGCCCAGGCTACATGATAGTCCTCCTGCTTTGAATGTATGTCCCCCAATAGACTCAGGTGTTTTTATTAAAAAGCTTGTAAGTTGGATTTACAGCCACCTGGCTGGAGAGGTGTCACTATGGGCAGATCCTGGAGTCCATCCCTATGGTGTCACTGGGGTCGGATCTGAATTCCAGCCTAAGGAAGGCAGAGTGAGTTCTGCTTATGTCCCTGCTGTCTTGCTGTTGGAATGTGCTTGCTTTTGGTGATGCTGGTGGTGGTTTTTCTCTCTGTGTGGATCTGTGAAAGGCAGTCAGCTTCTGCCATTATGAAACTTCCCCTGGATCTGTAAGCCTACAGTAAATGCTATTCCTCCCATTAAACTGTGTCTGGTTTGGAGATTCATCCATGCTATCTACAACACTCAGCTTCCTGAGTGCTAGGATTAAAAGCATGTACCACCACACCTGGATCTTGAGTATATCTTCCTGACATTTTGCAGCCAGCTATCCAGACCTGGCCCTAATGAGCTTTGGAAGAGCACCTGGTCCCTAAGCCACCTCCAGAAATGGTCTTGCCCTGCTCAGCTACCTGGGATGGCCACCTAGTTTTCAATTTCACAGCCATCAGCTCAGTATCAAGATCCCTGCTCTTCACCTCTTAGGAGATTCTCATCAGCTTCTCCACACAAATACTCACTAAAAATAAGACACAAAACTCATTTTCACATCTGTAGCAGACAGCTTCAGGTCCACTGAGATGAACTTCCAGACCAGGCACAGTTATGGAGGAAAGGATTTATTGAAACTTACAGGTTCAGGGGAAGTTCCATAATGGCAGAAGAAGCTGGCCTGCCTTCACAGGACCAAACACAGAGAGCACAAGCCAAAAGCCACACAGCACAGCAACCTCAGGAACTCCAACTAGGCACACTTTGCATATCTTTAGATTGAAATCCTAAGCCCACCACCACACCTTAAGATCCACCCAGAGACACTGCCTTCAGCAAGGTGGCTATAGAGGCAAACTACAAACTAATAAAACAATGAATATATTGGGGGCCATCTATTCAAACTACCACATTCCGCCCCTGGCACCCAATAGATTTATAACCATCACACATTGTAAATTGTATTCAGTCCAAAAAGGTCCCCATAGTCTTTACCAACTTAAGATAGTTAGTCCTGTAAAATCAAACAAGTTAAATACTTTCAATATGTAAAGGCACAGAGTAAACTTTTTTTTTTTTTTTTTTTTTTTTTTTTTTTTTCAAGGTAGGCTCTCACTCTAGTTCAGGCTGACCTGGAGTTCACTCTGTATTCTCAGGGTGGCCTCAAACTCACAACGATCCTCCTACCTCTGCCTCCCGAGTGCTGGGATTAAAGGCGTGCACCACCACGCCCGACAAAGAGTAAACATTTTTAACTGGTATAAGGCATACCAAGGAAAGACTAGAACAATGCAAACTAAATCACCATCAGCAATCATCAAACTTCTCTAGTTCAAGTTTGATACAATCAGAGAGTGACAGTCTCCAGATTTTCCAATTCCGCCCCTCCAGCTGGGCAGAGTAGCCAGGGAAAACTTCTATCCCAGGCCAGCAGTGCACTCTGTGGTAGTCCTTGCACCATCCTGGTATATCCAAAACGTCTTCAGGTCTCCATGCAAACCACAGTTCATCTTCCAAAGGCTCTCAGCCTATCAGGGCATCACGCCCTTCCTCATGCCGCATCTCAGTAGTGTGTGCAATTCATAATCACTCCACATACTTTTCATGCTTCCAAAAATAAATACCAAGTGTGCAGGACACAGCCATATTCTTAACTCAGGGATGAAATAAATTGTAACCTTGAAAAGCAGGTTCCTTCTCCAGTCAACTCTTTCCAAAAGAGTTTGCATTTCTATTATTGTCTTTCCTCAGGCATCATCTCCATTGTTTTAATGTAAAGCAGTTGGGCCATCTTCCTTAAGATTGCTAATGTGTGATGGTTTTTCGTTGATCACCATGTCTGTCACCATCACTCTGGAACTGGTTGTCAGGCTAGCAGTAAGTGTTCATGTCACTGTTTCCTCTGCAATTTCTCCTAGGCCCTGGCAGAGGTGGCACAACTCATGGTGGGAAGTCAGCTATCTTCATGTCTTATTGATGGATCTCGGTTCTCCTCCATTTTCTCTGCCTTCTGCAAAATAAAGCAGATACTCCAACCAAGAATGAGAGCAGCTTGGGTTAAAGGGGGATATGCAAAGTTATTTGAGAGTCTTTGATGTGCAAGCTCACTCTTCTCTGTCTATGAGTTTCCTGAATATGGGAACCTGTCTTGGTTTCCAGTACCAGGTATGAGTTCTCTCCCACTGAGGGGGCCTCATGTCCAAGCAGGGAGCAATGATTACCCACAGAGGCTATGTGTCACTATTGCACAAGTGTGTACTTCTTGTCTGGCTGGTTGATTTTGTAGTCCGCAGGATCCCCTGCTTATTCATGCTGTTGGTGACTGTTGTCCTCCAGTGGCTCCCATAGGGATTTCCAGGAGGGAGCTAGTTTCCCCTGCTGATCCAGCATAGTATTCTGATGCCCTGTGACCACAGCCCATGGTATCTTTAAACTCTGGCAGTCAATCAAATGTTTTGGCAATGGCCTACATTGTTTTGGGGACCTCATGGGTCTCCCTAGCCAATAGCTCATTTTGGGGTATAACCCAATTCTGGGCCTGGCATTTACAGGCCAGAGTCCATGGTTTTAAGGTTAAGCTTTTTGCCAGATTCTGCAGGGCACTTCTGTCCAGACTTTTCCCCCTCCCCCTTTTATTGGTGGTTATATCTTGTAGAATGATAGCCAGAAGGGGGGTTCTATGGAACTGATTCATGTTGTCCTTACTTTTGTTTAATTCTCTCCCCACCCTCCTTATCCCCTACCCCTCTAAGCCTATCCCACCCCCTGTGTTCCAAACTGGGATTCTTACACAGGACATTCTTTTAGCAACTAGGATGAGGCAGGGAGGAGGTGAACAAGGATGTGGGTTGAGCAGGAGTCTGGCTTGATCTTTCCAGCTATAGAGTAATGATTCTATCCTGAAGCAATGGTCTAACCTTTGGCACCCTATAAGAGCGAGTGAGCCAGAGGCTGCAAGCCAGAACTGTTTGGGTGAATTACTACCAGGCATTTCCAGGTGACACAGCATCTCATCTGTTAAGGGCAGTTTGCACCTGAGGGATGAACACATTGACCCTGAACATTAGTTTCCTAAGGCCACCATAACAAATTACCACAAGCTTAGTGACTAGAAAGAAATTTATTCTCATAGTTCTTTCTGGAGGCCAGACTCCCGCAGTAGTTCTGGAAGAGACTCTTCCTGCTTTGTCTCTGTCTTGGTATCTGTCAGCAGCATTCCTTGTTGGCTACATGATGGTCTTTGCTTCCACAGTGCCACCCTTCCTCTTCTGTTCAACACCTTCTCCTTATTGTTATAAAGATCCTCATCATTGAATTTAGGACCCAATCAGGTAATTCCAGATGATTTATCTGCTTAATTTAATGACATATGTGAAAATCTTTATTTTATTTTATTTTATTTTATTTTATTTTATTTTATTTTATTTTATTTTATTTTATTTTATTTTATTTTTGGTTTTCCAAGGTAGGGTCTCACTCTAGCCCAGGCTGACCTGGAATTCACTATGTAGTCTCAGGGTGGCCTTTGAACTCATGGTGATCCTCTACCTCTGCCTCCCAAGTGATGGGATCAATTTTCTTTTTTCTCTTTCTTTTTTGAGACAGAGAAAGAGGCAGAGAGACACACGGAGAAAGAATGGGTGCAACAGGGCCTTTCAGCTGCTGTGAACGAACTCCAAAAACCTGCGCCTCCTTGTGTGCATGTGTGACATTGCATGCTTGAATCATGGTGCATTTGGTTATGTGGGACCTGGAGATTTGAACAGGAGTTCTTAGGCTTTGCAGGCAAGTGCCTTAACTGCTAAGCCATCTCTCTGGCCTCAATTTTCTTTTCTTTTCTTTTTTTTTTATATTTGTTTGAGAGAGACAGAGAGAAAGAGGCAGACAGAAAGAGAGTGAGTATGGGTACACTAGGGCCTCCTGCCACTGCAAACAAACTCCAGATGCATGTGCCACTTTGTGCATCTGGCTTTACATGGGAACTAGGGAATCAAACACAAGCCATCAGGCTTTCAGACTTTGCAAGCAAGTGCCTTTAACACCAGAGCCATCTCTTGAGCTTCAAAATATTTTTTTTCCAAATAAGGTCAACTCAGAGGTTGTGAATATACCTGCAATTTTTTTCTTGTGTATTTGTGTAATGCGGTTTCTGGTGTGGTATATGCATGTATATGTGCCCTTGAGGCACCCCACACACTTGTCTATAGCAGGGGGGCACTTACAGATAAGTGGGAGGAAGATGGGGACATTCAAGCCATATTGATGAAGTGGCAGTGACATCCCCTACACAGGTAACTCTCAAGCCAGTAAGTCCCCTGAGACCAGCTTTGGAGTTTGCTGTCCTCTTAGCTGCTGATGAGACTCGTGAGCACAAAAGTATGCTAATGCTGGCTTGTTGACCCTGCATGGAAACAGGATTACATGGCAGCTCTGCTGGTAGAAAGTTTTCTCTCTCCCCTCCGTGTAGCTCCTTGTATACCAGCCCATGGCTCAGTGCTCATCTTAGAGTCCATTTCTTCTCCTTATTAGCCACACCATTTGATGGGACTGCCTTGTTAGGGTAATCTACTGCAACAGAGTCCCCAAATGCAGTGGCTTAAATACTTAGTTCTGTCACAAAACAGTCCAGAAATAGTTGGTCTGGATTGTTCTTCTCCATGTAGTCATCTAGGACCGAGCTGTCCCCAGTTGACCCTCATCTGCACAGTCCAAAAGGCTCAGAGACACCAAGGGGTTTAGAAGAAATGGAAGAAGCAGCTTCCATCATGCCTCATTTCTCCTCATGCCACCAATCAAAATGTTGTCTCACTTGCTGCAACAGAACCGTGAAAGGTAGACTCTTAGTGGATCTACCTGAGCCCAGGTGAAAGTCTGTCACCAAAACAAAGCAAGTGTATTAGTACTCTTGTGTCACTATAACCAAAATGCCTAAGAGGATACCTGAAAGGAAGAAATATTTATTTGGGCTCCTGGCTTCAGAAGGTTTAGTCCATGGTCAGTTGGCTCCATGTTTCTGGTCCTGTGGTTAGGCAGAACATCATGGGAACTGGATTATATGAAGAAGGACACTTTTCTCCTCATGGTGAAGGAAGGAGAGGGAGGGAGGGAGGAGAAGGTAAGGGGGAGAAGGAGAGGTTCTTAGGACAAGATATAGCCTCCAAGGGTATGCTTCCAGTGACATACTTTCTCTAGCTAAGCCCCATCTCTGACCTTTCCAGACCTTCCAAAGTAGCACCACCAGCTGGGGACCAGGCTTCAGCACATGAGCCTATGTGGACATTTTATATTCAAACAGGAGACATTTCCTGCCTCGGATACCTTCTGTCTGACCATGCTCACTTGTTCTATGAACAAACCAGGTCTCCCTTTGTCAATGGCTACTAAATATCTCTTCCCACTGGAGCAAGGCCCTGTAGTCTATCATACACAGCAGGGACCCAATATCCATCTGCCTGTTATTTTTTGGGCTTTGTCTTTCTGGGACTCTAAGGGTGAGTTCTTAGGGGTAGAACTAAAACTAAGAGTAATCCATCTTCCACCTGCTGCTTTGTAATTGCAGAGCATCAGTACAAAATGTAGGTTTCTTTTTCATGGTCGTTCTGGTTCCTTAGATATCAAACTAAGATACCTGGTGTTTCTACTACTGTCAGTTCAGTAACACCTACCTGAGATAATACACCTGAGTTCTTAAAATAATTTTTAATTAATTATTTATTTATTTACTCAACACATGTGCCCCCTTGTATATATGGCTTATGTGGGTCCTGGAGAATCAAACCAGGGTCCTTTGGCTTTGCAGGCAAATGCCTTAACTGCTAAGCCATCTCTCCTGCCCCTTAAAATAATTTTTAAAGATATAACTAGCATATCAAAATGTCCAGTTTTTTAAAGTGTGTAATTATGTTGTTTTTAGCATTTTTGCAAAATCATACAACCATCACTCCTAAAAGAAATCTCATACCCACTCATAGTCACTCTTCTTCCTTCTGCCCCCAACCACCACAAATGTATGTTCACTGCCAATGGATTTTCTTATTCTGGACATTTTTTTGTTTTTGTTTTTGTTTTTTTTTTTTTGAGGTAGGGTTTCACTCTAGTCCAGGCTGACCTGGAATTAACTATGTAGTCTCAGGGTGGCCTCAAACTCATGGTAATCCTCCTACCTCTGCCTCCCAAGTGCTGGGATTAAAGACGTGAGCCACCATGCCTGGCTCTTAATCTGGACATTTTAAATAAATGAAACCATACAGTACCTTTTCTTTTATGACTGGCTGCTTTTATGTGGCATGTTTTCAAGGGCCATACATATTATTAGCATTTCATTCTCTTTTTTTTTTTGGTTTTGCGAGGTAGGGTCTCACTCTGGTCCAGGCTGACCTGGAATTAACTATGTAGTCTCAGGGTGGCCTCGAACTCTCGGCAATCCTCCTACCTCTGCCTCCCGAGTGCTGGGATTAAAGGCGTGCGCCACCACACCCGGCCATTTCATTCTCTTTTGTTGCCAAATACCATCTCATTGTAAAGATTTACCACTTTTTATTTATCCATTTCATCAGTTTATAGATATGAGTTGTTTCTACTTTTTGGCTATTGCAAATAATGTTATTATAATGCTTTACATATGAGGCTTTGTGTAGATGGGTCAGTAGCTCCTGCCCACAATCCCAGCTATTTGGTATGCTGAGGCAGGAGAACTTCAAGTTACAGACTAGCATAGCAAGACCTTGTCTCCAGGAAGAGAGAGAGAGAAAGAAAAAAAATGATCACAAAGAAAAAGGAAAAAGACTTGGCTCAGGCCTTTAGTCTTAGCACTTGGGAGGCTAAGGTAGGATTACTGTGAGTTTGAGGCCAGCCTGGGGCTACAAAGTGAGCCTGGGCTAGTGTGACACCCTGTCTTGAAAAATAAAAAAAATAATAATAAGGAAGAAAAGAAAAGATAGGTTTTAAGTGAACAACAAATGTTTGTAGTCTCAGAGTGGCCTCAAACTCACAGAGATCCTCTTACCTCTGCCTCCCAAGCGCCTTACAGTGTGTAAGCCCACCAAGCCCAGTTTAACAAAAGTTTTTTAACTCAAGTGGAATTGCTGAGTCATATTATGTGTTGCTTTTTGAGACAATGTCAAACTGATTTCCAAAACAACTTCATCAGCTTATACCCCATCAGTAATGGATGAGGGTCCCAATCTCTCACCTCCTCACAAACACTTATTGTTGTCTAACTTTTTCTTATCCTAGCCACCCTACTGAGTAGAAAGTGCTCTCATTATGGTTTGTTGTTGTTGTTTTCATTTATTTATTTGAGAGCGACGGACAGAGAAAGAGACAGAGAGAGAGAATAGACATGCTAGGACCTCCAGCCACTGCAAACAAACTCCAGATGTAGGTGCCACCTTGTGCTTAGGTGGGTCCTGGGGAATCAAGCCCTGAACCAGGGTCCTTAGGCTTCACAGGCAAGCACTTAGCCACCAAGCCTCTCCAGGCCTCTCGTTATGGTTTTATTTGCAGTTCCCTGATGGCCAATGATGTTAAGAAGCAGGTCATTTGCATTATCTTCCTTGGAGAACGTATTAACATCCTTTGTTCATTTTTAAAATTTGGGCTGATTATTACTTATTTTATGTTTTTATTTATCTAGTATTAGTTTTAAAAAGTTCTTGAGAAAGTTATAGATACTAGAAACTCATTCAACATATAATTCACATTTTATCATCCTGTCCTTTCACTTCACATTGATTTTTAAAGCATAAAGTATGAACATTTTTAATTTTTTTTATTTTTTTAAATTTATTTTATTATTTATTTGAGGGGGGAGGGAGAGAAATAGACAGGAGAGAGAGAAAGAGAGAATGGGTGTTCCAGAGCCTCCAGCCATTGCAAATGAACTCCAGATGTGTGCACCCTCTTGTGCATCTGGCTTACATGGGTCCTGGAGAATCAAACCTGAGTCCTTTGGCTTGGCAGGCAAGCACCTTAACCACTAAGCCTCTCTCCAGCCCACATTTTTAATTTTGATAAAGTCTAATCCATCTAATTTTTCTTTAGTCATGTATATCATTGGTGTACTGTTTAATAAAGCATTGCCTCATGCAAGGTCAGGAAGATTTGCTCTTAGGTATTCTTCTATGATTAGAATTTTAGTTCTTACATTTATGGTTTTTTTTACATTTATGTTTCGCACCCATTCTCAGTTAATCTTTGTAGGTAGGGGTCCAAACTACTTGAAGAATTGTAAAGGGCCGGTATTGACTACTGCTTGGTAGAATTGACCATTAAAGACATCTGGGCCTGAGGGTTTTTTTTTTTTTTTTTTTTTTTTTTTTCAATGTAGGGCTCACTATCTCAGGCTGACCTGGAACTCACTCTGTAGTTTCAGGCTGGCCTCAAACTGACAGCAATCCTCCTACCTCTGCCTCCCAAGAGCTGGCATTAAAGGCGTGTGGCACCACACCTTGCTCTTTATTCTCTCTTTTTAAAAAAACTATAGGTATTTACAAGCTCGTTTCCACATAAAGCATTCTTTCAACAACAGTCCATGTTTTAGTATGTTGTGTTTTCATTTTTCTAGTTTCTTTTGTTATTTCATTTCCACATGTTTGTAAACTGGAAAAACTTCCTTATATTATTTTTCTATATTTAATTCCTTGTGGAAAGAGAAAATAGTTTGTATATGTATTTTTAATATATTATATTATATTTATTTATTTATTTATTTATTTATTTATTTATTTATTTGAGAGAGAGAGAGAGAGAAAAGGCAGATAGAGAAAGTGAGAGAATGGGCACACCAGGGCCTCCAGCTACTTCAAATGAACTCCAGATGCATGTGCCTCCTTGTGCATCTGGCTAACGTGGGTCCTGGGGAATTGAACCTGGGTCCTTTGGCTTTGCAGGCAAATGCCTTAACCACTAAGCCATCTTCTCCAGCCCTTTTTTTGGTTTTTTGAGGTAGGCTCTCACTCTGGCCCAGGCTGGCCTCGAACTCATGGCGATCCACCTACCTCTGCCTCCCGAGTGCTGGGACTAAAGGCATGCACCACCACGCCCGGCTCTGTATGTGTATTTTAAAGTAGCCTAGCATATGATCTAATCTACAAAAATGTCTCATGTGTACTTGAGAATAAAGTTTATTTTGCTATGGTTGGATAGAATGAGCTATACATGTCTTTGTTTTTTAAATTATTTTATTTATTTTAGAGAGAGAAAGAGGCAGAGAGAGAGAATGGGCCTTTAACCACTGCCAACAAACTATATGTATGCGCCCTCTTGTGTGCATGTGCTATATTGTGCACTTGTGTCACTGTAGGTCTGGCTTATGTGGGACCTGGAGATTTGAAAGTGAGTTCTTAGACTTTGCAGGCAAGCACTTTAACCACTAAGCCTCCAGCCTTTTATTTTTTTATTTATTTATATTTTTATTTTCAAGCAGAGAGAAAAAGAATGAATGGGTGTGTCAAGGTCTCTTGCCACTGCAAATGAACTCCAGATGTATGCACCCCCTTGTGGGTACTGGGAGATCAAACCCAAGTTTTCAGGTTTACAAACCTTTAACTGCTGAGCCCTTTTATCCCCTGAGCCATCTCCCTAACCCCTATGGTTGTCTTCTAGTCTAGTGGTTTATAGTGCCTTCTGTATCTTTGTTAACCTGCTACCTAGTGGTTCTAGCCATTGCTGAAATGGGGAACTGAAGTCACCAACTATTATTGCTGGCTTATGTTTCTTCCTTCTATTCCCCTCCATAGTAATAAATGTGTAATACATTTACACATTTATTACTATAAAATGTTTTTCTTTGTCTCTCATAACAGTATTTGTCTAGGATAGTCTGTTTTATGTGATATTAATACTGTCACTCCAGCTGTCATTGTTAGTTTTTGTTTTATAATACTTGGGATTGAACATAGGGCCTCTCACATGCTAGGCAAACACTCTATCACTGAGCTACACAGCCCCAGCCCGCAGCTGTCTTTTGGCTGGAGCTTTCATGATACATCTTTCCCATCCTCTTATTTTCAGTCAATTTATGCCTTTGAATCTAAAGGGTATCTTGGGCTAGAGAGATTGCTTAGTGGTTAAGGTAGTTGCCTCCAAAACCAAAGGACCCAGGTTTGATTGATTCCCCAGGACCTACATAAGCCAGATGCACAAGGTGGCACATGTATTTGGAGTTTGTTTGCAGTGGCTAGAGGCCCTGGCACTCTGATTTTCTCTCTCTGTGCCTTCTCTCTCTCTCTCTTGAAAATAAATAAATAAAAATATTTAACAATTTTTAAACAGTGAGTCATATATATATATGGCATATAGTTGAATAGTGTACTTTTAGTCTATTCTGCCAATCTCTGCCTTTTGTTTATTTAAAAAAAATATTTTGTCTTCTTTCTCCCTTTTGGTAGTATAGAGCTTGAATCTAACACCTAGGGTTTTGTGGATGCTAGGCAAACACTCTACCGTTGTATTAAATCCCTAGCCCTCTTTTTTTTTTTTTTTTTTGAGAGAGAGAGAAAGACCGAGATAGAGAGAGAGGGAGAGGAAGACAGATAGAGATGAGCCGCTAGCAGTCTCTCAGCCGCTGAGAACGAAATCCAGGTGCGTGCGCCCCCTTGTGGTCAAGTGCGGCATTGCGCCCTTGCATCACTTTGCACCTGGCTAAACGAGGGACGGATTGGAACTACTGGAGATTGGAACCAGCGTTCTTAGGCTTAGGAGGCAGGCGCCTTAACTGCTAAGCCATCTCTCCAGCCCCCTAGCCCTCTTTTTACCTTTAAATTTTGAGGAAAAGTCTCAGTAACTTGCCCAGGCTGGCATAAACTCATTCTGTAGACCAAGATGGACTTAAACTTGTGATCTACTTGCCTCAGCTTCCCAGGTAACTGGGTCTACACACCAGGGTTGGGGATGTAGTTCAGGGATAGAATACTTGCCTAGCATGTATAAGGTCCCAGCTTTAGTCCCCAGTGACATGAAACAAATAACATCTTTACACATTACAAGCCCTTACAGTTGTATAGTTAGTGTTTTACATAGTTGCCTTTAAAACTACACTGTATTTTAAGAACCGTTTTATATTTGCAGTAAAAAAGAGTGGAGGAGCCTGGCGTGGTGGCGCACGCCTTTAATTCCAGCACTCAGGAGGCAGAGGTAGGAGGATCGCTGAGAATTCGAGGCCACCCTGAGACTACAGAGTGAATTCCAGGTCAGCCTGGACCAGAGTGAGACCCTACCTCGAAAAACCAAAAAAAAAAAAAAAGAGTGGAGGGCAAAGGATGTAGCTCAGTGAGTAGAGCACTTGCATAGCACTCATCAAGCCCTGGATTTTATCCCCAGCCCGCATAAACTGGGTGTGGTGGAGCATGCCTGTAATCCCAGCACTTGGGAAATATAGGCAGGAGAATCAGTTCAAGGTCATCCTCAGCTCCATAACAAGTTTATGGGGCTGGAAAAATGGCTTAGTCAATAAAAACTTCTCCGTGCAACCTGGGTTCAGGTCCCCAGGCCCCACATAAAAGCCAGAAGCTACTGGGCATGGTGGCACACACCTTTAATCCCAGCACTCGGGAGGCAGAGGTAGGAGGATCACCATGAGTCTGAAGCCACCCTGAGAATACATTGTGAATTCCAGGTCAACCTGGGCTAAAGCAAGACCCTACCTTTAGAAAAAGAAAAAAAAAAAAAAAAAAAGCCAGAAGCTGTGGTGTAGTGAGTTTCTGGTTATACCAGCATACTTATGAGAGGATGGCAGGTGGAGACAGTAGTAGTGAACAATGAGAGACTCCCCCTCACAAGAGGTAGAAGGTGAGGGCTAACTAGAAAGTTGCCCTCTGACCTCCAAATGTGCAGCATGACATAGCCAACCACACTCACAGACAGGAACATGCTCACACACATAAACCAAATAAAGAGTAGACAATATAGTTTCCATAATCCCCTGCTCCCACATGAGTAATTATTTTTTAAATTAGATGGGCAAAGTAGTTAAACATGTTTTTAAATTTTTTTTATTTGAGGTTCCCTCTTGAGGGGGGAGGACAAGGAAGAGGACAATGGAGTCACCAATATGAATGTAAAATTAGAATAATATAAACAAAAAAATAAATTATAATTTTTTTATTTACTTGAAGCAGAGGGTGGGGGGAGAGAGAGAGAATGGACATGCCAGGGCCTCTTGCTGCTGCAAACAAACTCCAGATGCATGTGCCACTTTGTGTATCTGGCTTTACATAGATATTGGGAAATCAAACCCAGGCAGGCTTTGCAAGCTTCTTTAACCGCTGAGCCATGTCCTTAGCCCTGGATTTATATTTATCTATGTAGTTAATTTTTTATAAATATATAACTATATTTATTTTGAATATTAAATAGTTTTAAAATTACAAGCAATTTATTGAATCACACTATGCATCAATATACAGTGAAAATCTTACAATTTAAAAATGTACACAATTTAAACTGAAAGTTCATTAACTGTTCATATTGCCATGAGCCTCTTTCAACTGTTGAAGTACAACCTGGGAGGTGGGAGTCCTGGTGGGTGCGCTTACCTTCCCCCACCTGGGTCCCTGGGTGCAGATGGAATGAAACAGTGCATACACACACCAGTGCCATTACTAAGACTCAGCTTTGCCTGTGGCAAGCTTCAGCCCTCTGAGTTGATGTAATACTGTCAACACAACTTTGACAACTTACTTACATGCTAAGTTGAGACGGGCACAACCCCATCTCCAATTAAGAATGTTGAGGTTGAAGTCTGAAGGAACCGTGGCTGCTCATTCTTACTTGGAAGTGACTTCTAGAAACCCAACTTAAGGAGCATGACACCTCAATTTTCAGGTGATGGGCCAAATAGAGGAAAGAAGAAGTATGTAGTTATTTTTATTTTTATTTATTTATTTCCAAGCAGAGAGAGAGAGAGAGAGAGAGAATGGACATGCCAGGGCCTCCAGGCACTGCAAACAAACTCCAGACACACGTGCCATCTTGGGCATCTGGCTTACATGGGTCCTGGGGACTCAAACCTGGGTCCTTTGGCTTCACAGGCAAGCGCCTGAACCTCTGAAGCATCTCTCTCCAGCCCTACTTTTTTTTTTCTTACTCTGAATTTGAATTACTATGTTTTGTCTTTTTATTTTAAACTGATGATACCTTATAATATTTCTGTTTTGTTTTCTTTTGTGGGGCAGGGTCTTACTCTAGCCCAGGCTGACCCAGAACTCATTCTGTAGCCCAAGCTGACCTAAAACTCACAGTGATGCTCTTAGTGCTGATATGCGCCACATGCCTGGCTTTGTCTTTGAGTAATTTGAGTCATATCTTTGTTTGCCTTTCTTTGAATAGATGCTACTTGGATTCATTGAGTTTCTTGGATATGCCCAATAAAATTTTCATCAAATTTGGATGTTTTAGCCATTATTTCTTCAAATAGTCTTTCTATGCCTTTTTCTCTCCTCTCAGACTCATACATATATGAGTCATTTATATAATGTTTATAGATAGATAGATTTGCTTGATGATGTTCCAATAAGTCTCTTAGAGTCTGTTCATTTTTCTTCTTTTTTTTTGTTTGTGTACTAGACAATCTCAATTGGCCTATATTCAAGTTCACTGATGGTTTTTCTTTTCTTTTTCTTTCTTTTTTTTTTTTTTTTTTGTGTGTGTAGTGTGGTGGGTGCACAACACGTATGTGCCCATGCAGTATCTCATGCCCTCACCTGTGACAGAGTGCACTGGCCTGAGGTGGCCAAAGTGGAACAGCATGTGCCCTGCTCCATCACTCTTCTGCCTGTTCTTATTTGAATTGGACTCTTACTGATCCTGGAGTTGGCATCTTTTTTTTTTTTTTTAATGAGCTCCAGAGATTCTTGGGTCTTTGCTTCCCTATGGGATTGGGGTTATAGACATGCCTGGCCAATGTGGGTCTTGGGGATCAAACTCAACCAGTCTGTCAGGCCTCCTTAGGCCCTTACACAGGAAGTGCACTAAACTCTAAACTGCTGAACCATCTTCCCAGCCCCTCTTTTTGGTATTTTGAGGTAGGGTTTCACTGTAGCTCAGGCTAACTTGGAACTCACTATGTGTAGCCCAGGCTGACCTTGAACTCACAGTGTTCCTCTTACCTCAGCTTCCTTGGTGCTAGGATTATAGGTGTGTGCCACTGTACTCAGCTGTGATAGCTTTTCTTTCACCTATCATTTCCATTTCAGTCATTGTCCTTTTGAGTTCTAGAATTTTCATTTTAAAAAATAATTTGGAGCCAGGCAGTGGTGGCGCATGCGTTTAATCCCAACACTTGGGAGGCAGAGGTAGGAAGATCACCGAGAGTTCAAGACCACCCTGAGACTACATAGTGAATTCCAGGTCAGCCTGGGCTAGAGCAAGACCTGACCTTGAAAATAATAATAATAATTTGGGGCTGAAGAGATTGCTCAGTAGTTAAGGTGCTTGCCTGCAAAGCCTAATGACCCAGATTCGATTCCCCAGTACCCACATAATTCTGGATGTACAAAGTGGAGCATGCTTCTGGAGTTTGTTTGCAGTGGCTGGAGGCCCTGGCATGCCCATTCTTTCTCCCTGTCTCTGTTTTCAAATAAATATTTTTAAAAAATAATAATTTGTATATTTTTCTTGATATTTTCTTTGGGTGAAACATTTTTCTCATATTTTTCTTCACTTCTTTAGACATGGTCTCTTTTAGTTCTGTGAACAAAAGTAAAGGTAACTGCTTTAAATGCTTTGTCTGGAAAGCCTAACATGAGCTTCCTCAGGGACAGTCCTATTGACTGTTTAAATTTTTAAAATTTTTGTTTATTTGAGAGAGAAAGAAAGTATGGCACATCAAGGCCTCCTGCCACTGTAAATGAATTCCATATTCATGTGCCACTTTGTACATCTCACTGTACATGGGCTCTGGCGAGTTGAACCAGGGATATCAAGCTTTACAGGCAAGCTCCTTTAACCACTGAGCAATCTCTCCAGCTCCAACTCTTAAATTTTTGTGTTATAATATTGCTTTGCACATATCACAATTATTTGTCAAGAACTGGACATCTCAGGCTGGAGAGATGGATTAGCGTTAAGGCACCTGCCTGCTAAGCCTAAGAACCTGGTTCCAATCTCCAGATCCCACATTTAGCCAGATGCAAAGTGATGCAAGGCGCAATGCCGCAGTTGCCCACAAGGGGGCGCACACATCTGGATTTCGTTCACAGCATCTGAGAGGCTGCTGGTGCGCCCATTCTCTATCTGTCTCCCTTTCCTTCTCTGTGTGTCTCTCTGTGTCTCTCTCCAAAAAAAAAAAAAAAAGAAAGAAAAGAAAAGAACTGGACATCTTAGGGACTGGAGAAATGGCTCAGTGCTTAAAAGCACATGTTCTGCAAGCCTGCTAACCTGAGTTCTGACTCCCAGCACGCATGTAAATGGTTGCAAAGTGGCCCACTGGGGCTGGAGAGATGGCTTAGCGGTTAAACGCTTGCCTGTAAAGCCCAAGGACCCATGTAAGCCAGATGCACAAGGGGGCACACACGTCTGGAGTTCACTTGCAGTGGCTGGAGGCCCTGGCGTGCCCATTCTCTCCCTCTCTCTCTATCTGCCCCCTTTTCTCTCTGTCTGTCACTCTCAAATGCATAAATAAAAATAAAAATATATAAAAATAAAAAGTGGCCCACTGTCTGTAATAACAGTGGGCCTATGGCAGTGGGAGGCAGAGTCATGAGTGTCCTGAAGCTCATGGGCCAGCTAACATGGCATCCCAGAGCAAACAAGGTGGAAAGAAAGGACCAACATCCCAAGGCTGTCCTCTGATCTCTGCACACTGGCAAACACAATTTTTAAAAAATAACCTGGAGGGACTGAAGAGTAGGCTCAGCGGTAAAGGTGCTTGCCTGCAAAGCCTAACAACTCAGGTTCAATTCCCCAATACCCACATAAAGCCAGATGCACAAGAGGAGCATGCATCTGGAATTCGTTTGCAGTGGCTAGAGGCCCTGGTGTGCCCATTCTCTCTCTCCTTGCAAGTAAATGAAGAAATAAATAAAATATTTTTAAAAAAATAATCTGGAGAGCAACAGAGAAAGACATCCAACAGTAACCTCTGGCTTCACACCTGCATGTGCTCACACACACATGCATACCACACACATATTTAAAAAAGAACGGGGCATTTTAATATTTATTTGAGAGAGAGACAGATACACATAGAGAGAATGGGTGCAGTAGGGCCTCTAGCCACTGCAAACCAACTCCAGATGCATGTGCCATCTTGTGTATCTGGCTTACATGGGAGCTGGGGAATTGAATTTGGGTCCTTAGACTTCACAGGTAAATACCTTAACTGCTAAGCCATCTCTCCAGCCCAAGAACTAGGTATTTTAATAGTATAATGTCACACCTCTGGAAATAAGATCCTCCTAATGTTTTTTTTCTTTTCTTATTATTGCTACTATTTTTTTAAATAACTTTCCTAGACTAATTCTCTAGTCTGTATTTCCCATTGAGTGTGGTTACTGAGGTTTCTACTGTTAACAATCAGCTCAGGATTAGCAGGCATTTCCTTAAATGTCTTGAACCACTGAGTCTTCAACCCTTTGCTGACTTTGTATATGTGTTGGAGCATGCCTTCATTGATCTAATAATTAGCAATTCTGCCTTGAACTTCACCTCCTGCTTGGGAAGAAAGCCAGAGATTACGACCTTCCCAGACCTTTCCTGGGCACAGCACTTCCTACATACATGCCTGGCTTTCTAGATCTTCAGAAATACCAGAGCCTTTCAGAATCTCTGCTAAACATCTTATTCCTCTACTCTTTCCTTTAAAAGTTTTTCACCAGATTCACTTGCCCCTACTAATATTGCTGTCTCAAGCAGTTGCACATTTATTTATTTATTTATTTATTTATTTATTTATTTATTTATGGTTTTTCGAGGTAGGGTCTCACTCTAGCCCAGGCTGACCTGGAATTCACTATGTAGTCTCAGGGTGGCCTCGAACTCATGGAGATCCTCCTACCTCTGCCTCCCGAGTGCTGGGATTAAAGGCGTGCGCTACCACGCCCAGCTCAGTTGCACTTTTAAACCATCACCATTGTTTTTTTAAAATTATTAAATTACTATATTTATTGAGGGAAGTACAGAGCCAAGGAAAGGAACCCACATGGCTAGAGAGCCCACATGGAGGGCCTGGAAAAGCAGTGGAAAGAAGAGAGAAGAGAAAGTTCAAGGAGCTCCTGCCATGTGGGGAGCTGGAGGGGATAAAGGAACTCATGTGGAGAGTAAGACTATGGGCTCTCCCAGCTGAGCCCGGGGCCAGGCGGAGCCAGCCCAGACCCAGCAGAGGAAAAAACTGACCCACAGCTGGAAGTTCCCAAGTGGTCAGAGAGCCTGCCCTTCCCTTGTAAAGGTATTTATAACAGTTTAATGGTGGGCTGTGAACCAGAGGGATGGCTTAGGTGAACCAGAGGGACAGCTGGTTGGTTAGGACTAGGGGCTGTCTCAGGAAGAGGTTAGTCCTCCCACCAACTTCCAGGGGCTGAACATGACCAACCACAATGTTCGAATTCTATGAAAGACCTCCCACCCAGGAGGGGTCCTGGTTGTGGATAAACAGGTTTAGGGAACTAGGCAAAAAATAAGAAGTCAGAGCTTTGATTTCTAGCAAGTGCAGACCTTCCTGCCTTTTTACTTTCAGGGGTCTAGTCACCCTAACTAGACCCCCTCCTCATTGCCCCCTCTCATGATAAAACATTCTAACTGCTGTCAGAAGACGGGGGAGGGGGGGGCAATGACTTCAGATCTTGAATTACTTCCGGATGAACAGAGCTTGACCTGTTAGCTGTTACAATTGGCTGAGGACACTGTCTTCCTGACTCTGGTATGATGAATTTATGTCTCTTGGCTGATGGGTGTGGGCCAAATTTCCCATGGGTATGTGTGCCCCTTGTGTTACAAATTTTAAGGAAGCAGCATCAGTGGCAGGAGAATCTGGCTTACCTCTATAAATCTAAGCAAAGAGACACCATCAAACAACCAGCACCACCCACATTAGCAAGTACAAACAGCCAGAACTCTAAATTGATTTTACATCTTAGGCCTAGACTCTAGATGTGCCCTAAATGTATTTTAGGGTCTGGCTCTGAGATCTGTCCTTAGTGATATACCTCCTTTTAATAAGACATGTCAAAGAGAAATTGGGCTAATACAAATCAATAACTATCAGGTAAACATAATCAATGAGGACAATTTTGGATCTTTGAGTTAAAGGCAAACAGTGGCTGATTAATCAGGGCCAGGCAGAGGCAGAAGCCATGAGTTAATAGTTTAGTGCTATAAGCCAGCATCAGGCAGGGCAGTCTGTTTGTCTGAATCTTGGTTAATATTCTCTTGCTAGGTGTTTAAGACCATGTTAGCAGCAAAAATTAACTATGTGTTATATTTTAGAGGTCATTCATGGCTCTGTAGGAGAGACTTTAGGGACCTGTGAGGAATTCTATGACTCTCAGCATTGTCATCTGCTAGGATAGTTCAGGCCATGCTGACCAAGTAGCCCTCTCTCTTTTGGGAATCCTGGAGGACTGATTTTCCTCTGAAAAACTCTCCTGTTGCAGATACATTGATTTGGAGTTCATCTCCAGGTCTCTATGTCTTCCCTGATCAAGAAGATAGGCAACTTACCAGAGGCTAGAAGTTAGCAAGTGTCCCATTATCTCCTGTGGACTTCTGACCTGGGAGTAGGAACCAAAATATTGGTTATCCTTTTAATTCCAATGTTTCCAATTGACCTTGGTTTCTGCATATGGTTATTAATCACTCAGAGAGACTATACATATCTGACTAGCAAAACAGATTTAGTTAAAAAGCTGCAGAACATATCGGGTTAGCAAAGCGGATCTGGTCAGAGAATGACACAATAGTTTAAAATCATTCTGATTAATATTTAAGTTTAGTTGTCAGGTGACAGTGTGAGCTATATCTGGAACATAGAAAACATACACATTTTATCTCTTAAGTATCTTTCAGTTATAAGTATAGGCAAAACATGTTAGCAACCCTAGAAAAAATATTTTATCCACAATTTAAATCAATTAATTTGATCTAGAAACTATATGTTAGGAAAAGACAAAACAGTATAAAAACTTGGCATCTGCATTTGGAAACAATTTTGGCCAGTCTGTATACCTATATAGGTACCAATTACCCCACAAACTGGAAGCAGAATATCAGCATTTAAAATAATTTTTCTAGAACAGGGAACATGTCTTATGTATCAATATACCTATAAGCAATGAACTTAAGATATAAGAAATGAGACAATTATTTAAGTAAAACCTTGACTGAGACTGATTATATATAGCTTAAGAATAAAGCCAAATCTGGTCATTGTTGAACTAAATTAGTGTGGTTTTAGCATATATTGGAGACATTATAGACATAAAGTGATTTCTTCTTCAACTACCTTAAATCATTGAACCATTTTTAACATAAGGCAATATTTATGACTGGTAGAATATATGAAGCCTAGACAAATTATATTAACATTGTTTGTATATTGTAGGCTTTCTAGGACAGGAGTTTCTTCAGTTTCCCTAAGAACAAAGTCACAATGAATGACTAAACCACCTTTTATAAGACTTAAACAAGCCAGGCATGGTGGCGCATGCCTTTAATCCCAGCACTCAGGAGGCAGAGGTAGGAGGATCGCCATGAGTTTGAGGCCACCCTGAGAATACATAGTGAACTGCAGGTTAGCCTGGGCTAGAGTGAGACCCTGCCTCAAAAAAAGAAAAAGACTTAGACAATAATCTCAGTGATAATCACCCAGTAAGATAACTTGAACAAGATATGAACCATCTTAAGGTTACAGTGTTTTGTTTTCTTTTTTTGTTTTTTGATTTTTAAAGATAGAATAACCTTATTAAATACTAAAAGATTGACAAATAAAGGAACATAGAAAACTTGGTTGAGAACTTTAAAGCCAGTCTTTTACAACCTTATAACTGTTATGATCAGATTAACATCAGTGAGTTAAAGTTTTAAATTTACAACGTAAATATCATAACATCCTGCAACCAGCTAGGGCCATCCTTTGTTAGTCTCTTATAAACTGTAGGCTCATAGTCTTCTTAATCTCAAGTAGTCTGTAATCTGATTAAGCACTTGAAGATTTAATCATTCTGCAGCCTTAGGGCTGTGAGCCACATGCATCCTTGTACACACATTCATAGCAAGTGCACTTTTCATACAGACACCAAATGGCCATTTCCCCCTCACACATTCATTCATTCATTCATTCATTCATTCATTCAGAGTTTAAACAATTTTCTTACCTAATGCCATTCATAATCCTAATCGAGCTTGTTACAGAAACCGAGCAACATGGTTTTATGTAAGTAGTTACTGAGACTGAATACCATTGGTCAACCTGACAAAGAGGACCATCATCTCGCAGCAGTATCAAGGCTCGGGGATACCTCCTTTTGCGGGGATCAGTCCCTGCTGGCTCCTCTAGACCTGATTAGTCACAATCCCAATTTCCAGTTTCCCCAGGGAATTCTTACCTGGTCCAGATGTCTGCCTCAGCTGCGTCTCCGTCCACTCAGGAACTCTGGTCCGGGGCTTCACAGTCTCCTTGGGCCACCTGGAAGGGGACCCTGCAATCATGTCAGGGCCTCGCACTTCCCAGTTTCAGGGACCTTTGATAGGCTGGGAGGCCCAGGAGCAGCATCCCTTCCTGACCATTCTTTTTTGCTTTTTTTTTTTTTGGTTTTTCGAGGTAGGGTCTCACTCTGGTCCAGGCTGACCTGGAATTAACTATGTAGTCTCAGGGTGGCCTCGAACTCTCGGCTATCCTCCTACCTCTGCCTCCCGAGTGCTGGGATTAAAGGCGTGCGCCACCACGCCCGGCTTCTTCCTGACCATTCTGGAAAGATCACTCCAACACCAGAATGAGTGAAAGTAGAGGAGTTTATTACCTGGGGGCTAGAAAGCTTGAGGTGGCCCTCCAAAGAAGCTTTGTCCCTGAGCTGAGATTTTATTTCCATTTTATAGTTTTCATAGCCAAAAGGAGGGGTGTTGCAGTCAGGTTCGCATTGCTGGCAGAAATCACCCGACCAACAGCAACTTGTGGGAAAAAAAAAGGTTTATTTTGCTTATGGACTCAAGGAGAAGCTCCATGATGACAGGGGGAAAAGATGGCATGAGCAGAGGGTGGACAACAGGAATAGGGAGTGTGGTAAAACACTAGCAAGAGGGAACTGGCTGTAACATCCTTAAGCCCGCCCCCAACAATACACTGCCTCCTCTAGGTGTTAATTCCCAAATCTCCATCAACTGGGAACCTAGCATTCAGAACGCCTAAGTTTATGGGGGACACCTGAGTCAAACCACCACAAGGGGTAAATGAACAAACACGAGGTGACAATTTGCATATAAATCATTTCTGTAGTCAGGCCACGATGAACTCCATTTTACTTTGTTTTAGCCTAAACTGTCTTTCCTTCTTAGCATTCCTTTGGGCCCTTTCTGGACAGTTCCTTCTTTGAGTTTTTTCCATCTGCTGACAAAGATAAGTTTTAGCTCCTCAGCAATTAACTCTTAGAATAACTCGGTGAATCAGTTCAACTTTTAGCTTCTTTTCTACCATAACTGTACACCGATTTTTTTTGTTTCTGGGTCTCTGTATCCTCCCTGATCAGAAAGACAGGTGACTTACCAAGGGCCCAGCGCAGAAGTATCCCATCATCTCCAGTGGCCTCATGACCTGGGAACAGGGGCCAAAATATTGGCCTTTTTAGTTCCAGTAAGTCATACTGGCTTTGGCTTCTACATACGTTATGAGAACACTTAGAAAGGAAGTTACACCAACCTTGAAGGGTGTACATATGTAGCACATTGGGTTAGTAAAAACCTATCCAGTATCATCCAGAATGACACAAATGTTTTAAGTTACTTTGACCTCTAAGTTTAGTTATCCTGTGATGGCATAGGCCATATCTGAAGCATAGAAAATAAGCACATTGTATCCTTTGAATATCTAGTAGCTATAAATGTAGGCAGAACCTATTACCAGTCTTGAAAACAACACAAATCTAAACCAATTAATTTAACCTAGAACTTGTCAGTAAAAAGACAAATAAGACAGTATAAAATCTTGGTACCTGTGTTTGAAAACATCTTTGATTAGTCCAGATACCTGTGTGGGTACCAATTACCCAGAGAATTTTGGAACCAGAACCACAGGGCTTGAAATGATTTCTCTCAGATTAGGGCATTGTTTGAGCATGAGGCTGTACCCTAAAGCAGGGAATATGTCTGAAGAGTTAATTTTGTTATAAGCACTGGATTTAAGATGCAAGAAATGAGACAGTTACTTTACATGTAATAGAGCAGAATCTGGTCATTGTTGAACCAAAATAGCTAGGCTCTAATACAACCCTTGACAAATCTGTTTTGAAAGGGAAAACACCATTTAACAACCAATGTTTTTAGCTTAGTCTTGATATCAATTGATTGTATGTTTTTGTTTTTGGTTTTTTTGGGGGGAGGGGTTGGTTTTTCAAGGTAGGGTCTCACTGTAGCCCAGGCTGACCTGGAATTCACTGTGTAGTCTCAGGGTGGCCTCAAACTCTCAGCAATCCTCCTACCTCTGCCTCCCAAGTGCTGGGATTAAAAGCATGCACCACCACACCCAGCCCCTGCAATTGATTTTATGTATCATAGAAATTTTTATTAACATAATTTTATTAACATAATTTATATCTTACCCAGACTTAAACTGATAAAGCTTAGACAAGCTATTTCAATATATTTTACCTAACAAGAGCATAAAGGTTATAGTGACTGAAATTAAATCACTTAAACCTAAGTAATTAAACCTAGTGATGACCATTTGATGGAACTAGCATAAATAAAGCAAGAGCTATCTTTAAAGTCACAATGTCTTTATGCATGAATACCTCATCTTTGAAAATTGAACACTTACATATGAAACTTTATCTTAAGACTCAGTGTCTCCCATAGTTAAAACCTGGACAAATAGAGGAACCTAATTTACTCTACTGAGCCTTAAAGCCAGTTTTTATATCCCTTAAACTAACTGATGCTGTGAACTGCAGGACTGTTTCTCTACTGGTTAAAACCTTGTCATCAAGTAAGCATATTTTAGATTTTATCCAATTAAATGTTTCAATGGAGGGGCCCTTCCCTGAGCAATCTTCATTACCGTTATAAGCTCCTGGTGACATCTATCCTTACTTTTTCCTTATCTCCCTTTCTGGTCTCTTTTTTCTTTTTTCTCAGCTTCCTGATTATAATAAACAGAAATTGCCACCTGGAGAAACTGTTTTAAGCTCTTACCTGGTTTGGCTACCAATTTATTACTTTTTTAATTATTTATTTATTTATTTATTTGGTTTTTTGAGGTAGGGTCTCACTCTAGCCCAGGCTAACCTGGAATTCACTCTGTAGTCTCAGGGTGGCCTCAAACTCTCGACAATCCTCCTACCTCTGCCTCCTGAGTGCTGGGATTAAAGGCATGCACCACCACGCCTGGTTTACAGCTACCAGTTTTTGTTATTTATTATGAATATCAGGTGTTGATTGAGTTAAAAATTTATCCTTAAGAAGAATTTCCCATGGGACTGGAGAGATGGCTTAGCTATTAAGGAGCTTGCCAGCAAAGCCAAAGGACCTAGGTTTGATTCCCCAGTACCCACGAAAATCCAGATGCACCTGGTGCACAATGCTTCTAGAGTTTGTTTGCACTGGCTAGAGCCCTGGTGTGCCAGTTCTATCTATCTCTCCCTCTCTTTCTCTCTCTTTCTCACTCTCTCTCTCAAATAAATAATATGGTGGTGCAAGCCTTTTTTAAAAAAAGAATTTCAAGCTGGGCATGGTGGCACACGCCTTTAATCCCAGCACTCGGGAGGCAGAGGTAGGAGGATCGCTGAGAGCTCGAGGCCACCCTGAGACTACATAGTCAATTCCAGGTCAGCCTGGACCAGAGTGAGACCCTACCTCAAAAAAAAAAAAAAAAAAAAAAAAAAAAAACCAAAAAAAAAAAAAAAAAAAGAATTTCACCAGACATGGTGGCACACACCTTTAATCCCAGCACTCAGGAGGCAGAGGTAGGAGGATTGCCATGAGTTCGAGGACACTCTGAGACTGCATAGTGAATTCCAGGTCAGCCTGGGCTAGAGTGAAACTCTACCTTGAAAAAAAAAAAAAAAAAAAAAAAAAAAAAAAAAATTCCTCTTCCATTGTATCTGGGGGTCTGGAGAAAAGTAATGGGCAATTCCTGTTCTCCCTATATTATTTAAATGAGCCCAGTTTTTCAGGAGACAGACTAGCAGAGACTTGGGGTATCTTGGAAACCGATTGTCCCATCTGAACAAAGTGGAGGAAAGTAAAAGAATCTAGAGTCAGGTTATGCCTCATCCTGTCTCCAGTCTTCTTGGAGAGTAGCATCCATCCAACCCGATTTGGGAGAAGAAATTAGGAGGGTCTTTTGGTTTTTTTTTTGTTGTTGTTGTTTTCCAAGGTAGGGTCTTGCTCTAGCCCAATCTCACTTGGAATTTACTATATAGTCTCAGGGTGGCCTCAAACTCATGGTGATCTTCCTACTTCAGCCTCCTGAGTGTTGAGATCAAAGGTGTGCATCGCCACACCTGGCTGAAATTAGGGTTTTTAAAAAATCTCTTTCCTACAGGAGTCCTAACCCAAATTTTCCTGTTTTCTCCCCAATCAAAAGGGGACACATAGTGCAGTCTATGTGCCTCCTGGAGCAAGAAAGGTCAAGATAGAAAATCCGTGTTCATCCTCAAGGCCAGCTCCCAAGCCTGAGTACCTCCAGCACTCCCCCAGCTCTGCACGTGTCTTAAGTAGTGCCATTGACAAGATAGGCCCAAGTGTGAAGACTCCTGCCCTTAGTCCTGTCTTGGTAACTCAGATGCCCTACTATAGGGGTGTGGTTCTTGGGACCTCTTTCCCTTCTCCCCTCTGTGGGAGCCTGGGAGATGAGCCCTCCCTCCTCCTCCTCCCCCTCCCGTTCTGTGAGTGTTTGGGACTAAAGGGTTGTTGTTACTGTTTTGAAGGTAATCTCTGGTTTTATTATCTTGATTATAGAGATCCTACCCTTTGTTGATATTATAAAGAGAGAAGTAGATGAGAGAGATCATTTATTTGATGCCATTTTATCATATCTGTTTCTACCCTGATATATATTTTAGGTAAGTCTGATGTTTGTCTTACATAAGGAGTTTGTAAACTGATCAAATACCTTGACTCAGTTTACCTATTTGGCCTTTTTGGTGAGAAATTTCATCTGACAAAGGTGACTTTAGGTGTTCAAAAGAGAGGAACTATAAAAAAGAACCAAAGTTATATGTTGTTTGTTACTCCCTTTTCCTTCTCAGAGACAATTGGCCATTTTGTCTCTGGACAGGATCTGAGTGACACACCGCTTAAACTTGCATGGGGTCTGAGATAAAGGAGGCACCATCCTTTTCCAGAGTCTAGTTTGCCATGACTGTAAATAGCATAAAACAGTAAGCAAGAGCAAAAGGAAATGACAGAGCAGAGAGCTAAGCATCCTGACATTCCTTGTCTTATTTTGAAGTTGTTTATTTGTTTTTAACTAGGAAATTTCTTTTACCCATTTGTAATACAGAAGGTGTTAGGATCCTGTCTGTGTCTAATCTGGTTAGACCTCCAAAGAATGTGAATTACATCTGTGTTTATGACTTTGCATCCCACCTAGCATAGGACATCACCTGTGTCTAATGTAAGCTGAATTTATATTAAGTCTGTATCCCTGTATAAAACTTTAGAGCCTCTTTAACAGTTGGTAAACAGTTGAAATAATCTTTAATTTTAGGCATGGTGTTTATCTATGTTTATCCTGAAAATTACCTTTTTGTTCCTTATAAAAGGAAATTAATTTTAGCCAAAATTTGGTCTTTTTAGATCGCCTATATCCTTTCTACATATGCACACCTTCATCCACATATTTTAACATTCTGATCTAAGTCCCACTAAAAAAAAAAGAAAGCATTTTTAGCAAGCATTCTATGTCTAACATTGAAAAATTCCTTCCCAGTTCCTTCAGTCATCTGATCTCAACTCACAATTAACAATCTTTCTTGTAAGACTTAAAAGACACTACACCAAACTGTTTAATCTTATTACCCCATTGACAAAGAAGCAAGTAGTCTAGCTTCAAAGAGTTAATAATTAAATTATTGGAAATTTGTAGAGAAACAGTCTTATCAGAAACTTAGAATCTCCTTATTATTTATGCCATCAAAAACCTCTACCTGACAACCAGACTTGTCTTATAATACACACACACACACACACACACACACACACATATATCTACAAATTTTATATAACCTGTAGATTTAAGACACCTCCTGTTAATAAACTCCATGAAATATATTTTTTAAAGTTATAAGTCTATGAATGCAGGCAAAACATGACAACTGTTTTGGGGATAATCTTTATCAATACCTCTAACACACTTGAAAATGATTTTATTAAGAGTAACTAAGGGCCAGGCATGGTGGCGCACGCCTTTAATCCCAGCATTCGGGAGGCAAAGGTAGGAGGATCGCCATGAGTTCGAGGCCACCCTGAGATTACATAGTGAATTCCAGGTCAGCCTGGGCTAGAGTGAGACCCTACCTTGAAAAACAGAAAAATGAAAAACAAACAAAGAGACAAACAAAAAAAAAACCAGTAACTAAGGGAGCCGGATGTGGTGGCGCACGCCTTTAATCCCAGCACTCAGGAGGCAGAGGTAGGAGGATCGCCAAGAGTTCAAGGCCACCCTGAGACTACATAGTGAATTCCAGGTCAGCCTGAGCTACAGTGAGACTCTACCTCAAAAACCAAAAAAAAAAAAAAAGGGGGGGTGGTGGTGCTGGAGAGTTGGCTTAGTGGTTAAGGCATTTCCCTGCAAAGCCAAAGGATCCTGGTTCGATTCTCCAGGACCCATGTAAGCCAGATGCACAAGGGGGCACATGCATCTGGAGTTTGTTTGTAGTGGCTAGAGGCTCTGGTATGCCCATTCTCTCTCTGTCTCTCGTAAGTGAATAAATAAAAAATATTTTTAAAAAAAGATTAAGGCAAATTTTTGTTTTTGTCTTTTTAAGTGACAGGATATTACAATCTTATAAAATACCTGGCAAAGCCAGGCATGGTGGCTCATGCCTTTAATCCCAGCACTTGGGAGGCAGAGGTAGGAGGATTGCCATGAGTTCAAGGCCCTGAAATGACATAGTGAATTCCAGGTCAGCCTGGGCTAGAGTGAAACCCTACCTCGAAAAACCAAAACAAAATAATAATAATAATAAAATAAAAATAAAATACCTGGCAAATTATGAGCCACTACCTCGGAGAGAATTTTGTTGTTTTCAATAATCCTCTATGTAGGTTTAAGTTGACCTAGAACATAAACTCAGTAATTATATTTATGATATCATGTAACAAAGTATGGCCTGTTTATATAAAACTTTAGCTTATTGTAGGCTTTAGTTAAATTTGACCTTTAAAGACAAAAACCAAAAAACCCTTGAAATAAATCAAATGCCAACAAAAGCTTTAGGAGAGATCTGTTGGACTGTTTGGATTAGGAAAGCTATACTGCAATTTATTACACATAATAAAGAAACCAAAAGATGTCTATAAACATCTTATTTGTTTAAAGCCTAAACAAAAGAGAAAATATCAGGTACAGTTCAAATTAGAATTATATACTTATTTTTACCAAGCAATTTAAAAGTCATGTAGTTTTAAAATGTGGAGTCAGGCTATCCCATTGGAACCTTGAATTGGTGATCTTCCTGTCTCAGCTTCCCAAGTAGCTAGGATAATAGTCCTGTGCCATCAGGCCAAGCTCATTTTACTTTTTATAATGCCTGTATAAATAAATGCTTTACGGTTAGGAGGCATGTGGACCCAGGCTTGTTGAAAAAACCTTTCCAGCTAGGCACCTAGGCTCAGGCCTTGGCTGGGGCAGTTTCCATCTCCCTTCAGGTAGGCGGCCAGAGACCCCTGCTCTCTGGCTGGAGGCTCACTGCACTCTAGAGGTGCAGCCTCAAGTCTCCAGTTGAACTAGGCAGAGGCTGGTGCTGCAAAAGGGGCGGAGCCCAGAGCAAGAGCTGGAGCTCCATCCTCCCACGCCCCATGGGCAACCATGTGTCTTGTGGCACAGTGGCTTATAATGGAAAAAAGGAAGAAAAAGAATCCTTGAAGCCATTCCAGCCAGTCTTTGGTTCCTGAGCCTCCACATGGCCATAAGGTCCCTCCCCACAGCTCAGCAGACAAGTTGCCAAGCTCCAGAGTTCAGCCTTGTTATGCCTAGGGGTCAGAGAAGCTCAACCAAGTGCATCTCCCTTCAAAAGTTGTCACCTTTACAGAAGAGCCCCACCTGTTGCCATCTCAGTTTGGTCTCAGGCTATAGCATGCCTTTCAACAGAGCTAGCCATCCCAGCAGGGTGGAGTGGCCAGAAATGCTGATATGTGGCCTGGCCACTGAGGGCTGTGGCAGAGAGTACCTGGTCCAAAGGGAGGCTTGTCTGCCTGCCTGTCCACTACCAATACCATGCACCATTCATTCCCCTCAGCTTAGTCAAAGATAGTGGATCTGAACCTCCTGCAAGAAGAGAAAACAAGCCAGTTTTCCCACAAATGGAGAGAAGCAGTAGAAATACCCCAAGTCATGCTCACAGCCGGAAAACATGCTTCCCATTTTCTCCTAGAATATAATAATCATAATTTTCCTTCTCAAGATAGTCCCACGAGAGTTGCCATCTGTAATGAGGTGTTAGGGGTCCAGGAAAGTACTTGAAACCCAAACCCTAGGTTTGTTTCTAATTTAATATTATTATTATTATTTATTTACTTGAGAGAGAAAGAGGCAGAGAGGGAGAGAATGGGCATACCAAGGCTTTCAGCTATTGCAAATGAACTCCAGATACATGCTCTCCCTTGTGTACATGCGCGACATTGTGTGCTTACGTCACTGTGCCTCTGGCTACGTGGGACCTGGAGATTCAAACATGAGCTCTTAGCCTTCACAGGCAAGTGCCTTAACTGCTAAGCCATCTCTCCAGCCCTCATTTCTAGTTTTAATCAAAGAATTGAATAAAAAATACTGTCAGGCATGATGGTGCACACCTTTAATCCCAGCACTTGGGGGCCAGAGGTAGGAGGATCACAGTGAGTTTAAGGCCACCCTGAGACTACATAGTGAATTCCAGGTCAACCTGGGCTAGAGTGAAACCCTACCTCAAAAAAACAAAACAAAACAAAACAAAAAAGGGCTGAGAAGAATAAGTATTAAATTATTATATTTATTGAGGGAAGTACAGAGCCAAGGAAAGGGCTAGAGATTCCACGTGGAGGGCCTGGAAATACCATGGAAAGAAAAGAGAAAGTTCAAGGAACTCCTGCCATGTGGGGAGCTGAAGAGGATAAAGGAGCCTATGTGGAGAGTAAGGGCTAGGGGCCCACAGCTGGAAGTTCCCAAGTGGTCAGAGAGCCTCCACTGTTTCTTTTCTTTTTCTTTCTTATTTATTTATTTATTTATTTATTTATTTATTTATTTAAGAGAGAGAGAGATACAGAAATAGGCAGGCAGAGAGAGAGAGAGAATGGGAGCAACAGGGCCTCTAGCCACTGCAAACGAACTCCAGATGCATGCGCCCCTTATGCATCTGGCTTACGTGGGTCCTGGAGAATCAAGCCTCGAACCGGGATCCTTAGGCTTCACAGGCAAGCGTTTAACCACTAAGCCATCTCTCCAGCCCTCCACTGTTTCTTTTTAACAAACATCCTGGTATAGGACTTTTCACACAGAGCACGCCGAGTCAGTCAAATAATAAGGTCTATGGGTAGGACTGTCAGGAAACTGGTAGACACCAGGCTGGGTGTGGTGGCGTATGCCTTTAATCCCAGCACTTGAGAGTCAGAGGTAGGAGGATCACCGTGAGTTCAAGGCCACCCTGAGACTACATAGTAATTCCAGGTCAGCCTGGGCCAGAGTGAGACCCTACCTCGAAAAAAAAAAAAAAAGCTCCAAGCCCACTCTCTATTCCCAGTGTTGCCAGGCTACTAGTGTGTGTTGTTGTTTGTTTCTTTGTTTTTGTTTTTACAACTAATGATTGCAAAGCTACTAGTCTTGAACAGGGCTGGGAAGAGGGAAAGGGAAGAAGGAACTTTAGAACAATACCAACCTTTCTGTTTGTGGTAGTTTGAATAGATGGCCCCAATATATTCAGTGTTTTATTAGTTTGTTGTTTGCATCTGCAGCCACCTGGCTGGAGGCAATGTCACTGGGTAGATCTTAGGGTCCAGCCCTAAGGTGTGGTGGTGGGTTTGAGATTTCAATCTAAAGATATGCAAAGTGTGCCTAGCTGGAGTTTCTGAGGTGTGCTGTGCTGTGTGGCTCTTGACTTGTGGCTTTTCTCTCTGTGTTTGGTCCTGTGAAAGCAGGCCAACTTATTCTACCAGTATGGAACTTCCCCTAGAACTGTAAGCTATAATAAATCCCTTCCTCCATAATTGTGCCTGGTCTGGAAATTCATCTCAGAGAACCTGAAGCTCTCTGCTACAGAAGTTGGTACCAGGAGTGGGGTGAGATGACCCTAACCATATGGATTTTTGTCTTTTGGAACCTTTGTTTTGGAGGAACTGGCATGGGCTTGGTACTTGCAATTGAAAACACCTTCTGGAGTGGTAAGCCAAGTAAGTATTATGGGTTATTCTGATGAGAGTTTGAGAATGCTAAGTGCAAACAGTATTGAACTTCAAGGTTTGGCTTATAAGCTTGCTAAGGGGAAGGAAAGAGTGCAGTGGACTTTGTTGGAACTGGGCTACTGACATAAGGCCTGGCTGTGTTCTGCTGCCCAAGCTTAGAGAGTTTGATTAAGGTTAAATTTGTAATGGACTGATGTGCTTGGCTAAAGATACTGGAC
The DNA here is from genome assembly GCA_036365145.1 of Orientallactaga sibirica. Taxonomy (NCBI): domain Eukaryota; kingdom Metazoa; phylum Chordata; class Mammalia; order Rodentia; family Dipodidae; genus Orientallactaga; species Orientallactaga sibirica. The sequence continues at coordinate 39,560,780 of JAEOAD010000011.1, read as the reverse complement.
TGAGAGATTTAAGATTTTAAGCTGGAAAACCTCAAGCAAGTTAAAATTAGAGGCATTGAGACTGGTTTTAAGTTATTGAAGCTGCTATTGTCAACATATTAGCAATCTTAAGGAAGATGGCCCAACTGCTTTACATTAAAACAATGGAGAAGATGCCTGAAAAAAGACTGTTAGAAATGCAAACTCTTTTGAAAAGAGTTGACTGGAGAAGGAACCTGCTTTTCAAGGTTATGATTTATTTCATCCCTGAATTAAGAATATGGCTGTGTCCTGCACACCTGGTATTAGTTTTGGAGGCATGAAAAATGTGTGGAGCGGTCATGAATCGCACACCATTCTAGGAGCCGCTGCTGAGATGTGGTATGAGGTAGGGCGTGATGCCCTGATAAGCTGAGAGCCTTTGGAAGATGGACCGTGGTTTGCGTGAAGACCTGAAGATGTTTTGGATATACCAGGACTGTGCAAGGGCTACCATGGAGTGCACTGTTGGCCTGGGATGGAAGTTTTCCCTGGCTACTCTGCCCAGATGGAGGAGTGGAATTGGAAAACCTGGAGACTGTCAGTCTCTGGTTGTATTGAACTTGAACTGCAGAAGTTTGATGATTGCTGATGGTGGTTGAGTTTGCATTGTTCTAGTTTCTCCTTGCTGTGCCTTATACCAGTTAAAAATGTTTACTCTGTGCCTTTATATGTTGAAAGTATTTAACTTGTTTGATTTTATAGGACTCACTATCTTAAGTTGGTCAAGACCATGAGGACCTTTGAAATTGGACTGAATACAATTTACAATGTGTGATGGTTATGAATCTATTGGGGGCCAGGGGCAGAATGTGGTAGTTTGAATAGATGGCCCCTAATATATTCAGTGTTTTATTAGTTTGTTGTTTGCATCTGCAGCCACCTGGCTGGAGGCAATGTCACTGGGTGGATCTTAGGGTCCAGCCCTAAGTTGTGGTGGTGGGTTTGAGATTTCAATCTAAAGATATGCAAAGTATGCCTAGATGGAGTTTCTGAGGTGTGCTGTGCTGTGTGGCTTTTGGATTGTGTCTTTTCTCTCTGTGTTTGGTCCTGTGAAAGCAGGCCAGCTTTTTCTACCAGTATGGAACTTCCCCTAGATCTGTAAGCTATAATAATCCCTTCCTCAATAATTGTGCCTGGTCTGGAAGTTCATCTCAGAGAACCTGAAGCTGTCTTACACTGTTCTTAGAAAATTCAGAGATTTTTCTTGAGCATATGTTACAGAATTTGTCAATTTTTAGAGTGCTAAAAAAGTTTCTTGGACATAGTGGTACACACCTGTCCTTGGGAGGTAGAAGCAGGAGGATCAGTAGTTTAAGGTCATCTTTGGCTACATAGAAAATTTAGGGCCAGCCTGGGCCACATGAGACCCTATCTCAAGAAAGAATAGAATTCTGAAAAGGTTGCTTCTGACCATGGTTGCTGTTGAGTTATGAAGGAGTGGGTCTTTGGGATCATTAGTTTTTCATTCTCAAAGTCCTGCAGGCAGGACTTCTACTTTTAACCTAAGTGCAAGATTTTACATTTCCTATTTAAAGTGAATGGAGACTTCTGTGTTCATGGATTTCTGATTCTTTTTGTTTGTTTGTTTCATTTTGTTTTTTGGTTTTTGTTTTTGTTTTTCGAGATAGGGTCTCGCTTTAGCTCAGGCTGACCTGGAATTCACTATGTAGTCTCAGGGTGGCCTTGAACTCACGGCAACCCTTCTACCTCTGCCTCCCAAGTGCTGGGATTAAAGGCGTGTGCCACCACACCTGGCTGGATTTCTCATTCTTCAGTTCCATCATGAATCAGCACCTGTTCTGTCGGGAAGGCACTATGATCAGTGTTTGGAGAGATTTAAACAATTCTGCCTTCAGAGAGTTTATAGAGCAGTTGAGACAAAATATAATTACATAAACAACTTTTCAGTGAACTTGAAGATAATTCAGTTGAGACTGTGCATATACATATAAACCGGTAAAAGGGAATGGAGAACAAGGTAAGAGTGTATAGCTACATTATCCAGCAGCACTTTCTGCAATGGTGGAGGTGTTCTGCATTGACTAATATGATAGCCAATAGCCATGTGTAGTGGATGGATACTTGAAATGTCACTACTGTGAACTTTTTTGTTTTTTGTTTTTTATTTTATTTTATTTTTTTTTTTGAGGTAGGGTCTCATTCTAGCTCAGGCTGACATATAATTCCCTATGTAGTCTCAGAGTGGCCTCAAATTCATGGCAATCATCCTACCTCTGTCTTCCCAGTACTGGGACTAAAGGCAGGTGCCACCATGCCTGGCTCTTTAAAAAGAAATTATTTATTTATTTATTTATTTATTTGAGAAAAAGAGAGAGAGAGAATGGGTATGCCAGGGCCTCTAGCCACTGGAAATGAACTCCAGATGCATGCACCACCTTGTCTGGTGGGTTTATGTGGGTACTAGGGAATCAAACTTGGGTCCTTAGGCTTTGCAGGCAAGTGCCTTAACTGCTAAGCCCTCTCTCCAGCCCTCCTCCTCCTCCTCCTCCTCCTCCTCCTCCTCCTCCTCCTTCTTCTTCTTCTTCTTCTTCTTCTTCTTCTCTTCTTCCTCTTCCTCTTCCTCTTCTTCTTCCTCTTCTTCTTCTTCTTCTTTTTGAGGTAAGGTCTCACAATAATTCTCCTACCTCTGCCTCATGAGTGTTGGGATTAAAGGTATGCACCACCATGCCTGGCAAGAAGTGAATTTTTTTATAATTTTTGTTTATTTTTAATTTATTTATTTGAGAGCAACAGACAGACAAAGAGGCAGAGAGGGAGAGAATGGGCGCACCAGGGCCTCTAGCCATTGCAAACAAACTCTAGATGCATGTGCCACCTTGTGCATCTGGCTTACATGGGTCCTGGGGAATTGAACCTGCACTATTTGGCTTTGCAGGCCAGCACCTTAACCACTAAGCCATCTCTCCAGCCCCCAAGAAGTGAATTTTTAATTATATTGCATTATAACTAAGTCAGATTTAAATAACCATACATGAATACCATATCAAAAATCACAGCTCTAAACTAGTTTAAATATTTGTTTGATTGGCCTGGATGATCCTGGAATGGGATGGAGGTAGAAGATTCTCTCCTCTTCTAGCTCCTAGGGTGGACAGGAGCTGTCCACTTGGTCACTCTTGGTGTGTGGTTGTGCTTGCTGTGTAGTAAATGTTGTTCAGTGACATTATTGAAAGAAGTCAGATGTCAGTCACCTAGCAGAAGTAAACTATACCTTGTTAGGAGCATACTTAGATCTCAAACCCTAGGTCAAATATAACCTGACAAGTGCAGTTTGATGAGAAAGCATTTTGGAGGCCCCAAGAAAATCACCCATCTTCCTAATACAGCAGTCAATGGTACATTGTTTGTCCCATAGTCACAATGCATCCATCCTCTGCTGTTCCAGCAGGGCTTCTCTGCTCTGCTTCCACATCTTTTAAGCATGGGCTTCTGACCAGGCCTCACTCTAGCAGTTCTCCTTGGGGTCTCACTCAGTCTGCTGGTCACTGCTAAGGAGAGGGGACTTTCCCTCTGCCACCCAAGCAACCTGCACTTCATTTCCCTGCCTGACTCTTTTCACCACTCAGCATTTGAAGGAGGGAGAAGCAGATGGGACTCAAGAGAACCTTCCTCCATCTGCTTTGGGGGTCAGATAGGCCAAGGTGCCTGTCATAAGAAGAAGGGTCTCCAGAGATCCCTGTTACAGCCAGGACTTAGAGGGAAGATTTCAGTCAGCTAAAGGCAAGCTTAGAGCCTGAGGGGTCTCCACACTGAGGTGGGAATAGAGCTATGGGCAACTCCCCCAGTGGAAATTGCAGGAGACCTTGGGACCAGTAATGATGGATAGAGAATGAACTGTCTGTAACTCAAATGTTGAGGTCTAGTTTAAAGTGAAGGGCTATTTGGGGCTGGCGGCTGAAGCCACCCTGAGGTGTCTGGTCATTTTTACTTGAAGGCATGACTCTCTATTCTCAGCTTCAGTCTTCTACTTTATGAATTGGTGCTGACTGACAGCCTACTCAGTAGTGATGTTGAGGAGAGGATGATGTGAAGAAGAGGCTGTGTGAAGTTCAGTGAGCTATATGTATGCAGTGCTCTGTACAGCATCTGTGGTGGTATCATTTCTTACCTGCCCCCTCCCAGCCAATAAGTGCACCTGAGCCTCGACAGCAGCAAGGATGATCAGTCAGAGCCCGAGAAGAACTTCTAGGCTTTCACACAGGTGGAGATGAGCAGAAGGCCTTGTACCTCAGCCTGGGACTTTGAGGAGTCTGGGAGTGGGAATAGGTCTTTTTCTGAACAGGAGGGTTTCCTGGTGTGTTGTAGAAGATGTCTGGCCATGGGGCTGGAGAGATTGTTTAGTGGTTAAGGCACATGCCTGCAAAGCCTAAGGACCCCTGTTTGATTCTCCAGGTCCCACATAAGCCATGATGCACATGGTGGAGCGTGAATCTGGAGTTCGTTTGCAGTGCCTAGAGGCCCTGGCGCATCCATTCTCACTCTTTCTCTTTCTTTCTCCCTCCCTCCTTCTTTCTGTCTCAAATAAATAAATAAAGTGCTTTGTTTAAAAAAATGATGTCTGGCCTTGCCAACATCACCTTCCCACCTTTCACATAATTCATAAATAAAAGGTGTCAAGGTCCTTTTTTGCCTCAAGAGACCAGCTTACCACCCCCAAGGCTGAAGAACATACCTCACCATATCACCCACAAGCTCACCTTCCTCCTCTGTGCGGAAGAGGAGTTTAATAATCACAGAAGATTCTCCAGGCTTGGAGAATACACAAGGGCTGTGTTCATATGCCCGTGTCCATACAGGCACAGATAACTTAATACTCAGGTCACCCACTCCATGTGGAGTGCACAGAGGTATCCCATTAGCTGCCTCTCCCATTTTCTCCCCTCCCCTCAGGCCTGGTCTGTGAAAAGTGGAGTCCCCATCACTCTTCATGGACAGCTGGGGGCCACTAAGGAGTCTCTCTACCCCAACTCTCCTTCTCAGGCCCCATGCCCAGCCTTGAGGTTTGGAGAGCTTGGTAAGTGCCCTATCAACATGTTAATCAAATTACTTAGGAGCTAAAATTGACGACGTTCATTAATTATACAAGATTATGCTAATTGTGCATGCAAATGCATGCAGGGGAACAGAAGGTGTTCAGGCACATGGTGGGCCATTAGCATAGAGGATGGGGTGCTGGTGCATTGGCATGCTAATGTATGCACCCTGGCTATTTATAGACCCCCAGCCCATCTGCACTGCAGCCACTTCCACCCTAGTTGGGGATCCTGGTGAGGAGGTTAGTCCAAGCCTGTCAGATGGCTAAGGGTCCTGGGGACACTCCTATCTTGACTGCCAAGACCACACACCAAGCCTGGGCCACCCCCACAAGGGCCTGAAAATTTTCAGCATGCCTTCCCTTCTCTAGTCTTAGCTCTTTGATGTCTGCTTATCCCTGGAAGCAAACTGACTCTTCCAAGCAACACAGCCATTATGGCACCCTGTGCAGACTACCCATTGCCCACAAGACTCAGATCTCACATGGAATGGTACAAATCCCAGGCTCTAGCCCACAGCTGCCCTATAGTCATCTCAGGCACCATTGGGCTAGTGTGCCATGCATGCTGCCATTCTTTGGCAGCTGATATTTTCTTTGCCTCCTACTTCACTGTGAAGTCCTCCAAGACGCCATGCTCAAGATCATATTTGAGCGGCTGGTGATACTTGTGTGGCAGGTTGTCCTGCCCCATCCACCACTGTGTCTTACTTGTCTTGCTCTTACCTTTAATTTCTCTCTTTTCTATGGGATTGTAAGTTTTTTCAAATCTTGTTCACAAAATGGGCCTGGTGCCCCAGGCCTGTATTCTCAGCTACCTAGGATACTGGAGCAGGTGGTTCACAAGTTCAAGGCCAGCCTGACTTGACCTTAGCTGTATGACCTGGTTTCTTAGCATAGAATTCCTAAGAGCAGAGCATGAGATGAGGACTTTTGTCGAACTGGTCTATTAGAGGAGAGACCTCAGAAGTAAAGGACACCTTGTCGAGCAGGAGTGAGAACTTGGCACAGAAATCCTGTGGGCTGGAGTATCAGTTACTTTCTTCATCGCTGTGACAAAACACAGACAAGAAGCAACTTAAGGGATAAAGGGTTGATTGGGTCAAGTTTGAGAGGATCCAGTCCATCATGGCAGGGAAGGCATGACAGCAGGAGCATGAAGCAACTGGCCGCCTTCAATCAAAGACATACAGGAGCCTGGCATGGTGGTGCACGCCTTCAGTCCCAGCACTCAGGAGGCAGAGGTAGGAGGATCACAGTGAGTTCAAGACCACCCTGAGACTACATAATGAATTCCAGTTTAGCCAGTGAGACCCTACCTCAAAAAAAAAAAAAAAAAAAGAAAAAGAAAAGAAAAGAAAGAAATAAAGAAACTGATGAATGCCAATAATGCTCTGCTCATGTGAATCAACAAACTCATGTGCTCTGAATACTTGATCCCCAGCTGAAGGCAGTTTGGGAGGTAGAGCCTTGCTGGATTAGGTGTGTTGCTGGAGGTGAGTTTAGGGGTGTTGTAGCCAGCTCCCCCTTGATAGAGTTCAGCTCACTTCCTTGCTGCTGGTTCCACCTGCTATGAAAGAGGTGATGTCCAGCCTCTGCTCTGCCATTTTGTCCCTGTCATTATGGTGCTTCCCCTTGAGTTTGTAAACCAAAAGAAACCACTTTTCTCCGTCAGCTCCTTTTGTGTCAGGAGCGTTGTCCCAGCAACCTAAGGTAACTAGAACAGCTCACTCTCCTTTTTATTCAGCCCGGGATCCCAGCCCATGGAATGGTGCTCTCCACATTTAGGGTGGGTCTTCCCACCTTACTTAACCTAATCTAGAAAGTCCCTCACACACATGGCCCAGATATTTGTCCCTAGGTGATTCTAGATCCTATCAAGTTGACAATATAAACCATCACAGGTGGTCTGGAGTGTGAATGGCCTCAAGAATTGGTCTTTCTTGTGACCTCAGTCCATCACTGGCTATGGGCTGCTTCGGGCAGGCGGGGTATAGGCTGTGCTCCGGGGGAAGGTAACTCTCAGCAGCTCTTCACAGCCAGCAGCCATAGCAGCTGAGGGATTATGCTGCAGCAGGCAGGCACCAGACCACTGTGCCATCGGTCAACACTGGTCTTAGAAGAGCAGCTCATTTCACTCTGCTCCTCACCTGCTATGAACCGCAAATTTAGCAGTGCATTCATCAGTTGCCTCATTTTCCTTATCTGTTGAGTGTTTCTTTTGAGTAAAGGCTAGGTGGGGCAGCTTTTCCTGATGCAGTGATGCCACCCCACCACAAGAGGTTATGTGTGTTTGCACTAGATACATAGTCAAACCATCATTTGTTTCCTTGGTAGAATATTCCATTTATGGGCTTGAGAGGTGGCTTAGCGGTTAAGGAACTTGCCTGCAAAACCTAAGGACTCAGGTTCAATTCCCCAGTACCCACATTAGCCAGATGCACAAGGTGGCACATACATCTGGAGTTTGTTTGCAGTGACTAGAGGCCCTGGTGTGCCCATTCTCTCCCTCTCTTTCTCTATCTGCCTCTTCTCTCTCAAATAAGTAAATAAAATACTTTTTAAAAGAATATTCTACTTATGAGGAAGGCTACTTTTAACTTTGTCCTGAGCTATTTTTCCTGAAAGGAATAAAAAGTATTTATAAAGATTATTAGGGGGCTGGAGGAATGCCCTAGCGGTTAAGGTGTTTGCCTGCAAAGCCAAAGGACCCAGATTCAATTCCCCAGGACCCACATAAGCCAGATGCACAAGGTGACACACGTCTGGAGTTCCTTAGTTCCTTAGCAGTATCTAGAGACCCTGGTATGCCAATTCTCTCTCTCTCTCTCTCTCTCTCTCTCTCTATCTCTATCTCTATCTCTATCTCTTTCTCTATCTCAAATAAATAAGAAATAATAACACTTAAAAAAAGATTTTTAGGAACACTATGTTTAGGATGCAGTAAACTAGGTATGCAGGTGAGCTTTTCTGACATGTTATTTATGTCACAGGCATCGGTGTCCTGGTGCATAATTACTTCCCTTTAAATGCATTATTAGCCAGACAACCAATATTCACAGCTCTTCATCTGGTCTTTTATTACATTTTCTGCTATGGACAATGAGATGCAGATCCTTCTGATTCTCCTACTTCAGGTTGAAGTCCTTCAACTCCAGGCTCAGCCTTGGAAGACAAGAGCTTTGGGTGTTCCTGTCACCATTCCAACCTCAGTCAAGTGTGAAGAGCATGTACTCTGTAGACCTTATCTCTGAATGTGTAACCAGTGGGATGGCAAAGCTGGTTCTAAGAAGGCTAAGAGAAATTCATTATGAAGAGGGAGAGGGGAGGAGAAAGGGAGAGGCAAGGAAGTATGTGAAGAAAGCTAGAACACGATTACAGATTAGAGGCAGTGCTAGGTAATGTCTATAGGACAGTAAAGTTGTAAACTTTAGGGTTAATTTCCCTACCAAACAGATACTTCAAACAAATATCATTCACATCTTATCAGGTTATGTTTTTCCCAAGTTAGTTAGCCTCTAACTTTACAGAGTCCATGCCTCAATCAGTACAGGAGTCACTTTCCCCTAGAGGATCAGATGTTCTAAAGGATTTTTGCCAACATAACACCCAGTGTTGTCCAAAATAAAGATATTTTCTAGTTGTCACTCTTTTTGTGGGGGCGTGGTGCAAGGTTGAGATAGGGTCTCACCTTAGCCCAGGCTGACTTGGAATTCACTATCTATTCTCAGGCTGGCCTCAAACTCACAGTGATCCTCATACCTCTGCCTCCAGAGTGCTGGGATTAAAGGTGAGTGCCACCCTGCCCAAGAGACAGAATATGGGTGCATGCCAGGGCCTCTAGGTGCTGCAAACAAATTTCAGATGTATGTGCCACCTTATTCATCTGGATTTATGTGGGTACTGGGGAATCAAACCCCAGGTCGTTAGGTTTTGCAGGCAAGCACCTTAACCACTGAGCCATCTCTCCAGCCCTCCCATTTTTAAAATTTATTTTTATTAGATATGGACATATTTAGTATGTTAACAACACATGTTGGACCATCCATTACCTCCTACCTGCCCCTTTTGTGAAGAGGCCTTCCTCATTGGGGATACAGGTCACAAGAAGAAATGGGTAAAATTGTGATGATATACTTTCTTGAACCCAATATATGTAAACTATTACTGTTTCAATATGTAATCAATGCGAAAAAAATTACTGAGTTTTTCTATGTAGTGTGTGTGTGTACATGTGTAAATGCATGTTAATGTGTGTGGGTATACATGTATATCCAGGTGCACATGCGTGTAGGTGGGGGCTAGAGGACAACCTCGGGTCTGCCATCGCCTATTTTTTTTTTCTTTTCTTTTTTTTTTGGTTTTGCGAGGTAGGGTCTCACTCTAGCCCAGCCTGACCTGGAATTCACTATGTAGTCTCAGGCTCACAGCCATCTTCCTACCTCTACTTCCCGAGTGCTGGGATTAAAGGCATGTGCCACCATGCCCGGCATGCCATCTCCTCTTTTGAGACAGAGTCTCTCATTAACCTGGAGCTCACCTATTGGGCTAGAGTAGCTGGCCAGAAAGCACTAGGGATCCACCTGGCTCCTCCTCTCCTGGACTGGACTTACAGGCCACACTGCTACACCCAACATTTTATGTGAATACTGGGGACTGAGCTCAGGTTCTCACTCTTACAGGAAGAGTGTTTTGCTGACTGAGTTATCTCCCCAGACTCTCTCCTCTTATGAGACAGTCTCATGTGGCCCATGCTGGCCTCATATTCATTCTGTACCAAAGGCTGACCTTGAACTCCTGATCCCCCTGCCTCTACTTCCTAATACTTGGATTATAAACATGTGACCACATGATCCAGTAAAATAATGACATATGTTATAATTTTTCTGATTTTGAAATCCAATGTATATTTCATACTTGCAGCACATCTCAAATTGGGACTAGACATGTTTCAAGGGTTCAATGCCAAAGGGACTAGTAGCTATAGGGGCAGATAGCTGCAGTTCTAAAGCATGACTCTCCATCTTTGGGGTATGTCAGAATCACCTGAAGAGATCGCAGATACCTGGGTCCCACCAAAACAATTTGGATTCAGCAGGTCAGGGTGAGGCCTGAGCTTCTGCATTCCTACTACACTCCCAGGTGGTGCTTCTGGGTGCCATATTTGGAAAACTGTTGTCCCAGGTTAACTTTGAAAAGACACACAGTGGCCTTTTGCATTCTTTCCAAATCAGCCAGCAGAGTGGGCAGCAGAGCAATGGGCTCTCAGGAGGGTGTCAGAGTTGTCTTGGCCTCTGACTGGGAACAGCTTGTGAACCTCTAGCTAGGAGTGGATGATTTCAGCAGCTCCACGAATGGTCTGGCCTGTGTGCTGGCTCTGAGCTCCAGGTTCAGTGGGAAGGGAAGAGACTTACTATCAACGTCCCATGGTGGGCTTAGCCCTTGTGCTGGCTTCACCTTCCTCATCACTTTGTAGGTAATGCCAGTCAGGCTCAAAACCCATGCTGTTTGGGGGCAGGTCCACATGGAGGCAGGTCCAAGGGCTCCTAGGGAGTAGTAGCCTCTGAAGCCTACAGTGGCCAGAAAAGGCTACACAGACAGGACATGGCAATTGCTACAGAGAGGACACGTGGAGCCTACACTAGAAGAGGAAAATGTGAGAGCTGCTGAACGTGGCTGTGGAAGGGCCAGGAAAGGATCAAGACCCTAAAAGGCGACAGCAGCCTAACATCGCTTCTTTAAGGGTTAAAAGGGAAAGGTGCCCCAGATGCAGGACTAGAGTCAGGCAGCTATCCGTTGCTGCTCTCCTGGTCATAGATCTTGGTCACATCTTGGCCAAAGCTTGGTCAGGATTGAGACCCCATCCCAGAGACCCTTGCTCTTGATTTTATAAGATTGAGTGTAAAGCTAGGTACAGTGGGCAGGAAAGTGCTTGCCATCTTTTGGGGCACCCCAATGCTAGTCCGACTGTCAGTGGCATGTAAAGATTAGCATTATCCCCTCAGGACAGGGAACATATCACACCCTGATGTGTTTCTCTCATTTTGGCACCTGGGAAAAAGCATGTTGAGTACTGACATTAAATGAACCACCCTGCACTGTGTGTGAGCTTGCACTCTACAGACAGTGGGGAACATGTACGACGAGGTGACTACTAGGGCTCTAGGGATATCCACACCATGTACTGCCAATATACTTTTTGGGACATCTATCATTCCATGACTGCTGTTTGGGGGACTTCACTACAGGGTATCCTGTAGGGATGAACGGAGTATGTACATTGGGAGCACATAGTTTAGTGTCCTATCTGTGCCCCAGTGTGTTCTGTGAATGTATATAAACAGTCTGAGTATGTGAAACTTTTGGAGAGGACCACTGTGGATGAAAAGGTATCTTTTTTTTTTTTTTTTCAAGGTAGGGTCTTGCTCTAGCCCAGGCTGACCTGGAATTCACTGTGGAGTCTCAGGCTGGCCTTGAATTCACAGCAATCCTCAGCCTCCCAAATGCTGGGATTAAAGTCATGCACCACCACGCCCAGGTTGAAAAGGTATCTTTATATACCTCTGTGAAAGGAAAATAAAGGGGTCTGATAGGTGCTACGTGGACAGAGGCAGGGCCTTCAGGAAGGTTCATCTCTAGAAAAGTGGCTTCATGCTTCCATGAAACTTTGCTTCCAGGGGACACCTCTGATCAGAGCTGGTACCCATTCTTCCCAGTTCTTTGGGACCTCCTTTTTGGGCACTGAGCCTTCAGGGCCCAAAACAAATTCTTCTGAACATGAATTTTATGATTACAAACTTTGGAAGCAACTCTAGTAAATTAAATGGATTTTCAAATTTGGGTGTATAAATAGTACATAGGTACCTAATATATATATAGTAAAGTCCTCACCTTAATTTTTAGATCCTTATTTGGTATTTATGGTAATAAACAGCATAATACAAACAGTTCCCAGCTGGAAGCCTGATGGCCCGCATTCGATTCCTCAGTGCCTACCTATGTAAACAAGATGCATTAAGTAGCTGTTAAAGTCAGGTTCACATTGCTGGCAGAAGTCACCTGACCAAGAGTAGCTTATGGGAAAAAATGGTTTATTTTGGCTTACAGACTTGAGGGGAAGCTCCATGATGGCAAGGGAAAACAATGGCATGAGCAGAGGGTGGACATCACCCCCTGGCCAACATAAGGTGGACAACAGCAACAGGAGAGTGTGTCAAACACTGGCAAGGGGAGACTGGCTATAATACCCATAAGCCTGTCCCCAACAGTACACGCCTCCAGGAGGTATTAATTCCCAAATCTCTATCAGCTGGGAGCCTAGATTCAGAACACCTAAGTTTATGGAGGACACCTGAATCAAACCACCACATTCCACTCTGACCCCCATAAGCTGATAATCATCCATGATGTAAAATGCAATACGTTCATCCAACTTTAAAATCCCCATAGTGTTTATCAATCCTAATGATGTTCAATCATTCCCATAATCTAAGGTCTTTTAACTGAGCCATAATACCAAAAAATCCCCCAAAACCCCATAATGACACAGAATAAACACTCACACTGCAAAAGATGGCACTGGATATACCAAAGAAATATTCAACCAATACAAGATTTAAAACAACCAGGGTAAAATCAAACTCTGTAGCTCCAACAACTCTAGCCAGTGACAAATCTCCAAGTCCAATAACTCTAACCAGCAACAAGTCTCTGGAGTTCCAATTCCCTCCAGCTAGGCTACTCACAGTCCTGGAAAACTTCATCCTGGGCCAGCAGCTCTCCTTGGCAGCCATCTCATGGTCCTGGCATCTCCACTGGGTCTCCACTGCAACCCACGGTTCATCCTCATGGCTCCATCAGGTCTCCATGCAGGCAACCAGCAAACCTGCTTCACACTGCCCATGGCCATTTCCAAAACACAAGACCATGTTGCAAATTCAATGACCCTCTCTTTCCTGAATTTCTTATACTCCATTATACCAGGCAGGGTGCCAATTTGTTGATCCAGGGGAGAATAAAGCAGACTTTGAAGAACAGGACACTCCTTGAGCACTCAGCCCCCTTCAAAAGAGTACATTTTTTCCTATTGACCCAGTACAGGTCAGATGGCCCAATCTCAAAAGTTGTAATCTCTCATATAATTGCAGCTGAATGGTGAAGAGATGATTTAGTGGTTAAGGCATTTGCCTGCAAAGCCAAAGGACCCTGGTTCGATTCCCCAGAACCCATGTAAGCCAGATGTACAAGGGGGACACATTCATCTGGAGTTTATTTACAGTGGCTGGAGGCCCTGGGGTGCCCATTTTCTCTCTCTCTGTCCCTCTCTCACTCTCTCTCTCTCTCTCTCTCTCTCTCTCTGCCTCTTTCTCTCTCTCAAATAAACAAATAAAGTTTAAAAAATATTTTAAAAAATAATTGCAGCTGAATGGGCAGAAGTTTCAGCCCAAAGATTTCATTTCTGTGCCATATCCCTCTGCACAAACCAATCCATTTCTATGCACTGCAACGCTGCACAGGTTCTCAGGACACAGGCATAACAGCAAGCCTCTCACACAAACTGCTTTGAGATCAGTCCAGACAAAGCTCCTTTCACCCTTATAAGCCAAACCTCACAGTCCATAGTTCTTACTCCATTCAGGTCTTGCAACTCTGACCAGAATAGTCCATCAAACTGTACTTACAGCACTGCAAGGTGTCTCTTAGGCCAAGGTTTCAAATTCATCCACATTCCTCTTGAAAATCAGCTCCAAAAGGCCAAAGCCACACAGTCAGGTGTCTGGCAACAAATGACACCACTCCTTGGTACCAACATTACTGTTGTAGTCTGGTTTGCATTGCTGGCAGAAGTCACCTGACCAAGAACAGTTTGTGGGAAAAAAGGGTTTATTTTGGCTTACAGACTTGAGGGGAAGCTCCATGATGGCAGGGGAAAACAGTGGCGTGAGCAGAGGGTGTACATCACCCCCTGCCAACATAAAGTGGACAACAGCAACAGGAGAGTGTGCCAAACACTGGCAAGGGGAGACTGGCTATAATACCCATAAGCCCTCCCCCAACAATATACTACCTCCAGGAGGTGTTAATTCCCAAATCTCCATTCAGCTGAGAACCTAGCATTCAGAACACATAAGTTTATGGGGGGCTCCTGAATCAAACCACCACAGTGGCACATGCATCTGGAGTTCATTTGCAGTGACAGGAGGCCCTAGTGTGCCCATACTCACTCTCTCTGTTTCTCTCTCTTGCCATAAATAGACAAAATCTATTTTCTTTTAAAAGAAAATACTTCCTAAGCCAAGTATGGTAGTGTATACCTGTAATCCCACCATTCAGGAGACTTAGGCGGCAGATGGCCATGAATTCAAGGCCAGCCTGGTCAACATAGTGATTTCAAAACAGCCTAGTATACAGAGTAAGGCTTTGTCTTAGGGAAAGAAAAAACACTTAAATGGGTGGTGGTAAATAGGGAATATGACTAGAGGAGCCCACACAGACCCAGGAGGCTGTACTACATGCCAAGGCCCTCAGACTTTTGCACTTCACTCTACAGCTTAGGACATTTCCTGAGATTCTCAGAGTCCTCCAGGGGCAAAGGCAAGCTTTAGTGTTCTGAATTTACAATACCTAGAGTATTGCTCATGGCTACCTTCCTAATGGGTGTCCTTCCAGTTGTCTGGAAGGACTAGAAGACCATACCTTCATCATGAGCTACAGTAAGACCCTACATCCAAAAATAAACAAACAAACAAACAAATAAATAAATAAATAAATAAATAAATAAATAAAATCTTTTTTTTTTTTTTTTTTAACTCTGGCCCAGGCTGACGTGGAATTCACTCTAGTCTCAGGGTGGCCTCAAACTCACGGCGATCCTCCTACCTCTGCCTCCTGAATGCTGGGATTAAAGGCGTGTGCCACCACACCTGGAAAAAATCTTTTATTTATTTATTTGCAAGGAGAGAGAGAGAGAGAGAAAGAAAGAGAGAGAAGAGCTGCAGATACAGAAAGAGAATGTGCTTGCCAGGGCCTCTAGCCACTGCAAATGAACTCCAGATGCATGTGCCCCTCGTGCATCTGGCTTATGTGGGTCCTGGAAAATCAAACCAGGATCCTTTGGCTTCGCAGGCAAATGCTTTAACCGCTAAGTCATTTCTCCGGCCCATTATTTTTATTTTTTTTAGAGAGAGAGACAATTGGTGAGCCAGAGCCTCAGCCACTGCATTTGAACCCTAGACACTTGCACCACCTAGTGGGCATGTGTGACCTTGTGTTTGTCTCACCTTTGTGCATCTGGCTTATGTGGGATCTGGAGAGTAGAACATGGGGGATCCTTAGGCTTTGCAGGCAAGCACCTTAACCACTAAGCCATCTCTCAAGCCCAAAAATAAATCCTTTTTTTTTCAAGGTAGGGCCTCACACTAGCCCAGGCTGACCTGGAATTCACTCTGTAGTCTCAGGGTGGCCTCAAACTCACAGTGATCCTCCTACCTCTGCCTCCCGAGTGCTGGGATTAAAGGCATGCACCACCATGCCCAGGTAATAAATCATTTTTTAAAAAGAATAGACACTGAATTATCTGTATGGTGTATGTATGTGGCAGTTGTGTACTCTGTGATACTGGGGGTTTTGTATAATGGATACAGACTGTATAGAAGGGGATCTGCTGGAGGGAATCTGCTATATGGAGGGCTGGACAATATTTGCAATGATTCCATTTTGGGAAATCATACACAGCACATAGTAATGTATGTGCTGTGTTCCATATTCTTTCTGCACATACTGTAAGATGGACATATACTGCACATGTCAGCTACAGACTTGTGTATGTTTACTATACCATTTGTGTGATGAGTATAGGCTACATGTGGAGTATATGCCAGTGTGATTGCTATCTTGTGAATACAGTATATAAAGGCATATGCATTTCTATAATGGATAGACTGTTTATGCTGAGCATACATTGCATAGGTGATGGTATCATCTGGGGCAGAGATATGCTGTGTGATGAATGTATTGTGTGGTGGGCAGATTATGACATCTAAAGTACTTGCTACATATGAAATATACATTGTATGTCTGGCAAGTACACAGTATGTTGGGTATAACTTATGGATAATAATGGGTATAACTCTTGTATGTACACTGATGAATATACACTGTGTAGGTGTGATATCCACTTTGTGGGCAAACAAGCACTGTGTGGTCTATACATGGTGTGCATATGGGGGATATTGTGTAGTGAAGTGATACTTGTGACACATCTATGATCCCACCTCAGGCATAGCTCATGATGGGAACATGGAGCATGTGCCTGCATGTGAACAGAGAACAAACTCTGCTGAGAGAAGGCATGGCAGGGAACAACTGATCTTCATCCAGAGCCCCCAGAGGCTTAAGCCCACCAACCTCACTGTTTCAGGTTCTTTCTCAAGTTCTTCCTCAAATGCAACCAGAACTGCCTGAAGAATGCTGGGAATCCCCGAGACATGCGGCGCTTCCAGGTGGGTTTGGGGAGAGGCTCCTACCACAAAGCCATCCTTTCCTGATAGGAGGCAAGGCTAAGGCTTTGACCCTGCTAGGGCAGATCTCTGCCCAGCTCGGTGCCTCATGGCTGGGGGTGGGGCAGCTTCATCTCAACTTATGCTGGCTGCCAAGGGAGGCTTCATTAGAGCTCCACTTAAGAAGATGCTAATTGTGACATTTTTACATGATTAACGACCCAGGTAATTTGCATAGTGTGAAGCAAAGAACAGCTGCCCTTAGCACAATTCCCAACCTGCACACTCCTCCCAGTGCAGGGGGTAGAGAGAGAAGGCAGCCCCAATTTCCTGCTCAGAAGACAGCCCCAATTTTCTGGTCAGAATAAAGTGGGGGCTCCTGTTGATGGGTTCTCCCACTGATGCTGAACCCCCCAACTTTCCCAGGAAGGCATTCCTGCCTGAAGCTGTTGAACTAGTGTTCCTGTGTGTGCAAAATGGAGGCCACTCTGCCCAAGAAGTCAAAATATTCTCAGAGCTTTTAGAGTCTCCCACTTCTGAGGAGTCAGTCCATTGGGGGGTGGCATATGATCCAGCTGGCCCCAACTCTACCCATGCAACCCCTCAAGATGAAACCCCTTCCCCTAAGCAGATGCTTAGTTCCAGCTTAGTCATTCACCTCCGATTGCTAGTTCTCCCTTACAGTCTCTGAACAGGATTCCCAAAGGCTCCAGTCAGACTAGCCTTGGTTGTCCCCACAGGTGGTGGTGTCCACAACGGTGAGTGTGGATGGACACGTGCTGGCTGTGTCTGACAATATGTTTGTGCACAACAACTCCAAACATGGCCGCAGGGCACGCCGCCTGGACCCTTCTGAAGGTCAGGACTCCTGGCCCAGCCCTGGCCAGCCCCAGTCCCCACCTTGGCTCGTTCCTCTGACTTGGGTCCTCTTCTACCTCCCAGCTGCCACCCCCTGCATCAAGGCCATCAGCCCCGGGGAGGGCTGGACCACAGGCGGTGCCACTGTCATTATCATCGGGGACAACTTCTTCGATGGGTTGCAGGTCGTGTTTGGCAACGTGCTCGTATGGAGCGAGGTGGGCCACCCCTGCCAGTTTCCCTCCGGGCCTCAGGGCTGGGCCCTCCCCACGGGACAGGACCTGCAGGCCTCCCCTCTCCTCTCGCAGCTCATCACTCCCCACGCCATCCGGGTGCAGACGCCCCCTCGACACATCCCCGGGGTGGTGGAAGTGACCCTCTCCTACAAATCCAAGCAATTTTGCAAGGGAGCCCCTGGCCGCTTTGTCTACACAGGTAAGGAAACAGGCAGCAGAAGAAAGACCTAAGGTCTGCAGAGACAGCCCTATGAGCTCACAGCTCAAACACTGTTTCCAAAGCAAGAACACATGTTCCTGGTGTGGCCACACCCCTAGGTGGCTATCCCTGCTCCCCCCTCCCCCACCAATACCAGCCTGTACTTAGTGATTGTTCAAAGCCATGGTCCTTAGTTCCCTGATGACCTACTTTTCCCTTCCTTGTTCTCTATTCCTCGAACCCTTCCTGAACACTCTCTCTGCCTCAGGCCTTTTCTTTTCACCAAGGTGTCTCTCCAGTTACACCCTCCAGAGTTTAGAACCGCTCCAGGGGTATGTTTCTTTCAAAGATGCCCCCAAATAGGATCACTGCTTCCCAAAGCTTTCCTGGGTCCCATGTCTCTCCAGGCCTCACTCTTCATTCATACACATGCACAATGCCACGGAGAACACTTAGCACAAGGCTCATGGAGATACAGTGCAGACTCCCAGTTTGATTTGGCCACTGGCTTCATTCACCTCCATCCTCACACTGGCCCCAACTCACTCCAGCAGCTGGCTTTTCTCCATCCCTTCAGATACCAATAAGGCAAAGAATACTCTGTGGTGACCCTGCTTACCCACAGTGAGCTCCTGTCTAACTTGGGAGGCTGCTGGGTGAAGTTACACTATGGAGGGCTTAACTGTCAGCAAACACACACACACACACACACACACACACACAAAACCAGAAAGTGTGTGCTGAACTAGGCTAAGCTAAAACTAGAGGAATTTATAGGAATGTACACACTGGAGAGGAAAGGTGATAGCAAAAGGACTGGCTAATGCAACATCTGGCCTTGGAAATGGAAAAGGTAGGGCTTTGAGATTGGGCAGGTTAGGTCGAAGCAGAGCTACCCACAAAGGTAGAGTAAGGAGCTGGACTGGAGTGGGGGGGCGGGGGGGGGCGAGGGGGAAGGAGGCTGGGAGAGAAAAGAAAGGCAGAAGGAGCAGGTCCAGTCTGTTGCATCCTCCTAATAGCCCAGAGTTTGGACCAGTCTTTCCTGTGGTGCATGCAAACTGTAACAGTCACAAGCTGCTGAGAATCTGATCTGTTATAAATAGAGTTGTGGTTTTTTTTTTTTTAATGATAAACTGATATGACCAAATGCAAACAGAAAACTCATTCAAGTCCTGTCCCTAGGAATATAGAAGTTAATATGCATATAAAATTTCCTTTTTATTTTGAGCATCAGTAGGATTGTATAGTGCCTATGTATTGATTCCAAGTGCCTGGCACAGAGCCTGGCTCAGTAAATATTTGTTGAATGAATGAACAAACAAACGAAGGAACTGAGAAAGCATCCCTGACACTAGCTAATCTGTGAGCCTTGGATTTTCCGGGGGACTCTGGCTGGGTTTAGCAAGGGCGTCTGCTATGAGGCTTCTAGACTAGCTGTGGATGTGTTTTTGTGCCTGTCCTGCTCTGGGCAGGGACATCCTTTAAACTCTGCCACTCTCCCTAGCCCTGAATGAGCCCACCATCGACTACGGATTCCAGAGGTTACAGAAAGTCATTCCCAGACATCCCGGAGACCCAGAAAGGCTGCCCAAGGTACTCCGAGGGAAGGCCGGGTGAGGGTGCTGGGGGTGAGGGGTGAGGAAGGCTGGCCAGGGTTCCTCCGCGCCAGCAGGGGCTGCCCTTCGGTCCTGCTGTCTCCTCCCCGCCCCCAGGAAGTGCTGCTGAAGCGAGCGGCAGATTTGGCGGAGGCCCTGTACGGTGTGCCCAGCAGCAACCAGGTATGGCACCTGCGTCCCCCTAACGCGGGGCCGGGGCTGTCCCCAGCCTGCGCCTGCAGCCGCCGGGGCAGCGCCCTGCTCGTGTCTCCGCAGGAGCTGCTCCTGAAGCGCGCTGCAGACGTGGCCGAGGCTCTGTACAGCGCCCCGCGCGCGCCCGCGCCACTCGCATCCTTGGCCCCGAGCCACCCGCACCCCGCCGTCGTGGGCATAAACGCCTTCAGCAGCCCACTGGCCATCGCCGTCGGGGACGCCACGCCGGGCCCGGAGCAGGGTGCGTGGCGTGCGCTACCCTCAGCCCGGGGGCAGGGCGGTCCGCGGCCGCAGGCGACCTCCTCCTCACCGCTGCGCCCTGCCCTCCCCTCCCCTCCCGCGCAGGCTATGCGCGCAGCTGCAGCAGCGCCTCTCCCCGCGGGTTCGCGGCCAGCCCGGGCTCCCAGCAGAGCAGTTATGGCAGCGGTCTTGGAGCTGGCCTCAGCGGCTATGGAGCACCGGGTGTAGCCGGCCTCGGTGTGCCAGGGTCCCCTAGCTTCCTCAATGGCTCCACCGCCACCTCGCCCTTCGCCAGTGAGTGTCCCCCACCCACGGGACGGGAGGTTCGGGTCTGGGGATGCAGAATGAACTCAACACCACCTCCAGTCTATCCCGAGGTGTGGGTTTCCAGTGTCTGCCTCATGACGATGAACTCTGGCCTTGTCTTTGCAAACAAGCAGGACTCCCTTCATATGACTTCTCCCTGCTTTTAAACCCCACCCTCACTCCTCGGGATTCCCGGGGTCCTGGGGTCAGATTTCTTCTTGCACCTTAAGTCCTTTGTTGACTCCAGTTTACACGTCGTTTCTAGGCCTCCCTGCTCCCGAAGTTGCCTTTAATAGGGGGCCCTGGGCTGAAACCTAATGAACTGCAACCTTTGGTCTTACGCCGGGACTTCGGGAGGAGTCTAGCGGCCCCTGCTGGAAGCCTAAGGAAACTCGGGATTCAAGAGTAGCTGGCTTCCAGTGGCAGGATGTGGCTCCCTCTCGTATGGTGGGTCAGGCAGATGAGAGAACTGTTTGTGGTCAGAGCTGCAGTCAAAGAGTTTCAGTGTCCAAGCTAGGAACTGTTCCACATTCAGCCAGTTACTTCTAGGAACTTAAAGGTACTCTCAGTAAAGTAGGATGGATACTATCTTTCGCCTAAAGTGGTTCTCTGATCCAGATGTGCCACTGTGCTTAAAGAGCCAGATAAAAGTCAAGAAAAGTATATGGTTTTTCAGGCCCAGCTGGACTATAGGTGCTAACCAGTCTCCCTGTGGCTTCTTGTGAGATAGCACTGAGCTGGGTGTATGCGCAGTGTCTGGATGTCAGGTGAGTGACATCCAGAACTATTTTTATGTTTCACCATTTTACACTGCCCCGCAGTCTCTTCCAATACCAATGACGGCCTGGCTGAGGTTTATAATGCACCTTTTGTAACAAAGCACTGGGCTTGACGGGAATCCTTCCACCCTTGCTCACCTGCAAGAATCCTCCCTTCTAAGCACAAGAGATTGTCCATCAGGGGTGGGGATACAGTTCAATTGGCAGAGGGCTTGCCTAGCATGCATGAAGCCCTGGGTTCAATCCCCACCACCACATTTTTAAAATTTTTTTAAAAGATTTTATTTTTATTTATTTATTTATTAGAAACAGAGAGAGAAAGAGTGAGAATGGGCATGCCAGGGTCTCTAGCCACTGCAAACGAACTCCACATGCATGCGCCTTTACCACTAAGCCATCCATCCAGCCCCCACCACCACATATTTTAAAAACCCAGGTATGGTGACACACACTTGTAATTCTAGCACTTAGATGAAGGAAGGAGGATCAAAAGTTCAAGGTCATCCTTGGCCAGCCTGGGAAAAATATAAGACCCTGTCTCAACAACAACAACAACAAAAAGTAATTCAAGAGACTGTCCCTTAAGCTCTGGGAAACTTCTGAGCCCAAGAAATGGGGTCAGCTGTCGGGTGTGGTGGTGCACACCTTTAATCCCAGCACTCGGGAGGCAGAGGTAGGAGGATCACCATGAGTTCGAGGCCACCCTGAGACTACATAGTGAATTCCAGGTCAGCCTGAGCTAGAGTAAGACCCTACCTTAAAAAAAAAAAAAAAAAAAAAAACTGCCCAAGAAGGAGCTGCTTATGGTTTTGCCTGCAGTTCCCTCTGTTCTGTTTGTCATTGCTGAAAACAGCACTTTCTAGCTACCTGCCTAGCTTCCTTACCAGGAACCTATGTCCTGGATCCTGGTTTTTTTTTTTTTTGTTTTTTTTTTTGCTAGGGACCCATAAGCCAGACGCCACACAGGCGATAGCCTGGTGTCCCTTCCAAGGCCTGTGACTCCTAGCCCTTGCTCATGTCAGGTTCTGCTGTTCCACATCCCTTCAGTTCTAGCCCAGGAAGCTCCTCATAGCTTCTTCCTGGCTTTCCTTTTTACTTGAATCCTCCTCCAGAGCCCTCACCACTTTCCAGATACATACAGTTCTGTCAACAATGGAGGAACAACTGCCCCAGTGTACAGTCTGCCTCAGGTCACTTAATTCAGCAAAGTCAAGAATTCCAGAGCTGACTATGTCCTGCTTCCAGCATGATCCAGGACATTTGGACTTTACCTAGGGCTGCTCCCATCTCATAATGCTGTCTTGGCCCATAGTTGCCCAGGTCTCCATCCATATCCCCATGTGCAGAATGTTCTGTGACAAAACTCCATGGGCTGTCATTCTCACTGAATTTGCCAGGGCATTTCTGGAATGGCATCAGAACTGTCTGAGCCAGGGAATCTGGGACTGTCTGCTTGGATCTCCACATGGTCTTCTGTATCAGTCACCAGCAACCCTAGAATGACAACTCTCAGTACTGTCTAAGCTACAAAATGTGGCTGTGAGCTTTCTGGACCTTGGGAGATACAGTATATATTGTGTCATTAGTGTTAAGCCCTCCATTAATGGCCCATGGCCTTATCAGCTAGCAGTGAGGATTGTCTTAAAGGAGATGGTAACTGTGTGGCTGATGACATCCAGTAGAGGACAAAGTCAGGGTGGGTACTCTGATGTCAAAGCAGCCTTCTCAGGTTATGGGTTTCTTCTAGGAAGTCCCCACTCACTGCCCATTGCCTGCTCTTTGGACAACTCTCAGATCACTGCCTTACAGGCCTTTAAAAGAGAGAGGCAGAGAATTGGGTTCAGGTGAGGCTATAGGGAGGTGGGACCTAAAGATGCCCTAATCTGCTAGATGCCCTAGCAGATGAGGCTGTAGGAAGAAGAGACAGGCAAAACCTGCGTGTAGGAAGCCCCTTGTTACTTCCAGAAAGTAAGGCACAGCCCCAGACAGCTATATAATTGGCGGACAGGAAGCATTGAGGATGTAGAGCCCTCACTTTTCTTCAAAAATGGCTAGATGAAAGAGGAAGATACAGGAGGCCTCTAGGGTCCAGACTGGAGATAACAGAGCACTGCAGTCAGGTAGAAGGAAACAGTATCCAGGGGAGAGCAGTGAAAGGACAGACAAAGCATAGGCCACGCTGAAAAGGAATGAGCATTTGTAGAGGAAGTTAGGGTACTTGTGAGCTGTGGTGTTTGGCAGAGAAACCTTACAGCAGGGGTCTGCATATATGCCCAGACTTTATCCCTGACTAATTGCCCAGCTGTGCTGTGATCCCTGAACTTTTACTTTAGCCTTGGCAACCCCAGAACCCATCAATATTTCTTAGCATCTCAGAATCATAGTGATTTTCAGCAGGAATCTCCATCTATTCATCTCTTACGTTTTTCTTTGGGGGTACTTTATACTGTTTGGTTATTTGTTTTCACTGGTGTGACCCAACCCTGGCATTTCCATTCCTGGAGAGGTCTCTAGGACCCTAGAGCCTCCCAGTTAACCTCCACTTACTGCCTTGTACTGATCTCCCCAGGACCCTCAGTCCCTAGGGAGGTGCAATCCTGGAGCCTGGTCAGGAGCCCACACAGAGCCCATTGCCCATGCAGGGGTCCAGCTCCACTGCTCACTCTGTGCTGTCTCCCTGTTGTGTCTCCCACTGCCTTCCCTGCTGCACCTGCCCCTGCCCTGCCCTGCCCTGGAGTCATGCCCTCTAGCCCCCCGCTGGCGGCTGCCTCCTCCATGTCCCTCCCGGCTGCTGCCCCCACCACCAGCATCTTCTCCTTCTCGCCCGTCAACATGATCTCTGCTGTCAAACAGAGGAGCGCCTTTGCCCCTGTCCTGCGTCCACCCAGCTCTCCATCCCAGACTTGCCCCAGAGCCCATGGAGAGGGGCTTCCAGGTGAGCAATCAGAACTTCCATACAGTGGCCTGAGGGAGGGGCCTAGTGGAAGAGCCACTGGCCAGAGGGGCCAACTCTGTCCACATCTCACCAGTGCCTCATGCAATTGTCCAATTCTCCCTGGAGGATACCCAGCAGGAGGGTCTTCAGGGGTCTGCAAAGCTTACCTAGACTGTACTTTCCTGAGCTTCACACAGAGATGGCCTCTCTCTGGACCCTCCCAACTGGTCACTTAACAAGGAGGAAGATCTAAATCCCAGTAGGAGAAGTTTTGGAAACCATCCCCATAGCCCGTTCCCCAGCCAACTGAGCAAAGACCCAACTCCAGAGTTGGAGGAATCCATGTTTGATTTTTTTTCTCATGTCTGCCAGAAAATAACACCCACCATGGGCTACTGGGTCACTCAGTGAATGAGAGGGGACTGACCTAAAATAAAGCCTAGCTTCCTCGCTCTCACTTTACAGATTAGATCAAGTCACCCATCCTGTGTCCCTTCAATTAAATGGTCTTTCTTTATACACACGCAACAGATACTTTTAGTCCACAGAACTTCCCCCACCCGAGCGGTCATTGGAAACTCACTGGCAGACAGAGGGAGAGACTGGCTGTGGGGAAGAAAATGGAAGCAACAGTATGTGGTAGGGCTGGATGATGTTGTCTTCCTCAAAAGACTTGCAGGTGTCTCCCTGTGAGGCTACAGGATGTCTGCAGGGATCTCCTGGCACTCAATCCAGAGCTTAGCATTCAGCATAGTGCCAGGTTTGGCCCCTATCTCACAGTAGGTGTTTAATAACTATGGGATGAATTCTTAAATGAGTAGTGGGTCACCAGGGTCCCCTTCAAGTGCAAAGAGCTTGAATGCAGATTTCTGGACAGCTGAGCTGAAAGAATTGGGGCTATAGGCCCGGCGTGGTGGCGCACACCTTTAATCCTAGCACTCGGGAGGCAGAGGTAGGAAGATCTCTGTGAGTTCAAGGCCACCCTGAGACTACATAGTAATTCCAGGTTTGGCCTGAGCTATAGTGAAACCCTACCTCAAAAAAACAAAACCAAAAAAAAAAAAAAGAAGAAGAAGAAGAAGGAGGAGGAGGAGGAAAAGAAGGAAGAAGAAAAAGAAGAAAAGGAGAAAAAGAAGTCTAGAACTGGGGTAGAGTACGAATTACCTACATGGTAGTCCCCAGATTCATAGGGGAGGTAAGAACCATGGTTCAAGTTAGGTAAATGGTATTTTGTTGAAATCCTAGGATTACAGGTCAGCTCCACTGTACCCATCACTGAAATTATCTTTCTTTTTTCCTATTGGTTAGAAGTCATCTGCTGTTGCTTAGTCTCTTCCACATTAGCATCAATTTAGCACAGAATAAAATAAGGTAGACTTCTCAGAAAATCTTCCAAGGTTATTTTAAAAGAAACACAGCCACAGTGAGGAATGTCTGTAATCCCAGAACTCAGGAGACTAAGACAGGGGAATCTCAAGTTCAGGGCTAGCCTGGGCTACATAGCGAGACCCTGTCTCCCAGAAAATATACATCTTTTTGTTGTTGCTTTATTCCCACCTTTTGGATAATTGGTCTTAAGCTAAGTGTATGTGCAATTGAAAATGGGAGAGATGAAAAACCAAAAGAAAATAAGAAAGAAAGAAAGAAAGAAAGAAAGAAAGAAAGAAAGAAAGAAAGAAAGAAAGAAAGCAAGCCAGACATGGCTCCCACTTGGGAGGCAGAGGTAGAAGGATCACCATAAGTTTGAGGTCAGCCTAGAGCTACAGAGTGAGTTCCAGGTCAGCATGGACTGACGTGAGACCCTGCCTCAAAAAAACAGAATGTGAGAGATGAGGCAGACAGCTCAGAATTTTCCTGCCAAAGACATGCACAGAAGGGGTTACACAGGGTGGAGAGTGGTAGAATGATGCCCTTCACACCTGTGGGTGGCAGGCAGGATGCTGCAGCTCCTGGAAACTGGCCTCTTTCTTTACTGTCCTGGGCCTTTCCCAGGACACTTGAAGGAGGGCCTAGGAAGAGGAGCCCAGAGCCAGCAAGAGAGGAGAGCAAAGGACTGGACCCCTGGAGGTCTGAGGGACCCTTCACCTTCCTTTACCTTTCCATCTACACCTAAACCACTGCTAAGGGTGGCTGAATGTATGGAGGAAGCATATGTCCTGCCTGCTCTCTTTAGCCCAGAGAGGGACAGACAGGTAAGGTCACCAGGCTATGCAGGGCTTATGCCCTTCTCTCCTTGGTGACCACAGAGCAGCCTTTTGAGGACTCTGAGAAGTTCCACTCTCCAGCCCGGGGGCTCCAGGGCCTGGCATACTCCTAACTAATGGTAGGTATCCTACTGCACTGGGTTTTGCCTGCTCCTCTAGCCACAGAATGGGTTCTCTTTCCTAAAGGCCTTAGCAGGGGTGGGGAGTTGAGGGTCCAGGTCTCCCTCTCCATTGCCCATCTAGACAACTGTCTAAGGTACACAGCCCACCATAGTAGCCCAAGCTGACCAGGTGGAGATAAATGGCTTCCTGTCTCCTTGCAGGTAGTCTTCTGTAGGACCTTTTCTCTTCCTTTCCCCACCAGGTCTGCAGGTGTTGCCCCCTTCGAGGCCGGACTGGAAATCCCTCTGGATTCACACTCACGACCTGAATGGCAGCACAGCCAGATACACGACCAGGCCTTTGGGTAGACTCAACCCTTAGGCTGAACAGGCAGAAGCCTTTGCCCCTATGCTCAAGGCCCCCTCATGCCCCCAGGCTTCTCTTACCTCCCTTTCTTGGAGCACATCAGAAGCCCCAACACTGTGCTGATGCCCTTGGCAGGAGAGCATCTTAGAGAGGTGCTGGGATGCTGAGCCCCACTCACTGGGTCAGTGGATCGTCTCCTCTGGAAGAGATGGATTTTGTGCAGACCTGGGGTGTTGGTAAGAAGCAAAGAATGGAGACCATGGGAAAGAAAGGACAGCTCAGGGAGAGGTAACCTAGAAAGGTCCTGTTTGCATCTAACCCACCTCAACTGGCCCAGCATCCCACCTCTCCAGGGAGCAAGGTAGCACCCAACAGCTTCAGGAGGGCTTCCCAGGCTCCCATGGAGCTGCCCACAGGCCACGATATCATGGCTACCCCTACTTCCTTTGAAGCTTACACGTTCATGTTTGCCACCTGTCTCTATGTGGGGGATTTAGGCATGGAAGATGTGAAGAGAGAATGCCAGGCCTCCTGAATTTTGACTTACCCAGCAGATATCTTATGAACTTTGGTCACACACACGGACTCTGGTTCCCTCAGGTGTCCTCACACTCTGCCAAGTTTGGACAAAATGAACATTAAACCAGATGCAGGTGGCCACCTAGCCTCTCTTGCCTGCTTTGTGAGTGTAGGTCTGCTTTTCTCAGTGGTTCTGCAGCTCTTAGGGGCCCCTCTGCACCATGCCCCTGGGCAGCCTTCTTGCACCTTGGGTATATATGTATGTGGGGGGGGTATATGTGTGATGTGTGGCATATGCACATGTGTGATGTGTGGCATATGCACATATGTGTGCAGATGTGCGCATCCCATGTGCATGGGTTGTGGCCAGAGGATAATGTCTGATGTCCTCTTCTCATTCATCTTGTGTGTTGCTGGAGATGCAGTCTTTCCTCAACCCAGAGCCGCCATCCATCAGCCAGCCCCAGCCATTCTTCAGCCTCCACCCGCACCATGGACTGGGCTTCCTGATGTGCATGGCCACACCCAGCTTACACAGTGGGCTTTTAAACAGCCCCAGTGATCAACTGAGCAAGTGTTAGTCCCTGCCACATGCCTGCCAGGAGACAGACTCAGCCCCAACAGCTCTAGCTTGAGGCATAGTCATGGCACATATAACTCAGTACCCCAGATATCTGGCCAAATCCAAGATGGTGATTGTCAGAAAGACGTTGCTGAGAACGTATTAAGTACTGCCTAGATGTCCAGAGATACAGTTTCAGAGGCTGTAGAACCTCACCTGGGCTTGGTGGATGGTTTATAGATGTCAGGCTGCCCCTCCGAGCCATACTTCAACCCTTCATCCCTCCTCAGACCCATGCCCCTTCTGGCTCTCCTCACTCAGAGTTTTAGAGGAGGATGGTAATAAATAAATAAGATTTCTAGGCCCATTCATCCACCTGCAGTCCCAAAAGAATCCCTGCCATTCCCCTGAGAGATACTCCACGAGTGAAGGTCAGGTTTTCTGCACATGGAATCCACTTTGTTGAACCACTGTCCAGTGAGTCAGAGTCCAGTCCTCCTTCCCTCTCTCAATGTCCAACTTTTCTTGCCAACCCATGCACCCACACCATGTAGTCTCCTCAAGAAGTCCTTTGCCAAGGCAGAGGAGCTCATCCTGTTGTCCAGAGGCCACAACTTTATCTGTCCTTCTTGGCCAGCATCTTGGATTCCTCTTGCCTGGGATGTGTGACAAAGAGGCATCCAACCCTATTCTCAGAACTGGCCTGGCCTCTCCTTGAGTTCTTGCTTACAGCCCATGCTATAGAAAAATAAGCTTGTCTGTCCTATCAGAACTCCATTAAACTCCAAACAATTTCCATTATGCAGGGTACACTTAGGCAAAGCCCTTGCAGATTCTCATCTGTACTGGACACAAGTAATAACTGGACAGTGGTCACATTCTGGTTCCCAAGATGAGTGAGGTGCCATGATCAATATATAATATAAAATGAAACAGTGTTAGTATTTGAGTTCTTTAGAGAATCAGAATGACAGAATAAATAGACTATGTGCGATACATGTATGTATGTATATATAGATGGTTTATTAGAGTGATTTGCACAGTATGGGCTGGACAATCCAATAGTAGCTGTCTGAAGGCTGGAGAATCTCAACCCCAATAATTACTCAGTCCCTGAATCTGGAAGCCTCCGCAGTCCCAATCTGGCTCTGAAGGCCTGGGGGGTTCCTGGAGAGCTGCCAGTTTTCATTCCACACCACAGGCCAAAGAAGCTGGGTTTCAATATTAGCAAAGGATAACAGCAACAGAGTAGGTACACCTACTAGCAAGGAGCAAGGCAGCCAGGGAAAAGGACCACTTTTATCTGGACTATACAGACTGTGACCAGAAGGGCTGCCCACTCTAGGGGTAGGTCTTCCTCCCTCAGTTAACCCTTCCTGGAAACCCCTCACAGACCCGCCCTTGATTCCTGATACAATCAGGTTGACAGTAGAAATTAACTGTCTTCAATGATCCCACAGACTGCTCAAGCCACCGTTAGAATTAACACTTCTCTTCCCCCTCCTCCTCCTCTCTCTCTCTGTCTCTCTCTGTCTCTCTCTCTCTCACTCACACACACACACACACACACACACAGAGACAGAGAGAGGAAGTTCTAGTTGGATTATACATCAAAATATGGAACCTAAAATAATAGTCTCATGCCCTCTGAAAACACATCAACATCCTTTTGCCAGAGTAATCTCCAAGGTCGATTTCTCAGCTGGCATAGCCAGTTTCTAAAGAAACAAGGACTGGACATGTGTGAGGTGGTTCATGTGAATCTCAAGGTCTCTTCTCCAAGACAACTTCCAAATAGGAAAAGTTCATAGTTTATATCTTTTTCCCCTGGAAGAGAGAGGCTCTTCAAGGTTAATGATCCTCTGATGCTCTTAACTCCTTAGCCTCGAGCAGCCACCTTCCCTGTACCCATCCACACTTGCACTGAAACCTTCAAGCTCCTTTCCTCCTCAGGTAGTAAGGTGATGAGCCACCTTTTTGTGGTCACCAGCCTACAATTCTGATGCTTACAAGAAGACTGTCAGAATGAGAGATGAATGTGAGGCATTGGCTACAAATAGATTTCAGTGTCTTCTGTCGCTGTTGCCATGTTCCCATTTTCTTCACTGACATTATGTGTATTTTATTACTAGAACTTCTCAAATGAATGTAATATGGGTTTTTAGTCTTTTCTGTATGGTTTGTACTTGCAACCTTTAGAAAAAATTTCACCTACTCCAAACAGGACTTCTTTATCTGAGAGAAAGAGGCAGAGAGAGAATGGGTGCACCAGGGCCTTCAGCCATTGCAAACAAACTTCAAACATGTGTGCCCCCTTCTGCACATGTGTGACCTTGTGTGCTTTTGGCACTGCAACTGGCCGACATGGGACCTGGAGCTTCAAACATATGTGCATCATCACGCCAGCTCTTATTTTTTGAGGTAGGGTTTCACTCTAGCCCAGGGTGACCTGGAATTCACTATGTAGTCTCAGGGTGGCCTTGAATTCATGGTGATCCTCCTACCCATATCTCCCAAATGCTGGGATTAAAGGCATGTGCCACCACGCCTGGTTAGCATTTCTTTTGGGTTGGTTCTTAGAATTTCCATTTTTCTACCTACATTGCTCATTGCTCATCTGCTATTAGCATTTGTTCGTTTTTTAATTTAGCTTTTTTTTTTTGAAGAATCTCACTCTAGCCCAGGCTAACCTGGAACTCACTCTGTAGTCACAGGCTGGCCTCAAACTCACAGTGATCCTCCTACTCCTGTCTCTGGAATGCTGGAATTAAAGGCTTTGCCATCACATCCAGTTTATATTTGTTTTTTGGGTTTTTGTTTTTGTTGTTGTTGTGTTGGGTTTTGTTTTGTTTTGTTTTGTTTTTTGTTTTTGCTGCTGTTGCTGTTGTTGTTTTAAAGTTTCCTTTGTTTCTTGTTGAAAATTTTTTATGTCTTTATTTGAGAGAGAGAAAGAGGCAGAGAGAGAGAAAGAGAGAATGGGCATGCCAGGTCCTCTAGCCACTGCAAACAAACTCCAGATGCATATGCCACCTTGTGCATCTGGCTTATGTGGGTACCAGGGAATCAAACCTGGGTCCTTAGGTTTCACAGGCAAACACCTTAACCACTAAACCATCTCTCCAGCCCTAGGATTGACTTTTGTGTGTGGTATGACTGAGAGATCAAGTTTAATTTTTTTCATATAGATAGTCAGTTGGCCCAGAACAATTTATTTATTTTCCTGTCTTTTCTTCCACTTTACTGCAATGGAAGTTTGTCATAAATCAAATGTTCATATAAGTGTTTGTTCTAGCCTCTCTATTCTGATCCATTGGTCTTTTTGCCTATCCTTATATCAGTACCGCAGTATCTTAGCAACTTTGGGTTTATAATAAATTTTCACATGTAGTGCAGCAATTAATTAAGTAGTACAACTTCCTATCAAGTTTTTTCTCCATATTGATTTATATTGCCGTGCCAGGAACTAAACTCAGGGCCTTGTTTGTGCAAGACAAAGTTTCTGTCACTGATCTATATCTGCAGCTCTTGGTGTTTTCTCTGGCCTCTTGCTATATATTTTAGGCTGGCCTTGAATTTATGATCCTTCTGCCTCCATTTCCCAAGTGCTAGTATTACAGGTGTATATCCATTACAATTTCATATTAATTTTTTTTTTTTTTTGGTTTTGCGAGGTATGGTCTCACTCTGGTCCAGGCTGACCTGGAATTCACTATGTAGTCTCAGGGTGGCCTCAAACTCTCGGCGATCCTCCTACCTCTGCCTCCCGAGTGCTGGGATTAAAGGCGTGTGCCACCACACCCGGCTCATATTAATTTTTAAATCTACCTATTAATTTTTTTTAAAAACAAAACTGGGCTGGAGAGATGGCTTAGCAGTTAAGGCGCCTGCCTGCTAAGCCTAAGAATGCCGGTTCCATTCTCCAGGTCCCACGTTTAGCCAGATGCAAAAGTGATGCATGGGCTCAATGCCGCACTTGCCCACAAGGGGGCGCACGCATCTGGAGTTCGTTCACAGCAGCTGAGAGGCTGCTGGCGTGCCCATTCTCTATCTGTCTCCCTCTCCCTGTTTCTCTCTCTCTCTCTCTCTGTCTCTCTCCAAAACAAAAAACAAAAAAACCAAACTTGTTGGACGGGCTGAGAAGATGGCTCCATGATGGCTAAGGCACTCAGTTGCAAAGCCTGCTGGCCCAGATTCAATCCCCAAACCACCAAACATAAGCTGGATACAAAAAGTGGCAGAAGCATCTAGTGTTCATTTGCAACAGCAAGAAGTCTTGGCACTCCCCCACCTCCCCCTAACACACAGAGAAGAGCCTTAAAAAAAGTTCTGCTGGATTTTCATTGGGATTGCACTAAATTTATAGATCAATTGATAGAGAACTGGCAACTTTAAAATACTAAGTATTGAACTGGGAAGATGGTTCAGTCAGTAAAATACTTGTGCACATGCCCTGAATTCAGACCCCCAACACCTCATGTAAGTCATGCAAGGCAGCATGTGCCTATAACCCCAGTGCTAGGGAGGTGGACCCAGGATCTGTGGGGCTGGCTCATGAGTTAGACTAGCCAAATTAGTGAGCTCGCTTTTTAGTGAACTCTGTCTCAAAAAAAAAAAAAGAAAATAAAAGTGATTGAGGAAGGCACTTAATATTGACCTCTGGCTTCTACATGCACCCACACACATACATGCATGCACACTACATATATGCACATGCAAAAAAATTCCAAGTATTTTAATCGATGAATATTATACATCTAACCCTTCATTGATTATTTTTTATTTTTTATTTTTGGAGAGAGACACAGAAAGAACAAGAGGGAGAGGGAGACAGATAGATAAATCCAGATGTGTGTGCCTCTTGTGGTCAAGTGCGGCATTGCGCCCTTGCGTCACTTTGCATCTGGCTAAACGTGGGACCTGGAGATTGGAACCGGGTTCTTAAAGGCTTAGCAGGCAGGCGCCTTAACTGCTAAGCCATCTCTTCAGCCCCCTTCATTGATTTTGATCTTTTTATTTTATTTTTTGAGAGGGAGAGAGAATAGGCATGTCAGGGCCTTTCCGCTGCTATGAATGAACTCCAGATGCATGCACCCCCTTGTGCACATGTGCAACATTGCATGCTTGAGTCACTGCATCTGACTACCTGAAACCTGGAAATTTGAACATGCATTCTCAGGCAAGTGCCTTAACCGCTAAGCCATCTCTCCAGCCCAATTTTGATCTTTTAAAACATCTCAATATTGGTTGTAGGCTTCTGTATAAAAGTCTTGCACATCTTTCACTTATCCTTAAGTATTTTTTATTTTTATTTATCTTATTTTACTACTACTACTACTAACTACTACTACTGTTATTGGTTTTTCAAGGTAGGGTCTTGCTCTAGCCCAGACTGACCTGGAATTCACTATGTAGTCTCAGGCTGGTCTCAAACTCTCGGCAGTCCTCCTACCTCTGCCTCCCGAGTACTGGGATTAAAGGCATGCACCATCACACCCGCTCTATATAATTTTTATTATTATTATTGACAACTTCTTTAATTGTAGACAATATCCCATGTTATTTCCCTCCCTCCCCCACTTTCCCCTTTGAAACTTCACTCTCCATTATATCCCCTCCCCCTCTCAATCATTCTCTCTCTTCAGTTGATGTCATGATCCTTTCCTCCTATTATGATGGTTATATCATTTTTTAAGTTACTAGTTTTTTGTTTCTTTTAAAGAATTGCTTTCTTGTTAAAAATTTTATCTTATTTTTATTTATTTTATTTTTTTAATTTTGTTTATTTTTATTTATTTATTTGAAGGTGACAGAGAAAATGGGCGCACTAGGGCCTCCAGCCACTGCAAACAAACTCGAGATGCATGCACCACCTCATGCATTTGGCTTATGTGGGTACGGTGGAATTGAGTTTTGAACTTAGGGTCCTTAGGCTTCCTAGGCAAGCACTTAACCACTAAGCCATCTCTCCAGCCCTATCTTATTTTTATTTATTTGAGAGAGAGGAAATGGGCAAGCTAGGGACTCCATCCACTGCAAACTCCAGACACATGCGCCACTTTGTGCATCTGGCTTATGTGAGTCTTGGGGAATCAAACCTAGGTCCATCTCTCCAGCCCCTTAAGTTACTAATTTATTTATTTATTTATTTATTTATTTATTTATTTGAGAGAGAAAGAGAGAATGGGCACACCAGGGCCTCCAGCTACTGCAAATAAACTCCAAATGCATGCCCCATTTTGTGCATCTGGCTTATGTAGGTCTTGGGGAGTCAAACCTAGGTCCTTTGGCTTTGCAGGCAAGTGTCTTAACCACTAAGCCATCTCTCCAGCCTAAGTATATCATTTTTTCACACATAATTATGTTATCTACAAACATCTTCACTTACAGCTTTCTTATTTTGATTTATAGTTCTGATCTAAGTGTACTGGTTAGACTCTCCAACACAATGTTGAATAGAAGTAGTGTACTGGACATCTTTACTTTGTTCTTGATCCTGGATGCCAAACTTTCAGTATGTCACTATTAGCTATCAGGTTTGGTTTATAAATACCCTTTAATTCCTATTTTAAAAATATATTTGAAAGCCGGGCATGGTGGTGCATGCCTTTCCAGCACTTGGGAGGCAGAAGTAGGAGGATCACCATGAGTTCAAAGACACCCTGAGACTACAGAGTGAATTCCTGGTCAGCCTGCGCTAGAGTGAGACCCTACCTGGAAAAAAAACCAAATAAATAATAAAATAATAAGATAATAAATAAATTATATATATAATTGGATAGATAGATATATTGGTTTTTCAGCCAGAGCTAGAGTGAGACCCTACCTTGAAAAACAAACAAATAAATAATAAAATAATAAGATAATAAATAAATTATATATGTGTGTGTGTGTGTGTGTGTGTGTGTGTATAGATAGATATATTGGTTTTTCAGCCTGAGCTAAAGTGAGACCCTACTATCCACATATATATATGTATATATAATTTATTTATTATCTTATTATTTTATTATTTATTTGTTTGTTTTTCAAGGTAGGGTCTCACTCTAGCTCAGGCTGAAAAACCAATATATCTATCTATCCATATATATATATATATATAATTTATTTATTATCTTATTATTTTATTATTTATTTGGTTTTTTTTCAAGGTAGGGTCTCACTCTAGCTCAGGCTGACCTAGAATTCATTCTGTAGTCTCAGGGTGGCCTCAAACTCACAGCGATCCTCCTACCTCTGCCTCCCAAATGCTGGGATTAAAGGCGTGTGCCACCACGCCCAGCTTTGATTTATTTATTTGTGAGGAGAGATAGAGAATGGGGACTCCAGGGCCTCTTGCCATGGCAGATGAGCTCCATAGACACAGGTCACTTTATGCATCTGACTTTATGTAGATATTGGGGAATTGAACCCGGGCTGGCAGGTTTTGCAAACAAGTGCCTTTAACCACTGAGCCATCTCCTCAGCCCCAATTTCTAATTTTTTAAAAACATAAAGCCGGGCGTGGTGGTGCACGCCTTTAATCCCAGCACTCGGGCGCACGCCTTTAATCCCAGCACTCGGGAGGCAGAGGTAGGAGGATCGCCATGAGTTCAAGGCTACCCTGAGACTACATAGTTAATTCCAGGTCAGCCTGGGCCAGAGTGAGACCCTACCTCGAAAAACAAAAACAAACAAACAAACAAAAAAAACATATATGACTAAGGCTAGGGAGATGGTTCTTCATTAAAGGCACTTGCTTGGAAAGCCTGATGACCCAGGTTCAATTCCCCAGTACCCATGTAAAGCCAGATACACAAACACATGCATCTGAAGTTTGTTTGCAGTGGCAGGAGGCCCTGGCAATCTATTCTCTCTGTCTATTCATTCTCTCTGCCTCTCTTACTCTCTCTCTCATGAGTAAATAAGAATGTTTTAAAATATATATGGACTAAATTCCAGGTTTTATAAAATGTATTTTTGCATATATTAAGATAATCAAGGGATGGAGAGATGGCTTAGCGGTTAAGGCACCTGCCTGCGAATCCTAACAATGCTTGTTTAAATCTCCCGACCCCACGTTTAGCCAGACACAAAAGTGACGCAAGCGCACAATGTTGCACATGTGCACAAGGGGGCGCACATATCTGGAATTCGTTCACAGCGGCTGAGAGGCTCTGGTGCACCCATTCTCTGCCTCTTCCTCTCTCTCTGTCTTTCTCTCTGTGTCTCTCTCAGAAAAAAAAAGGTAATCAAGTGACTTTCTCCATTATTCTTCTAATGTGCTAAGTTGCATTACTTTTGTGTCTAATTTTAAATCTTTGCATTAACAAATTATATGTTTAATGACAAACCACTATATGTCACTTACCTAGGGCATATGAATTGTTATCATTATCCCATTCTCTCTTCCTTCCTCTTTTCCCCCTCCCTTTTCTATTCTTTCTCTTCTCTACCTCTTGACACATAGAAACATGTGTCTGTGTAACTTCTAAGAAGAAAAATAGAGCTCTCCAGACCACTTCAGTACTTCTTCCTCCCATGCTATCTTCTGGTGCTTCTGGGGAGCAAGAGAGGGAAAATATAAGAGCAAACACAAATGTATCCCTCACTGTCATTTGCTTCAATCTAATCCATCCTTTACCCTTTTTACTCTAACCATTATTTTCCCAACCCAGTTGGATTCCTTATTGAAGATCCAAAACAGCCCTGGCAGATGATCCATTCAGAAGCCCCTGCTTCTTCTCACTGTGTGAAGGTGTTCAAACCCCCCAGCTTGCCTTAACGTTGGGGTCTGGGAGGTTCTGGGTTTAAAGCAACAGGGACTGTCAAAGGGGTGACTGGCGACAGAATGGAAGAGACACCGTAACTTGAAAGATATGGAAGCGTCCAGGCAGAGCATTAGCAGAAATATTTTTTTTGCCCATTCTTGTTTGACTGTTTTATTCTTTGAGAGCAAAGGAGCCAAGGTTTTTTTAAAGGAAGGAAAAACATCATAAATAGTAGGTTTGTTGCTCCTTGGGGCCTAGCATTTTAGCATCTTAGCTCACCAAAACTTTTTCTGTCCTCTCTTCAGTCAGCCTGAGAATGAAGCTGCCCTGATGTACCCTTGGCTAGAAGTGATGGACTGCCCAGACCCCTGCTAGCCACCGATGAGTACAGTTCTAAGGCTTGCCTCAGGACCAGCAAAGGGCAGAAAGGCCCTCTAGCTCAAGACCCTGTCCCGTTTGTTTCTCAGGGTTCTACCTCCCTGGAGCCTGCTCTCCCTTCCCCATACACTCATGCATTCATCTAAAACTGACTCCACTTTCAGGTGGATAGAGGAGGATCCAGTATTTTGGGGCTGGAACTTACTCAAGCCCAGCCAGTTTTGGCTTCTGTGGTGAAAGTTGGTTTGTCTGGGCCACTTCCCCAGTGCTGGGCCTAGAGGTTCACCTTGCCAAGACAAGCTGTGGTTTTTGGTGGAATGTGATTGAGTGGCTGCTGAGAGGCCCAAGCTTGCTAGGTTTGTTAGTTGGTGCCCTGCTGCTTCCCCAGCATGGAGCCCTACAGGCCCCCCAGGGTCAGTGTCAGGCGAGGCCAGGCCAGGAGCTGTCACCAGGAGACTGACTGTCTGGCATCTCTTCCACTGTTGTTGATGAGGCAGAGGCAGACCCTCTTAGTTTCATCTGAAAACCAAAAAGCTCTCATTTCTTTTTTGTGGCGCCTCTTAAGTCTGCATCAGGATCATGTTGAATATCTCCTTTCCAGCCACTGGTTGTCAGAAACTCAATGAAGTGGGGCTGGAGAGATGGCTTAGGGGCTAAGGTACCTGCCTCCTAAGCCTAAGAACACCCAAGATTTTCTCATGGAGCAGTGTGTGACTGCCATTGAGTCGATCTATTTTGGACCAAGGAAAAGTGGAGAGACAAAGTGCCAGTCTGTTTGGGGAAGCATTGGGGATGCCAATCTGGGTGTCCTCAACTTGGTTATTGTTGAAAAAAAAAAACAGAAGGGGCTAGAGAGATGGTTTAGTGGTTAAGGCACTTGCCTGAAAAGCCTAAGGACCCATGTTTGACTCTAGATCCCACATAAGCCAGATGCACAAAGGTGAGGCAAGCGCAAGGTCGCACATGCCCACTATCTGGTGCAAGCATCTGCAGTTCAATTGCAGTGGCTGCAGTCCTGGCACCAATTCTCTCTCTCTTGCTCTCTAAAAAAATAAAATAAAATAAACAGAGCCAGGAGCCAGGCATGGTGGTGCACACCTTTAATCCCAGCACTTGGGAGGCAGAGGTAGGAGGATTGCTGTGAGTTCAAGGCCACCCTGAGACTACATAGTGAATTCCAGGTCAGCCTGAACTACAGCAAAACACTACCTCGAAAACCCAAAATTAAATTAAAAAAAAAAAAAAATACAGGATAAAAGGATACTCCTGAACTGACAGATGCCTCATTGGCTGGCAGCCAAAAGAGCTAGGCAAATCTGCAAACCTTTCAGTCTACAGAAGATGATGTCTGCCAATATGTTGTTAGAAAGCCCCTAAACCAAGAAGGTAAGAAGCCCAGGACCTGGCCTTGCATGGTGGTACACACCTTTAATCCCAGCACTCTGGAGGCTGTAGTAGGAGGTTCACCATTAGTTTGAGGCTAGCCTGGAGTACAGAGTGAGTTCCAGGTCAGCCTGGGCTGGAGTGAGACCCTGCCTAGAAAAAAAAAAAAAACCAAGGACCAAAGCCCCCCCAGATTCAGTGTCTTGTGGTCCCACATGTCCTGCCACACAAAAAGCAATGTAGTGCTCTGCAGACAAAGCTAGGAAGAATCAGGAAGAGGCTGCAGAACATGCTAAACTTCAGCCAACAGACTGAAGAGAAATATCAGGAACCCGTTACCAAGAGAAGCGGACTTTCCCCACTGAGAACGTCTTCTTTTAGGTCTGAGTCTAGTCAAAAATAAGAATCTTTGGGCCTGAGAGATGGTGTTACACTATCATTAAATCCGCACTTCATTCAGTATGCACATTATCTGAGGTGGGATTCCCTAGAAGCAGACCTGAAGGATTGGGTGCACATGAAAGTTCTCTGGGAGAAGGGGAGGGAGGATGTAAAGTCGGAGCAGGGGAGAATTAGGTGAGAATGCAATCTCCATAGGAAACTGGCATGGTCCCAGCTCTGGAACCTGAAAAGTGCACCACAAGTGGATCTTCCTGTGGAAAGGAGATGGCTTTATCCCTGTGGGGGTAAGTCATGGGTGCAGGCTGCAGAGTGGGAGGAGGAGCAGCTTCCTTTTGGCCATAGGCAATACTTGGGCAAAGGAGGCAGCTGTGAGCCGTTAGCTTCCAGTGCTCTCCATAATAGAAGGATGAGTACAATGGCTGGCAAAGAGGATCTTGGAACACTCGGAGCCCCCATTCTGCTCATCTACCTAGTGCCTCCAAGAATAGGAGCCATGCCTTCCTATATGCTGCCCCTGCTTCTTAAGTAGCAAGGAGTCCACTTCCACTTCAAATGAGGCTTATAGAATGTGTCCTTATAGAATGGGCCATTGAAAACAAAAGGCAGGGAGATCAGACGAGGCTGGCAGAACTCTGCAGCAGCACTGGTGGACACAGCAAGGAGACCATTGGCTCCACAGTAGTCACTTGCTGGAAGGATGATGATGACACTAACTGTTGACCCACAGCTTTCCAGTTGTTGCCACAGACATCTATCTCTAAAAGCTGGCCCACTCTTTCTCACCCACTTGCTGCCCAGACTGGACTCCTTCTTTCCTGCTTCCCAGGTCTGGTGACTCTGCTAATCCCCGAGGTTGGATGAGGGGTGCTGTCTTGCTATCCCTCTAATCTCACTGGAGTCTGCATCTCCTCCTGCTTCTTTTGTCTTTTGATCCTCAAATCAAACAAAAGACACACCGATTCTGCTCTGTTTCTCTGCACTGCTGTGCCCACAGTCCTACTTCTCTTTCCAAGTTATAGGCGCTACTGATTGACTAGAGGAAGCTGCAGAAATGAGAGAAAGGCCGAGCATGGTGGGGCATGTGTTTAATCCCAGCACTTGGGAGGCAGAGGTAGGAGGATCGCCATGAGTTCAAGGCCACCCTGAGACTATATAGTGAATTCCAGGTCAGCCTGGGCTAGAGTGAGACTCTACCTGGAAAAACCAAAAGAAGAAAAAAAAAAAAAAACAAGAAATGAGAGAAAGGAAGTGAGGGGGAATCCAGGGGATAGCTGACAGGGCAGTAGGAAAAAACAAAGTACATGTGAAGAGCACTTGATGCAACAAAAAACAAAACAAATAAGAGCCATAGAGACTTTCTAGAAGATGGGGTGTCATTTCCTTATTTGTCTGCTAAAGATAATTAAAACTTCTGGTACTATACGTGAAACAAACATCAAAACAATGAGTAGTTGGGGCTGGAGAGATGGCTTAGCAGTTAAGGCGCTTACTGGCAAAGCCAAAGGACCTAGGTTCAAGTCCCCAGGACCCACATAAGCCAGATGCACAAGGTGGCACATGTGACTGGAATTTGTTTGCTAGGTGACCTGGCATGCCCATTCTCTCTATCAGCCTCTCTCTCTCTCTCTTTCTCCCTCTGTGTTAAATAAAATAAATAAATAAATAAATAAATAAATAAATAAATAAATAAATAAATAGTAGAGAAAAAAAGGAGAGATCATCTAGTGACCTCAGCATCTGAGGTCAGACATGGCAGAAAGTTCCTTGTACTTTTTTTTTTTTCTACATATTTTCTACATTTGAAACTTAAAAAGACAGCAACCCAGAAGTGCCAGCAAGTGCCAAAAAATAAGACTCCAGTGAAAACCTGTTCTCTCAGGTGGATGTGGCAGTGTATACCTCACCTACATGATACATG
Source organism: Orientallactaga sibirica (assembly GCA_036365145.1). NCBI lineage: Eukaryota > Metazoa > Chordata > Mammalia > Rodentia > Dipodidae > Orientallactaga > Orientallactaga sibirica. The sequence continues at coordinate 39,520,266 of JAEOAD010000011.1, read as the reverse complement.
TCTGGCTTCTTTGGAAGCTGAAGCAGGAGGATTGCTTGAGCTCTAAGAGGTTTGAGACCAATCTGGGCAACAGACCAAAGTCCAGTCTCAAAGATCAAAATAAACAAAACTTCAAAATCCCTCTCCCTGACTCACCATGATGTCAGTGGAGAACACACTTAATGGCAGACCTCCCACCATTGCTGATCAGTAGAAAGGAACATCTCCACAGGTATCAAGCAACGCTGGTCAAAGGGGGAACCTAGACTCTTCTTCCTCTACATGGCAAGTTACCCCTCACCACTTACCCCACCTTGCCCTGCAATACTGGTATTAGTAAAAGACTAGTTAAAGTATAAAATTTAAATAATATGGGCTGGAGAGATGGCTTAGCGGTTAAGGCGCCTGCCTGCTAAGCCTAAGAATGCCGGTTCCAATCTCCAGGTCCCACGTTTAGCCAGATGCAGTGATGCAAGGGCTCAATGCCGCATTTGACCACAAGGGGGCGCACGCATCTGGATTTCGTTCTCAGCAGCTGAGAGACTGCTGGCGTGCCCATATCTATCTGTCTTCCTCTCCCTCTCTCTCTCTGTCTCTTTCTGTGTCTCTCTCCAATAAATAAATAAATAAATAAATGAAAGCTTTAAAAATTTAAATAATATACACATACTCATAATATTAAAAATGTCCAAGTTTCAACTGAAAATCACTCATTGTGCCAAGAACCAGGAATATCTAAAACTGAATTAAAAAGAAAAAAATACTTTGGATACGGGCATGGTAGTGCACGCCTTTAATCCCAGCACTCGGGAGGCAGAGGTAGAAGGATTGCTGTGAATGCAAGGCCACTCTGAGACTACATAGTAAATTCCAGGTCAGCCTGGGCCAGAGTGAGATCCTACCTTGAAAAAACATACCCTGGGTACACCATGAAAAAAATAGGAAAAATTAAAATGTATCCACTCCCATAAAATATAATAATAATAATAATAATATACACAGGAAATCTTTTTGTTGTTGTTTTTTTGTTTGTTTGTTTTTTTGAGGTAGGGTCTCACTCTAGCTCAGGCTGACCTGGAATTCACTATGTAGTCTCAGGGTGGCCTTGAATTCACAGCAATCCTCCTACCTCTGCCTCCCGAGTGCTGGGATTAAGGGCATGCACTACCACACCCTGCTTCTATTTAAAAAAATATAAAAAAGATTTTAAGGGGCTGGAGAGATTGCTCAGTGGTTAAAAGTGCTTGGTGGTGCACGCCTTTAATCCCAGCACTCGGGAGGCAGAGGTAGGAGGATTGCTGTGAGTTCAAGGCCACCCTGAGACTACATAGTGAATTCCAGGTCAGCCTGAGCTAGAGTGAGACCCTACCTTGAAAAAAAACAAAACAAAACAAAAAACGGTGCTTGCTTGCAAAGCCTGCCAGCCTAGGGTTCAATTACCCAGCTGCTCACATAAGCCAGATAGGCTTTCATTTACAACAACAAGAGACCTTGGTGTGCCTAGACACACACACACACACACACACACACACACACGTGCAATTAAACAATAAAATTTTTAAAAATTTTTATTTATTTGCAAGCAGAGACAGAGAGAAAGGGCACACCAGGTCATCGTGCCACTGCAAACAAATTCTAGATACATATGCCATTTTTGTTTTGTTTTGTTTTGTTTTGTTTGGTTTTGCAAGGTAGGGTCTCACTCTGGTCCTGGCTGACCTGGAACTCTCGGCGATCCTCCTACCTCTGCCTCCCAAGTGCTGGGATTAAAGGTGTGCGCCACCATGCCTGGCTTTACATATGCCATTTTGTGTATCTACTTTTCGTGGGTACTGAGGACTCAAACTCAGGCCATCATGCTTTGCAAGTAAGTGCCTTTAACCACTGAGCCATCTCTCCAGCCCCAATGATAAATTTTTTAAAGCTGTTAAATAAGAAGTTTAGAATATCACAAGATTTGAGGTTATAAAAAATCATATTTCAATATGCAACTAAAAATGAAATTTAAAAAATAATATCTAAGGGGCCTGGAGAGATGGTTTAGTGGTTAAGGTGTTTGCCTGTGAAGCCTAAGTACCCATGTAAGCCAGCTGCCCAAAGTGGCACATGTGTCTGGATTTCATTTGCAGTAACTAGAGGTTCTAGTGACCCATCCTCTCACCCTCCCTCCCTCTCTCTCTCTCTTTCTCTCTATCAAATAAATAAGTAAATACATAAATAAATAAAATATTTTTTAAAATAATACCTGAGCTGGGCATGATGGCACACACCTTAATCCTAGCACTTGAGAGACACAGGTGGGAGGATTGCTAAGAGTTCAAGGCCAGCCTGAAATGACATAGTGAATTCCAGAGTGAGACCCTACCACAAAAACAAACAAACAAACAAACAACAAAGAAAAAAAACCCTGGGACTAGAGAGATGGCTTAGCAGTTAAGGCACCTGCCTGCAAAGCCAAAAGACCCAGGTTCAAGTCCCCAGGACCCAAGTAAGCCAGATGCACAAGGTGGCACATGTGTCTGGAGTTGGTTTGCAGTGGCTGAAGGCCCTGGCACACCCATTCTCTCTTTCTATCTGCCTTCCTGTCTCTCCCTCCCTCTCTCTTTCTCTCTCTCTCTCAAACAAATAAAATAAAATAAAGTTTTTTTTTTTTTAAAGCCTGAATTTATTCGTTAGGTCTACCATAAAAATAACACAGATTGGATGACTAAACTACAATTTTAAAAATATTTTTTAATTTTTATTTTATTTATTTATTTACTAGAGAGAGATAGAGAGAAAGAAGCAAATACACAGAGAATGGGCCAGGGCCTCCAGCCACTGCAAACAAAACTCCAGACGCATAGACCACCCTGTGTATCTGGCTTCGGTGGGTCCTAGGAAATCAAACTTGGGTTCTTTGGCTTTGCAGGCAAGCACCTTAACTGCTAAGCCATCTCTCCAGTCCTAACTTTTTTTTTTTCCCTGTCACAGTTCTACTTATTCATTTTGTCAGTGCTGGAGATTAAACCTAGGGTCTTGGGCATGCTAGTCAAGCACTCTACCACTGAGCTACATCTGTGATGTTCTCACAATTACAGGGGCTGAAAGCCAAAAGATGAAAGTGTCCACAGAAAGATGGGAGTTTAGTTCAATGATTGAGCACGTGCTTAGCATGTGTGTGCCCCTGAGTTCCAGCCCAGCACTAACAATAACAATAAAAATTATAATAAACAGCTGGAGAAATGGCTTAGCAGTTAAAGCATTTGCCTGCAAAGCCAAAGGATCCCAGTTCGATTCTCCAGGACCCACGTAAGCCAGATGCACGAGGAGCACATGCATCTGGAGTTCGTTTGCAGTGGCTGGAGGCCCTGGTGTGCTCATTCTCTCTCTGTGTCTGCCTCTCTTCTATCTCTCTCCCTCTCCCCCCCCCTGCTTGCAAATAAATAAATAATAATAAAAATATCATTGCCGGGGCATGGTGGCTCACACCTTTAAATCCCAGCACTCAGGAGGCAGAGGTAGGAGAATCACTGTGAGTTCAAGGCCACCCTGAGACTAAAGTGAATTCCAGGTCAGCCTGGGCTAGAGCGAAACCTACCTTTAAAAAAAATCAGAAAATTTGGTTTCTCCTTGGCTTACAAGTTCCCACCTTCTTCCTATGTGCTTAACATAGCAGAGGAAGATCTGGTCTCTCTCTCTCTCTCTCTCTCTCTCTCTCTTCTAAGGATACCTGTTCTAGTAGACCAAGGCCAATAAGACCTCATTTAGTCTTTATTACCTTAGCTGAATCTCCAAAGTCACATTCTGAAGTATTGGAAGTTAGGGCTTTAACATGTAACGCTGTGTGTGGGGGAGGGGGAGGACACAATTCAGCCTACAACCGTGTCACCCTAAACTCAAAATAAAAAAAAAAAAGACTGAAATATAAATCTAACAAAACCTATTCAAGATCTGTAGCTGAAAACTTCAAAATGCTAATGAGATTGAAGAAGACCAAATAGGGCTGGAGAGATGGCTCCGTGGTTTAAGACTCTTGCTTGCAAAACCTGACAGCCCAGGTTTGATTCTCCAGTACTCACATAAAGTCAGATGCATAAAGTAGAGCATGCATCTGAAGTTTGTTTGCAGCAGCTAGAGGTCTTGGCATGCCAATCAGAAGATACAGTATAGTTAAAACATGAAGTCTCCCAATTTACTTAATGCAATTCCAAACAATATCCTAGCAAGACTTTTTGGAGATAGATCAAGTTAATCTAAAATGCATATGGTTAGCTGAAGAGATGGCTCAGCAGTTAAGTTTGTTGCCAAGTCTGATGGCCAGGGTTCAATTCCTCAGTACCCACATAAAATCCAGATGCACAAAGTAGTGTATGCATCTGGAGTATGTTTGCAGCAGCTAGAGGTCCTGGCATACCTATCACCCAACTCCCGCTCCTTGCAAATAAATAAATACAATATTAAAATGCATATGGAAAGGAGAGAGAATAGAAGCCAAAACAATTTATAAGAACAAAGACAGTGAATTGACAGTACTAAATTTTTGTGGTTTTCTTGAGTTTTATAGCGTTAGCAGATGCACAAAGTGGCACATGTGTCTGGAGTTTGTTTACAGTAGCAAGTGGTCCTGCCATGCCCATAGTCAGTTTGTTTCTATCTCTGTCACCTGCAAATAAATAATTTTAAAAAAAAAAGAGTTTTGGGGCAGGAGAGATGGTTTAGCAGTTAAGGTGCCTGCCTGCAAAGCCTAAGAAACCTTATTCGAATTGTCAGGTCCCATATAGTCAGACACAAAAGTGACACAAGTGTGCAATGTCGCACATGCACACAAGGGGGTGCACACATCTGTAGCTCACTCACAGCCACTGAAAAGCCCTGGCATGCCCATTCTTTCTCTTTCTCTCTGCCTCTTTCTCTCTCTCAAAAATAAAATTTTAAAAAAGAAGAGGCTGGATGTGGTAGCGCATGCCTTTAATCCCAGCACTCGAGAGGCAGAGGTAGGAGGATTGCCATAAGTTCAAGGCCACTCTGAGACTACATAGTGAATTCCAGGTCAGCCTAGTCTAGAGCAAGACCCTACCTCGAGAAAAAAACAAACAAAACAAACAAACAAACAAAAAGTTCAGCAGTTAAAGGCACTTGCTTACAAAGCCTGATGATCTGGGTTTGATTCCTCAGTAACCATGTAGTGAGATGCATAAAGTGACATGAGTCTGGAGTTCAGCTGCAGTGGTGTGCCCATTCTCTCTCTCGCTCGCTCACTCCTTTCAAACAAATAATCAACAAAAAATAAAAAATAAAATAAAATAAAGAGGGTTTGGAGAGATGACTTAGCTGTTAAGGCACTTGCCTGCGAAGCCTAAGGATTCATGTTCAACTATCCAGATCCCACATAAGCCAGATGCACAAGGTGATACAAGCATGCAAGGTCACACATGCACACAAGATGGCACACACATCTGGAGTTTGATTGCAGTAGATGGAGGCCCTGGCATGCCAAATCTCTCTCTCTCTCTCATAAAAATATTTTAAAATAAGGGCTGAAGAGATTGCTTAGTGGTTAAAGCACCTGCCTTTATACCCTAAGAACACCCGTTCGAAGCTCCAGTTCCCACGTTTAGCCAGATGCAAAAGTGACACAAGCACACAATGTCGCACATGCACACAAGGGGGCACACACATCTGGAGTTCATTCACAGCAGCTGAGAAGTCCTGGTGCACCTATTCTCTCTCTGCCTCTTCCTCTCTGTCTCTCAATCTCTCTGTCACTCTCTCTCCAAAAAAAAATTTTTTAAATAAGTTTTATAATGTGGTAAAGTACGTATAAAATTTACCACTTAGAGCTGAAGAGATGTCTTAGCAGTTAAGGCACTTGTATGCGAAGCCTAAGGACCCAGGTTCGACCCTCAGGATGGCCTTGAACTCATGGTGATTCTCCTACTTCTGCCTCTCAAGTGCTGGAATTAAAGGTGTGCGCCACCATGCCCAGCTGTATTGTACTTTCTGTCTCTATGAATTTGCCTATTCTAAGCACCTCAAACAAGTAGGATTCTATTGTACTTTCTGTCTGTATCAATTTACCTATTCTAGGCACCTCAAACAAGCTGAATAATATAAATCTCTTTTTGTATATGTCTTATTTCACTTAGCTTAATGTTTTCAAAGCTCATCCTTATTGTATCTTGTGTCAGAATTTCATTTCTTTTTGTGGCTTAGAGGTATTCTGTTATTTGTATATATCCACATTTTATTTATTTATTTATTCACTTGTTGATGGACACTTGAGGATTCCTCACATTTTCACTATTGCGAATAATGCTTCTGTGAACATTGTATACAAGTATCTGAGTCTCTATGTTCAGTTCTTTGGGGTCTATTCTGAGAAGTGGAATTATTGGGTCATATAGAAATTCTATGTTTACTATTTTAAAGAATCAATGTTTTCCATAGCTGCTGCAACATTTTACACTTCCTCCAGTAATGAACAAGGATTTAGAGTTTTCCATATCAACACTACAGTTTGTATTCAGTTTTTGTTATTTGGTTTCTTAGTAAAATGTAGCCCAGGCTGGTCTTGAACTTGCTATGTAAAAGGTAATCTTTAACTTCTAATTCTCCTGTCCCTTCCTCCCAAGTGCTAGGATAACAGGTGCGCACCACACTGGGTTCATGCACTGCTGGGGATGGAACCCAGTGCTTTTGATGTGCTAGGTAAGCATTGTACCAACTGAGCTACATCCCCAGCTCTCTGTTCAGTGTTATTAACAGCCATCCTAATGGGTGTGAAGTGGTTTCTCATTGTGGTTTTAATTTGAATTCCCCTAATCACTAGTATCTTTGTACACTTATTGGCCATTTGTATATCTACTTTGCAGAAATAGCTTTCCAAGTCTTTTGCCTATTTTATCTAGGCTGTTTGGCTTTTTTGCTATTCTTGAGTCGTGGGGATTTTTATATATATTCTGAATATTTAAATTTGTGTAAACATTTTCTAAAAACCTTTCTGTTGGGTATTCCTTTCACTCTAGTAATCTTTGAGGGGCTGGAGAGATAGCTTAGTCAATAAAGTACTTGCCTCACAAGCATGAGGATCTGGGCTCAATACTCAGTGCCCTTGTAAAATGCCAAGCATGTTGGCACATGCACACCTGTAATCCCAGAACTGGGAATTTAGCATAACCACAATAGTAAGTTCCCCCCGAGTATCTAAATCCCTAGCCATAGGCTTTTGGTCAGATTTACAGTACCAGGCATGAAATCTTTTGTGTGTAGCGGGCCTCAAATCCAATCAGAGTGTTAGCCTGACAGGTTGGTTGTAGAATACAGTGTCCACAGCTGGGTAGGACTGTTGGTGCCTTTTTTCCCTCAGCAGCTTGCATAGCACTTTCTGGTATGAAGAAAACTACCTGGCAGGGAAGAAGCTTCCAGCTCAGTTTCAGTTTAGTTTCTCTATGTCCTGCCACTGAAATGTGTGGTGTCTTCAGCAATAGGGACTTACCATCTAGTTTTGATGGGCAACCAACAGTAATGGCAATAGCTCATGTTGTTTTAGGAACCCCTGTGGCATCCCTGACTGTAACAGTTAGCTTCTTGCTGGGAAAAATCAACTGATCAGAAGCAGCTTATAGGAAGGGTTTATTTCAAGCTTGATATTTTAAAGGGAAGCTTCATCATCAACCGGCTCATACCTTCATACATCAACAGTAGAGAGAGAATAGCAAGAGCAAGCTAGCTCTCAACATCGAATAGGCTAGACTAACCAATGGAGGCCCACCCCTAGCAACAGACCTCCTCCAGCAAGGCTCCACCTTCCACAGGTTTTGCCACCAGAGGACTAGTTAGAAAGTTTAATCGCAAACAACTGAGGCTATAAGGATATTTTACATTCAAACCACCACAATGACCAACAACTCATTGGGAGGTTTTTCATCCCTGGCTCTAGAATTTACAATAAGCTGTGCTTTTTGGAGCAGCTTTATCCACCCACATAAGGAATCTTCATTCAAATACTTTTTTAAAAAATTATATTTTGTCTGGCTAAATGTATATACTATGCTCACCAAACTGCCCAGTAAGCACTTCTCTTAATGTCCACACCCATATATTAATGCTATTCACTTTTGGTCAGAGAAGCTTCTCTTTTCAGATGGTGGCGACCTTGGGATGACTCAGAAGGCACCATGGTGCTGAGAAGAAGTGACAGAGGAGTGCTCAGCACTGAAATGTCTCAAACACACCTTCCAAGGCTCAGGGTCCATTGTGGAAGAGGGGGCAGAAAGAATGTAAGAGCCAAAGGAAGAGTAGGGCTCCTTACAAACATGCTCCTCCAGATACAAAATGGCCTGGATATTCATGACCTCACAGGGCCTGACACAACCTACACAAGAGCATCATAACAGGAGAAAAAGAAATGGCTTAGTGTTTAAGGCACTTGCCTGTAAAGCCTAAGGACCCAGGTTTAATTCCCAGTACCCATGTAAAGCAAGATGCATAAGGTGGCACATGTGTCTAGTTTGTTTGCAGTGGCTGGAGGCCCTGGCACACCCATTCTATCTGCCTGCCTTTCTCTCTCCCTCTCAATAAGTAAATAATTAAAATATTTTTAAATTATATATATATACAATATATATATATATATATATATATATATATATATATTATTTGTTTGTTTGTTTTTGTTTTTGTTTTTCAAGGTAGGGTCTCACTCTAGCCCAGGCTGACCTGGAATTCACTCTGTATTCTCAGGGTGGCCTCGAACTCATGGTGATCCTCCTACCTCTGCCTTCCAAGTGCTGGAATTAGAGGCGTGCACCACCACACCCAGCTAAAATTTATATTTCAATTGGCTTACCAAATGGATTTCCATATGGCTTATTCATATATCCTTAGTTTTGATTCATCCTCCCATACCCTCTTTTCTCTCTCACCCCCTTCATTCCTGCTTAAACCTTTCCCTCCCATTATTAAACCCCTCTAGTTTTTTTTTTTTTTTTTTTTTTTTTTTTTGGTTTTTCGAGGTAAGGTCTCACTCTGGCCCAGGCTGACCTGGAATTAACTATGTAGTCTCAGGGTGGCTTTGAACTCACTCACAGCGATCCTCTTACCTCTCCCAAGTGCTGGGATTGAAGGCATGAGCCACCACACCCAGCTTCCCCTCTAGTTTTTTTGTTTGGTGTGTGTGTGTGTGTGTGTGTGTGTGTGTGTGTGTGTGTGTTTTGAGGCAAGGTTTCACTCTAGTCAAGACTGACCTGGAACTAATAATTCACTCTGTAGCCCCCCAGGCTTGCTTCAAACTTATAGGCATCAGCTACCTGGCTATCACCTTGACTTTTTTTTTTTTTTTTTTTTTTTTTTTTGGTTTTTCAAGGTAGGATCTTGCTCTAGCCCAGGCTGACATGGAATTCATTCTGTAGTCCCAAGCCAGCCTCTAATTCACAGAGATCCTCCGCCTCCCAAGTGCTGGGACTAAAAGGCCACCACACTTTGGTCCACCTTACTTTTTTTTTTTTTAAGAAAGAGGCAGAGAGAAAGAGAGAGAATGGGTGTGCCAAGACCTCTAGCCACTGCAGCAAATGAACTCCAGATGCATGTGCCACCCTGTGCATCTGGCTTTATGTAGATACTAGGGAATTGAACCAGGTCCTTATGCTTTGCAGGTAAGTGCCTTAACCGCTGCATCATCTCTCCAACTCCACCTTACTTTTTTTTTGTGGTTGTGTTTTCAAGATAGGGTCTCACTGTAGCCTAAGCTGACCTGGAATTCACTACATAGTCTTAGTCTGGCCTTGAACTCACAGTAATCCTCCCACCTCTGCCTTCGGAGTGCTGGGATTAAAAGTGTGCACCACCACACCTGGCTCTCCTTGCTTTTTGAGACAGAGTCTTTCACTGAATCTGGATCTCACCAATTCAGCTAGAATAGCAATCCAGCAAACCTCAGGGACCCTCCTGTCTCTGCTTCCCAACACTGAAATTAAGTGTTCACTGCTGTGCCTGGCTTGTTCAGATGGGTGCTGAGACCCAAACTCAGTCCTAATGCATGTATGACAAGCGCTTTATCAACTGAGCCATCTCCCCAGTCTCCAATGCACCCCTTTTTACTTAAGCCATCTAGAGTTAATCCTTTCAACTGAAACTAAGAACTCTGTTATAGGACTGGGGAGATGGCTCAGCAGTTAAACACACTTGCAAGGCCTGATGGCCTGGGTTTGATTCTCCAATAGAGCCAGACACACAAAGTGATGCATGCATCTGGAGTTCACTTGCAGCAACAATATCCCTGGCATGCCATGCTCATTCTTTTTTTTCTCTCTCTCTCTCAAATAAATACATTTTTAAAAAACTGTTATATCCAGGAAAGTCAAAATGGAATCAAAAATGCCATGTGTGGTGGCACACCCTTTAATCTCAGCACTCGGGAGGCAGAGGTAGGTGGATTACCATGAGTTTGAGGCCACTCTGAGACTACATAGTGAGTTCCAGGTTAGCCTGGGCTAGAGTGAGACTCTACCTTGAAACACCAGGAAAAAAAAAAAAACCTGAAACCATAAAACACAGACCAGGGGCTGGAGAGATGACTCAGTGGTTGAGGTGCTTGCCTGCAAAGCTTAACAACCCCAAGGTTCGATTCCCCAGTCCCATGTAAAGCCAGATGCACAAAGTGGCACATGTATCTGGAGTTTATTTGCAGTGGCTAGAGGTCCTGACATGCCCATTTCCCCTCTCTCTCTGTTCTCTCTATGCTTGCAAAAATAAATAAAGATATTTTTTAAAAAACACAGACCAAATTAAGGAACATAATGGAGAAATGAGCAATTTTAAACTATGATGTTAGTAGTCAGTGGGTAATTTTGGAAAAGTGCACAATGGTGGGCTCTGGGCTACTGGTACTACTATTTTTTTTAACTCGGGTTGTAGTTGCCTGACAGTTTATACAGATGTGCACTTACATGCAATTTTCATTATGTACACTAAACTTAGATGAATACTTTTTTAAAGTGACACTATGCAAGAGGAGTTATAAGTGGGGAGAAAGGGTACAGGACAATATGTAAGTAAGTTTCTCATGATGACTGAATTGAGATACAGAGACACCTCAACAAACAGCTCACTAGCCAAGCGCTAGTAGACCTTACATGATAGATGGCTACATGATATCTTTATGCTATATTTTGCTTCTTAACATTTGCCCCATTCCCACCCTTGCAAACTCTACTGTGAATGGTAGGAGGGTTAGGAGCATCCACATTTTATAGATTCCCTTGACAGCTGAGTTAGTTAGAGTTTGCCAGCAGACTTCATAGGCCAGAGATTAGAAAATGGAAGAAATTGTCCTGTTTCTGGCCCTATCCATAGCAGGTAACCACAGTGGTCACCAGGCAGCTACGAGCACAGGTGGTTGTGGTCTTCAGCAACGACATAAGCAAAGACAGGCTTGAGCCGGGCATGGTGGCACACGCCTTTAATCCCAGCACTTGGGAGGCAGAGGTAAGAGGATCACTGTGAGTTCAAGGCCACTCTGCTGGAATTCCAGGTCAGCCTGGGCTAGAATGAAACCCTACCTCGAAAAACAAAAAAAAAAAAAAAAAAAAAGGCTTATGAAGGGTGTCGTTATTAGCTTCCTGCTTTCTAGCTATAATTCACTTCTCCCTTTTTCTCATTCTGCTCTTTTAACACCTTCATATCCAACTTCTGAGCCCCAAATTTCTGCTGTTTGAAATACCTTAGCAAGGTACTTTGATTCTTGGCAAGACACAGACTCACACAATCCCTCCCTCAGTAAGAAAGAAATTGATCAAAGTCTGTCATGTCATGTGATGGAGTAAATTTAAATACTCTCAAGTGACGTATCTTTAATCCCCTGACATACCCCACCTGGCCTGCCATCATCTGAACTCCTAGGACCACCATCTACATTACATCCTGCAGACCTGCAGTTCCTGTGTGTGTGACCACCTGTTCTCACATCAACTTCCCTCTACCTTGAAATGCCTCACAGTGTGTTAAATATGCCAGCATAACCTGGAGTGGCAGGAGGCTGGGTATGAGTACTGTTGACCTCACCTTCCCTGCATGCTTGGTACTGAGCAGGTTGCTTACAGAATGGCATGGTACCTGTAGCAGAAGTTCATAAATAGAAATGAGTTGCTCTGCCAAGCCCTGGCTTCAAAGGCTCACGTGAGATCCTCTGCACACAATGTTCAGAGGTCCACAGTGTGTGCAAGTATTGCAGAATAGGAACTCAGAGGCAGTCTAGGACATAGAAACAACCAGAATCTCAGGTGCCAGGTAGCTTTAATAAGCCAGAGCACCTCTTCCTCCACCTTTTCCCTTCCTCCCCACTCTCCCCACTTAGTTCTAGACAGGTCCAGCCTGCCCAAGGATCTGGCTTTCTTCGGCTGGAGGTGTTAACTCTTCTGTCCCCTCAGCCGCTCCAGCTTCCTCCGAAGGTCCGGGGGCAACTTGGCCCCTGCTGCCAGTAACTCCCTCAGTCTCTCTTTAGGAGTCTTGGTGAGCAGGAAATTGCAGGGAACAGGGCCTTCTTCAAAGGTGACCCGGCAGTTTCGTGTAGCTGTATGGTAGCCCTCAGCACTGGCCGTCACCACATAGTCCCCTGGAGTCAGCAGCCGCCAATAATCCCCACCCCATGCTGAGAGGAGTGAAGGGCCAGGTCAGGACCCAATGCTCCTGTCACAACAATCTACAGCCCCCAGCCCCTCTATTAGTCCCCCAAGCCCCTCTCTGCCAGATACCTGTTGTAACATCATGGTTGATCCCGTCCACGGCAATGACAGCATCAGCAATCCCAAGCTCTGTGTCTTTGTCCTGCACAACTCCTGCAATGCCCATACGCACCTGTGTGGGAAGTTTTGGGGTTTTTGTCGTTTGTTTGTTTGTTTGCTTGCTTGCTTTGAAGCAAGATCTCAATACACAACCAGGGCTGGTTAAGTGTTGGGATTACAAGGGTGGGCCATCTCATTCTGTGGGAAAGTGTTCCCAAAACCCTGAGGTGAAGGTAGGAGTTCAATTTTGAGAGCAGCTTGACCTAAACTGCAAGACCCTGCCTAAAAAATAAAACAAGAGCAAGGGAGATGGATCAGTAGTTAAAGGCACTTGCTTACAAAGTCTGCCAACCCAGGTTGGACTCTCCAGTACCCACACAAAGCCAGATGCACAAAGTGACACTTGCATCTGGAGTTTTTTTTTTTTTTTTTTTTTTTTTTGCAGTGGCAAGAGGTCCTGGCATGCCCAAATAAAACAAAAATACCAAATAATAATAATAATAAAACCTCTTTTATGCACAAGAATGTGACCTTTACTTTCTAGCTCTATTCCCCTGCAAACCTGGTTAAATGTCGACTGTGTTCCTAGGTGACAGATATTCTCCTGATTGGTAACTTATTTATCTCTGGTCTGGTAGGAAGGCATAGCTCTGGGCTTCCCCAAGTACGGTGTGGTGTTATTGGGTTTGCCTTTCATAGAATCCATGATTGCTACTTGACATTCCTAGGGATCTAAGTCCCTGTGTGATATGAAATTTCTTAGCCAAGGCAGTTCTCACACCTGCCTAATGTCTTTGAGCACTCCTGATGACAGGTCTGGAACAGTTAGTCCTGCAGGCCACCCCTTCAGCTGTTCTGGGATCTAGTTCCCCTGACAGGATCTGACACCACCCTATCAGCAAACTGCACTTCCTATACTAGATCTCCCAGACAGTCTGATGCCAAGCATGGCCTCATGGAAATCTAGTGCCAGTTGAACCTTAAAAGACCTGAGGGTACAAGCAGCTAAGTGCTAAGCACACTGGCCAGAAGTAACTCAGGTAGGCTGCGGACTGGGAGTTCAGATCCCACCTGCTCCAAGTAGGTGAGGAGGGCATCTTTGTTGTTCTCCCACTCCTGGGGTAGCTCACTCTCGTGAGGGAACTTGTCGCAGGATAGCTCCACAGTGACCTCAAAGCAGTTGGTGTGCAGATAGCTGAAGTCATTCATGCCTGGGGGTATCACAGACACTGGGGTCTAGATGACCAGGATGGGGGTCCCACCCTCCTGGTGCTCTTCCCTGAGAGACGCTCAGGGTAGAAATTAATATGAGTACTGGTTTATGAAAACTGTTCTACTACAGGGCAGGAGTTTAAGGGGACAAGACTAATTCCACCCTTAGGACATACTCCCAGGGACTGTGTGCCAGTCAGCCCCGTTGATGATGTTGCCATGCAAGGAGAAGTCCTGGCTATGGCAAGGCCGGCGATCTGTGTCTTGCATAGCCTGATTACTGCCAGCATAGACAGTGCTGAGCCAGCGAAATACAGCATCATCTGGTGTAGGGGTGAGTTCACGGGCAGCCCATGGAGTCCGAGTCATGTCAAATGGGTAGGATACCACCAGTTCACCCCCATGGAGGTTGGCACTCAGCACAAAGGGAATACGCTTCATCCACTCAATCACTGCCCGTGTTTCAGGAGCCACCTAGGCAGAGATAGGTAAGGAGAGATGGGACACAGAGACAAGAGGCCCTTGGGTGGCCCTCCACAACTGCCTTCAATACTCACAGTGGCATTGGGCAGAGTATAGTAAGTAGGTAGTGGCAGATGATGGTTGGGGACAGTGTGGGGCACAAGCCCATCGTCCTCTGCATCCCACAGTGGTGTATTGAGGTCAGCAAAATTGTGGTTAAGGTCAATGCCCTGGTGGTTCCAGCGACCCTCTGCCCAGCCCACCAACTCTGAACCCTAGAAAAGAGCCTTGTTCAAGTCGAGCAGGTTCTAAACACCATGGCAGAAGGAGCAGGGGAGCAGGGTAGCGCTCATGCCATGGCCTACCCGTTCATAAGCAGTCTCGTAGCCATCAGGATTCATGGAGGGCAACAGATGAATGCGCATCTCAGTAAGCAGCCGGGTCACTCGTGGGTTCCCACGCAGGAACTCATGACATAAGAACTGCATCAAGAATAGAAGTAGCTCCCGCCCCAGGGCCTCGTTCCCATGCATGCCAGCCACATAGCGGACCTCGGGCTCTCCTGGAAATACATGGGGGCTTATGACAGGCTCACCCCCTGATCTGCCCTGTGCCCACCTCTCCCCATGCCATGGGCCACTACCTAGCTCATGCTCCCCAGGCTGGTCTGACATTTCCATCACATACAGTTTCAGGCCCTGGTGGCTCTTCCCAATGCTGTAGATGCGGGTGATGTTGGGACACTTTTCATTCACCTGCTTCATCAGCTGGGGAGCAGAGAGGAACTTGGGAGTTACAAACTTGGTCAGACCACACAGGCCATGGAAGGACTTAGAAAGTCAGTGGTGGCTCACACAGGTGGGGGGCAGCATGGCATAGTCCATATCAAAAGCAACAGTTCCAGAAGCAGGAAGGGACATAACAGGGAGACACCATGATAAGGGCATGGTGCGGGGGGGACTGGAGCAAAGCTTAGGGAATCAATGGGAGAGAGGTGGGACATGGCGGCAGGGGACAAGTGCAGTCATAGCAGGTTTTATCCTGGTGGAAGAGGATAGGATGGCCTGCCTTCTGGTTCACAGGAGTTATATCTGACCTTCCTCATGGCCTTATAATTGTGATGCCGGAAGTCCAGAGGGTCAGAGGATGCCACTGGGTGGGGCTTCGGGAGCAGGTCATTAGGATCTGGTGGAAGGTGTTCTAGGTAAAAGTTGGGCTCATAGTGGAGGACACCCTTGCAACCAGACCCTACCCTTCCAGCCTTTGCCCAATTGCCCACCTGAGACTGGGCAGGCCAGGATCTCTGCCCGGAGGCAAGAGGCACCTTTCTCCAGCCAGGTCTGAGGCAGCAGACGAATAAAGCGAGCCACCTGAGGCTCCGGCAGGAGGTTCAACACTGGGGTCTCTGGGTCTGAGTTGGCAGGAAACACCTGGGGATGTGGAGTCCCTTGCTGGGGCTGTTCAAACCCAAGAGTGGCCCACGATCCAGGAAAGGAGCTTAAGCTCCTACACTCCTGCGCTAAGGCTCCCCGTGGGCTCAGCTGGAGACATGTACTGTACATCAAGCACAGACTTCCTACCCACAGCCCCTGCCAATGGGCAGCCCTAAGCAGCTGTGTTTCCTGGCATGGTCCTAGCTCATTAGACCAACATATGTCCATATGACCCAGGAATAGCCAAGACCCTATTCTATAGCCCACTATAAAAGGGGCCCATGAGATGGGGAAGCCCGAGCATTGAACAGGTAAGAAGAGATGCAAACCAGAGGCCCATGGCCAAGAGGGGTGTCCCAGAGAGAAGCTGCAGCCTAGGGCAGAACCCACCCTGTGTTGAGTTCCTGAGCATATCCCAAAGCAGCCTGCGCTGGGGATGTAGCTCCTTGATAAAGCACTTGCCCTGGGAATGAGTAAAGCCCAGGTTGGATCCTTAGCATGCAAAACACAACTTTCATGGGGGAACCTAATGGGCATCTGTTCTTTATTCTAAAGGAAGCCCCAGCCTGGCCAAGCACCCCACAGTGGGCTTGGGCTCCACTCCCAGCATAGAGGGTCCTAGCTACCATGAGACCACTCACCGCATCCATTCCATTGCTTTGATTCCTACTCCTCCACCAGGTCCAACTGTCATTGCTGAACTGGACCTTGTATGATGTGACCCAGTCATACCTGGCCAGAGAGGTAAAGAGAAATCATCTCTGCGCCCACAAGTCCCACCGCAGTCCTCAGGTGTCCATCTACCTTTGGTTTCCTGGCTAAGTGCTAGCCTGCCTCACCTCCAGATAGAGTTCCGGCCTTGTGTGACAATGCCTGAGAAGCGGACAGGGTTCTTAGCGTCCACTTGAAGCCATGGCTCAGTGTCCTGCTGCTCAGCACACCAGGCCCCATCATACAAATCACCATCTTCCAAGCCTGACTGTGGGCACAGGGCGTGGGGAACAGGGTCATGATGAGGGGAAAGCTGGGTCATGGGAAAGAAGGAGGGGGGGAGAAGGTGGCAATGGTCCCCTTCCCTATCCCTTAGATCTGGGCTCTGAGCCAGGATTGCTGACCTGGATGTTAAGCCGCCCTCGGTGTGGTCCAAGGCCGAAGGACTGGCTGCTGGATGCCGTGAGCTGGCTATCAGAAACACGTAGGGATTCCAGGCCCAGAGGGGGACAGCCTGGATTAGGGAGAGAGCCGTGACACAGGACTAGAGAGTAGATAGGACAGAGCAGGTCAGCAGCGGGGGCCTAAGCTTGCGCTTATGCTGTGTAGGCAGGGGGCATGGCTAAGACCATGGGGCTAGGAGCTATGTTGGTCACTGCCTCAGGAGCTGCAAGCCCAGGCAGGACACCTGGAAAGGTACCTAGTTCTTGTTTCTCAGGGAGGTTGAGGATCCCTGCTGAGCTGGTGCTGGTCGTCATAGGCCTGGCAGTCACCAGGGGACCAGAGCGTATGAGCTTCTTTCGCTTCTTCACAATGACCTTTTTCTTCTTGACGATTCGAATCCGGACATGCTGTTCAGAAGTTCCTAGGGCCCAGGAAGGCACAGCACCAGGGGAAGGAAGAATGTCATGGAACTTCATATGAAAAGGTCAGCCAGCCCAGGAATGCACACAAATCCATGGCCTCAGCATGGCATACATGGCCTATAGTCTGACCCCACTTGCCTATCTGGACACTTTCTTGGTGCCTCCTTACTCCTGACAAAGGACATGCTCGGCCAGCCTCACCTCTGACCTCACACACTGGAAACTGGGTGCTTCAAAGAGCTGAGTTTCTTTTCTTTTCTTTTCCTTTCTTTTCTTTACTTTTCTTTTTCCCAGTCCTTTACCTCGAGACCTCACACAAGCTCTTCCTTCTCCAGAGGTCTGCCATCTTGTATTCTGTACCTTTATGCCCCACCACCCCTCCAAAACCATCCTTAGCTATGTTCCAAAGTCCCTGTGCCCCCATTGTTAGGTCTGCCCTCTCACCTGTCCTGTAACCTATGCTTGCCTGTCTGTGGTACTTTCCTAGGCCTAGCCAGCCTGCGGGCACTTGAAGATCAAGGCCTTCTGCAGGGTAAGCTGGGAAGCCAGGCAGCCTTCCAGTACCCCCCTCAAGAGATAGTGCCCCCTTCCTCCACGACTTCCCCTCTCTTTCTTGCCTTTAAACGCCCCTACACAGCTTTACACTGCATGTTTTAATGACTTTGCACTTATTTCTCCCCTCCTCCAAGCTCTGGCCTCAGTTTCTTTATCTGTGAGGCTAGAGGCACTAAGTTCCCACTGGCGCCTGTCCCAGGACTGCTGACTAGGTCTAACCAGAACGGGGCTGCTGACTCAGCAGCCATGGCACAGGACTCTGTGTGTGTGTGTGTGTGTGTGTGTGTGTGTGTGTGTGTGTGTGTGCTGAGGAGGGGGTGCATTCTGAGGAGGTTCATGTGTGTTGGGGAGGCGGAGGGTGACGGTTGAGGAGGGGCCCTCATAGGCAGGGAATATGGGTAGAGTGTGTGTGGTTTGGGGGCAGAGACGGGGAATGGGGCCACCGACTTGCCAACAGCGGGCTGAGGGTCCCGGAGCTCACCGTTCGCCTTCGCGGGCATCTGGACAAGGCTGCTACGTAGGGCCTGGGTCGAGCCTGGGGCCTCAATGGTCGCTGGTGGCATGGAGCCCAGTACTGAAGTGCTGGGCGCCCCCAGACCCAGGCTGAAGGCAGGCACGAAGGCGGCCAGGGCGAGCAGGAGACCCCACATGGCAGGCGGAGAGGCAGGGGCGCGCGGGCCGTGGCAGCGGGTGGGTTCTCCTCTTCCTGCTGGTGGCTGCCGAGCCCCCCGCCCCTTCCTGCCCGCTCAGCCGTCGCCCCACGCCCCTCGGCAGCCTCCGGCCCGCCCACAGCCCGGGGCCGGCCCGAGACCTCCGAGGAGAGCGGTGTCCCCCGCGCCGAGAGCCGCGCGGACCCCCAAAGGCTGCGGGCATAGCCTGGCGCACCGCCTCTGCCCTCGGGCTTCGACCTTCTCGGGCTGTCCAGCACTGCCCTTTACCGTCCGCAAAGCCAGCCCAGATGCCATTTAGACGTGAGTGCCGTCCCGCTGCGGGCATCTACTGGGCTCCATCCAAGCAAGATGCCAGGTGCTTTGCACATGGTCAGAATTTCAATGGAACCTCGTTTTACAAACTGGTAAACTGAGGCTCGGAGCGGCTAATTGACGTGGCCAAGATAGCAGAACTGGGAGCTTTGAGGAGAAAACTACATCCTGAGAGGGAAATCCATCCAGGGTCACAGGCACCCGAGCAGGCGAGCGGGACCGAAGGGATGAGGGGGGAACTGATTGGGGGTCAGGGAGCGGGAGGAAGGGCTGGTGCCACAGTAATCTTGAGAGGACAATCCTAGAGGCTCCGACAGAGGCGGTGCTTCCTCTCCATCAGCACCACTACCCTGTTCCCGCCTCTTTTCCTCTCTTTTCCTCCCCTTCCCTATTCCTTCGCTCCCAGGGCTGCCACGTTCTGGCGTTACATAACCCGAGCAGATACCCAGGAGGTGGGGCCAGATCCGGTTGGACACGTGCTCCGCCCGCCTCTTCTCTTTCCCCTCGGAATTCACCGCCCTGCCTTTCCGTGGAACTGCCTCCCACCACGGATTCCTGAAGGCAGAAGCCTTTCCAACTTCCCCAGCCCTCCTTTGTATCCTCTATGTCTGAGTAGGCACCCCAAAAGGAGGAAAACTGCGTTCACTGTGCAACTTTGCTAGGTGCTTTACCTTCGCAGCCATCCCCAACAGGTGGCCCTGGAATCTTTTGGAATGCTCCAGGCCCCGAGCGCGCACGCTTATCACAGTCTGTATAAACAATTCGAATCACCTTAAATCACCATTCTGCCTGGGGAATCACCACCACCCAGGGCTCCTGGAACTGAGGCTCGCCCCTGGCAGGGACCACATAGGCATAGCTGCTCCAAGCATCTTGATCTCCAGGTGTGATTCGGATAGAGGGCTAGAGAGCTCTGAGGGGGAAGTAACCACACGGTGCCAACGCATGACTAGGTCCTTTCTTGGAGGAGCCACCTAGATAGCACTGTCTGGTCTAGGATAGAAACTGAGAGAGAGAAAATTCATGGGAGCCTGCTGGCGGTTGTGGTGCTCCTAAGATCACGGCCAAGGGCTGCAGACTGATGCTTCTAATGGTGGGTAGCCACCATCTGAACAGGTAGAGAGGGCTGCTGGGCCCAGTTTGGTCCCTCCTCCCCATCCAAGTTTTCCAGAGAGATGTAAAAGGAAAGAAGACAGAGCACAAAGATAGTTTGGCCTCCTTCCAAACCCTTCCCCATTCCATGGCTAAGGCGGTCAAGTTTCTCCTGGCTTATGTCCTCAGCAGACTGACTTAAATATGCCTTCAAGACCAAGTTCTTTCCCACCCCACGTGCCTCTGCAATTCCCCTGACTCCTCTCCCTCATCACACTGGCATTCTGTTTCTCCAGTCCCAGCCAGCCCCTGGACCTTTATACTTGCTCACCAAATTTGCATTCTCATCTTTTAGGTTTCCTTTCAATGTCATTTCTTCCCAAAGGCTGAGCCTGACCACTCTAACATGAACTGTATCCCCTTAGTCACATGGACTTCACCCTTTTACTGTCTTTAAGACATTCAACACTGAGATATTTTTGTTTAAATTGTTATATTGAGAGGGAATAGGCAGATAGAATAGGGTGACTGGACCCTGAAAAAAAAAAAAAGTCAGGAAAGTCTGCACTTGCTAGAAATCAAAGATGATCTGATCTCTTGCCTAGTCCCCTAGACCGTTTTTCCACAACCAACCAGGACCCCTCCTTTGAGGGAGGTCTTTCTAGGATTTATTTATCTATTGTTGTTGTTTTTCAAGGTAAGGTCTTGCTCTAGCCCAGGCTGACCTGGAATTCAGGGTGTCTCAGGGTGGCCTCGAACTCACAGCAGTTCTCCTATCTGTGCTTCCTAAGTGCTGGGATTAAAGGTGTGCACCACCACACCTGGCTGTCGTAGGATTTAAACATTGTGGTTGGTCAAATTCAGCCTCTGAATTGTGATTGATAAAAACTATGGGGGGGGGGAGAGCCGGGCGTGGTGGCGCACGCCTTTAATCCCAGCACTTGGGAGGCAGAAGTAGGAGGATCGCTGAGAGTTCGAGGCCACCCTGAGACTACATAGTGAATTCCAGGTCAGCCTGGACCAGAGTGAGACCCTACCTCAAAAAACAAACAAAAAAAAAAAAAAAAAAAAAACTATGGGGGGCTGGAGTGATGGCTTAGCCTTTAAGGCACCTGCCTGCTAAGCCTAAGAACCCGGTTCCAATCTCCAGGTCCCATGTTTAGCCAGATGCAGAGTGATGCAAGGGCACAATGCCACAATTGCCCACAAGGGGGCGCACACATCTGGATTTCGTTCACAGCAGCTGAGAGACTGCTGGCGCGCCCATTCTCTGTCTGTTTCCCTCTCCCTCTCTCTCTGTCTGTCTCTCTCTGTGTCTCTCTCCAAAAATAAAAAATTTAAAAAAAACTATGGGGCTGGGCATGGTGGCGCACGCCTTTAATCCCAGCACTCGGGAGGCAGAGGTAGGAGGATTGCCATGAGTTCAAGGCCACCCTGAGACTACATAGTTAATTCCAGGTCAGCCTGGGCCAGAGTGAGACCCTATCTCGAAAAACAAAAAAAAAAAAAAAAAAAAAAAAAAAAAACTATGGGGATGGGGGCTGGAGAAATGGCTTAGTGATTGAGGCATTTTCCTGTGAAGCCAAAGGATCCCGGTTTGATTCTCCAGGACCCACGTAAGCCAGATGCACAAAGGGCACATGCATATGGAGTTTGTTTGCAGTGGCTAGAGGCCCTGGCAGGCCCATTCTCTCTCTGTCTGCCTCTCTTCTCTCTCTCTCTGCTTGCAAATAAATACATTAAAAATTAAAAAAAAAAAAAAAAAACGATGGGGACTTTTTAAAGTTGAGCTGGATGCATTGTATTTTACATCATGGATAGTTTAGTTTATGGGAACCAGGGGTGGAATGTGGTGGTTTGATTCAGGTATCCCCCATAAACTTAGGTGTTCTGAATGCTAGGCAGTAATCTCTATTAACTCTGAAAGAAGTTTACTCTCAAAGCCTTCTGTTTTCTGAATCTCCTTTCTAATATATGGTGTGGACTGAGTTACAAAACAATGTTAATAGCTCACCTATTCTCAGGGGCCTCAGGATCTAGGTCCCTGATCTATTCTATATACTTCCTGCAGCCTTTCTAAGAAAGCAGTGGGGGATTCTGTGGGCCCTTGGGTCACTTCACTCACCTTAAACAGATTTGTAGGGTACTGAGCAAGTGTCTGCCTGGAGACCACCCAAAAGAGTCCAGCAAAATAGGTTAAGGGACACCCTACCTTCAGGGGTGTTGGGATCCCAGTCCAGTCATGTGGAAGGAAAGACCTCATCAATAACAAATAGGGTTCTCCATTAGGTGGCCATTGGCTCCCAACACTAGTTTCTTGGCTTCCTTTTTGATTCTTTCATGTTCCTATGTAGTGAAGAGGGTCTGCAAGAGTTGCTGACAGTCCTCCCATGTGGGCTGATGGGTTTAGAAGACTGTCTCGAGAAGGGATATCAGAGAACCTGCTTTAAATCAGATTTAGGTTTAGCAATAAGAATGGGGATGCTGGGGAAATCGAACCTAGGTCTTTAGGCTTCCCAGATAAGCACCTTAACTGTTAAGACATCATTTACTTGATGCCTTTTCTTTTAAAATCATCTGTTTATATCCTGATATACATTTTAGGTAAGTCTGATGTTTGCCTTATATAATGAGCTTGTAACTTGATCAAGTACTGTGACTCAGTTTACCTATTTAACATTTTGTCTACTGAGAAATTTCATCTAACAGATTGACTTTAGATGTTCAAAAGAGAGGAACTATGAAGAGAAACAAAGTTATATGCCATTTGTCATTCCCTTTTGCTTTTCAGAGACAATTGGCCATTTTGTCTCTGGACAGGTTCAGGGGGACACATGGCCTAAACTTGCATGGGGTCTGAGATAAAGGGGTGTCATCCCTTTTTCCAGAGTCCAGCTTGCCATGACTTTAAATAGCATATAACAGTAAGCAAGAGCAAAACGAAATGCCAAAGCTGGGCGTGGTGGTGCACGCCTTTAATCCCAGCATTTGGGAGGCAGAGGTAGGAGGATCGCGGAGAGTTTGAGGCCACCCTGAGACTACATAGTTAATTCCAGGTCAGCCTGGACCAGAGTGAGACCCTCCCTTGCAAAACCAAAAACAAAAAAAACCGAAATGACAGAGCAGAGAACCAAGCATCTTGGCATTCCTTGTCTTACTCTGAAGTTGTTTAGTTGTTTGTTTTTACCTAGTTAATTTATTTTACCCATTTGTAATGCATAAGGTGATAGGGTCTTGTCTATGTCTAACCTGGTTAGACCTCCAAAGAATATGAATTACATCTGTGCTTATGACTGTGACCCACCTAGCATAGGACATCACCTCTGTTTAATGTAAGCTGAATTTACATTAAGTCTATGCCCTTATATAAAACTTTTAGAGCATTCTTAAAAGCCTGTAAACAGTTGAAAAATCTTTAACTTTAGGCATGGTGTTTAGGTTTAGCCTGAAAATTAGCTTTCTGTTCCTTCTAAAAGGAAATTAATTTCAGGCAAAATTTGGTCTTTTTACATTTTTAACATCCTTTCTACATACGCACATCTTCATCCACATACTTTAACATTCTGATCTAAGTTCCACTCAAAAAGCATTTTTAACAAGCATTCTATGTTCACCATTGAAAAATACCTTCCCAGTTCCTTCAATCATCTCATCTCAACACATAATTAACGGTCTTTCTTATAAGATTATTAAGAGAAACTACACCAAGTTGATTAATCTTATTACCCACTGACAAAGAAGCAAGTAGTCTGGCTTCAAGGAGTTAACCATTTTACTATTGAAAATTTGTAGAGAAAAAGCCTTCCTTAGTATTTAGGTCACCAAAAATCTCTACCTGACAACCAGACTTGCTTTATAATACCAATATATATACCTTCAGATTTTATATAACCCATTGATTTGAGATAGCTCCCATTAATAAACTCCATGAAATAAACTTTCTATGAATTCAGGCAAACATGACAACTGTTTTGGTGATAATCTTTATCAACACATTTAACATGCTAGGAAATGCTTTTATTAGGAGTAACTAAGGCAAATTTTTGTTTCTGTCTTGAGGCAGGCTGACCTAGAACTCAGGCCAGTTGCCTCCTCCTTTTAAGTAACAGGACATTACAGTCTTTTAAAATACCTGGCAAATGATGAGCCTCCACCTCAGAGATGGCTTAGGGGTTAAGGCGCCTGCCTCCTAAGCCTAAGAACACTGGTTCCAATCTCCAGGTCCCACGTTTAGCTAAACTCTGAAGATAGACATGCTAAGAAAATGACTAGGGTTATGGTGGTGACCTTCCAGAAAACACAAGGCCCCACGAGACAGCCCTTTTATTTTGCTCAGTATGATTCCACCTGAAAGGCAAATTTGCACTGCTGGACCTAAAAGATGCTTTCTTTAGTATCCCATTGACAAAGGGAAGTCAACCCATTTTTTGCCTTTGAATGGTCAGACCCAGAACAAGGCACCAGTGGACAACTAACCTGGACTAGGCTTTCACAGGGATTTAAGGAATCCCCCACCATCTTTGATGAGGCTCTTCCTAGAGACTTGCAGGCCTTTTGCAAGGAAAACCTGAGGCAACTCTCCTACAATACATGGATGACCTCTTCCTAGATGCAGAAATGGAGGAGGAATGCCTCTCTGCCACAGAGCGTCTCTTGGACAACTTAAAACATCTGGACGATCGTGTATCAGCCAGGAAGGCTCAGCTGTGCATGCATAAGGCAACCTACTTGGGATACAAACTCCAAGAAGGTAAGAGGATGCTGCTGGCTTCTAGGATTCAGGCCATCACTCAAATCCCCACTAAGATACAGATCTGAGAATTCCTCAGAGCTGTAGGGTACTGCAGAGTTTGGATCCCAAGATTGGCTGAATTAGCCAAGCCTCTATATGAGGCCATGAGGTGGACAAAAATAAATATTTTTAATTGGACTGAAAATGAGAAACAAACATTCCAAGAACTAAAGTCAGTTCTGATATCAGCCCCTGCCCTGACATTTCCAGACTTAACCAAACCCTTCTTCCACTTGTACATGGATGAAAAGAAGGGGACAGCCAGGGGCATCCTAACCCAAAGACTGGGGCTATGGCATCACCCAGTGGCCTACTTGTCTAAGAAATTAGGCCCAGTAGCCACTGGTTGGCCCCTTGTCTCTGGGCTATTGAAGCTGCAGCTATTCTGACAAAGGATGCTGACAAATTAAACTTGGGCCAGACTTTTATCAATTATGGCCCCACGTGTGACAGAGACGCTTTTAAAAAGCCTCCCAGGGGCTTAGGAGGTGCCTGCCTCATAAGCCTAAGAACACTGGTTCCAATCTCCAGGTCCCACGTTTAGCCAGATGCAAAGTGATGCAAGGACGCAATACCACACTTGACCACAAGGGGGCGCACACATCTGGATTTCGTTCACAGCAGCTAAGAGGCTGCTGGTGTGCCCATCTTTGTCTTCATCTCCCTCTCTCTCTGTGTCTCTCAAAAAAAAAAAAAAAAAAAAAAAAAAAAGCCCCCCAGACTGATGGTTCTCTGGCTTTCACATAACCCACTATCAGGCCTTGCTCTTAGATCAATCAAGAATACAGTTTCACCAAACTGAGGCTTTGAACCCAGCCTCCCTGCTGCCAGAAACTGATGAGGCATCAACCCCTCTGCATGACTGCCTAGAGTTCATCTCTGCCATCCATGGACTCTGCCTGGACATGACAGATGTGGCTCAGCCACACTCTGATCTGTAATGTAATCTGATGGCAGCAGCTTTGTTGTGGACAGAATCAGGTATGTAGGGGCGGCTGTGGTGACTTTGGAAGAAACCCTGTGGGTTGAGGCCCTACCTCGGGGTACTTTTGCTCAGAAAGCTGAGCTGATAGCCCTGACCAAGGCTCTGATATTGGGAAAAGACAAGACAGTGAATATCCACAGACAGTCATTATGCCTTTGCCACAGCTCATGTACATGGGGCCATCTGCTGGGAGTGAGGGCTATTAACAGCAGAAAGTAAAGACATTAAAAATAGAAAATGAAGTTCTGGGCTTATTGGGTGCCTGCTAGAGTGGCTATAATTCATTGTCCAGGTCATCAGAAAGGGGAGACTACAGAAGCAAGAGGAACAGACTGGCAGACCTTGCAGCAAAGAATGCTGCCTCTCAGCATCTGTCAAATTGTCTGGTCACCCTCCCAGCACGCACTCTTCCTGAGCGACCAACATACACAGAATAGGACCTACAGCTCACCTCTCATCTGATAAAAGAACAGACCCCACAAGGATGGTACCAACTGAAGAATGGATGACTATTGCTGCCCCAAGCCCTATGGCAGAGACTGGCTAAACAACTATGAAGGAACTCACTTAGGCAGCAACAAGCTAGCCAAGCTAATAAGGAAAGAGTTTTTCTTCCCAGGAACAGACTCAGTCATCAAGGATACCACCACCCGCTGTCAGGCCTGCCAACAGACAAATGCCTCCTCTGGTAAGGTACCACCAATGGGGGCACAAAAGCAGGGAACAGAGCCAGGTAGATTTTGGGAAGTTAATTTCACAGAGGTAAATTTCACAGGTCAGTATGGATATAAATATTTACTTGTTTATGTTGATACCTTTTTAGGATGAGTAGAAGCTTTCCCAACCAAGTCTGAGACAGCCCAAATAGTGACTAAGAACTTGTTAGAGGAGATAATCCCCCCCCCCCCGTGGGTTGCACCTCAGGATAAGATCAGACAATGGACCTGCCTTTGTGTAAAAAAAAAAAAAAGGGGGGCGTGGTTGTACACACCTTTAATCCCAGCACTCGGGAGGCAGAGGTAAGAGGATCTCCATGAGTTTGAAGCCAGCCTGAAACTACATTGTGAATTCCGGGTCAGGCTGGGCTAGTGTGAGACCCTACCTCATAAAAAAAAATTAAAAAAAATCACTAGGGAATTGACAAAGATGTTGGGGATTAATTGGAAACTACATTGTGCCTATCATCCCCAAAGTTCAGGACAAATAAAAAGAATGAATCGGACTTGAAAGGAGACTTTAACTAAATTAACCCTAGAGACTGGTGAAGGATGGGTGGGACTCCTTCCCTTTGCCCTGTTAAGGGCCAGGTGTACCCCTTATGTAAATGTATGGATACCCCCATCCTGCCCCGGATGGATCTTAAACAGATAACTGACTTTACTAATGAAAGGCTTCTTTCTATGCAAGTCTTACAAAGAGTCCAGGAGTCCATTGTTCCGGCAGTCAAGGCTGCTTTTAAGACACACCCTGTTGGTCCCCATCCCTTTCAGCCTGGTGACAGAGTTCAGATGAAGAGACACCATATTGGGACATTGGAAGGGCCCCCACCAGTTCATCCTAACCACTCCGACAGCTGTGAAAGTGGAGGGAACAAAATAGAAGAGGATTAGACCTTTTATGAAACAAGGGGGCCTGTGTATGGCTTTAAGTAAAACTTGTTGCTTTTATGCCAGTCAGAAATAATCCAAGATACACTGGCTTTAATTAGAGAAAATCTCAAAGAAAGAAAATCTCAGAGACAAACTGCTAATAATTGGTTTCAGTCTATGTTTAGTTGGTATCCATGACTAACTTCCCTTATCTCATCTATTGCTGGCTCCCTGATACTACTGCTGTTAGGCCTTACCAAAAAAGCCTGAGTTATCAATACTCTCAGTACATATATAAAGAATAAAATAAGTTCTGTTAAACTCATGGTATTGTGGATGCAATACACCCCCTTAGAAACTGTTCTTCACAAGACAAGGATTCGACTTAGTGTCATATCAGAGGGGGAAATGGAAAATGGACTGTGAAAGGACACAATAGACCTGGGTAAGCATCCTGCTGTGCAGCCCTTGCTTTTAGGCACACATAATGGAGACCATCACCCATGTTGATCTTCCTGACAGATAAAGGAGAAGTCCCAGGAATCATTATCACAGGCCTTATTGCAAAATGCAGGTATTTTCTGTTATATAAGAAATGGAACAACCCCTCTGTGCAATGTGCCATGACCTTCCTGTATCTCTTTGTTTCTAAATATCTTTATGATTACATAACATAGAATGTTTCTTGCCCCAGTTCTGCCTATGTGTTCTATGTAATGAATACCTTGTGACTTCTTGTAATAGCCCCCCCCCCCCCGTTTAGCAGCAACATTATTTCCAATAAAAGATGACTTTCCAAACAGTTTGGGGCTGCATCCTGAGATCCCAACCTCTGGGGTGCAGACCTGGTGCACCAATCTTTCTTCTTTTTCTTTCTTTTTTACCCAATAAAACTTTGCCTCACATTCCATGAGTCAATGGTCTTACTTGTGCAGCACCAGACCCCATATCATTGGCCAGGAAGTGATGTCCACCCACTGCTCATGCCATTGTTTCCCCCTGCCATCATGGATCTTCCCCTTAAGTCTGTAAGCCAAAATAAACACTTTTTACCCCACAAGCTGCTCTTGGTCAGGTGATTTCTGCCAGCAATGCAAACCTGACTGCAACACCACCT
Source organism: Orientallactaga sibirica (assembly GCA_036365145.1). NCBI lineage: Eukaryota > Metazoa > Chordata > Mammalia > Rodentia > Dipodidae > Orientallactaga > Orientallactaga sibirica. The sequence continues at coordinate 39,491,729 of JAEOAD010000011.1, read as the reverse complement.
GTGATGGTCATTTTGACAAGACTTAATCACCATGGAAACAAATCTCTAAGCATGTCCATGAGGGATTTCTAGAGTAGGTGGGAGGACCCATCATAACGATGGGTAGCACCATTCCATGTGCTTGGGTCTTGGACTGAATAAAAAGGAGAAAGGGGGGTTGGGGAGATTGTTCAGTGGTTAAGGTGTTTGCCTACAAAGCCTAATGACCTGGGTTCAATTCCCCAGTATCCACATAAAGCCAGATGCACAAAGTAGCACATGCATCTGGAGTTTGTTTGCAGTAGCTGGAGGCCCTGGCATGCCCATCCTCTCCTTCCCTCTCTCCTCTTTCTCTGTTTGCAAATAAATAAAATTTTTAAATATTTTTTAAAGAAAGGAGAAAGAGGGCTAGAGAGATGGCTTAGCAGTTAAGGCATTTGCCTGCAAAGCCAAAGGATCCCAGTTCAATTCTCCAGGACCCACATAAGCCAGATGCACAAGGGGGCGCATGGGTCTGAAGTTCATTTGCAGTGGCTGGAAGCCCTGTCATGCCCATTCCCTCTCTCTCTCTCTCTCTCAGTCTCTCTCTCTCTGCATGTTTCTCTGTCTCGAATAAATAAATAAAATACATTTTTTAAAAAAGAAAGGAGAAAGAGAGCTAAGCAGCATTCATTGTTCTCTCCTTCCTGACTGCAGACACAACATGACCAGCGGCTTCATGCTCCTACTGCCATGCCCTACCTGCCTTGATGACTGGAACCTCAAACAGTGAGCCCAAACCCTGTCTTCCTTAACTTGCTTCTGGTCAGGTGTCACAGCAGTGAGAAAGTAACTAATACACTACCACCAGCAGCAGGTGGTCAGTACCCCTCCAGAAGAGCCCTGAAGAGTTCCTAACTGCCCCTTAGGGTCAACTTGATCAGATCAGGACTCAAGTAAGAGTCACATCCCTGGGTGGGTCTGTGAAGGATTAACTTGGGTCTTACAGGACCAAGCAAAGAGAGAGACCAACAAGCCACCACAAGCAAGCAAGCACACTTAGGAACTCCAGGCATAGCTCCTGCACTTTGCATATCTTTAGACAGAAATTCCAATCCACCCCCACACCTTAGGGCTAGACCCTAGGATCCACCCACAGTGACACCTCCTCCAGCCAGGTGGCTGCAGATCTAAATTATAATCTTTAATAAACTCCTGAATATATTGGAGGTCATCCATTCAAACTACCACAGATGCTATCACTGGAAATTTTACTTTCAACCACATAACATTCTATATTCACAAAACATCAAGAAATTGATATTTAATTCATCCTGTGAAGAATCCTGATCTCCACAGCATGAACCTGTACCAATTTATTTTGTAATTAAGTCATCATTTCCAAATACCACACAATATCATTTTCAAGGCAAATTACATTTACATTTGCAATAGAAAACTCTTCTCTATGCCTCTCCATTCCCAAATCAACACTTTTTTTCCTTTTTTATTGATTTCTATACTTACAGACAATAAACCATGATATTTCCCTCCCCTGCCCCATTCCCCTACAGAACTCCACTCTCCAAAATCTTTTAATTTGATGTCATCATCTTTTTCTCCTATTATGAGGGTCTTGTAAAGGTATTGCTAGGCACTGCGAGGTCATGGTTATACAGGCCAATTTCTGTCTGGACAGTTGCATTGTAATGAGTCGTGCCCTTCCTTTGGCTTTTACATTCTTTCTGTCCCCTCTTTCGTAATGGACCCTGAGCCTCGGAGGGTGTGATAGAGATTTTTCAGTGCTAGACACTCCTCCATCCCTTCTTCTCAGCACTATGTTGCCTTTTGGGTCATCCCAGTGGTTACCACCATCTGAAAAGAGAAGCTTCTCTAACCAGAAGTGAAAGTAGCACTAATATGTGAATATGAAAACTTTTTTTTTTTTTTTTTTTGGTTTTTCGAGGTAGGGTCTCACTGTAGCCCAGGCTGACCTGGAACTCACTATGTAGTCTCAGGTTGGCCTCGAACTCATGGAAATCCTCCTACCTCTGCCTCCCAAGTGCTGGGATTAAAGGCGTGCGCCACCACACCCGGCTCCAAATTAACACTTTTTATTTCCTTTTGTATTTAATTCTATGCCTTTATTGCTATTTCTTGATTTTTTAAAAAATGGGCTGTCTTCCTTTTTTAACGGTTTGTACAATTTCATACAAGTATTTTGATCAGATTCACTCCCATGACCCTCTTTTTAAAAAATGTCTTATTTTAGCCAGGCGTGGTGGCTACCTCGGAAAATAAAAAAAAAAATTTTTTTTTAATGTTTTATTTTAAAGAGCCGGGTGTGGTGGTGCACACCTTTAATCCCAGCACTCGGGAGGCAGAGGTAGGAGGGTTGCCGTGAGTTGGAGGCCACCCTGAGACTACATAGTGAATTCCAGGTCAGCCTGGGCCACAGCGAGACCCTACCTCAGAAAACAAACCAAAAATAAAATAAAATAAAAATGTTTTATTTTAATTAATTAATTATATATTTTTTGTGGTAGGGTTTCACTGTAGCCCAGGCTGACCTGGAATTCACTATGTAGTCTCAGGGTGGCTTCAAACTCACAGCGATCCTCCTACCTCTGCCTCCCAAGTGCTGGGATTAAAGGCATGTGCCACCATGCCCGGCTTTAAATATTTTATTTTTATTTATTTATTTGACAGAGAGAAAGAGGAAGGGAGAGAGAGAGAGAATGGGTGCACTAGGGCCTGCAGCCACTGCAAACAAACTCCAGATGCATGTGCCACCTTGTGCATCTGGCTTACGTGGGTCCTGGGGAATTGAACCTGGGTCCTTTGGCTTTGCAGGCAAATGCCATAACCACAAAGCCATCTCTTCAGCCCCCATGACTCCCTTTTGTCCTCCTCTCACTCCAGCTAAACCCTTTCTTCCTAAATCTTCATTTCTTTCTTTTTTTGTGACACTGCATTAAATTAGGGTTGTTTGCATGAGCATAGGTGGTGGATTTTTTTTTTTGTTTGTTTTTTTGTTTTTCATGGTCGGGTCTCTCTCTAGCTCAGGCTGACCTCTCTCTAGCTCAGGCTGACCTGGAATTCACTATGTAGTCTCAGGCTGGCCTCGAACTCATGGTGATCCTCCTACCTCTGCCTCCCAAGTGCTGGGATTAAAGGCATGCGCCACCACGCCTGGCCTGGGTGGTGGATTATTTACTGCAGCATAGATAACTTACCAGGGGCTATACCACTGAAGAACGTGACTCTCCCTCCCCCATCAACCATTAACTGCCAAGTCTCATGAGCCCCTCCCACATTCATAATAGAATGTTGACAGGCTCAGTGCTGCGTTCATGAGTGTAATGGCCATGTCTTGTCTAGACAGAATTCCAGAGCACTGCTTTCCATCCTCTAGTTCTTACAATTCTGTCCAACCCCTCTTCTGCAATGTTCTCTGAGCTCTGAAGGGGATGATATGGATATTCCCTTTAGGGCTGAGCATATAATAGGCACTTATTCTCAGCACTTTTGGCAGCTATGCATCTCTGCCCACTGCAAAAAGAACCTGTTGTGATGGAGGTTGAGAGCAGCACTAATCTATGAGTTTGAGCATAAATATTTAGAAGACAGTTTGACAATGTGTCCACTTACCATAACAATAGTAGGAAGTTCCCTCTCAGGACCTATAAGCTCTGTAACCACAGGCTTTTAATCAAGTGTAAAGTACCAGGCATGCTGGTGCATGCCCTTAAATCCCAGCACTCAGGATGCAGAGGTAGGAGGATCACTGTGAGCTCAAGGCCAGCCTGAAACTAATAATGAATTCCAGGTCAGCCTGGGTTATAGCAAGACCCTACCTCAAAAAAGCCAAAAAATAAAAAAAACTAACATACCAGGCATGACTTCCCCTTCTGTGGAGCAAGCCTCAAGTCCAATCAGAAAATTGTTGGCTACTCCTGTAACATTCATGCCATTATTGTACCAGTGGGCACACTTTGCTTGGCAGGTTGGTTGTGGAGCATACATGGTCCTCAGCAGGGTAACTGTTAATGACTTCTTCCGCAATAGCCTGCATAGATAGCACCTTCTGGCACTATGAAAGGTACCCAGCAGGGAGGAAGCTTCAGTTCCAACTCGATTTCTCTGTGTCCTCAATAGAGGCATGCAGGTGTCTCCCCATAGGGATTTACTATCTAGTTTTGGTGGGTAACCAAGAGCAACAGAAATAGTATATATTGTTTCTAGTAGTCTCTGTGGCCTCCCTGAACAACAACTCATAGGGAGGTAATTCACCACTGGCACTAGGATTTTTAATTAATAACCTAGGGCTTCTGAGAGCAGTTTTAGCCATTCATATAGGGTACTTTCATTTAAACTCTTTATTATTATTATTTGAGAGAGACACACAGAGAGAGAGACAGAGAGACAGAGGAAGAGGTAGAGAGAGACAGAATAGGTGCACCAGCAGCCTCTCAACCACTGTGAACAAATTCCAGACACATGCACCCCCTTGTGGGCAAGTGAGGCCTTGCGCCCTTGCGCCACTTATGTGTCTGGCTAAAAGTGGGACTTGGAGATCAAACGGGCATTCTTAGGCTTGGCAGGCAGGTGCCTTAACCACTAAGTCATCTCTCTAGCCCTAAACTCTTTTTTTCCCCCCAAGGTAGGGTCTTAGTCTAGCTCAGGCTGACCTAGAATACACTATGTAGTCTCAGGGTATCCTTGAACTCATGGTGATTCTCCTATCTCTGCCTCCCAAGTGCTGAGATTAAAAACATGTGGCACCATGCCCCACTTTTAAATTTTATTTATTTATTAGAGAAGAGATGGAGGGAGAGAATGGGCATTCCAGGGCTTCAAGGATTGCAAACAAAATCAGACACATGTACCATTTTGTGCATCTTGCTTACATGGGTACTGGGGAATGGAACCTGGATTCCTAGGCTTCACAGGCAAATGCTTTAACCAGTAAGCCATCTCTCCAGTCCCTGCTTTGTTTTGCTTTTGTTTTTGTTTTTGGTCGTCTCATTCTAGCCCAAGGCTGACCTGGAACTCACTCTGTAGTCCCAGAGTATAGGATGGCCTTATACTCATTGTGATCCTCCTACCTCTGCCTACTGAGTAATGGGATTAAAGGCGTGCACCCCAGCTTTGATGTTTAGTTTTTGAGTTCTTTGCCTGTTCTAGATATTAATCATCTGTCAGATGTACAAATACCAAAAATTTTCTTCCATTCTCTAGGCTTCTCTTCATTCAAATGGCAGTTCCCTTTGCTGTATAAAAGCTTTTTTTTTTTTTTTTTTTTTTTTTGTTTTTCGAGGTAGGGTCTCACTCTGGTCCAGGCTGTAACTATGTAGTCTCAGGGTGGCCTCGAACTCTAGGCGATCCTCCTACCTCTGCCTCCCGAGTGCTGGGATTAAAGGCATGCGCCACCACGCCCGGCTCTTGTATAAAAGCTTTTAATAGGGATGGAGGGATGGCTTAGTGGTTAAGGTATTTGCCTGCAAAGCCAAAGGACCCAGGTTCGATTCCCTAGGACCCATGTTAGCCAGATGCACAAGGTGACACATGCATCTGGAGTTCATTTCCGGTGGCTGGAGGCCCTGATGTACCCATTCTCTCTGTCAAATAAATAAGCATATAAAAATAAAATATTAAAATTTTTTTGTTTATTTGTATTTATTTATTTAAGAGTGACAGAGAGAGAAAGAGGCAGAAAGAGGGAGAGAGAATGGGCGCACCAGGGCCTCCAGCCACTGCAAATGAACTCCAGATGCGTGCACCACCTTGTGCATCTGACTTAACATGGGTACTGGGGAATCGAGCCTCAAACTGGGGTCCTTAGGCTTCACAGGCAAGTGTTTAAATGCTAAGCAATCTCTTCAGCCCAAAATAAAATACATATATTTTAAAGTTTTATAGCCGAGCATGGTGGTAGGAGGCCACCCTGAGACTACATAGTGAATTCCAGGTCAGCCTGAGCTAGAGTGAAACCTTCCTTACCTTGGAAAACCACAAAAAAAAAAAAAAAAAAAAAAAAAGAGAAAGAAAGAAAATGAAAAATAGTTTTAATTTTACAAGGACTCATTTATTGATTGTTAGCCTTATTGCCTGGGTGACCAGAATCCTATTGAGAAATTCTTTTTCTTTTTTTGGTTTTTTGAAGTAGGGTCTTGTTCTCTAGCCCAGGCTGACTTGGAATTCACTATGTAGTCTCAGAGTGGCCTGAAACTCAAGGCAATTCTCTTACCTCTGCCTCCCGAGTGCTCGGATTAAAGGTGTGTACCACCATGCCTGGCTATTCAGAAATTCTTTACCTATGTCTATATCTCTTTTAAAAATTTTTAAAATTTATTTGAGGGGGGAGAAAGAAACACAGAGAGAGAGAATGAATGTGGGTGCACCAGGGATTCCTGCCACTGCAAATGAACTCCAGATGCACACACTACCCTTTGTGCATCTGGCTTTATGTCAGATCTGGGAAGTCAAACCTGGGCAATCAGGCTTTGCAAGCAAGTTCCTTTAACTGCTGAGCCATCTCCCCAGCCCCAGGTCTGATTTTCTATTCCACTGATCCATTTTTGGGCCAGTACCATTTTTGTGGGTTTTTAAATTTTTTTCTTTTTCTTTATTTATTTGAGAGAAGGAGGCAGATATATATAGAGAGAATGGCGCACCAGGACCTCTAGCCAATGCAAACAAACTCTAGATACATGTACCACCTTGTGCATCTGGCTTATGTGGATACTAGGGATTCGAACCTAGGTCTTTGGGCTTCACAAGCAAGTGCCTTAACCACTAAGCCATCTCTCCAGCCCTTTTTTTGTTTGTTTGTTATTTTTGTTTTTTGAGATAGGGTTCACTCTTGCCCAGGCTGACCTGGAATTCATGGTGGCCTCAAACTCACAGCAATCCTCCTACCTCTGCCTCCTGAGTGCTGGGATTAAAGGAATGCATCACCATGCCCCGCTAGACCACTTTCTTTAATTGACTATTTTTTTTGTTTTTCGACATCTGGTCCAGGCTGACCTAATTAGCTATTTTGAGTGGCCTCCAGAATTTTTTTTTTTTTGCCCGTCTATATAATGTATTTTGAGTGTCCAGAATTTTTTTTTTTGAGGTAGGTTCTCACTCTAGCCCAGTCTGACCTGGAATTCACTATGTAGTCTCAGAGTAGACTGAAACTCAAGGCAATACTCCTACCTCTGCCTCCTGAGTGCTGGGATTAAAGGTCTGCACCACCATGCCTGGCTGTGTCCAGGATTTTTTTTTTTTCAATGAGAGAGAGAGAATTGGCATGTCAGGGCCTCTAGTCACTGCAATCAAACTCCAGATGTGTGTGGTACCTTATGTGTATATGTGACCTTGTGCATATGCGTCACCTTGTGCATCTGGCTTAAGTGGGTTCTGGGGAGTCAAACCAGGTTCTTAGGCTTCACAGACAAGTGCCTTAATTGCTAAGCCATCCCTCCAGCCCTTTGTACCAGATTTTTATTGAAGGATGTTATATAGGTATAACTGGCTGTTCATGTTAGTTTACCTTATTCCAGCCCCAGTACAGGCTGATGATACTACTGTCTAGTCCAAGGCCCCCAGCATGGTGCCTACATAAATGAGGATACTTTTATTGAGTTCTTTTATGTGTTTCAAGGTCTTACAGGCTACCTACTCAGAGCACAGCAAGGGTAAAACTATTTTTTTTTTTATTTTGAGAAAGAGAGAGAGAAAGTGGCAGAGAGAGAGACAGAGAGAGGCCATGCCAGGGCCTTTCAGCCACTATGAACAAGCTCCAAATGTGTGTGCCCCCTTGTGTGCATGTGTGACATAACACTACACACTTGTGTCACTTTTGTGTCTGACTACATGGGACCTGGAAATTCTTGGGCTTTGTAGGCAAGTGCCTTAACTGCTAAACCATCTCTCCAGCCCAACAAAACTATTTTTATGAATAAGCGTGACTTAAATAATCCATATTTGCTGAGTTAATTCTTTTTTTTTTTTTTTTTGAGAGAGAGATTGACAGAGAGAGAGGAAGACAGAGATGGGCGCGCCAGCAGTCTCTCAGCTGCTGCGAACAAAATCCAGATGCGTGAGCCCCCTTGTGGTCAAGTGCGGCATTGCGCCCTTGCGTCACTTTGCATCTGGCTAAACGTGGGACCTGGAGATTGGAACTGCTGGAGATTGGAACCAGTGTTCTTAGGCTTGGGAGGCAGGTGCCTTAACCGCTAAGCCATCTCTTCAGCCCCTGAGTTAATTCTTTACCACACAAGACCTACTGCCATCACTGTGGCTCTCTACTGAGGTCTCCTTTACCAACAGTCTATTCTCTTCTCGAAACAATGTCCTCAGCTGGTAGGTGACGTCTTACCCTGAAGGTATAATTCTCTAGCTACCACTTCCCTCTCCCCTTTCCTCCATAGGAAAATTACCACCAATGGCTGACTGATGCAGGGGTATAGGATATGATCAACTCTAGAGCACAATTCACCTTCCAGATCTATGTGCAGGGTTAGACTGAGGCTAGATTCCAGTCAAGACCACAATCCTGGTTTAGCTCTTTTCCTTACTCTGTCCTGCTTCCCCTCCCTCCCTTCTGTAGAAAGTTTCCTTCTAGAGCCGGGCATGGTGGCGCAAGCCTTTAATCCCAGCACTTGGGAGGCAGAGGTAGGAGGATTGCTGTGAGTTCGAGGCCACCCTGAGACTACATAGTGAATTCCAGGTCAGCCTGAGCTACAGTGTACAGTGAGACCCTACCTCAAAACACCAAACAAAACAAACAAACAAACAAACAAACAAAAAAAAAGTTTCCTTCTGCGAGCAATCCCCCCTCTCCAAGGAAGCCATGTGTACAAGGACTCGTACTCTGCTTTTAGGAATCATTGCACATCATTGGGCACAAGGCTGGGACACAGGATTCACTTAACAAAATCACTGATGAATAAAAAAAATAAACCAATGAAGACACAAATAAAAGAACAGAAAGAACTAAATACAGGAACAGAACTCCTCTATAAATACATGTAGGCTAGAAGTGGTACATGCCTTTGAATCCAGCACTTTGGAGGCAGAGGTAAGAAGATCACTGTGAGTTCAAGGCCAGCCTGGAACTATAGAGTTCAGGTCAGCCTGCAGCCTGGGCTACAGTCAGCCTCTACCTCAAAACAAAACCACAAAAAGAAGCCAGACATGGTGGTGTACACCTTTAATCCCAGCCCTCAGGAGGCAGAGGTAGGAGGATTGCCATGAATTTGAGGCCACCCTGACACTACATAATGAATTCTAGGTCAGTCTGAGCTAGAGTGAGGACCCAGCCCAGGTTCAATTCCCCAGGATCCACATACACCAGATGCATAAGGTGGCACATGCTTCTGGAGTTGGTTTGCAGTGGCTAGAGGTCCTGGTGTATCCATTCTTTCTCTCTCTCTCTCCCCCCACCCTTTCTGTCAAATAAATAAAAATTTTAAAAAATACAAGCAGAACACCTTAAGGAAACTTAAGGAATATTAGTCATCTCCCAAACTCTTGCAATATGTAGTTGCATAATTTTGGTAAAACCATCAGGACATAACCCTCAGTTCTGTATGTTCAGGAATGTAATCTTGTGGCTGCATCCAGATGTGATCAGGCTCATGGAACTGGGAATCTTAAACCTTAATGCTAATTTACTCATTTTGAAAGACAATTGGACATGGCATGGTGGCTCAGGCCTTTAATCCTAGCACTCTGGAGGTTGAAGTAGGAGGATTGCTGTGAGTTTTCAAGGCCAGCCTGTGGTTATAAAGTGAGTTCCAAGTGAGACTGGGCTAGCTAAGAACCTGCCTAGAAAAGAAAAAAACTAAACTAAACACAACAAAACAAAGACAACTGGGACTTTAAAAATGTAAAGATCCTCTACTATACCCTATCGCCTTATGGACAAATCTATACCAAAAACCCAGTTATTGGGTCAACAAAAGCTAGAGGCAAGAACAATCAGTGAGTGAATCCAGGCGCCAGTGGCCTTGACTCTATAGGTTTTTCAAGTCCATAAATATTAAAGATACTAAGGCCACTGGGCCTGACTGAATCTTTGGTCAAGGCCTGACAGAGAGGCTTTATGGCCAATGTCTCCCCTATTCTTGCCCCTTCAGTTTTCCTTCAGATAAGTTAATAGTTCTCCCTTTCTTTCTCCCTTTCTTTCTTTCTATCTTTCTTTCTTTCTTTCTTTCATTTTTGTTTTTGTTTTTCGAGGTAGGGTCTTGCTCTAGCTCAGGCTGATCTGTAATTCACTGTGTAGTCTCAGGGTGGCCTCGAACTCAAGGCAATCCTCCTACCTCTGCCTCCCGAGTGCTGGGATTAAAGGTGCACACCATCATGCCCAGCTTGTCTCTAAGTCACCAAACAGAAATGTTAGAAACTTCTACAGCCATCACCCATTTATAGATTATCAGTGGGAATAGATTTGTTTTCTAGGTGACTCAACCCTTTATTTACATGTTCATTCCTTAATTTCATTCTCAGAGGACAGCCTTAACTTCCAAATTGGAGGTTAAACTGGGTGTGATAGCACATACCTGTAATCCCAGCTCATGGAAGACTGAAGCAGGAGGATTATTGAGAGTTGGAGTCAAGCCTGAAGTACCTAGTGAGACCCTGACTCTAAATAACAACAACAAAAAGTAAACAAGGGGCTGAAGAGATGGCTTAGTGGCTAAAGGCACTTGTTTGTATAAAGCATGAAAGCCTGATGGCCTGGATTTGATGCCTCAGCACCCATACTTTCTCGCTTTCTCTCTCTCCCTCTCTCAAGTAAGTAAGTAAGTAAGTAAGTAAGTAAATAGATAATATTTTTAAAAAATGGAAGCCGGGTGTGGTGGTGCACACCTTTAATCCCAGCACTCGGGAGGCAGAGGTAGGAGGATCGCCGTGAGTTCGAGGCCACCCTGAGACTACGTAGTTAATTCCAGGTCAGCCTGGGCCAGACTGAGACCCTGCCTCGAAAAACCAAAAAAAGAAAAGAAAAGAAACACTTTCACCATTTAGATATTTGGGTTACAGCCTCTATCCTTTCTTTTTGAGGGGGAGTGGAGAGTGGAAGAACGCAGCATCTATACAGTCCAAGATGGCCTTAAACTTACAATCTTCTAGCCTCAGCCTTCTAAGTGCTGGGATTGTAGGCATGTGCCACCATGCCCAGCTGTCTGTCCCATTCCTGAAACCCTAGGATCCTTAGCACCTCCCACAACTTTTGTTCCCTCCCCAATCAGCAGGTCATTTGGGAGCTCATCCCCAGACAGCCTAGGTTGCATCCTGGCAGAGCCTATTTCTATATCCCAGAGCTGCAGTCCTTATCCATAAACCCCTCCCTGAAAGGGCCCATAGGCATCACCCCCACTCTCAGGGGAACAGAGTTGGATACAGAGACTGAATGGTGGGAACTTGCAAGAAGAAGAAAGCAGAACTTCCTCTCTTAGACAGCTACCCAGGTGGTGATGACAGCACAGAGCCTCATTGGAGGACCCTTGGGTGGAGAATTACAAGTTTTAATCCTCAGAAAACAACTACTTACTAGCTAAGCCTTATCTAAGCCACTAACACCCATGAGGTCAGAGCAGTTAGAGACCCCTCCCCTTAACCAGGTCACAATGCCCCAGATGTCCAAATCCAGAATGGATGACCAAAGTGGGAGGAAGTGATGAGGGTATGTGGAGCAAGGGGGAGACCCATAAAGAGCCAAGTTCCCTTTCACTGAGCTCACCCCTGAGCGTATGCCAGGCTCCTCCTCTTCCTCAGTCCTCTTTCCTAGCACTAGCTCTTGCTATCCACCCACCTCCTCCCATGATCCAGCTCTGCCTATCCAGACCCAAAGTGCTTAGAGATCCAACCCTATTCCCTCCCAGAGGCCTGGATTTCAGGGGAGAGGTCAAGGAGGTACACTACTCATGTGCATCCAACCCCTCGGGACCCCAGTCAGGCCCAACTCCTGGACAGTGTCCTAGGGCTGGGAGCACTAGGGCTGATAATTCAAGCAGTCTTTTTTTTATTTTTATTTTTATTTTCAAGGTAGGGTCTCACTCTAGCTGAGGCTGACCCTGAATTCACTCTGTAGTGGAATTCACTCAGAGTGGCCTCGAACTCACAGCGATCCTCCTACCTCTGCCTCCCGAGTGCTGGGATTAAAGGCATGTGCCACCACACCCGTCCTCAAGCAGTCTTTTCTATGGCTATCCCAGCCCTACTGCTTCTTCTGCTGGTTAGCTTCTTCACCTTTGACCTGCTCCACAGGTAAGTGGCAGTAGCCTGTCAAGGAGGAAAAGATGATAAGTAGAAGGGCAAGTGACCAATTTCCTTGAGCTGCCACCCTCTCTCTGCACAGGCCACAGATCCCACTATGCCACTTCTCTCAGTGAGGCAAAGTCAGGGGCTGGTGAAGGCCCAGGACAGCAAGCAGCTTGACTTTTCCCTCTATGGTGGTCCCAGGATTACTCTGCTTCCAGAACACCCTGCTCCTGCTACTCCTGGGCCTGCGGCTGCTCCTGGGAACTTGTGGCATGCTCTCAGCCCTGCTGAGCCTGGCTTTCTGCCTTCATCCTTGGGCCTATGGGCCTTACTGAAATATTGAATGCCTTCCAACAGTACAATGGCCATCCTGCTTTCCTGGGTCTCTTCTCCATCCTGAGCTGGATGGAGTGGGGGTATAGTGGGAGTAGAATACCCATTTATTCTCAGCTTGAACCTCAGAGACATCTGGTTCCATAATGCAGACACTGTAATTGAGCTGGGTCTGAAGTTTGGGACAACAAGAGGAGGCAAGGAGAATGGTGGATGCAGCAACCAACTCCAGAGCCTGCAGGTTGGAGGCAGTCATTCAAATTTATGTGGATCTAGAGAATTAGAGAAAGACTTGTGGGCTAGGGCTGTAGCTAAGTGATAGAGCACTTGCCTGGCATACTTAAGACCCCTAGATTCCATTCTCTCTACTGGACACACACAACCACACACACTGAAAAAGCTTAGTGGAGAATAGAGAAAGATAGGGTTGGCGTCAGCCATCAGAGAGGATCAAGGATGCAGATGGCTTCCTACAAGCATGCATCTGCAGAGCTCGCTAAGCTCCCCTGCCAGGAGGAGCCATGGAAAGGGACTCTGGAGAGCCTTATACTCAGAGTGGCTGCCTCTCTTGGCTAGACCCCACCCCAGGCCGGGTCATAATGGGACTCCTCTGGGGATAGTGGGGTGAGTGAGAGTGGAGACTTGGATCTGGCTGCCAGGCCAGCCTGGGTACAGCAGAAAGCATCATGACTTAGGTGGCTCTGCCCAAAGGTAAGTCTTAGGCCCCAGCTCAAAGCCCCACCCTGTCCATTCTCATGTCCTCCTGACTCCTGCACCCCCACCTGCCCAGAGGTACTGGGCATCTCCAAGGCGGCTCTTGCAGCTAGCCTGGCCCTGTCCACAGGTGCACCAGCCGTGATGCAGCAGCCACGAGTGGAGACAGATAGCATCGGGGCCGGCGAGGGGCCCCAGCGGGCAGTGCCCTGGTCATCCTGGGTCACCAGGCAGGACTTGGTGCACTGGTGGACATACCACATGCCCCGGAGCTGGACCCAGTGGTGGATCACATCAGGCTGGCGGCAACCACTACAGCAAATGCTGTGGGGTCTGGAGGGGATACTCTACCTGCTACTGGCACTAATACTGTGTCATGCACTTTTCACCACCGGCTCTCACCTGCTGAGCTCCTTGTGGCCTGTGGTGACTGTGGTGTGGAGCCACCTGCTGCCGGCTATCCTGCTGCTAGTGGTCAGTGCCCTGCCTGCTCTGCTCTTCACCGCCTCCTTCCTGCTGCTCTTCTCCACCCTACTGAGCCTCGTGGGCCTCCTCATCTCCATGGCTCATCCAAGCCATCCTCAGAATGTGGACCAATAGAAGGGCAACCCCATCCCACTGCTTGTGTCTGTTGAGTCCTGGCCAAGGACCTGAACCCTGTGGAGAGGGAAGACTGTGGAACACTCAACAGGTCCCAGACCCCTAGTCACAAACACAAGTTGGGAACTCTAGGCACCTACGTTAAACCCATTCTGATGTCAGGGGCCAAAGGCTTTGAAAAAGGGAACAGGACAGATGGCTTAGCCAGGAGCAGAGCCTAACCAAACCACTGAGAGCATCTATGTGGATGTGGTAACACCACTAGGGGCTCCCTTGGCAACTGGCTGCATCTTTTTGCCACAGCTTCTCAGTCCTCTCAGCTTTAGCCTTGCTGAGAACTTATACTCTCATTCCATGTCCAGGAGGACCACAGGCTCTAGAATGGGTCCCCATTAACAGAAAGCTGGCCGGGGGGCTGGATAATCCTGGAAACTTCATCTCATTCACCTCCCCAAAATGAGACAATCAGGGTAGTGAGTGAGTTTCACTTCTCTCTCTCTCTCCCTCTTTTCCCGTCCTCTCTGTGTTGCAGATTGAACCCAAGGCTTCATGATGCTAAGCATACACTTCAGCCTATGCTACCCCTGCCCAGTCCCTACTTATTATTCTTTAAGGGATTCCAAGTCTGTTGTAGAAAAGCAAGTCCCATTTCAGCCACTCAAGGTGTAGCTTTGGTCAATTCATTCTTTTGAGCTTCAGTGTTAAGTGGGTCTCAACTCTTTCACAAGGTTGCTGCAAAGGCAATATGATCTCTATTTACAAAGTACTTGGTAAAGCAAAAAAAAAAAAAGTTACGATTTTTTGTTTTGTTTTGTTTTTTTGTTTTTTGTTTTTCAAGGTAGGGTCTCACTCTAGCCCAGGCTGACCTGGAATTCACTATGTAGTCTCAGGGTGGCCTCGAACTCATGGCGATCCTCCTACCTCTGCCTGGGTATTAAAGTGCTGGGATTAAAGGCATGTGCCACCATGCCAGGCTCAGTTAAGATGATTTGAGCTCCAACAATATTCTATACTCTCAAAAGTTCTTCTGATCGGAAGCCAGATAAAAAGAAGAAGAAGGCTGGATACCTTTAATCCCAGTACTCAGGAGACCGAGGTAGGAGGATCGATTTGAGTTCAAGGCCTGAGACTACATAGTGAATTCTAGGTTAGCCTGAGTTAGAGAGACTTAACCTTGAAAAAAAAATTTTTTTAAAGGCAAACACAGGCTAGATGGTGTGGATAAGACGTAAAAGGCCATGTGCCAAGAAACCTCAAACTGAGAAGATGAGGAACTATACTAGTTGAGAAATGTTTGTAGGGCTGGGACTTGTTGAGTAGGGAAAACAGCTCCTGGATTGCCAAAATTCTTACAGCTTGGAGTGTTCTAGAAGGTGGTATCCCTGATGCTTTAGGCTGGCCATTCACACAACAGCTGACTCCACACAAAACATTGGGTATTGGTTACCAAGTAAAGGGATACACATGATGAACAACTTATCAGGCCAGGATCAGCAGCCCACTGGTCCCCCATCCACTCCCTGATGCTTCCCAGTCCCTCGGCCCAACTTTATATATAATCCTACAATCCTTGCTTCTGACTGTCTAGACCAAAGGCTCCTCTTTTCCACTTAAATCATCCAACCCTGGGGAACCAGGCCCTAGAATCCTGGTTCATTTTGGCCGAACTCTACTTGCTATAATTTTGTGATCTTATAACCCTACATGAATTGGTTAGATACCTTCAGCTTCACTGTCTAAAGCCCAGTTCTTCCTTCCTGTTTCTTTGTAGTTCTCTCTGAAATGTGTCCTATATAGAGGACAAGGAAGGACATGAAGGTGGTATAGCCTCATGGTTACCATGATATACTTACTGGGATTAAGTTTGAACCCCCAGATTTACTTCCATGGCCTTGGAAGAAATTGCTAAATCTGTTCTTTTGTTATTGTTTTGTCAAATTATGGTCTCTCTTTAGCCCAGGCTGGCCTTGAACTCACAGCAATTCTCCTACCTCAGCCTCCCGAGTGCTAGGATTAAAGGCGTGTGCCACCACGCCCAGCTTCCTTTCCTTTTTTCTTTCTTGTGTGTGTATGTGGTGTGCATGCATGTGTGGGTGCTTATGCACATGTGTGAATGCATATAGAAGCAAGAGGCAGATAGCAAGTGTCTTCCTTGATTCCTCTCTTCCTGACCCAGTGCTTGCCAGCTTGCCCTGGGGACCCCCATTACCACCTCCCAAGTACTGAGATAACGTGCCAACCTGGCATTTGACTGGGTGTTGGGGATCTGTACTCAAGTCCTCATGCTTGTGTGGAAAGTGTTTGATCCACTGAGCATCTCCAAGACCTCCTGCCATTTTTTGAGATAGGATCTCAAGTATTCCTGGCTGACTGTGAACTTGCTATGTAGAGGATGCCCTTGAACTTTTGATCCTCCTACCTCCACCTTCCAAGCTCTGGAATTACAGGTTTGCACCACTATGTTTAGTTTATATGGTTCTGGAGATCACCTGGGGCTTCATGCATGCTAGGCAAGCACTTTACCAAATGAGGTACATCCCCTGTCCCACTAACCCTTTCTGAACTTCATTTTCCTATGGGGTTCGACAAAGAGATGCATGCCATGAGACCCTGGTGTGCAGGCCAAGTGCCTGGACTATCTCTTCATGCCCCACGTATACCTAGGCTGTGACTATATCGTCAGCCTCAGAATAGCACTTGCCAGGGTCAAGGCCAGGCTGTTTGAGTCCCAGGCCACCCTAACAGGCTACAAAAGGGAAAGAAATATAGGCTTGAGGATATAAACAACCTAACTGAAGATCCTATGGCGCCTGTAAGAGATAAGCCTAGGTCTAGGAGGTAATGAGTCAAGCCAGTTAAGATGTGCTATGGGCTAAGGCAGCAAGGTCATCTGCAGTAGGAAAAGAGACCAGGACGCCTTGCCTGGATACTTCACTGACTTGGTCACACATTGGTGGACAGGGATACCACTCTGGAGACCTGGGCCCATTCAGTTAAGGGAGAGAGGAGGTTTTGCCATTTGGGCTAAAACCTTATACACAGGATGACAGGAGACAGGTCCAGACAGGAACAAAAGAGAAGGCTTTTCTCCCCACATAAATATATACCTTTCACCCTCCTGCCCTGCTGGTGTGAGGTAAGGTGGTACTGCCTACCTGGGAAGCAGATGGGCAGTGCTCACCAGGTGAGAGATACTCATATCCTATGACCCAGCAACTCAAAATGAGTTCTCCGTGGTCCACAACAGCCTTCTTCAAGATAGGGTTCCAGGACCAGCAATATCCACATCGCCCAGGAAGCAGTTAGAAATAGACTCTAGAGGGCTGGGGAGTATAGCTCAGTTAGCAGACTGATTGCTTAGCATGCATGAAGCCCTGGGTCTGATCCCTAGCACCACATAAACCAGGCACTGTGGTAAATGCCTAAAATCCCAGTACTTTAGAAGTTCAAGAACATCCTCAACTAGATAGTGAGTTCCAGGCCAGCCTGGCTACATGAGACCCTGCTGCAACCTTTTCCCATCCTCAAAAAAAAAAAAAAAAAAAAAAAAACAGGTTCTCAGTTCTCAGGCCTCACCCCAGATCTGCTGAGTCGTCGGGGCTGCATTTTAACAAGATTTCCAGGTGATAATTGTGCACAATCATGTTTGAGAAATGCTGTACAGGGGATATGTTTTACCATATCACTGCACTGTTGCTGAGCTGATCAGGGCATGAAGATGAGCAGTGCCCAGCATGGGGGGGAGCACTAAGGGAGAGGAGGCAGCAGTTAGAAGGGACAAAAGCTACTTGGACCAGTCTTAAAATCTTAGCACTAGAATGAGAAATAATACAATTCCTTTTGTACAAACTTAAAATGTATGTCAGCCAAACAAGAATTGTTTTTCAAGATAACACAAGAGAAACAGAATGGCATGGACAACCAGGGGCAGGCCAATGGGAGTGGAATATTATGCAGTGGCAGACCTTGAGGAAAAAAAAATGATACCAACATAATTTCTGAAATTCCTTTTAATGTCATCCATTTAAAGTTAAAGGCTTAAAGATCGCAACCCTATGAAGAATGAACACACACGAGTTCTAAGACTTTCCAGGTTTGGGGCAAGAAGGGAGAGCTGTCCCATTCCCCTGGTGACCTGGGCTGCTGCATGGGTGTGTGCCTGCCTTCCCTACCTCACCGTAGTGCCTTATCTAATGGTAATGGAGTGAAGCGCTAAGATCCAGCTGCCTTTTGTCCTAGCCAGAAAAATAGGACAGGCAAGAAGGGCTTAAAAAATACAAACAGAGGAGGTGCTTGCTGCAAGGAGCCTTCGTTCTAAGAGCGGATCCACAGCAACCCACATATCCTGGCACTTTGGAGTGGGGGTGGGGGGAGAGGTGGTGTGCTGCCCAATAAGACTTCCTTCCGTCCCAAGGGACAAAAAGCAGGCAGTTTGGATGTGGAAGGGCTCGGAAGGCCACTGCCTGGGGAGCTTTACTTTGCGAGGTGGCACTCGTGGAGATGGGGCGTCCCTGGCTGAGGGAGACGGGAAGGAAAGGTATTCCTAGGAGGAAGAGGGGCAGCGCAAGGGAACTTACGAGGGTCAGCCGGCAGAGGGCTCTCCCGAGACTCCGCCACCCGGGAGGCGGGAGGAAGGGAGATCTTCCAGGAGAGGGAGGCAGCCTGCGCTGCTCCTGGGAGAAAGCCCTGGATCGGTGGCTGGCGGCCCACGCGCAGGCGTGGATGTGCGGGAGGGAGGGGCCACAATGCTGGTTTAAGTTTGGAGGGAACAGAAGTTCCTCGCTAGGTTGAGGCTCTTCGCATGGTGGGCCAGAGAAACCCAAGGTACCGAGAGCAGAGCTCATGAGAATCCCAGAAAGGTCAAAATAACCTACTGCATTTTGGTCTGGTATTACCCTATTCTTCCTGTAGGGAAGAACTGTCTTTAGTGAAGTTCTTTCAGGATCTGGACACAACCAATTTTTAAAATTTATTTTTTATTTATGGGGGGATGGGCACACCAGGGCTTCTTGCCACTGAAAATGAACTCCGGATGCATGCACCCCATATGGGGAGTCGAACGTAGGTGTTTAGGCCTTGCAGGCAAGTGCCTTAACTGCTAAGCCATCTGCCAGCTCACTAACCTACAACTTTTTTTTTTTTTCAAGGTAGGGTCTCACTCTAGCTCAGGCTGACCTGGAATTCACTATGTAGACTCAGGGTGGCCTTGAACTCATGGCGATCCTCCTACCTCTGCCTCCCAAGTGCTGGGATTAAAGGCTCACCTACAACTTTTTTTAAAGTTATTTTTCTGGGCTGGAGAGATGTCAAGCATGAGGGCTTAAAAGGGCTTTATTCACCTTAAGTTCGATTCCCCAGCATCCACATAAACAGCTGGGGGGGTGGTCAAACACACCTGTACCTTGTGGGGCTTGGTGGTCAGCCAGTCTGAACACAAAAGCCAGCAGCTCTGGGTTCAGTGAGACTCCATCTGAAGAAAACAAGTGGAGCAGTTCACCTCTGATCTCCACTGCATCTGCACGCACAGCACACACACATACACAAAGATTTTTTTCTGCTGAGCCTATTTCTGTTTAATTTTGGAATACAACCTTTGCTTCCTTACCTTTCAAGTATTTTCCAGTTTTAAAATAAAAGAACTTGAGGCTGGTGAAGTAGCCCAGTAGTAGAGCTCTTGCCTAGCTAGCATGTGTGAAGTCTGGGGTTTGGCCTCCAGCACTGAAATAATAATAAATTTGGGACTGAGATGACTCAGTGGTTGAACGTGCTTGCTCGCAAAATATAGGCCTGGGTTCAATGCCTCAGTACCCACCAAAAACTGGATGCAATGTGGCACATGTATCTGTGATTCCCAATGCTTAATGGGAGGAAGAGCCAAGAGAATCTGAAGCCCATGGACCAGCTAGCCTGATGTTCCTTTGCAGTTTGGCAATTCATTTGCAGTGCTGGAGATCCTGTATCAAAGAAGGTGAAGCACAGACACCTCGAAGTTGTCTTCTGACCTCCAACGCGAGTGCCATAGGCACGCGGGCACACACACACACACACACAAATAAAAATAATATCGTTTAAAATTACCAATTTGTGAAAAGTTATGTTGTTTCTACCATATTTTCTGACCTTTCTTCATATGAATAACCTCAAAACAATGGGAAATTCATCTATGTTAGTGTCTGAACAATTTCCTTCTGTTTTTTTTGTTTGTTTGTTTGTTTGTTTGTTTTGAGGCAACCCCAACAGACCGGCCTTTTTTATTCATGCAAGCAAGAGAGACAGGGAGGGAGGGAGAGAGAGAGAGAGAGAGAGAAAGAGAGAGAGAGAGAGTCGACGCACCAGGGCCTCCAGCCACTGTAATTGAACTCCAGACACGCGCACCACCTTGTGTCACTTTATGCATCTAGCTTATGTGGGACCTGAAGAGTCAAACATGGGTCCTTAGGCTTCACAGGCAAGTGCCTTAACCACTAAGCCATTTCTCCAGCCTTCCCTTCTTTTTAAAATAGCAATAGCAGGACTATACTTTCAGGGATCATTTCTATAGTTCCTTAAGTAGTAATAGTATTTTATTGTATTGCACACCAACATTTATCTATTCACCTGATGGGTGATGAGTAATTTTCAGCTTTTGCTATTACAAGTAAAGCCACTATCAACATTAATGTACAAGTCTTAGTATGACCATGCTTTCATTTTCTTGAGTAATTTCCTCAAGATGAAATAGCTGGATTGTCCTTTTGGTATTAGTCATTCCAAGCCAGACATGGTGGCACATGCCTTTAATCCCATCACCCAGAAGGCTGAGATAGTGGGATTGTAGTGGGTTCAAGGCCAGTCTGGGGCTACAGAATGAGTTCCAGGTCAGTTTGGATTAGAGTGAGACCCTTCCTTGAAAAAAATTAGTCATTCCCACAGGCAGATGATACTCTCATTTTTTAAAATTTGTATTTCTCTAATGGCCCAAAATGTTGAATAGCTGCAATAACATATCTTTTAATAATTTCATTTAATAATGTCATTATTTGGCTATTTTTAAATTTTTACTTAAAAATATTTACTTATTGGAGAGATAGAGGCAGATAGAATGGGTGCACCAGGACCTCCAGCCACTGCAAACAAACTCCAGATGCATGCACCACCTTGTGCATCTGGCTTACATGGGCCTTGGGGAACTGAATCTGAGTTCTCAGGCTTCACAGGCAAACACCTTAACCATTAAGCCATCTCTCCAGCCCTTATTTTTATTCAATTTATTTTATTTTATTTATTTATTTTGGTTTTTCAAGGTAGGGTTTCACTCTAGCCCAGGCTAACTTGGAATTCACTATGGAATCTTCAGGGTGGCCTCAAACTCATGGTGATCCTCCTACCTCTGCCTCCTGAGTGTGCCACTATGCCCAGTTTTTAAAAAAATTTAAAAAATATTTTATTTATTTGAGAGTCAGAGCAAGAGAGAGAGGCAGATAGAGAGAATAGGCACGCCAGGGCTTCCAGCCACTGCAAACAAACTTCAGACACATGCACCACCTTGTGCATCTGGTTTACATGGGTCCTAGGGAATCAAACGTGGGTATACTGGCTTCACAAGCAAGCACCTTAACCACTAAGCCGTCTTTTTTTTTTTTTTTGGAGGTAGGGTCTCACTCTAGCTCAGGCCAACCTGGAATTCACTATGTCATCTCAGGGTGGCCTCAAACTCAAGGCGATCCTCCCACATCTGCCTCCCGAGTGCTGGAATTAAAGGCGTGTGCCATCATGCTTGGATCTATTTTTTAAAAATATTTTAAGAAAAAGACAGAAAAAGAATGGGATGTCAGGATCCCCAGCCGTGCTAACAAACTCTAGATGCATGCACCCTTTTTCTACATCTGGCTTTACATGGGTACTGGGGAACTGAACTCGGATTGTTAGGTTTGCAGGCAAGCACCTCAACCACCGAGTCATCTCTCCAGCCCCCTTATTTTTATTTTATTTATTTATTTTTATTATTAAAAGATTTAAAAAGCCAGGTGTGGTGGCGCACACCTTTAATCTCAGCACTAGGAAGGCAGAGGTAGGAGGATTGCCATGAGTTTGAGGCTACCCTGAGACTACATAGTGATTTCCAGGTCAGCCTGAGCTAGAGTGAGACCCTACCTCCAAAAAAAAAAAAAGAGGAAAGAGGGGAGGGGAGAGTGAGAATGGGTGTACCAGGGCCTCTAGCTACTGCAAACAAACTTCAGATGTGTGCACCCCCTTGTACAACTGGCTTACGTGGGACTGGAGAATCGAACTGGGGTCCTTAGACTTTGCAGGCATGTGCTTTAACTGCTAAGCCATCTCTCCAGTCCCTTATCTTTATTAAAAAACAACAACAACACTGGGCTGGAGAGATGGCTCAGTGATTAAGGTGCTTGCCTGCAAAGCCTAAGGACTCATGTTCAACTCTTCAGGTTCCCATGAAACCCAAATGTACAAGGTGAAACAAGCGTGTAAGGTTGTATATGGGCACAAGGTGGCACACATATCTAGAGTTTGATTGCAGTGGCTGGAGGCTCTGGCATGCCAATTCTCTCTCTCACACACACACACAAAGGAAGAGGCCAAACTGTTGGGCTTGTCTCAAACAAACAAACAAACAAAACTTTTTTAATTGCCAGTAGAGAGAGATAGAGGTAGGGGGACAGAGTGGGCACAACAGGTAAGAGTATGGGCCAACAGGCTTTGCAAGCAAACAACTTGGGCTGCTTTTTAAATGTTAAACAAAACTTTGTTGTTAGGTTTTAAGGCAAGCACCTCAACCACCGAGTCATCTCTCCAGCCCCTTATTTTTATTTTATTTATTTATTTTTATTATTAAAAGATTTAAAAAGCCAGGTGTGGTGGCGCACAAATACCTGTCTAATCTCAGCACTAGGGAGGCAGAGGTTAAGAGGATTGCCATGAAAAAAAAAAAAAGATGTGTTGGGCTGAGAGATATAGTGATTTCCAGGTCAGCCTGAAAGTGAGACCCTACCTCAAAAAAAAAAAAAACAAAAGAAAAGGAGAGGGAGAGTGAGAATGGGTGTACCAGGGCCTCTAGCTACTGCAAACAAAAATCAGAAAAAACAAATGCCCCCTTGTACAACTGGCTTTTTTTCGGGACTGGAGCTGACCTGAACTGGGGTGCAATCTTAGACTTTGCAGGCATGTGCTTTAACTGCTTAAAGCCATCTCTCCAGTCCCAAATCTTTATTAAAAAGATGTGTAACAACAACAACAACAACAACACTGGGCTGTGAGAGATGGCTCAGTGATTAAAAATATTTGCCTGCAAAAAATCTAAAACACTCAAATGTTCAACTCTTTTACAGGTTCCCATGAAACCCAAATGTACAAGGTGAAACAAGAAAAAAACGTGTAAGGTTGTATATGGGCTACAAGGTGGCACAAAAGTGTTTATCATATCTTTTACTAGGAGAGTTTGATTGCAGTGGCTGGAGGCTCTGGCATGCCAATTCTCTCTCTCACACACACACACAAAGGAAGAGGCCAAACTGTTGGGCTTGTCTCAAACAAACAAACAAACAAACAAACAAACAAACAAAACTTTTTTAATTGCCAGCAGAGAGAGATAGAGGTAGGGGGACAGAGTGGGTCTCACCAGGCTGGTGGAATTAACTATGGGCCAACAGGGTGGCCTTTGCAATCAAACAACCTCTGCCTCCCTTTGCTGGGATGTTAAACAAAATTTGCTTTACTAGTTTTAAAAAGGAAATAAGTTGTTCAGTTTGAAGGGGATAAAGATGGTATTTCCTTCTTTTCTCAGAAATTGCATAAACAAAAGTGAAAATGAGAAACAAATACAAATACCATGTCTCATGAAATCAGTAAAGGCAGAAACCCCAAACAAATTAATGCATGGCCATTGGGCTTTACTGGAAAATCAAAAAAGGGTGGCGTGAAAAAGCCACCTCCTCTTCTAGCCTCCTTAAATCATCTGGGATTTAAAATGTGTGTTTGTGGGCAAAGAGATAACTTAAAAAAATTTGCATGTGTGCCTGGGCTGGAGGAGATGGTCTCAAACCCAGGTAGTGGTTAAGGCACATGCCTGTGACACATATAGAAAAACATGGACATTCACTTAAGACTTGTACATTTTACTTGTCCAAAATGTAAGCATAATGTCAATTAATAGGGATCAGGATGCTTTTTTTTAATTTTTTTAATTTAAATTATTTATTTTTGCAGTGGTTAGAGAATGGGCACCCAGTTCTGCTGCGAACAAAATCTGTGTCCCTCCCTTTCTTTCCCTTGCGTCTTTCTGCATCTCTAAATGTGGGACGTAACCGCTGGAGATTGAATAAAAAGCAAAACAAATCTTTTTTTTTTTATTATTATTATTTTTTTTTTGGTTTTTCGAGGTAGGTTCTCACTCTGGCCCAGGCTGACCTGGAATTAACTATGCAATCTCAGGGTGGCCTCGAACTCACGGCGATCCTCCTACCTCTGCCTCCCGAGTGCTGGGATTAAAGGCGTGCGCCACCACGCCCGGCCTTATTTTTATTTTTTATTGATGTATTTGAGAGAGAGAGATGTCATTTGACATCAAGCTCAAAACTTAGTAAACTAAGTATGGAAAGGAATGTTCTTAACAGGATGGTAAATCATCAAAAATCTACAGTTGGGCTGGAGAGATGGCTTAGCGGGTAAGTCGCTTGCCTGCAAAGCCAAAGGACCCAGGTTCGATTCCCCAGGACCCAAATAAGCCAGATGCACAAAGTGGTGCATGTGTCTGGAGTTGTTCTGTAGTGGCTGGAGGCCATGGCACACCCATTCTCTCTTTCTCTATCTGCCCCCTCTCTCTCCCTCTATTAATTAGTTTAATTAAATATTTATAAAATCTACAGTAGGCTGTGTGGTGATGCACACCTTTATCCCAGCACTATGGAGGATGAGGTAGGAGATGGCTATAAATTCAATACCAGACTGGGACTACAGAGCTAGTTCCAGGTCAGCCTGGGCTACAGTGAGATCATACCTCAAAAAAAAAAAAAAAATCTACAGTAGCTAGGCATGGTAGCACATGGCTGAGGTAGGAAGATCACTGAGTTCAAAGCTACCCTAGAGCTACAGAGTGGATCCTGGTTAGCCTGGGCTAGAAAGAGACCCTTCCTCAAAAAAAAAAAAAAAAAAAAAGTCTGAAGTAATTTAAAAAATGCTCAATTTCAGAAATTAGAAGCAATTCCTTTTAGTCAAAGGTGACTAAAACCAGAAATTCCATGTCCATTGTCTTGGAATCCTAGCTTACGTAAGAATCATATAGGAAAAAGTCCACTCAAATCTGATTGCTGTGCCCACTTTTGATTTAGAGCTTCCTAACTTTCAAGTGTTACAAATATTTTACAAGGACACAATATCACACATAAACTTTAAAACTGGAATGATTTTTGCATCCTGTTTATCAGGCTGAATGAGAAAGCCAGATTCAAGGCACCTATTCAATTCTAGAAAGTTTAATTGACTTATAGTAACAGAAAGCAGATCAGTATCAGTGGCTGCTTGAGGACTGTAGCAGGAAGATACCAGGAAGCTGTGGTGAAGGGCACAAGGGAGAAATTATAAAGGAAAAGTTTGGTTATCTTGATTGTGATGATGGCTTCACAGATATATACACACTAAATGTGCATTTTATTTTTAGTTATTTGAAAGAGAGGAGGGAGGGAAGGAGAGAATGGGAGCGCCAGGGCCTCTAGCCACTGCAAACGAATTCCAGACACATGCACCACCACGTGCATCTGGATTACATGGGTTCTGGGGAATAGAACCTGAAGTCTTAGGTTTTGCCAACAAGTGCCTTAACCCCTAAGCCATCTCTCCAGCCCTAACTTTTCATTTTAAATGTATATGCCATGTAGCCAGGCATGGTGGCATACACCTTTAATCCTAGCACTTGGGAGGCAGAAGTAGGAAGACTGCCTTGAGTTCAAAGCCACCTTGAGACTACATAGTAAATTCCAAGTCAACCTGGACTAGAGTGAAACCCTACATCGAAAAACCAAAAAAAAAAAAAAAAAAAAAAAAAAAGAAAGAAAAGAAAAGAAAAGAAAAGAAAAGAAAAGAAAAGAAAAGAAAAGAAAAGAAAAGAAAAGAAAAGAAAAAGAAAGACCAAGGCCAATCACTTGCAAAGGAACTCCAGATACATGCACCACTTTTCCACCTTGTGCATATGATTTTACATAGGTACTAGGTAATCAAACTTGGGTCGTCGGGCTTTGTAGACAACCACCTTAACTATTGAGCCATCTCTCCAGCACCCTTGTACATTTATTTGTTAAGTGATACAGAAAATAGTCACAACTTTTTTTTTTCTGAGACAGGATTTCATGTAGCCCATTGGCTTCAAAATCACTATGTAGGCCAAGGATGACTTGGAACTTAAAATTCTCTTGCTTCTCTCTATATTGCTGGACTTACAAGAATGCACTACCACAGTTTTATTTAGTGCTGGGTATCAAATTCAGGGTTCATGCATGCTAGGCAAGCATTCTATCAAATGAGCTATATCCTCAGTCCCAAGTTACCCAGATTTGCTGGAAAACTTCCAGTTTACATCAAATGTTTTGATTTTGGGAGGATACAGTGAAAACAATAAAAAAACACTAATTTTTCTTAAGACAAATAAATTCCAGTCCTGGAAAATAGAGGCTGATATCCTAATTAAAGTACACATGCACTTTCTATTCTTTTAGGAACATCTTCATATGGCAAAGGAATAGACACTGTGTTCTTTTCAAGTCTGAGTTCTGTTCTACTTTACTAGACAGTCGTGGGTTTTTGTTTTTATTTTTGGAGAGAGACAGAGAAAGGGGAGGGGGAGGGGGGGGGGAGGAGGGGAGGGGAGGGAGACAGAGAATGGGCGCGTCAGGGGCTTCTCAGCCACTGTGAACAAACTCCAGACATGTGCGCCCCCTTATGGGCAAGTGCGGCATTGCGTCCTAATGTCACTATGTGTCTGGCTAAACGCGGGACCTGGAGAATAGAACGGCGTTCGTAGGCTTAGCAGGCAGGCACCTTAACCGCTAAGCCATCTCTCCAGCCCAGTTATGGGGTTTTTTTTTGTTTGTTTGTTTTTTGTTTTTTTGAGGTAGGGTCTCACTCTAGCTCAGGCTGACCTGGAATTCACTATGTAGTCTCAGGGTGGCCTCGAACTCATGGCGATCCTCCTACCTCTGCCTCCCGAGTGCTGGGATTAAAAGCGTGCGCCACCATGCCCGGCCCAGTTATGGGTTTTATACTCGGCAACATAAGACTTTCATTATTGCTGTACCCCAAAGTCCAGGAGATAGTTAAAATGCAATTGATGGCTTGTGTTTAAGTCTCCTTTTTTCCAGGTAGGACAATAAAATCTATAATACAGGAATAAAATTTTTTAGCTATTTTGTACTGCATGCTTATATGACAACCAAAAGTAAAATAATTTATCTTGCTGGGCGTGGTGGCACACTCCTTTAATCCCAGCACTCAGGAGGCAGAGGTAGGAGGATCACCATGAGTTCGAGGCCACCCTGAGATTACATAGTTAATTCCAGGTCAGCCTGGGCCAGAGTAAGACCTTACCTTGAAAAATCAATAATAATAATTTATCTCTTTGTTCTTAGGATAAATTTTTAAAGTAAAAAAATTAATAACCTGTTTTAGGAAATTTTAAAGGGATATAAGAAAATTAAGGACAAAAGGGTTGATATAAAAGATTTTGAAACCTCACTGGGTGATACAAGCCACACAGCAAACTTTGGGAATTAGGGATCCCGAGGAAGACTGGTGGGATACTGAGCTCATTCATTAAACCATCTCAAGATGCATATAGAATGCATCACAAGTGAGGATTCTCACTTTCAGAATTCAAGAAACAAATGGAAAAACCCTGGGAATGTTCTGAAGGGAAAGTAACAGAACTCTTGGAGAGAAGGCCCAGTAAGGATGAGTAACTCATACTGCTTTTTTCTGCAAACCAGTTTAGGTACAATTTTCTCCAGTATCACTGAGAAGTCCCAGAATCACAGGGATAAAAATGTCTGGATACACCCACCAAGGCTTAGGGACTGTCATGGAAGAGGGGGTGGGAAAACTGTAAGAGCCACAAGGCAGGCTCCCGCCCTACTCCAAGAGACAGAGGCCCTCCTGAGGAGGGTAATCAGAGAAATGGGAACCTGGGGAAGGAACATACTACAGCCCATGTTAAAAATAATTAATTAATTAAAAATTTGTTAGCTGGGTGTGGTAGCGCATGCCTTAATCCCAGCACTCAGGAGGCAGAGGTAGGAGGATCGCTATGAGTTTGAGGCCACCCTGAGACTCCATAGTGAATTCCAGGTCAGCTTGGGCTAGAGTAAAAAAAAAAAAAAAAAAAATTGTTTGGATAGAGCAAAGGGTTTTGAGAAGGAAACGCACAAGGAAGTGCTGAGATTGAGCAAACTGGATGCAGCCGGAACAGGGTTGCTGGTTGGGGGGTGATAATGAAAAAAATCTTTGCAAAGGTGGTAGTGCACACCTTTAATCCCAGCACTTGGGAAGCAGAGGTAGGAGGATCACTGTGTGTTCAAGGACAGCCTGAGACTACATACTGAATTCCAGGTCAGCCTGGACCAGAGTGAGACACTACCTCAAAAAACCAATTATAACAACAACAACAACAACAACCCCTCTCATCTATGTAAAAACAAGAAAGCTTTTTCATCTTTGTTTCCTTCCTTTTTGTTTATACCATGTTTGTCTCAGGCACTGTGCCTTCACAGTATCTGGTTCCTCTGAACCTTCCTTTCATTTGCATTGAGAATAGCACCTTGTTAGCCAGGGTGAGTATTTTTTAGTCTGCTCATTTCCTTTTGAATGCAAAATTGTCCTTTTCCAAGGTTTCATTGACAAGAATGGAAAATTAATGCAAGAATCCTGTCATGCTTTCCACCCATTCTACATTACTTTTTCTGCTCCCATATCACTTGTCAGCAATGCTCCTCCATCCCCCCCTACCGAACTTCACAGAAGAGATCCTGTACCTGCTTTTCTTTCTTTCCTTCCTTCCTTCTTTTTTTTTTTTTTTTTTTTTTTTTTTTTTTTTTTTGGTTTTTCGAGGTAGGGTTTCACTCTAGTCCAGGCTGACCTGGAATTCACTATGTAGTCTCAGGGTGGCCTCAAACTCATGGTGATCCTACTACCTCTGCCTCCTGAGTGTTGGGATTAAAGGAATGCACCACCATGCCCAGCACTGCTTTTCTTTACTTCACATCCCATTTAGCAGTCTCTGCCACTGCCACTGCCCTGAAGCCACCTTGGATTTCTTCTTTATAATCTCCTTCACTTCCTACCATTAGAGGTGACAGCAATGCTTTGGTCCCATTGCACATTATATCAAGTCAATAACAGGACTGTAACTGGTCTTCCACTTGCATTTGGGAGCTTCTTGTTTGGTTCCACCAACTTAATTGTCTACTGTATGCCAAGAATTACACATGACAAGGTGTATGTGTACCTCAAGGGGTAGATGAACACTGAACATACATATGACTATGCAAGTGGGAGGGATAATTAGCCAGTTCCAAAATTCCATATAAAATACAATTTCAACTTAGCCTTTGACTTTTTTTTTGGTCCCAAAGGGCTGTTAACAATAGGTGACCCCTTAGGGATCTTTATAAAGTAGATGTGTTCTCATAAAGGTGGAAATGAGTCTTAGGAGAGTGCATTCAATGATTACTGAGTAGTGCTGGCCAAAGGCCCAAGACTGGAGAGAGCTCAGAGACAACTTCCCCAACTCTTAAGACTGTCATTTGGGAGACTCATTCTCTTAAACAGGAACATGTCACTCTGTCCTTCCATGCCTTTATTAATGACATCATTGGACAAGAACACCCTGGCCCAATACCCTAGGGTGCCAAACAGGCCCTGCAGGGCTATTGGCACCTCCAGCTCCAACCCAAGATCCAGTCTACCCAGGCCATGTTCCTGGATGGGCATGTCCCCGTCTAGC
Source organism: Orientallactaga sibirica (assembly GCA_036365145.1). NCBI lineage: Eukaryota > Metazoa > Chordata > Mammalia > Rodentia > Dipodidae > Orientallactaga > Orientallactaga sibirica. The sequence continues at coordinate 39,461,881 of JAEOAD010000011.1, read as the reverse complement.
CAATTTGTATGTGTGGATCAGTCTGTCTGAGTGTCTGAGTCGCTGCCTACTGGGTTTCCCCATCCTTGGTACATGGTAGGGGCTGTTGGAAACACAGCGTGGCATGCCCCGGTGGACCACTGAGCCCTGGTGCTGACCACTGGAGGCAGGGCCAGGGACTGAAGGTGGCAGAGGGCCAGGCACAAAGTTCACTCCAAGGCCATATCCTACAAAAGAACCAGTCATTATCAGAGTGGGTTTCTGACCAGGATCCTGCTCCTCAGTGCAAGTTCCTCAGGGCTTTCGTTTCCCCATCTGCAATATGAGGACTCTACTTCCCCAACCTCCAGACTAGGAAACTGAGATAATCAGCAAGTGGATTAATGAATTTATAGATGCTATTCTAAACTGGACTGCTACAACTAAACCCAAAACAGTATCCAACTTCTCTCGGCTCACTTGAGCACAAGAGACTAGATGGGGAGATGTGCAAGGGGAGGCTGTGAGAAGTGTGTGTGAGGCTACAAAGGCACCTACCTAAGTTGGGTGGCATCGAGAAGTCCTCCATTGCATTACAATTGAAGAATTCATGGGGTAGGAAGGAATGAACTGGGAAAAAAGGGGCATCTTGGGGTAGGGGTGGGAACAAAGGAGGTGGTGGGGGTTGAGGAAGTGGGTAAGGAAAAGACATAGGAAGGGGCAAAGGGGAGGGTGGAGGCAAGGTCAGCCGCTCCCTGAAGTCTGGGGGCTGCCTACAGCTTCCCTGAAATGGATGCTCCAGCTTTGGCCAGTCCTCAATCCATGGGTCTGGGAATGGGATGATTATTTTAGGTAAGTGGGGGACACTCCATTCTGCCAGAGAATAACGCTAACCAGCTGGAGGTGTGCCTTCTGCCCAGCTTCCCTCATTGCCTCTCATTTCAAGTGAGGTCAAGGTATACACTTTTTTTCTTGCCTCTCACATCCGCCCGTGTTCTGGTCTCATGCTCCCCTCCTGAGCCTATTTCCTCTGTTTGTTCAGTTCCTTCTTCCTCTCTCCAATTCCTCCTCACAGATCAATAGATAAGTACTTCCTCCCATCATCCCTTTTCCCTCTAAACTGTCACAAAGAACATTTTGCCCCATTTTCATTCTCAAAACTGCTGCTCATTGCCTCTTTTGACCACACTTCATGCCTTCAGCGCTTTCCCTACTAAATGTAACTGCTCACTGATGAACTTAACAAGGTCCTTTCTTTCTGACAGTCACATATCACTAATAGAATCCTGTTTTCCCTGAAAGTGCCTCTCTACCCTCATCTCCTTGTTTCCCCACACCAGCCTCTTTCCTGTCAATCCAAAGAATGTGTTGCTCTGCTGTCTCCTGCATAATTCACACACATGCTGTCACTTTCATCTCTGCTGGGTAATGCTGACTTGAAGTCTCCATGTTTCCTCAGTACCTCAAACAGATTTGCCTCAAACTCACCAACTCATCCTTCCACCTGAAATCAAATGTTCCTTTTGAAGGTCTTAATTTTCATAGTCTCTCTGTTTTATGGGGGGGGAGTTTGAGTGACAGTCTTGCCCAGGCTGACCTGGAATCTACTATGTAGTCTCAGGGTGGCCTCAAACTCATGGTGATGCTCTTACCTCTGCCTCCTGAGTGCTAGGATTAAAGGCATGTGCCACCACATCAGGCAACTTTCATAGTCTTTAATTGCATTTAGCAACCACAAACTAGCCTCACAACCTTTACTATATGCTTTTCTTAACTGGGGACCCATTCTATCACTACAAAACCCCCAAGAATATGGAGCAAGTACACAACTTAAATCCTAATCTATCTCCTTGATGTTCCAACTTCTAGGTACTAGATCCTAGCAGTCTGGCTCCATGATATTCCTGGCTTCTCTGTGCTCCCTACCCCTAGTGCTAAACAAATGGCTTCTAGCATGACTCATGTTTCCAATTCAACAAACTCTATCCTCTTGGTACTATGTACAGAGCAACTGGGCCAAGGAGATGAGCTGTCACAAATGAGGCAGGACACTGCTCTTTGGGAACAAGATGAAGGAGAGAAGCAGATGTGAAAATTGCCATGATGCCCTTTTGTGAGCAGGGATGGGAGACTAGCAAGGAAATGATCTGTAGCACAGACCATCTCAGCTGAGACGCAATGAGAGCCTGCCTCCACCAGTGACCAGAATGGGGCCAGAGGAGAGCTATACTGTGACCAGTGAAACTGAGACCTTGAAGCTGAGCTGAAGAACCTATGGGATACTGTCTATAAGACCTATCACCATGAAACTGACCTGTAGAGAACCTACAAGTTACATTTTGTCCCTCTTCACCAACCTGCCAGATGACTTTGAATCCTCCTTACCCCCCAGCTGGTAAGCTTTCTTTCCTTTGCCAGGCTGCCTATACCACCCTTCCTCCATTTTTGTCTTCCCAATTTCCAACCAATTATTCTCATTTCTTTCCTTGTCCTCTGTTGGACATGCAATCACTGCTTGTAAGCTCATTCAAGTACCTGAGGGGACTACACAGCTAGACTCTAAAGAACTAGTACTCAGACTAAAATGTTGTTACTGTGATCTAACCATCACAGGGAAGTGAGGAAGGAACACTCACAACCCACAATTCTTCAAGGGACTCCCACTCTGCATTCCTGTGCTTTGAGGACCCTATTGGCATCACTTCCACTCCCTCTGTGGCAAGACTTACCAGGGAGATAATCATGCTTGGGCAGCTCTACACCCCAGGCATCAGCCACGTGGGCCAGGAGCAGGTGTGAGAGGTGACGATGTGCATGCTGGTCCCAATGGACACCATCTCGATGACGGTGATGTACTGCATGCCGGAAATGAAAGTGGAGATCTAGGACATCAAAGCAGTGGTCCCCAGCAAGTGTAGCGCTGTAGAAGTTCCCTTCAATCACATCCTGCTGCAGAGAGCTTGTCAGGGGCTGGAGCTAATTGACAAAGTGGAACCTCTAAGAGGGTCCCCTATCTATTAGCTGGCCATCCCATCCCTTATCCAGAGGGGCTCTAGTCATTTACCTCTGGCAGGAGAAAACCCCCAGTGACACGTTTTCCTAGGGGCATTGCCATGTTCCACACCAGTAGGCAGGAGTCTGGTAACACCTGGTCCATGCGCACAAATACTCGTTCTAGGTTCTCTCGGTAGGTCTCCATCGAGTAGCGGCCATACCTATTAGGTAACACATAGGTAAGCAAGGAACAGGAGTGGAACCATATTTCCACCTCCAACCAGTATTTCCCTTTCCCCCCGCTGAACCTGGAAAGATCCCAGAGGCAGGAGTTGATGATCACTAGGTCTGGGGCAGGTCCATATGTCAGCTCTTGCAGGACATCCTCAAGGTACTCCGAGTAAACACGAGTGAGGAAGTAGAAGCGCACAAGGTGGTGGCCAGAACCGGAGCAGAACTGGCGGACCTCTCGGTACTGTGTCCCGTTGTGCAGCTCACCCAGTTGGCCCCCAGCCACCAGCTGGTCCTGTTCAAAGCTCAGCTCCCCCTGCCCGCCCGCCCACCCCAACCCCGCTGGTCAGACCCATGCCAAGGAGGGTCCTTTCCAGGCCAGGATCTGTACCCACCCATGACTGGCATGACTGCTGGTATTCTCTCACCTTGCTTTTCAACTGGGCAGCTGTAAGCAGTGAGTTTTTCTGGAGGAGAAGTACCAGGTCCTTATACACAGCTCTCTGGACTGCAGGGAAACAGAGATCCCAAGGTTGAGGTAGACCTTGCCCTTCCCAGCTATTCCTAAGTCCAGGCCTCCATCTTCCCAGGCCTGGACAACCCAACACCAGTTCTGTGGAATGTTGACTTAGAAGCAGAAGGAAAGACAAAGTTTAAAAGCCCTGGCACCACCTCTGTTCCTTGTAGGTGTGTTCCTCTCCTCCGACTTAGTACCCAAGACCACCAGGCATAATTAAGTTGGCCAAGTCAACCTGGGGACATCCAACACAACCCACTGCTTCATTTAAGGAAATTAAGCAGGGTTGCGAGGGAGACAGAGGACCGCTAAGCAAGTCTGCCAAGACTTTCATCTGTGGAAGGTGTGTGGGGAATAAAAAGGGTAATATGAAAAGGTAAGTCCAATGGACTAAGGAGTAGGGGATAAGAAGTCTGAGGTGGAGATACAGGGTGCAGACAGAGAAAAGAGTGCAGGTGTGGGGCTGGGCAGCTTCAATCTAGAGGGGGGGGGCACTTACTGGAGTCCCCCAAGATGACAACGAACTTGTTATGCAGCAGTTGCTGAACTTCTGAGGCCTGGAAGTAGCCCATGGCGCTTCGCAGTGGGCGGTGTGGCACCTCATTTTTCAGGCAGAAGACCATGATGCCACTGAAAACAGCAGGCTGCAGGGAGAGGCCACTAAACTGCTAGAGGACTGGAAATAGCATAAGTCAGACCCAGGGCCGCTCCAGGGCGAGACCAGCACAGGCACCTCTCAGGTTGTTCACAGTTTGAGGGAGGAAGCAGGGGCAGCATAGTAGAACCCATGGCTAAACGGCTCTTGGTCACATTTGCATGGGAAGTAGAGGGTCACCAGGCCCGCAAGCCTCAGGACACGATGGCGCTTAGCCCGTGGCATCGCCTTTGAGCTCCGCCACGTGCCAGCCGCTGTCCTGCGCATGCGCGCGCGCTCACTCGCGCCAATTACCAAGTTCGGTGCTCCAGGAATCTGCCTGCAGGGCAGGCCGGCTCACCGTGCGCCTAGCTCGTAGCAGGCTGCTGGTCAAGCGTCATACTCCCGCGCCGCCGGTGGGCAGTCATACTCCCAGCCCATCAGAGCCTCTGGGCCCGGGCTAGCTGTCGCTGGGCAGCTCGACGCCCGGCATGCTCCATGCGTGCGTCGCATTAGCCTCAGCGCGCCTCGGCCCTGGGAGCCACAGGTGGCTACACGCTTAGCTCCCACTTCCGGTTACTCATGGCCCGCCCAGAGCGATCCCCAACGCCGGCGGGGACAAACAAAGCAGCTAGGTGGCCGTCTAAGGGAGTTGGGGGCAAGTCTCCCCGGGCACAGAGCCCGGGTGTAGGCGGGGGAGGATGGGAACGACGATGACCGAGTGCCGTTGCCCACAGTGAAGATGGCCGCCGTGGCGGCCTCGCACGTGATCTAGACGGGCGGAAGCGGAAGTGGCGGCCTGGAGCCAGCGCTAGGCAGGTGACGGCTCAGCTTTGCCTAGCCACTACCTGCGCCAGACATGGACTGCTACACTGCAAATTGGAACCCGCTCGGGGACTCTGCCTTTTACCGGTGAGCCGTCCCGCCGCTGCCCAGCTTACCTTGCTCTCCCCCCAGCAAGTTTCCCGTCGGCCCCGGCGTCGCTCTACCCCGTCCCTCCGGGTGCTGACGCCCGCCAGGCGCGGCTTTCCTCTAGCGTCGGCGGCTTAGGAGCGGCCAGCCAGCCTTTCCTCTGCTCCAGGAATGGAAACTGAGGCGAGCGCAGGAGCCATCCCAAAATCGAGGTCTGTCAGCCTCCGGAAGGATGCGCAGATCACGTTGAGGGAGGCCGCCTGCAGCGACAGCGAGTGCCCAGTTTCCTGCCGGAAAGTGTTGCCTGAGATCAAACCTTAGGGGCTCTCCGAGGGGGCGGGATCGCCATAGCGGGCGGGGTAATAGTACTGATCAGAGCTGGGAGAAGGGGCCGAGTCGCCAGGCAGTCTGGGCAGAATGAGTCAGAACCCTGGAGTAGGGGCAACCTTCTCGTGGGAGTTGAAGCATGGATCTTTCTAAAGTCTGAACCAATCCCATTGTTACCCTGATTAGCATTTCCCAATAGCGTCCTTTCTTTGTAAGGTGAGCTAAAGTACAAACTGCATGCGGAACATTCATCTGTAGGTTAGCTCTTAATCATCTCTTCCCCAGTGGTCTCTACTTGAACCTCAGCCACTCTCCTACCCAAGTCATGTGTTCCAGCTGCACAGAATTGCACCCTTATACTGTGAAATTTCGTGGCCTTCTGTTTGTACCAGCCTGCAGTTCATTCTGAGGGAACTGCACTTGTTGATTTAGAGACAAAGCATCATGTATCCAGGTTTGCCTTAAACTCAGTATGTAGCTGAGGATGGCCTTGAACTCCTAATTCTCCTGCCTCCACCTTCTAAGTGCTGGGATTACAGGTATGGGCCCAGTTCATGCTGCGGATTGAGCCTAGGGGCTTCATGCATGCTAGGCAAGCACTCTACTACTGAAATTATGCTTAGAAGGAAAGAGATTATTTTAGTACTGTAGTTGTGTTTTGATTTGCTTTTTTTTTTTTTCGAGGTAGGGTCTCACTCTAGCCCAGGCTGACCTGGAATTCACTCTGTAGTCTCAGGGTGGCCCCGAACTCACAGTGATCCTCCTACCTCTGACTCCCAAATGCTGGGATTACAAGTATACGCCACCATGCCTGGCCCAACAATTTATTTTTTTAATTAATTATTATGAGAAAGAAACAGAGTGCACACCAGGGCCTCTAGCTGCTGCACACAAACTCCAGATGTATGAACAACCTTGTGCATCTAGCTTCACATAGGTCTTGGGGAATTGAACCTGGGTCTTCTTTACCTCAAAGGCTTTGGGAGGTGATCTTACTCCCTCACCATTACTCTGTAAGCCCTTCAGTGTTCCTTTATGCCTGGCTCTTTTTCCTTGTCTCTGTCATTGCTCACTTTTCAGACTACATTTCTCATTGATTGGAAGTTTTGGGCCAGTGGTCTCCTATGCGTCATAGTTCTTGCAGCTTTCCAGGGTGACTTAAGTGCTACTTGGCTTCACAGTTCTATGACTTCTACACAGGTGATTTTGTTTGCCTCAGCCACGCATTTCCTGGGTTCCACTCCATCCAGAACTGCTCTACCCCTGAAGTGTTACGTGTAGACAGCTGTGAACCCCTCTCAGCCCCTTTTTGTAGACATTTCTCTCCCTGTTCATCTACAAGGGACAGCTCCTGTCATTTCAGCTTTGTTCTTATCTCTTCTCTATGACTATATTCCTTTGTCCTGTGGTTACACTTGGATGATTTAGAACCAGCCCTCTGTAGATCAGTCTTTCTCTATATCTCTACCAAGGCTACAAAGTTCTGCCATGAAGATCATACAGAGGACAGGTTGAGATAACCACAGTTTTGTGCTCACAATGTTAGCTGGGCTCCTGTGATCCTGTTTTATGGAATAACTCATCATAAGAGTTCAACTTATGAAAGGTCACATGATGAAGCTATTGTGAACAACTGCTGTGGAAATACTGAAAATTGAAGTCTTTCTGTCCTCTACTCCCAACAGCTAATTTTACCCTGTGCTGCTCAGGGAACTAAAGGTCATTATATGGAAAGACCTACTTACACTGACCAAACGTGTTTTTTCCTGACTCATTGAGAAGTTGTACCTCTGTGCAGTCATGTCCTTGTTGCCCTTCCTCCTTAGACACCATATGCCAGTCTCCCCCCACCCCCTGCCTCCACACACAAACAAGCCTGTTTTTTCAGGACCACTGGAGATGCTGGGCGAATTCAAGCTCTTGGGCCAAATCTACTCCATTATACCAGAGGTGGAGCTCGGAATTCAATCTGACAAACACTGATCTACATTACCTTTTGCCTTCCCTGTCCCAAAGTGTTATCTGTCAGATTTCAAGCATGCTTAGATCCCATACCTGTAATTCTAACACCTGTAATCCTTGGTAGGCTGAGAACATGTTTGAGAGTTCAGAGCCAGCCTGGGCTATGTAATGAGACCCTGTCTCAAAACTCACTCAATCAATAGTAAATATTCAGTAGGTCCTTTTTGCCTGATCTCCCCTACCCTGACCTGTGCTTGCTACTCTTTCTTGTTTCTCATTGGTTCCTTATTTTGGTCTGACCACCTTTCAGTGATATGCTTCATTGGAGTGGACACTTATCTGTTCTTGACTCCCTGGTGTATTGGTCAGAGTTGATCCTATGCCCTCTTGGACATAGATGGCTTTTACACGAGTCATAGCTGGTAACTAGTTCATGGACTTGCCACCAGGTGGGAGTAGCAGTGTGAGCAGGAGAACTGAAGCATACAGTAGAGGAGTCACGGGAAGCTGGGTACCAGTCAGGCCAAGGCTATGAAGGCAAGGGATTGTCTGTTGTAGGCTCATGACTACTGTAGATCACTACTAGGAGTCCTCAAACTCTCTCTACCTATAGACTGCAGTTGCTGGAAAGCACCCCTTCCTGCAGTGCCCCTAGAGCATCCATCTCACTAGAGCACGCATTGAAGGGCCAATTTGGAGCAGAGACAATAAATTGGTAACTGACAGTCTGTGCTTTTGCTCAGATTTCATATGTAGCCTTCTATACACTTTTGAACTACTTTATTTTATTTTGTTTATTTATTTATTTTGGTTTTTCAAGGTAAGGTCTTGCTGAAGCCCAGGCTGACCTAGAATTCACTATGTAGTATCAGGGTGGCCTCATGGCGATCCTCCTACCTCTGCCTCCTAAGTGCTGGGATTAAAGGCATGTGCCACCATGCCCAGCTGAACTACTTTATTTTTATTTTTGTTTGTTAGTGTTTTTGAGAAGGTTCTTACTTTATCCCAGGCTAACCTAGAACTCACTTTGTAGCTTAGGCTGACATCAAACTCATGGCAATCCTCCTACCTCAGCCTCCTAAGTGATGGCATTATAGTGTGAGCCACCATGACCAGCTAGAACTCCTTTACAACAGTAAAACACATGTACATTTCTTCTTAACAAGATACTTCTGTCCTTATAAGAGGGCAGGGCTCTTTCCCAAAATGAGAAGGCATACAATCTTAAGTCATTGTGTCCATCACTGTATTAATTACTACTTAAATTGAGTCACTGTCATACTGAATATTTTATTATCTAAAAAGTTGTAAAGTTAGCTGGGCGTGGTGGCACATGCCTTATTTAATCCCAGCACTCAGGAGATAGAGGTAGGAGGATTGCTGTGAGCTCAAGGACACCCTGAGACTACATAGTGAATTCTAGGTCAGCTGGGCTAGAACAAGGCCTACCTTGAAAAAAAAAATAAACAAGAAAAGTTGCTATCTCCAGTAATTTGTGCATTTAATAAAAATGGAAGGAAAGAAGATAAAGGCTACACATGTAGAGAGGATGTGGACAGTGACTTCAGTCATTTCTGTGATTGATTGTGCCGTCATAGCTGATACCTGGCAGCTTCCATCCTGAACTGCATATCCCATATTTCCTTGCCTTTAACCAAAACTCCTGTGCTCTGGCTCTTTACCTAGTGGAGTGACCCAAGCCTTCATTCCTCAACCATTCTGCTTTTTGTGATTATTGGAGTTTTTCATTGGACTTTACTGTTGGGGCTAAACTGAGAGATACCCCAGAGGACTCCCTGGATTTCAGTCAAGTCTGTCTTGCCTCCATAGGTAGCAGAACTCAATTTTCTTTGTAAGCAGAACAACACTTCAGCCAGTGGACTAACCCATTTCTTTTCTATTCCTTTAGGCTCAGTAGCATAAGAGCCCAAGATAGGATAGCTGGCATTCTTTTTTTTCCTGCCCACCCCCCCAACATTCTTACCGTTCAGTTCAGTATATCCATTGTTGTTTCTCCTGTAGAAACATTCACTCCTTGGAGACTCAGCTCTTTAAGCCAATAGTTCCCAAAGTTCCTGGGATTAGAAGCAACATTTTATAAGATGATTCCTAAGTGTAACAATGAGGGGAGCCATTCCCACTAATACCCTTTGATTCCAAGTCCATGTATTCTTACTATGGAGGAGACAACACCATGTAATGATCATTGATGCAAAACCTAAGACAATGCTGTCCTCAAAAGGGTGTGGGCTCACTCGGGAGGCAGAGGTAGGAGGATCACTGTGAGTTCGAGGCCATCCTGAGACTACATAGTAAATTCCAGGTTAGCCTGGGCTAGAGTGAAACCCTACCTTGAATAAAGAAAAAAAAGGGAGGGGGTTGGTTAGTGCTGTGACTGAGTTGTCAGTCAGTTAGATATTATGGTTTACATATGGAATATTACCCCAACAAGGTATGTATTGGGGGTTTGAATGCCATTTGGGCTTTTGGGAAGCAATTACAGCATGAGGACTCTGACCTAACCTATAGTTTTTGTTGTGTGAATGCTTTTCTGGGGAGAAACTTATGAGCACTACTTTCCCAGGCAGGGCACCCGACTGACCAAAATTTGATTCCATCAGAATTCACTCTGGCGAGCCAATGAATTTATTGGGCTTCATTACAGAACATGGGCTAGTGCTTGCTTACAGGAATGTAGACACCCTCCCCTCTCCCCCAGCAACCCTAACATCAAAAAGTCTTAACCTAGGGCTGGAGAGATGGCTTAGCTATTAAGGTGCTTGCCTGTGAAACCTAAGGACCCAGGTTCAATTCCCCAGAACCTATGTAAGCCAGATGCACATGGTAGTGCATGTGTCTGGAGTTTGGAGTGGCTAGAGGCCCTGGCATACCCATTCTCTCTACTTTCTCCCTCTCTCTAATAAATAAAAATTAAAATAAAATTAAAAAGGTCTTATCCTAGCTTGGATGACAACCTCCCTGTCACTGCTTAGATGGAGCTCTCTGACCCTTGATCTTCCTTCTGTACACTCTGTCTTCCCTTGAGGCCTCAAACCTCATGCATCATGGTGTACAGCTGACAAAGGGGTTGATTGTGCTCTCAGATGAGGGTCTAACGAGCCTCCATGTGCTCTTTCTTTTATGGAAAATGTCAACAGGCCTAATCTTGAGTCTCTCATGGGTGTTCCTAGCTGCTTCTGATAAAGATGACAACAGTTTTTCTGGGAGGACTGCTCATGCAACTACCCACCCTTTCTTCCTACTCTTAAAGTCTTTGTTCTCCCTCTTCCTCAGTGTTCCCCGAGCCCTCAGGGGGGTGATATAGACACTAGCTCATCTTTGTCCAGCTGTGGATGAGTAGTGGGCCATCATGTCATAGCAACAGAGACTTGACCTCAGGAGCTTGGGTGGTCATGAGTTTCTATAGTATCCAGCCACTGCAACAAAAATTTTCCTCCAGGGCAGGGCATGGTAGCACACACCTTATTCCCAGCACTCAGAGGCAGAGGTAGGAAGATCACCATGAGTTCAAGGCTACATAGTGAATTCCAGGTCAGCCTGGACTAGAGAGAAACCCTACCTTGAACAACAAACAAACAAACAAACAAACAAACAAACAAACAAACAAACTTTCCTCCACTGAAGCTGATAGTGGAAACATATGGGCATAAGCTTTACAGAAAACTTTTATTTTTGGTTTTGGTTTTTCAAGGTAGGGGTTTCAAGGTAGGGTTTCACTCTAGCCCATGTTGATCTGGAATTCACTATGTACTCTTAAGGTGGCCTCAAATTCACAGTGATCCTCTTACCTTTGCCTCACAAGTGCTGAGATTAAAGGCATACATCACCATGCCTAGCAAAAACAAAAAAACTTAAAGGCAATTGGACATTGTAAAAAAAAAAAAAGGGCTGGAGAGATGGTCTAGTGGTTAAGGCACATGCCTGTGAAGCCTAAGAACCCAGGTTCGATTCTCCAGGTTCCACATAAGTCAGATGCACATGGTGGCACATGCATCTGGAGTTCGTTTGTAGTGGCTAGAAACCCTAGCGTATCCATTCTCTCTCTCTCTCTCTCTCTCTCTGTCTCCCTCTGTCTGTCTCTAATAAATAAATAAAATGAAATCTTTAAAAAGAATTTTCCCCAACAGAGGCTATAGCAGCAATAATCTCTGGAAATAAACATGAATGGTTTAAGTTTTTTTTTTTTTTTTTTTTCTTAAAATTATTTTATTTATTTTTTGGATAGAGACACAGAGAGAGACAGACAGAGAGGGAGAGGGAGACAGATAGAGCTGGGCGCACCAGCAGTATCTCAGCTGCTGTGAACGAAATCCAGATGCATGTGCCCCCTTGTGGGCAAGTGCGGCATAGCGCCCTTACATCACTTTGCATCTGGCTAAATGTGGGACCTGGAGATCGGAACCAGCGTTCTTAGGCTTAGGAGGCAGGAACCTTAACTGCTAAGCCATCTCTCCAGCCCGAATGGTTTAAGTTTTAAAGGCACTTAACAAAATAATAGAAATTGCTTCCTCACAGGGCCTAGGACCTCCTCAGCCATATGTTTTTGTCTTGACTTACTGTACCAGGCATGCAGTCTTGTCAATGAGGCAGACTTTAAATGTAGTCAGAAAGCTGTTAGCTATACACACAAAACTGCTATGCCACTATTGCACTAGTGGGCACTAATTGCCTAGCATTTTGATAATCCACTGAAGAGTAGGACTGTTGACATTCTTCCTGATGGTCTGCATAGCACCCTCTGACACTATGAAGAACAGCCTGAAGGCAGGGAGCTTCAGTTCAGTCTTGGTATGATTTCTCCATATCCTGTAACCAAAGTCTGTGGTGTCTTCAGTGATAGGACCTTACCTTCTAATTCTGGCATGCAACCAACAGCAGAGGCAATAGCCTTTACTGTTTGGGGGCTTTTGGTTCTCCTCTTCAACAACTTACAGGGATATAACACATTCCTGGCACTGGGATTATCATTTAATCAGGCCGCTGCTTAGACAGTTCATGCACTAGGCCTCTTTGGGTTTGGGTAGTATTCCCTCTGGTACTTTGTCTTAGCTATTGATTTAATTACAGGGGAGGCTCAGCAGTTTGAAAAAGCACTTTTGGGCTGAAGAGATGCCTTAGTGGTTAAGGCCTTTGCCTGTAAAGCCTAAGGACCCAGGTTTGACTCCCCAGAACCTATGTAAGCCAGATGCACATGGTGATGCATGCGTCTGGAGTTTGTTTGCAATGGCTAGAGGGCTTGGTGTGCACATTCTCTCTCTAAATAAATAAATAAATACATAAATAAATAAATAAAATAAAATAAATTTAAAAAAGAAAGAAAAAGCACTTGTCCCAGTACAAGCTGCATGGCATTGATGATGAGACCTGTTGATACCACCCCACATTGCTGTAGATTGTTACTATTTCTGAGGTGGAGCCAGTAATGGATTTTATATATATTCTCTGTATAGTAGGTCAGTTTATTTTGATTGTTTCTGCCACAGCTCCCAGCTGTAGCCCTCTGGACTTCTTAGCCAACAGGGCATTGGGATATCAGGGCACACAGCTGTTTAGCCTGTTCTGTAAGTATCCTAGCTTGCCTAAAAGCTTCTTAAGTCTTTGCCTCCCAATGCCAGGTGGCACCTCTCCTTACCAAATTATATAGGGTTTTGTTTTTTTTCAGTAACCTGGTATAGTATACTTATTACCCCAACTACAGTACCCCCCCATAATTTTACTGCTGTGCCCAGCCCTCACACCTTGTGGGGGTTAATCTGTCCTCATTCCTTCAGGTGCACTTGTATGTTTCTCAAGTATTTTTTTTCAAATCTATAAAATACCAGCACTGGGCTGGAGAGATGGCTTAGCGGTTAAGGCGTTTGCCTGTGAAGCCTAAGGATCTTGGTTAGATTCTCCAGGTCCCACATAAGCCAGATGCACAAGGGGGCACATGCATCTGAAGTTTGTTTGCAGTGGCTAGAGTCCCTGGTGTGCCCATTCTCCTTTTCTCCCTCTCTCCTTCCCTCTCTCTGTCTCTAATAAATAAATAAATAAAAATAAAATCTTTAAAAAATACCACCACTATACCATTTATGTCATAAAACCTTTATTTAAAAATATTTTTATTTGCTGGGCGTGGTGGTGCACATCATATATATATATATATATATATATATATATATATATATATATGTATAGTTTTAAATTTATTTGCAAGAAGAGGAAGAGAGAGAAAGGGAGAGAGAGAGAATTGGAGTACCAGGGTCTCTTGCTGCTGCAAATAAACTCCAGTTGTATGTGCCACTTTGTGCATTTGGCTTTATGTGGGTACTGGGGAATCATACTCGGGCCATCAGGCTTTGCAAGGAAGTGCCTAACCTCTGTGCAATCTCTCCAGTCCCATAAAACCTTTTTTTTTTTTTTTTTTTTTTTTGAGAGAGACAGAGAGAGGAAAAGGAAGACAGAGAGAGATGGGCGCGCCAGCAGCCTCTCAGCTGCTGCAAACGAAATCCAGATGTGTGCGCCCCCTTGTGGTCAAGTGTGGCATTGCACCCTGCGTCACTTTGCATCTGGCTAAACATGGGACCTGGAGATTGGAACCGCTGCAGATTGGAACCAGCGTTCTTAGGCTTAGGAGGCAGGTGCCTTAACCGCTAAGCCATCTCTCCAGCCCCCATAAAACCTTTTTTAAAAAAAATTTTTAATTATTTTTTATTTATTTTTGGAGAGAGACACAGAGAGACAGACAGAGAGAGAGGGAGAGGGAGACAGAGATGGGCACGCCAGCAGTCTCTCAGCTGCTGTGAACGAAATCCAGATGTTTGCGCCCCCTTGTGGGCAAGTGCGTTGCGCCCTTGCGTCACATTGCATCTGGCTAAACGTGGGACCTGGAGATTGGACCCAGCGTTTTTAGGCTTAGCAGGCAGGCGCCTTAACCACTAAGCCATCTCTCCAGCCCCCGTAAAACCTTTTTATAGGTAGGATCTCTGAAGGCACAAACATTGTCCGTTCCAAGCAGGTGCCAATCAATGTCTGGAGTAGCAGCTAAGGGAATACTGAATAAAAAACTTGCCGGGCGTGGTGGTGCACGCCTTTAATCCCAGCACTTGGGAGGCAGAGGTAGGAGGATCACCATGAGTTCAAGGCCAAGGCCTCCCTGAGACTACAGAGTGGATTCCAGGTCAGCCTGGGCCAGAGCAAGACCCTACCTTGAAAAACCAAAAAAAAAAAAAAATTGAGCAAGGTCAATACAGCATGCAAAGATTCCATTGCTTATATCAGTTCTTTCCTCAAAAGAGCAGTGTTAGGGACAACTGCATGAATGGGAGGCATTACTTTGCCTCTCTATAATCCACAGTCATTTTCTATGAGCCATCTCTTTTCTTTATCCTGGAGCACTTCTCAGGGGCTGCCTTGCATCTCCCCACCCAAAGGTGCTCTGTGTAGCCTTTTCAAGCTGTTATGCCCAGCCCAGGACTAAGGCTGAACCCTTGTCTGCTGCCCAGACTGGTTCTCTGGGTCTGATAGGCTTAGGACTAACACTGCTATTGCCCCTCTACTGTCCACACCTGGCTGCTGTGAGAACCCCCACCAGAGTGAAAAATCTCCATCCCCAGTGTACTTTTTTTTTTCCCCCCACAGGACAGAATGTATAAGCTCACTCGGGAGATAATTGCCACCTTTTAAACGAGCTTAGTTAGTCCTTTTCACCATTTTATCAGTTATGCATTCTAACAACTGTTTTTAAGGGCTGTAAAGCCTTCTAGAGGCTTACAATCACAGCATTTGGCTTTCTACCAATTTTTTCCTTAGGAGTCTTAGCTCAACACAGATCTTGCCACATTTGCTTTTGAGTGACCCAGACTAATGAATTTATTGGGTTTCCTTACAGAGTATGGGCAAGGGGCTACTTACAGGAGCGAGCAGACCCAAGGCAGTTGTAACATCGAAAAGTCTCATCCTAGCATGGATGATGACCTCCCCATCGCTGCTAAGATGGAGCTCTCTGTCCTTTGATTACTTTCTGTATACTCTGCCTCTCCTGGAGGTCCCCAAACCTCATGTATCATGGCAGACACCTGGCACAGAGGGTATCTGAAAGCTCAGGTGAGGGTCTAATGACCCTCCCCATACTCTTTCTTTTTTTTTGGAGAAAGACAGACAGAGAGAGAGAGAGAAAGAAAAAGAGGGAGAGGCAGAGAGAGAGAATGGGCGCGCCACCAGCCTCTCAGCCACTGTGAACGAACTCCAGATGCATGCACCCCCTTGTGGTCAAGTGCAGCATTGCGCCCTTGTGTCACTTTGCATCTGGCTAAATGTGGAACCTGGAGATTGGAACTGGTGTTCTTAGGTTTAGCAGGCAGGGGCCTTAACTGCTAAGCCATCTCTCCAGCCCTATAAAATAATTTAAAAATAATTTAATTAATTGAAATTGGGATTACACAAATTGCACATCTCTCCCCATGTCAAATCTTTTTTTTTTTTTTTTTTTTTTTTTTTTTTTTTTTTTTCAAGTAGGGTCTCACTCTAGTCCAGGCTGACCTGGAATTCACTATGTATCCTCAGGGTGGCCTCGAACTCACGGTGATCCTCCTACCTCTGCCTCCCAAGTGCTGCGATTAAAGGCATGTGCCACCACACCCAGCTCCCATATCAAATCTTAAGGCAAAAGCCTAGATAAAGAGGACTGTCCTTGAATAATTTACTGTGGACTGTGCTGTCTCATGAACACAATGTCAACCTTCCTGTCAACCTAAACTTAGGAATGTCACAAAATGGAAACACTGTTTAACTCTGCCAACCAGGATGTCCTGAAAAAAAAAAGCCTGAAGAATTATGACAAATGACCATTAGTTCAATCCACGTCATAAACACCTATAAGTGTTCTTATAATCTATTCACTGCCTCCACTCTTGCACATGTGCACTCCATGGAGATGTAGTATAAGATGAGAGACAAGAACACGAGGATTACAGCTGTGCTGCTGGTTGTGCAGAGTAGAGACCTACACCTCACCTGCACCCCTCAGAGGTTCCACATATAGAAATGACCTGCTCTTTCTTTCCTTCTTTCCTGTATGGCACAATATAGGCCTGGTCCTAGCTAGACCGCATGGCAGAAGAAAACAGGAAGTGGCTTCTGTGGAAATGGCATTCTGCGCAGGCTTGGTGTGACAACAGTTACAGTCCCATGCTCGCGAGAAGTCTGCTACGAGATGTCCTGTCCAGAGACAGGCTGTCATTGGTCACAAAAAGGGGACCACCCCATACAAGGATTAGCAGCCCCTTAAACCCTATGTGCATTGTGCTAAATAAACTATTGGTCCTCTGCCTTCCATTTTATTTGGGACAAGGTTTCTTGTTCACCATGCTATGTTCAGGCTAGCTGGTCTGCTTCTGGAAGATTCTCCTGTCTTTGCCTCCTTCTCCCAGCCCACCACACCCTCTGACTATTATGTGAAGGTCTGGGGATTCCAATGCAGGTACTTGTGCAGCAAAGCAAGTCCCTTATCTACTGAGCCATTCCCCCCACCCCACTTTGTTGGTGTTTTTTTTTTTTTTTTTTTTTTTATGTATAAAGGTAATGCTGGATATGGCGTTATGTCCCCATAATCCTAGTGCACAGGAAGCAGAGATAGGTTTGCTAGCCAGATTAGCTCTGGATTCAGAGAGAGGGTCTTTTTCAGTAAATAGAGCAGAGTGAGATTGAGGAAGACATATGAAGTAGACCTTTGGCTTCCACATGCACTCCTACCACACACATATACACATGGAAAAAATGAGTAAGTTTCCTGTTTTTGGCAGGGGTTGGGATAGAGACATTCTCACTATGTAGTTTGGCCTAGAACTCAGTATATAGACCAAGGTGACCTCAAATATGCACCAATCCTCCTGCCTCTGCCTCCAGAGTGTTGGAACTATAGGCATGTGTCACCACACACAATTAAATATTTCTTAATGTTAATTTGTTTCAGAAAATAACCAGTAGCCTGGCATAGTGGGTCACACTTAGAATCTTAGCACTCAAGAGGCTGAGGTAGGATGATCATAGAATTTGAGGCCAACCTGTATAGAGTGATTTATAGGTCAGTCTGGGCCAGAGTGAGACCTTAACCTCAAAAACAAAAATAAACAAGGAGTCCTGGGGAATGGGTCAGTGGTTACAGGTGCTTGCTTGCAAGGCCTGCCAGTCTGGGTTCAATTCCCCGGTACCCATGTAAAGCTAGATACACAAAGTGGCATATCATCTGGAGTTCATTTGCAACGTCAAGAGGCCCTTCTTCCTTCCCTTCTCCTCCTTCCCCTTCCCTCTCTCTCCAATCCCCTGTCCTCCCCCTCCTTGGGGATCAAATCTAGGGCCTGATACATGGTAGACTTGTGGTCTACCACTGAACCTCATTCCCAGCCCCCAAAGCTGTATTTAGATGAGTTCTGCTATAGATTTTTTTTTTTGACCATTCTACTGAGTGATTTATAGATTGCACTGCATTTTGTTGTTGTTGTTTTTTTAAAGGTAGTGTCTCACTCTCAGCAGAACTGACCTGGAATTCACTATGTAGTCTCAGGCTCGCCTTAAACTCACAGCGATCCTCCTACCTCCGCCTCCTGAGTGCTGGGATTAAAGGCATGTGCCACCACACCTGGCTCACACCTTTTTTTTTGGCAATCAAAGGAGAAATACTAGAAAATGCTAAAATTCCTATAAAAATAAAGGTGCAACAAAAATATTCAACAATTTCCAAAAATTACAATTGTGTAGGTTTTTGGTTAATTGAACTAGGTCCATAGTCTCAAAATCCAAAGTTTATATCTACTCACTACATTAAATTGTTTGCTTATAAATAATCATAGCTATAAGTCCTCCTTTCTTTTTTTTTTTTTTTTTAAGTTTTTTTACACCTCTCCCCTATTTCCATTTCCATTAGTGCCCTCTTCAGTGGGGTAATTAGGATTTCAGTCAGTCTTCAGGGGAGGGCTATGCCTCAGGATATTTCTATCCACCCTGCAGCTCTTATAAAATTCTCACCCCTCTTATAGTGACAGTTTTGTTCTTTCTCCAAAGCTTCTGTGTTTTCCTTCCTTCCCCCTTCCCTCCCTCCATCCATTCCTTCTTTTTTCCTTCCTTCCCCCCTCCCTCCCTCCTTCCTTCTTTCCTTCTGTTTTTGAGACAGGTATCACTATAGAGTCCAGGCTGACCCAGAACTTACTATGTAGATCATGCTACTTTTGAGCTTGCAGCAATCCTCCTGCCATAGCCTCCCAAGCTGTGGGATTAGAGGTCTGAGCCACTATGCCCAACCTTTTTTCTGTGTGTATATTTGTGTATTCATAGGTGTCCAGGTGCACCTGTGTGCATGTGGAGGCCAGAAGACAGTCTTGGGCATCTTTCCTTAGGATTGCCATCCACCTTTTGCTGAGACTGGGTATTGCTGGCCTAGGGCTCACCATGTAGGCTAGACAGGGTGGCTACTGAGCCATAAGGGATCTGCCTGTCTCTGCCTCTCCAGTACTAGGAGGATGCTACTATGTCCACCCCCCACCTTTTTTTTTAACTACATAGGTTCTAGAGCTGAAACTCAGGTCCTTATGCTTGTAAGGCATATACTTTACCAAATGAACCTCAGTCTCCCAACCCCCTTATTTTAGCTGGAACACTGAGAATGAAAGGTGATAGTAGGCATCTTCCTGGTTATTAATTGGGAAGCCACTGAGATAATGACTAAGCCAAAATGCCATCCTTCTTAGGTACTGTCTTGTTTTTTTTTTTTTTTTTTTTGGAGGGGGTAGGTTCTTGCTCTAGCCCAGGTTGACCTGGAATTCACTCTGTAGTCTCAGGCTAGCCTCAAACTCACAGCAGTCCTCCTACCTCTGCCTCCCAAGTGCTGGAATTAAAGGCGTATGCCACCATGCCCGGCAGATACTGTCTTTTTTATTTAATATTTATTTATTTATGAAAGAGGGAGAGAGAGAGAATGGGTACACCATGGCCTCCGCCTCTGCAAATGAACTCCAGATTCATGCACCACCTTGAGCATCTGGCTTATGTGTGTCCTGGGGAATGGAACATGGGTCCTTTGGCTTTGCACACAAGCACTTTAACTGCTAAGCTATTTCTCCAGCCCAGACACTGTCTTTTGATGCCCTGAAATCGTGCCTACTCTATCTTTGTTTCTTTTCTTGCTCCCTTTCCCCTAAGCACCTCCAAGTATCTAATGACAGCATGCTTCAAGCTCCAACTCCACCTTTTGATGCAGCACACACTCAGTGTTCTACACATGCCTTGGATTGTAGTCAATCTCATGCCTGCTTGTGATTAGCTCCTAAAAACAGATTGGCATTCCAGGACCTTCTCTCTAGTCCCATCTCAATGGAGAACTCTTGTATATTTTTCAGGCACTACTAACTCATAACTTGTAAAACTGGTTTCATCACTAAGCATAGCTTGATCTCTAAGTGTAAAGCTCACAACTTGATTCATTGTTAAAACCAGAAGCAGGGATGGAGAGATGGCTCAGTGGTTAAGGCACTTGCCTGCAAAGCCTAACAACCCAGGTTTGATTCCCCAGTACCCACATATAGCCAGATAAACAAAGTGGCCTATGCAGCTATAGTTCACTTGCAGCAGCTGGAGGCTCTGGTGAGCCCCTTTTCACTGTCTCCCTCACTCCTCCCCTCTCCCACTGGGCATGGTGGCGCACACTTTTGATTGCAGCACTCAGGAGGCAGAGGTAGATAGATGGCTGTGAGTTCAAGGCCAGTCTGAGACTACATAGTGAATTCCAGGTCAGCTTGGGCTAGAGTGAGACCCTGCCTTGAAAAACCAAAAAAAAAAAAAAAAAAAAAAAAAAAAAAAAAAAAAACCCACAGAGGTAGAAGAAAGGCTTCCTACAGTAAGAGACCTCTGAAGATCTGGTTTCTTGCTATTGCCTGTTGAGCCAGCGTCTTACCATAGCACTATCTCAGTTTGATCTTGGATAGTGGCCCCACAGCTTGCCTGTCTCAGGACCTATGCCAGTACTGGGCACTTGCCCCCAAAACTGCATCCTTCCTTGCTAACATCCTCTGCTTCTCCACCTGTAGTTCTTAGGTCTTCGTGCGGTCAGTTTCTAGTTATCATATCCCTCTTTGTCTCGAGTGTGTGTGGTAGGACTGAACTGCCTTACAGAGGATGAAGGGAGGCTGCAGGCATTCCTTTAGGAGGTTACTGTGCCTGGATGCTGAGTCATAGGATGCCCCTAATCTCTGCTCATCTCTGTGAACAGGAAGTATGAACTATATAGCATGGACTGGGACCTGAAGGATGAACTCAGGGATTGCCTAGTGGCTGCTGCACCCTATGGTGGTCCCATTGGTATGTTGCCCCTCTACTAATACGCTGTGGGAGCCTGCGATGAAATCAAGGCCCTTGAGTGTTGGGGGATTGCTGTCAGGTTGTTCTCTTCCAGCTTATTTTGCTGAGATAATTTTAAGTTTGGTTTTCATGGGGTCTGCTTCTCATGGTGTGGGCCTGAGGGCCTAGGACAGAAATCTCTTCAAACTGCAGCTCTATTGAGGAACCCCTGGAGAAAAGAGAAAGCTGCCAGCATGCGGCCTGTGCTTGAGATCTACTCTGCTTCTGGCATACCTCTGGCCAGCCTACTGGTGAGCACTGGGACTGTCCCTGGGACTGTGTTATGGGCAGGGCTTCCTGACTCCAAAGATAGTTGCAGGAACCTCTCTTCTGCAGTGGAAGAGCGGGCCTGTGGTGTCCCTAGGATGGTCAGCCGAGGAGGAGCTGCTATGTGTGCAGGAAGATGGCGCAGTACTGGTTTATGGACTTCATGGTGACTTCCGGAGACACTTCAGCATGGGCAATGTAGGGGCCACAGTGGGTGGGGAGGAAGGATGGAACGTATTAACCTGTATATTCCTTAACCCACAGTTCCTTTTGCCAGGAGGTGCTCCAGAATCGGGTCCTAGATGCCCAAATCTTCCATACAGAATTTGGTTCTGGGGTGGCCATCCTTACAGGGGCCCATCGCTTTACCCTGAGTGCCAATGTGGGCGACCTCAAACTCCGCCGGATGCCAGAGGTGCCAGGTGAGTCCTTACACCCTTGAGAGAGTCATTCAGTACCACAGATGTGCCTCCAGACTGGGACCAGCAGAGGCAGAAGCTGGGGGCTCTGGTCATCTTGAAGTTGTCTTCTGTCACAGGTCTGCAGAATGCACCCTCTTGTTGGACCACATTGTGCCATGACCGAGTGACACACATTCTTCTGGCTGTGGGTCCTGAACTTTACCTCCTGGACCATGCAACGTGCTCCACAGTGGTGAGCTCCTGAGTGGGAATAAAGTGAAGGGGCTGGGCAAGCAGTGGGAAGACACTGAGAAAAGTTAGTCTATCTGGTTTCCTCCCTCACCTATCCCAGACGCCCCCTGGCTTAGCCCCAGGAGTGAGCAGCTTCCTACAGATGGCTGTTTCTTTCACCTATCGACACTTGGCGCTCTTCACAGACACAGGTTACATCTGGATGGGGACAGCCTCACTCAAGGTGTGATCCTGGGACAGCAGAGGATACTAGGGGAAGATGTGTTGGGGATAGGGTCAGAGCTTTCAACCAGCAGGATGACTGCTGGAACAGGGCTGTGACATGTTGTACTCTTTTAGGAGAAGCTGTGTGAGTTCAACTGCAACATCCGAGCACCCCCAAAGCAAATGGTCTGGTGAGGATAGGGGAGTTCTTTAGGGATGAGGGTAGTATATAGCCTTGCTTCCTGGGACACCTTGATTCATCCTGTCTAATGACACACTTTGTCCTCTATGGGCCATTTGACTGCCCTCAGGAACTGGCAGTGCAGGGGTGAGAGGAAAGCAGCTGGGTTAGTATATGGCCACAGGGACACAAGTGTGTGCAGGGCTATCCCAAGGCAGAGGGATGGAAGCAGTGAGATGTGAGATGTGGCTGTATGCCTGCTGTCCTGTGAGTATCCCAGATATGTGTTTGGTGTTGCCTAAAGGTGCAGCCGTCCTCGCAGCAAGGAGAGAGCTGTAGTGGTGGCCTGGGAGAAGCGGCTGATGGTGGTGGGTGATGCACCTGAGAGCATTCAGTATCCTTGAAGCATTGTCTATGTGGGTTAGAGAAGAAAGGGAAGGGGGAGGAGCACCTTCCCTGCCACAGCTTTGTATGCTCTTAGAATCCTTGACTAAGTTCAGGTTTGTGCTAGATGAGGACTCCTACCTGGTACCTGAGCTTGATGGGGTCCGCATCTTCTCCCGCAGCACCCATGAATTTCTGCATGAGGTCCCAGGTGAGACCCCCTTCAAGGGTACCTTGTTACCAGGGAAAGTGCTTCTTGTTCCATACCTTCACTCTGTCTTGGGCCAATGGCCCAAAGCAGGATCTGGATGTTGAGACAGGGCTGAGGGTTTTCTTGTTGTTACCCCCATCCCCACCATAAACTCTCTCCCCCAGTGGCCAGTGAGGAGATCTTCAAAATTGCCTCAATGGCTCCAGGAGCACTGCTGTTGGAGGCCCAGAAAGAGTATGAGGTAAATCCCTCTGAGGCCCCCAGATGCTCTCCTTCCCCATCTCCTGACTGGATAAGCCCCCTGCCCTTGATTGAGCAGCTATGGGGATAGCCAAATGCTTCTGTTAGGATAGAGCTTGGGCTGGAGAGGACTGGCTCATGTGAACTGATGGGAAAAGGCAAGATATTCATGCTACCCCAGGCTCAAGTTGGTGCTACTATTAGGAGGTATCAAGCCGCCCCTACCCAGGCAATTGTGGGCAACTCAGGTGAATGAAGTAGACTGGGAGCCTATACAGCTCCTTCAGAGTAGATCATTTGAACAACAGTCCATAGGGATTAGGGGCCAGAGTGGGTATCCTCTGTCATGATGCTCCATCTATGGGCCCCTCCCTGCAGAAAGAAAGCCAGAAGGCGGATGAGTACCTGCGGGAGATCCAGGAGCTGGGGCAGTTGACCCAGGCTGTGCAACAGTGCATTGAGGCTGCAGGACACGAGCACCGGCCAGACATGCAGAAGAGTCTGCTCAGGGTTGTTGGCCTATTGAGGGTTCTTGGGGCAGGTGTACTGGGAATGGAGTGGGCGGTATAGCAAGGAGAGTTCTATTGCCCTCTGCCTCTTCTCAGGCGGCCTCCTTTGGAAAGTGTTTCCTTGATAGATTTCCACCTGACAGCTTTGTACACATGTGTCAGGACCTGCGTGTGCTCAATGCTGTTCGGGACTACCACATCGGGATCCCGCTCACCTATAGCCAGTATCCTTATGCATGCTGGGAGGATGTACAGATAAACATGGTGGAGAAAGAGCTGGACATAAGGTCTACAGGTCCTTGGCAAGCAGGGCTTACACCCGCTGGATCCTTAACCAGGAAAATACAGATATAAGCAGCTTACCATCCAGGTGCTGCTAGACAGGTACAGAAGCCCTGGGGTGCTATAGGAGGACTAGGGTGGGCAACCATTACAACGTTGTAGGAGGCCTCATGGGCTCTACTCCTAGCACACCTGTTTAAGATTTGGAAGGCCTAAGACACAAGCTGGAGCCTTCTGCCTCAACTCACCCCTTGTGCCCCTAAATCTATTGTCTGCCAGGCTTGTGTTACGGAGGCTTTACCCCCTGGCCATCCAGATATGCGAGTACCTGCGTCTTCCTGAAGTGCGGGGAGTCAGCAGAATCCTAGCCCACTGGGCCTGCTACAAGGCAAGGGTTTGGGGTGAGGTCTGGGGCATGGAAGTAACTTTAGACTATGGAGTACAGGAAATCCAGAACATAGAAATGAAGAGTGGATTCTTATGGAAGTCCTGTGGGGAAAATGAAGGGTGGGTTCCCATGGAGGTCCTGTGGGGGTTGGAGAAGTGAGGTATGACATTCAGGCTTGTATGATACACTAATACATACACCTTGCAGGTGCAGCAGAAAGATGTGTCAGATGAGGATGTAGCACGAGCCATTAATCAAAAGCTGGGGGACACACCTGGTGTCTCATATTCTGACATTGCTGCACGGGCCTATGGCTGTGGCCGCACAGAATTGGCCATCAAGGTATGAGCACACAGCCCTTAGCAGACACTCCATTGTGAGTGTTAAAGGCCTCCATGCCATTTCTTCTCTTTCCCTTCCTTCCCACTTCATAGCTGCTGGAATACGAGCCACGATCAGGGGAGCAGGTGCCACTTCTCCTAAAGATGAAGAGAAGCAAGCTAGCACTGAGCAAGGCCATTGAGAGTGGGGACACAGACTTGGGTAAGCAGGTTTGGGTGAAGGCTAGGTGGTACTATGGGATGATAAGGTAAGTATGATCCTAGGCTGAGAAGAGCCAGGCTAGAGGTCCTACCTCTTTTATCATTTCACAGTGTTCACAGTATTGCTGCACCTAAAGAATGAACTGAACCGAGGAGACTTTTTCATGACCCTCCGGAACCAGCCCATGGCCCTGAGTTTGTACCGACAGGTGTGTGTGAGGAAAAAGGAGGGTGGGAACCTCCTGAGCCTTTGAGTTGGCCTTCCTGACTGATCTTCTGCCCCGACTCAGTTCTGTAAGCATCAGGAGCTAGAGACACTGAAGGACCTTTACAATCAGGATGACAATCACCAGGAGTTGGGCAGTTTCCACATCCGAGCCAGCTATGCTACAAAAGAGGTCTGAAGTCCACAGGGAGGGTGGGGCCTGTGGGTGAGGACTGTCTGCTTCCTTCTCCAGAAACCTAGGCCTCTGCATTTGTCTTCACTATTGGATGGGGGCTGGTCTCAGAGAAGTCAGCCATTCTTCTAGGACACCAGAGTGCTGCCCCTAGTAGATAAGGCTGATCATGGGCACAGAGATGGGGAGAAAATTCACTTTGGTGGGAAGGGCCTTGTGTTTTGAGCTCTGCACTCCTTTGTCTTTGTAGCGTATTGAGGGGCGTGTAGCGGCTCTACAGACAGCAGCTGATGCTTTCTACAAGGCCAAGAATGAATTTGCAGCCAAGGTTTGACTGCCCTTTTCTTCCACCCCTTTTTTTATTTATAATTTTTTTAATTTCTATTTATTTGCAAGCAGAGAGAGAGAAAGAGAAGCGAGACAGAGAGAGAATGGGCACTCCAGGGCCTCTAGCCACTGCAAATGAACTCCAGGCTCATGTGCCCCTTGTGCATCTAGCTTACATGGGTCTTGGGGAATCGAACCTGGATCCTTTGGCTTTGCAGGTTGTAGCAGACAGCTTCAGGTTCGCTGAGATGAACTTCCAGACCAGGCACAGTTATGGAGGAAGGGATATTATTTATTGAAGCTTACAGATCCAGGGGAAGTTCCATAACGGCAGAAGAAGTGGCCTGCTCTCACAAGGCCAGGCAAGAGAGCAAGAAACCAACCAGCCACCACAGCACACAGAGCAAAACTACAGCCAAAAGGTCACACAGCACACTTCAGGAACTCCTGCTAGGCATATTTGCATATCTTTACAATGGAATCTCAAACCCACACCATTAACACCATAAGACTGGCCCCCAGTGATATTGCCTCTAGCAAGGTGATTTCAGATGCAAACTATAAGTAGTAAAACACTGAATATATTGGGGGACATATATTCAAACTAATAAAACATTGAATATATTGGGGGACATAGATTCAAACTACCACACAGGCAAATGCCTTAACCACTAAGCCATCTCTCTAGCCCCTCTCCCTGCTTTTTTTGGCATGTGCATGTGCATGTGTAGTGTGTGTGTGTGTGTGTGTGTGTGTGTGTGTGTGTGTGTGTTGTTCATATGTGTATGGGCAGGGGCTGGGGAGATGTCTAAGTGCTTGCTTGCAAAGCCTCATCCTTGGAGGCCACAACAAGCATGCAGAGCAGCTGGCATGTGATTCAAATCTCTTGCTATCCATGTAAAGCTGGATGGGCATTCTTTTGAAGTTGCAAGGGATACTGGTGCATCCATCCATGCATGCACACACACACACACATATACACACTTGTGTGCAAATAAAAATTGGGCTGGAGGGCTGGAGGGCTGGAGAGATGACTTAGTGGTTAAGGCATTTGCCTGCAAAGCCAGAGGACCCATGTTCAATTCCCCAGGACCCACGTAAGCCAGATGCACAAGGGGCACATGTGTCTAGAGTTCACTTGCAATAGCTAGAGGCCCTGGCATGCCCATTCTCTTTCTGTCTGTCTCTCTTCTCTGTCTCTCTCTCTGCTTGCAAATAAATAAATAAAATTTTTTTTAAAAGAGTAACTTTCTAAACAAACAAACAAAAAATTGGGCTGGAGAGATGGCTTAGCAGTTAAGGCACTTGCCTGCAAAGCCTAAGGACCCAGGTTTGATTCCCTAGTACCCACATAAGCCAGGTGCACAAGGTGGTGCATGCATCTGGAGTTTGTTTACAGTGACTAGAGGCCCTGGCACACCCATTCTTTCTCTGTCTACCCCCCCCCCCAAATAAATAAAAAATTTTAAATCGCTTGCTTATGTATGTGGACAGATATTTGTGCAGCTGCCTGTGCATGGTGAGGAGGCCAGAGGTTGATTTTGAGAGTCTTCCCCAATTGTTTTCCATCTTATTTACTGAAGCAAGATCTCTCACTTGAACCCAGAACTCTCCATTTCAGCTAGTCTCTGTGCCTCCTAAGTGATGGTATTACAGGCAGGTTGCCATGCCCATACGTTGTTCATGTGGGTGTTTGGGAACTGAATGCCAATCATCACACTTATGTGGTAAGCATTTTATACACTAAGCCATCTCTCCAGCCCTTGAGTACCCTTTCCTAAGAATGTCTTGTCTTCTTTTCCTGGTCATCCGTCCTTATCCGTCATCCCAACCTGCTTTTTCCTGATTCCCAGGCCACAGAGGATCAAATGAGGCTCCTACGGCTGCAGCGGCGTTTAGAAGATGAGCTGGGGGGCCAGTTCTTAGATCTGTCTCTGCATGACACTGTTACTACCCTCATCCTTGGAGGCCACAACAAGCGTGCGGAGCAGCTGGCACGTGACTTTCGCATCCCCGACAAGAGGTAGGTGAGGGTCTGGGCTGTGTGTGGTCCTAGGACCATTTGCCTATAAGACTGCAGCACCTCTAAGCCAGCTTTCTTGCAGGCTCTGGTGGCTGAAGCTGACATCCCTGGCAAATTTAGAAGATTGGGAAGAGCTGGAGAAGTTTTCCAAGAGCAAGAAATCACCTATAGGCTATCTGGTGAGACAGGGATTCTCCTTCAGCCCCCTGCTAATGAGGCTAGTCTTGGGCAAGAGGCTGGGGAGACGGGGAGAATGGCTCATTCTTACATTTGGTCCACTGTCCATGTTCTTAGCCCGTGCTTTCTGTAGCCCCATGAATGTGGCAGAAACCATGCATGTGTTAGGTGCCCTGGAGGGTGGGCTTAAGTCTGCCTGCAAATATTGAGTGGTAAGAGAATGAGTTGCTTTCTCGAAGGAGAAATCCTGAGGGAAGGTTCTGCTGAGTGGGGGGCAGGGAAGGTGCATCTGTGAGGCAGTGGAGCATATTGAGGGGGCTTGTTTCTTGTGGCAGGTGCTTCAGAGGTTTGGAGGGCAGTTTTCATAATGGCAGCCATGTGCGAAAACACAGGACCTGAGAGGGCAGTGGGCAGCAACACCGCTTTGGTGGTGGTGAAGCATAAAAATTGGTTTCAAGGCTGTAACAGATCTTTGGTTTAGGTTATTTCTACTCTAAGAATGTTGAGATCATAACTTTTTGCATAGGTGGGGAGGGGACTATACATATTAACTAGGGTATGAAATACATATGGACAATGTATCCATTGGACTTCTACTACAGAGAGCATTCTGTGTCTTCTCTCTCCTCCCCTTTTGCTCTCCTGCAAAGCCTTTTGTGGAGATTTGTGTGAAACAACACAACAAATATGAGGCCAAGAAGTATACTTCCCGTGTGGCTCCTGAGCAAAAAGTCAAGGCATTGCTGCTTGTTGGGTGCGTCAAGTGAGGGCCCTGTGTATGTGAGGCAACTGAGCCAGTGCACTGATAAGAGGTGGGGTTGGTGCCTTTGGGCAGCTCAGACACCATCTCCCCTCCTGGTCAAATCACAGGGATGTGGCTCAAGCTGCAGATGTGGCTATTGAGCACCGGAACGAGGCTGAGCTGAGCCTTGTATTGTCCCACTGTACTGGAGCCACAGATGAGGCCACAGCTGACAAGATTCAAAGAGCCAGAGCACAAGTCCAGAAGAAGTGAAGAATCCTCCTGTTAAGACCCAAGACTTGGCAGAAGGCCTAGCTCCTCTCTTGGAGCAAAGCTAAGAAGCTGTGGGGTTTGGGAAGCAGAGGTATCTGGTTGTAAATAAAATTGAAACACTTTAGGAATGCTTGTTATATGCAGTCTAACCCCAGAAAAGTAAGCTCAAGCTGGGCATGGTGGCGCACGTCTTTAATCCCAGCATTCGGGAGGCAAAGGTAGGAGGATTGCCAGGAGTTTCAGGCCACCCTGAGATTACATAGTGAATTGCAGGTCAGCCTGGGCTAGAGTGAAACCCTACCGAAAAATGAAAAACAAACAAACAAACAAAAAAAAAGTAAGCTCAAGGTGGAAACAGCTTGACACTGCAGCAAAGTACCATGGATTTGTGTTGGGCTGGAGGAAGACTATCAAGGGGGCCTGTCTGCCTCTGCATTTACCTTGGTTACCTTCTCAGGAGCTCTCTCACAGCCTCTAGGAGGTTATAGGGAGAGAGAGAGAGCACAAAACTTAAGCACTGGTCCAACAAAAACCAGTATTACATGCACATACATGCACACATGCATGCAGCAGGCCTGTATGCTTTAAAATGAGAGAGAAGCTAGGCACAGTGGCACACACTTTTAATCCCAATATTTGGGAGGAACAGGAAGGAGACTCTCCTTAAGTTTAAGAATGGCCTGGGCTGCATAGTGAGTTCTAGGCCAGCTAGGGCTACATAGTAAGACCCTGCCTCAAGAAGAAAAGGCATGTTATTTATTCTTATCTGAGAGAGAGAGAGACAGAGAAATGGACACGCTGGGCTGGATAAGGTACATTTTTTCTTTATTCCCATCTGATTTATTAATGTAACCCATATGGTAAAGCAACACTATTCTGGTTTCTTATCATGCTGGCCTAGAATGTAGACAGGCTACAACAGGGATGCTTTGTCTGACTCAAAGGTTAAGGGTGACTTGATAGCTAGAGGCTGAAGTCATCTAGAGACTTGCTCATGCACGTGTCTGATTGAAGCTGGTTGTTGACTAGGATCTTAGGGTTGTGGACCACCACATGAATACCACAACATGGTACATGGTGTCCAAGGGCTTTTCCCCTTTAGGATAAAATCTGTGTACAGCCGGGCGTGGTGGCGCACGCCTTTAATCCCAGCACTTGGGAGGCAGAGGTAGGAGAATTGCCGTGAGTTCAAAGCCACCCTGAGACTACATAGTTAATTCCAGGTCAGCCTGGGCCAGAGTGAGACCCTACCTCAAAAAAACAAAAAAAAATCTGTGTACAGTTAAATGTATAGACCTTAATGTGCATTTGCTTACTTTAGATCAATGTATACATCTATAAATATGAAAACAGGTTTAGCTCCAGTAGTAGAGTACTTGCCCAGTTTATGTGAGGCCTCAGGTTTGACTCCAGCACTAACTACAAAATAAGTAAAGATCACAAGTAGGACTTATTTTCTTCCAAATTACTCAGCTGAAATTAGTGTAAAATGTCTTCTACCTTGAGCAATTGCATAAGCAGGCCTATGCCCATGATGTTTCATAGGGCCAAGTCTTACCTAATGGGAAGGGTTAGGATTCAAGCTAGTATCAGTCTGGAAAATTTTCTCCTAGTTTAAGATGTCAGTGGTAGCTGTAAAGTGAGTTGTGGCAGATTCCTACAAAGCTTCTCAGAGCAAAACAGCTTCTAGGCTTGTCTTAGGTCCAAACCAACAGCAAACGACTCTTCAGAGATAACAGTGGTCTTGACAGGCTCTTAGCTCTCACTTACTTAAACTTGGTGCCTTGCTTTATTTTTATCATTGTTCATGTCCCTTTCCAGAATGAAAGCTCCTGGGAGCAGAGGCTGCTTCTGTCTTATTTCCTGCAGTGTCCAGCACATGATCCACACTCAGTAAGAATTACTGAGAACAACTTGTTTCATTTACCAAATGGGGGAAAGGAGGCCCAAAGAAGGGAATGTGACTCCTTTAATCCCACCCTTCAGCCCTGCTAATCCAGTCCTTTGTTTATGAACCCTGACTGCACCTGTGGGATGACTGACAAGTTTTTACCTTGTAGGTGTATCCCATGGGCTGGTACTAATGTAGGATGTAGCAGGAGGCTCTCATCTCAGTTCTCTTTTTCTTTCTTCCAAGACAGCCCTTGGCTATGATGGGAATGGGTTTCTGGACATGCTGGGAGTCAAGTAGGATGGGAAGCTAAACAAGTCTCCCCATGGAAGTAGCTAAGGATAGGACTCCAGGAAGAGTCCTGTAGAAAGTGCATGCAGTTGCTTGCATGGAGCCTGCCTTTCTGGAGTCTGTAGCACGGGTCACCCAACACCCTGCCTCTCCTTGTGTCACTCTTGTACACACTCTGCATGTGCTCAGATCTCATGGAGAAAAAGGAATTTGTATTTTCTGAGAATGGCTACTTGCCAAGTTGGATGTGCCTGTAATTCTCAGCACAGCCCTGGGAGGTTCTGGGAAGGGTAAGTGGTGCTCAGATTACCCAGCACATGGCAGGTCTGGAAATCCAGAGCTGTCTAGTTACTACACCCAACTGCAGGTTTTCCTAAGTGTGGTCAGATCTGGTAGAGGCCCTTCACAAAGCCTCAGAGGCAAGCACTTACTTTAACATTTAATTTGGTTACCAAATATAAGTAGTATAATAAACCCTTTTTATTAATGTAAATTTAAATCAAAACTAACAACAGAAACCAGGTGTGGTGATGCATACCTTTAATCCCAGCACTTGAGAGGCAGAGGTAGGAGGATCACCAGGAGTTTGAGGCCACCCTGAGACTATATAGTGAGTTTCAGGTCAGACTGGACCAGAGTGAAACTCTACTTCGAAAAAACAAACAAAAAAGGTAACAACAGGGTAGGTTAACTGTAGATGGAGTAAAATTCAGCTGGTGGGGTTTACTCCAAGGCCATGGGGCAGCTCTTTTAGCTAACCAAGGATCTCCCGCACTCACAGTATTTTTGGAGGGGAGGGAGTAGTACCAGAGATTAAACCCGCAGCCCTGTATATGCTAGGCAGGCACTCTTATCATTGAGCTACATCCCAAGCCCTTAACAGTAATTTTTTTGTTGTTTGTTTTTCGAGGTAGGGTCTCTAGCCAAGGCCGACCTGGGATTCACTATGTAGTTTCAGGGTGGCCTCCTGCCTCTGTCTCCCAAGTGCTGGGCTCGGCTAACAGTTTTTGTTTTGTTTTGGTTTTTTTTTTTTTTTTTTTTTTTTTTTTTTGGTTTTCCAAGGTAGGGTCTCACTCTAGCTCAGGCTGACCTAGAATTCACTATGTAGTCTCAGGGTGGCCTCGAACTCACAGCAGATCTTCCTAGCTCTGTCTCCTGAGTGCTGGGATTAAAGGCATGCACCACCATGCCCTGCTAACAATATTTTTTAAAAGGGCTTTTAAAATATATTGAGTTCCAGTGCAAGACCAAAATTTTCATTTGGTTCCTTTTCCACTTGGTTTGCGTTCTCATTTTGGACAGTTTGGACTTCCCAGGAAACCTACTCTCATTGGCTGGAGTGTGCACTTAGAAGAGCTGAGGAGGAATGTTTGGTGGCGTCTTGGGTTGGCAATTTCACTGACCCCTCTGGGTTGGGCCTGCTATGTGGGATCCAGAGTCGACTCGAGGGATTCTGTAACGCGAGGTCTTGAGGGAGGCTCACTGCCACCCGCATTTGCAGACCGCGGCGCTGGCTAGTATGCTCTTAACTTCATAGATACTGTGTGCCCCAGCTCTAGCCGCCCCCAGGGTGCTCCACCTGAGAAGGCGCTGCCACCAGACAAATGGCTTTCGGGCAGCGCGAGGGACGCAGTGGGCGCACATCTGGGAACGGAGCCTGCGCTCCAGTCCTCCCCTCCGCCTGGACTGAAGCAGAGCACCTGGTACTGTGCTTCAAGCAGCTCGGGCGAGGCGGAGCCAGTGTGCGCATCTGGAGAGCCGGGCCATTCCCGCGGGCTCGCGTGGGCTGACTGGATAAAAGATGGCACCCTCGGAGCCAGAACCGCTCTCGGACACGCTTTCTCCCTGCAGCTAGATGTGTTGTCCTTTAAATAGCTCACAGCAGTGTGTGGAGGGGCGAGGGTCAGCAAAAGGGTCACACTTAGGTGGACAGACGCCTTTAGAGCCCCAGGCCGCCTACTCGGTAGAAATCGCTGTGCCTTGTGTCTGGTCTCAGTCTCCACGTCTGTAAACTGGGAAGAAGGCCCACGTCCAGGGGCTGGTACTGTGGGGGGGGGAATGCCATGACCACGGGCCAGCACTCCTGAGCTCCAGCTTCCGCGAGGCCTGGGAGCGTGCCCAGCGGGAACAGATCCACACTCGGAACTGTAGTCCCGAGGCCCGCTAGCCAGGCAGAGAGGCCGGCGCGCAAGGGCGGGGCCCCGCGGCCGGAGCCGCCCGTTCGGCGTCAGCGAACCAGTGCGGGGCTCTGAACCGCCAATGAGGACGCGCCTTACAGCCGAGGCGGCGCGAGAGCGAGCGAGCGAGAGCGAGGCTGCGGCGAGGAGGCGCTGACAGGGACGCGCACGGCGCTCCAGCCCCGACCCCGGCCCACGCCGCCATCGCCGCCGTCCGCCCACTGGTCCCTCCGCAGCATCCATCCCCTCGCCATGGAGGCGAGGCCACCGCCGTCGCCGCGGAGCTTCGAGCCGCGGACCGGGCGGCGGCCCTGAGGACGAGTGGCCGGCCGAGACGCCGCCACGGACTGAGGTGGAGCTACCGCCCGCGTCCCCAGCGGTGCCGCCCAGCGCCGGACTCGGTGAGTGGCCGCCGCCGCCGGGCGGGCGGGGGGGCTCCGGAAGGCGGGGCTGCCCCGGCGCGGATGGGAGGGGTCCTCGGATCCGGCTTTTCCGGGTGGGGTCCTCAGGGCTTGCACATCCTGGTGCGGTGGACCTGGGGGAGGGGGTCCCCGGAAACCTGCGGGACCGGGACGTGCTGGAGCCTTGCGGGCGTCCCCTCCGGGGGCCCAGACCCAGAGCTGCCGTCGTTCATTCTGAGAGAAGAAACTTGAACAGCGAGCACGGCATCTGCTCCAGCCCATTTAATGCGAGGGAAGAAAACTCCAAGCAAGAGGAAATTTGCTCTTGCTGTGAACAGTTGTTTTCTTTTTATCCCCCCGTTTAAAGCCCCTCCTGTCCCTACTTTTAGTAAAATAAATTTCAAATACTTTTTTTGGGAGGAATATTAATTTCTAACTGTATTTCTTAAAGATAAAAACAGTGCAAGAGCTGAGCCTAATGTGTTGAGGTTTGTGTTGCTGCTGTCAGTGGTGATTTTTGGTGGTGGTTTTTGAAGCTAGGTCTCACAGTAGCCCAGGCTGGCCTCCTCCTACCTCAGCTTTCTGAGTAAACGTGCATCACCATGTTGGGTTAGGGATTTTTTGTATGACAGGAGAAAAAGGAATGTTCCAAACCTTCCTAGGGAGGTTAGTGCCAGCAGAAACCTTTGGTCAGGATAGGGATCCCTGTTAGCAACTAGTCACATTTCCCTGGAGATGGCATCACTTGCCACCTGCTAGCTATTGAGGCAGCTAGATTCCCAGAAGATGGTGGGTGAGCAGAGAGGAATAACTGGAAAGGAGGAGCATTTTTGTGCCTGGACCCTCTTTTCAAATTAGATTCCATACTGTTAACTTGTTTACTTAAAAACAAACTTGTTTAGGCTGGGGTTGTGGCTCTCTGCTTCCCTGGCCTTGGTTTGATCCCCAGCACTACATAAACCAGGCATGAAGGTGCAAAACTGAAGGTCATCCTTGGCTAAGAAGTGAGTTTTTAGGCCACCTACACCAGACCATGTCTCAAAAAAAGAAACAAACCCTTTGCTTACTTTCCTTCTCTCATGGGATAAATGAAGCACCAAATGCCATATCAGGTCACACAAGGCTTCTGATAATCCCCCCCCCCAATACTATTTATTGACAACTTACATAAATTGGACAATATACCATAATCATAACCTTCTCTCACTACCCCACCCCAATCCCTTCTTTCCAATTAGTCTTGCTTTTGACAACATTTAATCACTTTTTACTATTAGTCCAAGCC
Source organism: Orientallactaga sibirica (assembly GCA_036365145.1). NCBI lineage: Eukaryota > Metazoa > Chordata > Mammalia > Rodentia > Dipodidae > Orientallactaga > Orientallactaga sibirica. Next base: position 39,427,111 of record JAEOAD010000011.1, on the reverse strand, counting down.
TGTCCTCTCCTTTCTTCCAGCTTCCTGTGTGGCTGTTCAGAACTGGTTGACTGCCCCTTCATATTTGGGTTTTTTAATTTTATTTTTTATTATTTTATTTGGGGTTTTGTTCTGTATCGTCCTTTACTTGCCTTGAAGACAGGGCCTATGACTTGTTTAATTTTTCCCTGTTAGGACAATTCTTCCTTGTTGTCTGGTAGGTCCTATCTGTTCTCAAGAAATTTTTTTAAAAAATATTATTTATTTATTTGTGAGCAGAGAGAGAGATAGAGAATGAGAATGGGTGTGCCAGGGCCTCTAGCCTCTGCAAACAAACTCCAGATGCTTGTGCCACCTTGTGCATCTACCTCATTGTGAGTACTGCGGAATCAAACCTGGGTCCATAGACTTTGTTTAGAAGTGCTTTAACGGCTGAGCCATCTCTCTAGCCTCTCAAGAAAAATCTTCACATATGTTTCCTGAAGGCCTCCTTGGAGTGCATGCTCAGGACTTTTAGTACTCTGCTTCCCCTTCTCTCCATGTACATCATATTCCGCTCCCATAAATAGTCAGCAAGCAGAAATGGACAGGTTCTGTGTCCCACTGACTTGTGGTCTGTTCTGTTTGTCCGTGAAAGGCAAAAGTCCTTTAGTCATTTTTCACCAGTGTCTACCCTTAGTGGCTTGACTAATAGTCAGTGTAAGCCATTGTAGAATCCAAGAGGCTGTTTACTGAGTACCTTTTAGCCATAGATTTAGTTTGTAGGTGTGATACAGAACCAGAAAGGCTCTTGCTGTAGCCCAGCTGATCTGGAATTCACTATATGTAATCTCAGGATGGCCTCCAATTTAAGGCAGTCCTCCTACCTCTGCTTACCAAGTGCTGGGATTAAAGGCATGCACCACCACGCCCAGCTCCTGTGCCATCTCTTTGCCAAGCAAAGCTCTTGTGATACAAAATGAAAGTGAGAAAGTCACAGACCAATGCAGGATTGGTGAGTCTAAACAATTACAGCTACAGTAATGATTGCTATGCCTTTTATTTGCCTGTGACATGACATGTAATACATGCCTGACATGAATTCTCTTACTTAATCTTTTCAGCAGTCATATGCAGGTTTATTGCTACTCTGTAGCCTGAAAATTGAGGCTGCACACAGAACACAGATAAGGGGATAGTCAGTATTTGAGTCCTAGTAGTCTGTCCAGAGCCTCTGCGTGGATGGTCTGGGAAAGCTTTCCTGTTAGGAAAGCCTTTGGGTTCTGAAGGTGGCATAGACTTTTGTGGGTGATAGGCTGTGTAAGATAGAGTGTTGCAATGCAAGCAGTCTTGGAGGAAGGACTGGCTGTTTTAAGGAAATGAGAAGAGGTTAAATGTGTTGGATTGGGTAGGTGAAAGAGTGGGAGATGAGGTTAGGGTCATCTTGAAGGGCTGTATGTGCTTGTGTTAAGGTTTGAGTTTGAGCAGTGCAGAGCCCTGAAGAAGATCAGGGTCTTGCACTGACTGGGCATTGGAAAGGTCATTTGGGGCTATTAGGAGGCCGTAGGCTGATAAATGTGCAGTTGAGAAGGCAGTGGCTCAAACCTATAGAGATATGATAATCCGCTTAGAAGCAGAGGAAGATTCATTGTTGTCTTCTTTTTTACTGTTTTTAACAATATTTTAAATTTATTATTTATTCATTCATTCTCATTCTCTCCTTCTCTCTGTCTCTCTCTCTCTCTCCTTGCAGATAAAAAAATAAAAATAGCTGGGCATGGTGGCGCACACCTTTAATTCCAGCACTTGGGAGGCTGAGGTAGAGGATCGCTGTGTTCAAGGCCAACCTTAGACTAATTCCGGATCAGCCTGGCCTAGAGCAAGACCCTATCTCAAAAAAAGCGAAATGAATAAAATAAAATAAAATGAGCGCCTTTGTGAGACCATTTCCTATTAGTACATATAAAGTTTTTCACCCTTTGTATTAATATATCTTCTTCATAGTGAAATAAGTTGTTTTACCTGTATGTAGGACTGTTAGGTATTTATAACTAGTCTTCATGTTAAACATTTTGTTTCTAGATTTTTCTCTTATGCAGTACAGTGAATATCCTTCTGTATACGTTGTTATATGCTCATGTATACAATTATCTGAATAAGTAACTTTGAGAAATGGAAGTGCTGGGTGAAAGGACTTTTACACATTTTTAAATTTTAGATAGATGGCCAAATTGCCACTTCTTTGTGGTAGTTGTACCAGTTTATCCTCTCTCCCAAAGTGTGTCACTTAGTAGATATAAATCAGAATATCCAGCTTGATCACCTGGGCTGCTTTCTCAGTTGTCATATGCCTGCTTTTCTCTCACCTGCCCCCAGCCTATTACATTTTGCAGAGGAAAGTATTGAGGTTCAGAAGGATTAGAATGACTTGTGTAAGAAAATCACTGTGGGATGATGGTGGTTTATTTTTTGCAGTTCTGATATTGGTATTTGTATTTACCAGTACCTTTCATGAAAGCACTTAGCATCAGTTTGTTAACAGTGTTGCATTATTTTTTCTTCATCCTCATATAGAAATTTATAAATAGAAAGTTGGCCAAATACAGAATTTTGTCTCTTAGCCTTTTTAAACGTGTGTGTGTGCATGTGTATGTGTTTGTGGAGGCCAGAAGATAACCTCAGGTATTCATTAGGAATGTCATCACCATTGAGATAGGGTCTATTTTTCCCCCAGGGCTAGGGAGGGGCCTTTTTGAAGCAGGGTCTCCCTCTAGCCCAGGCTAACGTAGAACTCATTCTCATACTTACATAGGCGGATCCTCCAGTGCATGTCACCACACTGAGCATTGAGATAGGGTCTCTAATCTGCTAAAGCTTGTTATTAGACTGACTGACCAGGGTGCCTCAGGGATTAGCCTGTCTGCCTATCCAGCTCTGGAATTATAAGTGTATGCCACCATGTCCAGCATTTTTCCATGGGTTTTGGGGATTGAATTCAGGTCCTCATGCTTGTGAGGCAAACACTGACTGAGCTGTCTCTCTAGCTCTTGTCTTTTTACTCTTAGTGTAATAGCTAATAAGTGTTCCAAATTTCAAAAATGAAGAGAAAAAATTTTGGTCTGGGTGCAACTCAAAGCTAATAGAATAACACTAGTAATAAAACTGAGTAGCAAGCTGGGCGTAGTGGCGCATGCCTTTAATCCCAGCACTCGGGAGGCAGAGGTAGGAGCATTGCCGTGAGTTCGAGGCCACCCTGAGACTACATAGTGAATTCCAGGTCAGCCTGGGCCAGAGTGAGACCCTACCTCAAAAAACCCAAAAAAAAAACAAAAACAAAAACAAAAAAAACTGAGTAGCAAACTGACAACCCAACTTTAAAATTTATCTATTGAACAGAGAAACCACTAAATGTAAAAGTATATTTATTATTACTATTGTTAATTTGTTATTTTGAGGTAGGTTATTGGTCTAGCCCAGGCTAACCTTGAATTTACTATGTAGTCTCGGGCTGGCCTCAAACTTGCAGCAATCCTCCTACTTCAGTCTCAAGATTGAATGTGTGCCCCGCCACGCCTGCCATAAAAGTATATTTAAGTATCTGAATTTACATCAAATACATGTCATTGTACTGTCAGTGATTTATTTATTTATTTATTTATTTATTTATTTATTTATTTATTTATTTGATAGGGAAAGAGAGAGGGAGAGAGAATGGGTTCACCAGGGCCTCCAGCCACTGAAAATGAACTTCATATGGGTGTGCCCCCCCTTGTGCATCTGGATAATGTGGGTCCTAGGAATCAAACTTGGGTCCTTTGGCTTTACAGGCAGACACCTTAACCACTAAGCTGTCCCTCCAGTCCCCCGTCAGTGATTTTTTTTTTTTTCCTCCTAGGTAGGGTCTCACACTAGATCAGGCTGACCTAGAATTCACCATGTAGTCTCAGGGTGGCCTTGAACTCTGGGCGATGCTCCTACCTCTGCCTCCCAAGTGCTGGGATTAAAGGCATGCGCCACCACACCTGGCTCCTGTCAGTGATTTTTTTATAGTTGCAGTTAGCACATACAAAGTATGGTTTTTGAATGTCATAAAAATACTTTCTATTTACTATTTCTTGTCTTTGTTTAAAAAATCACAGCACAGGCTGGGCGTGGTGGTGCATGCCTGGGCTAGAGACAGACCCTACCTCAAAAAAAAAAAAAAATCACGGCACATGGGTTGGAGAGATGGTTCAACGGTTAACTTGTTTGCCTGCTGAGCCTAACAACCTGAGTTTGATTCCCCAGTACCTATGTAAAGCCAGATGCACAAAGTGGCTTCACGCATCTGGAGTCTGTTTGCAGTGGCTGGAGGCCCTGGCGTGCACATTCTCTCTGCTGTCTCTTTCTGCTTGCAAATAACTATTTAAAAAACAATAAATAAATAAAATCACAGCACAATATTCCATTCATCAACAGCTATAGTATGTACAGTTTGTATTCTTTCTTCTTTTTTCCCTTTATATAATTATAAATAGTACTTTTATGTAATATTTTATTGAACCCTTATCTCTCAAGTGGGTTAATTGAGTCAAGATTAATTTAGTGCTGAATTGCTACCTGTAAAAGAAACTAACCCTAATATGTGATTATTAATTTAAATGAAATATAATGATACCATGAGCTACTAGATTTAATTAATTTACATTTTGTTTGTTTTCAAGGTTAGGGTTTCACACTAGCCCAGGTTGACCTGGCACTCAACTCTGTAGTCCCAGACTGGCCTTGAACTCACAATGCTCTGCTTGCTTCTGCCTCTGAGTGCTGGGCATTGTGCAAGTTTGGAATAGGATATTGGTATGAAATCTAAGACTAGATACTATTCTGTTGAATATAGCAGGCACTGTGCCAAGAGCAGGGGGATACCCCAGAGTAACATGGATATGATGTCTATCCTCATGGTACTTGTGGGTTAGTAGACATTAATTACCTCTTGGTAATTATAGATGTAAATGATGTCATCAAAGCAGAAAATTTGAGTGTCTTGAGAGTGCCAGAGTTTTAGCAATTAAACAACATTTGCAAAGGCCCTGAGCTGGGAAGGGATTTGGTAGCTCAGGGCAGCATTTCTGTAACTTGAATGTGCACATGAACCATCTGGGAATCTTTTTTAAATGCCAGCTCCTGATTCAGTAGATCTGAGGTGGAACTTGGGATTTTGCATTACTTATTACCTCCTGGGTGAGGCGATGCTGCTGGTTGGTGGATCACGCTTGTGATAAGGCCTACTTGAGAACTTGGTGAGGACCAGAAGCTGGCCCATCATGATGAGCTGGAAATGGCAGGTGGATTGCTGTGGCATTAGAGCCATAGTTCTCTGCCCTGCTGCACCCTAGATTCACCTCTTAAAAAAAAAATCTGGCATGCAGATCCTCCGTATCAAGCATGTTTCTATAGCTTTGGAGAGGACCTGAATGTGTATGTATTTTAATTCCCCAGGTGATTCTAATGTGAAGTCAGGGTTGAGAAACACTGGGCTGGAGAGTTTTGCAGAGGCCAGAGTTGAGGGTGTGTGAATAGATTCTAGATTTTTTGTTTGTTTTATATTATATTTATATTATATTATTATTATATTAATATTTATATTATATTGAGGTAGGGTCTTGCTTTAGCCCAGGCTGACCTGGAATTCACAGTAGTCCTCCTACCTGTGCCTCCTGAGTGCTGGGATTAAAGGCATGAGCCACCACACCCAGCTGGATTTTCATTTTTTAAAAATATTTAATGTATTTATTTATTTGAGAGGGAGAAAATGGGTGCCAGGGCCTTCAGCTGTGCGTGCATGCTGGAGCAATAGTGTTAACAGTACTTGCTTGCAAAACCTAATGGCCTGGGTTCCATTTCCCAGTACCCATGTAAAGCCAGATCTACAAAGTGGTGAATGCATCTAGAGTTCAATTGCAGTAGCAGGAGGCCCTGGCCTGGAATTCACTATGTAGTCTCAGGGTGGCCTCCAACTCAAGGTGATCCTCCTACCTCTGCCTCCTGAGTGCTGGGATAAAGGTGTGTGCCACCATGCCTGGCTTGTTCATTGTCTCTCAAATAAGTTTAAAAATTAGGGCTGGAGGGATGTCTTAGCAGTTAAGGCGTTTGCCTGCAAAGCCAAAGGACCCAGGTTTGATTCTCCAGGTCCCACGTAAGCCAGATGGACAAGGGGGCACATGCATCTGGAGTTCTTTTGCAGTGGCTGGAGGCCATGGTATACCTATTCTCTCTCTCTTCCTCCTCTCTCCCTCTTTCTCTGTCAAATAAATAAATAAATAAAAATATATAAAAACGATTAAAAAATTATTCAGGTTGGGGCCTGGAGAGATGGCTTAATGGTTAAGCACTTGCCTGTGAAGCCTAAGGACCCCAGTTCAAGGCTCGATTCCCCAGGACCCATGTAAGCCAGATGCACAAGGTGGCACATGCATCTGGAGTTCGTTTGCAGTGGCTAGAGGCCCTGGTGAACCCATTCTCTCTCTATCTGCCTCTTTCTCTGTCTGGCGCTCTCAAATAAATAAGTAAAAATTATTCAGGGTGTCTGGAGGACTATAGATAAGACAAGAATGGCCATATATTGTGGCTGGAGAGATGGCTTAGCAGTTAAGGCGCATGCCTGTGAAGCCTAAGGATCCCAGTTCGATTCTCCAGGTCCCACATAAGCCAGATGCACATGGTGGCGCATGTGTTTGGAGTTCATTTGCAGTGGGTAGAGGCCCTGGCATGCCCATTCTCACTCACTGCCTATCTCTCTCTCTTCCTCTCTCTGTCTCTAATAAATACATACATACATAAATACATACATACATAAATTAAAAATAAGCCTTAAAAATAGTTTACAAAAAAAGTTTTTAAAAAAAGAATTGCCATATATTGTTAATTATTAAAACTATGTAAAATGTAGGGATTTGTTTAGAGGTTTGTATTGTGTTCTTACTGTTGTGTGCATTTCAGAATTGCTGTAGTAAAAGTTAAAAAAGAAAATACTGAGGCCGGGCATGGTGGCGCACGCCTTTAATCCCAGCACTCGAGAGGCAGAGGTAGGAGGATCGCCGAGAGTTCGAGACTACATAGTTAATTCCAGGTCAGCCTGGACCAGAGTGAGACCCTACCTTGCAAAACCAAAAAAAAAAAAAAAAAGAAAAAAGAAAATATTGGATGGGAAAGATGGCTTAGCAATTAAGGCACTTGCTTGCCAAGTCTAATGACCCAGGTTCAATTCCCCAGTACCCGTGTAAAGCCAAATGCACCTTCCTTTTTTTTGGCGGGGGGGTTTCGAAGTAGGGTCTTTCTGTAACCCAGGCTGACCTGGAATTCACTATGTAGTCTCAGGTTGGCCTCAAACTCACCGTGATCCTCCTACCTCTGCCTCCTGAGTGCCGGAATTAAAGGCATGTGCCACCATGCCCAGCTCTACCTTCCATTCAGTATTAGGGCAGAGAACATAGGAGCTTGCTACTGCCACCAGCTTGCTGAGTTTATGTATTAAATTTTTCTGTGGTACTGGGAGTCTTTTGGGGGAGGGGGCATAAGGTCTTACTGTGTAGCCCAAGTTGGCCTTGAACTCAATAGCCTTCTATTATAGCCTTTGGAGTTGTGGGATCATAGGTGCAAACCACCATATCTAGCTATCTTTTTATTTTTTAATTGTTGCTAATCAAATTTAAAGCAAAAAAATGAATGGTGAAAAAATAGCTCAGCTAAAAAATAAAAATAGCACAGTTAATAAGCCTAGCCATTGTGCTGTTACCATCTGGATCCATGTGTATTTTTTTCTATTAAAACAAAATATTGACTTTTGTACTACTCTATTACAAAGTATTAAAATAAGAGGTTTTTTTGTTTGTTTGTTTTGTTTTTCTTGAGGCAAGCCCAGCAGACTGGCCTTTAAATTTTTTTTTTAATTTATATTTGAAAGCTGGGCGTGGTGGTGCACGCCTTTAATCCCAGCATTCAGGAGGCAGAGGTAGGAGGATCACCGTGAGTTCAAGACCACCCTGAGATTACATAGTTAATTCCAGGTCAGCCTGGGCCAGAGACCCTACCTCGAAAAACCAAAAAAAAAAAAAAATATATATATTTGAGAGAGAGGCAGAGAGAGAATGGGCACCAGGGCCTTCAACTGCTGCAAACAAACTCTAGAAGCATGTGCCACCTTGTGCCTCTGGCTTACGTGGGTCCTGGGGAATCAAACTTGGGTCCTTTAGCTTTGCAGGCTAGTGCTTTAACTACTAAGCCATTCCTCCAGCCCTGGCCTTTAAATTTTTTTTTTTATGCAAGAGAGCAAGAGCAAGAATGAGAGAAAGGGACAGAATTGGCGTGCCAGGGCCTCCAGCTACTGTAATTGAACTCCAGACATGTGTACCACCTTGTGTGCATGTGCAACCTTGTGTGCTTGTGTCAGTCACCTTGTGCATCTGGCTTATGTGGGAACTGGAGAGTAAAACATGGGTCCTTAGGCTTCTCATGCAAGTGTCTTAACCTCTAAGCCATCCTCCAGCCCTAAAATAAGAGTTTTGAGCCAGGTGTGGTGGTGACGCCTTAAATCCCAGCAGTGGTAGGAGGATCACAGTGAATTTGAGGCCGCCTTGAGACTACATAATGAATTTCAAGTCAGTTTGGACTAGAGTGAGACCTTACCTCGAAAAACAAACAAAAAAAAGTTATTCTTCCCCCACATACCTTCCCTGTAAAACAAGGTACAGGTACATATATGTATGTGTACACATACATTATTTTATTATGTTTTTTTTTTTTTTCAAGGTAGGATCTCACTCTAGCCCAGACTGACCTGGAATTCACTATGTAGTTTCAGGGTGGCCTCAAACTCATGGTGATCCTCTGCCTCCCGAGTACTGAGATTAAAGGCATGCGCCACCATGCCCAGCTTATTTTATTATGTATAACAATGATATGTAATGTCATTTCACTGCTATTACTAAAATAAAATTAGAACAAAACTCATTTTAAAAATATTTTGGTATTTGGTTTTGGGGGAGATGGCTCAGCAGTTAACGATGCTTGTTTGCAAAGACTGTCAGCTTGGATTCAATTCCCTAGTGCCCACATGAAGCCAGATGCACAAAGTTGTACATATGTCTGGAGTTCATTTGCAATAGCAAAAGGTCTTGGCACACCTTCTCTCTCTCTTGTAAATCAATAAAATATCTTTAAAATAGTTTTAAAATATTTTGGTATTATCCACAAGATAAGACATTTCTCATTATGGTTGAAAATCTTTTTTTTTCCTATTGTGTGTGTTCAAGGGAATTTGGATTGAACCCAGGGCTTTGTATATACTCCACCATTAAGCAGCATTTACATTCCCATCATCCCAAAACTTTTAAATTTATTATTATAGTAGATATGCAATCTAAAGGATTGTTTCTGTAGAGAATGAACTAAGTGAAACACAGATTTACATGATTGCTAGAATGAATATAGCTAATGGTGATGATATTCTGGATTGGCTTAGGGTGGGGAAGTACATAGACAAGTATGATATAAACAGCATAAATATTAGTGAAATTTCTAGAGTTCTATCTTTTTGGAAGAGATGATTATTGGTAACTAGAGCTTTGATGTATAGGAAGAAATTGAAATCTGGCTATTGTGAATTATGTAGATAATTTTCAGATTGAAGAGCAGCTCATGTAACATAAATGCATCAGTACTACCCATTCATAAAGAGAATGCCTTTCACTAACATACATACATGTCTTAGCACTGTTACTAGAGTGGTAGTGTGAGGTAGTTCCAAGGCTTGTGGTATCCTTTTAAAAGGAACTATCTTAGCCAGGCGTGGTGTACCTACCTTTAATCCTAGTACTCTGGAAGGCTGAAGTAGGAGGATCAGTGTGAGCTGTGGCCAGCCTGGGCTAGAGTGAAACCCTGCTTCACATAAGAAAAGGAACTTACCTTTTACCTAGATACTTCTGTCTTCTAGTTCTTTTTGTGTCTTGGGCAATATAAATACTTGTCCCACTTTGCAGGGAGTAAGGCCTGTCCTTAACTTAGTGCCTCTGCCTGTGCTTATGATTGCCTTCCAGTGTTTCCTTTTCCTGGCTGGACCTACTTATTTTGTTAGTAGGGCCTGAGTTCACAGTGGTGAAGTGGTGCTTCTCTTTTCTACAAGTCTTGGCATTGGGAAGATTGGGCTTCCCAAGTCCTGGTAGAAAGTAACATTCTCTTTGCTAAGGCAAAACACCCTACTAGAAGCAGCTTATAGAAGGAAAGGGTTTATTTTCACCTTACAGTTTTGTGGGGAAATTTCATCATGGCAGGAAAATGATGGCAGGAGCAGCCAGCCAGATGTCACATCTCCATAGCAGCACAGAGGAAGTAGAATGAGTGAAATAGGGCAAGAATGGCTGGGTTATAATAGCTCAGTGCCGGTCCCAGTGACACACCTCCTCTAGAAGGCTTTACCTCTCAATGCTGGGGATTAAGTATAAGGCTTAATTACAAAGCCCATGAGGCTATGGGGACATCTTACATGGAAACCGCCTCAGTCTTCAAGTCTAAAAACCCTTAAGAGAAGCAGAAGCAGCCCAGGGAGATATTTTGGCCCAGTATCTTGTTTCTAAGTTTGTGGGGGTCATGGAAGACCATTTTCTCCCCACAATTCATGTTCAATGCTGCTGGTAGTAGGTCTGAACCTCTGGGCAGAAATTGTCAGTAGTGAGTGACTAAAGTAGAGGAATATTCAAAACAAGACAAAAATAACCCATGGTTTTGACATGGTTTTTAGCTAGTGCTTACACTTTATGTGCAAATTTATGTGTCTATTTAAATAATATTTGTGTTTATATAGAGAGTTAATACTAAAATATATAGTAAAAGATATTTTCCTCCCAGTCTTCAACTTCCCTTTTCAATATCATCCATAGGAACTTTGAACAATAGTTGTAAAAATTTCCAGAAATATTGCATACTAATACCATACAAGAATTACTTACATTTACAGAACAGATTAATGGTGGTGAAAAGGCCTAAGTGAGGTCAGGGGAGGAGATTGAGTAAAGGAATGGTGGAGGGAGGGCCAATCAAAATCTAAGAGGATATAACTAAGTCATATGGAAACCTACTTTTCTGGACAATGGAACACTCAGAAGCCATAGATTGTTACTAGAAAAATTTTAGTGCCAGGGATGGGATACCTTCCAGTGAGTTGTTGGCCAGGAGGTCACAGATAACCCCAAAACATTATAGGCCATTGCCAAGGCCCTTGGTTTCCCACCAGGAATAGATGGTAAGACCCTATTGCTGAAGACTCCACATACTTGGATGGCAAGTTCACTGAGAAATCCTGCTGGAGCTGAGCTGAAAGCCTCCTTCCTCCATGTGAACCAGCTGACAGAAAGTTGGAAAAAGCTACACTGCCTGTAGTTCAATGCGAGAGAGAAAAAAACCAGTGAAGGTACTCAACAGTGAACACTGCAAGCTTTAAATCTGGCCAGCCAGGCCAAATGAGCCAATGGGTGCAATAGTGGCATGTCTGTTATGGGGGAAACCAACTGCTCTCTAATTGGACTGGAGGCCCACTCCATGGGAGGGAATGCATCCCTGATACTGAAAACCTACGACAGAGGTAGTCATGAGCCTTAAGGGTGTAATATCTGCTGGTGTCTTGCTAAATGTATATAGTATGCTCACCAAACTGCCCAGAAAGCACTTCTCTTTATGTCCACACCCATATATTAATGCTACTCTCACTTTTGTTTAGAGAAGCTTCTCTTTTCAGATGGTGGCGACCTTGGGATGACTCAGAAAGCACTATGGTGCTGAGAAGAAGGGACAGAGGAGTTCTTAGCATTAAAACATCTCAAACCCACCTTCCAAGGCTCAGGGTCCATTGCAGAAGAGGGGGCAGAAAGAATGTAAGAGCCAAAGGAAGAGTAGGACTCCTTACAATGTGCTCCTCCAGACACAAAATGGCCTGGATATCCATGACCTCACAGTGCCTGACACTACCTACATAAGACCATCATAATAGGAGGAAAATATTGTGACATCAAACTGAAAAGAGAGACTGATTGAGAGGGGGAGGGGATATGATGGAGAGTAAAGTTTCAAAGGGGAAAGTGGGGGGAGGGAGGGAAGTACCATGGGATATTGTCTACAATTAAAGAAGTTGTCAATAAGAAAAAAAAAAAGGAATTACATTTACAACTTCAAGTAACAGTAAAGTTTTCAGGGTTTATTTTATTTTATTTATTTTTTTATTTTCGAGGTAGGCTCTCACTCTAGCCCAGGCTGACCTGGAATTCACTCTGTAGTCTCAGGGTGGCCTCAAACTCATGGTGATCCTCCTACCTCTGTCTCCTGAGCGCTGCGATTAAAGGCATGTGCCATCACGCTTGGCTGGTTTGAGAGTTTTATTAAAAGAATTGAAGGCTGGAGAGATGGCTCACTCAGTTAAAGTTGCTTGCCTGCAAAGCCAAAGGACCCAAGTTCGATTCCCCAGTACCCATGTAAAGTCAGATGCACAGATGGTGCATGCGTCCAGAGTTCATTTGCAGTGACTAGAGGCCCTGGTACACCTATATTCTCTCTCTCTTAATAAATAAATAAATATATTTTAAAAAAGAGTTGAGCATTGCAACAAATTAAGTTGCTTTGTTTTATTTTCCCTGGTAGTAGGGGTTCAACCCAGAGCCTTGTGCATGCTAGACAAGCCCTAGATGTATCAGTGTAAATAGGCTCAGTTTATCTTCCTCAGTGTTACTTGGAGTTATTGCTTAAATCATTCATACTTACTAATTTAGTATTCAAAGATTATTATTTGGATAGGGCTTTAGTAGAGCAAGTAGCAGTTAGTAGATCATCTCAGTTATGTGTGAAACTTCTTTGAGGAGCTGCTTGCTCTCCCCAGGTAGGGCACCAATGACAAACTAAAGTCCATCCTACAAAAGTTTAGCCTGGCAAGTGAGTTCATTGGGCGTCCTTACAGATCATGGGCAAGTGGTTACTTAGAGGAACATGGGTAATCTTAAAGCACCCAAAGCATGGAAGGATCTCATCCCAGCATGGACAGTGACCTCCCCACGGCTGCATAGGTGGAGCTTTCTGTCCCCTATGTATTCTAGCTTCTCTTGAGACTACGTGTATCATTGCATACAGCTGATCCAGGGGATGGCTCAGATATCAGATGAGGGTTTGATAGTCCTCCCCAACTCCCTCCTACTATGGGGGAACGTAAGTAGGCTCAGTCTTGGGGACCACTTTAGAGCTGCTTGAAGCTGCTTCCCATAAAGATGGCAATGGTTGTTTTTCTTAGAGGACAATGTCACACACAGTGTGTAACTTTTTTTAATGTTGGAGAGGGTTTTGTATATAGAAAGTACTTAAAGCCGGGTGTGGCAATGCATGCCTTTAATCCCAGCACTCAGGTAGGCAGAAGTAGGAAGATAGCCCTGAGTTCAAGGCCAACCTGGGACTACAGAGTGAGTGCCAGGTCAGCCTGGGTTAGAGTGAGACCCTACCTCAAAAAAAAAACAAAAAAAAACCTAAAATTTAAAAAAGTACTTAAAATTAATTGGTATTCAAATTAACATTAATGTGGAAATAAAAGCCTAACTTTATTTTTTATTTTTATTTTTTTATTGACAACTTCTTTAAGGCAGGATGATTCAAAGATCAAGGGCTGCCTGGGTTACTGAGTGGTCAGATCTCAGTGAGACCTCATTTCAAAACAAAAAATAGGATTGCTGTGAGTTCAAGGCTTGAGACTACAGAGTGAATTCCAGGTCAGCCTGGGCTAGAGTGAAGACCCTACCTCAGGAAACAAAAAAGAGGGCTGGAATAGCAGGGCATGGTGGCTTGTGTCTTTAATCCCAGCAGTGGTCATAGGATTGCTGTGAGTTCGAGGTCACCCTGAGACTACATAGTGAATTCCAGGTCAGCCTGAGCTAGAGTGAGACCCTACCTTGAAAAAAAAAAAAGTTTAGGAATTTACTTACTCAGCATGGAGACACACATTTGTAATCCCAGTCCTTGGGAGACTGAGTCAGGAAGAGAATTGAATGACAAGTGCCAGCCTAGATTCCATAGCAAGAACTAAGCCATCCAGGGTTACTTAGCAAGATGCTACAATAACAAGCCTACCTAATTTTGTTGTGTTGCTATTGCTGTTTTGATTTTTGAGATAAGATCTCACTGAGCCCAGACTAGCTGGGAATTCCATGAGCAGCTGAAGAAATAGACCTTATTTCAAAGTATGTAATTTCCTGGTAAGTCCAACAGGACAATTCTCTTGGAAAATAAAAGTCTATAAAAGTTGGGCTGGAGAGATGGCTTAGCAGTTAAGGCACCTGTCTGCTAAGCCTAAGAACCCAGTTCCAGTCTCCAGGTCCCACACGTTTAGCCAGATGAAAAGTGATGCAAGGGCGCAATGCCACACTTGCCCACAAGGGGCCACACGCATCTGGATTTCATTCACAGCAGCTGAGAGACTGCTGGCGCGCCCATTCTCTTATCTGTCTCCCTCTCCCTCTGTCTCTCTCTCTCTCTCTCTGTGTCTCTCTCCAAAAATAAAAAATTAAAAGATGAATTTAAAAAGTTTTAAAGTAGTATTTAAGAAATGATTAGATATTAACATGCTGCTTAAAATGTTGATTCTGCTTTTAAAGTTGATTCTAATATTTTTTCAGATAAATATAGAAGCACCGTTTTTCTTTCTTTCCCTCCCTCTTCCTTCCCTCCCTCCCTCCCTTCCTTCCTTTCTTTCTCTCTTTCTCCAAAAATAAAAAATAAAAAAGATAAATTTAAAAAGTTTTAACGTAGTATTTAAGAAATGATTAGTTATTAACATGCTGCTGAAAATGTTGATTCTGCTTTTAAAGTTGATTCTAATATTTTTTTCAGATAAATATAGAAGCACCATTTTTCTTTCTTTTCTTCCCTCCCTCCTTCCCCTCCCTCCTTCCTTCTCTTCCTTCCTTCCTTTCTCTCTCTTTTTCTTTCTTCTTTGTTTCTTTTCTTTTCTTTTCTTTTCTTTTCTTTTCTTTTCTTTTCTTTTCTTTTCTTTTCTTTTCTTTTCTTTTCTTTTGTTTCTTTTGCAGTACTGTCTCACTGTAGTCCAAGCTGACCTAGAATTCACTATGTACTCTCAGGGTGACCTCAAACTCACAGTGATCCTCCTACCTCTGCCTCCTGAGTGCTGGGATTAAAGGCATGGACTACCATGCCTGGTCTAAGAAGCCACATTTTTCTATTGCAGTGGTTAATTTTTGATATCAAAACAATCATTTATGAACACAGAGGCAACTTTTTGTACTATTTATTTATTTATTTTGGTTTTTCAAGGTAGGGTCTCTGGTCCAGGCTGACCTGAAATTAACTATGTAGTCTCAGGGTGGCCTCAATTCACAGCGATCCTCCTACCTCTGCCTCCCGAGTGCTGGGATTAAACCCAGTCTTTTTTTTTTCAAGGTAGGGTCTTGCTTTAGCCCAGGCTGACCTGGAATGCACTATGTAGTCTCAGAGTGGCCTTGAACTCATAGTGATCCTCCTAGCTCTGCCTCCCACATGCTGGTGGGATTAAAGGCGTGTGCCACCACACCCAGCTTTACTGTCTTTCTCATTTCAAGTAGTTGTATTAAAATTTAAAGGAATGATTCACAGATTTATAAATATTCAATATAATGTTATCCATCTGGCCTGAGTTTGTTGAACTTTATCCATGAATTTTTTAAAAATTACTCATTTGGTATATGTGCATGTGTGTGTGGCGCACACACATGCATGCACACACATATATGGAGGTCAGAGGACAACTTTTGGGTCCGTTCTCATCTTCCACCCTATTTGAGGAAGAGTCTCTAGTTACGAACTTTCAAGAAATTCTCCTGTTTCTACCTTCTTGTCTTCTTGTTGTAGGCACACTGGAATGACAGAAGCCCATTACAGCTTCTGGCTTTTGCATGGGTTTTGGGGATCTGAACTTGGGTATCCAGAGTTACAGGCAAGTGCTTTATCCAGTAAGACATCTCTTAGGCCCTCTGTCTAGTTTCTTAAGGGAATTTGACTGTAAACTCCTTTTATCTGGTTAAGGAAGTTCTCCTTCATTCTTGTCTTTGATGAATTTTAAAATAAATGTATTTTTACTTATATCCCATGCATTCTCTATGTCTATTAGTATTCCTATTACTTTTCTTTAAATTGTCATTACTGGACCAGGGAGGTGGCTCAGTGGGTAAAGTGCTTTATGTGCACATGTGAAGACCTGAGTTCAGACACCCTCTACCTACATAAAATACTGGGTGTGGTGATATGCACCTATATCCTAAGTGTTGGGGAGGCAGAGGCAGGTAATCCCTGATGCTTATTGGGTAGCTAGTCTAGCAGAATTGATGAGCTCTTTGTTCAGTGAGAAATTGTCTCAAAAAGAAGAAGGTAGCGAGCAGTTGAGGAAGATACCCAGCAGCAACCTGGTCTCCACACATTCACCTTCATACTCACACACGAGCCAACATACAAGTGAACATGCATACACATAAAATCCTATTTTACTATAGTGGTGGGAAGTTTGTTATGTAGGGACATCTTTTAGGAAGAAAGCAAAATAGATGTTGGGATTTTGTGGGTAGAGATTATAATTTGATAAATTTGCATGTCCTCAAAAACATGAGGATGGTTTGTCCTGCCTGTTTGCACCATCGTGCTTTCCTGAGCCAGCAACCTCATACTAGATTCAGCAGCCACCCCCATCTTCTCTGCCCATCCAGACCCATCATTAGGTCAGCACTGAAGCTGGCAGCCTCCCATCTGCCAGCTTTTGATCCTCTGTCGCTCAGCCAAGTGAGGATCACCTCAGTTATCACACCCATCAATCAGCTCTGATTATCTCCACTGCTGAATTTTACACAGCACCTAGCTGAGCCAAGAGCAGCTAAGCTGAGGCAGCATGAAGCACCAGTCTAAACAGTAACTTCTTTCAGGTATACCAGAAACTCAATCCAAGATAGAAACCCACTTGCAGAGCCACTTCTAGATATCAAGCCAGAGCCAGAATCAGAGTCAAGGTCAGATCTAGAGTAGGAGACAGACATAGACTCTTGTTCAAAATAGTCCTTAGAAATAGAGAAGAGAAAAAGGAGACCACCTACCATAAAGGAACTCCCAATGGCAAGAAAACTTTCTACAAACTGAGAAAATAACACAGGAAACACCAAACAGAATCAAATAACCAGTAGATGTGTCCCTGTATAATGACTTGTTACAGATGATATCCTACTCTCAAGTGAAGTGGGGACCATTCGTAAACTTTGGTATGCTGAGCAACATTTAACAGGAAAATGCCTCAAACCTATTGTGACAAAGTATCTCTAGAATATTTCACATACTCACTCAAAGAAGAAATGTGACATTTAAAATTTTAAATTTAAAAAGAAAAGAAGAGAAACAGCTGGAGAGATAGCTTAATGGTTAAGGCACTTGCCTGTGAAGGCTAAAGACCTAGGTTTGATACCCCGTACCCATGTAAGCCAGATATACAAGGTGGGGCATGCATCTTGAATTTGTTTATGGTGACTAGAGGCCCTGACATGCCTATTCTCTCCCTCTTTCTTTCTTAAATAAATAAGTAAATGAATATTTTTTTAAAAATCAGTCAGTGATTTAACTTCTGATGCACACATTCTAGTACAAAAACACAAGTAACATGAGAGACTAGCAAATCAAATAAAAAATTCTATAGAAACCTCACTAATAGAAGGTACCCTAGGGAAGACAAAAAACCAGGGATTGAAGACAAAGTAGAAATTGGTATATACAGTCAAGGGCAATGAATTTTTAAAAATGTACAAGCAGAACATGTGAGTTTTTGAGATACTATAAAAAGACCAAGTCTATTAATTGTGGGCATAGGAGAAGAAATTCACACTAAATTAATAGAAAGAATTTCAGTAAAGTTATTGAAGAAAATTTCCCAAATATAAAGAGATACCCATTCGGGTACAACAGGTATACAGATCACCAAATAGAATCAGAAAAGAAACACCCGATATCATATCATACTTAAAAGACTGAATATACAAACTAAAGAAAGTATATTGAAAGCTGCAAGTCATGTATAAAGGCAGGCTCATCAGAATAATAGCTGACTTCAAAAAAATGTTTTTATTATTATTTTAGACAGAGAGAGAATTGGCATACCAGGGCTTTAGCCACTGTAATCGAACTCCAGATGCTTGTGTCACCTAGTGGGCATGTGTGACCTTGTGCTTGCCTTACCTTTATGCGTTTGGCTTATGTGAGATCTGTAGAGTTGAACACGGGTCCTGAGGCTTCGCAGGCAAGCCATAACCACTAAACTATCTCTCCAGTCCAATAGCTGACTTCTTAACAAACTTTAAATCTACAAGGGCATTCAATGATGTATTTTAAGTTCTGAAAAAACCAAAGCCTCTAAATAGACTATGATACCCAACAAAACTATCTTGTCATGATTGATGGAGAAAGAAAAACATTGTATGATGAAAATAGGCTAAAGGGATTGAATAGAGGATACTAGAAGGAATTTTTTGGACTGAAGAGAATGATAAACATACCTAAAGGCTACAAGGAAAAAAAAAGTGATGCAGTAACAGGATCTAAGCAAATGAGATAAAGACCAGACAGTACAAAATCAACAGAATGACAGGAATTTACATACACTTCAATAATAACACTAGCCAGGCATGGTGAAACATGTCTTTAATCCCAGTATTTAGAATGCTGAGGTACACTGAGTTTGAGGCCAGCCCGGGTCTTACCGAGTGAGTTCCAGGTCACCTTGGGCTAGAATATGACCCTACCTTGAAAAAAATGAGTTTAGCTGGGCATGGTGGAGCACGCCTTTAACCACAGCACTCATGAGGCAGAGGTAGGAGGATCACTGTGAGTTCGAGGCCACCCTTATACTATATAGTGAATTCCAGGTCAGCCTGGATTAGAGCAAGACCTTACCTCGAAAAACAAACAAGAAAGAAAGAAAGAAAGAAAGAAAGAAAGAAAGAAAGAAAGAAAGAAAGAAAGAAAGAAAGAAAGAAAGAAAGAAAGAAAGAAAGAAAGAAAGAAAGAAAGAGAAAGAGAGAAAGAAAGAGAGAAAGGAAAAATGAGTTTAGTGAAAACACTAAACATTAATGGTGCTAATCCTTCAAAGGACACAGACTAACAGATTAAAGAACAAACTCTGTTGGGCAGGAGAGATAGCTTAGTGGTTAAGACACTTGCCTGTGAAGACTAAGGACCCAGGTTTGATTCCCCAGAACCCACTTAAGCTATATGCACAAGGCAGCACATATGTCTGGAGTTCATTTTCAGTGGCTGAAGTCCCTGGCTCACCCATTCTCTCTCTCTGCCTCTTTCCCTCTCACTCAAATAACATAAAATAATTACTTTAAAAAATCTGGATTGGAGCCTGGCGTGGTGGCGCACGCCTTTAATCCCAGCACTTGGGAGGCAGAGGTAGGAGGATCACCGTGAGTTTTAAGCCACCCTGAGAATACATAATGAATTCCAGGTCAGCCTGGACTAGACTGAGACCCTACCTCGAAAAACCAAAAAAAAAAAAAAAAATCTGCATTGGGGATTTAGCCCAGTGGTAGAGGGCCTGCCTAGCAAGTTCCAGGCCCTAGGTTTAGTCTATAAAACTAGATTTAGAAGGGCTGGAGAGATGGCTTAGCGGTTAAGGTGCCTGCCTGCTAAGCCTAAGAACCCGGTTCCAATCTCCAGGTCCCACATTTAGCCAGATGCAAAGTGACGCAAGGGCGCAATGCCACACTTGCCCACAAGGGGGCGCACGCATATAGATTTCGTTCACAGCAGCTGAGAGACTGCTGGCGTGCCCATTCTCTGTCTGTCTTCCTCTCCCTCTCTGTCTCTCTGTGTGTCTCTCTTCAAAAAAATAAATAAAAATAAAAAATATATTTAAAAAACTAGATTTAAATGACAACAACAAAAAACAGATCATCTATTTGCTGCCCCCAAGAAACACACTCACATCAAAGATAGTGCCTTAGGGTTAAAGAATAGAGAAAGGTATTCCAAGTCAATAAAACTAGGAAACAGGTAGGCATCACTATCATATCTGACAAAGTAGACCAATACAGAGAGATTCAAAGAAGGTTATTTCATTCTGATTAAAGGGTCAGTCCACCAAAAGACATTACAATTCTAAACATACACACATCAGAAACAGGTACAATCAATTTCTACTGGATTTTAAATCACAGATTAACCTCAACATAGTAATAGTGGGGGAGTCTAGTACCCCACTGTCACTAATAGGTAAGTCATCCTGACAAAAAAAAATGAACAGAAGCATCAGAGGTAAATGATATCATAAGTCAAATGAACTAGCAGGTGTCTATAGAACATTCTTTTCCAAAAACTGCAGAGTACACATTGTTCTCAGGAAACTTTCTCTACAAAGGATGATACATTAGGATACAAAGCAAGTTGAACACATACAGAAAAGTTGAAATAAGCTGGGCGTGGTGGCGCATGTGTTTGGAGTTTGTTTGCAGTGGCTAGAGGCCCTGGCACACCTATTTTCTTTGTGTCTCTCTTTCTCTCTGCTTTTTCTCTCTCTCAAATAAATAAATAAATAAATAAGTAAATAAATATTTTTTTTTAAAGTTATAAAACAATGCCAGATGTGGTGGTGTACACCTTTAATCCCAGCATTCGGGAGGCAGAGGTAGGAGGATCGTTATGAGTTCGAGGCCACCCTGTTACTACATAGTGAATTCCAGGTCAGTCTGGGCTAGAGTGAGACCCTACCTCAAAAAACCAAAACAAACAAACAAACAAAAAAAGGTGAAATAAATTCTTATATTTTATCTGACCACAATGTAGTAAAGCTGGAAATAAACAGCAAGGAAAACCATAGGAAATAGGCAAAATTACGGAGATTAAGCAACAGATTATTGAATACTGGATGGGTCACTAAGAAATAAAGAAGAAATTCTGGGCTGGAGAGATGGCTCAGCAGTTAAGGCACTTGCATGCAAAGGCTAACGACCCAGGTTTGATTCCCCAATACCCATGTGAGGCCAGATGCACAAAGTGGTGCATGCATATGGAGTTTGTTTGCAGTGGCTAGAAGCCCTGACATACCCCTCCACACACTGTCTGTCTCTGTCTCTCTCTCTCTCTGTCTCTCTCTCTGCTTGCAAGTTAATAAATAAAATATTTTTAAATAAGAAATTTCCAGAATTGAATGAAAATAAAAATACAACATACCAAAAACATGTGAATACAATGAAACAGTTTTAGGAGGGAAGTTCATAGCTATAAGTACTTACATTAAAAATTAAATCTCATGGGGCTGGAGAGATGGCTTAACAGTTAAGGCATTTGACTGCAAAGCCAAAGGACCTCCATTCAAAGGACCTACATGAGCCAGATGCACAAGGTGGCAGTTGTGTCTGGAGTTCATTTGCAGTGGCTGGAGGCCCTGGTGTGCCCATTCTCTCTCGCTCTCTCAAATAAATAAATAAAAACAAATTAAAAATTGAAATCTCACCAGGCATGGTAGTGCACTCCTTTAATCCCAGCATTTGGGAGGCAGAGGTAGGAGGATTGTTGTGAGTTTGAGGCCTCCTTGAGACTACATAGTGAATTCCAGGTCAACCCAGGCTAGAGTGAGACCCTACCACAAGAAATATTAAAATTAAATCTCAGGCTAGAGAGATGGCTTTGTGGTTAAGGTACTTTCCTGCAAAGCCTAAGGACTCATGTTCTACTCTCCAGGTCCCATGTAAGTCAGGTGCATAAAGTGATACAAGCACACAAGGTGTCATATGCACACAAGGTGGAGGGGCTGGAGGCCCAGGCATGCCAATTCTCTCTCTCTCTCTCTTTTGCTCTCGCATTAAAAAAAAGGCAAATCTGTTAGGCTTGCCTCAAAAATGAATAAAGAAAGAAGAGAAGAGAAAAGAAAAGAAAAGAAAGAAAAATTCTTGATGGACTGGTGGCACAAACCTTTAATTCTAGCACTCAGGAGGTAGAGGTAGTAGAATCGCTATTAGTTCCAGACTAGCCTGAGACTACATAGTAAATTTTAGGTCAGCCTGGGCTAGTGGAAGACCCTACCTCAAAAAAAAAAAAAAAAAAAAAAAAAAAAAAAAAAGGCCAGGCGTGGTGGCGCATGCCTTTAATCCCAGCACTCAGGAGGCAAAGGTAGGAGGATTGACATGAGTTCGAGGCCACCCTGAGAATACAGAGTGAATTCCAGGTCAGCCTGGACTAGAGTGAGAAAAAAACCAAAATAAATAAGTAAATTAAATAAATAAGTCAAATCTCAGACTAGAGAGATGGTTCTGTGGTTAAAGTTCTTGCAAGCCTAATGACCTGGGTTCAGTTCCCCAGTACCCATGTGAAGCCAAATGTATGAGGTGGCACATACATCTGGAGTACATTTGCAGTAGCTAGAGGCCCTAGTGTGCCCATTCTCATTCTTTCACTCTCTCTCTCTCAGTTTACAAAATAAATTAATTAAATATTTTTTAAAAGAATTAAATCTTAAATAAAAGCTTAGCAATGTACCTTAGAGCCTTGGAAAAACAAGAATAAGTCAAACCCAGAAGCAGTAAATGTAAAGAAATAGTCAAGGGCTGGAGAGATGGCTGAGTGGTTAAGGTGTTTGCCTGTGAAGCCAAAGGACCCAGGTTCGATCCCCCAGGACCCACATAGCCAGATGCACAAAGGGCACATGCATCTGGAGTTCATTTGCAGTGGCTAGAGGCCTTGACATGCCCATTCTCTCTTTCTCTCTCCTTGCAAATAAATAAAATTTTAAAAAAGAAATAGTTAAGATTACGGAAGAAATTAATGAAATAGTAACAAACCAAAAAAACAAAGAAACAAAGACTCAATGAAATGAAAAGTTGGTTCTTTGATAAAGACCACAAGAGGGGCTGGAGAGATGGCTTAGTGGTTAAGGTACTTCCTGCAAAGCCAAAGACCTTGGTTCGATTCCCCAGGACCCACGTAAGCCAGATGCACAAGGTGGCACATGCATCTGGACTTCCTTTGCAGTGGCTGGAGGCCCTAGCATGCCCATTCTCTCTCTCCTCTCTCTCTGCTGCTTTCCCTCTCTCAAATAAATAAATAATAATAATAAAATAAAATAGTTTTTAAAAAAGAAAAGACCACAAGAAACACCCAATTTAATAAAATTGGAGTTAAAAAGTGAGATATTACCAAAGATACAAATGGAATTCAGAAAATCATAAAAACATACCTTAAAAACTAATTCCATTAAATTGAAAAGCATAAAAGAAATAGATAAATTTTGTGATGCATGTGTTATATCAAAGTTAAAGAGGTGGAAAACTTAAACAGAGCTTTAACAAACAACAAAATAGATCAGTAATGATAAAAAAACATTCCAGTTAAAAAGGAGCTAACACCAGTCTTCTACTTCTTCCACAGAATAGCAGAAGAAAGATTACTTCCAAACTGTTTTTGAAGTTAATAATATTACTCTGATACCAAAACCAGAGAAACCAGAAATCTGATGAACAGATACAAAAATTCTCAATAAAATACTTGCAGACTGAATTCAAGAACACATCAAAGAGATTATTCACCACGATCAAGTTGGCTTCATTCCAGAGATGACGAGTGTGGTTCAACATGCAGAAATCAATAAATATAATCCATCACATGAATTCAAGGATAGAGATCACAGGATCATTTCAATAGATGCAAAAATGGCCTTTTGACAAAATCCAACCTACCTTCAAAATTAGAGCCCTGAACTTGCAGTGAAATGTATATAGCTTAATATAATAAAGGCTATTATCATGCTAAATGAACAAAACTCAAAGCAATTCCATTAAGATCAGAAAGAAGACAAGGGTGTCCACTCTCCACTCCTTAATATAGTACTTGAAATTTTAGCTATGGCAACAAGAAAAGGGAAGCTGATAAAAGTAGGATAGGAAGAAATCAAATTATCCTTATTTGCAGATGATAAAATTCTATATGTAACAGTCCCTAAAGATTCCACCTAAAAAAAATTCTTAGAACTGATGAACACAATAAAGTGACTGTATACAAAATCACCATACAGAAATCAGAATCCTTCCCATATTTCCCATATACCAATGACAAATGGACCAAGAAAATAAAGGAAACAGTCCCATTCCTAATAGCTTCAAAATAATTATTTGGAATAAACCTACCCTAGAATGAAAACTTTAAAACATTAAAGAAAATTTGAGGAAGACACTAAGAAATGAAAAGACCTCCATGTGTATAGCTTAGAAAAATTAATGTTGTAGGGACTGGAGAAATGGCTCAGTGGTTAAGGCGCTTGCCTTCAAAGCCTAACAAACCTGATTCCATTACTCAGTACCCCCATAAAACCAGATGCACCAAGTGGTGCATATGTCTGAAGTTAATTTGCAGCAGCTGGAGGCCCTGGCCACATCCATTCATTCTCTCTCTTTCTCCTTGAAATAAATAAAAATATTTTAAAAATTAATATTGTGGAAATGGATCTCCTGCCAAAAGCAATCTATAGATTCAATGTAGTTGCGATCAAATTCCAATGTCGTTTTTCACAGAAATAGAAAAACAGTCTTAAATTCATACTGAAGCATAAAAGGCCCTAGAGAGCCAAAGCAATCTTGAGCAAAAGAGCAATGCTAGAGAGAGATCACCATCCTGGATTTCACGTCATACTGTATAGCCATAGCAAAACCAGACATGTGATTCAACGGAATAGAATTAAGGACCTAGATAAAATACCATGCAGCTATAGCCACCTGATTTTTGATAAAGATATCAAAAAGCACATTGTAGAAAATACCACCTCTTTAAGAACTGCAGATGGAAAAACTAGATATAGAAGTAGAAGAGTAAAACTCCACCCATATCTCTCACCCTGCAAAAACATCAACTCCCAATGAATTAAAGCCCTTAATGTAAGACCCTAAACTCTGAAACTGCTAGAGAAAACATAGGGGAAACTCTGTAAGACAGTTGACAAATTAGAGGCCTCATGAAGTTAAAATGCTTATGTATTGCAAAGGAAATAATCAATTGAAGAGACAGCCTATAGAATGGGAGAAAATCTTCGCCAGCTATACCTCATATAGACAGTGAATTCAAAAGCTCAACAACAGGAAAAACAACCCAGTCAAAAAAATGAGCTAAGTAGCTGGCAAGATGGCTCGGCAGTTAAGGCAGTTGTCTAGTTTTTAAAAAGAAAAGACCACAAGAAACACCCAATTTAATAAAATTGGAGTTAAAAAGTGAGATATTACCAAAGATACAAATGGAATTCAGAAAATCATAAAAACATACCTTAAAAACTAATTCCATTAAATTGAAAAGCATAAAAGAAATAGATAAATTTTGTGATGCATGTGTTATATCAAAGTTAAAGAGGTGGAAAACTTAAACAGAGCTTTAACAAACAACAAAATAGATCAGTAATGATAAAAAAACATTCCAGTTAAAAAGGAGCTAACACCAGTCTTCTACTTCTTCCACAGAATAGCAGAAGAAAGATTACTTCCAAACTGTTTTTGAAGTTAATAATATTACTCTGATACCAAAACCAGAGAAACCAGAAATCTGATGAACAGATACAAAAATTCTCAATAAAATACTTGCAGACTGAATTCAAGAACACATCAAAGAGATTATTCACCACGATCAAGTTGGCTTCATTCCAGAGATGACGAGTGGTTCAACATGCAGAAATCAATAAATATAATCCATCACATGAATTCAAGGATAGAGATCACAGGATCATTTCAATAGATGCAAAAATGGCCTTTTGACAAAATCCAACCTACCTTCAAAATTAGAGCCCCTGAACTTGCAGTGAAATGTATATAGCTTAATATAATAAAGGCTATTATCATGCTAAATGAACAAAACTCAAAGCAATTCCATTAAGATCAGAAAGAAGACAAGGGTGTCCACTCTCCACTCCTTAATATAGTACTTGAAATTTTAGCTATGGCAACAAGAAAAGGGAAGCTGATAAAAGTAGGATAGGAAGAAATCAAATTATCCTTATTTGCAGATGATAAAATTCTATATGTAACAGTCCCTAAAGATTCCACCTAAAAAAATTCTTAGAACTGATGAACACAATAAAGTGACTGTATACAAAATCACCATACAGAAATCAGAATCCTTCCCATATTTCCCATATACCAATGACAAATGGACCAAGAAAATAAAGGAAACAGTCCCATTCCTAATAGCTTCAAAATAATTATTTGGAATAAACCTACCCTAGAATGAAAACTTTAAAACATTAAAGAAAATTTGAGGAAGACACTAAGAAATGAAAAGACCTCCATGTGTATAGCTTAGAAAAATTAATGTTGTAGGGACTGGAGAAATGGCTCAGTGGTTAAGGCGCTTGCCTTCAAAGCCTAACAAACCTGATTCCATTACTCAGTACCCCCATAAAACCAGATGCACCAAGTGGTGCATATGTCTGAAGTTAATTTGCAGCAGCTGGAGGCCCTGGCCACATCCATTCATTCTCTCTCTTTCTCCTTGAAATAAATAAAAATATTTTAAAAATTAATATTGTGGAAATGGATCTCCTGCCAAAAGCAATCTATAGATTCAATGTAGTTGCGATCAAATTCCAATGTCGTTTTTCACAGAAATAGAAAAACAGTCTTAAATTCATACTGAAGCATAAAAGGCCCTAGAGAGCCAAAGCAATCTTGAGCAAAAAGAGCAATGCTAGAGAGAGATCACCATCCTGGATTTCACGTCATACTGTATAGCCATAGCAAAACCAGACATGTGATTCAACGGAATAGAATTAAGGACCTAGATAAAATACCATGCAGCTATAGCCACCTGATTTTTGATAAAGATATCAAAAAGCACATTGTAGAAAATACCACCTCTTTAAGAACTGCAGATGGAAAAACTAGATATAGAAGTAGAAGAGTAAAACTCCACCCATATCTCTCACCCTGCAAAAACATCAACTCCCAATGAATTAAAGCCCTTAATGTAAGACCCTAAACTCTGAAACTGCTAGAGAAAACATAGGGGAAACTCTGTAAGACAGTTGACAAATTAGAGGCCTCATGAAGTTAAAATGCTTATGTATTGCAAAGGAAATAATCAATTGAAGAGACAGCCTATAGAATGGGAGAAAATCTTCGCCAGCTATACCTCATATAGACAGTGAATTCAAAAAGCTCAACAACAGGAAAAACAACCCAGTCAAAAAAATGAGCTAAGTAGCTGGCAAGATGGCTCGGCAGTTAAGGCAGTTGTCTGCAAAGCCTAACAACCTGAGTTTGATTCCCCAGTACCCACAAAGA
Organism: Orientallactaga sibirica; assembly: GCA_036365145.1. NCBI lineage: Eukaryota > Metazoa > Chordata > Mammalia > Rodentia > Dipodidae > Orientallactaga > Orientallactaga sibirica. The sequence goes on along the minus strand of JAEOAD010000011.1, from coordinate 39,399,821 downwards.
GCCAGATGCACAATGTGGCACATGCATCTAGAGTTCATTTGCAGTTGCTGGAGGCCCTGGCATGCCCATTCTCTCTGTCTCTTCTCTCTTTCTCTCTGTGCTTGCAAATAAATAAAAATATTTTAATAGGTCTGGAGAGATGGCTTAGCGGTTAAGGTGTTTGCCTGCAAAGCCAAAAGATCCCAGTTCGAATCTCCAGGACACACGTAAGCCGGATACACAAGGGGGCACATGCTTCTGGAGTTCATTTGCAGTGGCTGGAGGCCCTGGTATACCCATTCTCTCTCTCTCTCTCTCCTTTCTCTCTCAAATAAATAAATAAAATGTATTTTAAAAATATTTTAATAAAAATGAGCTAAGGATCTGAACAGACTTCTTCAAAGAGGAAATATAAATTGTTGATAATCAACAACAAAATAAGTCAATGTCAAACAAATAAAAAGTATTCATCATGGGCTGGAGAAATAGCTTAGCAGTTAAGGTGCTTGCCTACGAAGCCTAAGGACCCATGTTCTCCTCTCCAGATCCCATGTAAGCCAAATGTACAAGGTGATACAAGCATACAAGGTCATACATGAGCATAAGATAGCATACACTTCTGGAATTTGTTGCAGTGGCTGGAGGCCCTGGCATGCCAGTTCTCTCTCTCTCCCTTCCCATCCCCATAAAAAAGTATTCATCATCCTTAGCCATCGAGAAAATACAACTTAAAACGACATTGAGAGTCCATCTCACCCCAGTTAGAATGGCCATCATCAAGAAAAAAAAACGGGCCGGGCGTGGTGGCGCACACCTTTAATCCCAGCACTCAGGACGCAGAGGTAGGAGGATTGCCATGAGTTCAAGGCCACCCTGAGACTACATAGTGAATTCCAGGTCAGCCTGGGCTACAGTGTACAGTGAGACCCTACCTCGAAAAACCAAAAAAAGAAAAAAAGAAAAGAAAAAGAAAAAAGAAAAGAAAACGGGCTGGAGAGATGGCTTAGTGGTTCAGCGTTTGCCTGTGAAGCCTAAGGACCCTGGTTTGAGGCTTCATTCCCCAGTACCCACGTAAGCTAGATGCACAAGGAGGCACATGCATCTGGAATTCGTTTGCAGTGTCTGGAGGTCCTGGTGCGCCCATTCTCTCTCTCCCTCTCTCCCTCCCTCCTTCCCTACCTGTTTCTGTATCTCTCTTCTCAAATAAATAAATAAAAATATTAAAGAAAAGAACAAATGCTAATGAGGATGTGGAATAAAAGGAATCCTTTCTTCACTGCTTGTAGGAGTATAAACTGGTGCAATCACTGTGGAAATCAGTGTGGAGGCTTCTTAAAACTACAAATACAACTACTGTATAACCCAGCCACACTACTTCTGGGTTTATACCCAAATTGAATTCATATCCTCCCAGAGATACTTGTATGCCCATATGCATTGCTGTTCTATTCACAATAACAAGGAGATGGAGTCAGCTTAGATGTCCCTCAGTTGGTGAATGGATAATTAAAATGTACTACATGTATGTTGTAGTCAGGTTTGCATTGCTGGCAGAAAACACCCAACCAAGGGCACCTTGTGGGAGGAAAAGGTTTATTCTGGCTTGCAGACTTGAGGAAAAGCTCCATGATGGCATAAGCAGAGGGTGGACATTACCTCCTGGCCAATATCAGATGGATAACAGCAACAGGATAGTGTGCCAAACACTGGTAAGAAGCAGCTGGCTGTAACATCCATAAGCCAGCCCCCAACAATACACCACCTCCAGGATGCTTCAATTCCCAAATTGACATCAGCTGGGAACATAGCATTCAGAAACATAAGTTTATGGGTGACACCTGAATCAAACCACCACATTCCACCCTTAGCCCTCATAAACTGACAACCATACATGATGTAAAATGCAATGCATTCATCCAACTTTAAAAGTCCCCATAATTTTTTTTGTTTTTGTTTTTCAAAGTAGAGTCTAGCTCTAGCCCAGACTGACCTGGAATTTACTATATAGTCTCAGGGTGGCCTCAAACTCATGGCAATCCTCCTACCTCTGCCTCCCGAGTGCTGGGATTAAAGGTGTGCACTACCATGCCCAGCTAGTCTCCATAATTTTTTATCAATCCCAATGATGTTCAGACATCCCCATAGTCCAAGGTTTTTTTAACCGACCCATAATACCAAAAAAAAAAAAAAAAAAAAACTAAACCCATAATGGCACAGAATAAACATTCACACTGCAAAAGATGACATTGGGCATAGCAAGTGATGTTTGGGTGTCAAGTGAAGTGAAAATCCACCTATCTGTGGGCATCATATTCCATGGGCTGTCCTGGACCGGATGAAAAAGAAAGCTATCTGAGCTCTAACATCTATCCCCCTTTCTTCCTCCTGTGAGATTCAATGTGACCAGTTGCTGCAAGCTCCTCCCATACCTTCCCTGCCATGATGGGTTGTAACTTCTCATGGGAGCCACGATAAACTCTTCTTTTCTTAAACTGATTTTTGTCAGATACCTTGTCTCAGCAACAAGAAAGATAACTAACATAGAGAGTCAACCAAAACAAACAATATATGAAAAGGCCTTATGGAAAAATTTTTTTTGTAATTTTTTTTATATGCAAGAGAGAGAATTGGTGTGCCAGGGCCTCCAGCCACTGCATTTGAATTCCAGATGCATGTGCCATCTAGTGGGCATGTGCAACGTTGTGTGCTTACGTCATCTTGTGCATCTGGCCTATGTGGGACCTGGAGAGTCGAAAATGGGTCTTTAGGCTTTGCAGGCAAGCGCCCTAACTACTAAGCCATCTGTCCAGCCCTGGAATTTTTTTTGAATATGTGTGTGTGTGTGTGTGTGTGTGTGTGTACACACACACACACACACACACACATACACACATACATACATATATATTTGAGAGAGAAAGAGTCAGAGAGAATGGGCACGCCAGGGCCTCCAGCCACTGCAAACAGCCTCCAGATGCATGTGCCCCCTTGTGCATCTTGCTGACGTGGGTCCTGGAGAGTCAAACTGGGATCCTTTGGCTTTGTAGGCAGACTCCTTAACCGCTAAGCCATCTCTCCAGCCCCTCTCTGTCTTTTTTAAATTAACTATTAGAGAGAGAGAGACAGACAGACAGAATGGCATTTAACTGAAAATGAACTCCAGATGTATGTTACATTTGCAGCTAGCTTTATGTGGGTACTGGGGATTTGAACCAAGGCCAACAGGCTTTTGCAAGCATTTTTAACCACTGAAGCATCTCTCTAGGTCTCTTAAGGAAGTGGTTTACCTAGTAAACTAATTTTGAACAGAGGCACCCTGTATAGGTGGATAAAACTGCTTCTAGAAGCCATGAGTTATGAAATGAATATCTCCAATGCCCAGGATGGGCCACCTTCCCTATGAGTCATCAGCCAGGAAGCTTCTGAGCCTCTCACTCCACCAAAAAAATATAATAATAATAATAATATAGGGAAAAGCTGGGTATGGTGGCACATGCCTTTAATCCCAGCACTTGGGAGGCAGAGATATGAAGGTCACTGTGAGTTTGAGGGTACCCTGTGACTTGAATTCTAGATCAACCTGGGCTATAGTGAGACTCTACCTTGAAAAACCAAATAATAACACAGGGATTTGCCACTGTTGTTTGCCCATCGTAAGTGGATAATAAGACCCTATTAGTGAAGATACTACATGCTGTGGTCCATCAGGGCATAGAAAAACCAAGCTAGAAACAAGGTGAATGCTTCCTCCCTGCTTGCTAGCCGGTATATTACCAAACATTTTTTTGTTTTTTATTTTATTTATTTATTTGAGAAAGCAAGAGGGGAAAAGAGGCTGGGGGAGGGGTGGGAGAGAATGGGTATGCCAGGGCCTTCAGCCACTGCAAACGAATTTTAGACGCATGCACCACCTTGTGCATCTGGCTTACATGGATCCTGGGGAATCAAACCGAGGTCCTTTGTTTGACTTTGCAGGCAAATGCCTTAACTGCTAATCCATCTCTCCAGCCTCCAGTGTTTTTTTTTTTTTTTTTGGAGAGAGACACAGAGAGAGACAGAGGGAGAGGAAGACAGAGATGGGCGTGCCAGCAGCCTCTCAGCTGCTGCAAACGAAATCCAGATGTGTGCGCCCCCTTGTGGTCAAGTGCGGCATTGCACCCTTGTGTCACTTTGCATCTGGCTAAACGTGGGACTTGGAGATTGGAACCTCTGGAGATTGAAACTGGTGTTCTTAGGCTTAGGAGGCAGGTGCCTTAACCACTAAGCCATCTCTCCAGCCCCTCCAAATAGTTTTTTGAGGCTGCCGAGGGACAATTATTATCAACAGTCTTTCCAAGCTATGGGCCCCATGTGCATCAAGACCAAGCCAGGCAGAATGTGCCCTCTGATTGTAATATTGGCAAGTTTGTTATGAGGTTAGCCACAGGAGGGAATCTTCATCTGTTACTGTAAAGCCAGTCAACAGCCCATGGCTAGAGATGTGATAGGCCCTAATGGGGAACTACTGCTTTTATTTTGCTAAGTGAACATGATGTGCCCATTAATTTGCCTTCTAAATAATTGAGTTTATGCACATAGATTATTGCTGCTTACAACTTTGGTTAGAAAAGCTTATTTTTGCAGTGGACAGCAATATCTGCAGAGACTCATAACTGGTTAAAGTGAACAAGAGATATTTTAAAAAATCATTTTAGGGGCTGGAGAGAGGGCTTAGCGGTTAAGTGCTTGCCTGTGAAGCCTAAGGACCCCGGTTCGAGGCTCGATTCCCCAGGACCCACATAAACCAGATGTACAAGGTGGCACATGCATCTGGAGTTCGTTTGCAGTGGCTTGAGGCCCTGGTGCACCCATTCTCTCCTTGTCTATCTGCCTATTTCTCTCTCTGTCTGTTGTTCTCAAATAAATAAATAAAAATAAAAATAAATTTAAAAAATTATTTTAGGGCTAGAGAGATGGCTTAGCTATTAAGGCACTTGCCTACAAAGTCAAAGGACCCAGGTTTGATTTCCCAGGACCCACGTAAGCCAGATGCACAAGGTGGTGCATGTGTCTGGAGTTCATTTGCAGCAGCTGGTGGCCCTGGTGCACCCATTCTTTTTATATATACCTACCTACCTACCTACCTACTTCTTTCCCTCTCTCTCTCTCATATAAATAAATAAAAATTAAAAATAAAAAGACAGTAGAATGTTGAGCCGTAAATCAGACATGTATATAATCCTGCATCCCCCTTCCCCTGCTGTCTCGGTCTTAGGAAATACTTCTTTAAAAGGGGTGGAAATAATGTAAGGAGGAAAAGGGAGAAGAGTATGGAATCCTGACTCCCAGGAATAGTTGATTGTTGCACTTTTTCAAATCACAACAGTTGTGATTGCCTTTACAACATCTGCATAAGATTGAGCCTATCAGCATCTAGAGGGAGGGACTCATAGGCTCCCACCCCTCCCTAAGGATTTATACAACTAATTGTCTCTGGGGGGCAGGTGAAACATTTTGTTCAGTAGGATAGCCACTGGTCAGGTGCTCATGCTCCTGTATACAACCCTTCACCAATGCTTCTGCAAAGAATCCAAGTGTAACTTGCTGGGTCATCTGAAAAAAAAAATCTAGGGCTAGAGAGATGGCTTAGCTGTTAAGGTGCTTGCCTGCAAAGCCAAAAGACGCAGGTTCAATTCCTCAGGACCCACGTAAGCCAGATGCATAAGGTGGCGCATGCATCTGGAGTTTGTTTGCAGTGGCTAGAAGCCCTGACATGACAATTCTCTCTTTATCTGCACCCCTTCTCTTTCTCTCTCTATCAAATAAATAAATGAAAATAAAATATTATTTTTTTAAAAAATCTAGAGGCATCAGAGGAACTAACTAGGAAGAGGAAATAGATCAAGATAATGGGAGTGATTGTGATTAAAATACACTATATACATGAGTCAAAATATTTAAATGAAACCTATAATAAATACCGTTAACATACCCTAATAAAAATCAATTTTTCCTGTTTTTCTGTTCTTTTTTTTTTTTTTTTTCTTTTTTCTTTTTCTTTTTTTCTTTTTTTGAGGTAGGGTCTCACTCTAGTCCAGGTTGACCTGGAATTCACTATGTAGTCTCAGGCTGGCATTGAATTCATGGCAATCCTCCTACCTCTGCCTCCCAAGTGCTGGGATTAAAGGTGTTAAACATTGAAATCTCTGTCTAGATATTTTTATTCATTTTTGTGTACGCATGTGTATGTGTGTGTCAAGGCCTCTTCTACAAATGAATTTCAGATTACATGTACCACTTTCTGTATCTGGCTTTAAATGGGTACTGGGGACTTGAACCTATGCCAGCAGGCTTTGCAAGCAAGTGCTTTAACCACTGAGCCATCTCTGCAGCCCAAAAAATAAAATTGAAAAGACATAGAGATAGGCTGGAGAGATGGTTCAGTAGTTAAGGGCCCTTGCTTGCACAGCCTGAAAGCCTGGATTTAATTCCCCAGTACCCATGTAAAGCCAGATGCACAAAGAAGCACATGTGTCTGCTCCAGTAGGAGATACTGGTATGTCCATTCTGTTTCTCATTTATAAATAAATAAATTATTAAATAAATAAAATGGTTTTTTTTTTAAACATAGAAGTGGGACTGGAGAGATGGCTCAATGATTAAGTTGCTTACCTGTAAAGCCTAAGGACCCAAGTTTGATTCTCCAGGACCCATGTAAGCCAGATGCACATGGTCATGCATGTGTATGGAGTCTGTAGTGGCTAGAGCTCTGGTGCACCCATTTTCTCTCTGTCTCCTGTCTGTCTTGTCTCTGCCTCTCTCTAAAAGCAAAGAGAAAAAAAATTAAAAGACTGAGTTAATCTGGGCGTGGGTGGCACATGCCTTTAATCCCAGCACTTGGGAGGCAGGGGTAGGAGGATTGCCATGAGTTTGAGGCCACCCTGAGACTACATAGCTAATTCCAGGTCAGCCTGGACCACAGTGAGACCCTACCTTGAAAAACCAAAAAAAAAAAAAAAAAAAAAAAAAAAAAAAAAAGACTGAGTTAGAGTGAGACCCTACCTCAAAAAAACAAAACAAAAAAAAAAAAAGAAAAAGAAAAGAAAACATACGGGTGGCATGAATGTATTTAACTTTAGCTATAATTTTGGCCTATTTTCTTAAATTTATTTGAGTGCTGGAGAGATGGCTTGGCGGTTAAGGCACATGCCTGCGAAGTCTAAGGACCCAGGTTTGAGTCTCCAGGTCCCACGTAAGCCAGATGCACATGGTGGCACATGGTGGCAACCTGGAGTTCGTTTGCAGTGGCTAGAGGCCCTGGCGTGCCCATTCCTACTTTCTCTTTCTCTCTGTCCTCCTCTCTTTGTCTCTAGTAAATAAATAAAAATAAAATCTTAAAAAAAATAAAATTTATTTGACAGAGAGAATGGGTGTGTACCAGGACCTTCAGCTGCTATACACAAACTCTAGACACATGGGCCACCTTGTGCATCTGGTTTATGTGGGTCCTGGGAAATATAATCTGGGTCCTTTGGCTTCATAGGCAAATGCCTCAACCACTAAGACATCTCTCCAGCCCTTGGCCTATTCTTTCAAGATGCCAAATAGTCCGTTACAGAATATTAGTCATTATTACAGATACATGTGCATTTATGAACATACATGTACATGTAAGCATGTGTGAGCATATGTATCTGCTTATGATTATTGACAGACATTATTTCACATGGATATGCCTTATTTCATTCTATTACAATTTATTTGTCTCCCCTCTTTCTTTTCTTTTTTTTTTTTTTAAATATTTTATTTATTTATTTAAGAGGGAGACATAGGCAGGGGGAGAGAGAGAAAGAGAGAATGGGCATTCTAGGGCCGCCAGCCACTGCAAACAAACTCCAGACGTGTGTGCCCCCTTGTGCAGCTGGCTTATGTGGGTCCTGGGGAATCAAACCTGGGTCCTTTGGCTTTGTAGGCAAGTGCCTTAACCATTAAGCCATCTCCCCAGCCCCCCTCTTTCTTTTTGTATCTCTTTTCTGATATCGATCAATATAGCTTTCGTCGTTCTTTTTACTCTGTCCTCCTATGGTAGTTTGAATGGATGTCCCCCAATAGATTCAGAAGTTTTATTTAAGGTTGTAATTTGGTGTCACTGTGGGTGAATCCTGTGGTCTAACCCTAAGGTGTGAGGGTGGATTTGGGTTTCATGGAGTGTGCTTGCTTATGGTGTTGGTGCAATCTCCTGTCTATGGGAGCCATCTCCTTGGTGTCACCCCACTAAATACCCCTAATACCCTTTCAGGTTTCATGAGCTACCCTTACATAGTCTTCACTTTGCATGATTCCAAAATGCAAACACTTCCATTGGTATTATTTGATTAAATAACACTGCTTTTCCGGTACTAATGAAATGCAAAATATAATTTGCTCATTTGGTCAAGTGCTTGCCTAGCATGTGTGAAGCCTTAGGTTCCATTCTTAGCTCTACATTAATCTGTGCCTTTAATTCCAGCACTGGGGAGGTGGAGGTAGAAGGATCAATTCAAGGTCATCCTTAACTACATAGCAAGTTTGAGACCAACCTGGGCTACATGAGACTTTGTCTCAAAGTCAGTCTCTCTCTCTCTCTCTCTCTCTCTCTCTCTGTGTGTGTGTGTGTGTGTGTGAGAGAGAGAGAGAGAGAGATTGATTTGTGGTCAGGAACATCTCCAAATTTATTCTTATAATAGTTGATTAATGTCTCCCTAAACATCATTTAACTAGAACTAGTCTAATTGTTTTAAAAGTTAGGAAAATATTGTCTGCAGTGCTCTCCATTAAACTTTACACGCCTCTACATTTCCCTCAGATTCCTTCTGGAATCGCTGGTAGGGAGGCTATGACCAATGATGTATTTTTAGTTCTTTTGAACAAACGGGTTGCTATAGCCATTGTTACTGATGGCAGGAAATATATTTATAGTTCCAGGAAAAGAAGTGGTATGAATCCTGGGTTAAGAAAACCTAGGAGATTTCATTCAAACTATTTGCATTGCAAGTTCTTAACTTAGGAATGTAAGTGAAGCCTTGTGTGATTGCCCATGACTATTATAATCCCAGCATTTGAGGAGATAGAGGCAGGAGGATCAGGAATTCAAGAATATCCTTGGCTACATAGAAAGTTCGAGGCCAACCTGGACTGTATCAGAGTTTGTGAGGGAGGAAGGGAAGGAGGGGAGAGAGATGAAGGTGAGGTAGAATATAGGTTATGTGTTTCCATAAGTATTTTTCATTTGCTTCCTAATTTGAGAGAATCCTTCATTTTGAAATTTCACAAAAAGCCTTTCCAGATCATACAGGGATGTATGTGGAAAAATCTGGTGTTAGTATGCTATTGAATAACAAAGGTATTGAGGAGTATTAAACAATTTTCCAATTTATATATTAATAAAATTCTTCTTTGATACCTCTTGTTATTCTTTGTTTTTGAGAGAGAGAGAAAAACGGAGAGAGAGAGGGGAAGAGACAGAGAGAGAGAGAATGGGCGCAACAGCGGCCTCTCAGCCACTGTGAACAAACTCCAGACATGTCCTCCCCCTTGTGGGCAAGGGCGGCATTGCCTGCTTGCGTCACTTGTGTCTGGCTAAATGTGGAACCTGGAGAATCAAATGGGCATTCTTAGGGTTGGCAGGCAGGCACCTTAACCACTAAGCCATCTCTCCAGCCCCCTCTTGTTATTCTTGGGATACAATGTTGAGCCTCATGCATGCTAGGCAAGTGCTGTACCATGGAACTAGATCCCCAGCCTTACTGCTATTGTTACTTCTTTAAAGATTGAAGCCAGAATCTTAAATTACTCCCTGTAAAACTAATTTGAGGTTTTCCACTAAGTACCACACAACGTTCTCCCCATCTTTTGATTGGGATAGGACTTTTGCTGTGATTACCACATGCAGGTAACACATTGGACCACAAGTTATATTATTCTGAAGCTTTCTTATTTATCTCTCTCTCTCTTTTCCCCCTCCTTCAAGGTAGAGTCTTAACTCTATCCCAGGAGAGGAAGAGAGAGAATATGGGAACTCCAAGGCCTCTAGCCACTGTAAACAAACTCCAGATGCATGTGCCACTTTGTGCTTTACGTAGGCATTGCAGACAAACACCTTAACTGCTGAGCTATCTCTCCAACCCATCTATCTCTTTTATTAATTGAGGGAAGCCAAGGAATTGATTGCCAAGAATATGCCTTCTTTCCTAGCTGTTTTTTCAGGGAAGCCCAATAGACTGCCCCCCCCTTTTGGGGGGTTTTCAAGGTGGGTTCTCACTCTAGCTCAGGCTGACCTGGAATTCATTATGTAGTCTCAGGGTGGCCTCAAACTCACAGCAATCCTCCTACCTCTGCCTCCAGAGTGCTGAGATTAAAGGCATGCACCACCACACCAGGCCCCTCCCACCCCCACCTCCGTTTTTTAAAATGAGGGTGAGAGAGAGAATTGGTATGCCAGGTTCTCCAGCCACTGCAATTGAACTCCAGACATGTGCACCACCTAGTGCGCATATGTGACCTTGTGTGCTTGCCTCACCTTGCATGTCTAGCTTACATGTGACCTCAAGCTTCACGGGCAAGCACTTTAACTGCTAAGCCATCTCTCCAGCCCTCTTATGCTTGTTTGATGCAGTCATGGACACCAGACTAATAAGCTCATTCTTGGCAGTTGACAGTCCATTAAAAAGCATGAAATTTTAGGGCTGGAGAGATGGCTTAGCAGTTAAGGCATTTGCCTGCAAAGCCAAAGGACCCCGGTTCAATTCCCCAGGACCCACATAAGTCAGATGATGCACAAGGGGTGCACGCATCTGGAATTCATTTGCAGAGGCTGGAGGCCCTGGCGTGCCCATTCTCTCTCTCTGTCTTTCTCTTTCTCTCTCTCTGCCTCTTTCTCTCAAATAAGTAAATTAAAAATAATATATATATATAAAATAAAATGCATGAAATTTTAAAATACTAACTTTGGGGAAGGTTAGTGTCAAATGATCACAGCTCCTAGAGTGTGGTTGGAAATGTTGAATTCATTTAAGTAAATCAGTTAAATATTAACAGGTAACAAAACAAAACTGTAGTGATAAACTTCTGTGCCTCAGTTTCCTCTTGTGCAGAATGGGGGATCATTAGCTTTGTTTGGTTGTGGTGTGCTGTTATATAAAGTACCTAATTTATAGAGACCACTTAGCAAATGTTGGCTGTCACATTTATACATAAGAGATAGAATTATCAACAAGATTGCAAAATCTGGAAAATATAATCAAAGGTTTCTACTGGTATTTTTTTTATTTTAACAATCTTTTTTAAATTTATTTTTTATTAATAACTTCTTTAATTGTAAACAATATCCCATGGTACTTCCCTCCCTCCCCCCACTTTTCCCTTTGAAACTTCACTCTCTATCATATACCCTTCCCCTCTCAATCAGTCTCTCTTTTCTTTTGATATCATCTTTTCCTCCTATTATGATGGTCTTGTGTAGGTAGTTTCAGGCACTGCAAGGTCATGGATATCCAGGCCATTTTGTATCTGGAAGAGCACATTGTAAGGAGTCCTACCCTTCCTTTGGCTCTTACATTCTGTCCACCCCCTCTTGCACAATGGACCTTGAGCCTTGGAAGGTGTGTTTGAGATGTTTCAGTGTTGAGCATTCCTCTGTCCCCTCTCAACACCATGGTGCCTTCTGCGTCATCTCAAGGTTGCCACCATCTGAAAAGAGAAGCATCTCTAACCAAAAGTGAGAGTAGCATTAATATATGGGTATGGACATTAAGAGAAGTGCCTACTGGGCAGTTTGGTGAGCATAATATTTAGCCAGACACCAGCAGATGTTATACCCCTAGGGCTCATGACTACCTCTGTCGTAGGTTTTCAGTATCAGGGATGTACTCCCTCCCATGGAGTGGGCCTCCAGTCCAATTAGAAAGTAGTTGTTTCCCCCATAACAGACATGCCACTGTTGCACCCATTGGCTCATTTGGCCTAGTTGGCCAATTTTAAATCTTGCAATGTTCACTTTTGAGTACCTTCACTGGTGTTTTTCTCTCTCCCATTAAACTGCATGCAGCGTTGCTTTTTCCAACTTTCTGTCAGTCGGTCCACCTCAGCTCAGCTCCAACAGGATTTCTCAGTGACCTTGTAGCGCAAGTATGTGGAGTCTTCAGCAATAGGGTCTTACCATCTATTCCTGGTGGGAAACCAAAGGCCTTGGCAATGGCCTATAATGTTTTGGGGGTATCTGTGACCTCCCTGGCCAACAACTCACTGGAAGGTATCCCATCCCTGGCACTGAAAATTTTCTAGTAACAATCTATGGTTTCTGAGTGTTCCATTGTCCAGAAAAGTAAGTTTTCCATATGACTTAGTTATATCCTCTTAGATTTTGATTAGACCTCTCTCCACTTTTCGTTTATTCAGTCTCTTCCACTGACCTCACTTAGGTCTTTTCACCTCCATTAATCTGTTCTTCTACTTAAAGATATACAATACCATCCTATTAAGTCCTCCCTCCCTCTGTTTCTATTCCCTTTATATCCCCTTTCTAGCTTACTGGCTTCTGCTACTGAGTTTTATTTTTACTCACATAAAAATCCAATCATTTGTAGCTAGTATCCACATATGAGAGAGAACATGTGATGTTTGGCTTTCTGGGCCTGGGTTACCTAAGTATAATCCTTTCTAGATCATCCATTTCCAGCAAATTTAATAACTTCATTTTTCTTTACCACTGAGTAGAACTCCATTGTGTAAGTGTGCCACACCTTCATTATCCACTCATCAGTTGAGGGACATCTAGGCTCGTTCCATTTCCTAGCTATTGTGAATAGAGTGGCAATAAACATGGTCGAGCAAGTATCTCTAAGGTAGTGAGACGAGTCCTTAGGATATATGCCTAGGAGTGGTATAGCTAGATCATATGGTAGGTCTATATTTAGCTGTCTCAGGAACCTCCATTCTGTTTTCCACAATGGATGGACCAGATTGCATTCCCACCAACAGTATAGAAAGGTTCCTCTTTTTCCACATCCTCGCCAGCATTTATAGTCATTTGTTTTCAAGATGGTAGCCAATCTGACAGGAGTGCGATGGAATCTCAAGGTAGTTTTAATCTGCATTTCCCTGATGACTAGGGGTGTAGAACATTTTTTTTTTTAGTTGTTTATATGCCATCTCTCTATTTAGTTCCATAGCCCATTTTTTTCATTGGGTTGTTTGATTTCTTATTATTTAATTTTTTGAGTTCTTTGTATATCCCAGATATTAACCCTCTGTCAGATGTATAGCTGGCAAAGATTTTCTCCCATTCTGTAGGTTGCCTCTTTGCTCTATTCACAGTGTCCTTAGCTGTACAAAAGCTTTGTAATTTCATGAGGGCCCAGCAGTTGATCTGTGGTTTTATTTCCTGAGCAATTGGGGTTATATTAAAAAAAAATCTTTGCAAATACCAATATGTTGAAGAGTTTCCCTACTTTTTCCTTTAGCAGCTTCAGAGTTTCAGGTCTGATATTAAGGTCTTTGATCCATTTGGACTTGATTCTTGTGCATGGAGAGAGATAAGGATCTATTTTCATCCTTCTACAGATACATATCCAGTTTTCCCAGCACCATTTGCTGAAGAACCTATCTTTTCTCCATTGAGTATTATTGGCATTTTTTTTGTCAAAGATCAGGTGGCTATAGCTACCCAGATTTACATCAGTGTCTTTATTCTGTTCCATTGATCTACATGTCTGTTTTTGTGCCAGTACCATGCTGTTTCTGTTACTATGGCTCTGTAGTATAGGTTAAAATCAGGTATGGTGATACCACCAGCCATATTTTTGTTGCTCAGAATTATTTTAGATATCCGAAGTTTTTTGTGTTTCCAAATGAATTTTTGGATTTCCATGAAGGATACCATTGGAGTTTTGATGGGAGTTGCATTAAATGTGTAGATTGCTTTTGGTAGGATTGCCATTTTAACAATATTGATTCTTCCAATCCAAGAAGAGGGGATGTTTCTCCATTTCCTAGTGTCTTCTGTAATTTCTCGCTTGAGTGTTTTAAAGTTCTCTTTGTAGAGATCCTTTACTTCCTTGGTTAGGTTTATCCTAAGGTACTTTATTATTATTATTATATTTTTTATGCAATTGTGAATGGGAGTGATTCTCTGATTTCATCTGCTGTGTGTTTGTTGTTAGCATATAGGAAGGCTACTGATTTCTGTGTGTTTATTTTGTATCCTGCTACATGACTATAGGTGGTTATTAGCTCTAACAGTTTGCTAGTAGATAGAGTCTTTAGGGTCCTTTATGTATAGAATCATATCATCTGCAAATAATGATACCTTGATCTCTTCCTTTCCAATTTGTATCCCTTTTATGTGTATCTCTTGCCTTATTGTTATGGCTAAGACTTCCAGTACTATATTAAATAAAAGTGTGGACAGTGCCCACTTACCTTGTCTTGATGCCTTGTCTTGTGCCTGATTTTAGTGGAAAAGCCTCGAGTTTTGCTCCGCTTAGTATTATGTTGGCTGTGGGTTTGTCATAAGTAGCTTTTATTATGTTGCGATATGTTCCTTCTATTCCCAGTCTCTGTAGGACTTTTATCATGAACGGATGTTGGATTTTGTCAAATGCCTTTTCTGCATCTAATGAGATGATCATGTGATTTTTGTTCTTCAGTCCATTTATATAATGTATTACATTTATCAATTTGCGTATGTTGAACCATCCGTGCATCTCTGGGATAAAGCCTACTTTGTTGGGGTGAATGATCTTTCTAATATATTCTTGTGTTCTGTTTGCCAATATTTTGTTGAGAATTTTTGCATCTATGTTCATGAAGGAGATTGGTCTGTAATTTTCCTTTTTTGTTCTATCTTTGTCTGGTTTTGGGATCAGGGTGATGCTGGTTTCATAGAAGGAGTCTGGTAAGATTCCTTCCTCTTCTATTTTATGGAAAAGTTTAAGAAGCATTGGTGTTAGTTCTTCCATGAAGGTCCAGTAAAATTCAGCAGTGATCCATCTGCGCCTGGACTTTTTTTTAGTTGGGAGATTTTTTTATAACTGCTTGGATCTCCATACTTGTTGTAGTTCTATTTAGGTGGTTAATCTCATCTTGATTCAATTTAGGTAGGCTCATATAAAATCAAGGAAATCATCCATTTCTTTCAGATTTTCAAACTTAGTGGAGTATATGTTCTTATAGTATGTCCCTATGAATTTTTTTTTTATTTCTCTGGTATCTGTTGTAATGTTGCCCTTTTCATCTCTGATTTTATTAATTTGTATCTCTTCTCTTTCTTTTGGTCAGATTTGCTAAGGGTTTATCAATCTTGTTTGTCCTTTCAAAGAACCAACTCTTTGTTTCATTGATTATTTGGATTTTTTTTTTTTTTGGTTTCTATTTCATTAATTTGTACCCTAATCTTTATTATTTCTTCCCATCTACTGATTTTTGGTTTGTCTTGTTCTTCTTTTGCCAAGTCCTTAAGGTGGAGCATTAAGTTGTTTACCTGTGTGACCTTTCTAATTTCTTAACATAGGCACTTAAAACTATAAATTTCCCTCTTAGGTCTGCCTTCATTGTGTCCCAAAGGTTTTGGTATGTTGTGTTCTCATTATCATTTGACTCCATGAATTTTTTTATTTCCTTCTTAATTTCTTCATTGACCCATTCATCATTTAGTAGTGTATTGTTTAGTTTTCGTGATTTTGTATATGTGCTATGGCTTTTCTTGCTATTGAGTTGTAGTTTGATCCCATTGTGATCAGATAGAGTGCAAGAAATTATTTCAGTTTTCCTAAATTGGTTAAGATTTGCTTTATGTCCTAATATATGGTCTGTTTTAAAGAATGTTCCATGTGCTGCTGAAAAGAATGTGTATTCTTCAGCATTTGGGTGAAATGTGTTGTATATATCTATTAGGTCCATTTGTTCTATGACCTCATTTAATCCAGAAGCATCTCTGTTTACTTTTTGCCGGGATGACCTGTCAATTGGTGAGAGTGGGGTGTTGAAGTCACCCACTACAAGTGTGTTTGGTGTTATCTGTGACCTTAGTTCTAATAGGGTTTGTTTGATGAAATTGGGAGCCTCCATGTTAGGTGCATATATGTTTAGGATTGTAATGTCCTCCTGTTGGAGTGTTCCTTTAATCAATATAAAGTGACCTTCCTTATCTTTCCTAACTAATGTTGGTCTGGCATCTACTCTGTGAGATATTAGGATAGCAAGCCCATTTGCTTGACACACCGTTTTCCAACCTTTCACCCTAAGGTAGTGTCCATCCTTTGTAGAAAGGTGAGTTTCTTGGAGGCAATAAATTGAAGGATGCTGCTTTTTCAACCCAGTCTGCAAATCTATGTCTTTTGGTTGTGGCATTCAGGCCATTGATATTAAGAGTTATTATTGAAAGGTGTGTATTTATTTCTGCCATTTTTCTTGTTTTGTAGTTCTTCTGGTTTTACCTTTGCTCTCTTGCATTAACTAATATTGGAGTATGTTTTGTTTTTTCCAAGTTCTTTATATGTGTGCTTTTCTTTCTCTTCACCATGGAGGATCCTTTCAAGTATTTTCTGTAGAGCTGGTTTGTCTTCAAATATTCTTTTAGCCTGCATTTGTTGTGGAATGTCCTTATTTCTCCGTCTATTTGAATGGATAGCTTTGCAGGATAAAGTAACCTTGGTTGACAGTTGTTATCTTTCAGAACTTGGAATACCTCACTCCAAGCCCTTCTGGCTTTTAAAGTTTGTGTTGAGTAATCTGCTGTGATTCTGATGGGCTTGCCTTTGTAGGTACTTGCTTTTTCTTTCTAGCTGCTTTCAACATATGTTGTTTGGTTTGTATGTTTGGTAGTTTAATTATAATATGACAAGGAGAGGTTCTTTCCAGGTTTTGTCTGTTTGGTGTTCTAAAGGCTTCCTATATCTGCATTGGCATCTCTTTCCCAGTTTGGGGAAGTTTTCTTGTATACTATACCCTGAATTCTTATGTTTGATCTTTTCATAGTGTCCCGAATATCTTTTTTTTTTTTTTTTTTCCAGGAAGGAAGGGTTTATTTGGAGGTTATTATTCCAGGGGTATAATACATCATGTCAGGTAGGCACTGTAGCAGGGGCAGGAGGCAGGCTGCTTACAGGGCATTCACAGTGAGGAGCAATGGACAAGGGCACTCGGGCATCTTTCTCCTTTTAACATGTCCCGAATATCTTGAAATTCCCATTCATACCTTCCTATTAGTTTGTCTTTCTCTTTGTTTGACTGTATTAGATCTGCCACCTGGTCTTCTAGTTTAGATACTCTGTTCTCTCCTTCATCCATTCTACTGGAGAGATTTTCTACAGAGTTTTTTATTTCACTGACAGTGTTCTTCATTGCTAATATTTCTGACTGGTTTTTCTTTATTATTTCTATTTCCTCCTTCATGTCTTGTATTGACCTCCTTATTTCATTAAATTGGTTTCCTGTGTGTTCTTTGATTCCTTTGATTTCCTTTTTGAGTTCTTTGAACATATTTATAATCATTATTTTGCAGTCTTAGGCATTTCTTCTAAATCATTCTCATGGAAGGTCATTTCTGATGCATTTATACTTTTTGTTGGATTTATATTGTCCGGATTTTTTTTGTGTTTCTTGTATTATAATGTAGAGATTTTTGCATCTTGGATTAATTTAATGCTTGAGTTTTCTAATTATCTGCAGTAATATTAGATGTATCAATCAATCTGATGTTATATATCTTCAGGGTAGGAGCTTAAGGTGCTAGGTGTGGCTCTTAAGATTCTCAGAGTAACCAGAAAAGTGACCCTAGGTGTTGGGTTTGCCTGCTATAAGAGTATTCAAGTAAGTTGAATGGTACAGAATACAGACAAATTCTAAAAACTTAACTAAACAATTATACACATTCAATGAGAATCAGTACAGACTATTTATACAAAAGTAGGTATTATGACAAACAGATCCTCTAACAAAGTCACAGTCCCTAAGGATGTGTGTTGCCCAACACCCTTAATCCTGTCAAGTGGGAGGCTAAGATTTCTGGTCTGTAGAGGGTTCCAAGGTCAGCTTGTGACCAAGTGAGACCCTTCCCCAATGAATGATAGAAGAGGAAACAAAGGCAGTATAAATCAGGAAGCAACAAATGAGCAGCCCAAAATATAGCTTATTTATGAATGTGAAATCCGATCATCCATCAGATTTAACAGATAATTTACCCTGACATGGGTGGTGCAATTAGCCCTTCTGATGCAAGCCTATATACCAGGCTTATTTGGTGAGTGCTGACCTGGTGTAATCCTTGTTACCTTTTGGTACGGCTTTGATCTCAGCTATGTTGCACGGCCACTTGGGTCCTTCTTTGCTGTGCTATGCACTCAGGAAGGCTCGCTGGGTCTGTGGGTCACTGCTGTGATCGTGCGGGGTGCTGTGTAGGTGAGCTCCCTTCCCCAGGTGTCTGGTGCTTGCTGGCGCTTGTGCTGGTAGTGGGGGAGGGGAGGCTGTGGGTGGAAGCTGAAGTCTACCCGCTGGTCCACACAATCCTCTTCCTCACTAACTGCTCCGTTGGTTTCTGCTGTCCTTCTGTGTTTCTTGAGTTTGCGAGGAGGCCCGTGTGAGTGGAAAATTCCCTCACTTGGCTTTAAAATCCTGCGGTTCAGGTCGAGCTTGGTGGCTGTGGCCCTGTGGAACTCATCACTGCCGCAGAAGCTGCTTCTGCCTGCTTCTGTGAGCTCTAGACACTCTGGATCTCTCCTACTTTTCTGCTGTGGTTGATAATTTACTATACACCTCACTTTTTATAGAAGAGTGTATTTTGCTGTTTTTTTTTTTTGTTTGTTTGTTTTTATCTTTTTCTCCCCTGGGCTGTTTTGGCGTGGTTCCTATACCGCCATCTTATCCAGAAGTTTCTCTACTGGTATTTAAAGGCAGGAAGGTATGGTTGACATCTGTGCATTTATTTTTCAGGTTATCAAAGGTGGTAGACTTATTTAATTCATCCCTAACTTATTCATTATCATCAATTTTCCTGTCCCTTTTAAAGATTGTTAGTGTTGGAACTGGCTATGGTAGCTCACACCTACATAATTCCAGCACATGGGAGGCTGCACCAAAGGTTTGTGAGTTTGAGACTAGGCTGGACTCTAACAAATTCTAGTTCAGCCTATTGAGATCATAGTGACACTGTCTCAGGAAAGAAAGCTTTGAGGCCACCTTGAAACTACATAGTGAATTCCAGGTCAGTCTGGGCTAGAGTAAGACTCTATGTTAAACAAAACAAAACAAAATAGAAAAGGAGGAGGAGGAAGAAAGACAGAGGAAGGCAGGGAAAAGCTTCAGTATTTGGTTTCCATAAGTTAGCCAAGGTGTTTGTCAGTTTGATAAGCATTGACTGATTACTGCTTGCTTAGGTATTCAGATCACAAAGGAAAATAAAATACATCTTCTGGCCAGGTATTGTGTAGTGTGTGCCTGTTACCAGCATGTGTAGGCAGAGGCAGAAGAATCATGAGTTTGAGGCCAGCTAGGGTTACATACTATGACCCTTTATCAAAATAACTAGGTTTGGTGGCACATGTCTTTAATCCTCAGGAGGCAGAGGTAGGAGGAATAAGGGCAGATGAGTAATAGAGGAAGACATGATGTTTTCCTCTGACCTCTGCACATGTGCACATGAAGCACATCTATATACACACACCAAAAATTGAAAAAAAAATATCTTCCTGTTATGGAGATTGGGGAAGAGGTAAGGGTGACATATTCTTAAAAAAACTTAATTCTTTTTTTATTTATTGCTGAAACAGTATTGCTTGGTAGCCTGTGTTGGCTTTGAACACTACATCCTCCTGCCTCTGTCTCCTGAGTGCTAGGATTACAGGCATATGCTCTCATGCTTGGCATAAAGAAATATCTTTGGTAGACTGAATTGTGAGATGACCTCAGTAATCTCTGCCCCTTTGTCACTAATCCGCTGATGAGGTCCTTTCATTCTCCCAAATGGAAATCATGAAGTAGTGCAGTCAGTGTTTCTGATCACTTAGCATCAGCCAGCTTTACAGCATTACAAAATACTTAACAACTCTTGAGCACTTCTGGTTTCCAAGGGCTGCAGTTTCTCTTCTCTGGCTCTTTGTGGCCCTGTTTCCTTCTTTGGTCTCAATTCTGTTCTCTCTTGCCCTCTGACTGTGTTGGCCACCCTTCTTCCTGTAATAGCCAATCTTGAATTGATCTGTTTAGGTTAGTTTCTTTTTTATTTCTGAGGTAGGGTCTTATTCTAGCCCAGGCTGATATAGAATTCACTCTGTAGTTCCAGGCTGATCTAACCTCGAACTCACATCCTTCTATCTCTGCCTCCTGAGTGCTAGGACAAAAGGTGTGTGTCACCACACCCGGCTCAGGTTACTTTCTTTAGCTATCAAGTAGACCACTGCCTTGCCACTTTCACCACTTCTCTTGCCAGTTACACTGCTTCTTGACCTTTTGGCTAAGACCTTTAGGAATTTTCTGACTTCTTAGGTCTGTCTACCCTAGAGCAGTAACCCTGGCTGCTGTCCAGGGCTGAATAATTACAAAGTGTTAGACCTACATGTAGGGTTTAGGGTTCTTATACTCAAGGCCTGCATACATATAAACTGTAACAAGAGAGGACACTGTCTGCTGCTTTTACCGTCTCCCTAATTCCATGGCTAGCTGTTGCCAAACACCCAGAGAAACAAAAGCCACCAAAGCTTATGACAGCAAAATGTCTGGTACAAACTGTTTGACATGGCGCTGGTTGCACCATCTAAAGCTGGGACAACTGTGGTCATGTAGGCTTGTGTAGGTGTCCGTGAAATGCTGATGTAAGGGTATTCCTGCTGGCTGTTTGGCTTTACTCAAGTCTTAATAGCTCCAATTAGGAAGTGAGAGTGCCTCATTCCTACTCATCTTTGCTTATTGACAAGAAAAGGAACATTATGAGTGCTTACAGTAAGAATTTAAAGAACTTATTAACACAACAGTAAGTGCTTAAAACTGTTTAATACCCTAGGTAGAGATGAGTTCCCCTTATCTGTCTCACCCATTTATATATGTAAAGACATATGTGTTGCTGAGAACTTTGAATATGATGGAATTTTACTACAATGACTATGTTATATTACCTAGCAAGAGGAACTTTGAAAATTAATCAAGCTATTTTTACTTTGAGATTATCAAAAGGAAGATGTATGCAGCTAGATCAGAGCTAATCATATGAACCCTTTAGATGTGGGTCCAGAAGTCTGAATCAGGAGAAGTCAAGTAATTTGAAACATGAGGAGGATTTGCCAGAAAGGAGATTTTTCCATTGCTGACTTTGAAGAAAGAGAAGGCTGCATAACAAGGATTACACCCTTCTAGGAACAGCAAATGGCCTCAAACCCAGAAGTAGCACAGAAACCTATAGCTACAAGGAAGTGAGTTTTGCTGCAAACTTATGGTTTTGGAAGAGCATCCCAAGACAGGGATGCCAACAGTTGAGAGACTTAAGAGTATATCTTTGTGAGACTAGGAGATTTCTGACCTTTAACTTTATAGCATTTATTATACAGTAATATAAAATTAATTCACTATCTCAAGATTGTAAATATTTTCTCATATATTGTTTTTGTTGTTGTGGGGTCTCACTCTAGCCCAAGCTGACCTGGAATTTACTATGTAGTCTCAGGATGGCCTCGAACTCACGGTGATCCTTCTAGCTCTGCCTCCCAAGTGCTGGGATTAAAGGCACTTTAGTATATATTCTTATACTTTTAGTATTTACATTTAGATCTAATGTCTTCAAACTAATGTTTATGTACTGCATGAGGTTAAGAATAAAAGTTGGGGGCTGGGGAGATGGCTTAGTGGTTAAGAGTGCTTTCTTGCAAACCCTGTTGGCCCAAGGTTTAGTTCCTAGGTGCCCATGTAAAGCCAGGTGCACAAAGTGGTGCATGCATATGGAGTTCATTTGCAAGGGTAAGAGGTCCTGGCTCTCTCTCTCTCTCTCCATACACACACACACACACACACACACACACACACACACACACACACAAATATATTGAAATGTTTTTATTTATTTACATAGAGAGAGAAAATGGGTGATTCAGGGCCTCTAGCCACTGCAAATGAAGGAATTCCAGATGAGTACTAGGAAATTGAACCTGGGTTCTTAGGCTTTTCAGGCAAGTGCCGTAACCAGTGAGCCATCTCTCCAGCCCAATAAAAACATTTTTTACCTGGCTGTGATGGCACATGCTGTTCATCCACGCACTTGAGAGGCAGAGGTATGAGGATCTCCATGAGTTCGAGGCCACACTGAGACTACATAGTGAATTCCAGGTTAGTTTGGGCTAGAGCGAGACCCTACCTCAAAAAAAATTTTTTTAAAGAATAAACGGGGCTGGGGAGATGGCTTGACAGTTAAGGTGCTTGACTGCAAAGCCAAAGGACCCAGGTTTGATTCCCCAGGACCAAGTAAGCCAAATGCAAAGAATAAAAGCCGGGCATGTTGCACACACCTTTAATCCCAGCACTCAGGAGTCAGAGGCAGCAAAGGTGGCTGTAATTTCAAGGCCACCCTGAGACTACATAGTGAATTTCAGGTTAGCCTGGGCTAGAGTGAGACCCTACCTTGAAAAATAAAAGAATAAAGGTTTGCCTGGGTGTGGTAGTGCACACTTTTAATCCCAGCACTCAAAAGACAGGAGGACTGCTGTGAGTTGAAGGCTCGCTTGGGACTACAGTTTTCATTCCAGGTCAGCCTGGGCTAGAGTGAGACCCTGCCTTGCAGAATCCTTTCCCCTCTCCCCTCGCCTACTCTCTACTTGTCTGGCACTTTGTGGAGAAGACTGTTCAGCCCTATTATTGCCTTTGCGCCTTCATAGAAAATCAATTGATCATATCTGTGTGTCTCTATTTATGTATTCTAGTATATTTCTCTGCCTTTATATTTTTCTATTTCTCTGCCTTTATATTTTTCTATTTGTGTGTGTGTGTGTGTGCTGGGGGTAGGGGATCTTGCCTCTGCAAACAAATGCCAGACACTTGGGCCACATTTTTTTTTTTTTTACATCTGACTTATGTGGACAGCTTGGGAATTGATCCCAGGCCAGTAGGCTTTGCAAGCAAGTACCTTTAACCACTGAGTCATCTTCACAGCCCTTGGCTGCCCTTATATTCATAGCATACTATCTTATTTACTGTTAAGTAGCCTCCAGCTTTCCTTTCTCAGAATGAATTGGCTAATCTAAGTTCTTTGCATTCACATGAACATTTTATTTCATTTTTCAAGAAAGGGTCTTATTCTAGTCCAGGCTGACCTGGAATTCACTCTGTAGTTCCAGGCTGGCCTCAAACTTACAGCAATCCTCCTACCTCTGCCTCCCAAGTGCTGGGATGAAAGGCATGCACCACCACGCCTGGCTGCATGAACATTTTAGAAACAGTTTATCAGGGATAGGGAGATGGCTCAGATGGCTGTGTAGGCATGTGAACCCCAGGTTGATCCTTAATACCCATGAGAAAATTCAGGTGTGGCTGCACTGTAGTAGCTCAAGTATTGAGGGGACAAAAACAGGAAGATTACTGAGGTCTTCTGGCCAGCCAGTCTAACTGAAAAACAGGAAGCTTCTGTTCAGTGAGAAACCCTGTCTCAGAAAAATAAAGTGGATGATTATGTGTGATGGTTAAGTTCTGTTGTCAACTTGATCAGAGTAAGAATCAAGAGACCCCCCCCACACACACACACACAGGGCGTGGTGGCACATGCCTTTAATCCAGGCACTCAGGAGGCAGAGGTAGGATCACCGTGAGTTTGAAGCCAGCCTAATACTACATAGTGAATTCCAGGTCAGCCTGGGCTAGAGTAAGACTGTACCTGGAAAAAACAAAAAAGAATTGAGTGGAAAACAATTGAGGGAAACAACTGATGTCAACCTCTGATCTCCACATGCATGCTCACACACATGCACAAATACATATGCACACACACATATAAGTGCACACACAAAAGGAAAAAAGGAGGGAAAATTAATATTACCATTAACTATGTTAACTTCAAGCTTTTCATAGATATTTTCATGCTAACAAACTGTCTTATCTTACAGTTCCTAATTTCTGAAAAGAACTTTTTTAGATTATTTGGATATATAGGGAGTGAGGAGGAGTCAAAGGGACCTTGCCTTTTGGACCTAGCTATTTATAAGTTTTAGTGCTGTTTTCCTGATCAAGGCATCTTTCTGTATTTCTCCATGTAACATTTTCAGTAGTTCTTCAGATATATTTCTTAGTTCATTTGAGTCTTCTCTAGCGGTTAACTCATCTATAGAGGTTTAGATTTCAGTGACTTATGTTTTATTTCTGGAAGTTCCACTTGATCTACTTTTATTCATTCATTTATTTATAATTTTAGTTTTTTCTGGAGCTTCTGCCAAAGTTAGCCCATGCTAATAGCTCTGTTTTTAAAAAAAAAATTTTAATATTTTATATTTATTTATTTGAGCGAGGGAAAGAGGCAGAGAGATTGAGAGAATGGACGCACCAGGGCTTCCAGCCACTGCAAAGGAAGTCCAGATGCATGCACCACCTTATGCATCTGGCTTACATGGGTCCTGAGGAATCGAACCAAGGTCCTACGGCTTTGCAGATAAGCGCCTCGACCGCTAAGCCATCTCTCCAGCCCTAAAATATTTTTATTTATTTATTTCAGAGAAAGAGAAAGAAGCAAATAGAATGGGCACACCAAGGTGTCTAGCTGCTGCACATGAACTCCAGACACATGTACCATCTTGTGCAGCTGGTTTACATGGGTTCTGGGGAATTGAACCTGGGTCCTTTGGCTTTGCAGGCAAGTGCCTTAACCACTAAGCCATCTCTCCAGCCCAGCTCTGGGTTTTGATATACTTTTTGTTTGATGCTACTGGTAATTTCCCCTATCTTCATGAAAACTTAGCTAAGCTCTTCAAAGTATGTTAGCACTTATGCAGCATTTCTAGATGTTAATAGCCAAGCAGTTTAATTCATTATCTACTGCAGAGAAAAAGACAGAGAATATGTAAAAAAAATTGTATGAGCCGGGCGTGGTGGCACACGCCTTTACTTAGGGAGGTGGAAGTAGGAGTATCAAGTGAGTTCGAGGCCAATCTGAGACTATATGATCAATTCTAGGTCAGGCTGAGCTAGAGTGAACCTCTACCTCGAAAAACAACAACAACAAAAAATTGTATGAGCTATGGCTCATTGCATGGGCTTAAATGTGGTGTGTTTGTTTTTGCTAATGATGGTTCTGTTTTTTTAATCTTCATGTTTGTTTGAGACTGTGTTGCTATATAGCCCAGGTTGACCTCAAACTTATGATCTTCCTGCCTCAGCATTCCAAGTGTTGGGAATGCCACCACACATGGTTAACTATTATTTGATTAGATATTTGGTTATTTTAGTAGTTCATAAATTAGGAAAGAACATGTAATTTAAACTCTTTATAAGAGAAAAATATTGAAACTACGTGGAGATTCATAGATTGGCCTGGGTCACTTAGCTACTAGATTTCTCAGCTCAGACATGAAAGTAGGCTTTTGCCTGGTGTAAGACTAAAAATCCTTGACACCTTAGTAGACATTTTATGGGTGGATTTTTTTTTTTTTTTTTTTTTTTTTGGTTTTGCAAGGTAGGGTCTCACTCTGGTCCAGGCTGACCTGGAATTAACTATGTAGTCTCAGGGTGGCCTCGAACTCTCAGCGATCCTCCTACCTCTGCCTCCTGAGTGCTGGGATTAAAGGCGTGCGCCACCACGCCTGGCTAAGGTGGATTTTTTGTTGTTGTTGTTGTTCTATTGTGCTATCCTGTGATTAGTAAGATACTTAGTGCATCCAAGGCCTATATTGCCTACAACTACCTTGCCTTCATTTGTGGCTATGAAAACTAATTGCAGGGATTGGCAAGTATCACAGGGTGGAGTAGCTAATGTTGCATGATATAGGTGGTATAGTACCACTTGGTTTTTCTGTGTTTTGAGTCAGAGTCTCTCTCTTGGCCAGGCTGCCTGAGAACCCACTGTGATCCTCCAATTTAGCTTCCCAGGTACTGGTATTTAATGCATGAGCCATTACACCCTGCTAGTCCAGGATTTGTTATTTTATATATATTTTTAATTTTTAAACATTTTTTATTTATTATTTATGTGCGTGAGAAAGAGGCAAATAGAGAGAAAGAGAATGGGCATGCTAGGGCCTCCAGCTGCTGGAAACAACCTCCAGATGCATGCACCACCTTGTGCATCTGGCTTATATGGGTCCTGGGGATTCAAACCGGGGTTCTTTGGCTTTGCAGGCAAGCACCTTAACCACTAAGCCATCTCTCCAGCCCTTATTTTATATTTTTACATATTTACAAGCCAAGGGGGGGTGGGTATACCAGGGGCTCTTGCCACTGTAATCAAACTCCAGATATATATACCACTTTGTGCATCTGGCTTTAATGGGTACTGGGGAATCAAACCCAGTCCACTTAGACTTTGCAAGCAAGTGCTTTTAACACTGAGCCATCTCTCCAGCCCTGGTCCAGGTTTTGAAACAAGCAAGCCATGCTCCATCCTGCTGCCCACTCCCTGTGAAAAGGCCTAATGTCTCATTGAATTTGGTTCCCATGAGTTCTTCAGTGGTCTGAGTGATTTAACCAGAGAAAGGTTTCATAGCTCCTGGAATTTTAAGCATATCTTTTTTTAAAAAAATATTTTATTATTTATTTATTTGAGAGAGAGAGAGAGAGAGAACGGGCACGCTAGGGCCTCCAGCCACTGCAAACGAACTCCAGATGCATGTGCCCCCTTGTGCTTCTGGCTAACGTGGGTCCTGGAGAATCAAGCCTCAAACCGGGATCCTTAGGCTTCACAGGCAAGCGCTTAACCGCTAAGCCATCTCTCCAGCCCTAAGCATATCTTTTTTTTTAAAGCATATCTTTATGAAATATCTTGTAAAGCTACATGTCTCTCTCCAGAACAGTCCCTATTTTTTAAATTTTGTGTTTCTAACCAGGTATAGTTCATGAGTTCAAGGCCAGCCTGGGCCACAGAGTGAGTTGCATGTCAGCCTGGGCTAAGGTGAGATTTTGCTTCACACACACACAAAAATCATACTTCTAAACCGGGCGTGGTGGTGCATGCCTTTAATCCCAGCACTTGGTAGGCAGAGGTAGGAGGATCGCCTTGAGTTTGAGGCCACCCTGAGACTACATAGTGAATTCCAGGTCAGCCTAAGCTAGAGTGAAACCCTACCTTGAAAAAAAAAAAAAACTCATACTTCTGAATTTGTTCTCTCTGGTTACAGGTGATACAGCTAAAAATAAAAATATTTATGGAATACCAGTGAGTGGTGATGGATGATGCAATTTGAATAACTAAGGTAAGAGAAATAAAACCAAAACTTATGTTTGTCATCCAGTTAGTTTCTCTAAAATAAACCTAAAACTAGTTTCTTTCCCATTCCATTTTTTTTCCATTTGATTTTATGATTAAAAACAATTGATGGAGCCTGGCGTGGTGGCACACGCCTTTAATCCCAGCACTCGGGAGGCAGAGGTAGGAGGATCGCTGAGAGTTCGAGGCCACCCTGAGACTACATAGTTAATTCCAGGTCAGCCTGGACCAGAGTGAAACCCTACCTCGAAAAACCAAAAAAAAAAAAAAAAAAAAAAAAACAATTGATGGGCATGGTGGCTCATGCCTTTAATCCCAGAGTTTAGGAGACAGAGGTAGGCAGATCGCTGTGAGTTCGAGGCCAGCCTGGGACTGCAGAGTGGGCTAATGTGAGACCCTACCTCCAGAAAAAATAATAATAGTAATAACACACAGTTGTCGGGCTGGAGAGATGGATCAGTGGTTAAGGCACTTGCCTGCAAAGTCTAACAACCAGGGTTCAATTCTCTGGTATCCAGTTAAAGCCAGAAACACAATTTGGCACATACATTTGGAGTTGGTTTGCAGTAGCTAGAGGCCTTGGTGCACTCATTCTCTCTCTGCCTCTCTCTCTCTGCTTGCAAATAAATAAATAAGTAATTTCAATATTTTTTATTTTTATTTATTTACTTGAGAGAAAGAAAAAGGCAGATATAGAGAGAATGAGCATGCCAGGACCTCTAGCTACTGCAGACAAACTCCAGATGCATGTGCCACCTTGTGGCTTTATGTAATGTACTGTAAATTTGAACATGGATCCTTTGGTTTTGCAGGCAAGTGCCTTAACCGCTAAACCATCTCTCCAGCCCCCCAATTTTTTTTTAAACCACAGTTGGGCTGGAGAGATGACTTAGAGGTTGAGGCACTCAACGACAAAGCCAAAGGACACAGGTTTAATTCCTCAGTACTCACATAAATTCATATGCACAAGGTGGCACATGCAACTAGAGTTCATTAGCAGTGGCTAGAGGCCCTGGCGTGCCCATTCTCTCTCTCTCTCTTCTCTCTCTCTCCCTATCTGCCTCTTTCTATCATTAATTAATTAATTAATTAATTAATTTACAATTGTTGGAACCCCATAAGCACCAGAATTAGTAAAGAGACTCAGGCTCAAAAGAAAGTAGGCAGAAGAGCAAAGGAACTAGACACGCAACTTTCCACTCTGGCCACCTTAGGGGAGTGCCTCCCTTCTCCACCAGAGGTGCAAATATGGGGTGCATTCCCCCCCCACACAAAGCACAACAAAAACAAAACACATAATTGTGAGCCTTTTGGGTAATAGTTCCTTTTTTTTTTTTTTTTTTTTTTTTTTTGCTGAGGACCAAACCCAGGGCCTTGCTAGGCAAGCACTCATCCACTGAGCTAAATCCCCAACCCCGATAGTTCCTTTTTAAAAAATTTTTTATTTATTTATTGGCCAAGCTGGGCGTGGTGGCACACGCCCTTAACCCCAGCACTTGGGAGGCAGAAGTAGGAGGATCTCCGAGAGTTCGAGGCCACCCTGAGACTACATAGTTAGTTCCAGGTCAGCCTGGACCAGAGTGAGACCCTACCTCGAAAAACCAAAAAAAAAAAAAAATATATATATATATATATGAGACAGAGTGAAAATGGGCACGCCAGGGCCTCAAGCCACTGCAAATGAACTCCAGATGCATGCACCCCCTTGTACATCTGGCTTACGTGGGTTCTGGAGATTTGAACTGGGATCCTTTGGCTTTTCAGGCAAATATTTTATTTTCAAGCAGAGACAGAAAGAGACAATGGGACACCAGGGCCTCCAGCTGCTGCAAATGAATCCCAGATGCATGTGCCACTTCATGCATGTGGCTTACGTGGACAGTGGGGAATCAAACCCAGTTGTTAGGCTTTGCAGGCAAGTGCCTTAACTGCTCATCCATCTTTCCAGTCCTGGATTATAGTTCTCAAAATGGGTATCAATCAGAATTTTTTTATTTTTTATTTTGGTTTGTTGAGGTAGGTAGGGTCTTGCTCTAGTCTAGGCTGACCTGGAATTGACTATATAGTCACAGGGTGGCCTTGAACTCATGGCACTCCTCCTACCCCTGCCTCCTGAGTGTTGGGATTAATGGCATGTGCCGCCATGCCTCAACACAGAATTCTTTAAAGAGCTTTAAAGGAAAAGGAAAAGGAAAAAAAAGAAAAAAAAAAAAAAAAAGCATAGTGGCACATGCCTGTACTTCCAGCACTCAGGAGGCTGGCAGGAAGATCACAGTTTTGAGGCCATCTTGGATTATGTGGTAAAACCCTAGCTCTAACACTCCCCCTGCACTACCTTCAAAAAAAGAGATGAAAGTAAATGCCTTGTCATCCTGCCCTTGTTGAATTAAATCTTCTGTGGATGGACCACTCCCAAGTTTTTTGTTATTGTTGTTTTTGTTTTTGGGTTTAGTTTTTCGAGGTAGGGTATCACTCTAGCCCAGGCTGACCTGGAATTCACTCTGTATTCTCAGGCTGGCCTCGAACTCACAGTGATCCTCTTACCTCTGCCTCCCACGTGCTGGGATTAAAGGCGTGCACCACCATGCCCGGCTTACTCCAAGTTTTAAGCTTAAGAAAACTGGCAGTATCTAATGATTCTATTCTTAAGGTCCCCTAGAGAAATGAAAACCTATGTCTTCACAAAGGCACACACACATATATATGTGTTTAATTGTAATAGCTTAAAAAGTAGAATTAATCAAGATCAATAGTTAAATCAGTTGTGTTAGATTCACACAATGGAATTCTATTAACAACAGAAAGAAACTAACTGTATGCAACATAGATGGGTCTAGCTGATGCACTTCTTTCACTAAATGACAGACGTCAGTGACACAAGGTACATGTAGTTCAATGACTAGGTAAGACTAAAGTATGGTGATAGAAGTCAGATTGGTGGCCTCTCTGGCAGGAGCTATCACTGGAAGGAAATGTGAGAAAGCCTCTAGCATTGAAAAGGTATCCTGTTAATATTGCTTACTTTTTTGTTTCTTTTTTCCTTCTGGTAAGATATATTAACATAAAATTTACCCTTTTTGAACATTGGCACTAACCACATTCACTTCGTCAAGCTATCACCACCGTCCATCTCCAGAACGATCTCATCTTCCTCAACTGAAACTTGACACCCATTAAATGACTGTTCTAATTTCTCCTTCTCCCAGTCTCTGGCTACCACATTCTACTTCTGTCTGTAAACTTGATGACTCTGGGTTACTCATATAAATGAATTGTAGAATATTTGGTTCATTTAGCATACCATATTCAAGGATGGTGAAGCATGTGTCAAAATTCATCCGTTTTAAGACTGATTATTTGTTTGGATGGATATATTTTATTTTGTAATCCTTTCATCTATTTAATTTTTTTTTTAATTTTAGAGAGAGAGAGAGAGCGACAATTGGTGCACCAGGGCCTCAGCCACTGAAATTGAACTCTAGATGCTTGTGCCACCTAGTGGGCATGTATGACCTTGCACTTGCCTCACCTTTGTGGGTCTGGCTTATGTGAGATCTGGAGACATCTAAGGACATAGGTCCTTAGGTTTTGCAGGCAAGTGCCTTAACTGCTAAGCCATCTCTCCAGCTCTTTTCATCCACTTTTGCTGTTGTGACTAATGCTAGAACATAGGTATGCAAACATCTGTTCAAATCACTGGTTTTGAGTCTGTATTTAAAAGTAGATGCTGGGCGTGGTGGAGCACGCCTTTAATCCCAGCACTCAGGAGGCAGAGGTAGGAGGATCACCATGAGTCGAGGCCACCCCGAGACTACATAGTGAATTCCAGGTCAGCCTGGGCTAGAGCGAGACCCTATCTCAAAAAAGCAAAAGAAAAATAAGTAAGTAAGTAAGTAAATAAATAAATAAATAAATAAATAAAAGACAAGTAGAAATTGGGCATGATAGCACACAACTTTAATCCTAGCACTCAGGAGGCAGAGGTAGGAGGATCACCGTAAGTTCAAGGCTACCCTGAGACTACATAGTAATTTCCAGGTCAGCCTGGACTAGAGTGAAACCCTACCTCAAAAAACCAGGGCTGGAGAGATGGCTTAGTAGTTAAGGCACTTGCCTGCAAAGCTAAAGGACCTCGGTTCAGTTCCCCAGGAACCCACGTAAGCCAGATGCACAAGGTGACGCATACATGGAGTTTGTTTGCACTGGCTAAAAGCCCTGGCATGCTCTCCCCCCACCCCCCTGCCTCTTTCCTTCTCTCAGATAAATAGATTTAAAAAAAAAAAAAAAAAGTGGAATTGTGGATCATATTACAATTTTGTGATCCAGCAAAGACTTTTTTGGTGTGTTTGGTACAGAATCATTGTTCGCTACTGCATTCTCCATTCCAGCCTGACCCACAAGCTTCTGGGTGATTCTCCTGTCTCTGTCTCTCATCTTCCAGTAGACCCACTGGAACTACAGATGCTCATTTTATAGCATCTGGCTTTTCTTATGTGGATTTTAGGGATCCAAATTTATGTACTCCACACTTGAATGGCAAGCACTTTATGTACAAAGCCATCTCCCCAATCCAATTCAGCAAGTTTTTGAGGAAATACTATGCTGTTTTCCAGCAATATTGCTTTTTGATAGATTCCATGGTTTTAGATTATATTACTCTTTCTCTTGTGAACCTTTTAAAAGAAGCAACAGTTTTTCCAGGCTTGGTGGCGCACACCTTTGATCCCAGAACTTGGGAGACAAAAGTAGGAGGATTACTATGAGTGAATTCAGGGTCTGCCTATGCTAGAGCAAGACCCTACCTCAAAAAAGAAATAAAGGGGACTGGAGAGATAGCTTAGCAGTTAAGGCATTTGCCTCCAAAGCCAAAGGATCCCGGTTCGATTCTCCAGGACCCACATAAGCCAGATGCACCAGGGGTTGTACGCATCTGGAATTCAGTTGCAGTGGCTAGAGACCCTGGTGCACCCACTGTCCTCTCTCTCTCTCTTTCTCAAATAAATAAATTAAACATTAAAAATTGTTTTAAAAAAAAAAAGAAATGAAGCATCAACAGTTTTGCCACTCTTTGTGAAAGGTGATGATTTACCTTTTATAAGTTCTTGGGGGCTGGAGAGATGTCTTAGCAGTTAAGGCACTTGCCTGCAAAGCCAGAGGACCCAGGTGTGATTCCCTAGGACCCACGTAAGCCAGTTGCACAAGGTGGCATATGCATGTGGAGTTCATTTGTAGCATCTGAAGGCCCTGGCATGCCCATTCTCTCTCTATCTGCCTCTTTCTCTCTCAAATAAATAAATAAAAGTTCTTGGGCTAGCTAGATGGCTCAGCAATTATGGCACATGCCTGAGTTCATTTCCCCAGTACTCACATAAAGCCAGATGCACAAGATGGCACATGTTTCTGGAGCTTGTTTGCAGTGGCTAGAGGCCCTGGCATGCCCATTCATCCCCCTCCCCCACCTTTATCTCTTAATTAAAATAACTAAAAATTTTAAAAGTTCTTAATTTGGGGTAGAGAAATGGTTTGGTGGTTAAGGCACTTGCCTGCAAAGCCTAAGGACCCAAATTCAATTCCCCAGTACCCATGTAAGCAGTATACTAGGTGGCACATGCATCTGGAGTTCCTTTGTAGTGGCTGGAGGCTCTGGTGTGCCCATTCTCTCTCCCTATCTGCCTCTCTCTCAAATAAATATTTTTTAAAGTTCTTAATTTAAAAAAATATATATTTATTTATTTATTTATTTTCAAGCAGAGAGAAAGAGAAAATTGGTACACCAAGGCCTCTTGCCACTGCAAATAAACTCTAGGTGCATGTGCCACTTTGTGTGTCTGGTTTTATGTGGGTACTGAGGAATTGAACTCAGGCTGTCAGCCTTTGCAATTAGGCACCCTTTAACTGCTGAGCCATCTCTTCAGCCCAAAAGTATTAATTTTTTTTTGTTTCAGTTTTTTGTTTTTTGCAATGGGGTCTCACTCTAGCCTAGGATGACCTGGAATTCACTATGTAGTCTTAGAGTGGCCTTGAACTCTTGGCAATCCTCCTATCTCAGCCTCCCGAGTGCTGGGATCGAGCTGAAACCCTCATACTTGTGTGGAAAGTACTCTTACCCACTCTGCCATCTCCTAGCCCTAGATTTACCTTTTTATACAATTATACCTGTCCATTATGAAGGAGAAGGAATAATTCAGTTTTTTTAGTACTCTTCATTAAATACTTTAAAAAAATCATCTTTTTTATTTTTATTTATTCATTAGAAACAGAGTGGGGGGGATGGTTGCACCAGGGCTTCTAGCCAGTGTAAACAAACCCCAGAGGCATGTGCCACTTTGTGCATCTGGCTTATGTGGGACCTGGATAATCGAGCCTGGGTCCTTAGGCTTTGCAGGCAAGCTCCTTAACTGCTAAGCTATCACTCCAGCCCTTAAATACCTTTTAATGTGTTTCTTTGCCATGTACATTTTCTTTTTTAGTAAAATGTCCACTTTTTTACTTCATATCTTTTGTCTATTCTCTTGTGAGATTTGTTTTATTACTACTGAGTTTAGAGAGTGGTTTTAATTAAAAAATTTTAGCATATATTAATTATACATAATACTGGGTTTCATTGTGACATTTTCACACATGTTTATAATGTTTAATACCTTTTTTTGGAGGCAGGGTTTCATATCAAGCTGGCTTCAAACTCACTGTATAGTCAAAGATGAAATTGAACTTCTGATCCTGCTTCCATTTTTCCAAATGCTAAAATTACAAGGGTGCACTACCATGTCTGGTTTACATGGCGCTGAGTACTGAACCCAGGGCTCCATGCACTCTACCTCCTGAGCTACATCCCTTTACACCCTTTTTTGCATTTTTATTTATTTACTAGAGAGAGAGGGAGGGAGGGAGCACACCAGCTCCTGTAGCCACTGCAAACAAACTCCAGATACATGTGCCACTATTTGCATCTGGCTTACGTGTGTTTTGGGGTATGAAACCTGGATCCTTAGGCTTTACAGGCAAGCACCTAACTGCTAATCCATCTCTTCAGCCCATGACCCTATTATTATTTGAGAGAGAAAGAGTGTATGGGCACACTAGGGTCTCCTGCTGCAGCAGCAGCAAATTAATTCAAGATGCATGTGCCATTGTGTGCATATAGCTTTATGTGGGTCCTAGGGAATTGAATCCAGACCATCCGATTTTTTTTTTCTTTTTTCTTTTTTCTTTTTGGTTTTTTGAGGTAGGGTCTCACTGTGGCCCAGGCTGACATGGAATTCACTCTGTAGTCTCAGGCTGGCCTCGAACTTAGGGCAATCTTCCTACCTCTGCCTCCCGAGTGCTGGGATTAAAGGTGTGTGCCACCATGCCCGGCTTCCATCAGGTTTTTTAAGCAAGTGCATTTAATCACTGAGCCATCTCCCCAGCCCTCTAGCGCCCCCCTTTTTTTTTTTTTTTTTTTTTTTTTTTTTTTTTTTTTTGGTGTTTTGAGGTAGGGTCTCAGTCTGGCCCAGGCTGTCCTGTGTAGTCTCAGGGTGGCCTTGGACTCATGACAATCCTCCTACTTCTGCCTCCTGAATGTTGGGATCAAAGGTGTGCACCATCACACCCGGTTTCTCCTAGCTCTTTTTATTTTATTTTTTTTAAGATTTTATTTTCATTTTTATTTTCTTATTAGAGACGGGGGGGGGGAGGAGAGTGAGAATAGGCATGCCAGGGCTCTAGCCATTGCAAACGAACTCCATATGCATGTGCCACCATGTGCATCTGGCTTACGTGGGACCTGGAGAATTGAACATGGGTCTTTAGGCTTCACAGGCATGCGCCTTAACCACTAAGCCATCCCTCCAGCTCCCCTAGCCCTTTTTAATTGTATGTTGAAATAATTTAATACCAATACGAAGTTGCACTTTAATGTTTTATTTTTTAAATTTTTATTTATTTGAGAGAGATAGAAAGAGGCAGATAAAGAGAGAATGGGTGCACCAGGGCATCTAGCCACTGCAAACAAACTCCAGGCACATGCACCACCTTCTGCATCTGGCTTATGTGGATTCTAGGGAATCAAATCTGGATTCTTAGGCTTTGCAGGCAAGCACCTGAACCACTAAGTCATCTCTCCAGCCCTGCAGATATATATGAGAGAAATAGCACACCAGGGTCTCCAGCCACTGCAATCAAACTCAGACACGTGCATCACCTTGTGTGCATGTGCAACCTTGCACACTTGCCTTACCTGGTGCATCTGGCTTATGTGGGACCTGGAGAGTAGAACGTGGGTCCTTAGGCTTTGCAGGCAAGCACCTTAACTGCTAAGCCATCTCTCTAGCCCTGTCCCCCCTTTTTTTTGGGGGGAGTTTCAAGGTAGGATCTTGCTGTAGCCCAGGCTGACCTGGAATTCACTGTGTACTCTCAGGGTGGCCTTGAACTCATGGCAGTCTTCCTACCTCTGCCTTCTGAGTGCTGGGATTAAAGGCATGCACCACCTCACCTGGCCCTGCACTTTTTTTTTTTTTTAAACCAGGCCTGTCTTGAACTATTGATTCTCTTCTCTTAGCCTCCTGAATATAATTTCTTTTTAGTTATTAATATTAAATTTATTTATATATTTTTTAACAGGTTATTCTTCTTTATCCCCTCACCCCAGCTCTGGTTACCTTGGAGACCCTCCTCAGTGGGGTTATGGTATTCACTGTAGGGTCATGAAGGCCTCAGCCCCTGTAGGGTAGCAGGAAACTGTGCCTTAGTATATTCCTACCCACTCTGTGGCTCTTAGAATCTTTCTGCCCCCTTTTCCACAATGTTCCCTGAGCCATAGTAGGCCTGTTGGCTGTGTAATTTATTTTGTTAAGTTCTCGGTAACCTCTGGATTTCTGTTTTGATAGGGTTTTTTTGTTTTGTTTTGGTTTGGTTTTTGACTTTCGAGGTAGGGTCTCACTTTAGCCCAGGCTAACCTGAACTCACTATGTAGTCTCAGGGTGGCCTCGAACTCATGGCAATCCTCCTACCTCTGCTTCTTGAGTGCTGGATTAAAGGTGTGCCCCACCATGCCCAGCTCTGTTTTGATAGATTTTGGTTATCACCATGTTCATCATCATCAATCTGAGGCTGGTTGTCCGGCTAGCAGTAAAAGCACTGTTCATGTCATTAGTTCCCCTGCAGTTTCTCTTGGGCCCTGGTAGAGGTGGCATATCTCATGGTGGGCAGGCCCCTGACTAACATCTTATCGATGGATCTTAGTTCTCCTCTGTTTTCTCTGCCATTTCTAAATAAAATAAAGCAGATTCTCCAAACAAGAATGAGAGAAGCTTGAGTTAAAGGGGGGTATGCACATTTGAGAAATTTTTGGGGGGTGTGTAAGCCCACTCTCCCTTTTCTAGAGAGCAGTGAGGGCTTCTCTCTAGAGTCTGAGTTTCTTGACAATGGGATTCTGATGTGGTTTCCAATACCAGATATGAGTTCTGTCCCACTGAACAGGCCTTATCCAATCAGAGAACCATTACCTGCAGAGGCATGCCACTATTGCACAAGTTTGTACTTCTTGACCAGCTGGTTGATTTCATAGTCCGTAGAGTCCCCTGCTTATTAATGCTGTTGGTGACCATTTTCCTCCAGTGGCTCCCATAGGGCTTTCTAACACTATGAGGGCTAGCCATGTAGGAGCTAGTTTTTCTTGCGGTTCCATGGTATTCAGGGCGTCCTGTGACCGCAGCCAGTGGTGTCTTCAGCAAGAGTCTTACCATTTAGCTCTGGCAGGTAATCATATATTTTGGGGACTTCATGGGTATCTGTGGGCAACAGCTCACTGCAGGGGGCAACCCAATTCTGGGCCTGGGGATTTACTGGCTAGAGTACATGATTTAAAATTTATTTATTTATTTATTTATTTATTTATTTATTTATTTATTTATTTGTTTATTTTGGTTTTTCAAGGTAGGGTCTCACTCTGGTCCAGGCTGACCTGGAATTAACTATGTAGTCTCAGGGTGGCCTCGAACTCTCAGCAGTCCTCCTACCTCTGCCTCCCGAGTGCTGGGATTAAAGGCGTGCGCCACCATGCCCGGCTATTTATTTATTTAAAGAGAGATAACGGGCGCACCAGGGCCTCTAGCCACTGCAGACAAACTCCAGACATCTATACTACCATGTGCATATGGCTTATGTGGGTATTAGGGAATCAAACCTGGTCCTTGGGCTTCACAGGCAAGTGCCTTTACTGCTAAGCCATCTATCTCTCCAGCCCTGAGTCCATAGTTTTAAGGTTTTTCCACCTTCTGTCTGGATTGTCCCCCCCCCATTATTGGTGGTTATATTTTGTAGAATGCTAGCTAGAATGAGGGTTTCTGTGGAACTGATACATGTTTTTCTTAACTTTTATGTAAGTCCCCCTACCTCCGACGTTCTCTCTCTCCCCTAACCTGTCAGGTAACTCCTTTCCACTTTCCTTATTTTTTCTTTCTCCTGGTCTCATTCTGGTTTTATGCCCATATTCCTGTTGCTTACCACCATTTGCATTCATCTCCAGTTGATCCCAGTTAGGAACCACAGATGAGAGTTAAATTTATTTTAATTAAAAAGAATAGCCGGGGTGTGGTAGCGTATGCCTTTAATCCCAGCACTTGGGAGACAGAGGTAGGAAGATCATCATGAGTTAAAGGCCACCCTGAGACTACATGGTGAATTCCAAATCAGCCTGGGATAGATGAAGACCCTACCTTGAAAAACTAAAAGAACAGCAACAAAAAAGAATACATTGTAGTAGGAGATGGTGAGATTGTTCAGTGGTTAAAGATATTTGCTTGCAAGCCTGCCTGACCAAGTTTGGTTCCCTAGCACTCAAGTAAAGCGGGCCTTTTTTTTTTTTTTTTTTTTTTTTTTTTTGGTTTTTCGAGGTAGGGTCTCACTCTGGCCCAGGCTGACCTGGAATTAACTATGTAGTCTCAGGGTGGCCTCGAACTCATGGTGATTCTCCTATCTCTGCCTCCCAAGTGCTGGGATTAAAGGCATGCACCACCATGCCTGGCTTTTTGTTTGTTTTTTTTTAAAGATTTAAAAAAATTATTTATTTGTTAGAGACAGAAAGGGAGAGAGAGAGAGAATGAACACACTAGGGCCTCTAGCCACTGCAAACAAACTCCAGACGCATGTGCCACCATGCATCTGGCTTATGTGGGACCTGGAGAATCAAACCTGGGTCCTTAGGCTTCACAGGCATGTGCCTTAACTACCAAGCCATCTCTCCATCCTTTTTTTTTTTTTTTTTTTTTTTTTTTTTTTTGCAGGAGTGGGGGTTGTTTCAAGGTAGGGTATTACTCTAGCCCAGGCTGATCTGGAATTCATTATGTTGTCTCAGAGTAGCCTTACATTCACAGCAATCTTCCTACCTCTGCCTCCCAAGTGCTGGGATTAAAGGTATGTGCCACTATATGCAGCCTGCAACTTTTTAAAATGCCCAGGCCCATTTGCACGGTCACATCTTCCAATGACAGGGTTGGCATGAATGGGCCAGTCACCCCTGTCCCTTGGTTGCACTTCTTAAGCACTCTGAGCCATGATTGCACTCCTCTAGTTGGGACTCTGAACTGGGCTTATTTTTGGCACTGGCACAGCTCCAAGTAGGTTGCGTTTTTTTTTTTTTTTTTTTGTTTTGTTTTTAATTCTATACTTAAGTCACTTACTTATGACCACATAGGAGTTGTGCCCAGCTTCCTACTCCTCTTGTTCTTTTTAAATATTTCTGTATTTGATTCAGTAATCTGCTGAGAATATTTGTGAAAATTGGTGAATAATTCATTAGTTAGTTCACTTAAAATCTGTAACAAGACAAGGATGTCCTGTCTCCATGTTTATTCAGTATAGTTCTTGAAGAAATAAGATGAGGACTGGAGAGAAGGCTCAGTGGTTAAGGCTCTTGCCTGCAAAGCAATTTAATACTTTCAGCAAAGTTGCAGGGTATAAAATCAATACACAAAAATCAGTAGCATTCATGTATTCTAGTTCTTCCCCCCCCCCTTGGAAAGTACCTGGGCATAGTGGCACACTCCTTTAATCCCAGCACTAGGGAGGCAGAGGTAGAAGGATTACTATGCATTCTAGGTCAGTATGGGCTAAAGTGAGACCTCAAAAATTTAAAAAGTAAATAATATACCTAACCTAATCAAACATCATAGTTTAGTGTAGATTAGTGTAGACTTCAACTTCTTAAACTGTATCACAAGCCCACATGGATTCATATAATTGAATATGGGATCATGAAAAATTAGCAACGATAAAAGCTTTTAAATGTCCAGAGACTAAAAATTAATTCAAAATCAGACATATTTATGGCTCTGAGGTGTTTTTGTTAGTGTTCACCTGTGCTGTGTGTGACTTCATTGTACCATTGGTTCAGAACAATGCCCTCATGCCACCCAATACCAGCAAATGCTACCTAGACCTCAGCTTAGATTGGAGATGATCATATACTGGGAATTACAATGTTTTTATTGTACATACAAAGTATTCTGCTGCCTTAGTGTCATAATGGTTTAATCATAGAAAACAAAGACTTACATTTTCTTACCATCATTCCTCAGCATGTAAATATCAAATCAGTGTATCTTTGGATTGTATTGACTTAGAATGCTTGTGTTCTTTTTTTGTTGTTGTTTTTTTTTGTTTTGTTTTTTTTTGTTTTTTTTTTTTTTTTTTTTGGTTTTCCAAGGTAGGGTCTCACTCTG
The DNA here is from genome assembly GCA_036365145.1 of Orientallactaga sibirica. Taxonomy (NCBI): domain Eukaryota; kingdom Metazoa; phylum Chordata; class Mammalia; order Rodentia; family Dipodidae; genus Orientallactaga; species Orientallactaga sibirica. The sequence goes on along the minus strand of JAEOAD010000011.1, from coordinate 39,359,750 downwards.
GTCCAGGCTGACCTGGAATTAGCTATGTAGTCTCAGGGTGGCCTCGAACTCTCGGCGATCCTCCTACCTCTGCCTCCCGAGTGCTGGGATTAAAGGCGTGCACCACCACGCCTGGCTTTGTTTTTGGTTTTTTGAGGTAGGGTTTCACTCTAGTCCAGGCCGACCTGGAATTCACTATGTAGTCTCAGGGTGGCCTCGAACATACGGTGATCCTCCTACCTCTGCCTCCCAAGTGCTGGGATTAAAGGCATATGCCACTACGCCCAGCTAGAATGTTTGTTTTTAAAATTGTTGTTTGGGCTGAAGAGATGGCTCTTCATCCCTGCAAAGCCTAATGACCCAGGTTCAGTTTCCCAGTACCCACATGAGCCATATGCACAAAGTGCAGAAAGCACCTGGAGTTTGTTTACCAAGGCTGGAGGCCTTGGTGTGCCCATTCTCCTCCCTCTCCCCATGTGTATATGTGTGTGTGTGTGTGTGTGTGTGTGTATGCGTGCAGCGCATGTGCTGGCTTGAAAATTAAAGAAATTATTTAAAAAACAAGAAAAAATAAAATTGCTATTCAACTTGCAGATTTGTTTTAATATTTTATTGTTTATTTATTTGAGAGAGAGACAGGCAGAGAGAGAGAAGGAATGGACATTCCAAGACCTCAGGCCACTGCAAATGAATTCCACATACATGCACCATCTTGTACATCTGGCTTACGTGGGTCCTAGGGAACTGAACCTGGGTCCTTTGGCTTTGCAGGCTAGCACCTTAACTGCTAAGCCATCTCTCCAGCCTCAGATTTGTTTTTGTTGACATTTTTTTCTTATTATTTATTTTTTGTTGTTGTTGTTTAGTCATGATCTCACTTGAGCCCAGGCTGCCCTTGAACTCTCAGTGCTGGGGTTAAAGCCATAAGCAATCACACCTAGCTTGATTGGAGTTCTTTTTTTTTTTAACCATTGTTTTACAAATATTTATTTTTACTTATTTGTTTGAGAGAGAGAGAGAGAGAGAATGAATGGGTGTGCCAGGGCTTCCAGACCTGTGCATCACCTGGCTTACATGGGTCCTGGGGAATCAAACCTGGTCCTTTGGCTTTGCAGGCAAGTATCTTAACTGCTAAGATATATGTATGTATGTATGTGTATGTGTGTGTGTGTGTGTGTGTATGTATGTATGTATGTATGTATGTATGTATGTATGTATATGTATGTGTGTGTATATATATATAGTTTTTGAAGGTAGGGTTTCACTCTGGTTCAGCAAGACTTGTGATGGCAAAAGCCTGGGCAGGCAGTTGAGGCTGAGACAGTTGTTTATAAGCTGAGCTGCAGCAGCAGCAAGTAGCTGTTGTTTGATGTGTAACTTCCTCACATCATCAGTGGAGTGTTCAAAAGAGCCAAAGCTAGTATGAGTTTAGATAGGTGCTTAACTGGGTGGTCTTTTATTACTCAAGAAAGTCAGAGGCACTAGGGAAGGGTTTAACAGCTGTCAATTTGGAATCAAAATACTCTGAAAACTAATATCCTATTTGGGGGAAAAATAAGCATTAAAACAGATGCTTACAATGAAAGCCTATCATTAACTTAACAGTATTCTAATAATGCTTAACTCCTGTCCTGGGGCCCCAGGAGAGGTAGGTTCTTCTAATCTTATCTCAGTTGGTATCATTCATCTTACACACTATAGTGTAAAGCTAGTGCTACTCAAGTATTATGATCACTTGTTGTTCTAATTGTTTTTTCTTGAAGAAAATATTTCTGTATCCATTTTCTTTTTTTAAGATTTATATTTATTTATTTATTTATTTAGACAGAGAGAGATAGAGGAAGAATGGACATGCCAAGGGCTCTAGCTACTGCAAATGAACACCAGATGCATGTACCACCATGTGGGACCTGGAGAACCTGGGTCCTTAGACTTCACAGGCATGCGTCTTAACCGCCAAACCATCTCTCCAGCCCTCTGTATCCATTTTCTATTTCTACATAACAGAACATCCATAAATTTAGTAGTTTAAAGTAAACCTCCTATGGTGTTATATGCCTTTAATCCTAGCACTTAGGAGTCTGAGGTAGGAGTATCATAGTATTGAAAAAATGCAGACACAAAGGATAAATTATGAGATTTTATTTTAAGGAGAGTTGAGAGGTAAGAGGAGAAAAGAATAGGAAAGCACCCAAGCTAAAAAGAGTTCCCCCTTCCCAACCTGGCTGGGAAGTGGGAGAGGAAACTGGGAAAATCTCACATGAAGCTTTGGATTGAATCCTTATATAAGTTAGGCATCCAGTTATCATAAGCCTCATTGCCAAGTTCAAATGTATATAAAGGACCTTCACTGGTTGTCTGGCACCTGGGAGGAAGGCTGACTCAAGAAGAGCTCATCCAGTGGGGCCAAGCCTGTGGAAAATTGAGGAGGAACCAGGAAGCTGCTGATGCTTACAGACATCGTGGATGAGACTCAATCAGGTTGGAGTTCTAGCTTTGCCAGGGCAGGTTGGTTGGCATCTGTGTTTCTATAGGCTAGTTCCTAGCTGACTATCTACCCAAAAAAGCTACTTTGCTCCTAATCCATATCAATTTTAATCTGTTTATAAGATTGATATGCTTTTAAACAGAACCATAGTTGCTGTAGGGACTGGTCAACTTCAGTCCACTATCTTTTGTAGCTTTTATGTGTGGAACAGTCTGTTGGGTGATATGTAGGTCCTCTGAGCAAAGCAAGCATGATCTTTGGTCTACATGATACATAGTCATCGTAGCAGACAGCTTTAGGTTTGCTGAGATGAACTTCCAGACCAGGCACAGTTATGGATGAAGGGATTTATTAAAGCTTATAGATTCAGGGGAACTTCTGTAATGGCAGAAGCTGGCCTGCTTTCACAAGACCAAACACAGAAAGAGAAGCCAAAAGCCACACAGCACAGCATACCTCAGTAACTCCAGCTAGGCACACTTTGTATATCTTTAGATTGAAATCTCAAACCCACCACCACACCTTAAGATCCACCCAGTGACACTGCCTCCAGCTAGGAGGCTGCAGATGCAAACTACAAAACACCGAATAAAACACTGAATGTATTGGGGGCCATCTATTCAAACTACCACAGTCATTTTTGTGATTGATAGGTAAATATATATACAAGTAATAAATTAAGCAATGGGGCTGGAGAGATGGATTAGCACTTAAGGCGCCTGCTTCCTAAGCCTAAGAACGCTGGTTCCAATCTCCAGCGGTTCTAATCTCCAGGTCCCACGTTTACCCAGATGCAAAGTGACAGAAGGGTGCAATGCTGCACTTGACCACAAGGGGCGCACACATCTGGATTTCGTTCTCAGCAGCTGAGACACTGCTGGCACGCCCATCTTTATCTGTCTTCCTCTCTCTATCTCTCTCCAAAAAAAATTTAAAAAAAATAAAATAAAATATTATAAAAAAATAAATTAAGCAATGGATAGGTTGCTATGGCATTTAGAGTAGAATGGGGATGAGAATGGTTCTGCCATAATTAACTAGTGCAGGTTTTATTTAAAGTGCAACCTGAAAGCCAGGCGTGGTGGCGCACACCTTTAATCTCAGCACTCGGGAGGATCACCGTGAGTTTGAGGCTACTCTGAGACTGCATAGTGAGTTCCAGGTTAGCCAAAAAAAAAAAAAAAAAAACCCAAAAATAAATAAATAAATAAAATGCAACCTGGTTGATCAGAGAACTAAAAACAGAAATGTCTGAGCAGAATAGCTAGAGTGAAGACTAGTTGACAACCAAAAGTGTTTGGGGGAAATAGGGGAAGGTGACATTGTAAAAAGTGACTTGTGATTGATTTAGAGAGAAAATTAATGAGCTTTTAAAAAAATTCAGTTGCTGAATATGGGCTGTGGATATAGTTCTATGGTCTTAGACTGATTTTCTTTATTTGAGAGAGAGACAGGCAGACAGACATAAGAGAATGGGCACACCAGGGCCTCTAGCCACTGCAAATGAACTTCAGGCACATTTGCCACTTTGCATGTCTCGCTTTACATGGCTACTGGGGAATTGAACTTGGGCCACGGGCTTTGCAAACAAGTACCTTTAACAAGTGAGCAATCTCCCCAGCCCTTAGACTAATTTTCTAATTCTTCATTCAGAGTAAATGGAAGGAGAGAAGAAGACAAACACAAAAGGGAAGTAGGAAAAAGGGAAGAAAACACATTAAGAGACTGTCAAATTCCTTTTTGTTCCTTGTAAGTTTTTACAGTTTGACACCTGTAGTACTAGTGGACCTTATAGAAGCACCTGTTGACTTAACTGGTGAGAATAGATCAGATGAAAATGAGATAAGATTTTTCCATGTTGTTCTTTTGTTTAAAGAATAGCTGGGCCTGGGTAGTTTACACCTGTAACCCCAGCCGACAGGAGGTTTGATACAAGTTTAAGGCTAGCCTGGGCTATAACATGAGAACCTCTCTCAAAAAAAAAAAAAACCCCTAATTATAAAAACATAAAAAGCCAGGCATGGCATCATATGCCTTTAATCCCAGCACTCAGGAGGCAGAGGTAGGAAGATCTCTGTGACTTTGAGGCCAGCCTGAGACTATGTAGTGAATTCCAGGTCAGCCTGGGCTAGAAAGAGACCCTACCTTGAAAAAGAAAAAAAACAACAACAACATAAAGAGTAAATTAATCAAAATGAAGAAAATCCACATTCATTTTCATCTCCTGGATGACAAGAAATTTATTGACTAACCTTAGGTGTTTGGGGGAACATGAGAAACACCTGAGATGTGAGCCACTCAAGCTGTTTTTTCCTTTGGCTCCAAAGCTTGCCACAAAATAATAATTGTAATTTATTTGATCAAATAAATAAATGAGTGTTTTCTTGCTTTTGAAGTAACTCAGATTGTGTAGTTTACCATTAATTTTCCTTATGTCCATCCCAGAAAGATTTAAAAAGTATTTTCCCTCTTGATAATACTAGCCCAAACTTATGGTAGGATCGATTATAGAATGTAAATTTTCTCAGAGCTTCAAGTATTTTCTTTCTTTGGCCAAAGACCCTATCCTTGAGCTCATTTCTGAGAGGATAGGATTGAAACTTAGTAGAGTTATATTTCCTGTTTCTTAAATTTCTAATTATTGTGTAAGGTTTTCTTTTTCTCAAAAGAAACTAATCTGGAATGAGAATGAATTCTCATCAGTTAAAGCAACGCTTTAAGTAGGTCATCTGACTTTGCTTTTGTGCTCCACATTCACCCTGGTTATAAAAGGGCTTTTCATGAGTGTTCTAGGCTCTCAGCACTGCCAGACTCTACACAGGCATTGTGAAAGAATTAAACTGCCCACCCTCCCCCATGCTGGTCTCATAGACTCTTTCAGGAAATATTCACAGGCTATGTTTAGCTCAGCAGGAACTCTGCTAATACTGAATCCATGGACTGCCCTTCTTCCAGAGATTCACTATTGATTAGTGTCATAGCCACCACATATATAATGTATGCCAGTATATGATAGAGTGACTTAGAACCTAATTTTTGCCTAATTATTAAGCCAAAGTTTAAGATGTGTTTATAATAAAATTACTTATATGTAAAATTTACCTATTGATAATTTCTGTCAATTTGTTTGGATGGGAAGTTGATGAATGCGTCAAATACCCTACATACATACTCAAAACATTTTGAAAGAAGCTAGTCTACTCAGGGAATGGTTTTGCATATCTGTAATCTCAGCACTTGGGAGGTAGAGGTAGGAAGATCAAGAGTACAGAGGCCAGACTGAGCCATATAGTAAAGACAGAAAAAGAAAAGGAGGCATTAGTGACAGAAGTATGTAACTAGTACTGATAAGAGTTTCTGTTTCCATTGCAGGAGTAGAGAAACTAAGAAAGCATGGAATTATAGAGGGATATTTGGAAAGCCACTTTTGGCATAATCTAGGAATAGTAAAGGATTTATATCTATTGGCATTTACATTCTGCTGAGAATCCATACTGTAACAACTGTAGAGTTAGCCATATTTTTGGAGGGCATCAGTTACAATAGGTTTTAAGCAAGTCTGATAAAATTTGTTTCTAGGGGGTCTGCTAGTTTATGTACTGCATTGTTTGCAGAGTTAAATTATTTTCACATCTTCTGTGAAATAGCGACTGAACTCCTTTCTATTCTCCATCATTTCTACCATCTACTCTCCTTTCCTATCAATGCTAAATAGACTCTGATTAAACAGTTCAGCCATTCTTTTGCCAAAATTCAACTCTTTTTTTTTACAGTTTTGTTACACCAAGCAAAAAAAAATTGTATGTTTTCTATACTATTAGTGCTTAGAGCATTTTTCTAGAGAAGAATCTTAGAAAAAAATTGGTTTGCAACGGCCAGGCATGGTGGCACACACCTTTAATACCAGCTCTTGGGAGGTAGAGGTAGGAGTTCGAGGCCACCTTGAGACTACATAGTAAATTCTAGGTCAGCCTGGGCTACAATGAGACTCTACCTTGAAAAACAAACAAGCAAGTAAATAAAAATTGGTTCTCATTCATCTAGGCTGCCAAAATCATCAGTTCCTGTCATTTAAAAATTTTTTTAGATTCATTTTTATTTGAGACAGAGAAAGAGAGAGAGAATGGGCACACAGGGGCCTCTAGCCACTCCAAATGAACTCTAGGCACATGTGCCACCTTGTGCATATGGCTTACGTGGGACCTGGAGAATCAAACCTGGGTCCTTAGGTTTCAGAGGCAAGTACCTTAACTGCTAAGCCATCTCTGCAGCCCTCTTGTCATTTTTTTGTACCATCATTATTAGTTATATCACTATCTTCCCCACCTTCTTATCTTACTACCATGTATCATCTTGATGTCCAATTATAGCTTCCTCATTTCTCTATTTCTCGTCTATCTTTCATTATATATAATAAACATTATATACATGTATGTAAAATTATATGCATTATATAAATATATATATATATTTCCTTCCCATCTGATTTCTTTTTTTTTTAATCTGATTTCTTCTTGTTAACATCTGCACATGATTCCTTTTCTCTTTACTTAACAAGTTACCTTTCTTGAGTGCAATTTAATAGCTCTTTTTACTAGGGCATGAAAATTCTGTATTTAAGGAGTTAAGAGGGTTATAGGACAGTTGTAACATACTTGCCTGGCAGAAAACTGGGCTAGAGTGAGACCTCACCCCAAAAGAAGCAAAACAAAACAAACGAAAAAACCCTACATCGGGGCTGGAGAGATGGCTTAGTGGTTAAGTGCTTGCCTGTGAAGCCTAAGGACCCTGGTTCAAGGTCCAATTCTCCAGTACCCACATAAGCCAGATGCACAAAGTGGTGCATGCATCTGGAGTTGGTTTGCCAGTGGCTGGAGGCCCTGGTACGTCCATTCTCTTTTCCCTCCCTCCTTCCCTCCCTCCCTTCTCTCTCTCTCTCTCTCTCTCTCTGCCTTTTTCTCTCTATCTGTTGCTGTCAAATAGATAAATAAAAATAAAAACCCTACATCTATCCCAGCACTTGAGGGGGGCGGAGGTAGGAAGATCATTGTGCATTTGAGGCCAGCTTGAGACTACATAGTGACATGTCATACCATGCAGGGACCAAAGGAGGAAGCACTGCAGTCAGTGAAGAGACAGGGAACAGGTAAAAACAAGAGCCTTTATGGCAGTTTCGATGGAAGAAGTGGACAAGGCAGGGTATAATAAAGAGGCACAGAATTAGTTAGTTTAGATCATTTCAGTGGGATGTATAGGGACTGTCCCCTGATTGCCTGGTTCTTGGTCCTGAGGTGAACAGGGTGAGTGGATGGTGACCTAATGAGGGACAATAAGAGCCTATTAATAGAGGTGGGTAGAATGTGTCCTCTTGGATTAATTGGTTTATATTTGACAGGCCCGAGAGGGTTACTGACTACCTCTAGTAATTATCTACTTTGGTCAAAGCACCACATAACACTTTTTTTTTTTTTTTTTTTGGTTTTTTTTTTGGTTTTTCAAGGTAGGGTCTCACTCTAGCTCAGGCTGACCTGGAATTCACTCTGTATTCTCAGGGTAGCCTTGAACTCATGGCGATCCTCCTGGGATTAAAGGCGTGCGCCACCACGCCCGGCTCCACACAACACTTTTTTAAACTTCACTTGTACAAAACTCCAGGAAAGCTCTGGCTCTTTGGTCACTTGGCAACTTCCAACTATGGGTGACTTTTTCCCTTGGTTGGGTCTGGGCTGGTTTGGCTTGGCTCAGGCCCAGCCAGGAAGGCCTCATAGCCCTTATTCCCTGTATGGGTTCTTTATCGCCTCCAGCTCCTCACATGGCAGAAGCTCCTGGAACTTTCTTTTCTCTTTTCTTTCCATGTTTTTTTCCCCTCCAGATCCCTATCTGGTCACATGGACTTCTGAACTAAACACATCCCACATGAACTTTTGAGTTCTACTTCTCCCCACTTTATTTCCCCTTACCAGTCAGCTTTCCCCTTTCTGCACTGCTTTGTAAAATCTAAATAAAATGTGGTATTTTAAAAATGATTCTCTTGATGGACTGGAGGGATGGCTTAGTGGTTAAGGCATTTGCCTACAAAGCCAAAGGATCCAGGTTCAATTCCCCAGGACCCACATGAGCCAGATGCACAAGGTGATGCATGCGTCTGGAGTTTGTTTGCAGTGGCTGGAGGCCATGGTGTGCCCATTCTCTCTCTCTCCCTCTCTCTGCCTCTTTCTCTCTGTCAAATAAATAAATAAAAATAAACAAAAAGGAAAAAAAACTTCAGAAAACACAAAAGTAACCTTACATGTCAGAAAAAAATGCTTGCTTGGGGATGGCACAAGGCTAGTAGCAAGAGAGATTACAAAGCAGCACAAGGGAATGTTGGGAAATAAGTATATTTTTACACTTTGTTGATGGTTTCACTGCTATACGTCCAAGTCAAAATGATAAGATTTTACAGTGTATTGCATGTGCCTTTACCAGTGACAGTATACATAATAAAAACATTTCTTCCATTGAAACTGCCATGTGCCTTCCTCCTGGGAATTGTAGCTATCATCTCTTGACCAATTGCTCTCACTACATCCAAATAATAATGATAATGAAACTTACGTTTAAAAACAATTCTTGGGCTGGAGAGATGGCACTTGTCTGCAAAGCCTAAGGACCCAGATTCAACTACCCAGTATCCTTGTAATACAGATGCACAAGGTGCACATGCATCTGGAATTTGTTTGCTGGAGGCCCTGGTATGCCCATTCTTTTTCTATTTACCATTCTCTCTCTCTCTCTCTCTCTCTTTTTTTTTTTTTTTTTGAGGTAGGGTCTCACTCTGGCTCAGGCTGACCTAGAATTCACTATGTAGTCTCAGGGTAGCCTCGAACTCTCAACGATCCTCCTACCTCTGTCTCCCAAGTGCTGGGATTAAAGGTGCGTGCCATCATGCCTGGTTTCTCTCTTTCAAATAACTAAATTAATTAAAAATAAGATACTTTAAAAAATCTTAGGAATAATTCTTTCTCTTTTATTTATCTGTTCAACTGTTGTTCTACATTTAAGTTGTTTTCAGTTTGGAGCTATTACAGATAAAACTTCTGGGTTGGGGGCTGGAGAGATGGCTTAACAGTTAAGGCACTTGCCTGCAAAGCCAAAGGACCCAGATTCTATTCCCTAGGACCCATGTAAGCCAGATGCACAAGATGACACATGTGTCTAGAATTCATGTGCAGGGCTAGAGGCCCTGGCATGCCCATTCATTCTATCTGCTTCTCCCCTCTCAAATAAATAAATTAAATTAAAAAAAAAAAAAAAAACCTTCTGGGTTGGGGAGATGGTCCAGTGGTTAAAGGCACTTGCTTGCAAAGACAGTCAGCCTGAGTTCAATTTCCCAGTACCCACATAAAGATAGGTGCACAAAATGGCACATGCATCTGGAGTTTGTTTACAGTAGCAAGAGGCCCTAGTGTGCCCATTCTCCTCTCTCCTCCCCCTCTCTCTGTCTCTGTGTAATCACAAGTGAGTAAATGAAAAAAAAAATTAAGCCACAAAACTTTAGTGAACATTAATGTACACAGTTTTAAAAAAATGCATTTGTAGAGCTGGAGAGATGGAGTAATGGTTAAGATACTTGCCTGCAAAGCCCAAGGACCTGAGTTCAGTGCACCAGTACCCACGTAAAGCTAGATGCACAAAGTGATGCATGTGTCTGGAGTTCATTTGCAGTGGCTTGAGGCCCTCACATCCATTTTCTATCTGCTTCTTTGTCTCACTCTCAAATAAATAAAAAAAAATGTTAAAAGAAAAGAAAAAAATTGTGTCTGTATGCATGCATACACATGCCACTCTCTTGCTGCTGCACATGAACTCCAGACACATGCATGTGTGTATACACTTTGCATCCAGCTTTGTATGAATGCTGGGGAATTGACTGGATCCAGTAGGCTTTGAAAACAAGTACTTTTAATCATTGAGCCATCTCCCCAGCCAGCCCTTAATGTGCAAACTTTTGATTGAGCATATATTTCCTCTTATGGATACCCAATGAAGAATGAAATAACTGGATCATATGACAGGTGTGTTTAGCTTTTGTATTTTATGTATGTACATATTTATTTTTTTATTTGTTTGGGAGGTCTTCTTGCTGCTGCAAATGAATGCCAGACAGATATGCTGGCTTTTTTTTATATATAAACACTAGCCTTTTATTTTGTGGCAATTGTGAATGTATAATTTCTTATCTTTACCCTAGTGAACATTTCTGAATCCTCAAGCTTTTATGACCATATGAATATCCAATTCAAAACCCTCTCTCCATGGACAGAATTGAAACACACCTACCTGGCTGTTTCACTCTTCTAAATAAAATGAACTTCCAGGACTTTTCTGCTCATTTAAGTAGGATTCCAAAGGATAAATACAGAAGTCCCAAATACTGAGACCTTTGGATGGGAGAGGGTGTTTAAGACCAGATCAGCTACCAGGTACCAGCTTGTACTGTGAAGACCTAAACAACATTGATTTCACAGACACAGTCCAGGAATTTCATTTATCCATCTATACATGTTTGAAAATCATGTAAGTGACCACCTATATACATGTTCAAATAATTACATTAACTTGTCAGCTTTCTTTTTGTTGGAACATAATTCCTTAGAATAATAATTTTTCAAATATATTACCAAAGTATTACTTTAAAACAGATTTTAAGAAACTTGGCTCTTTTTGTAAGTCACCAGCCACCAGAATGTGCAAAAAGAAGAGGCAATGAAGTTTATATGTCTTAATTGTTCTTAAATACGTTTACCACTAAAAAACAGTTCACCAAAGCTGGAGAGATGGCTTAGTGGTTAAGGCGCCTGCCTCCTAAGCTTAAGAACGCTGGTTCCAATCTCCAGTGGTTCCAATCTCCAGGTCCCACATTTAGCCAGATGCAAAGTGACACAAGGGCACAATGCCGCACTTGACCACAAGGGGGCGCACACACCTGGATTTTGTTCACAGCAGCTGAGACACTGCTGGTGCGCCCATCTCTATCTGTCCTTCCTCTCCCTTTCTCTCTGTCTCTCTCTCAAAAAAAAAAAAAGTTCACCAGGTCACTACCAAGAAAGTATTTCTTGCAGATTTTCATACTCTAGCAGTATAAAAAGATTATGATAATTATTTCAATAGTAGTTACTAACTAAAATATTCTCATTGAAAAGAAAACTTACTTTATAGTCAATTGTACTTCTATCTCTATGTGAAAACATGCATGTGTTTAACTTTATGTGATTCTTTTTTCTAGGTCCTAAACCTTATAAATATAATATACGTAATGTGTTTTCAAATATAAAAGAATGAATATAGACTATCTTTGAAATAACATATTTTACCATGAAACCATGTATCACATTATCAATTTTTTTTATCATTGGTTGATGGATAGTGCGTATTTTGCTTTCGATTACAATCATGCCTAGATAAATGTAGAAAAAGTTGCATTTCTAGAATATGAAAAATGTTACAGGAAGATTTATGCCATTTTGAATGGATTGTTTCAGGTTGCCTGAATTTTTAATACCATTTTCTTGTCATGGAGGAAAGAACTTTGTTACTTTTGGCTTTCATTAGATTTCTCCCTTCAGAATTAGTATGCTTTCTGCTTCCTGGGCTGACATCTTTTCTTTTTAGTATCTCTTACCTAAGCAGGATGATTGCTGCAGGTTTTCACATCATGAGTAAACCTCAATTTTCACTAGCCCATATGATGGATGGGTACTGAGCTTTCTACTCTCTTTTGTCCCAGATCTGAGGGGACTTCATGACACCCAGGTCCTGAACATAGGTAAACCCAAGATAAGGAGGGCAGCTGGCAGCTGAGGATTAGGCATAGACAGGGAACAGGAGGTATGAGAATGAAGATAACAATGGGGCACCGTTAGGATTTCTGGATTATTTTTGCTGTGTGTCTCACTGATCCTCATAATGTCCCTGTGAGAAATATGTAATGATCATTACCTTACACAAGCATTCTCTATCTATGTGTTTATTAGAATTTTTTCATGTTTATGTGTGTTTCTGTGTGAGTGTGGGTGTGTGAAAGCCACAGAGGACAGTCTTGGGTGTTAGTCTTCACCTTCTACCTTGTTTGAGGCAGGCCCTCTCTGTGTTTGCCAGGCTAGCTGGCCAAGGAGCTTCTGGGAGATTCTGCTATCTTTGCTTCCCATCTCATTATAGGAGTGCTGGGGTTATGGACAGGTACTACTTTGTCAAGCCTTACATGGGTGCTAGGGGTATGAACTTGGGTACTCTCACTTGTGAGGTGTGGTGGTTTACATTGATTGTCAACTTGACAGGACCTGGAATCACCTGTTGCCTTTTAAGCCCCACTTGCTTCTCCATCAGCATCTGCATTTTTAACCAGGCATGCCTTAGTGTGAAAGATCTATATTGCTGAAGGATTAGGCAACTGCAATGATTTGTAGGTATAGAGCCTTTTTAGGCAACTTCATAAGCAGTTTCCTATTCATGTGATGCTTTACAAAATTATCTTCCATATGCTCTTATTGCCTTTCCAAGCAAGGAAGTACTCATGGTTCATGGAGTTGTGTATTTATAGAGGCATAAGGTGATGAAATTATTTTTCTATATCTGGTAGTCCAGTAACAGTTGCAGGCCCAAGAATCAAGGAACCTTGTAGCTGCTCAGTCCATGTGGCAGATGCCTCAGCAGTCCCAATCCGGCACTGAAGGCCTGTAGGCTTCCTGAGGATCCACTGGTTTTCAGTACATGCAAGTCTTGAGTTGATGTTGGTCTTCAGTCCACTCTGGAAGGCAGCTCTGGCAGCCAAGTGGAAGAAAGGGCAAATATGCCGCCTTTTGTGTCTGGCTTTACATAGGTACTGGGGAATTGAACCCAAGCTGACAGGCTTTGTGATTAGGTGTCTTTTATTTTATTTTATTTTATTTATTTTAGAGAGAGAGAGAGAGAGAGAGAGACAGATAGAGAATGGGTGCACCAGCAGCCTCTGCTGCTGCTGTGAATGAACTCCAGATATGTGCAACCCCTTGTGGGCAAGTACGGCATTGCACCCTTGCATCACTTTTTGCGTCTGGCTAAACATGGGACCCGGAGAATCGAATGGGCATTCCTAGGCTTTGCAGGCAGGTGCCTTAACCGCTAAGCCATCGTTCCAGCCCTATTTTTAAAAAATAATTAATTGGGATGGAGCAATGGCTTAGCGGTTAAGACGCCTGCCTGCTAAGCCTAAGAACCGGGTTCCAATCTCCAGGTCCCACGTTTAGCCAGATGCAAAGTGACGCAAGGGCGCAATGCCGCACTTGACCACAAGGGGGCGCTCGCATCTGGATTTCGTTCACAGCAGCTGAGAGACTGCTGGCGCGCCCATTCTCTCTTCCTCTCCCTCTCTGTCTGTCTCTCTCTGTATCTCTCTCCAAAAGTAAATAAAATAATAATTAAAAGTTAAAATAATTAATTAATTAATTAATTAATTTAATTGGAAGTAGAGATACAAAGAGGAGAGAAAGAGAAAATGGCCTCTAGCCGCTGCAAGCAAGCTACAGATACATGCCTCACTTTGTGCATCTGGCATTATGTGGGTACTGGGAACCCCGGTTGTTAGGCTTTACAGGAAAGCACTTTAACCACTTAGCCATCTCTTGCACCCTCGATTTCTGGTTTTCAATCTACTGTTACCTTAAATGTAACATTTTGACTTTTGTTTTTTCCTAGTCCATAAAATGATGACACTTGGTGGCATTTATGGATTTTTCAGCACTCTGGTATAAAGTTCTTACCACCTGTGATGAGATTATATAAATACACACACACACACACACACACACACACGTACTATATGAATCATATGTACAGTCTTACCTAGACTCTGAATCCTTAGTCACCATAGAGTGGAAGGACACAAATGTTTCTGTGGAAAGGTTAAGTTTTGCCTGTGATGATAGTAAGGCTGCCGACAGAGATTAATAGGGAGATTAGAAAGGAGATGCAGAGATAAATTATCCAACATTCTAAGCAGGGATCATTACATTTGAGCCTAGAAAAGTTCCTCTGTGAAGTTTTCAGATAGTGTCTCATATCCCAGATTGGCCCTCAACTTTCCGTATCAAAGCCAGGGACCTTGGGGCCAGGCTTGGTGCTGCACACTTTTAATCCAGCACTTGGGAGGATCACTGTGAGTTTGAAGCCAGCCTGAGACTACATAAGTACATCCTGAGTCAATTTCAGGTCAGTTGGGGCTGGTGTGAGACTCTTACCTCAAAAAAAAAAAAAAAAAAAGTTCCCATGTTCTTTACCAATCCCAACACTATTCAGAAGTCCAAAGCCTCATCTGGCCAGACATGGTGGTATATGTCTTTAATCCCAACATTCTGGAGGCAGAAATAGAAAGATTGCTATGAGTTTGAGGCTAGCCTGAGACTACTGAGTTCCAGGTCAGTGTGGGCTAGAGTGAGACCCCACCTCAAAATAAAACAAAAATACAAGGCTGGAGAGATGGCTTAGTGATTAAGGTGCTTGCCCACAAAGCCTAATGATCTGAGTTTGAGTCACCAGTACCTATGTAAAGCCAGATGCACAAAGTGGTGCATGCATCTGGAGTTGGTTTGCAGTGTTTGGAGACCCTGGCATGCCTATTCTCTCTGTCTCTCTTTTATCTCTCTCTGCTTGCAAGTAATAAATAAAAATATTAAAAAAAAAAAAAAAACCGGCGGGCGTGGTAGCGCACGCCTTTAATCCCAGTACTCGGGAGGCAGAGGTAGGAGGATCGCCGAGAGTTCGAGGCCACCCTGAGACTACATAGTTAATTCCAGGTCAGCCTGGACCAGAGTGAGACCCTACCTTGCAAAACCAAAAAAAAAAAAAAAAAAAAAAAAAAACGGATACAGGAATTTTGGGTTCCTTTTGTTCCAGTGCATCAATAATTTGTGATGTTCCCAGATCTTTGTCCTATGAATTCAAAGAATGCAATCCATGGACCAGAGGACATGGTTCAGAAAGATTTTACTATAGCTTAAAGCTTTAGGTGGACAAAGAGAAAGGGGGCTTAAGCCTAGAACATAAGAAAAGGAAGCAAGGTAGAGTTCTTTTCCAGGGAGGCAAGAGGGTGTTTGAGAAGCCCCATGAGAGAAGAGGGCGGGGCTCTTGCCCAGAGAGGCAAGAGGGGGTTTGAAAAACCCACCTTGAGATTCAGATATGGGTTTTTTTGTGGGGAATGGTTCTGTTACTATAACAAAGACCAGATTTTATAGCTTTGCCAGTAATCTTAGGTAAGGTTCAGAGTTTTTGTCCTCTAGGAAGGGTGCAAGCTTAATCTAGAAATCTTTCCTGGAGGGTGTAACTTCCAGGTTTATGCAAGCTTAGTGACATTTCCTGCTTTTAGTCAAAGAATAAAAAACCACTCACTTTTGGGGTTCTGTTATTCTGGCTGCCTATGCAATTTCAGTCTCCTATCAAAACCAAGCCCCCCCCCAAAAAAAACCCAAGTCTCATCTGATGATACTCAAGAGAGTCTGTCAAGTGTGAAACCTACATCAGTATACAAGTTGTATATTTTCAACACATAATGACACAGAATAAACAGACATTCCCACTCCATTCTCTAGAGGAACAGAACTGATAGAATGATTGTATATTATAAAGGGAATTTATTGGATTAGTTTACAGACTTGGTAGTCCAACAATAGCTGTGTGCCGTCTAGAGAGTAAGAGAACCCTATAATTGCTAGGTTTGTGAGGCTGTATGCCTCAACAATCTGGCATTGAAGGATTCCTGAAGAGTTCTTGGTCTTTGGTGTATGTTGGAAGGTTGTTGAAACCTGGTTCCAGTGAGTCCATGAGGGATGGCCAAAACAGGGTAGATGTATACACCAGCAAGTAGCATGAGCTGCCAAGCAAAAGGCCCTGTGCTCTTGGAGCTTCTTCATATATAGTATACCACTGGAAGAGCTGCTCCCTCTGGAGGAAAGACTTCTCCCTCACAGGCCTACCCAAGAGGTGTGTCTCTTGCTAGATTATAAATCTGATCAAGTCGATAGCAGAATTAAATTTCATATCTGTTATCCTTCTCTATTGTTATTCTGTCTTTCTTTTTTTTAAGGCATGTAGCATCGTGCCCTGCTAAGAACAGGCATTTTTAATTTTTTTTTTTTTTTTTTTGAGGTAGGGTCTCACTCTAGCTCAGGCTGAGCTGGAATTCATTATGTAGTTTCAGGGTGGCCTTGAACTCACTGCGATCCTCCTATCTCTGCCTCCCGAGTGCTGGGATTAAAGGCGTGCGCCACCACGCCCGGCATTTTTAATTTTTTTAATTAATTAATTTATTTATTTGAGAGAGGGAGAGGGAGAATAGGAGTGCCAGGGCCTCCAGCCACTGCAAATGAACTCCAGACTCATGCATCACCTAGTGATTCTGGCTTATGTGGGTTCTGGGGAATTGAACTGAGGTCCTTTGGCTTTGCAGGCAAGTGCCTTAACCGTTAAGCCATCACTCCAGCCCTGCCTTACTTTGTTGAGACAGGGTCTCTCACTGAACCTGGAGCTCATGCCATTTTTTTTGGTTAGACTGGCCGACTAATGAGCCCCAGCAATACTCCTGTTTCTGAGAGAGAGACAGACAGACAGGCAGGCAGAGAGAGACACACACACACACCTCTTCAGCACTGGGGTTTCAGGTGTGCATAGCCACACCTGGCTTTTTGCATGGGTGCTAGAAGCCTAACTCAGGGACTCATGCTTATACAGCAAGCACTCTTACCCACGGAACCAGCTCCCAAGCTCTCCTGTCCCCATTTTTATTTTTTTATTTTATTTTTGTTTTTTTGTTTTGTTTTGTTTTTTTGAGGTAGGATCTCACTCTAACCCAGGCCTGTCCCCCATTTTTAAATCAGATTGTATTTTTTTGAGTTGTAATTGCTCTTTCTATAGCCTAGATTTCAATACTTTATCAGATGATAAGCAAAGTATGCTTTGCACACATTTCCCTCCCATCCTCAGGTTGCCTATTCATTCACATAGTGTCATTTGATTTCCAAAAGTTTTTGATTTTGATGAAACCCAACTTACCTGTATTTTGTTGCCTGTACTTAAAAGTGTCATATCCAAAAAAAAATTTTTAAGTGCCATATCTGAGCTGGACAGATGGCTAAACCATTAGGATGATTGCCTGCAAAGCCTAAGGATTCAGGTTCATTTCCTAGTACCCACATAAAACCAGATGCACAAGATGGCGCATGTCTGGGAGTTTGTTTGCAGTGGTTAAAGGCCCTAGCATGCCCATTCTATTCTCTCCATCCCCCGCTTCTGTCTCTCTCATAAATAAATTAAAAATTATGAATCCATAAAAAATAATTTTTTAAAAGTGCCATATCCAAAAATCATTACCAAATCCAGTGTTACACAACTTTTGCCTTATGGTTTCTTAAAAGAATTTTATAGTTTTAGAGCTCACATTTACATCTGATTCATTTTAGTTAATTTTCCAGCTTCATTCTGTTTCATGTGATTATCTAGTTTTCCAGCTACCTTTATTAGTGTTTGTAGGGGAAATATGTTTATGTGCCTGTTCATGTGTGGAGGTCAGAGAACAACTTTTGGGGTATCAGTCTTCATCTTCTACCTCATATAAGGTAGGCTCAAGCACTTTATCTACTGAGCTCTCTCTCCAACCTCTAGGTACCATTTCCTGAAAAAAATTACATTTTGAAGCCGGGCGTGGTGGCACACACCTTTAATCCCAGCACTCAGGAGGCAGAGGTAGAAGGATTGCCAGGAGTTCGAGGCCACCCTGAGAATACAGAGTGAATTCCAGGTCAGCCTAGGCTAGAGCGAGACCCTACCTCGAAAAAAAAAAAAAAATTTCGTTTTGAATGCCATTTGAACTTTTGTCAAAAATTATTTGGAGCCAAGCATGGTGGTGCACACCTTTAATCCCAGCTCTCGGGAGGCAGAGGTAGGTGGATTGCTGTGAGTTCAAGGCCACCCTGAGACTACATAGTGAATTCCAGGTCAGCCTGAACTAAAGACTGAAACTCTATCTTGAAAAAAAAAAAAAAAAAAAAAAAATTATTTGGGCATATTTGTATAGGTCTATGTCATGTTCAACATTTTTTTAAGTACTGAGGAATGTAAAAGTTTGTTATAATTTATTTTATTTAACAATCTAGGAAGTTTACAACCATCAACAGTTTCAGTACAAGTTTTAGTTTTTGTTTTGAGGTGGGGTCTCATTCTAGCCCAGGATGACCTGGCACTCACTTTTCAGTTCCAGTTTAGTCTTGAACTCATAGTGATCCTCCTACCTCTGCCTCCCTAGTGCTAGGATTAGCACCACCACGCCTAGTTTGTACATACATACTTTGGATAGCACATGTGAAGGGATCTCTCTAAAACCTCATTGGTTTCATTCTCAGCAAACTTTCCTGGCCCACGATAGTTGCTGATGTCAGTGCATGTTCTCTTTTTACAATGACAGTCAGAAGATGTTAATTTCACATGCATGGCATAAGGACCAGCACTGCCACCATAGGATTTCTCCCCTCTCTCCAGGTATGTTCTTGAAAAAAAAATACTTACAAGCAGAGAGAGAGAATGAAAATATAGGTACATCAGGGCCTTCTGCCACTGCAACCAAACTCCAGATACATTTGCTGCCAATTTGTGCTTCTGGCTTTATGTGCAGGTACTAGGGAATTGAACCCAGACCATCAGGTTTTGCAAGCAAGTGCCTTTAACCACTGAGCAATCACCTCATCCATTATGTTTTTATAAAGTTGTTCTTTGATTCCACAGAAACTTGAATAGGTTCTAGTCAGTCCCACATCTATGTCCCCATGTACTACCACACCCCCATTTAGGGTTTTCCTTCCACCCTAGCTGCCTACCCCTGTGAATTCTAGAGTACTGGAAGGAATTATTTCTGCTGAGTCACCTAGTTCTACATTTTATTCCATTTTTGTCAGTTCCTCTGCTAGTACCACATTATCTTAATTATGATAGTTATAGGTAGACTTTAATATTAAATTTTTCTGTTTTGTTTTGGGTGTTTTTTGTTACTGTTGTTTTTGTTTTTGTTTTCTTTTTGTTTTTGAGGTAGGGTCTCACCCAGGCTGACCTGGAATTCACTTGGTAGTCTCAGGGTGGCCTCGAACTCACATCAGTCTTCCTACCTCTGCCTGCCAAGAGCTGGGATTAAAGACGTTCACCACCACACCCAGCTTTAGTTTTTATTTTATATCAATAACGTACACTATGCTTTGGTTTCCTATCCAGTGCTATACTACAAGCAGTACAAATACTTTTTCATAGTGTTCTTTTGTCTTAATTAAACTGAAGTATAAATTTATACCAAATTGTTATATGTTTGTTCATTGTAGTGATGTTGTCAGCAGTGACAGGGAGATTCAGCCCAGCACTGATGCCTGAGGAGTCTGCTTAGGAACCTCCATTCAGGTAAAGCCTGATCCCAAAAAGAAAGAGAGAAAAGGAGAGAAAGAAAGAAAGAGTAGACCAAGTCAGAGTGAAGCAGTCATTAAGTTTATTAAGCCTTCAGACAAAAAGACATATAGGAAAGCAATATAGTATACACCCTCAAAAATGGGTATGTGCAGTTTCTCAAGAGGGAGGGTGTGTATATGTCCACTATATATGTGATTTTATGTCTTTCTAAGTTTTATTCAAAGGATGTCACAACAAGGTTTAAAGATTGAAGGTTTTAAAATAAGGTAAAAAATAGAAAAGCTAGTATACTTATTTTTTCTTAAAGAATTTCCTTTTGCAAATGAAATTTAAAGGTGGTTTTATGAGATTGTTTAGATTTAGAGATAAGAGAGAAGTGTTAAGATCATTAAGGTTAAAAAAATTTTGGAGCTGGGCATAGTGGCACATGCCTTTAATCCCAGCTCTCAGGAGGCAGAGGTAGGAGGATCACCATGAGTTTGAGGCCACCCTGAGACTACATAGTGAATTCCAGGTCAGCCAGGACTAGAGTGAGACTCTACCTCGAAAAACAAAACAAAAACAAAACAAAACAAAAACATTTTGGCCCTAAGTAAGCATAAATTTGTTTTTATCCTTACTTGAGATGTCTCTTGGAAAAGAGAATGTTGACTATAGGCAGTCTTGGCTTTATCAATTATGTTGATGTTTCAGGATCTCAGCCAGATGTGGAGTGGGGCAAGCTTTTCTTTACTAATGTCCTCTTGATTTTTTTTCTCTCCTGTTTCAATGTGGCTAGCTTCCCTGCCTCTAGGCTCATCTCTGCTGTGGCCCCAAACTGAATTTTGCTAGGTGTAACTGAATAGTGATAGAATTTTATCTATGTTAGTGTGCTTGCTGTCTATGACTTCTGTGTTTTACTAATATTAGAGGGTTCTTCTCCCTCTGTGATGGCCATACCTATAAAGAAAGTTGATTTCTGGTAGTAGAGGCCTTCCTCAGAAGCTCATCAACAGTTGTTTAAGCCATTTTCTCATTGTACTGCTTTTTATTCCACCCTCCCTTGGTTAAATGTATCAATTTTCTACTCATTAGCATCTACCTACTGGCTTTTACTTGTAAGATGTCTCCTGTTTGACTTGCTGTTTTGTTGTATTTGTCACTTACATAGCTATCCTCATCCCTTCCTTGGCTTTTTGCCTGACTTCCATGGCAACTACTTTGTTATTGCCTGTCTCCCATTCTGCTCCTTTTTCTACCTCTTCCAGCAGGTACAGTATGTATTAGAATACTGCCCATTCTCTACATTCAGAACTAAACTTACCACTTTCCCCACTGCATGTCTTCAATCTAGTTATCCTCCTACCTATAGCATTTTGATACACTTAGGTTGGAAACCTGGACCTTGCCTGTCCCTTCAAATTCTTCCCAGTTCTGCCCTCCTATGAGTTCCTCTAGCTTTATTGGTTAGGTTACTTCTGAAGGCTTCAGTCAGTGACTTTCCTTACCACAAACCCCATCAGTTGAGCCTTAGTCTTGCTGTTAATTTTTCTAAAATCCAGATTGTTTTGGGACAACTTCCTTATAAAAAAAAACATTGGTGGTTCCCAATTGTGCTCACTGGTAAGTCAGAACTTTTTATTATGGGGGGGGACTAAAAACAAATAGACAAACAAAAATCCCACCCTGTTTTTTGGAGAGAGACACAAAGAGAGACAGAGAGAGAGGGAGAGGAAGACAGACAGAGATGGGCACGCCAGCAGCCTCTTAGCTGCTGTGAACGAAATCCAGATGCGTGCGCCCCCTTGTGGTCAAGTGCGGCATTGCGCCCTTGCGTCACTTTGCATCTGGCTAAACATGGGACCTGGAGATGGGAACCAGCGTTCTTAGGCTTAGGAGGCAGGCGCCTGAACCGCTAAGCCATCTCTCCAGCCCAAATCCCACCTTTTTATTGTGGCCCGTAGGATCTTTCCCCAAAAGCTGTGACATGTGATATTATGTGAAGTGATGGTTATTTGCTCTTGCCTGGTTATGTTCATTACACTCTTCTTCCATCCTATCAGGCACCAGTCTTGTTTCTGTCATTTTCACATTCATTTAACAAATATTTATTGAAGTCCTGTTTGATGCCTATGGTAGAATTGTGCCTTTGAGGATGAAATAACCATTGTCATCTTGAAATCTGAGCACCTTAAAGCCTTCACCTGTGGCTGGAGAAGATGGCTTAGCAGTTAAGGCGTTTGCCTGCAAAGCCAAAGGACCCCGGTTTGATTCCCCAGGACCCACATTAGCCAGATACACAAGGTGGCGCATACATCTGTAGCTCGTTTGCAATGGCTGGAGGCCCTGGCACTCCTATTCTCTCTCTCTCTCTCAAATAATAAAATAATAGAATTAAAAAAAAAAAAAAACCCTGCGTGGTCTCATGGGATGCCAGAGTATATAGGAGGTAGAAGATTGGCTGGAGTTGGAACTCCAGTGATTGAGCTTTCCTGAGTCATCACCATTGCAGAAATGACACTTTTGAGTGATGCAGCTAAACATATAACCCCTTCCTAATAATTCCTAATAATTCCTTTGGTGCAAAAGTGTCCTGTCTTTGTTGCTGGAGGGACCAGACAGGCCATTTTCAAGTCCCTGTGCTTAAAAAAACTGTCTGATCCATTACTTTACCCCCTCCCTGCCTTCTAATGGGCAGGAGGAGTTCTCTATACTTTCTCCTCTTTCCTTCTTTCTTTTTTAGTTTTTCAAGGTAGGATCTTGCTCTGGCCCAGGCTGACCTGGAATTCACTAGGTAGTCTCAGGCTAGCGCCTGGAACTCACTTGAACTGTGGCATTAAAGGTGTGTGCCACCATACCCAGCCTCCTCGTTCCTTCTCTTAATCTAATAAAGTTTCTTTAAATCTTACCCTCTGGTCTATGGATTTCATTTCTTTGAATTCATAAAACAAGAATCTGGAGATACCCAAATTTATTGATGCATTGGCAAAGAACCCCAAAATTCCTATATCAAGTTCAAGGCCAGTCTGGGCTTCAGAGAGAGAGAGAGACTTTGGTTTTTCCAGATAGGGTTTCACTCTAGCTCAGGCTGACCTGGAATTCATTATGTAGTCTTAGGGTGGCCTCAGCCTCATGGTGATCCTACCTCTGCCTCCCGAGTGCTGGGATTAAAGGCATGCGCCACCACACCTGGCTCAAGAGAGACACTTCCTTAAAAATAAAAATGAGGGCTGGAGGGATGGCTTAGCAGTTAAGGGACTTGCCTGCAAAGCCTAAGGACCCAGGTTCGATTCCCAAGTATCCACATAAGCCAGATGTACACAGTGGTACAGTGGTGAATGCATCTGGAGTTCGTTTACAGTAGCTAGATGCCCTGGCACACCCATTCTCTCTATCTGCCACTTTTTTTTTGTTTGTTTTCGAGGTAGGGTCTCACTCTAGCTTAGGCTGACCTGGAATTCACTGTGTCATCTCAGGGTGACCATGTGGTGATCCTCCTACCTCTGCCTCCCAAGCGCTGGGATCAAAGGTGTGTGCCATCACACCTGGCTGGCTTTCTTTTTTTCTTTCTCTCTCTCTTTCTTAAATAAATAAAGAAAGAAAATATTAAAAAATAAAAATAAAGAAAATGAGCCAGGGGCTGGAGAGATGGCTTAGTGATTAAGGTATTGTCTGCAAAGCATAAGAACCCAGGTCCAACTCTCCAGGTCCTATGTAAGCCAGACGCACAAGGCGACACAAGTGCACACGGTCATACATGTGCACAAGGCAGGACACACATTTGGAGTTCGATTGCACTGGCTGGAGGCCCTGACATGCCAATTTTCTCTCTCTTGCTCTCACTCTCTCACATAAAAAAAAAAAAAATGTCAAAAAAAGAGCCAGACATGTGGCACATACCTTTATTCCCAGCACTTGGGAGGCAGAGATAGGAGGATCGCTGTGAGTTCAAGCCCAGCCTGACACTGATTCCAAATTAGCCTGGGCTAGAATAAGATCCCACTTCAAAACCCCAAAATAAATAAATATAAAAATAAAAAATGTCCTCTGTGGTTTGCACTTTCCCCGCCTCACCTTAGTGTTACCTACTTAACTTTTTTTTAGAGAGAAAGAGAGAGAGAGAGAGAATTGGCATGCCAGGGCCTCAGCCATTGCAATCGAACTCCATATGCTTGTACCACCTAGTGGGCATGCGTGACCTTGCATTTGCCTCACCTTTGTGCATCTGGCTTACCTGGGACCTGGAGAATCAAACACAGGTCCTTAGGCTTTGCAGGCAAGCACCTTAACTGCTTAGCCATCTCTCCAGCCCTAGCTAACTTTTATAATTCAGGGTCTCAATGGTTTACTTATACCTCAATACATTAGTAAAGTGCTGATATTTCTGTGCATATCTGATATGTCTGTGTATCTTTCAGTATCTGGGGATTCAGAAGAAAAGAACATGATCTTTGAGTTTTGAAAAGCTGTTAGTTTAAATATCAGTAACCATTTATTAGATATGTGGCCTTGAAGAAATTCCTTAATAGTACCTAACTTTTGTGAGGATTAAATGGACTTCAGTACATAAAATGCCTATTACAAGTGCCCAGAACATAGGTTTGAGGATTGTAGTTTTGAAAATAACATGAGAGAAAAAAGGAGAAAGAAGAAAAGTAGAAGATGAAGAGGAAGGGGAAAGGAAGAAAAATGATAAAGTACAGTGTCAAAATGCTTATGGAATTTCCATTCAGTTTACTTTCATGAGTATACATTTATCCACACATACAGGTTTATTTGAGTTCATATGGTTATCTACTTTTGTATGTTATTTTTTTCCCCTAAGCTTAAAAAATTCAGGGTTTGCTGGGCATGGTGGTGCACGCCTTTAATCTCAGCACTCGGAGGCAGAGGTAGGAGGATCGCCATGAGTTCAAAGCCACCCTGAGACTACATAGTGAATTCCAGGTCAGCCTGGGCCAGAGTGAGACCCTACCTAGGAAAAGAAGAGAAGAGAAGAGAAGAGAAGAGAAGAGAAGAGAAGAGAAGAGAAGAGAAGAGAAGAGAAGAGAAGAGAAGAAGAGAGAAAATTCAAGGCTTGTTCTAGTTTCTTTTCTGTTTTTACTTTTATGTTTTTTATTCCCTCTCTCCAAGCAGTAAATGTTCAGTCACTCCTCGGAGAGAGGTAGGGCCTCTTGAGTTCCTTCCCCATTCATGATGGAATGTTTGTATATATTAATATTTTAATTTTACAGACATATGTATACAGATTTAAATAAACTTGAAGCTTGGCTAATAGAATTATGGAGAGTAATATCTGTAGTTGGATTTAGTTTAGATTGTAGGGTTTTTAAAAATAATTTCATGTATGTACATAGTATGTATTGATTAAATTCACTCTCCCCCATTAACCTATCGTCCCCTGCCCTCACCTACTAAACACCTTCCCAACCAAGCTTCCTACTTTGAAAATTAGAGTTGTTTGTATAAGCATGGGTTCAGCCACTTAATACCAGTGGCCCCACCACTAAAGAACATGAGTACCCCTCTGCCCCTCTTCCAGATACCATTAACTACCAGTAACTTCTGTATGAGGAGTGGAGTCTCATGTCCTCCACAATCCATGATGGAATATTGACTGGCTCAATCTTGTACATGAAGCCACAGCTGCAGTGAGCTCATGTATAGAAGAGGTCTTGTCTAGAAGACAGCATTCCACAAGCATTCTTTCTCCATCCTCTGGCTCTTATATTCTTTGTACCATGCTACCTCTGTCTATGATGTTCCCTAACCCTTGGAGCAGGTGATATAGATGTCCCCTTTAGAGCTGAACACACTAATCACTTACTCTCAACTATGAACCTCTGCAATAATCTGTTCCCACTGGAAAAATAAACTTATGTGGTTGACACTAAAAACAGGACTAATATATGAGTATAAGCGTAAATATTTAGAAAGCTGTTTGACAACATATTCATTTAGCACAGAATTAGTAGAAGGTTCCCCCTTGGGGCCCATAACCTTCCCAGCCATAGGCTTTTTTTTTTTTTTTTTTTTTTTTTTTTTTTTTGGAGAGAGATGGAGAAGGAGAGGAAGACAGATAGAGATGAGTGCACCAGCAACCTCTCAGCTGCTGCAAACGAAATCGAGATGCGTTCGCCCCCTTGTGGTCAAGTGCAGCATTGTGCCCTTGTGTCACTTTGCATCTAGCTAAACGTGGGACCTGGAGATTGGAACCAGCGTTCTTAGGCTTAGGAGGCAGGCGCCTTAACCACTAAGCCATCTCTCCAGCCCAGGCTTTTTTTTTTTAATTAACATTTTTATTTATTTATTTGAGACAGTGTGAGAGAGAGGCAGATAGACAGAAAGAGTGTGGGCGCACCAAGGACTCCAGCTGCTGCAAACGAACTCCAGATGCAGGAGCTACCATGTGCATCTGGCTTTACATGGGTCCTGTGAAATCGAACTTGGGTCTGTTGGCTTTGCAGGCAAGCACCTTAACCATTAAACCATTTCTCCAGCCCCACCATAGGCTTTTTTGTTTGTCTCTTTTTTATATATATTGGCAACTTCTGTAGTTATAGACAATAAACCATAGTAATCCCCCCCCCAACATTCCCCTTTGCAACTCCACTCTCCACCATACTCCTACCCCTTCTCAATCAGTACCTCTCTCTGTTTGTTTTGCTGTTGTTGTTGTTGTTGTTGTTGTTGTTGTTGTTGTTGTTGTTTTTGTTGTTGTTTTGGGTCAGGCTTGATGGGTTGAATGACTCTGATGTTTCCTTTTTTTATTTTAATTTTTTTATAGATAATTGTAGACAATATTCCATGGTAATTCCCTCCCCCAACTTTCCCCTTTGAAACTCCACTCTCCATCATACCCTTCACCTTCTCAATCAGTCTCTCTTTTATTTTGAAGTCATGATCTTTTCCTCCTGTTATGATGGTCTGTGTAGAAAGTGTCAGACACTGCGAGGTAATGGATATCAAGGCCAATTTGTATCTGGAAGAGCACATTGTAAAGAGTCCTACCCTTCCCTTGGCTCTTACATTCTTTCTGCCACTTCTCAGCACTGTGGTGCCTTCTGAATCATCCCAAGTTCACTGTCATCTGAAAAGAGCTTTTCTGATCAAAAGTGAGACTAGCATTAATATATGGGTATGAACATTAAGAAAAGTGCTTCCTGGGCAGTTTGGTGAGCATAGTATATACAAATAGCCAGACATCAGCAGACATTATTCCCCTATGGCTTACAACTTCCCTGGTCATAGGTTTTCAGCATCAGGAATGTCTTCCTTCCTGTGGAGCGGACCTCTAGTCCAATTAGAGAAGTGTTGGTTTCCGCCATAACAGACATGCAACTATTGCACCCATTGGTTCATTTGGCCTGGCTGGCCAATTTTAAGCTTTGCAGTGTCTGCTGTTGTTTATCTCCACTGGTGATTGCTCTCTCTCCCATGGAACTGCGTGCAGTGTAGCTTTTTCCAGCTTTCTGTCAACTGGTCTACACAGAGGAGGTTTTCAGCTCTGCTCCAGCAGGATTTCTCAGTGACCTTGCAGCCAAAGTATGTGGAGTCTTCAGCAATAGGGTCTTACCATCTATTCCTGGTAGGAAACAAAGAGCTTCATCAATGGCCTGTAATGTTTTACGGGCATCAGGGACCTCAACAACTCACTGGAAGGTATCCCATCTCTGGCACTAAAAATGTTCTATTAACAGTCTATGGCTTCTGGGTGTAACATTGTCCAAAAAGGTAGGTTTCTATATGACTTATTCATACCCTCTTAGATTTTTATTAGCCTTCCCCCACCTTTCCTTTACTCAGTCCCTTCACCTGACCTCACTTAGGTCTTTCTACCCCCAGTAATCTGTTCTACTTACATATATACAATACCATCCTCTTAAGTACCTCTCCTCCCCTTCCTCTCCCCCCCCCCAGTCCTTTCTATTCCCTTTATATCCCTTTCTAGCTAACTGGCCTCTACTATTGAGTTTTATTCCAACTCATATAGAAGTCCATACATTTGTAGCTAGGATCCATGGGAGACAACATACATGTTTGGCTTTCTGGGCCTGGGTTATCTCACTAAGTATAATTCTATCCAGATCCATCCCATTTCCCTGCAAATTTCATAATTTCATTTTTCTTTACTGCTGAATAGAACTCCATTGTATAAATGTACCACACCTTCATTATCCACTCATCATTTGAGGGACATCTAGGCTGGTTCCCTTTCCTAGCTATTGTGAACAGAGCGGCAATAAACATGGTTGAGCAAGTATCTCAAAGGTACTGAGACAAGTCCTTAGGATATATGCCTAGAGTAGTATAGCTGGGTCATGTGCTAAATCTATTTTTAGCTGTCTCAGGAACCTCCACACTAATTTCCACAATGGCTGGAACAGATTGCATCCCATCAACAATGTGGAAAAGTTCCTCTTTTTCTGCATCCTCGCCAGCATTTATGGTCATTTGTTTTCATGATAGTAGCCATTTGACCGGAGTGAGATGGAATCTCAAAGTAGTTTTTTTTTCTTTTGGTTTTTCAAGGTAGGGTCTCACTCTAGTCCAGGCTGACCTGTAGTCCCAGGGTGGCCTTGAACTCATTGTGATCCTCCTACCTCTGCCTCCCAAGTGCTGGGATTAAAGGCATGTGCCACCACGCCTGGCTTAAATATATATTTTACTTATTCTTTTACTTATTTATTTGAGAGAGAGAATGAGTGTGCCAGGGCCTCCAGCCACTGCAAACCAACTCCAGACACATGTGCCCCCCCTTGTGCATCTGGCTTCTGGGTCCTGGAGAATCAAACCGGGGTCCTTTGGCTTTGCAAGCAAACACCTTAAATGGTAAGCCATCTCTCCAGCCCTCAAAGTAGTTTTTTTTTGGAGAGAGACAGAGACAGAGAGTGAGGGAGAGGAAGACAGAGATGGGCGCGCCAGCAGCCTCTCAGCTGCTATGAACGAAATCCAGATGTGTGCGCCCCCTTGTGGTCAAGTGCAGCATTGCACCCTTGCGTCACTTTGCATCTGGCTAAACGTGGGACCTGGAGATTGGAACCAGCGTTCTTAGGCTTAGGAGGCAGGCACCTTAACTGCTAGGCCATCTCTCCAGCCCTCAAAGTAGTTTTTAATTTGCATTTCTCTCATGGCTAAGAATGTAGAACTTTTTTTTGTTTGTTTGTTTTGCAAGGTAGGGTCTCACTCTGGTCCAGGCTGACCTGGAATTAACTATGTAGTCTCAGGGTGGCCTCGAACTCTCAGTGATCCTCCTACCTCTGCCTCCCAAGTGCTGGGACTAAGGGCGTGCGCCACCACGCCCGGCTTAAGAATGTAGAACTTTTTTTAGATTTTTAAAATTGGGTTGTTTGATTTCTTATTAGTTTTTTGAATTCTTTGTATATCCTGGATATTAATCCTCTGTCAGATATATACCTGGCAAAGGTTTTTCTCCCATTCAGTAGGTTTCCTCTTTGGTCTATTCACAGTGTCCTTTGCTATACAAAAGTTGTGTAATTTCATGAGGTCCCAGTGGTTGATTTAGTGGTTTTATTTCCTGAGCAACTGGAGTTATATTCAGAAAGTCTTTGCCTATACCAGTATATTGAAGGGTTTCCCCTACTTTTTCCTGTAGCAGTTTCAGAGTTTAGGGTCTGATAGTAAGATCTTTGAACCATTTGGACTTAATTCTTGTGCATGGACAGAGATATGGATCTATTTTCATCCTTCTACAGATACATATCCAGTTTTCCCAGTACCATTTGCTGATGAGGCTGTCTTTTCTCCAATGAGTAGTTTTGGCATTTTTGTCAAAGATCAGGTGGCTATAGCTGCCTGGACTTATATCTAGGTCCTCTATTGTGTACCATTGATGTACATGTCGGTTTTTCTGCCAGTACCATGCTGTTTTTGTTATTATGGCTCTGTAATAATAGGTTAAAATCAGGTATGGTGATAACAACAGTCTTATTTTTGTTGCTCTAAATTGTTTTGGCTGTTTGAGGTTTTTTGTGTGTTTCCAAATAAATTATAGGATTTTTTTTCTATTTGCATAAAGATTACCATTGGAATTTTTTTTTTTTTTTTTTTTTGGTTTTGCGAGGTAGGGTCTCACTCTGGTCCAGGCTGACCTGGAATTAACTATGTAGTCTCAGGGTGGCCTCGAACTCTCAGCGATCCTTGTACCTCTGCCTCCCGAGTGCTGGGATTAAAGGCGTGCGCCACCACGCCCGGCTGCCATTGGAATTTTGATGAGGATTGCATTAAATGTGTAGATTACTTTTGATAAGATTGCCATTTTCACAATATTGATTCTTCCAATCCAAGAACATGGGATGTCTTTCCACTTCCTAGTGTCTTCTGCAGTTTCTGTCTTGAGTGTTTTAAAGTTTTCATTGTAGAGATCCTTCACTTCCTTGATTAGTTTTATTCCAAGGTACTTTATTTTTATATTTTTAATGCAGTTGTGAATGGAAGTGATTCTCTGATTTCATCCTCAGCATGTTTGTTGTTAGTATATAGGAAAGCTACTGATTTCTGTGTTTATTTTGTATCCTGCTACATTGCTATAGGTATTTATCATGCTCTAACAGTTTGCTGGTAGAGTCTTTACAGTTCTTTATGTATAAAATCATATCATCTGCAAATAATGATAACTTGATCTGTTTTTTTCCAATTTGTATCCCTTTTATTTGTGTCTCTTGCCTTATTGCTACATCTAAAACTTCCAGTATTATATTAAATCAAGGTGGGAAGCCGGCGTGCTGTTGCACACCTTTAATCCCAGCACTCGAGGGGCAGAGGTAGGAGTATCACCATGAGTTTGAGGCCACCCTGAGACTATATAGTGAATTCCAGGTCGGCCTGGACTAGAGTGAGACCCTATCTCAAAAAAACAAAAAACAAAACAAAAAAAAAGTGGGGATAGTGGACACCCTTGTTTTATTCCTGATTTTAGTGGAAAAGCTTCAAGTTGTTCTCATTTAGTATTATGTTGGCTGTAGGTTTGTCATAAATAGCCTTTATTATGTTGAGATACATTCCTTCTATTCCCAGTTTCTGTAGCACTTTTATCATGAAGGGATGTTGGATTTTTTAAATGCTTTTTCTAAATCTAATGAGATGATCATGTGTATTTTGTCCTTCAGTCCATTTATACAGTGTTTTACATTTATTGATTTGCATATGTTGAACCATCCCTGCATCTCTGGGATAAAGTCTACTTGGTCGGGATGAATGATCTTTCTGATATATTCTTGTATTCTGTTTGCCAATGTTTTGTTGAGAATTTTTGCATCTATATTCATGAGGGACATTGGTCTGTAATTGTCTTTTTATGTTCTGTCTTTGTTTGTTTTTGGTATCAGGGTGATGCTGGCTTCATAGAAGGATTTTGGTAGAATTCCTTCCTTTTCTATTTTATGGAAAAGTTTGAGAAACATTGGTGTTAGTTCTTCCATGAATGTCTTAAAATTCACCGGTGGGCCTGGACTTTTTTTAGTTGAGAGATTTTTTTTTTTATAACTGTTTGGATGTCCATACTTGTTATTGGTCTATTTAAGTGATTAATCTAGTCTTGATTTAATTTTAATTTTGGTAAGTCATATAAATCAAAGAAATCATCCAATTCTTTCAGATTTTCAAACTTAGTGGGGTATATCTTCTTATAGTATGTCCCTATGATTTTTTTAAATTTCCTTGGTATCTGTTGTGATTATTAATTTTTTGTGATTATTGTTTATTAATTTGTGTCTCTTCTCCTTTTTTTTGATCAGATTTCATAAGGGTTTATCAATCTTGCTTATCCTTTCAAAGAACCAACTCTTGGGCTGGATAGATGGCTTAGCTATTAAGGCACATGTCTGTGAAGCCTAAGGATGCAGGTTCGATTCTCTAGGTCCCACATAAGCCAGATGCACATGGTGGCATATGTGTCTGGAATTCGTTTGCAGTGGCTAGAGGCCCTGGCGCGCCCATTCTCACTCTTTCTCTCCCTCACCCCTCTCTCTGTCTTAAATAAATAAATAAATAAATAAATAAATAAATAAATAAATAAATATCTCAAAGAACCAACTTTTTTTTTTTTTTTTTTTTTTTGGTTTTTCAAGGTAGGGTCTCACTCTAGCTCAGGCTGACCTGGAATTAACTATGTAGTCTTAGGGTAGCCTCGAACTCATGGTGCTCCTCCTACCTCTGCCTCCCGAGTACTGGGATTAAAGGCGTGCACCACCACGTCCAGCTAGAACCAACTCTTTATTTCATTGATTCTTTGTATTTTTTGTTTTGGTTCATTAGTTTCTGCCCTAATCTTTAATATTTCTTCCTGTCTACTGATTTTCGTTTTGCCTTGTTCTTTTTTTCCCTAGGCCTTATGGTGAAGCATTAAGTTGTTTACTTGCGACCTTTCTAATTTCTTTTTTGGTTTTTCGAGGTAGGGACTCACTCTGGTCCAGGCTGACCTGGAATTAGCTATGTAGTCTCAGAGTGGCCTCGAACTCATGGCAATCCTCCTACCTCTACCTCCTGAGTGCTGGGATTAAAGGCGTGTGCCAGCACAGCCAGCTCTAATTTCTTAATGTAGGCACTTAAAACTATAAATTTCTCTCATAGGACTATTTTCATTGTGTCCCAAAGGTTTTGGTTTGTTTTATTCTCATTATCATTTGATTCTATGAATTTTTTATTTCCTTCTTGATTTCTTCGTTGACCCATTCATCATTTAGTAATGTATTATTTAGTTTCTATGATTTTGTATATGCGCTATAGCTTTTCTTACTGTTGATTTGTACTTTAATCCTATTGTGATCAGATAGAGTGCAAGGAATTATTTCAATTTTCCTGTATTTGTTAAGATTCGTCTTGTGTCCTAATGTATTTGAGAGAATTTCTATGTGCTGTTGAAAAGAAAGTGTATTCTGTAGCATTGGATGAAATGTTCTGTAGGTACACGTTAGGTCGATTTGTTTTATGACCTTATTTAATCCAGATGCTTCTTTCTCTATTTTTTTGCCCAGATGACCTGTCAATTGATTAGAATAGAGTGTTGAAGTCACCCAGTATAGCTGTGTTTGGTGTTATCTGTGATCCTAATTCTAATTTCAGTGATGAAATTGAGAGCCACTGTGTTAGGTGCATATATGCTTAGGATTGTAATGTCTTCCTATTGGAGTGTTCCTTTAATCAATATAAAGTGACCTTCCTTATCTTTCCTAATAATGTTGGTCTGAAGTCTAGTTATTACCAATAGAACAGCAGTGAACATGGATGTGCAAGTATAGTTCTGTCACAGGCTATAGAATTATTTGGGTATATGCCCAGGAGGATATAGCTGGTATGGTAGTTCTATTTTTAACATATTAGAACCTCTACACTGATTTTCATAATGGCTTTGCCAATTTATGCTCCCCTCAGCAATGAATATTTTTCTACATCCTCATCAGAATTTGTCATTTGTTTTCTTAATGATAGCTATTCTAATTGGAATAAAAGATGGAAGCTGGATATAGTTTTGCCTTTATTTCCTTGATGGCTAAGAGTGTAAAAAACACTTTGAAATATTTATTAACCATTAGTATTTCTTTCCATAGCCCCCCCCCCACTTTTTTTTTTTTTTTTTTTTTTTTTCTAGGTAGGGTTTCACTCTAGTCCAGGCTGACCTGGAATTGACTATGTAGTCTCAGGCTGGCCTTGAACTCTCAGCAGTCCTCCCACCTCTGCCTCCCAAGTGCTGGGATTAAAGGCGTGCGCCACAACACCCAACTACCATAGCCCTTTTTAAAAAAATATTTTATTATTTTTTTGAGAGAGAGAAAAAGAGGCAGATAGAAAGAGAATGGGCACACCAGGTCCTTTAGCCACTGCAACCGAATTCCAGGTGCATGTCCCCTCTGTGCATCTGGCTTGCGTGAGTCCTGGGGAATTGAACCAGGGTCCTTAGGCTTTGCAGGCAAATGCCTTAACCACTAGGCCATTTCCCTATTCTCTCCATAGCCCTTTTTTAAACCTTCTCAATTGTTTTTAATTTAAAAAAACTTAACAGCCGTGTGTGATGGTGCATGTCTTTAGTCCCAGCACTTGGGAGCAGAGGTAGGATTGCTGTGAGTTCCAGGCCAGCCTGGGCTAGAGTAAGATGCTACCTCGAAACAAACAACCTTAGACACATCATAAAATCTTGTATATACTTAAATCTGGGCAAATTTCCTGAGAGAGCAATACACAGCCTGGCCCCAATATGTTAGTAACCAGGAGAACCAAGTTAAGTCCATTGATGAAAACTCCATGTACAGCCAAGCGTAGTAGAGTATGCCTTTAATCCCAGCACTTGGGAGGCAGAGGTAGGAGGATCACCATGAATTTGAGGCCACCCTGAGACTACATAGTGAATTCCAGGTCAGCCTGAACTAAAGTGAGACCCTACCTCAAAAAAACAAACCAACCAACCAAAAAGTACTCCATGTACATTTGTCTTTCCAAACTTGGTACATTTTGCAAAATCGTCATTTAAATAGAAAGACCTGAAATTTGTTAATTCTGAGAAGGTAGCCACATCCTGTTGTGTGAAGGCCCTGTTGAGATCAGCCTGCTCTCCCATTCTCACTTGCACATGCTAAAAGTACTGTTCTGTTGGCACTGGTTGATTCAGGCAGTCTCCGCTGAAGCCCACCCTACCTCCAGAGGTGATGGCTAGTCATCACTGGGAATATCTTTAGCATCTCAGATTTCGTCAACATGTGCTTATAGCTTTTCTTGCAGTCTGTGGTAGGCACCAAAATTTCTGAAATCGAAGACTCTTCAATACTAGTTCCCTATTATTATTAGATAGTGCAAAGTGAAATGGGGATACCTGAAACACTCTGAAAATACATTTCTTGCCTTTATAGGATCCTAACAAGTCAGAGAGTGCCAGTTTGGCCAGACCACTGTTTAATGATCAAGGAAACATTAATACAGACTTCTCCTGCAATAACTTCCTAGTATTTTTGTTTGTGACAGTCTAGAAAGTTTTTTTGTTTGTTTTTTGGGGTTTTGTTGTTGTTGTTTGAAGTATGGTTTCACTCTAGCTGTAATTTACTATGTAATCTCAGGGTGTCCTTGAACTCATGGCAATCCTCCTACCTCTGCCTCCTGAGGGCTGGGATTAAAGGTGTGTACCACCATGCCCTGTCAAGTTTTTTTTTTTTTTTTTTAGAGAGACACAGAGAGAGGGGGAGAGGAAGTCAGATAGAGATGGGTGCGCCAGCAGCCTCTCAGCTGCTGCGAACGAAATCCAGATGCGTGCCCCCCCCCTTGTGGTCAAGTGCGGCATTGCGCCCTTGCGTCACTTTGCATCTGGCTAAATGTGGGACCTGGAGATTGGAACCAGCATTCTTAGGCTTAGGAGGCAGGCATCTTAACTGCTAAGCCATCTCTCTAGCCCAAGTTTTTGTTTTTTTTAAACAGAAGACTAATTTAAACTGGGTGTGGTTGCACAGGTCTTTATTCCCAGCACTCAAGAGATAGAGGTAGGAGGATCACTATGAGTTTGAGGCTAGCCTGAGACTACATAATGAATTCCATGTCAGCCTGGGCTAAAGTGAGACCCTACCTCCAAAAAACCAACTAATTTAGGACTGGAGAAATGGCTTAGTGGTTAAGGCATTTTCCTGCAAAGCCAAAGGATCCCGGTTCGATTCTCCAGGACCCACGTAAGCCAGATGCACAAGGGGCATATGCATCTGGAGTTTGTTTACAATGGCTAGAGGCCCTGGTGTGCCCATTCTCTCTCTTTCAGCCTCTCTTCTATCTCTTTCTCTCTCTGCTTGCAAATAAATAAATAAATAATTTAAAAGACAACCAATTTAAACTTTAAAATCTATAGAAGTTAAAATACAGTATATCACAAGCAGAGAGAAAAATGAACTCATGAATATTTCTGTAGTTGTGGTGGTTTGATTCAGGTGTCCTTAGGGCTGGAGAGATGGCTTAGTGGTTAAGCGCTTGCTTGTGAAAACTAAGGGCACCAGTTCAAGGCTCGATTCCCCAGTACCCACGTAAGCCAGATACAAAAGGTGGCAAATGCATCTGGAGTTTGTTTGCAGTGGCTGGAGGCCCTGATGCACCCATTCTCTCTCTCAAATAAATAAACAAAAAATAAATAAGTTGATTAAATAAAAGAATAAATGATTCAGGTGTCCCCCATAAACTTAGGTGCTGAATGCTAGGTTCCCAGCTAATGGAGATTTGGGAATTAATCCCTCCTGGAGGTATTGTGTTGTTGGGGGTGGGCTTATGGGTATTATAGCCAGTGTCCTCTTGCCGGTGTCTGGCACACTCTCCTGTTCCTGTTGGCCAGGGGGTGTTGTACATCCTCTGCTCATGCCATCGTTTTCCCCTTCCATCGTGGAGCTTCCCCCCAAGCCTGTATGCCCAAATAAACCCTCTTTTTTCCCCACAAGCTGCTCTTGGTTGGGTGATTTCTACCAGCAGTGTGAACCTGACTGTAACAATAGTACACATTTCTGACTTACATAAATTGGGAGAGTCTAATTATAAACAAATCACAAGTTTTGATTGCTCTGAAGTGTAAGTTCTTGGTGAATGCTCATATCAGCCTGGAGGGTTTATGTCAAATTGAGCTACTTATCCCAGTACCTCTCATCTAAATTTGGCATTCAGCAGCATTTCCCCCCAACCTTAAATCCTGAGGACCATAAGACACAGCACAAACACTACCTCCTTTAGTTTTATTTTTTTATTTTATTTACTACAGAGAAGAAGGGAGGAGAATGGGCGTGCTAGGGCCTTCAGCCACTGTGAATGAAATCCAGACACATGTGCCACCTTGTGCATCTGGCAATGTGGGTCCTGGGGAATCGAACCAGGATCCTTTGGTTTCGCAGATGAATGCCTTAAGGGCTAAGACTTGTCTCCAGCCTAGCCTCCTTTGGTTTTTAAGTTTCACCTGCAGTAGCCCCTTCAGGGCAGCTTCCAGACAAATGCAGCCTAATTTCCTATTGAGAATTTTTGCATCTGTGTTCATCAGGGAGATTGGACTATTATTTTCTTTTTGTTGTATTTTTATCTGGTTTTGTTATCAGTCATACTGGTTTTGTAAAAGAATTTGGAAGAATTCCTTCCCATTCTATTTTAGGGGATCATTTAAGAAGCATTGGTTTTAGTTTTGTTTTTTGCGCCCCCCCGCCCCAAGGTAGGGTCTTTGCTCTAGCCCAGGCTGACCTGGAATTCACTATGTAGTCTCAGGGTGGCCTCAAACTCACAGCAGATCTTCCTATCTCTGCCTCCTGAGTGCTGGGATTAAAGACATGTGCCACCACACCCAGGTGATTTTTTAATATAGTCACTTAAAGCTATATACTTTTTCCTTAGGACTGCTTTCATTGAATCCCATAGGTTTTGGTGTGTTGGGTTTTCATTTTCATTCTATGAATTTTTTATTTCTTTCTTGATTTCTTCAGTGAGCCAATCATCATTCAAATGTGTATTATTAAATTATCCTGTGTTTGTTGAGAATTGCTTTGTGTCCTTCTTTATGATCTATTTTCGAGAAAGTTCCATGGCCTGCTTAGAAGAATGTATATTCTGTAGTACTTGGGTGGAATGTTCTATAAATGTCAATTAGGTCTACTTGATCTATTATATCATTGAACTCCGATGTTTTGTTTGTTTGCTTTTGCTTGTGTGTAGTAAGTGTGTTATGTTTTATGCGCAGATGTCTGTCGACCCATGCACACACATGCCAGAGAACAGAGGGTGCTCCCTGTTCCTCCTCTGCATGTTTCTTAGAGTTGTGTCTGTCTGTGAATCCAGAGCTACTGTTTTCAGTCAGACAGACTGAACAGAGAGCCCCAACAATTCTCCAGTCTACTCCCTAAAGGACTGTGAATACAGGCTTGCATCACGCCCGACTTTTAAACATAGATACTAGAGATAAAACTTGGAGAATCAAGCCCTCATGCTTGTACAGCCGAGCCATCTTACTCGCTGAGCCATCTTTCCGGCCTTCTCTGTTTATTTTTTGTCTGAATAACCTGTTTATTGGTAAGGATGGGGTATTGAAGTCACCCACTATTACTCTGTTGGGGTTAATCTCTGACTTTACATTTACTAGTATTTATTTTATGAAATTATGTGCCACCGGTATTGGGTATCTTTGTTTATGATACCCTTTGGATGTATTGTTCTCTTAGTCAGTATGAAGTGACATTCTTTATATCTTCTGATTATTTTTATTTGAAGTCTAGTTTTTCAGCTATTATAATAGGAAAACATGCTAATTTTCTGATTCCATTTGTTTAGAATCCCCTTTTCCATTCTTCATTGTGAGGTGTGTTTCTTGGAGGCAGCAAAAAGATGGATCTGTTTTCTAATACAGTCTGCTAGTCTTTATCTTTTGGATGGGGAATTAGTGATATTATTGAAAAGTGTATATTAATTCCTGTTGTTTTATTTATTTTGTAGTGTTTAGTGTGTTCCTAGTCCTCATTTTGAAAGAAAAAAAGAATTATTTAAACTTTGGAGATTTAAGAGCTATTTAACTCTCACAAATAGATATATAGTCTAGCACTGGACTTTTTTTTTTTTTTTTTTTTTTTTTTTTTTTTTTTCGAAGCAGGGTCTCACTCTATCTCAGGCTGACCTGGAATTCACTATGTAGTCTCAGGGTGGCCTTGAACTCTTGTCAATCCTCCTACCTCTGCCTCCCAAGTGCTGGGATTAAAGGTGTGTGCTACCACACCCAGCTTAAGCTGGACAGTTTTTGGAGTGACTCCCCCCAATGATTAATGTTGAGAATCACTGCTTTATAAGACATGTTATTTAAACTTGCTTTTGTCTGTATAAAGACACAATTAGTAGCTTGATGTCTGAGGACACCAATATATCAGGGTCCCAAAAGATGGCGTGCTGCCCAAAAAGCCTTTTGTATTGAGTCACTCAGACATATTTAGGATAACATAAACTAACCTGACTCCCTGTTTTCCAGGCCAGCATGGATTCCTGGTTCATCTTTGTTCTTCTTGGCAGTGCACTAATACATGTTAATGCCAGCAACACTACCACAGGTAAATTGTTATCTGAGAAAGTAGGTATATGTCGTAGAATTTTTTTTAATGTTTTTTAATTTATTTATTTATTTATTTATTTATTTATTTATTTATTTATTTGAGAGAGAGAGATACAGAAATAGGCAGGTAGAGAGAGACAGGTGCGCCAAGGCCTCCAGCCACTGCAAACGAACTCCAGATGCATGCACCCCCTTGTGCATCTGGCTTACGTGGGTCCTGGAGAAGTGAGCCTTGAGCCAGGGTCCTTAGGCTTCATAGGCAAGCGTTTAACCGCTAAGCCATCTCTCCAGCCCAATGTCATAGAATTTTTATTTCACATATAATGATCCAAACTTGAAGACTTAGGTTTTTGTTGTTGTTGTTGTTGTTGTTGTAGTTGTTTTTTGGTTTTTCGAGGTAGGGTCTCACTCTAGCCCAGGCTGACCTGGAATTAACTATGTAGTCTCAGGGTGGCCTTGAACTCATGGTGATCCTCCTACCTCTGCCTCTCGAGTGCTGGGATTAAAGGCATGTGCCACCATGCCCGGCTAGACATAAGTATTTTCTTTAATACCGTTATTAAAGGAAAGAATATTAAATTTTTATTTTTGAAGTTTTACTGTAAACTGTCTTTAGAAATTGCTAAATTATATTAAATGTTCAGCTTTGTTCTATACACTGTATTCTGTCTTAAATATATCAAAGAGGTTATATATAAAAGAAAGTATTAATATTTATGACTCCATATTTATTCTGAAAAACTGAACAAAAACTATTTTCTTCATGCCATACATAGTGCTCTTTTGGAAAAAGTAGATAGGGTCTAGTGTGAAGGGGTGTGTGTGTATTTGTATGTAAGTGTTTGTCTGTCTGGTCTTTGCTTGGTGTCCAGATGTGTGAGGCATTTATTAACCCTTACTGCTTTATGTCTTAACTTTTGAGCTTCATGTTCATCATGTGATGTTTCCTTATTTTTTGGTGTTCGTAGTTTCACCTTCTTTAGGACTTACAAGACTAATTAAAGCATCATCAACAACAGAATCAATTAAAGAAGAGAATAAAACTGCAAGTCCAACCTCTTCAGTAACTTCTTTTTCTGAGTCACCAACATTCAGCCTAAATCTAACTCTGGGACCTACCTATGTAGCCACTGTTAATTCTTCCCACTCTGACAATGGGACCAGGCGAGCAGCAAGCACTGATTCTGCAGGCACTACTATTTCACCAAATGGAACATGGCTTCCAGAAAACCCATTTACAGATGCAAGAACAGAACCCTGGGAGAAGAATTCCAGCACTGCTGCAACCACTCCAGAAACTTTTGCTCCTTCAGGTACCAGGTCTTTTGTTCTTTGAGGTTACCCTTTTATTATCTTTGTGTATGTTTTCTAGCCATAAATTCCTCGAAATAAGAAATTTGCCCAAGCAAAATAATGAAACCTAAATATAAAGAATTCTTAATATATGGCCAGGAATGGTGCTGTACACCTTTAATCCCATCACTTGGGAGGCAGAGGTTGGAGGATTGCCATGAGTTCTAGGCCACCCTGAGACTACATAGTAAATTCCTGGTTAGCCTGGGCTAGAGCAAAACCCTACCTCGAAATACAAACAAAACAAAAAGAGAGAGAGTACATGGTTAACATAGTGTTTTCTAGAGCATATCCTCCTTCTAGGTTAGATTTTGGTAAGATTGAGAAAAAGAATGTGTTAACATATGTTTTAAAAGATGAAAAATAGGCTGGATGTGGTGGCACACACCTTTAATCCCAGCACTCAGGAGGCAGACATGGTAGGATCACCATTGGGTTCAAAGGCTACCTAAGACTACACAGTGAGTTCCAGGTCAGCCTGGGCTAAAATGAGGCTTTACCTCAAAAAATTAAAAAAGAAAAAGAACAGATGGAAAATAAATACACATAAAGGATGGAAAATAGGGCTGGAGAGATGGGTCAGTGGTTAAGAAGCTTGCCTGCAAGATGGAAAATACAAGAAAAAAGAAATTTCTTGTTTTCCCAGAGAAGAAAGGTAATTGCTGACCTGCAAATAGGGAGTCATAAAGTTTTATATCATTGTGACTATGTCCAGATGACTCAAAATACAAGACTAAGGATGAAAAATAAAATTAGCCTTGAGAAAGAAGGGGACCATGGAAATCTTGAGGATGATGATGAAAATGGATGATGTCTGGTCTGGAGAGATAGCTTAGTGGTTAAGGCATTTGCCTGCAAAGCCAAAGGACCCAGGTTTAACTCCCAGGACCCACGTAAGTCAGATGCACAAGGGGGCACATGCATCTGGAATTCGTTTGCAGCAGCTAGAAGCCCTGGTGCACCCATTTTCTCTCTCTCTCTCTCTCTGTACTGTGCCTGTTTTTGTATCTCTTGCAAATAAATAATTAGACTTAGAAAAGAAAAAGAGGGCTGGAGGGATGGCTTAGCAGTAAGGAACATGCCTGCAAAACCTAGGACCCTGGTTCGATTCTCCAGGTCCCACGTAAGCCAGATACACTGGGTGGTGCATGCATCTGGAGTTCCTTTGCAGTGGCTAGAGGCCCTG
Source organism: Orientallactaga sibirica (assembly GCA_036365145.1). NCBI lineage: Eukaryota > Metazoa > Chordata > Mammalia > Rodentia > Dipodidae > Orientallactaga > Orientallactaga sibirica. The sequence goes on along the minus strand of JAEOAD010000011.1, from coordinate 39,318,269 downwards.
GCATGCCCCTTCTCACTCTCTCTCCCCTTCTCTGTCTCCAACAAATAGATAAAATAATTTTTTTCTTTTTATTTTTCTAGTTCCTTAGGACTGCTTTCATTGAATCCCATAGGTTTTGGTGTGTTGGGTTTTCATTTTCATTCTATGAATTTTTATTTCTTTCTTGATTTCTTCAGTGAGCCAATCATCATTCAAATGTGTATTATTAAATTATCCTGTGTTTGTTGAGAATTGCTTTGTGTCCTTCTTTATGATCTATTTTCGAGAAAGTTCCATGGCCTGCTTAGAAGAATGTATATTCTGTAGTACTTGGGTGGAATGTTCTATAAATGTCAATTAGGTCTACTTGATCTATTATATCATTGAACTCCGATGTTTTGTTTGTTTGCTTTTGCTTGTGTGTAGTAAGTGTGTTATGTTTTATGCGCAGATGTCTGTCGACCCATGCACACACATGCCAGAGAACAGAGGGTGCTCCCTGTTCCTCCTCTGCATGTTTCTTAGAGTTGTGTCTGTCTGTGAATCCAGAGCTACTGTTTTCAGTCAGACAGACTGAACAGAGAGCCCCAACAATTCTCCAGTCTACTCCCTAAAGGACTGTGAATACAGGCTTGCATCACGCCCCGACTTTTAAACATAGATACTAGAGATAAAACTTGGAGAATCAAGCCCTCATGCTTGTACAGCCGAGCCATCTTACTCGCTGAGCCATCTTTCCGGCCTTCTCTGTTTATTTTTTGTCTGAATAACCTGTTTATTGGTAAGGATGGGGTATTGAAGTCACCCACTATTACTCTGTTGGGGTTAATCTCTGACTTTACATTTACTAGTATTTATTTTATGAAATTATGTGCCACCGGTATTGGGTATCTTTGTTTATGATACCCTTTGGATGTATTGTTCTCTTAGTCAGTATGAAGTGACATTCTTTATATCTTCTGATTATTTTTATTTGAAGTCTAGTTTTTCAGCTATTATAATAGGAAAACATGCTAATTTTCTGATTCCATTTGTTTAGAATCCCCTTTTCCATTCTTCATTGTGAGGTGTGTTTCTTGGAGGCAGCAAAAGATGGATCTGTTTTCTAATACAGTCTGCTAGTCTTTATCTTTTGGATGGGGAATTAGTGATATTATTGAAAAGTGTATATTAATTCCTGTTGTTTATTTATTTTGTAGTGTTTAGTGTGTTCCTAGTCCTCATTTTGAAAGAAAAAAAGAATTATTTAAACTTTGGAGATTTAAGAGCTATTTAACTCTCACAAATAGATATATAGTCTAGCACTGGACTTTTTTTTTTTTTTTTTTGTTTTTCGAAGCAGGGTCTCACTCTATCTCAGGCTGACCTGGAATTCGCTATGTAGTCTCAGGGTGGCCTTGAACTCTTGTCAATCCTCCTACCTCTGCCTCCCAAGTGCTGGGATTAAAGGTGTGTGCTACCACACCCAGCTTAAGCTGGACAGTTTTTGGAGTGACTAAAAAGTATGATTAATGTTGAGAATCACTGCTTTATAAGACATGTTATTTAAACTTGCTTTTGTCTGTATAAAGACACAATTAGTAGCTTGATGTCTGAGGACACCAATATATCAGGGTCCCAAAAGATGGCGTGCTGCCCAAAAAGCCTTTTGTATTGAGTCACTCAGACATATTTAGGATAACATAAACTAACCTGACTCCCTGTTTTCCAGGCCAGCATGGATTCCTGGTTCATCTTTGTTCTTCTTGGCAGTGCACTAATACATGTTAATGCCAGCAACACTACCACAGGTAAATTGTTATCTGAGAAAGTAGGTATATGTCGTAGAATTTTTTTTAATGTTTTTTTAATTTATTTATTTATTTATTTATTTATTTATTTATTTATTTATTTGAGAGAGAGAGATACAGAAATAGGCAGGTAGAGAGAGAGAGAGACAGGTGCGCCAAGGCCTCCAGCCACTGCAAACGAACTCCAGATGCATGCACCCCCTTGTGCATCTGGCTTACGTGGGTCCTGGAGAAGTGAGCCTTGAGCCAGGGTCCTTAGGCTTCATAGGCAAGCGTTTAACCGCTAAGCCATCTCTCCAGCCCAATGTCATAGAATTTTTATTTCACATATAATGATCCAAACTTGAAGACTTAGGTTTTTGTTGTTGTTGTTGTTGTTTTTGGTTTTTCGAGGTAGGGTCTCACTCTAGCCCAGGCTGACCTGGAATTAACTATGTAGTCTCAGGGTGGCCTTGAACTCATGGTGATCCTCCTACCTCTGCCTCTCGAGTGCTGGGATTAAAGGCATGTGCCACCATGCCCGGCTAGACATAGGTATTTTCTTTTAATACCGTTATTAAAGGAAAGAATATTAAATTTTTATTTTTGAAGTTTTACTGTAAACTGTCTTTAGAAATTGCTAAATTATATTAAATGTTCAGCTTTGTTCTATACACTGTATTCTGTCTTAAATATATCAAAGAGGTTATATATAAAAGAAAGTATTAATATTTATGACTCCATATTTATTCTGAAAAACTGAACAAAAACTATTTTCTTCATGCCATACATAGTGCTCTTTTGGAAAAAGTAGATAGGGTCTAGTGTGAAGGGGTGTGTGTGTATTTGTATGTAAGTGTTTGTCTGTCTGGTCTTTGCTTGGTGTCCAGATGTGTGAGGCATTTATTAACCCTTACTGCTTTATGTCTTAACTTTTGAGCTTCATGTTCATCATGTGATGTTTCCTTATTTTTTGGTGTTCGTAGTTTCACCTTCTTTAGGACTTACAAGACTAATTAAAGCATCATCAACAACAGAATCAATTAAAGAAGAGAATAAAACTGCAAGTCCAACCTCTTCTTTTTCTGAGTCACCAACATTCAGCCTAAATCTAACTCTGGGACCTACCTATGTAGCCACTGTTAATTCTTCCCACTCTGACAATGGGACCAGGCGAGCAGCAAGCACTGATTCTGCAGGCACTACTATTTCACCAAATGGAACATGGCTTCCAGAAAACCCATTTACAGATGCAAGAACAGAACCCTGGGAGAAGAATTCCAGCACTGCTGCAACCACTCCAGAAACTTTTGCTCCTTCAGGTACCAGGTCTTTTGTTCTTTGAGGTTACCCTTTTATTATCTTTGTGTATGTTTTCTAGCCATAAATTCCTCGAAATAAGAAATTTGCCCAAGCAAAATAATGAAACCTAAATATAAAGAATTCGTAAGAATATATGGCCAGGAATGGTGCTGTACACCTTTAATCCCATCACTTGGGAGGCAGAGGTTGGAGGATTGCCATGAGTTCTAGGCCACCCTGAGACTACATAGTGAATTCCTGGTTAGCCTGGGCTAGAGCAAAACCCTACCTCGAAATACAAACAAAACAAAAAGAGAGAGAGTACATGGTTAACATAGTGTTTTCTAGAGCATATCCTCCTTCTAGGTTAGATTTTGGTAAGATTGAGAAAAAGAATGTGTTAACATATGTTTTAAAAGATGAAAAATAGGCTGGATGTGGTGGCACACACCTTTAATCCCAGCACTCAGGAGGCAGACATGGTAGGATCACCATTGGGTTCAAAGGCTACCTAAGACTACACAGTGAGTTCCAGGTCAGCCTGGGCTAAAATGAGGCTTTACCTCAAAAAATTAAAAAAGAAAAAGAACAGATGGAAAATAAATACACATAAAGGATGGAAAATAGGGCTGGAGAGATGGGTCAGTGGTTAAGAAGCTTGCCTGCAAGATGGAAAATACAAGAAAAAAGAAATTTCTTGTTTTCCCAGAGAAGAAAGGTAATTGCTGACCTGCAAATAGGGAGTCATAAAGTTTTATATCATTGTGACTATGTCCAGATGACTCAAAATACAAGACTAAGGATGAAAAATAAAATTAGCCTTGAGAAAGAAGGGGACCATGGAAATCTTGAGGATGATGATGAAAATGGATGATGTCTGGTCTGGAGAGATAGCTTAGTGGTTAAGGCATTTGCCTGCAAAGCCAAAGGACCCAGGTTTAACTCCCAGGACCCACGTAAGTCAGATGCACAAGGGGGCACATGCATCTGGAATTCGTTTGCAGCAGCTAGAAGCCCTGGTGCACCCATTTTCTCTCTCTCTCTCTCTCTCTCTCTCTGTACCTGCCTGTTTTTGTATCTCTTGCAAATAAATAATTAGACTTAGAAAAGAAAAAGAGGGCTGGAGGGATGGCTTAGCAGTAAGGAACATGCCTGCAAAACCTAGGACCCTGGTTCGATTCTCCAGGTCCCACGTAAGCCAGATACACTGGGTGGTGCATGCATCTGGAGTTCCTTTGCAGTGGCTAGAGGCCCTGGCATGCCCCTTCTCACTCTCTCTCCCCTTCTCTGTCTCCAATAAATAGATAAAATAATTTTTTTCTTTTTATTTTTTCTAGGTAAGGTTTCACTCTAGTCCACGCTGACTTGGAATTCACTATGCAGTCTACCTCTGCCTCCTGAGTGCTGGGATTAAAGGCGTGTGTCACCACACCTGGCATAAATAAAATCTTTTTTAAAAAAGAAAAAGAAAAGAAAGAAAATGGGAGCTGGGCATGGTAGCAGACACCTTTAATCCCAGCACTCAGGAGGCAGATAGGAAGATCACCTTGAGTTCTAGGCCACTCTGAGACTACATAGTGAATTTCAGGTCAGCCTGGACTAGAGCAAAACCCTACGTCGAGTTTAAAAAAAAAAAAAAAAAAAAAAAAACTCATGAAAAGAAAATGGTTGATGTCTTATAACACATGCAGAGCAGCAGACTAGTGTCCAGGGGTAGAGTGAGAAAGAGGGACTCAGGGAAACTGTTATATTCAGGACCAATTTTAGGATCTCAGCCCCAACCTTTGTCTCCTTGAATCTGAGTCACTAGATTGAAGCAGAAGTGGCTTAAGGTCCGAGACTGGGAAGAGGGGTGTAGGATAAGTTTCTAACTTAGTAGATAATATTAGGGGGTCCCTCAAAAAGCTTCCATGTGGAGTAAAAGAGAATAATTGTTTTCCTGGTTGTCATATAAATTAAATTCCTTTTCTGGCAAAATCATTTCTCTCTTCTGAGGTCCAGCCCCTTGGTTCAAATTTCTTCCCAGCTGTGTGATTTCCCTCAGATAGATTCTTATTTGGCTCATGGCAGTATTAGAAAGTACTTGTCACGTTCAGTCTCACGTGATTACTACAGACAACATCTTTCATCTAGATCTTGTAGCACAGACCTGAAAACTGCCTTGCTTAACTCTCATTTTTCTGCAATAAAGTTTATATAGTGCTGGTCACGGTGGAGCATACGTTTAATCCCAGCATTTGGGAGGCAGAGGTAAGAGGATCGCTGTGAGTTTGAGGCCAGCCTGAGACTACAGTGAGTTCAAGGTCATCCTGGCTCAAAATGAGACACTACCTCGAAAAAACAAAAAAAAAAACATAATTTATAGAGTATTTTTAAAAGTGTAGACTATGGGCAAGGGAGGTGTATCAGCAGTTAAAGGTTCTTGCTTGCAAGCCTGCCAACCCAAGTTCAGTCTTCTTCAGTGCCCATGTAAAGCCAGGCACAAAGTGGCTCATATGCCTATATTCCAATGTGCATAGACAATGGGAAGCAGAGCCAGGAGAATTTAGAAGCTCACAAACAACAGCCCCAAAGAAAGAGAAACCCTGTCTCCAAAGAAGATGGAAGGAGAGGAGGAATATCGAGTTGTCCTCTTACTTCTGCATACATGCCATGGCACATACATACTCATACTCACATATCACACACAAAATAAGTAATTTAAATTTTTTGTAGATTTTGTGCCTATCCTTTTTTATTTGTGCCTTGTTATATTTTATTTTTATTTATTTGAGAGACAGACAGAATGGGTGTGCCAGGGCCTCCATCCACTGCAAATGAACTTCAGACGCATGTGCCACCTTGTGCATATGGCTTATGTGGGTCCTGGGGAATTGAACCTGGGTCCTTTGTCTTTGCAGGCAAGCACCTTGACTGCTAAGCCATCTCTCCAGCCCTCCATTGTCTTATTCCAGCTTAGGCTTGTTGATGTCTTGGGCTTCTACACAGGTACCAGCCTGGGATTTTCCTTCTTAGACATTCTGGGAATTGGTTTTGTTCTTTCCAGACTTTTAAGTTGTTATCTTTTGTATGTTTTTTTTTTTCTTTCATCATTTAATAGACTACATCTTCTGGTAGTTTGAGAAGGTCCATGAGAAGAAAATTGAATAAAAGTTGATATGTTGAAAATTATCTTTATAGGGGCTGGAGAGGACTCAGCATTTAAAGACTCTTGCTTTCAAAGAAGCCTGACAGCCCAGGTTTGATTCCCAAGTACCCACAGAAAGCCAGATATACATAGTGATGGGATACCCTGCCCCATCCATACTTTCTTTGTCTCCTCTTTTTCAAATCCATAAATTATTTTTAAAACTGTCTATAGAATTTATTTTTGTTTTTAAGGTAGGGTCACTCTAGCCCAGGGTGACCTGGAATTTACTATGTAGTCTCAGGGTGGCCTTGAACTCATGGCAGTCCTCCTACTTCTGCCTCCCAAGTGCTGGGATTAAAGGTATGCACCACCACACCCAGCTATTGTATAGAATTTGAGGAAATAAGTTTCCTCCAAAATTTTTGAAATATTGTCCCTGACTCCTAATTATCTAGCTTGAAAGATCTGCTATCTCAACCCCTAATTCTTGGTATGTTTTTAGAATTTTATCTATCATTTAATGCTCTAAAATTTCACAGAGACATGGATCAATTTCATTCATTATTATAGGTACTTGATAAGCCTTTTTGAGCTGAGGTTCTTCTAGTCTAAAATGTTTGTTCTACTTGAACCTATTCACTCCTTCATTTTCTCTATACTTCTTTTCTAAAACTACTATTATTTAAGTATTGGACATTCTGCAAACTTGGTGTTTAATTTTAATTTCCATTTCTCATTAATCCTTTTTTTTTTTTTTTTTTTTTTTTTTTTGAAGAGAGACACAGAGAGGGAGAGGAAGACAGATAGAGATGGGCGTGCCAGCAGTCTCTCAGCCGCAGTGAATGAAATCCAGATGTGTGCGCCCCCTTGTGGTCAAGTGCAGCATTGTACTGTTTTCACTTTGTGTCTGGCTAAATGTCGGACCTGGAGATTGGAACCAGCATTCTTAGGCTTAGGAGGCAGGCGCCTTAACCGCTAAGCCATCTCTCCAGCCCTCATTAATCCTTATTTTGGGTTTCTCTTTTAAATATTTTATTTTATTTTTACTTTTTAAATTTTAATTTTACATTCACGTTGGTGCCCTTGGTAGCCTCCTCCCTGTCCTCCCCCCTCCAAAGGGATCCTCCTCATTGGAGAATGTGGGTCATGCATTATAGGGGTAGCCAACAGTTATGGGGAAGAGGCAATGTCTCTGTGCATAATGTCCCAACTTGTGGCTCTAACACTCTTTCCGCCCCTTCTTCATGAATTTCCCTGAGCCATGTTAGTTCTACTTCAGTGATGAGGTCTTGGGAGCCTCTGTGTCTCTGGATATCTGGTTTAGTAGATGCTGAGTGTTCTCTGTGTCTGTCTCCTTAAGCCTTGGGCTGGTGTCAGGTTCACTAAGAAAGCTGCACTCTTGCCCATTTCTCCCATTACTCTATCACTTCAGCTGGGGCCCTGGTGATTGAGGTGTGATAGTCTGATCCTCCCTTCAGGTTCAGCATCCATCTGAAAAAGAGAAGCAAATTCTCCAATGGAAAGAGAAGTCAGTACCAGATAGATGGGATGGCCATTGTTATTTTAGAGAGAATTTCGTATGTGTAGGTCCTCTTATAGCTCACAATTGGTGAGAGCTTGATATTGGGAAATGGGCACATTTTTTGGACATGGTTTTGCCTTGTTTCCCAGTTTCAGCTATGAGTTCCATTTCACTGAGTTAGCCAAATCAAGAGCAGTTGGTTACCCACCATGGCTGTGTGCCACTATTGCACTTGTTTGAGCATCTCGTCAGTTGTTTATTGCTGAGTAGCTTAGACTACGAGTTGTTTGGACAGATGGCCGTCATTTTCCCCCAGTCGCTTGTGTAGCACCCTCTGGCACTAGACAAGCTAACTGTCTGGGGACTGACCCTCTTTCAGATTCCAGCCAGGTCATTCCATGTTCTGTCCCAACAGCCTACTTGATCAAGGTGGATAATGCTTTTGATGTGCTGTTGAATTCAGTTTGCAAGGATTTTGTTCAGGATCTTTGCATCTGTGTTCATCAGAGAAATAGGAATATAATTTTCTTTTCTTGTGGCATCTCTGCCTGGTTTTGGAATTAGGATGATACTAGCTTCATAGAAGGAGTTGGGGATCTTTCCCTGTTCTCTAAGTATGTGACACAGTTTGAGAAAAATTGGTTTCAGTTCTTCCATGAGTGTTTGGTAGAATTCAGCTGAGAAGCCATCTGGTCATGGACTCTTCTTTTGGGGGAGGTGTTTGATTACCTTTTCAATCTTGATGGGTGTGATAGGTTTGTTTAGGAGATTAATCTGCTCTGAGTTTAGCTTTGGTAGGTGGTATGTGTCCAGGAATTCATCCATTTCCTCCATATTCTCCTGTTTTGTGGAGTAGAGGTTTTTGAAATAAGTCCTGATGATTCTCCCAGTTTCACTTATGTCTGTTGTGATCTCTCCTTTTTCATTTCTAATTTAGTTAATTTGAAGCATCTCTTCTTTTCGCTTGATCAGATCGGCCAGGGGTTTATCAATCTTATTAATTTTTTCAAAGAATCAGCTCTTTGTTTCATCAATTTTCTTGTCTTCTTAGTTTCCAATTCATTAATTTCTGCTCTGATCTTAATTATTTCTTTCCATCTGGAGCTTTTCAGGTTGGCTGCTGCCTCTTTTGCCAATGCCTTTAGGTGGATTGTTAGGTTATTGATTTGGGATCTCTCTGTCTTTCTTATGAAGGCATTTAGTGCTATGATTTTCCCCTTAAGGACTGCCTTCATTGTGTCCCATAAGTTTTCATATGATGTGTTCTCGTTGTCATTCAATTCTAGAAATTTTGCAGTTTCATTTTTTATTTCATCCACAACCCATTTATTGTTTAAAAGTGTGTTGTTCAGTTTCCAGAAGCTGGAGGGATTCCTGGCATACCTTTTGTTGTTAATTTCTAGCATTACAGCATTGTGGTCTGATACCATGCAGGAAATTGTGTCAGTTTTCCTAAAAAAATGGAGGCAGGCTTTGTGGCCCAATATATGATCTGTTTTAGAGAAGGTTCCATGGGCTGCTGAGAAGAATGTGTAATCTGTAGATTTTGGGTAGAATGTTCTCTAGATGTCTGTTAGATCTAATTGCTGTATGGTGATGTTGAGCTCTCTTACTTCCCTATTCACTTTCTGTTTGGATGATCTATCCATTGCTGATAGTGGAGTATTGAAGTCCCAGACTATAATGGTGTTGGTGGTTATTTCTGTTTTGTTGTCAAGTAGGTTTTGTTTTATGAATTGTGATGCACCTGTGTTTGGTACATAAAGATTGATGATTGTGACATCCTCTTGTTGGTTGTTCCCTTGATAAGTAAGAAGTGGCCTTCTTTGTCTTTTTTTTTTTTTTTTTTTTTTTTTTTTTACTTTTGGCTTGAAGTCTATTTTATCTGATAGTAGTATAGCAACACCCGCTTATTTATTATTTCCATTTGCTTGGAATATCGTTTTCCACCCTGAGGAGGTGTCTGTCTTTAGTGGTGAGGTCGGTTTCTTGAAGACAGCAGATTGAGGGGTCTAATTTTCTGATCCATTCTGTTAGCTAGTGTCTCTTTATGGGTGAATTAAGACCATTAATACTAAGAATAACTGTGGGGTGTGATTTAATCGCTGGCATGTTGTGGTGGTTTGGTGGGTTTTTTTGTTGTTGTTGTTGTTTTTACTTTGAAGGGTTGTTTGTTTTTTAGTGCCTTCTCTGAGTTTGGTTATTGTAATCTGCTTCTTGTAGGTTCTTGAGGTTGGTTATTTGATTCTTCTGTGTGGGGAATTCCCTGAAGTACTCTCTGTAGATTTGGCTTTGTAGTCATATAGTTGTACAGCTGGGTTTTATCATGGAAAGTTTTTCTTTCAACACCTGTTATGAGGCATATTTTTGCTAGATAGAGTAGTTTGGGTTGGAAGCCATAAGTTCTTAGACTTTGCAGTGTTCCTTTCCAGGCCCTTCTGGCTTTGAGTGTTTCCTTTGAGAAGTCTGAAGTAATTCTGATGGGGTTACCTTTATATGTAATGTGTTGTTTCTCCCTAGCTGCTTTTAGGACTTTCTCCTTGTTATCAATATTTAGGGTTTTAATGATAATATGTCTTGGAGAATTTCTTCTTTGGTCCAGTCTGTTTGGAGTTCTGTTAGCTTCTTTTAGCTTGATGGGACTTTCTTTTGAGAAAGTGAGAAAGTGGGAGTTTTCTTCAATAATTTGTTGAATAAGTTCTTTATTCCTTTGGTCTGAATTTCTTCCCCTTCTGGTATTCCCATGATCCTAATGTTGGAATGTTTAAGGCTATCCCACATTTCTGCATGTTCTGTTCACAAAAACCTTTGAACTTACTGAAACTTTTGGATTCATGTGCTGTTTCTTCTGTTCTGTCTTCCAGTTCTGAGTTTCTGTCCCCCATATAGCTGACTCTATTCCTGAGAGCTTCTATAGAGTTTTGGGCTCGTTCAATTTGGTTTGTGTTTTCTACTGCTTTTTTATGTATAGTTTCCAATCCTCTGTCAAGTCCCCTTTTCATATCATTTTCTGATTTTTTTAGTGCTTCTTGGAATTCCTCCTTGCACTTATTTATGTTTTCATTAAGCTTAGCTAGCTAGTTATTGAGGTTCTCTCTTTTTTCTCTCTCCTTCAGGTCATTTAACTGTCTTTGGAACCCTTCCTGGTTCGTTTCTATTAGGTCTAATCTCACGAGAACAGCATTCATACAATTATTGGCCCTTTGTTGATTTTCTGCAAGTTCTGCTATTTTCTTGGCTAGGGTTGAATTGTTTATGCCTTCATTTTGGGGTTTTGATCCTATTGTCTCTTCTATATTTTGATTATAGATGTCCATTGTGGGACTGGGTAATCTTGTTGGATTTACTTGCATTTGATTTTTCATGTTACTCCTTTTGGGCTGTGGTCTGCCCATCACAGCGAAAGAATATTGTTAACTGTAGTAGGAAGCTGTAGTTTCCTTTGAAGTGTCTTCAGTGATTGTTCCCTTTTATGTTTTTTTCGATTAGGCTTCTGATGGCAGTGGGGCCTGCCTGCTCATAGAGCATCTGAGGATCTGAGGGTCTGATGAAGAGGCTTGTTCTTTGGTGGTTCAGGGTATGGGAGTGCATGGTCAGGTGGCCCAAGGGGTCTGGGGCAATGGGTCAAAGCCGACTGGTGTTGTGCCTGGGCTGCAGAGAGTATGGGAATGTGTGGTAGTACCGTGGTGCTAAGGGTTGAGGGGATGGGGCAGTGAGTCCATTGGGGTTATGTTGCAGGGAGTGGCTGGGATTGTAGGGTCCTGTGACAAGGCAGAGCAGGGATGGGGATTGCTACAGGTCAGGTGCATGGGGGGGGTGGGGAATTGGTGGTGGTCCAGGTGGGGTGGCAGGAAAGGGGAGGGAATGGTGAAGAATAACTTTTTGGCCTGGGTCCAGGTCACAGAAGGGGGGAGGGAGGGTGGGGCAGCAGGGGGGATGGCAGTTGGCCTTTGACTTGGTAGTGCCCACGACCCAGAATGGGGTTCCCGCACCCAGGTTGGGGGCTGGCAGTGGCGATAGGGGTGGGATGGGGACCAAGTGAGTGAAGTTCCAGCATGCACATGGGCAACATTGCATGCTGCATCACTGTGCATCTGGCTTATGTGGGACCTATAGATTCAAACGAGTTCTTAGGCTTCTAAGACAAGTACCTTAACTACTAAGCCATCTCTTCAGCCCCTCTTTCTGTACTTAAAAGATCATTTATGGGGCTGGAGAGATGGCTTAGTGGTTAAATGCTTGCCTGTGAAGCCTAAGGATCCCTGTTCCAGGCTCGATTCCCCAATACCCATATAAGCCAGATGCACAAGGTGGCACATGCATCTGGAGTTCTTTTGCAGTGGCTGGAGGCCCTGGTGCGCCCATTCTCTCCCTCCCCCTTTCTCTCTCTCTCTCTCTCTCTCTCAATCTGCCTCTCTCTCTGTCTTTCGTCACTCTGAAAAATAAATAAAATTTAAATTTTTTTTTTTTTTTTTTTTTTACCAGCAGGTGGGGTCTCACTCTGGTCAGGCTGACCTGGAAAATAAATGGCCTCGAACTCTCGGCGAAAATGCTGGGATTAAAAAAAATTTTTAAAAAATTTTTCTAAAAGATCATTTATATTTCTTTTTCTGTGGACTTTTCTGTTAATATCCTTTACCCCTTTTCCTGGTAAGGATGAGTCATTTATAGCAGCTCATGGGAAATTATCCCTGTGTCTAGGTTGAAATGACAAGAGTTTTTGTTGTTGTTAGTGTTAGAAAAGCATGGGAAATGCAATGGGAGAAGACTGGCTCAACAGCAGAGACAGGCTTTATCTGGGAAAGCCATGGAAGGGCTCTGACCAGGCATGTCAGGAGCTCCTTCCCTTACAGACTAGGAGTATTTAATGGGGCTGTGGGCTCATTGGAATTCTTTAGTTGCAGGGCATTCTGTCTTTTTCCTCAGGGTGTGGGCCATTCCAGGAAAGTGGGATGGGTGGTTTGGGTCCCTCTTGGGAAACAGTTACAATGAAATGGCAGTCAGAGTCCAAAAATGGACACATTAATGTTCTTAACAGTTAGGATGCAGTCTGAGCTGTTCTGACAAAACACAAGGCTTTTCCTCATGAGGCACAAGTCACTTTTCTTAGGTAGCACTCCCACCTCCTCAGTGTTAGGTCTGGAATTTAGAAAATCACTGAGAAAGCTCCTTTGGGGGCCCAATTTCTATTAAACCCAAGGGGCTGGGTGTGGTGGCACACACCTTTGATCCTAATACTTGGGAGGCAGAGGTAGGAGGATCACTGTGAGTTCAAGGCCAGCCTGAGACTATATAGTGAATTCCAGGTCAAAAGGGAAGGGAGCCGGGCGTGGTGGCACACGCCTTTAATCCCAGCACTCGGGAGGCAGAGGTAGGAGGATTGCCATGAGTTCAAGGCCACCCTGAGACTACATAGTTAATTCCAGGTCAGCCTGGGCCCATCTCCCCCCCCCCACCCCTACCCTAGAGTCTTACTCTATATCCCAGGCTGGCCTTGAACTCACTCTATAGTTCCAGGCTGGCCTTGAACTCAGTGATCCTCCTACCTCTGCCCTCTTCCAAGTGCTGCGATTTAATATCTTTCTTTTCTGTACTTCCACAAAGCACACCAATCAGTCCATTACTATTAAATTCAACTTTGCTCAAATTTTTAGAATATGGGCAGAACACAGCCAGCCTTTCCACCAATAGCCCAGTTCCAACAAAGTTCTTTGCTTCCCCTTTGAAACTTCATAAGCAAGCCTTCACAGTCCACAATTGTATTTGCATTTAACATTTTCAGACTTATCAAATGACCCCATCAAGCTCTGCTTAAAGAATTTGTATTTTCTTTTGGGTGGGGGGGGTGTTTGAGGTAGGGTCTGGCTCTAGTTCAGTCTCACCTAGAATTCCCTATGTAGTTTCAGAGTGGCCTTGACTCATGGCAATCTTCCTACCTCTGCCTCCCGACTGCTGGGATTAAAGGCATGTACCACCACACCCGGCTCTAAGCTCTGCGTATAGAAGTATAAACCTTCTGTAGTCCAAAGTACCAGAATTTTCAAATTTCCTCCTTGTAAACCTGTTCCAAAGGGCCAAAAACCATATAGTAAGATTCATTGCAGCAACAAACCCACTTCTCAATACCAATTTTTGTAGTAGAGACCTATTGCTAGGAGAAAACAACTGCCCAAAAAGCAGTGGATGTGAGTAAAGGATTTATTTCAGCCTTACCATTTCAAGATGAAGCTTCATGGTAGAGAAAGGCTGTCTCACTTCATCATATATCCACAGCAGAAGAGAAAGCAATCTCTCCACAGGGTGGTGGTGGTCTTCTTCGTCGTCGTTGTCCTCCTCCTCCTCCTCCCTCCTCCTCCCTTCCTCCTTCCTCCTTCCTCCTCCTCCTCCCTTCCTCCTTCCTCCTCCTCCTCCTCCTCCCTTCCTCCTTCCTCCTCCTCCTCCCTTCCTCCTCCTCCTCCTCCTCCTTCCTCCTTCCTCCTCCTCCTCCCTTCCTCCTTCCTCCTCCTCCTCCTCCTCCTCCTCCTTCCTCCTTCCTCCTCCTCCTCCTCCTCCTCCTCCTTTTTCTTCTTCTTCTTTTATTTATTTATGAAAGACAGAGAATGGGCATGCCAAGACCTATAGCCACTGCAAACTGCAGACATGAGCCACCTTGTGCATCTGGCTTACACGGGTACTGGGGAATTGAACCTGGGTCCTTTGGCTTTGCAGGCAAATGCCTTAACCACCAAGCCATCTCTAGCCCATCTCCACAAATTTTTTTTGTTTTGTTTTGTTGTTTTTGTTTTTCGAGGTAGGGTTTCACTCTAGTCCAGGCTGACCTGGAATTCACTATGTAGTCTCAGGGTGGCCTTGAATTCACGGTGATCCTCCTACCTTTGCCTCCCAAGTGCTGGGATTAAAGGCGTGCGACACCATGCCTGGATCCCACAGTTTTTTGAAAACAATATTTTCTCTGTTAGCATATACATTTTGAGTATATGTTTTTTTAAAAAGTTTTATATTTGAAAGAGAAAAAAAAAGAGGCAGAGAGAGAAAATGGGCATACCCTGACCTCTAGCCACTGCAAACGAACTCCAGACACATGCACCTCTTTGTACATCTGGCTTTACATGGGTATGGGGGAATTAAGTCCAGGTCCTTAGGCTTTATAGGCAAACATGTTAACCACTTAGCCATCTCTCCAGTCCCCATTTTGAGTATATTTTATTATACCTTATTTACACTTATCCTCTTGTATTTTAAGAGTCCAAAACAGGAGCCGGGTGTGGTGGTGCATGCCTTTAATCCCAGCATTCAGGAGGTAGAGGTAGGAGGATCACTGTGAGTTCGAGGCCACCCTGAGATGACATAGTGAATTCCAGGTCAGCCTGGGCCAGAGTGAGACCCTACCTCAAAAAATAAAAAATAAAAAAGGTCCAAAACATGAAAAGGCCCTTAGTAACTTATATTTTACTTTCCCTTTCTTTCTTTCTTTCTTTCTTTCTTTCTTTCTTTCTTTCTTTCTTTCTTTCTGTCTTGTTTTTTTTTTTGAGGTAGGGTCTTGCTGTAGCCCAAGTTAACCTAGAATTCACTATGTAGTCTCAGGCTGGCCTTGAACTCACAGCAGTCCTCCTACCTCTACCTCCCGAGTGCTAGGATTAAAGACGTGTGCCGCCACACCTAGCTAGTAGCTTATATTTGTATTTTTCCTTGCATTCTTATATTTTTAATGAGTATTGATAAAGTATTATTAATGTCTTTCTATTCTATACTTCCACAAAGCATCAAGAGATCAAGAAGAAGGTGACCACTGACTAAAATTAATGATCTGGTCATTCTTATTTCCCAGTTACTGAAGGATACTTCATTCTGGCTCCAACACTGAATGTGGAGAAAGTATCTATATTCCTGGAGCCTTTTTGTTTGTTGATTTTACCTTATATTGAATAGTATTTTTACCTTCTATTGACTGTTTTACTTTAACCTGAGTGAGTGTTTCTATTTTTCACTTATTACACAGGTAATTCTGACTCAGAGGACAGAAGAGGTGAGAAACTCACCTTTTATCTGTTGTCCCTTGTACAAATTACACTCACTATTCATCTGTATTCCTGTGCTCACAGTGTGTGGTATGTCTGTGGTTGTGTTGCTTGTTTACTTTCCCTTAAATTGTTTCCATATTAATTTCAGTAAAAAGGGAAGAAAATGACTTTAAATATGTTTTGGGTATGAATTACAGATTCTAATAGACTTGATGTATTTTAACAGGTAGTAAAATAAAATAATGAAAGTATTTTTATTGTGGCCCCTTTTTACTATTTAATCCTTTGGTGATGTATTAGGGCATAATTTGTATATATTAGTTAATTTCTGGTTTTCAATCTACTATTAACTTTAACATGACATTTTGACTTCTTGTTTTCACCTAGTCTATAAAATGGTGACATTTTCTGACCTTTATGGATTTCTTTCAGCACTTTGGTGTAAAGTTCCTACCACCAGCAATGAATATATATATACAAGTGTTTCTGTGGAAAGGTTAAGTTTTGCCTGTGTAAGGCTGCCAACAGAGATTGATAGGGATATATTCTTTCTGTCCGGCATGGGAAGGCCTTGATCCAGCCAGAAAAGGTATCAACCCATACCAGCAACAAGTGGGTTTTGGGAACCCCTGGCAAGCGGGTGAAGTTTATTTGTCAATCTTCCTCTGGATATTTTCCTCACCTTTGATTTCCAGGGGGAGGTAGATGATTATTACGAGGGTTTGTCTTCTGACAAACTACATTTTTTAACCACCTGAGCCATTGTATCAGTTATTTTCTTTTTTACAAACATTGTTTTGGTTAGTTGAATTGAGTTTTCTCTCCCTGAATGATACATATGATGAAGAGATTTTTAAGGATTGAGGCAGCCATAAGCGGTCATCAGAGGCAACCCACCACCCACGGAGGATGGCCAAACTGTAGTCATCCTCCTGTGTTTCTGTGGCTTTCTTTGAGGTATACTGTGGCCTTTCAGGTGGGAGGAGGGAATCTTCTCACGGAAGGGGAAACATTCTTTCTGTCTCTAGAGGTGCAGTTTTTGCTGCAGAGTCCACCAAATGACTTTCTAAAATTATTGGGTCATCTCTCTTGATGTCCACAGCAGTGTAAGACTGTTACTTCATTAGAGAGCAGGACTGTCTCTTGCCTGGTCTGGCAGTACAGGTTTCTAGTAAGACCTCTTTTTACATGGCTATTCAAGTTCTTTATCTTCTGGGAGGTAAGTGGCAAGGTTGAGAGAAGAGCAAACCTTAAGGGTGATCTTAGGTCCGTCTATCATGAGAGCTTGATATTTGACCATTTGACTGACAACTGCATGTGTCCCTTTGAGTTAGTTAAGAACGTTCTCGCTGGGAGTGGTGGTGCACGCCTTTAACTCCAGCACTTGGGAGGCAGAGGTAGGAGGATCTCCGAGAGTTTGAGGCCACCCTGAAACTACATAGTGAATTCCAGGTCAGCCTGAACTAGAGTGAGACCCTACCTCGAAAAAAAAAAAAAAAAGAATGTTCTGTATGCCATGGGGAGTATGTACAGTAAGAGGCCTTCCCAAGGTTATTTTATATGTCTCAGGGATTAGGAGTCTTACTGTTGTAATTGTCCTTAAGCATCCAGGCCATCCCTTAGCTACTGAGTGTAGCTCTTTATTGAGATATCCTACAGATTGGGAGGTTGGTCCCCTAAGTTGAGTTAAGATACCCAGAGCTATACTTTTTCTCTCTGTCACGTAGAGAACTGAGGTCAGGTGTGCTGGCACGTGCCTTTAATCACAGCACTTGGGAGGCAGAGGTAGGAGGATCACCATGAGTTCAAGGCCACCCTGAGACTACATAGTGAATTCCAGGTCAGCTTGAGGTACATTGAGACCCTACCTCAAAAAAACAAAACAAAACAAAAAAACAACAAAATTATCTTTAGGGCTGGAGAGATGGCTTAATGGTTAAGGTGCATGCCTGCAAAGCGTAAGGACCATGGTTCAATTCTCCAGGTCCCATGTAAGCCAGATGCACATAGTGGCACATGCGTCTAGAATTTGTTTGCAGTGGCTAGAGGCCCTAGCGTGCCCATTCTCACTCACTCACTCTCTGTGTCTCTAATAAATAAAATAAAATCTTTAAAAAAAGAAATTTTTTTAAAAACTTTTTAAAATATTTTATTTTTTATTTATTTATTTGAGAGAGAGAGATACAGAAATAGGCAGGTAGGCAGAGAGAGAGAATGGGCACACCAGGGCCTCCAGCCACTGCAAACAAACTCCAGATGCATGTGCCCCTTGTGCATCTGGCTTACGTGGGACCTGGGGAATCGAACCTGGGTCCTTTGGCTTTGAAGACAAGCGCCTTAACT
This sequence comes from Orientallactaga sibirica, assembly GCA_036365145.1. Lineage (NCBI taxonomy): Eukaryota > Metazoa > Chordata > Mammalia > Rodentia > Dipodidae > Orientallactaga > Orientallactaga sibirica. The sequence continues at coordinate 39,300,203 of JAEOAD010000011.1, read as the reverse complement.
GCTAAGCCATTTCTCCAGCCCTCTTTTTATTTTATTTTTATTTTTTGCGCACACCTTTTTTAAAAAAATATTTTATTTTTCTTTATTTATTTATTTGACAGAGAGGGAGAGAGAGAGAGAGACAGAATGGACGCACCAGGTCCTCCAGTCACTGCAAGTGAACTCCAGATGCATGTGCCACTTTGTGCATCTGGCTAACGTGGGTCCTGGGGAATCGAACCTGGGTCCTTTGGCTTTGCAGGCAAACACCTTAACCACTAAGCCATCCGCCCAGTCCCGCACACGCCTTTAATTCCAGCACTCAGGAGGCAAAGGTAGGAGGATCACCATGAGTTCGAGGCCACCCTGAGACTACATAGTGAATTCCAGGTCAGCCTGGGCTACAGTGAAACCCTACCTTGAAAAAACAAAAAAGGCCAGGCATGGTGATGCATGCCTTTAATCCCAGCACTCGGGAGGCAGAGGTTGGAGGATCACTGTGAGTTTGAGGCCATCCTGAGACTACATAGTAAATTCCAGGTCAGCCTGGACTAGAGTGAGACCTTACCTCGAAAATCAAAAAAAAAAAAAAAAAAAAAAATCTTTAAGAAGAACTTCTTCAAGGTATCTGCAGTTACATTAGTTTTTTTTTTTTTTTTTTGGTTTTGAGAGGTAGGGTCTCACTCTGGTCCAGGCTGACCTGGAATTCACTATGTAGTCTCAGGGTGGCCTTGAACTCTCGGTGATCCTCCTACCTCTGCCTCCCGAGTGCTGGGATTAAAGGCGTGCGCCACCACGCCCAGCACATTAGTATATTTTTTATATTTTTTAATTGTCTCCTTTAGTCTATGGAGAAAAGCAGTGGGCAATTTTTGTTCTTCCTGTATTATAGTTGATAGTAAATTATAGTTTAAAGGCTTTATCTTAGCTCTGTGAAGCCCCTTTAATATATAGTATATAAAATGCTGACCCCTCTATGCTCCTGTTTCTCTCCCCCATCCCACTGAGGATTATGGGTGGGTGGGTATTGCTTCTGCCCCTGTAAGAATCATGGCATTGTCAGAGTCAGGAGTTCTGGCATGGGCTGTATAGTATTCATTCCCCACTGCTACTGTCTGAGATTCTATGTTCTGTCTTTTTTTTTGGTTTTTCAAGGTGGGGTCTCACTCTAGCCCAAGCTGACCTGGAATTGACTCTGTATTCTCAGGATGGCCTCCATCTCCCAATGATCCTTCTACTTCTGCCTCCCAAGTGCTGGGATTAAAGTTATGCGCCACCATGCCCAGCTCTTCTGTCTTTTAACAGAAGTTAAGGTTTGATCTAATATTAAAGCAATATCTCTCAAACTCAGTTTATATTGTTTAGCGAATTGTTGAAAGACCTCATAATAGTGGTCAGGGTCTTCAGAGTAACTGCTAAATTTCCATTGTTTCATCTCATGTACAGAAAAACTTTGGTAAACATAAGAGATCCCGAATTCCCATAGGGCTTCTTGTAGAGGATATAGCCCTGATGGGGGTGGGCAGTGGGTGTCTTCCTTATTAACATCTTTGATGTCCTACAGTTAGACAATTCTGGATATGGAGGGCAGGGTTCAGGAGGTGTTAGTGAGGGAAGTTTTAGATAGGACACCCTAGGAGGCTTAGAGGCCTCACAGAGTGAGAAGCCTTAAGATCAATAGTTATAGGGGTATTTCTAGGTTTGGTCCCTAAGCAGGCTTTGGAGTACCTGCAGAAGGCTCAGGGGACTCTTTAGGAAGCTCAGGGTTCTCCCTGGAAAGTTTGGAGGTCTCCTGGGAGACTCTAAGGTCTCTTTAGGAGATGTGGGGTCAGCATTTATTAGGGTTAGAGAGACAGGGGCTGTTGTGCTGTCAATAGCAGCTGGGCTGATTAGGCCCAACTGGGTTAGCAGCCCACTCAGGATGGTCACAGTGGTGAAAGAATAATTGTACATATGACACCTCTGTCTTTTTTTTTTTTTTTTTTTTTTGCAAAAACAATCGAGTTGGAATATTGTACTGAACTTAAAACTGTCCTGTGGTGGCCATTTCTCTCCATTCTCTAGGGGGTATTTTGGCCACAAAATACTTTGGCAAGAAAAGATTAAAGCATCTTCCCTAAAACTTAGTGGATCTAAATGAGCCCAGTTCTCAAGGAGACAGGCTAACAGAGACTTTTGGAGTATCTTGGAAGCCAGTTGTCCCATTTGAAATGAAATGGAGGAAAAAAGAACAGTCTAGAGTCAGGTTATGTCCAGTCCTGGTTCACATCTTCTCAGAGAAGGGGGCATCCCTCTGACTAAATTTGGAGAGAAGAAATTAGGGCTTTTTTATCTCCTTCCTACAGGAGTCCTCACCTAAATTTGTCTGTTTTCTCTCCAGCCAAACACATATTGTGGGGACATAGTGTGGTCTGTGTGCCTCCAGGAGCAAGGAAGGTCCAGGACCTTCATTGATCTTCGTGGACAGCTCCTAAGCTTGAGTACTTCCAGCATTCCCCCAGCCCTGTACATGTACATTACAGCATATAAGCAATGCCAGTGGCAAGATAGGTCCAAAAGTGTGAAGACTTCCACATTTATTCCTGTCTTGCAGCCTATATGCCCTTCTGGGGGAGGGGTTTCCTGGGATCGCTTTCCCTTTTTCACCCTGTGGGATATGGGTCCCATCTCATTTGTGAATGTTTTGGAGTGGTCTAGGGACTAAGGGATCCTTTGAAAATACCAAGTGTTGGGATTAGGGATGTAACATATCACACCCAATAAGATCTTATCACTTTCCTTAATCCTTCAGGTTTAGAGGCCTTAAAGTCTAAGTTAGGTGTTTGGGGTGTCAGGTTTGAGCTATTTTTACTAGCATTCCCAAAAAAAGAAATGGAAACCATTTTTCCAACTTTCTCAGCACCTTCTTTATCACTTAGTGCCTTTCTGTCATCTTTCTAATGTCCTTATGTAAACTTCTATCCTTGATTTCTCTTATAATCCTTTGAGGATCATTAAGAGGAACCACACCCAAGGAATCTCTGTTTTTAGTACTTTTTACCAATAGAGCACTTGTTATTGTCCTTAAATCTAAGTACCATTCAGATCCAACATTTACAATTTCCCTTTGGCTCTTACATTCTTTTTTGTTGTTGTTTTTGTTCTTGTTTTTCAAGGTAGGGTTTCACTAGTCAGGCTGGCCTGGAACTCACTGTGTAGTCGTAGGGTGGATTCAGACTCACGCGGTGATCCTTCTACCTCTGCCTACTGAGTGCTGGGATTAAAGGTGTGTGCCACCATGCCCATCTGGCTCTTACATTCTTTTTGCCACCTCTTCTGCAGTGGTGCCTGAGCTTTGGGTAGTGTGATAGAGATGTCTCACTTAATGCTGAACAATCCACTGTCACTTCTCAGCATTTTGTTTTTTTATTTTTATTTATTTATTTATTTTTATTTTTATTTTGTTTTGTTTTATTTTATTTATTTATTTGCAAGCAGAGAGAGAGAAGAGAGACAGAGAGAGAATGGGCATGCCAGGGCCTTTAGCCACTGCAAATGAACTCCAGATACATCTGCCCCTTGTGCAGCTGGCTTACATGGGTCCTGGGGAATTGAACCTGGGTCCTTTGGCTTCACAGGCAAACACCTTAACCACTAAGCCATTTCTCCAGCCCTGGCCTTTTTTTTTTTTTTTTTTTTTTTTTTTCTGTGTGGTTTTTTTTCAAGGTAAGGTCTTGCTCTAGCCCAGTCTGATAAGATAAGGTTTGAAAGTCTTGTGGAGAAGAAGGGAAAGAAGGATCTCACACTGTGTTGTGTTATGCTAAACCATGCTATATGGTGTGTCTACTTGACATGGGGGTGGAAATTTTGCTGGAGCCATACCATCCCTAATCTTTGTTAGGTGAGCTTTTGATCTATGAGGGAGGAACTGTTTCCTCCCAGTTCCAGTAAGTAAAGGCCTAAGAATTACCATAATAGAAGGTGTTGATTCTAACATTATAAATCTAGTCTAAGGGCTAGAAACAATTCTTAGAAGCCTCAATTTCCATAGTAGGGGGTATCTTTGTTTGGGAGTTAGAGCAGGGCCAAAAGGGGAAACTTCTGAAATCTTTACAGTGATGAGGTAAATGATGATTTTACCGGAATAAGTCTTTACAAGTATTACTTAAAGTTTTTATTTTTCAGTTTTTATTGTTTTCTCAAGGTAGGGTTTCACTTTAGTGAAGCCTGGCTTCAAACTCACAGTGATCCTCCTACCTCAGCTTCTGGAGTGCAGGGTTTACAGGCAGGTACCACCACACCTGGCTTTTTGGTTTTTCCAAGGGAGGCTTTCACTGTAGCCCAGGCTGAACTGAAATTCACTATTAGTCTCAGAGTAACCTCAAGTGCCGTGATTAGAGATATGTGCCATCATGCCTGGCTGCATCTGGCTTTATTTCTGAATTGCTTTTGCTTTTTGCTTTTCTTTTCTTTTCTTTTCTTTTTTTTATTTTTTTGGTTTTTTTGAGGTAGGGTCTCACTCTAGCCCAGGCTGACCTGGAATTCACTCTGTATTCTCACGGTGGCCTTGAACTCATGATGATCCTTCTACCTCTGCCTTCCCAGTGCTGGGATTAAAGGCATATGCCACCACGCCCAGCTTCCATATTTTATTTGTTTATTAGTAAAGAGGGAGGAAGAGAGAGCAAGAATGAGAAAATTAATAGTTGCACCTGGGCCTCTTGCCACTGCAAATGAACTTCATTTGCATGTGCTACTTTGCATCTGGGGTACTGGGGAACCAAACCCAGAATATCAGGCTTTACAGGCAAGCGCCTATAACCACTTAGCCATCTCTTTACCCCTCTGAAATTTTTGTTTGTTTCTTATTTTTTCAAGGTAGGGTTTTATTCTAGCCCAGGCTGACCTGGAATTCATTATATAGTCTCAGGGTGGCCTCAGACTCAGTGATCATCCTACCTCTGCCTCCCCAGTGCTAGGATTAAAGGTGTGCTCCACTACACCTTTTTTTTAATGCTGGAGAATAAACCTACGGTATTACTCATACTAAGCTCTCCCAGCCTCATCACTCTACCCTAGCCTCATCACTTTCTAATTTTAAAGCCAAGTGATTTTTGAGAATTGAGTCAATTGTTTGAAAATGTTTTATTATAAAAGGGTTTCACAAGAAAATTTACATGTAATGCAGATGAATGAAAGATTATAAGTCTTTATGCACTGGCCTTTAGGGTGCTTTTAAACAATAAGGGGTGATATTTTAATTGCCAAAGCAGAAAGGAATAAAACAGACAGGTGTAGGGGGGAGACAGGCAATTTCCTGTCTTTTGAAGTTTAAGAAACCAGTTATTTCTTTGTACGTATTTATTAAAATATATTCTGGGGCTGGCTTAATGGTTAAGGTGCTTGCCTGTGAAGCCTAAGGACCCAAGTTCATTTCCCCAGGTTCGATTCCCCAGGACCCACATCAGCCAGATGCACAAGGTGTTACATGTGTCTGGAGTTCACTTGCAACAGCTGAAGGCCCTGGCACTCCCATTCTCTCTCTCTCTCTCTCTCTTTGTCTCCCTCTCTCCTTCTCACCCTCTTTCTTTCTCTGTTATATAAAATAAAATTTTTTAAAAAAATTAAAAAGAAGAGAGACAATCATAATGTTCTTGATCTAGAGTTGGTAAACTTTCTGTCAAGGACCAGTCAAATAATAAATAATTTGAATAAATTGAATATCTCAGAAAAGCAACCATAGATATTCTGTAAATGAATAAATGATATGGCGTGGTGGCACACGCCTTTAATCCCAGCACTTAGGAATCATTGGTAGGAGGATCACTGTGAGTTTGAGGCCAGTCTAAGATTACATAGTGAATTTGAATTCCAGGTCAGCTTGAGCTAGAGTGAGACCCTACCTTTAAAAAAAAAAAAAAAAAATCAATCTGTAAATGAATGAACATGGCTTATTCCAATAAAATTTTATTTACAAAAACAGGTGATGTATTGGGCCTGGTGGTACAGGTACAAGCCTGTAATCCTCACTGCTCAGGTGGCTGAAGCCTACCTGTACTACAGAATGTGTTCAGGGTCTGCCTAGACAATTTAATGAGGCTCTCTCTCAAAATAAAAAGTAAAAAAGGAAGTGGGAATAACTGGTAGAGTGCTTGCCTAGCATGTATGAGCCTTAGATAAAAGCTCTAGTGTCAAAGAAAAAAAAGTCGGCTAGATTGGGTCTTTGGTTGGTTGGTTTATTGGTTTTTGCAAAGTAGAGTCTCACTCTAGCTCAGGCTGACCTGGAATTCACTATGTAGTCTCAGGGTGACATCAAACTCCCAGTGATCCTCCTACTTCTGCCTCCCGAGTGCTAGGATTAAAGGCAAACATTGCCACACCTGGCATGGTCTCTGGTTTGCTAGTCCATTTTCTAGACATATACCTACCTGAGCCTGGGAATTGGACTCTCTCTCTGCTAGCATGTAGGCTTCTGTATGCCAAGGCTGCTTAGTCTTCTGTTTTGTTTTGTTTTCTAGTTATTGTTTTTGGTTTTTTCCAAGGTAGGGTCTCTAGCCCAAGATGACCTTGAGTTCACAATAGTCCCAGGCTGGCCTTGAGTTCACAGCTATCCTTCTACCTCTGCCTCTCAAATGCTAGGATTAAAGGAGTGCACCACCATGCCTAGCTCTAGTCTTTCCCTTTTATATCAAGCATTTTATAATGGTACCTCTTTTAAATTGTCTACTAGTACTTGCATTTCATAAATCATTCTAAGAGCTGGATATAGTGGCGCATGCCTTTAATCCCAGCACTCAGGAGGCAGAGGTAGGAGGATGGCTGTGAGTTCGAGGCCACCCTGAGACTACATAGTGAATTCCAGGTTAGCCTGGGCTAGAGCAAGACCCTACCTCAAAAAAACAAAAATAAAAATAAAATAAATCATTCTAAGAGATTGTCATGCATTGTTGTTATTATAGTAGGTATTTTACCTCCCAGATCTATGGGATTCTAAAATGTCATGCTTTAAAAATGTAAGGTCTGGGGCTGGAGGGATGGCTTAGTGGTCAAGCACCTGCTTGTAAAACCTAAGGACACCTGTTCAAGGCTCGCACCAGTACCCATGTAAGCCATATGCACAAGGTGTTCATTTGCAGTGGCTGGAGGTCCTGGTGTGTCCATTCTCTCCCACTCTCTTCCTCTCCTTCTCACTCTCTCTCTCTGTCTGCCTCTTTCTCTGTCACTCTCAAATGAATAAAAATAAAATAAACAAACAACAAAAAAAGAAATGTAAGGTCTCACTATTATAAACTCCTCCTTTAGACCAGACTCACCTAGCTCTCTTGTCTCTGCCGCCTAAGTGCTAAGATTATAGGCTTGTGCCACTTTCCCCAATTGGAAATGTTTTTATCTTTTGACCTCATGCTGAAATGAAAATTTGGCTAGATAAATGATCGTAGGTTGTAATTCCTAAGAACTTTCTAGACAGTACATCATCATCTTTAATGAGCTATCATAAGTTAATCTGATTTTTTGCTTCTCAATGTAAACCTTTTCTTCTATCAGATTTTTTTATATGTTTATTTATAAGAAACAGAGCGAGAGAGGAAGAGTGAGAATAGGTGCGCCAGGACCTCTGGCCACTGCAAACAAACTCCAGACGCATGTGCCACCATGTGCATCTGGCTTACATGGGACTTGGATAATTGAACCAAGGTCCTTAGGCTTCGCAGTTAGGCGGCTTAACCACTAAGCCATTTCTCCAGCCCCTTCCATCAGATTAAGAACGACTTTGAAATAAAAAGAAATGACCTGTAATTGGTTGATTCATGGATTTTAATGCAAAAGCTAAGTTTTGTCAGGATATGTTCAGGTAAAGATTATTTTCTCAGTATTCTGCTCAGACTACATGGTTCCTTTGGCATTATAGCTCAGTAAGCATTCTTGTATTTGTCCTCCTTTCCTAGTTTCTTTTTTAGAAGTTCCTTTTGAACAAATACTAGATCTATCCACCTCATGTCCTCTCCATTCTCATAATTTCTTTTATTGTTTTGTGTTCTGGGAGTATCTGATTTGTTCTTTACATTGTTAATTTGGTTTTCAGTTATGTCTGTTTCTTAAGACTTTCATTTGGAAATATCACCCCTCATCTTATTGGTTTTTGGTTTTTTTTTTTTTTTTTTTTTTTTAAAGAATTCTTCAACTGCCAGATAATGGTGTTGCATACCTTTAACCCCAGCACTCAGGTGGCAGAGGTAGGAGGATCACTGTGAGTTCGAGGCCTGAGTGCTAGGATTAAAGGCATGTGCCACCACGCCCAGCTTTCAATAATGCTTTTTTTTTTTGGGGGGGGGGTTTGCAAGGTAGGGTCTCACTCTGGTCCAGGCTGACCTGGAATTCACTATGTAGTCTCAGGGTGGCCTCGAACTCTCGGTGATCCTCCTACCTCTGCCTCCCGAGTGCTGGGATTAAAGGCGTGCGCCACCACGCCCGGCTCAATAATGCATTTTTTAAAACGGGGTCTTACTATATATCCCTTTCTGGCCTAGAGCTAGCCATGAAGACTAGGCTCGTGTCAAGCTTGCAAGGATCCTCTTTCTTCTGCCTCCTGAGTCCTGGGATTACAGGCATGAACCATCACATCTGGTTTGTAGTCAGAAACACTTAAATAGTACCTGTGTATTAGATGACACTAAGAAATTAGTATTACTCTTTTAATGGGTAACATTATTTGATTATGTTAAGATGTATTGGTCTGTGCTGGAGAGATGGCGTAGCAGTTAAAGATGTATCAGTTTTATAAAGGAATAGAACCAATATAATGAATATGTAGTGAAAGGGAGATTTGTTGGGTTAGCTTACAAGGTATATACTGGGCAGTCATAACTCTCCACAAGATGGAAAGTCAATAAACCCGGTAGCTGCTCAGTTCATTAAGCTGGTTGCAGGCTGGAGGGTTAAAGAACCCAATAACTGCTCAGTCTACTAGAATTCAAAAAGAAGTAAGATCCAACAATGCAAATATGGGAATTGCTATCATATCATTTGTAGTTACAGACATCTGATCAGACAATTAGATAGAGTACAGGAAATAGTATCAAGGATACAGATCAAAGAAGTTCCACAGTTGGAGAGCAGTATTGAAGAGGAACAGCTGGCAAATGAGACAGATGGAATAGCCAAGATATAGAAAGGAAATCACAAGACTGCTTTGTTGTGGAAAGTGAGAAAAATGCTTCGAGAAGGAGGGAATAGTCGTCCAGTGTGAAAGTTTATTTTAAGATGAAAGCCACATATTGTAATGTTTGAAAACTACCATCAACAGAGAAAAGTGGTATAACACCTGGCTGGTTATGTTATGATGATATATACACCTGTAATTTCAGCACTTGGGAGGCTAAGATAGGAGGATTATGAGCTCTGGACCAGCTTGAGAAATACATTATTTCAAGCTCTCTTCAACTATTACTCCTTTCTCTGCATGTATATTTATATAAAAATTCTTAGCCAGGCATGGTGGCACATGCCTTTAATCCTAGCACTTGGGAGGCAGAGGTAGGAGGATCGCCATGAGTTCAAGGCCACCCTGAGACTACAGAGTGAATTCCAGGTCAGCCTGAGCTACAGTGAGACCCTACCTTGAAAAACCAAAACAAAAAAAAATTCTTATAAAGCTAGACTTAGTGGTGCACACCATTAATTCCAGCATTTGGGAGGCAGAGGTAGTAGGATCGCTGTGAGTCAGAGGCCAGCCTGGGTGTTGCAGTCAAGTTCGCATTGCTGGCAGAAATCACCTGACCAAGAGCAGCTTGTGGGGCAAAAAAAGGTTTATTTTTGCTTATGGACTCAAGGGGAAGCTCCATGATGGCAGGGGAAAACGATGGCATGAGCAGAGGGTGAACATCACCTCCTGGCCAACATCAGATGGACAATAACAACAGGAGAGTTGCCAAACACTAGCAAGGGGAAACTGGCTATAATACCTATAAGCCCAATAATACACTGCCTCCAGGAGGCATTAATTCCCAAATCTCCATCAGCTGGGAACCTAGTATTCAGAATACCTAAGTTTATGGGAGACACCTGAATCAAACCAACACAGTGGGCTAGAGCGAAACCCTACCTCAAAGCAAGCAAGCAAGCAAATAAATAAGTCCTCATAAAAAATGAGTGGTTGTTCCCTTCGCTCCTCTTTTTTCTTTTTACTCTATAGGTAGACTTTCTTACCCATACTCAACTGAAATCACCTGCAGAGCTCATCCAATAGCTGCCATCTTGTCAAACCCAGTTTCATTTTTCTGTCTTCAGCATACTTAATCAGTATTTGAGTCGATTATGCCTTCTTTGAAAAACTCTGCTCTTGACCACTTTCTGCGAAAATTATTTCCTACCTAATGGTTGCTCTTTGTAAATCAGTTTCTCAGATCTTTAAATTCAAATTCAGCCAGACCTCTTCTCTGTTCAAACCTTCCGATTGGGCTGGAGAGATGGCTTAACCGTTGAGGTGCTTGCCTGCAAAGCCTAAGAAACCATGTTCGACTCTCCAGATCCCTCATAAGCCAGACACACAAAGGTGAGGGAAGTGCAAGGTCACACATGCCCACTGGGTGGCACAAGTGTCTGGTGTTCGATTGCTGTGGCTGAGGCCCTGGCATGCCAATTCTCTCTCTCTTGCTCTCTCTAAAAATATAAAAAATGAAAATAAAAAACCTGCCAGGGCTGGGGAAATGGCTTAGCGGTTAAGGCATTTGCCTGCAAAGCCCAAGGATCCGGGTTCAATTCCCCAGGACCCACAAGGGGCACACGCGTCTGGAGTTTGTTCATAGTGGCTGGAGGCCCTGGCACACCCATTCTCTCTTTCTCTCTGCCTCTTCCTCTCCCTCTCTCTCTCTCAAATAAATACATGAACAAACAAACCTTCCGATTGCATAGTGCTTCATATCACATTTAGAATTAAAGCCATACTTCTTACTCCTGCCCCCCTCTCTAGCTGCATCTTACTCCACATTGGCCTTTGTACTATGTCTTGAACTTGCCAAGCTCGCATGGCTCTTAGCTTATTATTCCCTGTGTCTTCACACTTCATACCTGCCCCCCAAGCTCTTCACCCAGATCTTGTATCTTTGTTCAGATACAACCTTAGAGAGAGAGAGGAAGAGACTGACTTCCTCAAACCATGACACTGTGGCCTCCCTGTCCATCACTTTTTGCCCCTTTAATCTTGTTTTGATTTGTTTTCCTCCCAATCCTTTGTTCCTGTCTGATATTAGTTGTGGACCATGTCCTTGTCACCCACTCAATATAAGCTTTCTCTCCCTGGTCTACCTGAGTCTTCCCTACTTCCCATGTCTCAAACACTGGCAGGCATACAGTTGTTCTATAAATATATTTTGAATAAATTCTAGTGAGAGGCTGAATCAGATAAGGATGTGACTGTTTCCATTGGATTTGGTATTGTGCCAGATTTTGGTGTCCTTGCTGAGCAGTTTTATTGGAGCACTAAGGGTAGGAATCAGAACAAATAGATTATAGAGAATTTAAGCTAAGGACATTGAGAAAAGAAACAACTGTAGTGAGAGGTTAGTTGGTGACCTGGGCAGAGGGGGTAGGTAAGTCAGATCTCAGGAAATGTCTCACTGGGTAAAGAGCACCTACCACTCAAGCATGATGGCCTGAATCGCCCTGAGTTCACTTCGCCAGCACCCACATAAACATTGGGTAGGGCCATGCACACCTGTAAAGCTTGTGGGCCGCTGAGACCAGAGAATTGCTGGGACTCCCTGGTCAGCTAGTCTGACTGAAAAATGGCAGCTCTAGGTTTTTGGGGTGACTCTGTGATAGAGGAAGATACACATAACAATAATGGACATAGTCCAGAGACCACATGATAGGATTTACATGGGAAACATCTCCCAAATGGCAAAGATAAATTCAAGTTAGTTGTATATTTGTGATGTGGAATCCTGACCTGATCAGCTGTATGAAAAGTAGAGTGAGGTACTGAGCTAGGCCTTGTGGAATGGAGGGAAGGATTTGAGGATTTCCAAGCCAGATTTTGTTGGGGCCTGGATAAATATAGCTGAGGTAGCAGGATGTGGGAAGAGGTAGAAGGGAGCAGGGAGTATCCAGCAGGTGTTTTTTCTAAAATATTTTATTTATTCTTTTGCAAGCAGAGAGAGCAAGAGAGAATGATACCAAGGTCTGTAGCCACTGTAAGCAAACTCCAAACACATGCACTACTTTGTACATCTGGCTTTATGTGGGTACTGGAGAATCAAACTCAGGCTGTCAGGCTTTGGAAGCAAGTGCCTTTAATGGCTGAGTGATCTCTCCAGCCCTCTAGCAGTTTTTGACAGATAATGCCTATCAATCTAACAATATCTTTTTGTTTTAATTAAGAACCTTTGTCCCTAGCCAGGCATGGTGGTGGACACCTTTAATCCCAGCACTGGGGAGGCAGAGGTAGGAGGATTGCCTTAAGTTCAAAGCCACCCTGAGACTACATAGTGAATTCCAGGTCAGCCTGAGCTAGAATGAAACCCTACCTCAAAAAATAATTAATAAATAAACAAGTAAATAAACAAATAAATATAAAGAACCATTGTCCCTATACTATGAAATCACTTGGGTTTGGGTTTATGGTAGGAAACTACTTTTTTCCTCCCTCTCCTGTTTTTCTCTAGATGGAACCCATTGAGGCTGTGAGAAAGTATACTTGTGTTGACCCTGCTTTCTCAGCTTCAGTCACAATTGGATGTTTTTGCCTCCGAGGTTTTAGTGCTTTGTATGTTAAGCTTTTGGCTCAAAGAATAAAACAATGAATGGGTCTCTGTTTTCAAAAAGCTTTTATTCCAGTGCAAGGTATCAGAGAGTAAATGTCTGGTATGCCTGAGGTGATGTGAACTACACCTCACCCCTGACCCAGTTGCCCTGAGGTAGCAAGAGGAGGTCTTCTTTTCTCATGTGATTGTTCTTTTGCACTCTTTTCCACTTTCACTCTCCTGTTCTCTCATATGTATATATTTTTCACATCTGTCCATGTATAGAAGCATTGAATGAACCTTTCTCCCTCTCATTAAGTATGTTTTTTTCAGCTTCCAACTTGAGCCCTCCATTGTACAACACAGTAATGACCTGTTCTTTTCTCTTGGTTTCAGATGAGACTCCAATTATCGCAGTGATGGTGGCCCTGTCCTCTCTGCTAGTGATTGTGTTTATTATCATAGTTCTGTACATGTTAAGGTACGTATGCTGATGTTCCTTCATCTCTTAGACTACTGTAATACCACTGTATCTGAGCAAGCACACATAGTCCAGAAGACGGTAGGCTAAGGCCAATGAATAGGATGCAGAGACTCATGATAGTGCTAAGATTAAATACCACTCAGAAATTTTCTACATAACTCTAGATAGGCTTCTTATGTCTTAGCCTTTCCTCTTTGCTTTACCTATTCAAACCCAGTTCTAGTTCAGCCTGAAGCCCACAGTAGTGGTTTAGAGGTGGCAGGAAAAAGCCGTGTTCTGTTAGTGACTCACATTTCAAGACCTTTAACTCTGGCCCTGTTGAAGCAACACACTAAAAGGGATTACATGCACAACAAAACCCTATGTTACCAGGTGTGGTGGTGCATGCCTTTAACCCCAGCACTCGGCAGGCAGAGGTAGGAGTTTGAGGCCACCCTGAAACTACATAGTGAATTCCAGGTCAGCCTGAGCTAGACTGAATCCCTACCTCAAAAAAAAAAAAAAAAAAAAAAAAAAAAAAAAAAAAAAAATGTTATTTAGGTTTTGTCCCACAGCCCTTCTAGGACCCTGGTTGTTGTGTACTGTGCTGACCTTTCAAAAGCCTATAGATAAGGCAAAGGAATGAAGGTGGTTCTGTTCTCTTCCTGCTAAAGCTACTGCTCTGAGTGCCTAAAATTAATTGCCTTATCTTTGGCTTAACCTCTTCAGTGTTCCCTCTGTTGTTCTAGAAAAATTAAAGAAGGGGAGCCTTATGTGTCCCCTCAGTTTGGCATGTGTCTCCATTAGACTTGTGCTCATTCAGTCTGGAGCTTCTATCCATGACTTCCAGCTGAACTAGTGAACTGTCAGGATTTTATTTTGAGAGAGAGAGAGAAAGAGGGGGAGAGAGAGAAAATGGGTGCACCATGGCCTCCAGCCACTGCAAGCAAACTCCAGATGCATATGCCACCTTGTGCATCTGGCTTATGTGGTTCCTGGGGAATTGAACCAAGGTCATTTGGCTTTGTATGCAAATGCCTTAATCGCTAAGCCATCTCCAGCCCTTTTTTGTTTTTTAATTTTTTATTTATTTATTTTACTATCAGGATTTTTTGTTGTCATGTTTTGGTTTTATTTTGGGTTGGTTTGATTTTGGTTTTTCAATGTAGGGTCTCACTCTAGCCCAGGCTAACCTGGAATTCACTATGTAGTCTCAGGGTGGCCTCAAACTCACGGCAATGAGCCTACCTCTGCCTCCCGAGTGCTGGGATTAAAGATGTGCATCACTAGCCCAGCCAGGAATTTTGTTTCATAATGATCTTGTTTCTTCCCCCTGTATTCCCCTTATCCTTTCTCTGCTTAGTATGGCTGTGTTCTAAAGTGAGTTCTAAAACTAGAGCTATATGTTACAGAAAGCCATACAAGCTAAAATATATCCATGGTGCTGCCTGAGTTGGATCCTACGGTACCATGAATAAGCAAATGTCCTGAGTTAACAGAGCTGCCTTGGCTGTACCTGATTTTTTTTTTTTTTTTTTTTTTTTTTTTTGAGGTAGGGTCTTACTCTGGCCCAGGCTGACCTGGAATTAACTATGCAGTCTCAGGGTGGCCTTGAACTCATGGCAATCCTCCTACCTCTCCTGAGTGCTGGGATTAAAGGTGTGCACCATCACGCCCAGATACTGCTGACATCATTTTAAAAAGTCTGATTACTTGACAAAGGAGACTTAGAAAGGATGAGTTGGTAACAGGAGTACAAGGCCTGTCTCTATTCCTAGTTTCAGCTAGCACTTCCTGGTGGTCTAGTGGTTAGGATTCAGGGCTCTCTATACCTAGTTTTTCATTGCAAGCATTTTCTCTTCAGATTTAAGAAATACAAGCAAGCTGGGAGTCATTCCAATTCTTTCCGCTTATCAAATGGCCGCACTGAGGATGTAGGTAAGGCATGGGGAAGCCTCATGGGGAAGAAAACCAAGAAATTAGGATTTTCCCCACTCTTTTTTTTTTTTTTTTTTTTTTTAATGGCTACTTATTACATCTCCAAAGAAGAGACTGTATACTCAGGGCACCTGACTGATCTCCCCCTTTGTACACTGCAGAGCCCCAAAGCGTTCCACTTCTGGCCAGGTCCCCAAGCACCAACAGAAAGTACCCACCCCTGCCTGTGGACAAACTGGAAGAGGAGATTAACCGAAGAATGGCTGATGACAATAAACTCTTCAGAGAGGAATTCAACGTGAGTTCTTGATGAGGCTGGTGTGTCAGTAGAGAGGAAGGGAGACCTAAGATTTGGCCTTTTGGGTCATGAGATTTTTAAGGGCTAATAAATGAGAAATTTTTTAATCAAGTTTATTTCACTCCCTTCCTGTGTGATCATGGATAAGAACATTAAAAATAATAATAATAATGGCTCCACCTACCTCATCTTTCATCTATCCATTAATGCAACATCATCATATCTATTTGCGTGTGTGTGTGTGGAAAAGGGGGTTTATTTTGGCTTACAGATCAAGAGAAAGCTC
This sequence comes from Orientallactaga sibirica, assembly GCA_036365145.1. Taxonomy (NCBI): domain Eukaryota; kingdom Metazoa; phylum Chordata; class Mammalia; order Rodentia; family Dipodidae; genus Orientallactaga; species Orientallactaga sibirica. The sequence continues at coordinate 39,284,520 of JAEOAD010000011.1, read as the reverse complement.
CATGTTGGCAGGGGAAAACAATGGCATGCGCAGAGGGTGGACATCACTTCCTGCCCAACATCAGGTGGACAATAACAGCAAGAGAGTATGCCAAACACTGGCAAGAGGAAGCTGGTTATAATACCCATAAGCCTAAGCCCACCCCGACAATACACTGCCTCCAGGAGGCATTAATTCCCAAATCCCCATCAGCTGGGAACCTAGCATTCAGAACACCTAAGTCTATGGGGGACATGTGAATTAAACCACTACATTCCACCCCTAGCTCCCATAAACTAATAATTACACATGATGTAAAATGAAATGTATTCATCCAACTTTAAAAGTCCCCATAATTTATCAATCTCAATGATGTTCAAACATCCCCATAGTCCAATGTCTTTTAACTGAGCTGCAATACCAAAATAAAAATAATAATTAATAATAATAATGTCACAGGATAAACATTTACACTGCAAAAGATGGCATTAGGCATAGCAAAGAAATATTCAACCAATACAAGATTTAAACATGGCAAACATCAAACTCTGTAGCTCCAAGTCCAATAACTCTAGTCAGTACCAAGTATAATAATTCTAACCAGTGACAAGTCTCTAGAGTTCCAATTCCTCCCCTCCAGCTAGGCTACTCAGAGTCCCAAAAAACTTCATCCCATGCTGGCAGCCTTCCTGGGAAGCCATCTCATAGACCTGGCATCTCCACTGGGTCCCCAACTGCAACCCACAGTTCATCCTCATGGCTCCATCAGGTCTTCATGCAGGTAATCCAACAAGCGTGCTTCACACTGCACATGGCTATTTCCAAAAAACAAAACCATGTTGCAAATTCAATGACCCTTTCTTTCCTGCATTTGTTATATTCCATAATACCAGGTGGCCCATTTGTTAATCCAGGGGGGGAATAAAGCCTACTTCAAAGAACAAGACATTCATTTAGCATTCAAACCCCTTCAAAAGACTTTGCATTCTTTCTGTTTGAATGCAGATTAGCTGGCCCAATCTCAATGGTTGTAATCTCTCAAATAATTATGGCTGAACAGGTAGAAGTTTCAGCCCAAAAATTTCATTTCTGTGCCATATCCCTCTGCTTACACCAGTCCATTTCTACACAATGCAACCCTGCACAAGTTGTCAGGACATGGGCATTACAGCAAGCCTGTCACACAAACTGCTTCTAGCCCAGTCCCTACAAATCTTACTATATCCAGGTCTTTCAACTCTGACCAAAATAGTCAATCAAGCTGTACTTACAGCACTGCAAAGCATCTCTTAGGCTGATTTCAAATCCTTCTGCATTCCTTCCTTAAAACTCAGGTCCAGGGGGCTGGAGAAATGGCTTAGTGGTTAAGGCGTTTGCCTGCAAAGCCAAAGGATCCCGGTTCGATTCTTCAAGACCCACGTAAGCCAGATGCACAAGGGGCACATGCGTCTGGAGTTCGTTTGCAGTGGCTAGAGGCCCTGACGTGCCCATTCTCTCTCTGTCTGCCTCTCTTCTATCTCTCTCTCTCTGCTTGCAAATAAATAAAAATTTTAAAAAATTCATTAAAAAAAAAAAACTCAGGTCCAGGGCTGGAGAGGTGGCTTAGCAGTTAAGGCACCTGCCTGCTAAGCCTTAAGAACCTGGTTCCAATCTCCAGGTCCCATGTTTAGCCAGATGCAAAGTGACACAAGGGCGCAACTCCGCACTTGCCCACAAGGGGGCACACGCATCTGGATTTCGTTCACAGCAGCTGAGAGACTGCTGACGTGCCCATTCTGTATCTGTCTCCTTCTGTGTCTCTCTCTCCAAAAAAAATTAAAATAAAATAATAAAATAAAATAAAAAACTCAGGTCCATCCGGGCATGGTGGTGCACACCTTTAATCCCAGCACTCGGGAGGCAGAGGTAGGAGGATTGCCATGAGTTCGAGGCCACCCAGAGACTACATAATGAATTCCAGGTCAGCCTGAGCTAGAGTGAGACTCTACCTCAGAAAACCAAAAAAAAAAAAAAAAATCAGGTCCAAAAGGCCAAAAGCCACACAGTAGGTGTCCAGCAGCAATAATCCCACTTCTCAGTACCAATTTTATTGTTGCAGTCAGGTTTGCTTTGCTGGCAGAAAACACCTGACCAAAAACAGCTTGTGGGGAAAAGGGTTACAGACTCAAAAGAAAGTTCCATGATGACAGGGGAAAGACTGGCATGAGCAGAGGGTGGACATCACCTCCTGGCCAACATCAAGTGGACAATAGCAGCAGGTGTGATGTGCCCCATCATGATATCTGTTAACTTTGATACCTACAAGCATCTAAAGTGTGCCAGGTAAAAAAGGAAAGGAGAGGAAATAAGGCTGGCTAGGGATATAGTGCACAACTTCCTTGAAGGAGCAAGGTCAGTGAAGAAATTCCAGGTACTGGAAGCCGGATGTGGTGGCCCATGCCTTTAATCCCAGCACTCGGGAGGCAGAGTAGGAGGATCGCCATGAGTTTGAGGCCACCCTGAGATCACATAGTTAATTCCAGGTCAGCCTGGACCAGAGTGAGACCCTACCTCGGAAAAAAAAAGGAAAGAAAGAAAGAAATTCCAGGTACTAGAAGTAGCAGGAGCAAATTGTCAGACTTAAAGAAAGGCACATACCAAAAATTAAAGGACTGTGTAGAACCAAGGAGCAGGGAGTAATAGGAGGCAAAACAGAATGTTAAGCCAGACCAGTGATTTCAGAGATTGTCATGAGAGAAGTGGAAATCCATGAAGAAACCAGATTTGTACTTCAGAAAGATGATTCTGGTTGCTGCATGGAGATTAGCCCAAAAGAGCCCTGAATAGTTGCAGGGAATATTGTTAGAGGCTACAGAAATTGTTAAGACCAGAAGAGCTAGTAGATTTACCTGAAGTACTAGGGATTAAAGAAAATGGAGTTGAGGACAGAGAGGAGTAGTTCCACAATTGACCAGTTCATCAATTGGGGAGGGCATGCCAAACTGTTGGCTTCCTTCACTCTTTTCCATTGTGCCATGTATCAACTTTGTCTCATAGATGGGCTTCTTTCTTGATGCCTTCATTCTAGGCATCTTGTGGAAAAGGATGATTGTTAAGGATTTTCTTTTTTTTTTGGGGGGGGGGGTTGCAAGGTAGGGTCTTGCTCTAGCCCAGGCTGACCTGGAATTCACTCTGTGGTCTCAGGGTAGCCTCAAACTCACAGCAATCCTCCTTCCTTAGCCTCCCAAGTGCTGGGATTAAAGGTGTGTGCCACCACACCTGGTCTGTTAAGCTTTTAGAGATTTTCTTTGTCACATGTTTCTTCTTAAACCAGTCATGAGCAAAGGAAAAATGGGGTCACTACATCTTATTGAGGCTAATCCAGATTATTTCTGAATCTAGGCAGACAGCCCTACAGAGTGGACATATGGGAAGCAAAAGAGAAAGAAGTAATGGTTACTGGATGGGTATATCACTACTCATATCTACTCCACCACCAAAAGTCTTAGGGTCAAATTTGAATCACTAGGGGCTGGAGAGATGGCTTAGTGGTTAAACGCTTGCCTATGAAGCCTAAGGACCTCGGTTCGAGGCTCGATTCTCCAGGACCCACGTAAGCCAGATGCACAAGGGGGTGCATGTATCTGGAGTTCGTTTGCAGTGGCTGGAGGCCCTGGCGCACCCATTCTCTCTCTCTCTCTCTCTCTCTCTCTCTCTCTCTCTCTCTACCTGCCTATTTCTGTATCTCTCTCTCAAATAAATAAATAAATAAAATTGTTATAAAAAAAAAAAAAAATTTGAATCACTAGAAAATCACTAGCTTCAATACAGAGACTAGATAGAGGGAAGAAAGACTTGAAGCCTGAGGCCATTTAACAGGTAAGAATTAATGGAATAGCTTAGACTTTGGCTATGTAATACTCGCTGTTGATTGAAGATATTAAGTATGTCCTACAAGACAGTTTCCCTACCTCTGTATATGTGGTAGGCATTGTAATCTGTAATACCAATGCTTCTGGGTAATGGGGTATGTGATCCTATTGGCATACTTTTCTGTATGAATTGAGTTCTTGTTTAGAGGTGATATTTCCAGAGGTCCCATGATAAAGCATCCATTCCAGTAAATCCCTGAGAAAGATACAATTCCTAGAGGCATGACAGATACATTGAGATTAATATTACAATGATAGCCATTGGCTGTGTGCCATGGCCACCATGTTCATGAAGTCACCAGGTCAGACCTGGACTAGCCTGGGTTTGTCCCCTTACCATTGAATTTTTCATTATGATTCTCCTGTTCGGCCTTACTGTGGGCATTTGAGTTCCACTGAATCTGCCAGAACCAATTTTGTCCTTGACTAGATTAGCTGAAGAATTTTCTCTTTTCAGATCACTTTATAAATGAATCAAGGAAGGATACCAGCATGTGTCATATGCTTTCTCTAAAATCCAAAGTAGCCCAGCAGTACTTGATGATAGTGCAAGTAGCAGATGCTTGTATGTCCTATATGTTGAAGAAGATATCCTGATATGCTGCAGGCCTTTGACCTTGAGAAAATTTGGCTTAGGTAACAAGTCCATGTGGTTTCATTTTTATATCTAGCATGTATATCTAAGATATATAATTTCCAGGTCTTCAAGTTCTATTAGCTTAGTATCAGTAGCATGGTTTCCAGAATAATGCCCTATGATGAAACAGTGAAACAAAATCTTGCTGAACTGAATCACAGTACAGATGGGCCAGGATTATCTATCACTGAGACAGCTCTGCTCATGAAAGAGTGAAAAAGCTTCAAGAACATCTACTTACCCCATGATTAGTGTGATTCCAGGCTCAGTGTCAGGAAGATTTCAAGTGATCAGGGCTCTGTGTAAGGAAAGCATCTGTGCAGCTCCAACTGTAACCAGTTAGCTTCCTGGGTTCTAAAACAGCTGGGAGTGCTGGGATTACAGGCTTGCACCATCACCCCAGCTTCCATGGACTTTCTTAAAGACCATCAGTCTTTGGTGTTAGTCTGTTTTGTGTTTCTTTCTCCTCCCCACCCTACCCATTGGGATAGCATCTTATTATGTTTCCCAGACTGGCCTCCTACTCCTGGTTTCACAAAGTCCTCCTGCCTCAGCACCTCAAGTAGCCAGGACTATAGGCATGTACTGCTGCACCTAGATTCCCTGACACTTAAAATCTCTATTTATCTGGGGACCTAACCTTTGGTAAAGAGAGATTCCTACTCCAGGAGCTTGCTTTTGCTCTTTCGGTAACAGTCTTTATCCAGTGAATTAGGAAATTAGTGTGGGCATTCTGCTGCTTAATAAGTATCTCCTAATGTAAGGCCAGTTCAGGCCAGAACTCCCTTCATTTACCTACAAAGGCTCCATCATGTAAATATAGTGCTATTGTGAATTCTCAGAAATTAGTTAGCCCAAGTAGTAGTTCCTAAAAAGTAGTCCTTAAAAGATGTATGTCTCTTTACATAGTGCACAATTACTACAGGAAACTTGATGCAATTTTTTTTTTTTCTTGAGGTAGGATCTCACTCTAGTGCATGCTGACCTAGAATTCACTATGTAGTCTCAGGGTGGCCTTGAACTCATGGTGATCCTCCTACCTCTGCCTCCCGAGTGCTGGGATTGAAGATGTGTGCCACCATGCCCAGCTTTGATACAAATTCTTTTTTTTTTTTTATTGACAACTTCTTTAATTGTAGACAATATTCATGGTACTTCCCTCCCTCCCCCCACTTTCCCCTTTGAAACTTCACTCTCCATCATATCCCACCCCCACCCCTCTCAATCAGTCTCTCCTTTCAATTTGATGTCATGATCTTTTCCTCTTATTATGATGGTCTTATACAGGTAGTGTCAGGCAATGTGAGGTCATGGATATCCAGGCCATTTTGTGTCTGGAGGAGCACGTTGTAAGGAGTCCTACTCTTCCTTTGGCTCTCACATTCTTTCCGCCCCCTCTTCCGCAATGGACCCTGAGCCTTGGAAGGTAGGTTTGAGATGTTTCAGTGCTGAGCACTCCTCTGTCAGTTCTTCTCAGCACCATGGTGCCTTCTGAGTTATCCTAAGGTCGCCACCATCTGAAAAGAGAAGCTTCTCTAACCAAAAGTGAGAGTAGCATTAATATATGGGTGTGGACATTAAGAGAAGTGCTTACTGGGCAGTTTGGTGAGCATAGTATATACGTTTAATCAGACACCAGCAGATATTACACCCTTAGGGCTCATAAGAGAAGATGGAAAGACAGTCATGGTGCTTGACCTCTGCCTTACTAAAGGGATGAAATGACCAAGCTTAGGTATTAGATGAGAAAGGACCCTTTCTCCCTTTAGTGGGACCCCTAAACTAAGCTGAGCCCATTTCCATATCATTCTGAAAGATTCCAGTGTTTTCCTAACCATTCCATACCCTGCACCAAGGGCCAGGCTATAGATTCCAACTGGGTATATAGTGGTGGTATCAGTAGAAAAGTTGAGCCTATTAAAGCTCATGTAACACTGATCTCCTCTACTTGTTCCTGGCTTAAAAAATAAGAAGTTAGCCAGATGTGGTGGTGCATGCTTTTAATCCCAGCACTCTGGAGGCAGAGGTAGGACAATCACCATGAGTTCAAAGCCACCCTGAGACTACAAATTCCAGGTCAGCCTGAGCTAGAGTGAGACCCTACCTCGAAAAAACAAAAATAGCTGCCATAATGCATGTGGAATGAGAGTTCTCCCTCTATTAAACTGTTCCAGGAAGAAGTTTGTGGTCAGGTGTATTACCACATGGGTTGCTGTTCTGGAAAGAAACTGGCTCAGAGTGAAAACTAGTTGAAAGAACAATGGGCACAGGACTAGACAACTCTTTTTAGATATTTGAGAAGATGAAAAGAGACTATAGCATTTCTGTAACTTCCCACCGTGACTGGAAATTCCAGGCTGTATCTTTCATCTTAGAATTACAAACTGAACATTTTTATTCGCTAGCATTTGTCTTAGGAGAAAGTATTGAATTTGTTCATAGAAACACTTTAGAATGGGGCTAGAGGGATGGCTTAGTGGTTAATGTGCTTACATGCAAAGCCAAAGGACCTATGTTCGATTCCCCAGGACCCACATAAACCAGATGCACAAAGTGACACGTGTCTGGAGTTTGTTTGCAGTGGCTAGAGGCCTTGGTGCACCCATTCTCTCTCTCTGTCTCTCTCTTTCTCTCAAATAAATTTTTTAAAAATTAAGAAAAAAAAGAAACACTTCAGAAAGTGTCTAACTCAGTTCACTAAACCATGCTCGAGGTATAAGAGGAAAAAAGTAGTCTGGATGAGGTGTCATATGCCTTTAGTCACAGCACTTGGAAGTCTGAGGGCAGGAGGATTGCCATGAGTTTGAGGCCCGCTTGGGGATACAGAGTGAGTTCCAGGTCAGCCTGGGCTAGATAGAGTGAAATCTTACCTCCCCCCCCCAAAAAAAATGAAAAAATAGTTAAAAAGAAAGAAAGCCTGGGCATGGTGGCACATGCCTATGCCTTTAATGCCTGCACTGAGGAGGTAGGAAGATCACTGAGAGTTCAAGGCAGGCCAGCCTGAGCTAGAGTGAGACCCTACCTCAGAAAAATAAAAGAAAGAGGAAAGGAGAAAGAGGGAAAGAAGTAGAACCATGAGACAGCCAGAATCTGCGCATGGTGAGCCTGACCTTCATTAGGAACCCCTACTCTTAGTAACAGTTGGATTCTTAGATTACCGGTTGAAGAACAAGTGTATTTCATCTCGTAATGGGACTGAGGGGACATCTGAGTTGAGATAAGAGTAGAAGAGCTTCTATGGGAGCCCGGAGTGGTGGTGCATGCCTTTAATCCCAGCACTCAGAAGACAGGTAGGAGGATCCCTGTGAGTTAGTTCAAGGCCAGCCTGGGACTACAAAATGTGTTCCAGGTCAGCCTGGGCTAGAGCAAGACCCTACCTCAAAAAAAAAAAAAAAAAAAAAAAAAACAAAAAACCAGGCGTAGTGGCACATGCCTTTAATCCCAGCACTCAGGAGACAGAGGTAGAAGAATTACCATTAGTTTGAAGCCACCCTGAGGCTACATAGTAAATTCCAGGTCAGTCTGGGCTACAATGAGATCAAAAAAAAAAAAAAAAAAAAAAAAAAAAAAGAAGAAGAAGAAGAAGAAAATAAAATAGTTTAAATTAATAAAGAAACAGAATCAATGGATTTCTAGAAGGCTCACTACTGTAAAGATGTCAGTTCTCCTCAAACTGTAGATTCAATGCAATTCCAATAAAAATCTCAACAGGTTTTTTTGTGGAACTTGACAAGCTGATTCTAAACTTTATATGGAGGAGAAAAGATCCAAGAATAGCCAAGACATTCCTGAAGAAGAAAAAGGTGAGGAGAACTGCCTTACCAGATGTAATGAGTTATTATGAAAATTAGTAATAAAGACAGTGATATATTGAATATATATTGGGTAGATAGAATAACCAGCAGAATTAAAATAGCACAAGAGATGGTCTCATGTGTAAATGGAAGTCTATTTATCACAGAAATGCTATTGCCTTTTGGGTTGTGGAAAGAACAACATTTATAATAAATAGTGCTTGGACAACTATAAAACCCTATGAGAGTAAATGAAATGGAATATTTGTCTCATTGTAGGCACAAACATCTATTCCATCTGGTTTAAATACTCAAGTTTAAGGCTGGAGAGAAGGCTTAGCGGTTAAGGCACATGCCTGTGAAGCCTAAGGACCCTGATTCGATTCTCCAGGTCCCACATAAGTCAGATGCACAAGGGGACGCATGTGTCTGGAGTTCATTTGCAGTGGCTAGAGGCCCTGGCACACCCATTCTCACTCTCCTCTCTCTCTCTTTCCCTCTTTCTGTCTCAAATAAATAAATAAATATTCAAGTTTAAGGAGAGTCTATAAAAATATAAATATAATAATATAGGAAAATGAAAAAAATTAAAGGGGGGCTGGAGAGATGGCTGTGAAGCCTGAGGACCCAGGTTTGATTCCCCAGGACCCACATAAGCCAGATGTACAAGGTGGCATGTGCATCTGGAGTTCATTTGCAGTGGCTGGAGGTACTAGTGTGCCCATTTTCTTCCTCTGTCTCTCTCTGTCTCTTTCTCTCAAATAAATTATTATTATTTTTCAAATTATTTAAAAATATATTTTTATATAAATATATATGAAAATGTAACCTCACAGTAGGAAAGGATTTAAGCCTTAAAATGTTGACAAAGGGAAAGATTGATGAATTTGACTACATGAAATTCAAAAGTTTTGTTCATATATAGATACCATAAAGAAAATGAAGGGGGCTGGAGAGATGGCTTAGCAGTTAAGGCGTTTGTCTGCAAAGCCAAAGGATCCTGGTTTGATTCTCCAGGACCCATGTAAGCAGATGCACAAGGCGGGGGGAGAGGGGGGAGGCATGCATCTGGAGTTGGTTTGCAGTGGCTGGAAGCCCTGGTGTGCCCATTCTTTCTCTCCCTCTCCCTCTCTGCCTCTTTCTCTCTCTCTCAAATAAATATATATTTTTTAAAGATGGGAAAAAATGAAAGGGCAAATCACAACCTTGGTAAAAGGTACTTTGGAACACAGATAACTATAAAGGGTAGATGAGTATACAGAATATATGTTAAAAAAAAAAAAACTAATAAGAAAATAAACAGAGCTAGAGAGATGGCTCAAGGTTTAAAGGCGCTTGGTTGCAAAGCCTGATGGCCTGGGTTCAGTTCCCCAGTAAGACCAGATGCACAAAATGACCCATGTGTCTATTGCCCTGGAGTCACCCAAACTCACTCTGTCTGCCTCTTTCTATCTTCTTTCTCTCTTGAATAAATAAATAAATAAAAACATTTTTAAAAAAACAGAAACAATTCAGTACAACAGTGAAGAAAATGCTAGACTAAGTACTTCATAGAAGAGGAAACCCTTCTGACCAGTAAACTATAGAAAGATGATGAACAACATTAGTGCTCGGAGAAATGTCAGTTTCAAGTATGACCGTAGCAAATGTAGATGAAGATACATCACGGGAACCCTTTACATTACTAATGTGAATATAAGTTGGCACAACTACATTAGGAAGTAATTTGACTTTTTTAAATAAAGTTATAAAGATGCTCATATCCAAAATTTTTGCACATGTTCATGAAAAACATACAAATTCATGCTCAGAATAGGCCTGTAAACAACCCAGATATTCATCGTAGTAAAACAGAAAGAACTCAGACATCAGACATCACTTACACAAAATAATTTGAATGAGTCTTAAGAAAATAAAGTCAGGCTGGGCATGGTGATGCATGCCTTTAATTCTAGCAGAGTAGAGGCAGAGGATCCCTGTGAGTTTGAGGCCATCCTGGGACTACAGAATGAATTCCAGATCAGCTTGGGCTAGAATGAGACGACCTTGGGGCAGGGGGAGAACATAACGTCATGCAAAAAAAAGCAAGTTACCACATTTTTTTTTCCTGTTTTTTTCTCCAAAGCAGGGTCTCACTGTAGCCCAGGCTGACCTAAATAAATCTCACTCTGTAGTCTCAGGCTAGCCTTGAATTCATGGCAATCCTCCTACTTCTGCCTCCCAAATGCTAGGATAAAAGGCATGTGCCACCACGCTACTGTTACCACTTTATTATGATTCCATTTTCATCCCAAAATAGACTAAGCAATAATAATGCAAAATAGGGGTTGGGAAGATGGCTCAGAGGTTAAAGGTGCTTGCTTGCAAAGCCTGCCAACCAGGGTTCAATTCCCCAGTACCCATGTAAAGCCAGATGCACAAAGTGATGCATGCATTTGGAGTTTGTTAGCAGTGGCAAGAGAACCTGGAGTGCCCATTTCTGTCTGTCTCTCCCTCCCTCCCTCCCCCTCTCCCCCTTCCCCTCTTCATCTCCCTATTTAAATAAATAATAAATTATAGCAAGGTAATCATAAAATTTCAAGTTTACCTGTGAAAGGTGTTCAAAGAGATCAGGCCGGGCATGATGGCGCATACCTTTAATCCCAGCATGGGATAGGAGGATCACTTTGAGTTTGAGTCCAGCCTGAGACTACATAGTGAATTCCAGGTCAGTCTGGACTACAGCAAGGTAGGTTCTGGCTCTAGCTCAGACTGGCCTCAAATTCACTGTGTAGTCTTAGGGTAGCCTCAAACTCACAGGAATCCTCCTATCTCTGCCTCCAAAGTGCTGAGATTAAAGGCATGCACCACCATGCCCAGCTGACATGTTTTTTTAAATAAGTTACTTAGCCTAGGTTGCAGGGTAAGGTTTGAGTGACAGATGGAATAGTCTTTGATTCCACCTGGTGTTTCTAGAGAATTTTACGTTTTCTAGGCTTCTAGTCCTGCTGCTCCTACCTTGAACTCTGTTAGCGGTTTGTTATTGTTGTTTCTTTATTTTGGGGTTTTTGTTTGGTTTGCTTTGGTCATGTCAGGCACTGTGAGGTCATGGATATCCAGGACATTTTGTGTGGTTTGGTTTTTTTGAGGTAGGGTCTCGCTCTATCCCAGGCTGATCTGGAATTCACTATGTAGTCTCAGAGTGGCCTTAAACTCACAGCCATCCCCATACCTCTACCTCCCAAGTGCTGGGACTAAAGGTATGCACCATCCCCACCTTCCCCAGTTAGGTCTCACTCTTGCCCAGGCTGACCTGGAACTCAATCTGTAGTACCAGGCTAGCTCAGAATCCCACTGATTCTCCTACCTCTGCATCCTGAGTGCTATATTTTCCTTTTCATTTAATTCCATGTTGTCTGTTAAATATTGGTTCCTGTTTCTTCTAAATTTTCCTCTTAGGAGCCTTGACCCACTTGGAGAGTTAGTTTTTCTTTATCCTGGCAGGGCAGTGCTGATAGGACTATGAAGTCATGATCTGTACCATTCCTTACACTTTCCTATTAAAGTTTTTTTTTTTTTTTTTTTTTTTTTTTTTTTTTTTTTTCCGTGGTAGGGTCTCACTCTAGCTCAGGTTGACCTGGAATACACTATGTAGTCTCAGGGTAGCCTCTAACTCTTGGCGATCCTCCTACCTCTGCCTCACGAATGCTGGGATTAAAGGCGTGCACCACCACACCCGGCTTTAATTTTTATTTTTTTATTGACAGCTTCCATAATTATAGACAATAAACCATGGTAGTTCTCTCCCCCACCTCCTCTTTCCCTTTGCAACTCCACTCTACATCATTCCCCTTCCCCCTTGTAATCAGTCTCTCTTTTATTTTTATGTCATCATCTTTTCTTCCTATTATGATGGTCTTATGTTGGTAGTATCAGACACTGTGAGGTCATGGATATTCAGGCCATTTTGTGTCTGGAAAAGCATATTGTAAGGAGTCCTACCCTTCCTTTGGCTCTTACATTCTTTCCACCACATCTTCCGCAACGGACCCTGAGCCTGGGATGGTGTAATAGAGATGTTTCGGTGCTGAGCACTCCTCTGTCACTTCTCAGCACTATGGTGCCTTCTGAGTCATCTCAAGGTGACTACCATCTGAAAAGAGAAGTTTTTCTAACCAAAAATGAGAATAACATTAATATATGGGTATGAACATTAAGAAAAGTGCTTACCAGGCAGTTTGGTGAGCATAATATGTGCATTTAGCCAGGCACCAGCAGGCATTACACCCCTAGAGCTCATGACCTCCTCCATCATAGGTTTTCGGTACCAGGCATGTATTCCCTCTTGTGGAGTGGGCCTCGAGTCCAATTAGAGAGTGGTTGACTTCCCCCATAACAGACATGCCACATTGCACCCACTGGCTCATTTGGCCTGGTTGGCCAATTTTTGTTGTTGTTGTGTTTCAAGGTAGAGTTTCACTCTAGCCCAAATTGACCTAGAATTCATTCTGTATTCTCAGGATGGCCTCAAACTCACAGTGATCCTCCTACCTCTGCCTCCCAAGTGTTGGGATTAAAGGCATACACCACCATGCCCAGCTTCTGGCTGACCAATTTTAAGGCTTGCAGTGTCCACTGTTGTTTATCTCCACTGGTAATTTCTCTCCCATGAAACTGCATGCAGTGTAGTTTTTTCCAGATTTCTGTCAGCTAGTTTACACAGAGAAGGTTTTCAGCTCAGCTCCAGCAGGACTTCTCAGTGACCTTGCAGCCCAAGTATGTGGAGTCTTCAGCAATAGGGTCTTACAGACAGTTTCAGGTTCACTGAGATGAACTTCCAGACCAGGCATAGTTATGGAGGAAGGGATTTATTGAATGAAGCTCACAGATCCAGGGGAAGTTCCATAATGGCAGAAGAAGCTGGCCTGCTTTCACAGAACTAAACAGAGAGAAAGAAGCCACAAGCCACACACAGCACACCTCAAGAACTCCAGCTAGGCACACTTTGCATATCTTTAGGTTGAAATCCCAAACCCACCACCACACCTTAAGATCTGCCCAGTGACACTGCCTCCAGCCAGGTGGATGCAGATACAAACTACAAACTAATAAAACACTGGATATATTGGGGGCCATCTATTCAAACTACCACACCATCTATTCCTGTTAGGAAACCAAGATCCTTGGCAATGGCCTGTAATATTTTGGGGGCATCAGGGACCTCCCTGGCCAACAACTCACCGGAAGGTATCCCATCCCTGGTTTAAGGTTTGGGAGTGACCATGACCACAAAAACCACTCTGAGGCAAAGGTGAAAGCTTTTATTCAGGAAAAGCACAAGCTGCCAGGGCTGGCTCACAAGAGAGGAACACAGCCCACCTGAGTTCCTCAGGTAGTGGGCTTTATAGGGCTTTCAGTTGGGGGAAGATGAGGAAGGGAAAAGCTTGAATAAGGAAGGTTCCTTTAGGGGAGATCTAAGATAGCCAGGGTGTGACATCAGAACAGCACCAGGTGATTTACAAAATGGGGGGGCAGGAAACTATGACCTGAGGTATTGCAGGCAAGGAGGGGATAAATACCATCCTTGTAAGTCCCCCTGCCCCCCCCCCGTTCCCTTTCTATCCCTTTCTAGCTTTCTGGTCTCTGCTACTGAGTTTTATTCCAACTCACATAGAAGTCTAGTCATAGCTAGGATCCACATATGAGAGAGAACATGTGACGTTTGGCTTTCTGGGCTTGGTTAAAGATTGTTTTCAAGCTGGTCCTGGTGGCACACGCCTTTAGTCCTAGCACATGGCGGGGGGGGTGGAAGTAGGAAGATCACTGAGAGTTCAAGGCCATCCTGAGACTACATAGTAAATGCCTGGTCAATATGGGCCAGAGCAAGACCCTCCCTTGAAAATCCAGAGCCAAAAAGATTGTTTTCAGTGGTCTTGCTGTTGGGGCTGGGGCCTCCTTTCCTAGCATACACAATGCTCTAGATTTGATCCCCAGCCCTGAATAAAACCAGGTATTGGTGGTACATGCCTGAAATCCCAGAAGATGGAAGCAGGAGGATCAGAAGTTCAAGGTTACCTTGTTTATATAACATTAGTTTGAGGTTAGCCTAGCTTATGTGAGACCCTGTCTTAAAAGAGGGGAGGGGCAGGGCTGGAGAGATGGCTTAGCAGTTAAGGCGCATGCCTACGATGCCTAAGGACCCCGATTCGATTCTCTAGGTCCCACGTAAGCCAGATGTACATGGTGGCACATGCGTCTGCAGTGGCTGGAGGCCCTGTCGCACCCATTATCTCTCTCTCTCTCTTTCTCTGTGTCTCTAATAAATAAACAAATAAAAATAAAATTTAAAAAAAGAGGGGGTGTTAAGCCGGGCATGGTGGCCCATGCTTTTAATTCCAGCACTTGGGAGGCAGAGGTAGGAAGATTCCCGTGAGTTCAAGGCCATCCTGAGACTACATAGTGAATTCCAGGTCAGCCTGAGCTAGAGCAAGACCCTACCTCAAAAAAAAAAAAAAAGTTGCTGGAGAGATGGCTTAGTGGTTAAGGCACTTACCTGCAAAGCCTAAGGACTCAGGTTTGATTTCCCAGTACCCACATAAAACCTGATGCATTAGGTGGCACATGCATCTGGAGTTCATTTGCAATGGCTAGAGGCCCTGACACACCCATATTCATTCATTCTTTCTCTCTCAAATGAATAAATAATTTTTTTAAAAGCTGGTGTGGTGGCACACGCCTTTAATTTCAGCACTCCGGAGGCAGAAGAAGTAGGAGGATTGCTGTGAGTTCAAGATCAGCCTGGAACTATAGAGTTCCAGCTCAGCTTGGGCTAGAGTGAGAACCTACCTGGAAAAAAAAAAAAAAGTGTTAGCCAGGCATGGTGCCACACGCCTTTAATCCCAGCGCTCGGGAGGCAGAGGTAGGAGGATCGTCATGAGTTCAAGGCCACCCTGAGAATACATAGTGAATTCCAGGTCAGCCTGAGCTAGAGTGAGACCCCACCTCGAAAAACCAAATTAAAAACAAAGTGTTGCTACCGCTATCTCTCTTATATATCACTTAAGAAAATCCATGTACAGGAATTTTAGATGTGCCTCTGGGTTAGTCTGAGGACTTAAAAAAAAATAACATTTCATTCTACACTATGTAGAATTGTCATAGAAACCTGTCAGCTAGTCTATGTAAAGGATGAGCTGAAGTATAAGTGGATTAGAAAATTCAGTCTTTAGTATGGTCGAGTCCAGCACAAAGAAAGAAAAACAAGAAACTTTTCTCCCCTTTATATACTGACAGCACAGAGTCAATAAGAGTAGAATTATCCGGGCGTGGTGGTGCACGCCTTTAATGCCAGCACTCAGGAGGCAGAGGTAGGAGGATCACCATGAGTTCGAGGCCATCCTGAGACTACATAGTGAATTCCAGGTCAGCCTGGACCAGAGTGAGACCCTACCTCAAAAAAAAAAAAAGAGTAGAATTAACATGGAGAATCTTCAGGGTTTTAACACAACAAGGAATATCTGTTGAGTAGGTGAGGATATCTTTAGGTCTTGCAGTTTAACTTCTGCCCCTTACAGTGCTGGTTCCTGAGAAATACATTTGCTTTCTTCTTATAGCTCCTTTCATCTGGCTAAGTTGGTTCCCATCAAGCTAGCATTTCCTCTATTTTATCTTACTTTTTAAATGTTTAATGCCAGAAACTTAAAAGACATCCTTTTATTGCTCTTTTTCTCTCTCAAGTCCTCCTTTCCTTTCTTCCATCTCCAAATCCAATGATTCTAACCAGAATATACTTCAAATGCATCCATTTCATTGTATTATCACTGTCCATGTTTCTACTCTATGTTTTGATTTTTGTCTCTTTCCAGTCTTACTTCTCAAAATAGCAACCAGAGGGAGATTGTCTAATGGATCACTTTTTTTTTTTTTTTTTTTTTTTTTGAGAGAGACACAGAGAGAGGGAGAGGGAGACAGATAGAGATGGGCACGCCAGCAGCCTCTCAGCTGCTGCAAACGAAATCCAGATGTGTGCACCCCCTTGTGGTCAAGTGCAGCATTGCGCCCTTGTGTCACTTTGCATCTGGCTAAACGTGGGACCTGGAGATTGGAACCGCTGGAGATTGGAACCAGCATTCTTTAGGCTTAGGAGGCAGGCACCTTAACCACTAAGCCATCTCTCCAGCCCTTTTTTTTTTTTTTCAAGGCAGGGTTTCACTCTGGCCCAGACTGGCCTGGAATTAACTATGTAGTCTCAGAGTAGCCTTGAACTCACGACAATCCTCCTACCTCTGCCTCCCGAGTGCTGGGATTACAGGCATGTGCCACTGCGCACAGCTTCTTTTGTTTTTTTGAAGTAGGGTCTCATTCTAGCCAGGCTGACCTGTAATTCACTATGTAGTCTCAGGGTGGCCTCAAACTCACAGTGATCCTCCTACCTCTGCCTCCCAAGTGCTGGGATTAAAGGCATGCACCATCACCTGGCTCTAAAAAAATTTCATCCTTTACATAACAATGCCCTTTTTCTAGGTGGTGCATGCATCTGGAGTTCCAGCCTCAGTGGCTGGAGGCCCTGGTGCACCCATTCTCTGTCTCTCTCTGCCTCTTTCTCTCTCTGTCGCTCTCAAATAAATAAATAAAAATAAACAAAACTTTAAAAAAAAAAACACCCTTTAATAAGTTTCCTTAAAATTCAAACTTCCTTTTCAAGAACCTTGCCAAGATCGTGTTCCCACTACGTCTTTCTCTCCCTTCCTGCCTCCTGGTTTCCCTACCAACCTTTTTTTGTACATGACACCCTCAGTGACCTTTAAGGTCCTCACACAGTGAAGCCTTCTCCTGCATCTGGATCATAACAGGTGCTGTTCTCTTAAGTGCTGATCACTCACCACTTCTAGCAGGACTACCTACTAACTCTGCCTCACAATGTCTAACTACCCAGTCTCCGCAATAGGCTCCAGTACTTCTCACTAATATTTACTCTCTTTTTTTTTGAGGCAAGCCCAAAAAAACTGACTTTTTAAAATGAGAACTAGAGAGAATTAGCATTCTGTAATCAAATTGCAGACCCATGCACCACCTTGTGTGCATGTGCGATCTGGCTTATGTGGGATATGGAGAGTCAAACCTAGGTCCTTGGGCTTCACAGGCAAGCACCTTAACTGCTAAGCCATCTCTCCAGCCCTACAATCCTTTTTTTTATGCCAGGTCCAAAAAATCTATATTCCAAGGGTAATGGGACATCTGACTAACTCACAGGTTTCTCTTGGGCCTTTAGGACCCCACCCCTGAGACTCTTCACTGCCATATTTCTGTGACCCCATTCAATCAGAAGTAGTTGCCCTGTTTCCTCTAATAGCAGTTAGAGTGTCTTCTCAAGAGAGGGAGTCAGCTAGCTTTGTTAGGTAGTTTAGGGTGACTGGGCCACCAAAAGTAAAAAGTGGAAATGTCCTTAAGTCTGCCTTTGCAATCTTTACTAGAAATCAGAGAAGAATCTCTCCTCTCCTTAGATGAAAGGAATTACCTAGATATATTTTTCCATAAACAATCTGAGCCCTGGCCGGGTGGTGTGGTGGCACATACCTTTAATCACAGCACTTGGGAGTCAGAGGTAGGAGGATCACCATGAGTTTGAGGCCACTCTGAGACTACATAGAGAATTCCAGGTCAGCCTAGGCCAGAGTGAAACCCTACCTCAGAAATAAAAATACAAAAAACTAAGCCCCTCCCTGGGAGAAAGTTCCTATTTCCTAGATTGAAATCTGATCATGGCATTGTGGTTGGTTAAGCTCAGCTCCAAAATTTGGTGTCATGGCTGGCCTCTTACTGAGACAGCCCCCTGAGTCCATGTCAATCTGCTGTCTCTGAGGCTCACCTGAGCCTGAAGATAAAGCCCACCACAATAAGGTTATAATTGATCCTTACTAAGTGGACAAGCCTTCTTTTTTAGCTTGGCACTTCCTTAATTTCTAGTTGCCTGTGCCAGTAAGCACCCCCCATCTTAGCCCTGCTGGGGTGATATGGGCATGTGGGACCCCTCCCCCTACTCCCATGTATACTCCCTAATCCCTCCTGCCTTCCACATGGTAGAAGCTCTCAGTACTTTTCCTTTTCAATGAATTAATGTAATAATAATTTTTTAAATTTCATCCCTTTTTTGGATTTTCAAGGTCGAGTCTCATTCTAGCCCAGGCTCACCTGGAACTCACTATGTAGTCTCAGCCTCGAATTCATGGCGATTCTCCTACTTCTGCCTCCCTAGTGCTGAGATTAAAGGCATGCACCACCACATGGCTCTAAAAAAATTCATCCTTTACATAACAATACCCCTTATCTAAATTTACCTCTTTCTGATACCTTAATAGAGTTCTAGACCATTTATTAATTTTAACCACCATCCAAGTTTATTATGGTATGTAATTATATGTTTACTTACATTAATAGTTTAATATCTTCCTACAAGTCTATATTGTACATGGGAGCAAGAACTTGATATATGTTTTACTTACCACTGTTGCTCTGTACCAAGCATAATAGATACATAGTATGTGTTTTTTGAAAGAATGAATGAAAAGTAATACACAGACTACAATGTACTTTACTGTTCCTCTGATGCCAAATAATCAGGTTTTCTCAGTTTGGGGCATTCTAAATATGAAGTAAATGAGTTAACACATTTTTGTTTTCTTAGATTCTAAGAGGTGGAGTTGCTAGGTTAAAAGGTCCAGCTATTTAGGGCTTGGGAGGTGGCTTAGCAGTTAAGACATTTGCCTGCAAAGCCAAAGGATCCCAGTTCAATTCTCCAGGACCCACATAAGCCAGATGCACAAGGAGGGTGTGGTAGTTTGAATATATGTCCCTCAATATATTCAGTATTTTATTAGTTATAGTTTGCATCTGCAATCACCTTGCTATAGGCAATGTCACTGGGGGCCGGTCTTACGGTGTGGTGGTGGGTTTGAGATTCCATTGTAAAGATATGCAAAGTGTGCCTAACAGGAGTTCCTGAAGTGTGCTGTGTGACTTTTGGGCTGTAGTTTTGCTCAGTGTGCTACGTAGCTGGCGGCTTGGTTTTTCTCTCTTGCCTGGTCCTGTGAGAGCAGGCCACTTCTCCTGCCATTATGGAACTTCCCCTGGATCTGTAAGCTTCAATAAATAATATCCCTTCCTCCATAACTGTGCCTGGTCTGGAAGTTCATCTTGATGAACCTGAAGCTGTCTGCTACAGTAAAGTGGTACTAGGAGTGGGGTGAAATGAACCAGATCGTGTGGATGTCCATGTTTTGGAACCTTTGTTTTGGAGGAATGGGCATGGACTTGGTGCTTGCAACTGAAGATGCCTTTTGGAGTGGTAAGCCAAGTTTTATGGACTATTCTGATGAGAGTTTGTGAATGCTAAGTGCAGACAGTATTGAACTTCGAGGCTTGGCTTATGAGCTTTCTAAGGGGAAGGAAAGAGTGCAGAGGACTTTGTTGAAACTGGGCTACTGGCATAAGGGATGGCTACGTTCCGCTATCCAGGCCCAGAAAGTTTGATCAGGGTTAAATTTGTAATGGACTGATGTGCTTGGCTAAAGATAATGGACTGAGATTTTAAGATTTTAAGTTGGAAAACCTCAAGCAAGTTAAAATTATAGAGACACTGAGACTGGTTTTAGGTTACTAGAGCTGCTATTGTCAAACACATTAGCAATCTTAAGGAAGGTGGAAGGAAGGTGGCCTGACTGCTTTACATTAAAACAATGGCGAGGATGCCTGAGGAAAGACTATTAGAAATGCAAACTCTTGGAAAGAGTGGACTGGAGAAGGAACCTGCTTTTCAAGGCTATGATTTATTTTGTCCCTGGATTAAGAATATGGCTATGTCCTGCACACCTGGTATTAGTTTTGAAAATATGAAAAGTGCATGGAGTGGTCATGAATTGCACACGGTTCCAGGAGCCGCTGCTGAGATGCCGCATGAGGCAGGGCAGGAAAACCCTCAGGAATAGGCTGGAAGAGCCTCTGGAAGATGGACCGTGGTTAGCATGGAGACCTGAAGATGTTTTGGATATACCAGGACTATGCAAGGACTCCCATGTAGTGCAGTGTTGGCCTGGGATCAAAGTTTTCCCTGGCAACTCTGCCCAGCTGGAGGGGCGGAATTGGAAAACCTGGAGACTGTCAGTTTCTGGTTATATTGAACTTGAACTGCAGAAGTTTGATGACGGCTGATGGTGGTTGAGTTTGCATTGTTCTAGTCTCTCCTTGCTATGCCTTATACCAGTTAAAAATGTTTACTCTGTGCCTTTACATGTTGAAAGTAATTTAACTTGTTTGATTTTACAGGACTCACTATCTTAAGTTGATCAAGACTGTGAGAACCTTTGAAATTGGACTGAGTACAATTTACAATGTGTGATAGTTATAAATCTATTGGGGGCCAGGAGCTAAATCTATTGGGGGCCAGGGGTGGAATGTGGTAGTTTGAATATATGTCCCCCAATATATTCAGTATTTTACTAGTTATAGTTTGCATCTGCAATCTCCTTGCCAGAGGTAATGTCACTGGGGGCTGGTTTTAAGGTGTTGGTGGTGGGTTTTAGATTCCATTGTAAAGATATGCAAAATGTGCCTAGCAGGAGTTCCTGAAGTGTGCTGTGTGACTTTTTGGCTGTAGTTTTGCTCAGTGTGCTGTGTGCCTGGTTGGCTTTTTCTCTCTCTGCTTGGCCCTGTGAAGGCAGGCCAGCTTCTTCTGCCATTATTGGAACTTCCCCTGGATCTGTAAGCTTCAATAAATAATATCCCTTCCTCCATAACTGTGCCTGATCTGGAAGTTCATCTCAGCGAACCTGAAGCTGTCTGCTACAGGGGGGCATGCATCTGGAGTTCATTTGTAGTGGCTGGAGGCCCTGGTGCACCCATTTTCTCTCTCTCTCTCTCTCTCTCTCTCTCTCTCTCTCTTTGTCTCTCCCTCTCTCTCAAATAAATAAATTAATTACAATTAAAAAAATTTTTAAATATTTCCGGCTGTTTGTTTCTGTCCATTTTAGCTTGACGCTGACCTTGAACTCACTCTGAAGCCCCAGGCTGGCTTCAAACTTACAGCTTTCTCCTATGTCTGGCTATTTTTACAACGCATGAAACATCACTTATCAGAAAGATTATCCTAATTGGGATGCTAAACTAGTTACTGTTTTGCTTTCTTAGTTTTGAATATATGGAATATATTAAGAGGAGAATAGTTCAAATAAAATTTAGCACCTCACTTTCATAAAATTAATATATTGAATGAAGATTTATTAATTTCTTTTAATATATTTTGTTTATTTGAGAAAAAGGGAGAGAGAAAGAGAGAGAGAGAAAGAGAGAATGGACATGCCAGGGCCTCCAGCTACAGCAAATGAACTCTAGATGCATGCGCCCCCTTGTGCATCTGGCTTACATGGGTCCTGGAGAAGTGAACCAGGATGCTTTGGCTTTGCAGGCAAAAGCCTTAACTGCTAAGCCATCTCTCCAGCCCTACCTGATTAATTTCTTATGTGGCAGGTATTACTATCTAAGTGTTGAAGATAAGGAAATGTGGGCTTCAAAAGTTAACAGATTTAGCCGGGCGTGGTGGCGCACACCTTTAATCCCAGCACTCGGGAGGCAGAAGTAGGAGGATCGCCGAGAGTTCGAGGCCACCCTGAGACTACATAGTTAATTGCAGGTCAGCCTGGACCAGAGTGAGACCCTACCTTGCAAAAACCAAAAAAAAAAAAAAAAAGTTAACAGATTTAGCCAGGCATTTTGGTGCATGCCTTTAATCCCAGCACTAGGGAAGCAGAGGTAGGAGGATCGCCGAGAGTTCAAGGCCATCCTGAGACTACATAGTGAATTCCAGGTCAGCCTGAGCTAAAGTGAGACCCTACCTTGGAAAACCAAAAAAAAAAAAGTTAACAGATTTGCTCAAGTTCATACAACCAGGCTGTCTGATGTCATGACGTTACGTTTGCCTATATTACTTCCTATGCTAGCCAAGTTGCATTTGCTCTAAAGCTGTTATATATTCAGTGTCCCCTCATCTAGCTACTCTGCTTCCCAATTATGTCTGTGTGAATGTCCTGTACTATGTACCAATCCTTGCTTCCTTGCCACATAATATTAAAAGCTGGATACCATGTCTATCTAACAGACCCTCTAAGGGCCTAAAGAGCCTAAATTAGCTCCTGTCAAGAGTGGCTCACTCAGAGTTACATCTCATAGTTGCTTGGTGGTTAATGAGATGGGACTTACTTTTGGGGGTTCTAACACAAACCCCAAGCCAGGCGTGATGGTGCATGCCTTTAATCCCAGCACTCAGGATGCAGACAGAGGTAGTTGGATCGCCATGAGTTTGAGGCCACGCTGAGACTCCATTGTGAATTACAGGTCAGCCTGGGCTAGAATGATACCCTACCTCTAAAAGCCAAATAATAATAATAAATAAAATTAAAAAAAAATACAAACCCCAAACCCAAGCTCGTGTCTGCTTTACCAAAGAATTGAAATAAAGAATGAATGAGAAGGATTATTTTAGTGAATTATTACATTTTATTCCATCAAGTCCAGAAACCAAAGGGTGAGGAGTGGGTATATCCATGTGGTCTAAGGGCCCATGTAAAAGTCCACAGGCCAAGGGAAAAAAAAAACATAAAAAGAATATAAAAAAGAGGCTTTAAAAATAAGTCAACAAGGGCTGGAGAGATGGCTTAGCTGTTAAGGAGCCTGCCTGCTAAGCCTAAGAACCTGGTTCCAATCTCCAGGTCCCACGTTTAGCCAGATGCAAAGTGACACAAGGGCTCAATGCCACACTTGCCCACAAGGCGGCACACATCTGGATTTCATTCACAGCAGCTGAGAGACTGCTGGTGCGCCCATTCTCTATCTGTCTTCCTCTCCCTCTCTGTCTCTCTGTGTCTCTCTCCAAAAATAAAATAAAATAATAATAAAAAATTGAAAAAAATAAGTCAACAACATGTCATTCTTTCCCACATTAACAGCAGACAAGCTGCCAGGGTGGGAAGGACAAAACCTTACTGGTGGTAAAAACCTCAAGTGCTGGGAGATGAACAATGTAGGAGCTAGAAAAGAGGAAAAAAGCTCACCAAAAACCTCGTGAGCAGCCAGGTTTTTTATCCTGGGTTCAGGGCTGAATCCAGAAGTCAGCACACCTGGGTGCATTTTCTGGAAGGGACTGTTCTGAACTCTGTGCACAACTGAGTAATTCCAGCTCTGTGGCAGCTGCTGCAGGCAGCAGGGTGAATGTGATGTGATATTAAGCAGCCACCATTTGTTTTATCTCTATTTGGCGGGCAGAATTAAGGTCCATATTTCTTCTATGGGCCTTCCTGTCAGACTGTCTCTCCCCAGTGCTATCTGTCTCCCTCTCAGCATAAATAAATAACCTGTTTTTCATGATAGCCACCACTTTCAATTTATAGAACTAGTCTATTTTGGCCCAGCATTGTACCAGACCCTACCAAAATACTAACCATATAAAGAATGTGCTTTCTTGCCCCTGCGGAAGTTCTTGAGTTGGCAGCTATTTAGGGAAAGGTAAATTCTCTATGTTGGACAGCAGATATTCTCCTGAGTCTGTCTTCTACTCCTTGTCTTCTTAGAAAAAGACAATTTGTTGCCCAGTCAGGGTTTGGTGAAGCCAACTACATGTTTGATGTTTATCCCTGTTAATAACTCCCCTAATTTCTTTTAACCTTTCAGGCTCTCCCTGCTTGTCCTATACAGGCCACCTGTGAGGCTGCCTCCAAAGAGGAAAACAAGGAAAAAAATCGATATGTAAACATCTTGCCTTGTGAGTGTTTACTGATTTTCTTGGGATGTTATCTGAAACTACATCTCTGGTTAGATTTTCTGAGGATAGAAAGAATCTTGCATGTGGTCACAGAAAGGCAGTGAAAAGAAGAGGGTCAGGACTTGGTAGGTGCTGAAAGAGCCTTTATGGCTCCCCAAATAACCCCACAGAGTCAATTGGCATGGTGGATCACAATTTTTGTTGGAGGACTTAGCTTTTAGAAGGCCAGAGAGGGCAGACCAGGCAGGAAGCAGGTTGTGTGGTTTTGTTTTACAGTGCTTTTTGAAAGATACTGAGATGCAGAATTCTCTGTAACTCTTTCCCAGAATTAAGTCACTGCTGATAAGTTATCTCATCTAACAGGTATTTTTCTAGGCCAGTAGTATCTAGAATGGGGTGTGAGAGGAAGATAATCAAACATTTTTATTTTTATGTTGGCTTTTAAAGTCATGCTTTTAAATTTTTTATAGCTTGATACTTATATGTAATTTATCAATAAATCAGCATATATCAGATATTGCTTGCAGATTGTCTGGTGAGACTTAAAAAACACTTAAATCTTATTTGTGTATGTATATTCATATATGTAGTCTTATTTTCTCTTTTTTTGGTTTTTTTGAGATAGGGTCTCACCACTCTGGCCCAGGCTGACCTGGAATTAATTTTGTAGTCTCAGGGTGGCCTCAAACTCACAGCAATCCTCCTACCTCTGCCTCCCAAGTGCTGGGATTAAAGGCGTGTGCCACCACGCCCGGCATCTTTCTTTTTTTGTTTGTTTGTTTATTTGGTAGTTGTCTCCATCTAACCCAGGCTGACCTGGAATTCACTACATAGTCTCAGGCTAGCCTCGAGCTCAATAGCAATCCTTCTACCTATGCCTCCCAAGTGTTGGAATTAAAGGCATGTACTACCACACATGGCCTTTTAATTTTTTTTTATTTATTTGAGAGTGACAGAGAGAGAAAGAGGCAGAGAGAGAGAGAATGGGTGCACCAGGGCCTCCAGCCATTGCAAATGAACTCCAAGTGCATGCGCCACCTTGTGCATCTGTCTTAGGTCGGTACCAGGAAATCGAGCCTTGAACTGGGGTCCTTAGGCTTACAGACAAGCACTTAACTACTAAGCCATCTCTCCAGCATGGCCTTTTAATATAATATAATGGGGTATCGAACCTGGATCCTTTGGCTTTGTAGGCAAGCACCTCAACTGCTGAGCTCCAGCCTAACTTTTTTTTTTTCAAGGTAGGTTTTGTCTAGCCCAAGCTGACCTGGAATTCACTATGTAGTCTCAGGGTGGTCTCAAACTCACAGTGATCCTCCGACTGCCTTCTGAGTGTTGGCCACCACGCCTGGCCCAAAATTTTTCTTTTAACATAAATTATCATTTCATCTGTCAAGGAACACATTCTTTTTTATTGACTGTTTAGTATTCCATATTATAAATATACTTGGATATATAATGTCCTAATAATAGTTGAGGTGTTTCCAGATTCGAGATATTAATAATAGCATTGGAAGGCTGGGCATGGTGGCACACACCTATAATTTTAGCACATAGGAGGCTAGGGCCAGAGGATTGTCACAAATTCAAAGGCAGCCTGGGCTACCTTGAAATTTTCCCACTAGCATGTACTACAGAGTTGTACTTTGTCTCAGAAACCTGAAGAATTGCACTGGAGTGACATCTTTATGCATACATGTCTAGTACACACAAGCATAAATGACTCAGTTAGCCTGGTTACATCAGAAACAGTAAGAAACAAAATTTGATTTACTGAAATAATAGTTCCTTGCTGTTTTGTTTTGTTTTTTTCCTAGATGACCACTCTAGAGTCCACCTGTCACCAGTTGAAGGGGTTCCAGATTCTGATTACATCAATGCTTCATTCATCAATGTAAGGAATTCATTCTTTTCTTTGTTATCCCCATGAAGGGATATTAGCTACCTTCTGTTGACTCCTTTCCAAATGTGTTAGGAGGGAACAATATTGCCATCACAAGTTTTCTCTAATAAGTCTCTCCTTTCTTAAAATATTTTTTACTTATTTATTTGATAGAGAAAGAGAGAGAGTATGGGATTACCAGGGCTTCTTACTGCTGCAAATGAATTCCAGACGCATGTGCTACCTTGTATATCAGCTTCACATGGGTACGGAGGTATTGAACCCAGATCAGCAGGCTTTGCAAACAAGTGCCTTTAATTGCTGAGCCATCCCCCCTCCCACCCATAAGTCTCTTATGTGACTAAAGTTTTGTGTTTGTTTTTTTTTTGTTGTTGTTGTTGTTGTTGTTTTTGTTTTCAAGTAAGGTCTCACTCTAGCACAGATTAACCTGGAATTCACTCTAGAGTCCCAGGCTGGCCATGAACTCACTGTGATCCTCCTACTTCTGTCTCTGTCACTCAAGTGCTGGGATTAAAGGCATGCTCTGCCATGCCCAGCTTAAGTGACAGTTTTTTTTTAAAGATCATTTCAGTAGTTTAAAATGCATTCTTTTGTTTATTCTTTCATCATTCCCAAAGGTTTCCCATGCAGAAACTGAATCTAGATGTATATTTCTATGTGAATTAGTGAACCCTTTAAAAAAAGTATTTATTTATTTTAGAGAGTCAGATATATAGAGAGAGGATGGGCACACCAGGGCCTTTAGCCACTGCAAGAGAACTCCAGTCACATGTGCCACCTTGTGCATCTGGTCTACATGGGTACTGTGGAATCAAACCTGGGGCCTTAGGCTTTGCAGGCAAGCACCTTAACTGCTAAGCTATCTCTCCAGCCCTGCACCCTTTTTTGAGCTTTTTCAAATGCTGCAAACAAAAGTAGGCTATGTGTTCTCAATAGTAAAAATAAAGGAGAACTGGACATGACAAGCTGACACCAAGTAAATCTGGTTAGACATGTCTTCCATGAGCCAAAGCCTGAGGATGGGAAGCAGTCCCAGATACTATGAAGGGTAACCCTGCAAAATGGAGTCTATTCTTTGAGGAACACAAAGATTATCTAGATGAAACAAATCCATCATCACAGTTGGCAAGTAAACTTACAGCCTTGCTTTAGGAGGAACAATCTCCTTACTTATTAGATTTCTAAGGGCATGTAGGGTCTTTCAAAGTGTTTCTTTTACTGGTAGGATAGAGCTTCCTCCTACAACTATCTGGGATTATTCAGCCTTCAGAACCCAGCCAGACAACTCAGTAGTCAGAGCTGCATTTTATCTTTCCCAAGGACTATCAGTGGTTTTACCTCTTGTTATGTGTTATTAGTTATGTGATGCTACTTGTGTCTACTTGCTCTAAGTAGGCATGTTTCCATGAGGACATATGACCCAGTTCCTGGTAAAAATGGAGCAGAGAACACTTTGGAGCTGGCCTTCCACAGTTCTCTCTTTTCTCTTTTTCTTTTTTTTTTTTTTTTTTTTTTAATGAGAGAGAGAGAATTGCTGTACAAGGGCCTCCAGCCACTGTAATCAAACTCCAGACACCTGTACCACCTTGCACTCTTGCACTACCTGAAGAGTCTAACACAGGTCCTTAGATTTCATAGGCAAGCTCCTTAACCACTAAGCCATCTCTCCAGCCCCCACATATTTCTTTTTAAGCTTTTCATGGTCCACATTTACAATGAGAATGTAACTGACTTTTTATGAAGCAGGAATGTGATGTGCTTAACATGTTCTTAAGAGCTTACCAGTTTATTTTTTGTTTTGTTGTTTTTTTGTTGTTGTTTTGGTTTTTCAAGATAGGGTCTCACTCTAACTCAGGCTGACCTGAAATCCACTATGTAGTCTCAGGGTGGCCTTGAACTCACAAGCTATCCTGCCTCTGCCTCCTGAGTGCTAAGATTAATGGCGTGTGCCACCAGGCCCAGCAAGAGCTTACCAGTTTTAATTATAATTGTGCTTTACAACTTAAGCAGAATTCAACATCCTGAATTAAGGTTGTCTCAGTTTTCATCCTTTAATGATTGAAAACATTTGCTGAAACTTAACTTCCTATAGTAAGTGCTTTCTCTTTATGTGTTGGGAAGCACCTTTTCTTTGTTCTTGTTTGGACAAGAATCAGAAATGACTTCTCAGATTTAGTTCCCTTCTTTTCCTTTTGGTTTGGTTTTTGTTTGGGTTTTTTTTTTGTTTGTTTGTTTATTTGTTTTTTTCGAAGAAGAGTCTCACTCCAGCTGCTGACCTGGAATTCTGTAGTCCCAGGCTGGCCTCAAACTCACAGTGATCTTCCACCTCTGCCTCTCAAGTGCTGGGACTAAAAGTATGCTCTACCTGCCTGGCTACATGGTCACCTTGGTGTGATCTGGCATCCTAACAAGGAAGCCTTCTCCATTGCCCATCTTACTGCTTTCAGAGTGCTCAAGGGGATTGGATTCACAGTCCTTAAGTCATATTGAAACAGGATTTGAGGGTTCCAGGAGAGTCCCCAAACTTGTGAACCCCAATTTTGGGTCCTTATATTATTAACACAAAATTGATTTAAAAAAATAGACTCAAGAAGGCTAAATTATGAAATATGTAGTTTATTTAAAGATAAATCATAATTCATAGCCAGGCGTGGTGGCTCACGCCTTTAATCAGCACTCAGGAGGCAGAGGTAGGAGGATCGCCATGAGTTCGAGGCCACCCTGATACTACATAATTCCAGGTCAGCCTGGACCAGAGTGAGACCCTACCTCAAAAAAACAAAAACAACAAAGATAAATCATAATTCATGAGGTTTATTTAGGGGAAAATTAGGAAATAATGACTGAGGCGCGCGCACACACACAATGGAAGCCCCTTCAAATAACAGACCAGAGAGGATTAAGAAATAGTGAAGGATTCAAGAGATCAAAGAAAACTCTTAGGCATGATCAGATTGAGAGACTACCCTCAAAGCATGACACAGACAGAAAGCAAGAAGAAAAACACCCATTCAAGGTAAATATTCTCCCTTCCCAGCCAAGCTGGGAAGGTGAGACAGACTCACATGGATGCTCAGGCCAGGTGTCATAGGGCAAAAGGAAGAGAAGAGAGCAATCTGGGGAGAAGAGGGAGAAGTTGGGCCTTGTAGGTAACCTCCTTTATAGGGTTCAGACATCCAATCAGAATGAGCCTCATCATCAAGCTCAGGTGCATAAACAGAGACTTGATTAGCTCGTGGACTTAGGCTGATCCAGGGAGAATGAGCTGAAGAAGAAGCAGGAAGTTCTTGCTGGGCGTGTCACTGGCAGTCATCTTGGAGAGACAGTTTCTGACCCAAGTTTCAGTTTTGCGAAAAGGATGGATGGCATCTCCTTGTCTCCTCTTTTGGCTTCTATCCCTAACTCCCTTAAAGAAGCTAGCTTTCTCCTATGTCTCCTTCAAGATGACTTTTCACTTTCCTGGGACTCTCAGTACTGCATTTAAACAATGAGTTTGAAAAGAAGTAGAACTAGGACAGTAAAGAGTGAAAAAGAAAGTCATTACCACTTGTTAGTTTTCCAGAGGCTCTTTATCTGTGAAGAGAGATCCTTTGCTTCTTATTTCCCAATGACTATAATGAAGATGCTCATTAGCAAACACTGGCTATTTCTAGGAAGTTTTTAGCACCTCAATAAAATAAACCTCTATTCTTCCCAGTTTGGGCCCAGCTCCATTCCTGGAAGGAACCACATTATCTGCTTCTGTTCCCAACAACACTAAGCACTGCTGGCTACTGATAAAGCATTAGCAGCATGGTTTTGCCTAGGAGTTGGCCTTTGGATATTCAAATGCCAGTATTCGATAATTATGCACTTTAAAGAAGACTACCTAGTCAGGGGTGGTGGTGCACACCTTTAATCCCAGCACTGGGGAGGCTGAGGTATGAGGTAGCCATGAGTTCCAGGCTACCCTGAGAATATAGAGTGGATTCCAGGTCATCCTGAGCTAGAGTGAGACCCTACGTCAAAACAAACAAAAAACAAACAAAAAAAAATACCTAGACCATTTCAGTTTTCTAATCTTTGATTCTTATCTCCAAAGATATTTCTGGAATGGAACTCTTTATTAATTATCTAGATGTTTTCTTTAGGGAAGCTTTGTTAAATGATTGGGAATCATACTAGAGAATTTCATTCCAGCCAATTTGTAGTTCTCACTTTTTTTTCATCCCATTCCTCTCACCCCAGGGCTACCAAGAAAAGAACAAGTTCATTGCTGCACAAGGTAATAACAACTTTTTTCCTAGACTTAACCATAATCCCATGA
Organism: Orientallactaga sibirica; assembly: GCA_036365145.1. Lineage (NCBI taxonomy): Eukaryota > Metazoa > Chordata > Mammalia > Rodentia > Dipodidae > Orientallactaga > Orientallactaga sibirica. Next base: position 39,254,203 of record JAEOAD010000011.1, on the reverse strand, counting down.
GCTTGCAAGTTTTTTTTTCCTTCAAATACTAAATGTACTAGTGAAAATACAGTTGCAGCCGGGCATGGTGATGCACGCCTTTAATCCCAGCACTCGGGAGGCAGAGGTAGGAGGATCACTGTGAGTTCGAGGCTACCCTGAGACTATATAGTGAGTTCCAGGTCAGCTTGGGCTAGAGTGAGACCCTACCTCAAAAAAACAAAAAAGATATATATATACAGTTGCTTTTCTTTTTGTTTCTTGTTGTCTTGTTTGTTTGTTTGTTTGTTTGTTTGTTTGTTTGGGGTTTTTTTTTTGGTTTTGGTTTTTGGAGAGAGTCAGAGAGAGGCATAGAGAATGGGAGCACCACTGGTCTCTCAGCTGCTGTGAACAAACTCCATATGTGTGTGCCCCCTTGTGGGCAAGTGCGGCATTGCACCCTTGCGGCTCTGCAGCTGGCCAAACGTGGGACCTGGAGAATCCAAGGGGCGGTCTTAGGCTTAACAGGCAGGCGCTTTAACCACTAAGCCATATCTCCACCCCTTGTTTTGGTTTTTTGAGGTAGGGTCTTGTTTTAGCCCAGGCTGACCTGGAATTCACTATGTAGTCTCACTGTTGAGCTCACTGCAGTCCTCCTACCTCTGCCTTCAGAGTGAGATTAAGGGCTGGAAAGATGGCTAAGTGGTTAAGGCACTTGCCTGTGAAGCCTAAGGAACCAGATTCAGTACCCCAGTATCCATGTAAAGCCAGATACACAATGTGGCCCATGAGTCTGGAGTTTGTTTGTAGTGGCAGAGGCACTGGCATGCCCATTCTCTCACTGTATCTGCCTCTTTCTCTCTCAAGTGTGTGTGTGTGTGTGTGTGTGTGTGTGTGTGTGTGTGTGTGTGTGTGTGTATTTTTTTAGAAAGAGTAGGGGATGGAGAGATGGCTTAGCGGTTAAGGCATTTGCCTGCAAAGCCAAAGGATCCCAGTTCAATTCTCCAGGACCCATGTAAGCCAGATGCATAAGGGGGCACATGCATATGGAGTTTGTTTGCCGTGGCTGGAGGCCCTGGCATGCCCATTCTCTCTCTCTCTCTCTCTCTCTCTCTCTCTCTCTCTCTCTCTCCCTCTTTCTCTCAAATAAATAAATAAATAAAATACATTTAAGCCAGGCACCGTGGCGCACACCTTTAATCCCAGCACTTGGGAGGCAGAGGTAGGAGGATTGCCGTGAGTTCAAGGCCACCCTGAGACTACATAGTGAATTCCAAGTCAGCCTGAGCTAGAGCTAGACCCCCTACCTGGAAAAAATAATCATGTATATATATATATATATATATATATTTTTTTTTTAAATAAAAAGAAAGAAAGAGTGGGATTAAAGGTGTGTGCCACCATACCTGGCAAGTTGCTTTTCTTTTTGTTTTGTTTTGGTTTTTGGTTTTGGTTGGGTCTTACTCTGGCTTAGTGGTTAAAAAGTGCTTGTTTGCAAAGCCTGCTGGCCCAGGTTCAATTCTCCAATGCCTATGTAAAGATAGCATAAGGTGGTATATGCATCTGGAGTTCATTTGCAGCAGAAGGAGGCCCTGACATGCCCATACACACACACACACACACACACACACACACACCACAAGTAAATAAATAGAATTTTTTTTTTAGCTGGGTGTGGTGACACACATCTTTAATCCCAGCACTTAGGAGGTAGAGGTAGGAGAATTGCTGTGAATTTGAAGCCAGCCTGGGACTACAAAATGAGTGCCAGATCAGTCTGGGCTAAAGTAAGACCCTAACTTGAAGAGAAAAATAAAAGTAAAAAGAAAAAAATAATAATTTGTTTTTAAAACTTCATTAAAAGAAAAAAAGTGGGTCTGGGGAAATGGCTTAGCGGTTATTTGACTGTGAAGCCTAAGGATCCCGGCTCAATTCCCCAGGACTCATATAAGCCAGATGCACAAGGGACGTATGCATCTGGAGTTCCTTTGCAGTGGCTGGAGGCCCTGGTGCACCCATTCTCTCTTTCTCTCTGCCTCTTCCTCTCCCTCTCTCTCAAATAAATAAAATATTGCCAAGCGTGGTGGTGCACACCTTTAATGCTAGCACTTGGGAGGCAGAGGTAGGAGGATCACCATGAGTTCAAGGCCATTCTAAGACTACATAGTGAATTCCAGGTCAGCCTGGGCCAGAGCAAGACCCTACCTCAGAAAAAAACCCACAAAATAGGATGGCCCAGCCAGCCATCTGGACTGAAGGGGGCAATGGCAGCGGCAGTGACTGGGTGCTTGTAGTATCGATGTGTCTGAGCTAATAAAGTGGCTGATGAGGCAGGATGCTGCCAAGTGTCCCTTTCCGCCCTCTGGGGCACAGAGATATATATAAAGTCTTGAAATTTGGTGTGTCTTAGGGGATTGGGCACCACCACCTGCCCCTAGGGTCCTTTTTTATTTCCTGAAAATCCCTCTTGGGACTGCCTTCCTCACTGCTGGGGGCATATACCCTAGCCCCTGCACCATCCCTGCTGCTGCCTGGGCAGGGGGGAGGAGGGGCATGGTGCCTGTAATTATTAAACATGAATTCAATTAAGAAAAAAAAACCCACAAAATAAATAAATAAATAAATGAAAAAAAGAAGCTTGAAAGCCAGGCATTGTAGTACATCCTTTTACTGTCAACACTTGTGGGGCAGAGTATCACTATGCATTTGAGACCAGCTTGGGACTACAGAGTGAGTTCTAGGCCAGACTGGGCTAGAGTGAGACCCTACCTTGAAAAAAATGAAATAAAATAAAATTTAGTACCTTGAGCATATTACTCATATTTTAAGACTCCATAGCCACATGTTGCTAGAGGTTATCATATTAATGCCAATATGAAAATTTCCATCATCTGTGGGACAGTATTGTCCTAGAGATAAAATGATAAAACTAAAATAGAGATGTGACAAAATGAAGTGGTCCAGGAATCCCTCTGACCCTTCTTGTGCCTGCAGTCTCTTATAGGTCCTGGCCATTGCCTGACTAGGTTCTACTTTCTCTTCCTCTTCAACAGTTCATCTGTACCTTCCAACAACCAACTCAGATACCATCCTCTTATCAACCACGCAGTTTCTCCCCTTCTTCGTTTGCCTTGTTGACACTAAAATATTCTTTGAATTAAGGTCACTGCCTTCTGTCCTCTGAAGCCTCTTCACAGTTCCTCTACTCCTTGAAACTCCATTATTTCCTGACATGTGATTCTCTTGATTTTTCACACTTTTCTAAATTTTCTTTCTCTAGCTTTTGTTCTTTCTGCCCCCTTATGGACTAGAGATATACCTCAGCAGTAGAGTGCTTACCTCCAATACATGAGACCCTGGGTTACAACCCCAGTACTACCATAAATAAATTAAATAAAAGATCTTTCTGTCTCACATAAAATTTAATCTCCCCTCCCCCTAATTGGTGAATGATCACTTCTTGAAACACCTTGTTTATTTTTCCTGGCCCCCATCTCTTACCAGTTCTCCTTTCCGTCTATGTCCTGGTCTCCTTCCCATGTTGTTTGTTTGTTTGTTTGTTTGTTTGTTTGTTTGTTTGTTTGTTGAGGTAAGGTCTTACTCTAGGCTGGTCTGGAGTTCACTATGTAGTCTCAGGGTGGCCTCAAACTGATGGTAATCCTCCTACCTCTGCCTCCCAAGTGCTGGGATTAAAGGCATGCACCACCACACCCAGCTTATTGTTGTTTTTAATGAGAGAGAGAGAATAGGTGTGCCAGGACCTCCAGCCACTGCAAACAAATGCCAGACGCATGCACCACCATGTGCATCTGGCTTACGTGAGTACTGGGGAATCAAACCTAGGTCCTTAGGCTTCATAGACAAGTGCCTTAACTGTTAAGCCATCTCTCCAGCCCTTTTTATTCTGTCTGAATGATCCCCAGCATTCTTTTTTGTTTGTTTGTTTTTATTTATTTATTTGAGAGCAACAGACAGAGAAAGAGGCAGAGAGAGAGAGAGTGGGCACACCAGGGCCTACAGCCACCACAAACAAACTCCAGATGCATGCGCCACCTTGTGCATCTGGCTTACATGGGTATCGGGGAATCGAGCCTCAAACTGGGGTCCTTAGGCTTCACAGGCAAGCGCTTAACCACTAAGCCATCTCGCCTGCTCCCCAGCATTCTTTATTTGACCCCTCTTTTCTTCCTCTCTCTGTTCCCTTTGAGAAATTTATAACATCTCTGTTTAGCTGTTATCTCTCTTGAGTTCCTGAGCTATATTTTTAGGCCATTTTTTACACCTCAACCTGATTACCGCAAAACTATTTAGATTCAGTGTAAGAAACTAAGAGATGAGTTTTGGGCTAGAGAAATAGCTTAGCAATTGAGGCACTTGCCTGCAAAGCCTAAAGATCCAGGTTTGATTCCCCAGTACCCACATAAGCCAGGTGCTCAAGGTGGTGCATGTGTCTGGAGTTTGCCGTGGCTAGAGGCCCTAACATGCCCATTCTTTCTCTGCCTGCCTCTTTCTCTCTCTCTAATAAATAAATAAATAATTTTTTTAAAAAAAAAAAAAAAAGAGGGCTAGAGAGATGGCTTAGCAGTTAAGCACTTGCCTGTGAAGCCTAAGGACCCTGGTTCAAGGCTCGATTTCCCAGCACCCACATAAGCCAGATGCACAAGATGGCACATGTATCTGGAGTTCATTTGCAGTGGCTGGAGGCCCTGGTGTGTCCATTCTCTCTCTCTCTCTTTCCTCTTTCTCTCTCTGTCTGTCTCTCAAATAAATAAATATAAATAAAATAATTTTTTTAATAAAAATAAAAAAGATATGAGGGGCTGGGTATAGTGGTGCACACCTTTAATCCCTGCACTTGAGGCAGAAATAGGAGAACTGTCTTGAGTTTAAGGCCACTCTGAGACTACATGGTGAATTTCAAGTCAGCCTGGACTAAAGTATGCATCTGACTTTACATGGGTACTGGGGAATTGAACCCCCCGCCAGTGGACTGCAAGCAAATTCCTTTAACCACTAAGCCATATCCTCAGCCCCTCCAGTCTTATTTTATGCTACTCATTGCACTAGCCTTCATGAGTTTGTTATTTTTTATTCTTTTTTTATATTTTCTTTATTTTTTTCTTATTATTTATTTATTTGAGAGAGGGAAAGAGGCACAGAGAGAGAGAGAATGGTCGTGCCAGGGCTTCCAGCCACTGCAAACGAATTCCAGATGCATGTTCCACCTTATGCATCTGGCTTACGTGGATACTGGAGAATTGAACCAAGATTCTTTGGCTTTGCATGCAAGCACCTTAACCGCTAAGCCATCTCTCCAGCCCCTTCATGAATTTCTATCTCTCTTTTCTTTCTTTCTTTCTTCCTTCCTTCCTTCCTTCCTTCCTTCCTTTTTTTTTTTTTTTTTTTTTTTTTTTTTTTTTTTTTTTGAGGTAGGGTCACACTCTAGCTCATGCTGACCTGGAATTCAGTATGTAGTCTCAAGGTGGCCTCAAACTCATGGCGATCCTCCTACCTCTGCCTCCTGAGTGCTGGGATTAAAGGCGTGTGCCAACACGCCTGGCCTCTCTCTTTACTTGTTAGCGTGTCTCCACTCTGTCCTTCTTAGCATCGATCAACTCCCAAGACATTATCCTAACTGCCCAGCAGTGAAGCACTTCCCACGGGCTTTAAATCTTCCTGGCATGCATCTGTTTCTCTTACTGTTTATGTCTGCCTGCCTTCCTTTTTCCATTTCCTTTCCCTCGCTTTCTTTCTTCCTGTTAATATGGAACCTTTCTTGGATTTCTAGGTTATTCTTCCTTAGGGGCCATGCTAATTTTCTCTTTCCCATTGTAGTGTGCGCCACAATGCCCGGCATGAGCATGGTTTTTAAGAGTGAGTCCTGGGGAATTGAACCTGGGTCCTTTGGCTTTGCAGAAAAGCACCTTAACTGCTAGGGCATCTCTCCAGCCCCCTTCTAGGATCTTCTGTCTTCAGTCCATGGCGGATCTAGTGCCCCCTAGCATTCTCTTAACTACACCCTGGAAATTCCCTTAACCTCTCTACTATTAGATTCCATTTCTTTCTCTCTTTCTATCCTGCCTCCTTTTTATTTAAAATCTTATTAAATGTTTGTTGTTTGTTTGTTTTTTATTTAAGAGCAACAGACAGAGAACGAGGCAGAGAGAGAGAGAGAATGGGCACACCAGGGCCTCCAGCCACTGTGAATGAACTTCAGATGCATTTGCCACCTTGTGCATCTGGCTTACATGGGTCCTGGGGAATCAAGCCTCGAACTGGGGTCCTTAGGCTTCACAGGCAAGCACCTAACCACTAAGCAATCTCTCCAGGCCCTAAAATCTTTTTATGACTTCCTGAAGGCTGTATGAAAAGTAAATTTAAATTCCAGCCCGAGGTTTCCATACAAAGCATCAGACCCAGGTTCAATTTCTCATTACCCACATAAAGCCAGATGCACAAAGTGACACATACATCTGGAGTTTGTTGCAGTGGTAAGAGGCCCTTCAACACCCATATACATTTACTCTTTCTCAAATTAATTAATTAAAAATAAATAAATTTCAACCTGAGCAAGTCACCCAACCTTCCTTTGTCTTTTTCTTTTTCTTTCTTTTTTTTTTTTTTTAAATGTGTTTATTTGAGAGAGAGGCAGGGGACAGGGTAGAAGAGAATAAGCATGCCAGGGCCTCCAGCCACTGCAAACAAACTCCAGACACGTGTGCTACCTTATACATCCGGCTTACATGGGTCCTGGGGAATCGAACCTGGGTCCTTTGGCTTTGCAGGCAAGTGCCTTAACCGCTAAGCCATCTCTCCAGCCCTGTTTTTGTTTTTGTTTCTGTTTATCAAGGTAGGATATCAATCTAGCCCAGGCTGACCTGGAACTCACTCTGTAGTCCCAGGCTGGCCTCGAACTCACAGCAATCCTCTACCTCTGCTTCCCAAGGCCACCATACCCAGTTCAACCTTTCTTTTTTAATTTTATTTTTCTTCATTGTTTTGATGTTTTCATGCATATACATATTGTATTTTAAGCAGATATACCCCCAAATTGCCCTCTCTTATCCCCCTCTCACTCCAGCTGAATATCTTCTTCCCACCACTTGCCAGTAGTTATACCACTAAAGAAAATGACTCACCCTCACCAGCATCCATTAACTATCATTAGCTCCTTAGGAAAGGACAGGACCTCATGAGCCTGTCCTCCATCCATGGAGGAATGTTGATTGGTCCTGTCCTGTACAGTCTTGTGCAGGTAACCACAGCTGTTCTTGAGTGCAGTGGCCATGTCATGTCCAAAAGATAGAGTATAGGGCTCCTCTCGATCCTATGGCTCTTACATTTTACATTGTTTTTTTAAAATTATTTTATTTATTTATTTATTGGTTTTCCAAGGCTTTTTTTTTTTCTTTTGGTTTCTGTCCTCTTCCTTAATGTTCCCTGAGCCCTGGAAGTGGTGATATATTGTCTCGTTTAGCACTGAGCACCCAGTAGTCGCTTATTCTCAGCACTTCAACATCATTCAACCTTTTTGAGGCTGATGATACCAACTCAGAGTGTGATAGGAAGGAGTAAATGCTGTATCTAGCACTTGGCTTATTGCCTGGATCATACTGTAGATATTCAGGAAGCAAATTCTAATCCTTGACTGTACTGTCCGTGGAAGACCATTATGTTCTGTCTTAATTTGGCAGCCTCCTGACCACAGTCCTATTGAAGTTTCTGCATTGGTAGATACATGGGAAACAGTCAGTTATTAGGTTATAGTTGGATAGATAAGTTGGATGTTCAGCTGAAGACAGACTTAGAAAAGTCAGGAATGGGTATTCAATTTCCTAGCCTCTTTATTCCCCTTACTTTGTGTTCTGATCTTTGCTTTTGGCTACTTTAGGACCAAAAGAAGAAACTGTGAATGATTTCTGGAGGATGATCTGGGAACAAAACACAGCCACCATCGTCATGGTGACCAACCTGAAGGAAAGAAAGGAGGTAAATTGAAAAATTAGATACCAGTCCGTCCAGATTTACATGTAGCCAGCAAGGGAACTACTCTAATATAGCTCTAAGTTTGAGACTGGCTATCTGCTTTTTGTGGTTGCTATTGATAACATCACCTAGACAGATGCAGGCTAATAATGTTTTCCAGAGTTTCCTATGGCCTGAAAGCCTCAGATGAATCTCAGGGCATGTGAGGCATGTTTCTGTGTCTAGTGATTAGACAACATACTTGATTCCAAAATAACTAGGAAGGAAGACTTTGGCTTCTCTAGTCCCTCATTCCCTTGGTTTCCTGGCCTTCCACCTGAGTCTTTGCTATATCTTCAAGTTGGCAAGGGCAGAGTATGAGCTAGCAGCCAAATAAAGATGTGCCAACAGAAGCACAAGGCAATCTGAGGCTTTGGCCTGATCCTGCAAGCAGCTTCTGACTATTCCTCTTTTGAGTGTATGTGTGTGGTTGCCAAGTCCATTTCTGGTTTGGCCAGCTCTGTCACTGGGCCACAGCCAGTGCCAATCCTCGGTCTTGAATCAAGCCCCAGAGATGACTGTCCATTCAGAACAGTGTTTCACAAAGATGGCATGGTGCTTGGCATCACCTTGATCACTATTCTGGGTGTATTGATCAAAAGCCCCATAGTGCTTAGAAGGAATAGTGTAATCCTGGATTTTAGGTTAGTTTACTCTAACCAGGCCTCTGGCTCTTGGAAACTGTCCACAACCCAGTCAACAGAGGGGGCTTTAGTCTATAGTCTGCAATAGTACTGTGGTAGCTCTGTCACAGCAGGTTCCTGGTCCCTGGAGCTTCATACAGAGCCTGGCATGGGATATTGTAGAATTGCAGGTTTTCTCGGTAAAGTAGTTTCAGATTTGCCTAGAACTGTGGGAGGCAGTGGGGAGATGAAATACAAGGCTGAAGGTACATATAGTCAAATAGATTGGAAGCTGAAGAATTTGATAATAGGAAGTTAGAATAAATAATAAGTCTTTAGCTGACTTAGGTGAGAAAAAAGGCCAGAGGACTTTCTGGGGACTTATCATAGGTTTTGTGAGTCCTTTCAGGAATGTACCAGGGGCAGTATTGGGTGAGGAGATGCATATCTGTTTGTTTGTTTGTTTGTTTGTTTAGTGTAAGTGCGCCCAGTACTGGCCAGACCAAGGCTGCTGGACCTATGGGAATATTCGTGTGTCTGTTGAAGATGTGACTGTTCTGGTGGATTACACAGTACGAAAGTTCTGCATTCAGCAGGTACAATCATCTACCTACTTTTGTTTAGGATCTTCTGACCACTAAGAGGGTGGGAACAGGCTAGGCTGCCTTCCTCTTAGTTAGGATGGTCAGGAATTGTTGATGTACAAACTAGATTTTTAAATCAGAGATCTGACCTTCAGGAACTTCTCTGTCACAACTAGCTAAACAGTGTTTTTTTTTTTTTTTTTTAATTATGATTATTTTTAGTGTTTTTTAAGCAAGCATTGTTGTTTTTTTTGTTTTGTTTTGTTTTGTTGGGTTTATTTATTTATTTATTTATTTATTTATTTATTTATTTATTAGCTTCAGACAGAGAGAGAAAGAGGCAGAGAGAGAGAGACTGGGTACACCAGGGCCTCCAGTCACTGCAAACGAACTCCAGATGCATACACTACGTTGTGCATCTGGCTTACATGGGTACTGGGGAATTGAGCCTCGAACCGGGGTCCTTAGGCTTCACAGGCAAGCACTTAACTGCTAAGCCATCTCTCCAGCCCCGTAAGCAGTGTTTTTAAATGTATGGGAAGAAAAATACTTATTCAGGTGGTATTTGATCACCTTAGATGTGACGAAACCACTTGGAGAGTAAGCTTCAGAAGGTGTAGCAGCTTCTGGTTGCTGTGTTAATCTCTCTCTGCTCCAAAGGCTTCTAATAATAACAAGGATATAGATGGCCTGTTGTGGCCCTCCTGAGCAATCCCAAGGCCTGAGCCAAGTACACCTATATAGGGGAATTTGCATGGGAAGACGTATCAAGATTCAGGAGGAGTCATGCAGTTTAGCTGTAGCTCTGCTGTTTACTAGTTCTGAGACTTTGAGTAGGTCATTTAAGTGCTTTAAGTTTCATCTTTATGTATAGGCCAAGAATAATAGTAATAACTGTGCTGTGTGGAGATGATTCTCTGTCCATAATTCAAACCTCCCTGGGAACCGTCTCATTTCTCGGTCATCACTGACAGCCACTACTATAACCTCCCTATGCTTGTGCTGCCCTCCCCCCGGGTATCAGAGCAAACACACAGGATTTCCTCACTTCACAGGTTGGGGATGTGACCAACAGAAAACCACAACGCCTCATCACGCAGTTCCACTTTACCAGCTGGCCAGACTTTGGGGTGCCTTTCACTCCAATTGGCATGCTCAAGTTCCTCAAGAAGGTGAAGGCCTGTAACCCTCAATATGCAGGGGCCATCGTGGTGCACTGCAGGTCAGTATGGCTTGACCCCCCTACCTCTTACATTCTTTCCCCTTGGCCAGAGCAGGGGAACAACACAAGGACCTCAGGAGCTGACACAGAACAAATACATAACTGGGACCCCAGGCCAGCAGCAGCTAGATTCCCCAAGTGTGGAGTGAAGAGTATGACTTGAGGAAACAGAGAAGTTAAACAGCTCAATTCTAGTTCCAAAATAACTAGGAAGGAAGATTTGGGCCATATCTTACCTATAGGAGCAGTATTTGTAAGCAGTATTTGCAAATATTTATTCACTGAGTCCCATTATTTTCAGGATATACTCTTAATACATAGGCTAAGTTCTACTTTACTATTGTATTTGTTGGAGTTAATATAGCTTTCTTCTCAGGAGGGCAGTCTTCCAAGGTTGGGAGTGGGGAGACCCTGTTGTGAAGCCATGAGACTGGGTCAAGTGCTAGCTATGTATCCTTGCACCTTCAGATGCTTATAAGTGTCAAGATGCCTGGTCCTGATAATTAGAGTTCAGGTACTCCTACAATGTGAGGGTTGTTAGCTTCAGGATAGCATCAGATCTACCTCCACTGGAAATTAGAATTTAGACACTTGGAGAAAAAGCTGGGCCTGTGATACACTTCCTGTCTGTTCCCACAATATACTTGCTATCCCAATAACCCCCTGCTCTCTGGCTACAGTGCAGGTGTAGGGCGCACGGGTACATTTGTTGTCATTGATGCCATGCTGGACATGATGCATTCTGAGCGGAAAGTGGATGTCTATGGCTTTGTGAGTCGGATTCGGGCCCAGCGCTGCCAGATGGTACAAACAGATGTGAGTGATCTGTGGGTGAGGCAAGGGGAGAGCAAAATATCTGCCTACCTTGAGATCATACAATATGATGAACTGACATTAAAAAGTAGGTATTTAGCTGAGCGTGGTGGCACATGCCTTTTTAATCCCAGTGCTCAGGAGGCAGAGATAGATGGATCACTGAGTTCGAGGCCACCCTGAGATACATGGTGAATTCTAGGTCAGCCTGGGCTAGATATGGAGACCCTACCTTGAAAAACAAACAAACAAAAAAAAAAAATTAAAGAAACTGAATGTAGAGGAGGTTATGGCTTTGTGGCTGGGGAAGGCAGGAAGGAATTTGGTTTTTTGCCAGTGGACTTTATAAATAAGGGAGCCGTTCCTGAGTCCCAAGTAATGGTCCCACAGTCAGGAGTAGCAGTGAGATGGACTTTGTGGTCACGGGACAGCACTGGAATGGAGGCTGGCTGGAAGGAAGGCTATCACAAGTTTTACGCATCTCTAGTTTCTGATAGCCCTTCAGACTACAGGATCTACTAGATTAGGATCCTGCATCCTAAGCCAAGCATCCCCAGAGGGGTGCATTTCAAGTTCTGCTTCATTGAGTTGGAACAGCATGAGTGAATCATTTTATCCCTGATAGAATCAAAGAAAAAATGGGCTAAATAAAGAGAGTGGGAGAGATGATCTGATGCCATAGGGACCATGTTATGCACTGCTGAAAACTCTGCCATCCACATTTCAGATGCAATATGTTTTCATATACCAAGCCCTTCTGGAGCATTATCTCTATGGAGATACAGAACTGGAAGTCACCTCTCTAGAAACCCACCTGCAGAAAATTTACAACAAAATCCCAGGGACCAGCAACAATGGATTGGAAGAGGAGTTTAAGGTGAGTTGAAGCTGAGCCACCTCCAGATTAAAGGATCCATATAATACAGGGAAATGGATCTGGGTAAATGCTGACAGCACGTTTACCAACTGGTAGTGGTTAAATTCCTGTGTTAGACATACTAGGATTAAGAAGGCGAGTCTAGCCAGGCAGGATAGCGCATGCCTTTAATCCCAGCACTCGGGAGGCAGAGGTAGGAGGATCACCATGAGTTCAAGGCCACCCTGAGACTCCATAATGAATTCCAGGTCAGCCTGGGGTAGAGTGAAACACTACCTTGAAAAACCAAAATAATAATAATAATAATAATAAGGCGAGTCTTGCTGGGCTTGGTGGCGTACACCTGTAATCCTAGCACTTGGGAGGCAGAGGTAGGAGGATCATTGTAAGTTCAAGGCAGCCTGGATCCACAGAGTGAGTATCAGTCAGCCTGGGATTGATTTGAGACCTTACCTCAAAAAACAAAAACAAACAAACAAACAAAAACCATTAAAAAAATAAAAAGAGGGCTTATCGGATAGGCACATGCCTTGTGGTCTCTGCATGCACAAAAACAAATACAACCTCAGGCCTGGGGAGAATACACACTCAAATATTTTTCTTAAGAGCCGGATGTGGTGACGCACACCTTTAATCCCAGCACTTGGGAGGCAGACGTAGGAGGATCACCATGAGTTCAAGGCCACCCTGAGACTACTAAGTGAATTCCAGGTCAACCTGGTCTGTAGTAAGACCTTACCTTGAAAAACCAAAAAAAAAAAGTTTTAAGACCACCTCTCGGGTGAAACAGCGTAGAACAGCAGAGTGGGTGGCAAGTGGGCACATAAAATTCAAGGGTCCACAGAAGCCACTCTCTCTTGACTTATTATTATTAAGCTTATTATTGAGCTTAAAGACAGAGGAAACAATGTTCCAACAGTAACGTATAAAAATGGAGGTAGGGCTGGAGAGATGGCTTAGGGGTTAAGGCGCCTGCCTCCTAAGCCTAAGAACACTGGTTCCAATCTCCAGCGGTTCCAATCTCCAGATGCAGTGATGCAAGGGTGCAATGCCACACTTGACCACAAGGGGGCGCACACATCTGGATTTCGTTTGCAGCAGCTGAGACACTGCTGGCGCGCCCATCTGTCTTCCTCAATCTCTCTCTCTCTCTCTCTCTCTCTCTCTCTCTCTCTCCAAAAAAATAAAAAAAAGTAAAAAATAAACAGTTTTAAAAATGGAGGTAAAGGTCCTGATGGGAAGGGCAGCATGCAGCCTGGGTCCCTGGAGGTGCAGGCCCAATGATAGACAGAGTCTTTTCAGGTCCAGTTCCAGGATCAGTATGTCTCTTTACTTACTCATTCAGAAGTTAACATCCATCAAAATCCAGAATGACAAGATGCGTACTGGAAACCTTCCAGCCAACATGAAGAAGAACCGGGTTTTACAGATCATTCCATGTAAGAGCCCTCTCCTTACTCAAAAGCCCCAGTTCTAGTTCCTTCTACCCCTTCCATTTCTGGGATAGTAATGATTGGCTTGGAAATAAGAATTATAGCATTGTCTCTTATTGCTCCCAGTTCTTGAATGGCTTGGGGAAATAAAATAATATAAAAGCCAAAAGAAAATACATATCTGCCTATCTGGATTATTGAGGGTGGTGGGGTGAGCAACAAGCCATTGTCTTCTTGCAGATGAATTCAACAGAGTGATCATTCCAGTTAAGCGAGGTGAGGAGAACACAGACTACGTGAATGCATCCTTCATTGATGTAAGTGGTGGGTGTGCCCCTGGGCCTGTTCCCTGGGACTTGGAATGCCTTCCTCACATACCTACTTAGGAGAAACTTCTTTGAGTCAGTCAGAAGCTACTGAATTCATACCCAGCCAACCTGAGCACTAAGGTCTGGCAAGCCCTAGAGAGCAAAATGTAGAGGAAATATACTACATACCAATGCAGTTTCTATCAAGAGCCTTTAACCACTGAGCCATCTCTCCAGCCCCCACTGCAGTTTCTAAATGGAAAGCTTACAACATAGTCACAACCAAGAAATAGGCTGATCTTTCCTATATTTGGTCTCATTGTAGCTCCAACTTCCATTTCCCTTCCCTGGAATTTGATCCTTGGCCAAGGGTGGGCAGGGAGCTACCTGAGTTGCGTGTGTCTCCAAGCATTCTCTGTCACTTCCTAGGGATTTGTCTGACTGCCTCCCAGATAAGTCTAACTTTTCCACTCCAGTCTCTGACTATAATACCTCTGTGATTGACCTGGCCTATGTAGGGCTACCGCAGAAGGATTCTTACATTGCAGCCAGGGCCCACTTCTTCACACAATTGAGGACTTCTGGCGAATGATCTGGGAATGGAAATCCTGTTCTATCGTTATGTTAACAGAACTGGAGGAGAGAGGCCAGGTAAGCTCAAAGGGATAAGCTGGCTGTGGGAAGACAAAAGCATCATGAAAACGTTCAGTTCTTTAACTGACATTGTCCAGGCATATCACCCAGCTAGCTGGTTGAAGGAGCAGTCCTAAGCTTCTACCAGGACTGGAAAAGGGGAGTAGCCTGGTATTTATTTGATTCCAGACTATTGCCAGCATTCACTTTTTCTCCTGCACCTAACTCCTCTCTGCCTATACCCTCCCTACCCATTTCACAAGCAGGGCACGGCAGAGCCAGTAAGAAGAGAAGTTATACAGCCAAACCAAGCTTCTGAAGTGGAACTACCTGAGTGTCCATAAGATGAAGTCAGCTCTCTGCTAAATACACAAAAGGAAGCAATAGCATTTGAGAAGTATAAAATAAAGAAAAGGGGGCCTGGGGAGCCAGGCATGGTGGCACACGCCTTTAATCCCAGCACTTGGGAGGCAGAGGTAGGAGGATTGCTGTGAGTTCAAGGCTACCCCGAGACTACATAGTGAATTCCAGGTCAGCCTGAGCTAGAGTGAGACCCTACCTCAGAAAAACAAAAAACAAAACAAACAAAAAAGAACAAGTGTAGCCTCAATTCACTTGCAACTTCCATTATACAACTTATACAACTTTCATTTTTTCCCTAAGTTCTACACAACATTCTAGTCAGATTTTAAGCCATATCTTCCTAATATCATGCAAGATACAGAATGGCAGAAATTTAATGTCATTGTTTTGTGTGACATCACTGTAACAAATGGGGAAAGTGGCTCCTAATTAGGTTTACAAAGACTACCTCAAGCTTTCACTTTGGTCCTATGTTTTTTTTTGTTTTTGTTTTTGTTTTGTTGTTGTTTGTTTGTTTGTTTTGGTTTGGTTTGGTTTGGTTTTTTGAGGTAGGGTCTCACTCTATCTAGCTCAGGCTGACCTAGAATTCACTATGGAGTCTCAGGATGGCCTTGAACTCACGGTGATTTTCCTACCTCTGCCTTCCAAGTGCTGAGATTAAAGGCGTGAGCCACCATGCTAGACTGGTCCTGTGTTTTTGCCACTCGTTGATAAAGAAGGGAAGATAGAAATTGGCTAAGCAGTTTAGGGAACAGGGCCCCAAAAGTGTTTTTGTCTCTTGTTTTGTCTGTGGGAAAGTCCTTGAGCCTATAAGAAGGGACTCTTCTTTGTCCTTCTCTCTGTCCCCTAGAAGAATCCTAGCAGCCTCCACCTTGCTAGAGGCCAAAAATGTCAGAAGAAGCATCTAAGGAATTGACTAATACCAACCAGGCTCCTACATAGCAAACATGGGAAAGTGACTGACCAGCTAATACCCCACCCCTATCCAATAAACCTTATTCCTTTAAGAAACCCTAGCCGAGTCACTGTACCGATTACCTACACAGGACTCCTCCAGTTAGACAGGCCTCTGCCTTCTTTCCTTTTCTTTTAGTTTTTCGAGATAGGGTCTCACACAAGCCCAGGTTGACCTGGAAATCACTATGTAGTGTCAGGGTGGCCTCAAACAGCAATCCTCCTACCTCTGCTTCCCAAGTGCTGGGATTAAAGGCATACGCCACCATACCCAGCTTCTTTCCTTTACTTAAGCTTCATAATAAAATCCTTATAAACCTAAAAAAAAAAAATACAGAGCTAGAGAGATGGTTCAGTGGGTAAAGTCACTTGCTTGCCAAGCATGAAAGTCTAACAGCCTAGGTTTGATTCCCCAGTACCTTCAGTACAAAGTGGCTCATATGTTTGGAGTTTGTTTGCAGTGGCAGGAGGCCCTGGCATGTCCATACTCACTCTTTCTGTCTGTCTTTTTTGCTCTGTCTCACATTTTTAAAAAGTGAGGGAGCTGGGCATAGTGGCACACGTCTTTAATCCCAGCACTCAGGAGGCAGAGGTAGGAGGATCACTGTGAGTTCAAGGCCACCCTGTTACTAGATGGTGAATTCCAGGTCAGCCTGGGCTAGAATGAGACCCTACCAAAAAAACAAAAAAAAAAAGGGGGGGCTGAAGAGATGACTTAGCAGTTAGGCACTTGCTTGCAAAGCCTAAGGACCTGGGTTTAATTCCACAGTACTCACCTAAGCCAGAAGCACAAGGTAACACATGTGTCTGGAGTTCATTTGCAGTGGCTAGTGCCCCATTCTCTCTCCCTTTCTATCTGCCTCCTCCTTTCTTTCTCTCTCAAATAAATAAAATATATTTTTTCAAAAGTTATAAAACAAGGGTTGGAGAAAATGGCTTAGCAGTTAAGGCACTTACCTGCAAAGCCAAAGGACCTAGGTTCAATTCCCAGGACCCATGTAAGCCAGATGCACAATGTGGCACATGTGTTTGGAGTTTGTTTGCAGAGGCTAGAGGCCCTGACACACCCATTCTCTCTCTATCTGTCTCTCTGCTTTCTCTCAAATAAATAAATAAATAATTTTTTAAATTTAAAGACCACCTCTCGGGTGAAACAGCGTAGAACAGCAGAGTGGGTGGCAAGTGGGCACATAAAATTCAAGGGTCCACAGAAGCCACTCTCTCTTGACTTATTATTATTAAGCTTATTATTGAGCTTAAAGACAGAGGAAACAATGTTCCAACAGTAACGTATAAAAATGGAGGTAGGGCTGGAGAGATGGCTTAGGGGTTAAGGCGCCTGCCTCCTAAGCCTAAGAACACTGGTTCCAATCTCCAGCGGTTCCAATCTCCAGATGCAAAGTGATGCAAGGGTGCAATGCCACACTTGACCACAAGGGGGCGCACACATCTGGATTTCGTTTGCAGCAGCTGAGACACTGCTGGCGCGCCCATCTCTGTCTTCCTCAATCTCTCTCTCTCTGTCTCTCTCTCTCTCTCTCTCTCTCTCTCTCTCTCTCCAAAAAAATAAAAAAAAGTAAAAAATAAAAAGTTTTTAAAATGGAGGTAAAGGTCCTGATGGGAAGGGCAGCATGCAGCCTGGGTCCCTGGAGGTGCAGGCCCAATGATAGACAGAGTCTTTTCAGGTCCAGTTCCAGGATCAGTATGTCTCTTTACTTACTCATTCAGAAGTTAACATCCATCAAAATCCAGAATGACAAGATGCGTACTGGAAACCTTCCAGCCAACATGAAGAAGAACCGGGTTTTACAGATCATTCCATGTAAGAGCCCTCTCCTTACTCAAAAGCCCCAGTTCTAGTTCCTTCTACCCCTTCCATTTCTGGGATAGTAATGATTGGCTTGGAAATAAGAATTATAGCATTGTCTCTTATTGCTCCCAGTTCTTGAATGGCTTGGGAAATAAAATAATATAAAAGCCAAAAGAAAATACATATCTGCCTATCTGGATTATTGAGGGTGGTGGGGTGAGCAACAAGCCATTGTCTTCTTGCAGATGAATTCAACAGAGTGATCATTCCAGTTAAGCGAGGTGAGGAGAACACAGACTACGTGAATGCATCCTTCATTGATGTAAGTGGTGGGTGTGCCCCTGGGCCTGTTCCCTGGGACTTGGAATGCCTTCCTCACATACCTACTTAGGAGAAACTTCTTTGAGTCAGTCAGAAGCTACTGAATTCATACCCAGCCAACCTGAGCACTAAGGTCTGGCAAGCCCTAGAGAGCAAAATGTAGAGGAAATATACTACATACCAATGCAGTTTCTATCAAGAGCCTTTAACCACTGAGCCATCTCTCCAGCCCCCACTGCAGTTTCTAAATGGAAAGCTTACAACATAGTCACAACCAAGAAATAGGCTGATCTTTCCTATATTTGGTCTCATTGTAGCTCCAACTTCCATTTCCCTTCCCTGGAATTTGATCCTTGGCCAAGGGTGGGCAGGGAGCTACCTGAGTTGCGTGTGTCTCCAAGCATTCTCTGTCACTTCCTAGGGATTTGTCTGACTGCCTCCCAGATAAGTCTAACTTTTCCACTCCAGTCTCTGACTATAATACCTCTGTGATTGACCTGGCCTATGTAGGGCTACCGGCAGAAGGATTCTTACATTGCCAGCCAGGGCCCACTTCTTCACACAATTGAGGACTTCTGGCGAATGATCTGGGAATGGAAATCCTGTTCTATCGTTATGTTAACAGAACTGGAGGAGAGAGGCCAGGTAAGCTCAAAGGGATAAGCTGGCTGTGGGAAGACAAAAGCATCATGAAAACGTTCAGTTCTTTAACTGACATTGTCCAGGCATATCACCCAGCTAGCTGGTTGAAGGAGCAGTCCTAAGCTTCTACCAGGACTGGAAAAGGGGAGTAGCCTGGTATTTATTTGATTCCAGACTATTGCCAGCATTCACTTTTTCTCCTGCACCTAACTCCTCTCTGCCTATACCCTCCCTACCCATTTCACAAGCAGGGCACGGCAGAGCCAGTAAGAAGAGAAGTTATACAGCCAAACCAAGCTTCTGAAGTGGAACTACCTGAGTGTCCATAAGATGAAGTCAGCTCTCTGCTAAATACACAAAAAGGAAGCAATAGCATTTGAGAAGTATAAAATAAAGAAAAGGGGGCCTGGGAGCCAGGCATGGTGGCACACGCCTTTAATCCCAGCACTTGGGAGGCAGAGGTAGGAGGATTGCTGTGAGTTCAAGGCTACCCTGAGACTACATAGTGAATTCCAGGTCAGCCTGAGCTAGAGTGAGACCCTACCTCAGAAAACAAAAAACAAAACAAACAAAAAAGAACAAGTGTAGCCTCAATTCACTTGCAACTTCCATTATACAACTTATACAACTTTCATTTTTTCCCTAAGTTCTACACAACATTCTAGTCAGATTTTAAGCCATATCTTCCTAATATCATGCAAGATACAGAATGGCAGAAATTTAATGTCATTGTTTTGTGTGACATCACTGTAACAAATGGGGAAAGTGGCTCCTAATTAGGTTTACAAAGACTACCTCAAGCTTTCACTTTGGTCCTATGTTTTTTTTGTTTTTGTTTTTGTTTTGTTGTTGTTTGTTTGTTTGTTTTGGTTTGGTTTGGTTTGGTTTTTTGAGGTAGGGTCTCACTCTATCTAGCTCAGGCTGACCTAGAATTCACTATGGAGTCTCAGGATGGCCTTGAACTCACGGTGATTTTCCTACCTCTGCCTTCCAAGTGCTGAGATTAAAGGCGTGAGCCACCATGCTAGACTGGTCCTGTGTTTTTGCCACTCGTTGATAAAGAAGGGAAGATAGAAATTGGCTAAGCAGTTTAGGGAACAGGGCCCCAAAAGTGTTTTTGTCTCTTGTTTTGTCTGTGGGAAAGTCCTTGAGCCTATAAGAAGGGACTCTTCTTTGTCCTTCTCTCTCTGTCCCCTAGAAGAATCCTAGCAGCCTCCACCTTGCTAGAGGCCAAAAATGTCAGAAGAAGCATCTAAGGAATTGACTAATACCAACCAGGCTCCTACATAGCAAACATGGGAAAGTGACTGACCAGCTAATACCCCACCCCTATCCAATAAACCTTATTCCTTTAAGAAACCCTAGCCGAGTCACTGTACCGATTACCTACACAGGACTCCTCCAGTTAGACAGGCCTCTGCCTTCTTTCCTTTTCTTTTTAGTTTTTCGAGATAGGGTCTCACACAAGCCCAGGTTGACCTGGAAATCACTATGTAGTGTCAGGGTGGCCTCAAACAGCAATCCTCCTACCTCTGCTTCCCAAGTGCTGGGATTAAAGGCATACGCCACCATACCCAGCTTCTTTCCTTTACTTAAGCTTCATAATAAAATCCTTATAAACCTAAAAAAAAAAAATACAGAGCTAGAGAGATGGTTCAGTGGGTAAAGTCACTTGCTTGCCAAGCATGAAAGTCTAACAGCCTAGGTTTGATTCCCCAGTACCTTCAGTACAAAGTGGCTCATATGTTTGGAGTTTGTTTGCAGTGGCAGGAGGCCCTGGCATGTCCATACTCACTCTTTCTGTCTTTTTTGCTCTGTCTCACATTTTTAAAAAGTGAGGGAGCTGGGCATAGTGGCACACGTCTTTAATCCCAGCACTCAGGAGGCAGAGGTAGGAGGATCACTGTGAGTTCAAGGCCACCCTGTTACTAGATGGTGAATTCCAGGTCAGCCTGGGCTAGAATGAGACCCTACCTCAAAAAAACAAAAAAGGGGAGGGGGCGGCTGAAGAGATGACTTAGCAGTTAGGCACTTGCTTGCAAAGCCTAAGGACCTGGGTTTAATTCCACAGTACTCACCTAAGCCAGAAGCACAAGGTAACACATGTGTCTGGAGTTCATTTGCAGTGGCTAGTGCCCCATTCTCTCTCCCTTTCTATCTGCCTCCTCCTTTCTTTCTCTCTCAAATAAATAAAATATATTTTTTCAAAAGTTATAAAACAAGGGCTGGAGAAATGGCTTAGCAGTTAAGGCACTTACCTGCAAAGCCAAAGGACCTAGGTTCAATTCCCCAGGACCCATGTAAGCCAGATGCACAATGTGGCACATGTGTTTGGAGTTTGTTTGCAGAGGCTAGAGGCCCTGACACACCCATTCTCTCTCTATCTGTCTCTCTGCTTTCTCTCTCTCAAATAAATAAATAAATAATTTTTTAAATTTATAAAACAATACCAGACATGGTGGTGCATGCCTTTAATCCCAGCATTCGGGAGGCAGAGGTAGGAGGATCACCAAGAGGTCGAGGCCACCCTGAGACTACGTAGTGAATTCCAGGTCAGCCTGAGCCAGAGTGAGACCCTACCTCAAAAAACCAAAAAAAAAAAAAAAAAGTTATAAAACAAGAGCTGGGTGTGGTGGCGCGTGCCTTTAATCCCAGCATTTGGGAGAGAGAGGTAGGAGGATCACTGTGAGTTCAAGGCCACCCTGAGACTACATAGTGAATTCCAGGTCAGCCTGGGCCAGAGTGAGACCCTACCTCAAAAAACAAAAAATTATAAAATACAACAAACAATCCCTGTTCAGCCAATAAAGGAATACGTGACTCTAGTCCTAAGGGAGGGAACATTTCTTGTTAAT
This sequence comes from Orientallactaga sibirica, assembly GCA_036365145.1. Classification (NCBI taxonomy): domain Eukaryota; kingdom Metazoa; phylum Chordata; class Mammalia; order Rodentia; family Dipodidae; genus Orientallactaga; species Orientallactaga sibirica. The sequence goes on along the minus strand of JAEOAD010000011.1, from coordinate 39,232,782 downwards.
GAATATGAAGTTGTACATGTCTTGCTTTTACTATTTCTCAAAATCTTTTTTTTTTCCTGAGGTAGAGTCTTACTCTAGCCCAGGCTGACCTGGAATTCACTATATAGTCTCAGGCTGGCCTCAAACTCACAGCAATCTTCCTCCCTCTGCCTCCCAAGTGCTGGGATTAAAGGCAAGCAACACCATGCCAGGCTCCAATTTCTCAAATTCGTTTTGTTTTGTTTTGTTTTGTTTTATTTTGTTTTGTTTTTTGAGGGTGGGTCTCACTGTAGACCAGGCTGACCTAGAATTTACTATGTAGTCTCAGGGTGGCCTCGAACTCATAGCACTCCACCTCTGCCTCCTGAGTGCTGAGATTAAAGGTAATATGCCACTACACCTGGCTAAAATATTATTTATTTTTTAAAATATTTTTATTGTTATTTATTTATTAATTTGAGAGAGAGAGAGATACAGAAGTAGGCAGGTAGAGAGAGAGAGAGAGAGAATGGGTGCGCCAGGGCCTCTAGCCACTGCGAACGAACTCCAGATGCATGTGCCCCCTTATGCATCTGGCTTACGTGGGTCCTGGAGAATCGAGCCTCGAACTGGGATCCTTAGGCTTCACAGGCAAGCGTTTAACCACTAAGCCATCTCTCCAGCCCTAAAATATTATTTATTTGCACACGTGGGGTGGGGGACACCAGGGTCTCTTGCCACTGCAAAGGAATGCGTATCTGGCTTTACATGGGCAGCTGGGAAATTTAATTTGGGCTGACATGCAAGCACTTTTAACTACCCCAGCCCCTTTCTCTCTCTCTTTTTTTTAATTTATTTTTTATTTTTATTTTTTTGTTTTTTTCAAGGTAGGGTCTCACTCTGGCCCAGGCTGATCTGGAATTAACTATGTAGTCTCAAATTTATGGTGCTCCTCCTACCTCTGCCTGCCGAGTACTGGGATTAAAGGTGTACGCCACCATGCCCAGCTCTTCTCTCTCTCTGTTTTTTTTGTTTTTTTTTTTTTGTTTTTGTGTGTGTGTGTGTGTGTTGTGTTTTGGTTTTCCGAGGTAGGGTCTTACTCTAGCTCAGGCTGACCTGGAAATCACTATGTAGTCTCAGGGTGGCCTCAAACTGATGGCAATCCTCCTACCTCTGCCTCCTGAGTGCTGGGATTAAAGGCTTGGCCACCACGCCCAGCCCTGATTTTTTTTTTTTTTTTTTTTTGGTTTTTCGAGGTAGGGTCTCACTCTGGCCCAGGCTGACCTGGAATTAACTATGTAGTCTCAGGGTGGCCTTGAACTCACGGCGATCCTCCTACCTCTGCCTCCCGAGTGCTGGGATTAAAGGCGTGCGCCACCACGCCCGGCTTTTTGATTTTATTTTATTTTTTTATTTTTATTTTTTTTTTGGTTTTTCGAGGTAGGGTCTCACTCTAGTTCAGGCTGACCTGGAATTCATCACTATGTAGTCTCAGGGTGGCCTCAAACTCACGGCAATCCTCCTACCTCTGCCTCCCGAGTGCTGGGATTAAAGGCGTGAGCCACCACGCCCGGCTCTGATTTTATTTTTCAATTCCACTAAGTCGTTTAACTCAGTAGTCCAGACTTATAATCAGCTGACATCCTACCTAGGACTTTATCAACCCTCAATTACCAGACTTATGAAATGGGAGGTTCGGAATCAGAAGTTCATTTATCTGATGTGAAGTAGGATGGTGACCCTCCAAATTTTCAATGTCTTAGGAATGAAGTGTATCATGAGAAGAGGTGCCTGTGCTGAGAGAAGTCAAGCTGCCTGTGGGTAGTACTGCTCTACAACAAATAGAAGTCTCGCGCCTGACATCTCCTATTTATTTGTGCCTTCAGGAGAAGTGTGCCCAGTACTGGCCGTCTGATGGCATGGTATCCTATGGAGACATCACAGTAGAACTGAAGAAGGAAGAGGAATGTGAGAGCTACACTGTCCGAGACCTCCTGGTCACCAACACCAGGGTAAGATGGGTGGTGAGCAGAACTTCTGCAGAAAGGCAGGGCTTCCACTGCCTCCCTGATCCCCCTTCTTCTAAAGGAGAACAAGAGTCGGCAGATTCGACAATTCCACTTCCATGGCTGGCCTGAAGTGGGCATCCCCAGTGACGGGAAGGGCATGATCAGCATCATCGCAGCAGTGCAGAAGCAGCAGCAGCAGTCGGGAAACCATCCCATCACCGTACACTGCAGGTACTGCTTGCTCCTCACATGGGGCAAAGAAAAAATCAGGGTAAAGGGGTGATGGTGAGTGTTTTGAGGAAAGTTACACAGAGGAGAATATTGGTGAACACAAGAGTTTGATGGTCAAGACAGAATTGGGTTATCCAGGAGGACCTTGGAGTTTGACACATTAAGTGCTAGGGAACCAGTAGTGTGAAGACTGAGCAGGGAGTATGTGGGTCCTGTGATTGGATTCAGGAGAATAGCAAAGACCAGTGTTGTAGAGAGCAGTTGGGAAATGTAGGGATGTATGCCTGGCCTTTTTGTTTTGGTTTTTTTTCCTCCCTTTGGTTTTTGAAGGAAGAGTTTCACTCTAGCCCAGGCTGACCTGAAACTAGCTCCAGGCTGGCCTCAAACTCTGCCTCCCAAGTGCTGGGATTAAAGATGTGTGCCACCATACCCAGCTATGTCTGGCTTCTTTAAACATAGGAAAAGACCAAAGAAAATTATTTTTAAAATGGTTTGAAGGCTGGAGAAATGGTTCAGCAGTTAAGGTGCTTACCTTCAAAGCCCAACAACCTGGGTTCAGTTCCCAAGTACCCACATAAAGCCAGAAGCACAAAGTGGCTCATGTGTCCAGAGTTTATCTGTAGCAGCAGGAGGCCCTGGCATGCCCATACTCAGTCAAAAATAGATAACATTTTTATAAAAGGACTGGAAAGATAGCTCCATAGTTAAAGGCACTTGCAAGCAAAGCCTGATGGCCTAGATTCAAATTCTCAGTACCCACGTAAAAGCCAGATGTGCAAAGTGGGACATGTGTCTAGAGTTCATTTGCCGTGGTGGGAGGCCTTGGCACACCTATACTCTTTCTTTCTTTGTCTGCCTCTTTCTCTCGGTCTGTAGAAAAGAAAGAAAGTGAGCCGGACATGGTAGCACACACCTTTAATCCCAGCACTTGGGAGGCAGGGGTAGGAGGATCACAGTGAGTTCAGGGCTACCCTGAGACAACATAGTGAATTCCAGGTCAGCCTGGGCTAGAGTGAGACCCTACCTCAAAAAATCAAAAGAGAAAGAAAGGAAAGGGAAGGGAAGGGAAGGGAAGGGAAGGAAAGGAAAGGAAGTGGGGAAAAGGGAGGGAAGGAAAGGGAAGGGAATGGAAGGAAGTGGGGAAGAGGGGGGGAAGGAGAGAAAGAAAATTGTTTGAGGTAAAATTAACAAGACTAAGAAGATAGAGGAAAAGAGAATATTCAAGGATGCCTCCCAGGTTTGAGCCCAAGTTAATGATAACAGTTGTGACCATTAGAAGGAAGATGGTAAGGAGGCTTGTTTGTAGAAAAGGTCTTTTTTTTTTTTTTTTTTTTTTTTTTGAGATTGCATTTTCAAGAAAACATAAAATATTAGGCTGAGGATATGGTAGAGCACTTGCCTTATCATGTACAAGGTCCTGGGTTCAATCTCCTGCACTCCCTGTGGGAAAAAAAGGGAAAAATATGTTCCTTGAGTTTTCTTTAATAGTAAAGTTTCTCAAGGTTTTTCCATGTACTTGCTCTCTAGTTTGTCTCCTCCCAACCTTTCTCAAGCTTATTCCAGTTATACCACATACACATTCCTGTGTTCTCACACTCCAGTGCAGCTACCCCATAAGTGCTACCTATATATAACTTCTAGATTTCTGATGCCAGTGTCAATCCAGAATTTCTCATACTTGCCTTACACGGCACTGGATAGTCACTTACTCATCTCTCCGTAGCATGCTCAGTGGCTTCTCTCCTGGTTTTTATCCTAATGGGCTGGTCCTGTGCTGATTCCACCCAATCGGATTTCATGCCTGGTCCTTGAATCTCAGGTCAACAGGCAATGCCCCTAGGTAGCTCACCTAAACTCTTCTGGCCTTAATACTAATTCCCAAGTCCTGGTCACTCATCCAGACCCTCCCCTAAACTCCATGTTTACATATCTGACACTTACAGTGTAGCAGACAGCTTCAGGTTCTCTGAGATGAACTTCCAGACCAGGCACAGTTATGGAGGAAGGCATATTATTTATTGAAGCTTACAGATCCAGGGGAAGTTCCATAATGGCAAGAGAAGTTGGCCTTTCTTCACAGGGCCAAGCAGAGAGAGAGAGAAACCAGCCAGCCACCACAGCACACAGAGCAAAACTACTGCCCAAAAGGTCACACAGCACACTTCAGGAACTCCTGCTAGGCACATTTGCATATCTTTACAATGGAATCTCAAACCATCACCACACCTTAAGACCGGCCCCCAGTGACCTTGCCTCTAGCAAGGTGATTGCAGATGCAAACTATAAAGTAATAAAACATAGAATATATTGGGGGACATATATTCAAACTACCACATTCCGCCCCTGGCCCCCAATATATTTAGCTCCTGGCCCCCAATAGATTTATAACTATCACACATTGTAAATTGTACTCAGTCAAATTTCAAAGGTTCTCACAGTCTTGATCAACTTAAGATAGTGAGTCCTGTAAAATCAAACAAGTTAAATACTTTCAACATGTAAAGGCACAGAGTAAACATTTTTAACTGTATAAGGCATAGCAAAGAGAGACTAGAATAATGCAAACTCAACCACCATCAGCCGTCATCAAACTTCTGCAGTTAAGTTCAAAATAACCAGAGACTGACAGTCTCCAGATTTCCAATTCCGCCCCTCCAGCTGGGCAGAGTCTCCAGGGAAAACTTTCATCCCATGCCAACACTGCACTCCATGGTAGCCCTTTTGCACAGTCCTGGTATATCCAAAACATCTTCAGGTCTCCATGCAAACCACGGTCCATCTTCCAAAAGGCTCTTCCAGCCTATTTCTGAGGGTCTTCATGCCCTGCCTCATGCCACATTTCAGCAGCAGCTCCTGGAACCGTGTGCAATTCATGAGCACTCCATGCATTTTTCATGCTTCCAAAACTAATACCAGGTGTGCAGGACACAGCCATATTCTTAATCCAGGGACAAAATAAACCATAGCCTTGAAAAACAGGTTCCTTCTCCAGTCAGCTCTTTCCAAGAATTTGCATTTTTAACAGTCTTTCCTCAGGCATCCTCTCCATTGTTTTAATGTAAATCAAGTCAGGCCACCTTCCTTCCACCTTCCTTAAGATTGCTAATGCATTGACAATAGCAGCTCCAGCAACGTAAAACCAGTCTTATTGCCTCTAATTTTAACTTGCTTGAGGTTTTCCAACTTAAAATCTTAAAATCTCAGTCCGATATCTTTAGCCAAGCACATCCGTCCATTACAAATTTAAGCTTGATCAAACTTTCTGGGCCTGGATAGTGGAGCGTAGCCATCCATTATGCCAGTAGCCCAGTTTCAACAAAGTCCTCTGCAGTCTTTCCTTCCCCTTAGAAAGCTCATAAGCCAAGCCTCGAAGTTCAATACAGTCTGCACTTAGCATTCTCAAACTCTCATCAGAATAGTCCATAAAACTTGGCTTACCACTCCAGAAGGCATCTTCAGTTGCAAGCACCAAGTCCATGCCCATTCTTCCAAAACAAAGGTTGCAAAAGACGAATATCCACACGGTCAGGTTCATCTCACCCCACACTCCTCGGTACCACTTTACTGTTGCAGACAGCTTCAGGTTCGCTGAGATGAACTTCCAGACCGGGCACAGTTATGGAGGAAGGGATATTATTTATTGAAGCTTACAGATCCAGGGGAAGTTCCATAAGGGCAGGAGAAACGGCCTGCTCTCACAGGACCAGTCAAGAGAGCAAAGACCCAGCCACCATAGCACACAGAGCAAAACTACTGCCAAAAGGTCACACAGCACACTTCAGGAACTCCTGCTAGGCACATTTGCATATCTTTACAATGGAATCTCAAACCATCACCACACCTTAAGACCGGGCCCCCAGTGACCTTGCCTCTAGCAAGGTGATTGCAGATACAAACTATAACTAATAAAACATTGAATATATTGGGGGACATATATTCAAACTACCACATACAGATTCAGTACTGAGAGATTTCCACACAAATAATGATGGTTCTTATCAGAATTCCTGGTCTATTTTCTCAAGCCTTGCCCAGATCAGTTTATAGCATTTCCATCACCTACTCAACTCTTATGAGAATGAAACTATCCTGTTCTCCCTTTCTCTCACATATCTGATCTGTTGGCAAATTATGTTTTACCTGCCCATCATTTCAGAATCCAAGTGTACCTCACTGCTTTCCCCACCATTCCTTAGTCCAAGCCACTCTCCTATTATAACTGTACTGGCCTCCTGACTGGTCCCCCATACTCTGCAGCAACCATACACAGTAGCTCTGAGGAAAGACTTTATTTATTATTTATTTATTTTAATATTTTATTTACTTGAAAGAAGAAGAAAGAGACAGGTAGGGACTAGAGAGACGGCTTAGTGGTTAAGGCGCACACCTGCAAAGCCTAAGGACCCTGGTTCAATTCTCCAGGTCCCACATAAGCCAGATGCACATGGTGGTGCATGAGTCTGAAGTTCGTTTGCGCTCTCTCTCTCTCTCCCTCTCTTTGTCTCAGATAAATACACAATGAAACTATAAAACCAATTTAAAAAGAGCGAGAAAGAGAGAAAATGGGCATGCTAGGGCTTCTAGCCACTGCAAACAAATTCCAGATATAGTGTTACCTTGTGCATCTGGCTTTACATGGGTACTGGGGAATCGAACCTTGGTCCTTTGGTTTTGTTCTAGCCCAGGCTGATTTGTAGCTTACTCTCTAACCCCAGATTGGCTTTGAACTCACAGCCCTCACCCTTCCAAATGTTGGGATTAAAGGCATGAGCTACCATACCCAGTATGGAAAGTCATTTATTTATTTATTTATTTATTTATTTATTTATTTATTTATTTATTTTATGTTTTGGGTCTCACTCTAGTTCAGGCTGACCTGGAATTCACTATGTAGTCTCAGGTGGCCTCAAACTCACAGTGATCCTCCTACCTCTGCCTCTGAGGGCTGGGATTAAAGTTGTGCACCACCATGCCCAGCTATGTAAACTCTTTTAAAAAGAAGTCAGACTACACCTAGAATCCCAACAAGGGCCCAGAGTGACCTGAAGGCTTCCTACAAGACTGGGCAGCTGGGTGCATCCTGGAACTGGCATTCTCCCAAGACTCTGATCTCATCCTCACTACTCTTTTCCCCCTACATCAGATCCATCTACATGGCTTTAACACCCTTAGCCCCTAAGAAACTTACTCTGACACAGCCATAGTGAAACACTGTCACCTTGGAGTCTGTTCACACAGCATCATTTCAGAGTTTTCCTGAGCACCCTACATGGAGCTTTGCTTCTCTCTTACTGCATACCTTATTGTGTGGGAGGACCACTGTGTTCCGCAGCCCCTGCCTTGGTAGAGTAGGTATTCAGTATCGAGAGAGAGGATCAACTGACAACATTGGACAGGGTGTATTATGTCTCCTAAGAAAGGACATGAAATGCATGAGAATTCAGCCCAGGGTCAAGTCAACACAGTAAGTGGATACCAAAAAGTAGAACTTATCTGGTGGAGTGTGTGAACATTGTCACCATGGTCTCATTAGGCAACTCCCTCAGTGGACACAGAAGAGGCAGCAGAGGCTCTGTTGCCTCTCCAGAACCATGTGTTCATAGGCTGGTTTCTCCAGGTTGGCAGAGCAGAGTTGAGTATGAATGGGTCTCCTGCCCCACCAATCATCCCCTAGCAGCTTCATGGATCACTCACCTTCTCAGCAGCCTCAGCCCGCATCAGCTCAGGACTACAGCAGGTGTGCTAAGTGTATCTGTTCTGTTTCAGTGCTGGGGCAGGACGGACGGGGACCTTCTGTGCCCTGAGCACAGTCCTGGAGCGGGTGAAAGCAGAGGGAATTTTAGATGTCTTCCAGACGGTCAAAAGCCTGCGGCTGCAGAGGCCACACATGGTCCAGACACTGGTATGTTGCTCGTGTCTCTTGTTCATGCCACTGTAGCATCCACAGCCTTTCCTGGTTAGGAGGAGACACCCTCCCTCAGAAAACTGACCCCCAGACCCAACCTTCCCCAAGGTATTCCCAAAACACAGGAAGTACCTTGAAAGGCAAGATAGCAGTGGGAGAATAGCCTGTCACCCAAGGGGATATGACAGGTTAGAAGGGAGTACCTGGATGCGCCATAGGGCTTGTCTTCACCTTGGGATCTGGTGGGGAAGAAGGGGTAGGAATACCTGTCTTTGTTCTGTTTGGGCTCCCAGACCATAGGTCTGATTCTTGACAGTCTACCTATCCACAAAGGTTTTCAATACCATGGACCTAGAAATGTTTATGGGGAAAAGTAAATTTAGGAGATTTGGAAAGATATGAAGCTTTGTGAGCCACAGGGTTCACCCCAGCCAGGCAGCCATGGCAAGATGAGGGCTATAACCCAGATGCCCCATGTGTCAGCCTGGCATTCACATCTGACCCTACAGTGCCTAGGACTGTCATTATCAGTCTGGTCAGCTCTATTTATAGAAGATCTATTAAAATGAGCCCAGAAGGCAGAGTTGCCAGAACTCTGACAGGCAGGTCAGAGCTCAGATAGAAGTCCTCAAGCATTTATTTCCTTTCAGTCTTCCATTTGAAAAACATGGTTTTCTTAGGAACTGGGGTTCATTAGTATTTTTTTTTTTTCAAGATAGGGTTTCACTCTAGTCCAGGGTGGCCTCAAACTCACAGTGATCCTCCTGTCTCTGCCTCCTGAGTGCTGGGATTAAAGGTATGCGCCACCACTTCCAGCTTCATTAGTACTTTTGTAACCTTAGTTTCTCTGCCTCTGTTTCTTTTTCAGGAACAGTATGAATTTTGCTACAAGGTGGTACAGGAGTACATTGATGCATTCTCAGACTATGCCAACTTCAAGTAATAGGTGACAAGGCCCACAGACAAGAGAATTGCCTTTAATATTTTGTAATATTCTGTTTTGTTAATATACCCAAAATTGTATATATATATCTTATAACTGTTTTAGAAATTGGTACATAGGCTACTATTATCTGTTAGGTGGAGATTTTATATGTAAATGTGTTAGCGCTGATAGTCCTTTTTCCAGTGTTTCATTGGGGAATTAAATAGTGTGATGTTCAGATTGATATCGTGAACTCCTCAGCCTAGAGATTGGGCTGGATTATTCGCTTTAAACATCTTTTCCTAAAGAAGAATAACTCAACACCCATTCCAGGTAGCTTATGACCAAGGGAAAATAAGCACAAAGTTCTCAGAGCTCTTGAGGAAATGGTTGTCCCACTGTCCCCATACAGGCATTTGTCTCCTCCCTGCACTGTAAATATGTCTCCCTTCTCCAGCCCACCTCGTACATCCTCCCACCATGGGGAATAATGAGACCAGAGCGATATCTCTGGCACCACACTAGGGATTATCAGGTAATAAAAATTTTGACTCCTGAAGAAATGTCTTTCCCTTTGTCTGAGTTGAGGCAGCCAGAGCTGGGCTCTCCTGGTTAGTTCCTGGCTCTGCTGTTAGCTACTGTCAATTCTTGCTCCTCTTTTCTGTCATGGGACAGTAATCCCAGCCAGCCTTTTTCCCTAGGGCTGATAACCAGAGTCTCACTGACTTCCTTGCCATATATTTTACTCCAAAGCCATCTGGATTGTCATTCTGTCCAGAATAAGTCTATATGCTTACATTGATTGTGTTAAGTAGCTTTCATTTCATGTTTCCTCATTTCCAGGAATTTTTTTTTGGGGGGGGGGGGTAGTGTTGTTTGGTCTGTGAAAGAAAGGGCACACCAGGGCCTCTAGCCACTGCAAACAAACTCCAGATGCCTGCGCCCCTTTTGTGCATCTGGCTGTATGTGGATACTAGGGAATCGAACTCGGGTACTTAGGTTTTGAAGGCAAGCACCTTAACCACTGAGACATCTCTCCAACCCATGTTTGTTTGTTTTCGAGACAGTAAACACATGAATATAGCTCTGGCTCACCCAGTACTCACTGGGGACTAGTCTAGGCTTGAACTCAGGCCAATTCTTCTGCCTCTGGAATTACAATAAGTGTGCTCTGCCCCACCACACTTGCCCATTGCTAAGCAGGACTTTTGTTTAGAAATGTTGCAGATCTAGAAGCCAGGACACTATAAGTCTTAAGTCCAACTTGGTTTCAAGCATACATGTTTAACAAACATGTTAAACTTTGGGGTGTTTGTTTGTTTGTTTGTTTGTTTGTTTGTTTGTTTGTTTGTTTGTTTTGAGATAGGGTTTCACTCTAGTTCAGGAATTCACTATGTAGTCTCAGGGTGACCTCCAACTCACTGCGATTCTCCTACCTCTGCCTCCCGAGTGCTGGGATTAAAGGCGTGCGCCACCACGCCCGGCGGGTCTTTTATTATTATTTTTTTACAAGCCAAAATGTAAGGCTCTTTATTATTATATCAAAACACAACCTAGAGCCGGGCGTGGTGGCGCACGCCTTTAATCCCAGCACTCGGGAGGCAGAGGTAGGAGGATTGCCGAGAGTTCGAGGCCACCCTGAGACTACATAGTTAATTCCAGGTCAGCCTGGACTAGAGTGAAACTCTACCTTGAAAAACCAAAAAAAAAAAAAAAAACAAACACAACCTAGCTGGGCATGGTAGCACACACCTTTAATCCCAGTACTCAGGAGGCAGAGGTAGGAGGATTGCCGTGAGTTCAAGGCTACCCTGAGAATAAATAGTGAATTCCAAGTCAGCCTAGACTAGAGTAAGACCCTACCTTGAAAAACGGGGGAAAAAAAACTACACACACACACACACACAACACATGGGGGCTGGAGAGATGGCTTAGCAGTTAAGGCACTTGCTGTGAAGCCTAAAGACTCATGTTCTATTCTCCAGATCCAACATTAGCCAGATGCACATAGGGGAGGCAAGCATAAGGTCGCACAAGCCCATTAGGTGGCACAAGCATCTGGAGTTCAATTGCAGTGGCTGAGGCTCTGGCATGCCAAATCTCTCCCTCTCTCTCGTTCACTCGCTCTAAAATAAAATAATTTAAAAAGAGCACAACCTGGGAGCCAGGCATGGTGGTGCATGTCTTTAATCCCAGCACTTGGGAAGCAGAAGTGGGAGGCCACCCTGAGACTATATAGTAAATTCCAGGTCAGCCTGGGCTAGAGCAAAACCCTACGTCGGAAAACAAACACTCACACAACAAACTGGTTGGAGAGATGGCTTAGAGGTTAAAGGCACTTGCCCACAAAGCCAAAGGATCCAGATTCAATTCCCCAGGATCCACATATGTCAGATACACTGGGTGGCATGCATCTGGAGTCCAATTGCAGTGGCTGGAGGGAGGCCCTGGCACTCCCATTCTCTACCTGCCTCTTTCTCTCTGTGTCTGTGTCTGTCTCTGCCTCTCTCTCTCACTCTCGCAAATAAAATTAAAAATTAAAAAAAAAAAAACCTGATTATACAGGATGAGTGTAGTGTCCTTTGGCTGACTTGGCCTCTGGCTGAGATTGGTGTGGCACCACAAGCTGTAATTTACAGCACAGAGAGTGAATGAGTGTGCCAGGGCTTGCAGATGTATATATATGCCTCCTTATACATCTGACTTTACATGGGTACTGGTGAATGGAACCCAGGTCATTAGGCTTTGCAGGCAAGCTCCTTAACTGCTGAGACATCTCTCTGGCCCCTTGTGTCTTTTTTAAAAAAACTACTTATTTACTTATTTATTTGTATGAGGGGAGGCAAGGTCTCTTACCTCTGCAAATAAATGCCAGATGTCTGCACTAGTTTTTGCATCTGGCTTTATGTGGGTGCTAGGGAATTGAATGAATGAACCCTTGTAAACAGGCAAGGTGAACATCTCCCCAACCCTGAGAACTGTTTTATCTACTTATTTATTTATTTATTTATTTATTTATTTATTTATTTATTTATTTATTTTTGTCTATTTGTTTGTCTCACTCTAGCCCAGGCTGGAATTCACTCACTGTGTAGGCCCACATTGGCTTTAAACTCACTGGGATCCTCCGACCTACCTCAGGCTTTCAAGTGAGTGCTGGGATTAAAGGCTGAGAAATATTTTATCTACAGTTCCTAGTTTAACTTGAATCCCATTTTTCAGTCTCACATGGTCATGTCCTCAAAATAATTATGGGAAAGTTCTGAGGCTCTTCCTTTCCCTTTCTCTAGTCTAACTCCTCCCGAAAGATTCAAAATGTCACCCTTGATTCTTCCCTGTCATCCTTTAAGCAAGACTGACTGAGCTTGGTCAACTCTAATGCTATATTATCTACTTTCTGTGGCTTACCTTTTTTTTTTTTTGAGGTAGGATTTCACTCTAGCCCAGGCTGACCTGGAATTCACTATGTAGTCTCAGGGTGGCCTTGAACTCACAGCAATCCTCCTACCTCTGCCTCTCAAGTGCTAGGATTAAAAGTGTGCACCACCACACCCGGTAGGGTCTTATTCTAGCTCAGGCCCATCTGGAATTCACTATGCAGTCTCAGGCTGACCTTAAACTCACAGCAATCCACCTACCTCTGCCTCCCAAATGCTTGGATTAAAGGCATGTGCCACCATGCCTGGTCCCCTTGTGTCTTTTTTTTTTAATACACTTTGGGAGGGGGGCTGGAGAGATGGCTTAGCATATGAAGCCTAAGGACCTAGGTTCGATTCTCCAGGTCCCACATAAGCCAGATGCACATGTGGCACATGCATCTGGAGTTCCTTTGCAGTGGCTAGAGGCCCTGGTGTGCCCATTTTCTCTCTCTCTCTCTGTGTGTGTGTGTGTCCCTCTCTCTGTCTCTAATAAATAATCTTTTTAAAAAATACACTTTTGGCCGGGCGTGGTGGCGCACATCTTTAATCCCAGCACTCGGGAGGCAGAGGTAGGAGGATCACCAAGAGTTCGAGGCCACCCTGAGACTGCATAGTTAATTCCAGATCAGCCTGGACCAGAGTGAGACCCTACCTTGCAAAACCAAAAATAAATAAATAAATAAATACACTTTTGGGCTGAAGAAATGGCTTAGAGGTTAAGGCGCTTGCCTGAGAAGCCTAAGGATTGCGGTTCGATTCTCCAGGTCCCACGTAAGCCAGATGCACTTGGTGGCACATGCATCTGGAGTTCATTTGCAGTGGCTAGAGGCCCTGATGTGCCCATTCTTCCTCTCTCTCTCTCTCTCTCTCTCTCTCTCTCTCCCTGTCTCTAATAAATAAATAAATCTTTAAAAAAATACAGTTTTTAGCTGGGCGTGGTAGCCTGCCTTTAATCCCAGCACTGGGAAGGCAGAGGTAGGAGGATTACAGTGAGTTCAAGGCTACCCTGAGACTACATAGTGAATTCCAGGTCAGTCTGGGCTAGAGTAAAACCCTACCTCGAAAATACAAAAAAGAAAGAAAAGAAAAAAATACATTTTTTTAGTGTGTATGTGTATATCTGCATGTACATGTGATTGGGGGTTGGGCATGCATGTGCCACAGTGTACATGTGGAGTTCTTAGGGACAACTTCAGGGTTGTCCTTTCCCTCCACCCTGCTTGAGACAGGGTCTCCCTTGTTTTGTTTTTTGCCACTTTGCTTTGTGTATACCAGTCTTGCTGGTCCATGAGCTTCTGAATTCTCCTGGTTCCACCTCCTATTGCCAGAGGCACACTGGGATCACAGGCACCTGTGCCACTTTGCAGCTGGCAAACTTACAAGCAAGTGCCTTTATCCACTGAAACATCTCTCCAACCACTTTTTGTGTCTTTTGAGATGGGGTTTCATGTAGCCTTGGCTGGCCTCAAACTCCATATATAACTGAGGAAAACTTTGAACTTCTGATCCTCCTATCTCCACCTCCCTAGTACTAAGATTACAGACATGTACAACCGTTTCCAGTTTTATGCAGTGATAGGATTCAAACCCAGGACTTTGTGTATGCTGGTCAAGTTTACCAGCTCAACTACAGCCCTAACCCAAACTTTGTAAATACAGCTCAACGATAGAGCACTTGTCTAACATGGGGAAGGCCCCAGCTTCAATTCCTAGCACTGTGGGGTGGAGGACTTTAAATAATATGGGTGTTCATTTATTTTTCTTTCTTTTTTTTGGCGGGGTGGGGCTTGACGTAGAGTCTTACTCTAGAGACCTGGAACTCACTCTGTAGTCCCAGGCTGGCCTCAACTCATGGGATTAAAGGTATACACCACCACACCCAACTTTACTTTTCATAGAAATGTCCAGAGATCTAGCATCCTTCTGAACCAAGAGTCTTCATCCTCATGATGGGAGCTGTGTCGCTACTCCTAATCTGGAATAGGGAAGAGCACAGAGAGCATGCACCTTTTGTGTGAGTGTGTGTGTGTGTGTGTGTGTGTAACTTATTATTTGAGAAAGAGAGAGAGAAATTTGTTTATTTTATTTTATTTATTGAGGGAGAGAATGGGCACACCAGGGCCTCCAGCCACTGCAAACAAACTCCGGATGCATGTGCCACCATGTGCATCTGGCTTACATGAGTCCTGGGAATCGAACTGGGGTCCTTTGGTTTTGCAGGCAAATGCCTTAACTGCTAAGCCATCTTCTCCAGCCCAAGCAACTTCATTTTTAAAAACATGAAGTAAAATTACACTTTCCTATTTCCACTCCTACCAATTGGATGTAACTTGGTCCTATGACTACCTGGAGTATTGGGAAGGAAGGTTTTTACTTGGGGTGACTGAAGGGTGTGTCTCCATAGTACCAGCTTCATAAGTGGCCCATCACTGGAGCAGGAGGTTGCCTTGGCAGGCAGACCTAGGGAGTTGGAAAGACCCTGTCCCTCTTAGAGACTTCAGTAGACACCACCAGCCGGGTCCACAGGAGCACACTAAGGTAAGTGCTATTGGACTTCTTGGAGGGGAAACTTAAGCTAGACCCAGGGGATGCTGAAAATGTAGGTGAGGAAAGCTCAGTTGACGTCACTAAGGGCCTTCAAGTACAAACAGTGGCTGTGAAGAAGAAACCCAGTTATGCATCACATACTCAGCATGTCTGTATGGAAGAAAAGTACAGAAGGGAGGCCAAAAGCCCACAGGAGGCAAAGCTACAGCAGACCACCATTGGAAACTTCAAGATGGCAGTGCAACTCCAAGAGACAGTTAAATCCAACAACACGGTAAGCCGGGAATGGTGGCACATGCCTTTAATCCCAGCATTTAGGAGGATCGCCATGAGTTCAAGGCCACCCTGAGACTCCATAGTGAATTCCAGGTCAGCCTGGACTAGAGCATGACCTACCTCAAAAAAAAAAAAAAAAAAAAAAAAAAACAAGCCAGATGTACTTGGGAGGCAGAGGTAGAAGGATTGCCCTGAGTTCAAGGCCTGGGCTAGAGTGGGACCCTACCTCGAAAAACCAAAAAAAAAAAAAAAAAAAAAAAGACTTGGTAAGTAAAGTCAGAATCAAGTGCTTTCCATGAAGGTGCCTGTTTGGAGAAGAGACTATGAATCTGTGCAAGCTACACCTTGGGTCCTCTGTGTGACAAGTCCAAAAGATGCAGAAAGACAGCTGTCAGATCAGGGAGCCCTCACTGAAGGGATACTTATATCCCTGTGCTACTTTCCTGCCTGCCAGCAGGCTGCTTGCCTCCTATTGCCAGTGGTAGTTTTTTTGTTTTTTTGTTTTTGATTTTGTTTTATTTGCAAGGAGAGAGAAATTGGGCATGCCAAGATCTCCTGCCGCTGCAAATGAACTCTAGACACATGTTCCACTTTGTGCATCTGACTTTACGTGGGTACTGGGGACTCAAACATAGGCTGTTAGGCTTTGCAAGCAAACACCTTAAACACTTTAACTGCTGAGCCATCTCTCCAGCCCCACAGTGTTAGGGTTTTTGTTGTTGTTGTTGTTCTTCTGGTTTGGTTTGGTTTTGGTTTTGGTTTTTCGAGGTAGGGTCTTTCTCTAGCTCAGGTTGACCTTGAGTTCACTATGTAGTCTCAGGGTGACCTCAAACTCAAAGCAATCCTCCTACCTCTGCCTCCCAAGTGCTAGAATTAAAGGCATGTGCCACCACACCTGTCCTAGTGTTAGTTTTGAACAGGGCAAATATAGCTTGGCCAGGTTTCTGATACAGTCTGTGTGATTTGGTCAGTAGCTGGGCGTTTATTTTAAAGATTACCTAATTGCTTGTGTTTTGTTTATTAGATTTTTGTGAGAGTATCTCCCATAGCCAGACTGGCCTTGAACTCACTATGTAACCAAAGCTGTCCTTGAACTCTTACCTCCTCTTCTCATGTACTGGTATTATAGGTGTGTACCAACATGTCTGACTACCTAATTGCTAAGCAGACATTTTCCAGCAGAAAACACCTCATCTCTTTCTCCACTTAAGTCCTTATCCCTTCATCTTGCCCTCTTACTCCTTTTTTAAAAATTTATTTATTAGATACAGAGGGAGAGAGAAAGAAAGGGCATCCCAGGGCCTCTAGCCACTGCAAACGAACTCCAGATGCATGTGCATCTGGCTAACATGAGACCTGGAGGATCAAACCTAGTCCTTAGGCTTCATAGGCAAGCCCTCCTTTTTTGTTTTTTTAATTCCTTTTTTGGGCTGGAGAGATGGCTTAGTGGTTAGGGAACTTGCCTGCGAACACTAAGGACACATGTTCAACTCTCCAGATCCTACATAGGCCAGATGTGCAATGTCACACATGGGCACAAGGTGGCACATACATCTAGAGTTCAATTGCAGTAGCTGGAGACCCTGGTATGCCAATTATCTTGCCTTCTCTCATTAAAAAAAAATGTTTTAGGGGCTGGAGAGATGGCTTAATGGTTAAGGCATTTGCCTGCAAACCCAAAGGACCCAGGTTCAATTCCCCAGGACCCACATAAGCCAGATGTACAAGGGGCACATGCATCTGGAGTTCGTGTGCAGTGGCTGGAGGTCCTGGTGTGCCCATTCTCTCTCTGTCTCTCTTCTTTCTCTCTCTCTCTCTGCTTGCAAATAAATAAATTTTTTTAAAATGCTTTAATCCCTTTTAAAAGACTTATTTTATTTATTTGAGAGAGAGAATAGACATACCAGGGCCTTCAGCCACTGTTAAAGAACTCCAAGTGGATATGTCCCCTTGTGTGTTCTAGGGAATCAAACCTGGGTCCTTTGGCTTCAAAGGCTAACGTCTTAACCGTAAAGCCATCTCTCCAGCCCCTCTTACTCTTTTTTTATTCAGGGCTTACACAAACCCCCCATAACTCTTGAAGGTATAGAGGAAAATGTGCTTGGTCTCACACAACGTAGTTCTGTGGGAAGGACAAGGGTGACCAGCTCATCCAGTGCTCACCCTAAGGCCAATCATCTGTGACCTCTGGGGGTCAGAGTAAAGGTAAGCATTTCCCCCAAAGGGAAGAGTGACAGCCAGTGCCCAGCACACACACAGAATCCTGCGTCAGTTTCCTTTGTCACCACGACCGTCCAAATATTCAGGCTGTCATTAAATAAGGGGCATACGTTTCCCCGAGACCTAAATTCTCTTCCCTCTTCCTCATTCCCACACATGTCTCATCATCAGGTCTTGCCCAGGTGCTCTGGGTGCTCAGTCCCAGGGATCCATTGCTGCTTGTCTTCTAGTTCCCACCATGCCCCAGTATTATTCTTCTTGGGGCAGGGGTGTCTAGGACTCTGTGAGCCCTCACCTCTCCTGAATCTTCTACTGCCTGACCCCACTATTTCCTGTTGAATGACTCATCAGTGGTCCAGAGGCACCTCTCTGCACCCATACCCTAAGTTTACCCTGGCCCTTTGGACTCCACCTTAATGTCTCCACGGTCCTGTGTGTTCATTCCACTATGCAGTGGCCCACAAGCAGCGGCAGCTCATTCACAAGCCCTTCTCACTTTTGTCCCTTTGCTGGAGCTTCCCACTGTGTATTCCACTTCCAGATTCTAGCTAACTAATGTTCATCATTGGCCCGAGGCTACTGCTCAGGGTTTGTGCCCACCTGTCTCCAGTAACACCTAAGTCACCTCTAAGTTCAGCTTCAACCTTCTGCGTCCTCAGCTGGCCACTCCAGCTGCAATGATTTTTGTGTCATCAGAACCTGGCACTAGCTGAAGTTCCATGGTGAACAAATGGCTTTTTGTTCTGCTGAGAGGAACACGAGGGTGAATTCAAGTTAGTAGTCTGGAAAGCTAAGTTACTAGAAAGGGGTCAGTGCTTTCCCTAGAAAGCTGTATCCCTTTCCTCTTTAAATACACTGAAGATTTTTTTTTTTTTTTTTTTTTTTGGTTTTGCGAGGTAAGGTCTCACTCTGGTCCAGGCTGACCTGGAATTCACTATGTAGTCTCAGGGTGGCCTTGAACTCTCGGCGATCCTCCTACCTCTGCCTCCCAAGTGCTGGGATTAAAGGCGTGCGCCAACATGCCCGGCTTGAAGATTTTTAAAAGATATGTTTATTATTTGCAAGGAGAGAGAGAGGGAATGGATGTGCCAGGGCCTCTACCACTGCAAATGAACTGCTGATGCATGTGCTACTTTGTACACTTAGCTTTACTTGAGTACTGGGGAATCGAACCCAGGTCTTTAGGCTGTGCGGGCAAGTGTCTTAATGGCTGAGCCATCTCTGCAGCCCCACGGAGGTTTTGAAACATTCTGTAAATAAACACAAATTAGAATGTAACTAGTTGATTCAACTCAAAGAGTTGTTTTGACTAAACCACAAAACAAATGTTTTCCCACAAATCACCCTGTTAAGAAAGTCTGCATTTCCCAAAATAATTTAACTAAACATACAGTTCCCCATGTTTATTTTCAGTCCCTGCTAATTAATGTCAACTTGGAAAGTCACAGTTATGGCCATCTTAAAGCCTATGTACCTAACACTGACAGTGGTACCTATTATGCCTTCATCACTGTCCTTGGATTTGATACACTTGTTTGCCCAGTGACTTGGTCACCACAATGCCCGGCCTGGCTCTGTCCTCACATTTGCTGTTCAGCTCAAGTAAAGAGACTGACAATTAACCCTGTAAATGTTCCTATGAACCCCTAGAGGCTAATACCTGGAAGTGGGAAGCTAAACTGTGCACACAGACTTACAAGGTTTCTTTGTAGCAACCCAGGTTGGCTGTATCTAGACCCACAAATGATCATGGGTTGAGCACAAGAGGAGGAAGGACTAGAACTTGAGACAAATTACCCCTGTCTGACAGTCCCGGGGAGGCTGCAGGATCCACTGCTGGCCCCTACATGGATGTGTTTGGAAGGAAAAGAGGTCACCCTAGGCAGGCACTACCCACCCAAGTACATCTCTATCTCACCCAGCCCTGATTCCAGATGTGTGGGAGCCTTTATAGAGGATTATCTCCCTCCATCCTCTGTATGGGCTCTAGGCTCCTCATTCTTAGGCCCCTACATTTTTCCCATTGAGCAAAGCCCTGAGCTAGGTATGAGTCAAGGAACCCCCAAACATTGCTCTTCTCCAGGCCAGTTTCTTTTGGGTGTCAGCAAAAGCTTTGTAGACCTCAGAAGCTTGAGTGTTCAGCTAGGTAACTAGGAATATGAGACCAGGAGATGGATTTCTGGAAACTATGGAAGTCACAAATGAGATTAAAATAAAACCAAAGACATCTATTCAGTTGCAGAATAGCTTTTCAGATTGGAAAATGGAACCAACATTCTACCAAGGAGAGGCAAGTATGAACATTTTTCAATTGGTTTTTTTTTTTTGTTGTTGTTGGTGGCGGTTTTTTTTGGGGGGTGGGGTTCAAGGTAAGGTCTCACTCTAGCCCAGGCTGACCTGGAATTCACTATGTAGTCTCCTTGAACTCATGGTGATCCTCCTACTTCTGCCTCCCCAGTGCTGGAATTAAAGGCCTGCGCCACCATACCCGGCTAAGTATGAACATTTAGAACAAGAAATAAGGGCTGGAGAGATGGCTTAGCGGTTAAGGCGCATGCCTGTGAAGCCTGAGGACCCTGGTTCGATTCTCTAGGTACCATGTAAGTCAGATGCACATGGTAGCACATGCGTCTGGAGTTCGTTTGCAGTGGCTAGAGGCGCTGGCATGCCCAGTCTCACTTTCTCTCCCTCTCTTTATCTTAAGTAAATAAATTTTTAAAATGAAAGAAAAATTTTTAAAAAGAAGTAAGCATATATGTAAGTAGGATTGAGTCAAGTTTCACACAAATTGAGGTGGTTCTGTTTTGTAAGTTCATCATAATGCCCAGGTCAAGAGGCAAAACTGGCACTCTGGTGTTTCTCAAAGCTGTTGTTATATTTTTAAAAAAAAAAAAATGGAGGGATTGGACAGGTTGCTTAGTGGTTAAGGCACTTGCCTGCAAAGCCTAAGGACCCAGGTTCCATTTCCCAGTACCCACATAAGACAGATGAATAAGGTGGCACATGCATCTGGAGTTTATTTGCAGTGGCTGAAAGCCCTGGTTTACCCATTCTCTATTTGCCTCTTTCTCAATTTCTCTCTCTCAAATACATACATATATATATATATATATTCAGGTAGGGTTTCACTCTAGCCCAGGCTGACACTATGTAGTCTCAGGGTGGCCTCAAACCCACGGCAACCCTCCTACCTCTGCCTCCCAAGTGCTGGGATTAAAAGCATGCGCCACCACGCCTGGCTTATTTTTTTGTTTTTTGAGGGTAGGGTCTCCCTCTAGCCCAAGTTGACCTGGCATTCACTATGTAGTTTCAGGCTGGCCTCTAACTCACAGCAATCCTCCTACCTCAGCCTCCCAAGTGCTCAGATCAAAGGCACACGCCACCACACCCAGCTCAAATACTACATAGTGAATTCCAGGTTAGCCTGAGCTAGAGGGAGACCCTACCTTGGGAAGAAAAAGGTTGGATATGTGGTTCAGTTGGAGAGTGCTTGCCTAGCATTCTGGCTTCAATCCCAAGCAGCACATAAACTAATCCCAGCACTCAGCTGTGTAGACTATTCTAGGCCAGTCTGGGTTACATGTTCCTGTCTCTCAAAAAAGGAAAAAAAAAAATCCCTCTGGTGAATTCAGTTCCCAGAATGCTTATATGGTAGTATACCCCCATCAGTAAAGCTCCCTTTGACCACTTTGGAGCCATTTTAATTTTTGTTTTGACTTCAGGTCCCTGGGACGGTAGGGGGAGAACATGACTTCTATCAATCAGGTGACCTTAGAGCCACCAACTAGTGTCTTCATGAAGGATGCTGTGGGAAAGATGTTGAGTGGTAAGCTGCACCTCCCCTATTCAAGATGTCACTGTAGGGGGCTGGAGACATGGCTTAGTGGTTAAGGCATTTGCCTGCAAAGCCAAAGGATCTCGGTTCAATTCTCCAGGACCCATGTAAGCCAGATGCACAAAAGGGCACATGTGTCTGGAGTTCGTTTGCAGTGGCTGGAGGCCCTAGCACACCCATTTCTCGCTTTCCTTTTTTTTTTTTTTTTTTTTTTCCTGGAGAGAGTCAGAGAGAGACTGATAGAGAATGGGTGCACCAGTGGCCTCTCAGCCCCTGTGAACGAACTCCAGATGTGTGCGCCCTTGTGGTCAGGTGTGGCATTGCACCCTTGTGTCACTTTTTACGTCTGGCTAAACGTGGGACCTGGAGAATCCAACAGGCGTTCTTAGGCTTAGCAGTCAGGCACCTTAACTGCTAAGCCATCTCTCCAGCCCTCTCACTCTTTCTTTCTCTCTCTCTTTCTCTCTCTCTCTCTCTCTCTGCCTCTTTCTCTCAAATAAGTAAATGAATAAATAAAATACATTTAAGATATATATATATATATATATATATCTTATTCACTGTAATTAGGCATGGAGGCACCCATCTATCATCCTAGCACTCCTGAGGCAGAGGCAGGAGTATTGCTACAAGTTTGAGACCAGCCTGGGCTACACTGCAAGTACCAGGGTAGGTGAGTTACAGAGCAAGACCTTAAAAAAAAAAAAAAAAAAAGTAAAAGACTAGAATTGGGGCCAGAGCAGATAATGGAGCTGACTAGTCAATAAATTCTGGAGCTGTCTGAGTAGAGACCTACAGCTGCCTTGAACCACCTTATCAATAGCATTTCCCCTGGAAATGAAGAGGCTGCTCTTTCTGGGTATCCATCTGGAGACATATGCACTGCCCCCTCTTCCCCTTTCCCAAGTCCCTCCACCCTTGGGCCATGCCTAGAAAGGCCTCCTTTTCCCTCTCTCCACCTTATTATGGGAGGGACAAGTGGAAGCACTTGTTCCATTCCCCATCTCCAACAAGCACTGAAGAGAGATGGCAGGCAATAGAGAAAAGAGGCAGCCTGTCCTCCGATTCTCTGACGCTAGGTGCTCCAAATGGCTCCACACTATCTCAAATACCAGCCTATGGTATTCTCCAACCCTACACTTCTAGAGCGCCCCAAAGGAAGGACAGATGGGCCTGGCCAGCTAAGAGGGCCTTAAGAGCTGGCAAGGTTGGGAAGCATCTGTTCCCAGAGCTCTGGGAGATGGCTGGTCCTCTGGAACACTCCTTTGGCCCAGGCCATGATCCTTCAGGGTTAGATCCCTATAGGCCTGGGGTGAACAGCAGTGGGGAGAGAAAGCACTGGGAGACAGTGAAGTTGCCTGAGGTGCTAATTGGCCAGGGTGACCCCAGAATAAGAGTGTCAGGCTCCCTGAGCATTGTCCACCATTTCTAAGAGCAGCCCCGCCATGGCCAGCTCCAGGCTAGGGTGTCTGCCGCTGCAGCTGTAACTGCTAACCACATACATCCTGCACCCTCAAGGGCACAGCACCGGTTCCTAGCTTGTACCTTGGAGGAAATCAAGACTCCTCCAGGACTCCCAGAGAACCCTTTGGCCCTAGAGTGGGGAGGAAGTGCCCTTGGTACTGAAGCAGGCTGCTCATAGCCTCCCAGGTGAGGCCTTGCCTCCCACCTACCCTCAGTATACAGCCCTAGGAGTACAGGCCTAGATTCCTCTGCAAGAAGCAGCCATCTGGAGCTCTGCATAGGGTCTCCAGCTTTTGGTCATCACTGGCCATCCTGGCTGGGGGTTGATACCATTGGGATGTCCCTGGCCCCTGCACTACCAGCTATTTCTCTAAATAATTATGCCTTCCACTATTCAAACTTAAAGGCTTTATAGATAAGAGTGGCAGCTGTGGGACCACCAGGTCAAGCTATTATTATTTCTCAATACTGGGCAACCTACCCTCCCACCCTAGTCGAGGGGGAAGAGGGTAGGAGGTGGTCATTGATGTTCACTCATAACTCTCAGGATTGAAGAACTACCCTAGACCCCAAGGAGGACAGGTGTGAGGAATAGGTTGGCTGCTAATTTGAAAATATAACATTTAGAGCTAGGCATGGTGTCACACGCCTTTAATCTCAGCACTCGGGAGGCTGAGCTAGGAGGATCACTGTGAGTTTAAGGTCACCCTAAGACTACATAGTGAATTCCAAGTCAGCCTGGGCTAAAGTGAAACCCTACCTCAAAACAAACAAACAAATATATATATGACATTTAAATGAACCTAAAGGACTGGGTATGGTGGCCTTTAATTCCAGCATTTGGGAGGCAAAGAGGATCACTGTGAATTCAAGGCCAACTGGGCTAGAGTGAGGCCCTACCTCGAAAACAAATTTAAAGCAGGGCGTGGTGGAGCACGCCTTTACTCCCAGCACTCGGGAGGCAGAGGTAGGAGGATCACCATGAGTTCAAGGCCACCCTAAGACTACATAGTGAATTCTATAGGTCAGCCTGGACTAGAGTGAAACTCTACCTCAAAAAAAAAAGTTAAATAAAAAGTACTAAAGGAGGAAGTTTAAGCTACTACAAAGTAGAACTGTTGCAGAAATTCTCTGGAAAGACCACTCCAACGCCAGTGTGAGTGAAAGTAGAGGAGTTCATTTACCCCAGCTCTCACCCCCCTCTGAGAATTTATTTCCATTTGATAGCCAAAGGTAGGGGTAAGTGAACAAACAAGACGTGGCAATTTGCATATCAGTCATTTCTGTAGTCAGGCCACCCTAATAATGAACTCCATTTTACTTTGTTTTAGCCTAAACTGTCTACTTCTTATGGTCCCTCTCTGCCCTTTCTAGACAGTTCTCTCTTTGGGATTTTTCCATCTGCTGACAAAAATAAGTTTAGCTCCTCAGCAATTAACTGTTACAATAACTCATTGAATCAGTTCAACTTTTAGCTTCTTTTCTATTACAAAACCCTCTCTCCTAATTTAAGTGGCTAGCTCGGATTTTATGCATCAGACTTTTTTTTTTTTTTTTTTTTTTTTTTTTTTTTTTGGTTTTTCGAGGTAGGTTCTCACTCTAACTCGGGCTGACCTGGAATTCACTATGTAGTCTCAGGGTGGCCTTGAACTCACGGCGACCCTCCTACTTCTGCCTCCAAGTGCTGGGATTAAAGGCGTGGGACACCACTTCAGGCTTCAGACTTGTTTTGAGGAGGCAGGATGATCGACTAAGTGTAAAGGGATCACAGAGGAACCAGAGCGTCCGCCGTCCTTCAATAAAATAGGTGAGGTTGGCAAGATTATTGCCTCGAATTTTCTCCATCGATCCCTACTCCCACATCCGTTGAGACCCCCGCAAGTGAAGGAGACCTGGTTTCAGAGCTGGACGAATGACATGGGCGACTGCAGACAGCGCCCGGCCCGAGACGCGGGGCTGGCCGCAAGTGGCAGCGGAGGTTCCCGGGGACCACTGCGCAGGAACTCCGCCCCTGGGGAGGAGCAGGGCTGGAGAACTACAGGTCCCGTGATGCCTTGCGCCCGCTTCCGGGCCAGGTCCGTCGCCCGGAGCTGGGAGCCAGGCGCCGGCCGAGGAGCTGAAGCAGTTATGCAGCGCGCGCTGAGCCCTCTCGGCGCGCGGTCTGCGTGCCGGCCCCTCACCCTGATGCTGCTGCCGCCCGTGCGCGGCCGCAAGACCCGCCACGACCCGCCCGCCAAGTCCAAGGTCGGGCGCGTGAAGATGCCCCCCGCGGTGGACCCTGCGGAGCTGTACGTGCTGACGGAGCGGTACCGGCAGTACCGCCAGACCGTGCGCGCTCTCAGGTGTGTGTGACCGAGGGGCAGTGTTGCGGCGGCGGGCGGGCCGGCGGGCGGGAAGGGTGCCCACTCGAGCGTCCTCGCCCAGGCTGGAGTTCATGCTCGAGGTGCAGAGCAAGGCTTATGAGGCCAGAGCCGGGGTCCAGGCCGAGCGCAAGGCGCAGGCGGAAGTCGCGGAGCACCGGGAGATGATGGCCTGGAACCAGGCGGAGAACCGGCGGCTGCAAGAACTGCGGTGCGTGGGGCGCGAGGCGGGGTGGGCGGACCGGGGCCTCTGTGAAGCCGGGTCGCGTTCACACTCGGCCTGTGGCCCCCAGGATCTCGAGGCTGCGGCAGGAGGCTCAGGAGCAGGAGCAGCGGCAGGCGGAGGAGCAGGCTCACCGGGCGCGCGAGGAGCAGGCCTGGGTACAACTGAAGGAGCAAGAAGTGCTGCAGCTGCAGGTGGGCCAAGACGGTTGGAATCGTGGGCGTCGGAGAATCGAGCGGGGTTTTGGGGGAGAAGAGCACAGGCTGTTCAGCTTGGTCTGCCTAAGGACCAGGATGTTCACAAGGAGAGCTAGTTTGACCCTGCAGGTGATGGTCTTGGAAAGGTTGCATAGGCAAGGCATATGAAACTTGAAAGCGAGGTAAGTAAAGAGTAAGGCTGAAGCCGGGCGTAGTGGTGTGCAGCACTTGGGAGGCAGAGGTAGGAAAATTGCCGTGAGTTCGAAGACACCCTAAGACTACACAGTGAATTCCAGGTCAGCCTGGGCTAGAACAAAACCCTACCTCGAATAAACCAAAACAACAAAAGAAGGCTGAGACAATGGATACGGTTTGAGAGAGATTAAGAGGGGACCAAGTACTATTGAAACAGCTCTCTTATCAGAAGGTGGTTACAGTTGATACTTGCAATTCTGGATGAAGGGTCTGTGGATGATTGTGTAAGAAAGAGGAATATGATGGGCTCACCGGATACTATTCTACTGGAAGGTCAGTGAGGCGCTCCAGGCCCTCAATTTCCTTCCTAGAAAATTGGAGGCCAGCAGGCTGTGGGGGCTGCCAGCTTGTGTGGGGTTCCCATGCAACTGGCCTCTTCTCTTCCCGTAGGAGGAGGCAAAGAACTTCATCACCCGGGAGAATCTGGAAGCAAGGATAGAAGCAGCATTGGACTCCCCGAAGGACTACAATTGGGCCATCACCAGATCAGGGCAGGTGATCAGGCCTCCGCAGAAAGGCTCCTAGTGGCCCAGTAAGGACAGTGCCTACCTTGTTTTGGGGGAGTAGGAAGACTGTCCTGATTGGAAGTAAAGCAGTTGGTGCTTCCTAGGTGGAAGGCCCAGCTTTTTCCAGAGTGGTGGCCCCCACATTCAGGCCTACCTTCTGCCCCATATACAATTTCAGGACAGCATTAGACCCTAGGGAATTTCCATGTCATGGAGAATTGGACTAGGCTACATCCCCTCTGGTAGGCAGGCCATTTCCTGAGTATCACAGAGTACTCTGAGCCACATAGGGTCTGCTGCCTCATAAATAAAGTTTTACTGAAACCCAGCCTTGCCTGTTTACTGACTGTGTAAACATTTTGCAGTGACAAATAATTGTAGCAGACAAATGACAGGTAGGAGGATCACTGTTGAGTTCAAGGATAGGTATACAGCTGCAAGGAAATGGATGGGTCCACAGTTACCAGGCTCCAGGAAGGATGCAACCTAGCTGACACCTTGGCTGCAGCTTGTGAGACCCTGCCCAGATTCTGTCTCCCCACCAACTATGACACAATAAATGTGTGTTGCTTGAAGAGGCTACAATTTGTGGTCACTTATAGCAATATAATACAGGCCCCCCCGCCCCCCGGTATGCACATGGCTTCTCTCCACTGAGTGTTCAGAGCTTACCCTAAGGACAATGACAATAAGCTCGACCTTTCCTTCCATAGCACTTACTAATCTATGACAGTGGTTTTTTTCTGCTGGGGATTGATTTCCTACATCTTGTGAAAGCTAAGTACATCAATAAGCCATATCCCTAACCCTTTTGTTGTTGTTTTTCAAGGTAGGGTCTCACTCTAGTCCAGGCTGGCCTCATAGTGATCCTCCTACCTCTGCCTCCTGAGCACTGGGATTAAAGGCGTGCCCCACCACGTCCTGCCCCAGCCCTTCTTTTTTCTTTTTCTTTATTTCTTTTTTTTTTTTTAAAGATTTTATTTATTAGAGACAGAGAGAGAGAGAATGAAATGGGTGCACCAAGGCCTCTAGCTACTGCAAATGAACTCCAGATGCATGTGCTACCATGTGCATCTGGTTTACATGGGACCTGGAGAATCGAACCTGGATCCTTAAGCTTTGCAGGCAAGCACCTTAACAGCTAAGCTATCTCTCCAGCCCTTCTTAATGTGTTCATGGTTTATCTTTGCTTCCTAGCTTTTAATTACTATAACAAAATCCCTAAGATAATTAACTTATAAAGACAAAAGTTGTAGTTTTTTTTTTTTTTTTTTTTTTTTTTTTTTTGGTTTTGCAAGGTAGGGTCTCACTCTGGTCCAGGCTGACCTGGAATTAACTATGTAGTCTCAGGGTGGCCTGGAACTCTCGGCGATCCTCCTACCTCTGCCTCCCTAGTGCTGGGATTAAAGGCGTGCGCCACCACGCCCGGCTAAAAGTTGTAGTTTTTAATATTGTTTTTTAATTTTAAAGATAATTGGTGCACCAGGGCCCCCAGCTACTGTAATTAAACTCCAGACATGTACACCACCTTGTGTATACATGTGAACTTGCACGCTTGTGCATCTAGCTTACATGGGACCTAGAGATTCAAACACAGGTCCTTAGGCTTTTCAAGTAAGTGCCTTAACCACTAAGCCATCTCTCCAGCACACTGTTTTGTTTTGTTTTTTTAATTTTTTTAAATTATTTTATTTATTTTTTGGAGAGAGACACAGAGAGAGACAGACAGAGAGGGAGAAGGAGACACAGAATGGGCGCGCCAGCAGTCTCAGCTGCTGAGAACAAAAATCTAGATGTGTGCGCCCCCTTGTGGGAAATTGCGGCATTGCGCCCTTGCATCACTTTGCATCTGGCTAAACATGGGACCTGGAGATTGGAACCCGGTTCTTAGGCTTAGCAGGCCGGTGCCTTAACCACTAAGCCATCTCTCCAGCCCAGCCCAGTTTTTTGTTTGGCCTTTTGAGGCAGGATCTCACATAGCCTAGAATAGCTTCATGAGAACATACATATATCTGAACCCCTTATCCTCCTGCCTCCACTTCCAGAGTGTTTAGATTACAGGTATGTACCATCACGCTCAGAAAAAAATGTTTGTTTTAGATTCTGGTTTCAGAGTCTTCTGTCCAGTGTCTGTTGGCCCTGTTGCTTACCTTCTGTGATGAGGCAGCATATCATGGCAGGCACACATGGAGAACAAAACCCCTCACCTCATGGCTGGAGATATGGTTTAGCCATTAAGGTTCTCGCCTGTGAAGCCTAAGGACCCATGTTCAACCTGCCAGGTCTCATGTAAGCCAGACGCACAAGGTGATGCAAGGGCACAAGGTTGCACATGTGTACAAGGTGGTGCACACATATGGAGTTTGGTTGCAGTAGCTGGAAGCCCTAGCACACCAATTTTCATGCACATGTGTGCACACTCAAAAAAAAAAACAAACAAAAAGAGGAAGGACCAGGGTCTCACTATCCCCTTCAAGACTACAGGAGTCATCTCATGCTGGGACAAAACACCTAACTAGAAGCAGCTGATGGAAGAAACTTACAGTTTTGAGGGGACGTCTCATCATGGCAGGGAAAATATAGCAGGAGTAGACAGATGAGTGTCACATCTCATGAGCAGGCAGCAAGCAAGGAGAGAGCAAGCTCTGTGGCAAGTAGGGTTGGACTATAAAAGTCCAAGATCCACCCCCAGTAACACCTCCAACAAGGCTCCACCTCCCAAAGGCTCCACCCACCTCCCAAAGGCTCCACCTCCCAAAGGCTCCCCTAGCTGGGGTTAACTATGAGGCTTAGCTACAAACACATAGGCTATGGGGACGTAGATCTCCCCATCTGTCAATACACCATCCTGGAGACTAATTCTTTACTTCGTGGATCTTTAGGGTACAGTCAAGATTCAAACTAAAACCACTGGAACCTCTCCCCTCTTCCACTAGCATATAAACCCCATGAAACTAGCAATTTTTCCCAGATGCTGGGCATTGAACCCAGGGCCTCATGTATGCTACCTTACACATGCTAGGCAAGTGTTCTAACACTGAGCTACAGCCCCAGCCTAAGGGTAAGGACTTTGTCAGCTCTGTTCACTGGTGTTTCCAAGCATTTGTAAAGGATACAGCATCTTCAGATGAGTTGCTGACATATGAAAGCATGAGGCCACATGGGGGAATTATGCTCATATTATGCCATGGTAATTTATATGCATAGTTAGCTTGGAAGGAGGTCAGTGTGCCCACAGAGTGGGCAAGAGGCCTCTCTGGGATCACTGCTGGGGTCAGGCCCTTAGCCTTTTAGGCCAAGAATGCCAATGAGCTAATCTGGGTGAGAAATGAACTGATTTGTAATCCAGGTCAGCCTGACCACCTTCTCAGTGCTGGACAGCTCACAACAGTGACTCAGGATTCCTGACTCAGGGTTAGATGGACTCTGAGACATACTTGGCCACATTGGCCTCAGCACCTCTTGAAAAGGGTGAGCAAAAGGACAAGAGAACCTAGAGGCTGTCCGGTTCTCCTTGGGACAGAGGCTGCACCGGGGTCCCTGTGACATGCTGTAGGTTGGTTCCCCAGAAAGGAGCCTAGAATTTAGCAAACAGGATTTACACCAGACCCTGAGACCAACCTCCATGAAGAGAAGGGAAAGAGAGGAAAGGAGAGAAGAGCAGAGAGGGAAGAAGAGAAGGGACAGGGAGAGAAGAGGGGAGAGGATATGGAACAAAGTGACTCAAAGCTGACTCAAGGACTCCAAAGCTGAAATGCTCAGTCAGAGGTGTGTGGGCCAAAATGAACCAACCATTAGATGTGGACCTGGGCAAGGTGGCTCTCTACAGCTCATGCCGCCTGTTGACCACACTCCAGGAGAAGTGGCAAGTGCATTCTAAAACAGGGTGTTGCAGTCACCTCATTGCTGGACAAACATCAGACCAGAAGCAGATTATGGGAGGAAAGGGTTTATTTCAGGCTTCCAGATTTCAGGGGTTTCGTCAATGGTGGAGAAAGCTGGCTCACTTCAGCATCCACACAGAGAAATGAAAGAACTCCAGGAAGCACCAAGGCCAGAGCTCAAACTGCTTTCAACACACCTAATGGGGTTGGACAAAAAAAAAAAAATCCAGGGCCAGAGAGAAGTTACCCCAAAATATAAAGCAGAGGTAAGCAGATGAGTTGCCCCAGACCAAGAAACAGTGTTAGGCTCTCCCCCAACACCCAGGGTGAGGGGGAAGCTAGATTCACATGTATCCAAGCAGAGATGAGAAGGAATCCAGACAATATCAAAATGTGTTGTAACATTTCCATATCTGAGTATAAATATATTATTTGGTAATGTAATGCCTTTCTCTCTCTCTCTCTCTCTCTCTCTCTCTCTCTCTCTCTCTCTATCCTTCCTTCCCTTCTTCCCTCCCTCCCTCTTCTTGCAAATAAATAAATACAATATTGGTTTGGGGGATTTTTCTTTTCAAGGTAGGGGCTCACTCTAGGCCAACCTGACCTGGCACTTACTCTGTAGTCCCAGGTTGGCCTTGAACTCGTGATCCTCCTACTTCTGTCTCCTGAGTGCTGGGATTAAAGGTGTGCACCGTTATGACCAGCCTGGGTTTTTGTTTGTTTTGTTTTGATTTGATTTGATTTGATTTGATTTTTAAAAAGATGATTGGGGGGCTGTAGATATGGATCAGTGGTTAAGTTGCTTGCCTGCAAAGCCTAAGGACCCAGGGTCGGTTCCCCAGTACCCACATAAAATCAGATGCACAGAGTGGTGCATGCATTTGCAGTGGCTGGAGGCTCTGGTGCACCCATTCTCTCTTTCTCTGCTTGAAAATATTAAATTAAAAAAGAAAGATGGCTGGAGAGATGGCTTAGCTGTTAAGGTGCCTGCCTGCTAAGCCTAAGAATGTCAGTTCCAATCTCCAGGTCCCACATTTAGCCAGATGCAAAGTGACACAAGGGCACAATGCCGCACTTGCCCACAAGGGGCGCACACATCTGGAGTACGTTTGGGGCGGCCAGGAGGCTGCGGCTTGCCCATTCTCTCTCTCTCTCTCTCTCTCTCTCTCTCTCCAAAAAGAAGTCAGATGATGTGAGTAGGAATAAAACTCAGTAGTAGAAGCCAGTAAGCTAGAAAGGGGATATAAAGGGAATAGAAAAAGAGGGGGTGGACTTAATAGTATGGTCTTGTGTATATGTAAGTAGAAGAACAGATGAAGGGGGGTGAAAAGGCCTAAGTGAGGTCAGGGGAAGAGATTGAGTAAAGGAAATGTGAAGGGAGAGCTAATCAAAATCTAAGAGGATAAAGTCATATGGAAACCTACTTTTCTGGACAATGGGACACACTCAGAAGCAATAGATTGTTACTAGAAAAATTTCAGTACCAGGGATGAGATACCTTCCAGTGAGTTGGCCAGGGAGGTCACAGATACACCCAAAACATTATAGGCCATTGCCACGGCCCTTGGTTTCCCACCAGGAATAGATTTTAAGACCCTATGACTGAAGACTCCACATGTTTGGGCTGCAAGGTCACTGAGAAATCCTGCTGGAGCTGGAAAAAGCTATGCTGCATTCAGTTCAATGGGAGAAAGAGAAAACACCAGAGAAGATACTCAACAGTGAACACTGCAAGCTCTAAATTTGGCCAGCCAGGCTAAATGAGCCAACGGGTACAATAGTGTCATGTCTGTCATGGGGGAAACCAACTGCTCTCTAATTGGACTGGAGGCCCGCTCCATGGAAGGGAATACATCCCTGATACTGAAAACATACAACAGGGGTAGTCATGAGCCCTAGGGGTGTGACGTCTGCTGGTGTTTCACTAAATGCTCACCAAACTGCCCAGTAAGCACTTCTCTTAATGTCCACACCCATATATTAATGCTACTCTCACTTTTGGTTAGAGAAGCTTCTCTTTTCAGATGGTGGTGACCTTGGGATGACTCAGAAGGTACCATGGTGCTGAGAAGAAGTGACAGAGGAGTGCTCAGCACTGAAACATCTCTATCACACCTTCCAAGGCTTAGGGTCCATTGCAAAAGAGGTGGCAGAAAGAATGTAAGAGCCAAAGGAAGGGTAGGACTCCTTACAACGAGCTCCTCCAGACACAAAATGGCCTGGATATCCATGACCTTGCAGTGCCTGAAACAACCTACCCAAGACCATCATAATAGGAGGAAAAGATGATGACATCAAAATGAAAAGAGAGACTGATTGAAAGGGGGAGGGAATATGATGGAGAGTGGAGTTTCAAAGGGGAAAGTGGGGGGGAAGTGCCATGTGATATTGTCTACAATTAAGGAAATTGTCAATAAAAAAATTAAAAAGGGGGCTGGAGATATGGCTTAGGGGTTAAGACGCCTCCTCCTAAGCCTAAGAACACTGGTTCCAATCTCCAGGTCCCACGTTTAGCCAGATGCAAAGTGATACAAGGGCGCAATGCCGCACTTGACCACAAGGGAGGCGCACACTTCTGGATTTCGTTCGCACCAGCTGAGACACTGCTGGCGCGCCCATCTCTGTCTTCTCTCTCTCTCTCTCTCTCTCTCTCTCTCTCTCTCTCTCTCTCTCTCTCTCCAAAAAAAATAGTAATAATAATAAATTAAAAAAGAAGTCAGGCATGGTGGTGCACACCTTTCATCCTGGCACTTGGGAGACAGAGGTAGGAGGATCACTGTGAGTTTGAGGCCAGCCTGAGACTACATAGTGAATTCCAGGTCAGCCTGGGCTAAAGGGAGACCTACCTCGAAAAACCAAAGAAAAAAGATGATTGGCTTGGGATGCTCAGTGGTTAAGTGTTAAGTATTTGCTTGCAAAGCCTAACATCTTGGGTTCTATTCCTCAGCACCTACATAAAACCAGAGCCAAAAATGGCACAAATATTTAACATTCATTTGTAGCAGCAAGAAACCCTGGTGGGCACAGGCACACACACACACATCTGCAAATAAGTAAATAAAAACTTGGCTGTGCGTGGTGGCAACACACCTTTAATCTCAGCACTCGGGAGGCAGAGGAGGATTGCTGTGAGTTCAGAGCCACCATGAAACTACATAGTGAATTCCAAGTCAACCTTGGCTACAGGAAGACTGTACCTTGAAAAAACAAAAATAAAAATATTAGAAAGGTGCTGGAGAGACTGCTCAGTGGCTAAGGTGCTTGCCTGCAAAGCCTAATGACCTGGGTTGGATTCCCCAGTACCCACGTAGAGCCAGATGCACAAAGTGGTGCGTGCATCTGGAGTTCATTTGCAGCTGCTGGAGGCCCTAGTGCATTCTCTTCTGTCTTGTCTCTTTCTATCTCTCTCTACTTGCAAATAAATAAATAAAAATAAAAAGATGAAAGATGATCTTTCCCTATCCACGTTTCTATAAGGGCCCCACATCCACTTTCTCATCTTGTCCCACTTTGAAGTATTGGAAGTTTGGAAAAATAGCTCTCAGTTGGGCTGCAGCCTCTACTCTCAGGTTGCCCCCTTCCTGGGACACTGTCCATCTCTGCTCCAGACCATTAGCCAATGTGATGACCTTGACCCTAGCCTAGACCCTGCAAATGAGAGGTCTCAGTGGTAAACATGCATGGCCTGACCCACAGAGACCTGCTGTGACTAATCATGCAATTGCCCTCTTAGCCAGTGCTCCACCAGCGCAGTGCCCAGGCATAAAAGGGGGCGCCGGAGAGACCTGCTGCACACCGTGGACCCAGATCGCCCACACCATGGCCATCCCCAGTCTCGCCTGCTGCCTGCTCGGCCTACTGGCTCTGACCTCAGCCTGCTACATCCAAAACTGTCCCCTGGGTGGCAAGAGGGCTGCTCTGGACCTCGATGCACGCAAGGTGAGCGCCCCATCTTCTTGCGGCTGCCCCCAGGGCCAGAAAGGACTCCCATGCAGAGTGAACCCTCGGCTCCTTTCCTTGCCCACACCAGGGAAGCCAGAGAATCTGCTAGGGTTAGGTTCCCGCCGCCCTTGACAGCACTTGAAACCCAGACGGCCACCCCAGCCCCACTGCCCCCAGGTCCTGCCTCTCTCCCAAGCGTGGGCCCACAGCATCTCTGGACCACAGGCCCCGTTTAACCCTCACCCACTGACCCGCCCGTCCCCGCAGTGCCTCCCCTGCGGCCCCAGCGGCAAGGGTCGCTGCTTCGGGCCCAGGATCTGCTGCGGGGACGAGCTGGGCTGCTTCGTGGGCACGGCTGAGGCGCTGCGCTGCCAGGAGGAGAACTACCTGCCCTCCCCGTGCCAGTCGGGCCAGAAGCCGTGCGGGAGCGGAGGCCGCTGCGCCGCCGCGGGCATCTGCTGCAGCCCGGGTGAGTGGGCCGGGCCGGCGGGACGACCCCCAGGGCGAGATCCCGCCGCCGCGCCGCCCGCAGCCCCTGACTCGCTCTTCTTGCAGATGGCTGTCGCATGGACCCCGCCTGCGACCCTGAGGCCGCCTTCTCGGAGCGCTGAGCCCACCTTGGCTGCGAACACCCTGGGAGCCCACCCTTTGCTCCCTCAAACCCAACACCAGAAGGAATAAAAAAATAAAACAGATTTTTCCCCCCCCCGCACCTCGACTGGCGTCTAAGTGTCTGAAATGGGCGGGATGGAGGACGTCGAGGGGTGGCTGGCCTCTGCGGGCTGGGCCTGGGTCCTGCAGAAGAATCCCAGCGGGCTGCGCGGGACTGAAGGTGGGGTTCAAGCTGCCACCATCCCGTAAGGGCCAGAGGAAGGAGGGGTCCCCAGGGTGGCTACAGCTTCCCATCCCCAATCAGGGGCGGGCTGGCGGGGACAGGCCTGCCAAAGGCTGGCTTAAGAGCACCATTCCAAAAGTCTTGGCAAGGGTGGGCACTGTAGGCAGAGACAGGGCTTGGGAGGGTAGTCCCACGGACTCCTGGAGGAAGCGTCAGCTGCACCGTAGAAGTTGAGGGAGCAGCAATCTCGTGTCTTGGGGAAGGGAGGCCTGCAGCAGGGCCACCGTGTTTCCAAGGAGCTGGACTCTTGGGCCCTAAGGAGCCTTCATGAGCTGGAGAGGCTGAGCACCAGCAGGAGTCTTCCCGCTGTTGCCAGTGTAAGCCCAGAAGCTCTGTTCCTGCCTGTGCAGTAGCAGAACCCGTCAGACCCAAGAGTACAAGGCAAAGAACCCATCTGTCCACACTGCTCACCTGTCGCTGTATCAAAAATCTCCCTCCCCACCCCCACCATGCTTCATTCGTGGTCAGCAATGGCAGAAGACCCATGCCCTCATGCCATGCCAACACACAGAAGTACTTGTCTCACAGGGGCCAGGCTCTGATTCCATCCCCACCATAGCAAGTAAGCAAAAAAGCAAACAAACACACAAACACACCTTTTCTATGATTTTCTCACTCAGAGAAAGAAAATAAAGCCAGCTGCCTGCCTCCAAGCCACATGTGGGACACACACACACACACACACACACACACGGAAGGCAGAAACACTTGGGAGGACTATAAGATTGATTTATTTTTATTTTTCTGCTTCTGGGGACTGGAGATTTGGGGAGGGGACTGGAGATTTTTTTTTCTTTTTCTTTGGAGGGGGTGGTTTCAAGGTAGGGTCTCACTCTAATCCAGGCTGACCTGGAATTCACTATGTAGTCTCTGGCTGTCCTCCAACAGCTGAAGATTTTCTTTCTTTTTATTAAATATTTTATTTATTTATTTATTTAAGAGAGAGAAAGAGGCAGAGAGAGAGAATGGGTGCACCAGGGCCTCCAGCCACTGCAAACAAACTCCAGATGCATGCAACCCCCTTGTGCATTTGGCTTACGTGGGTCCTGGAGAATCAAATGATGATACTCTGGCTTTGCAGGCAAACTCCTTAACTACTAAGCCATCTCTCCAGCCCAAGATTTTCTTTTCTTTTTCTTTCTTTCTTTTTTTTAATTTGAGAGAGACAGAGAGAAAGACAGAGAGAGACAGGGAGAATGGACACACCAGGGCCTCTCAACCACTGTGAACGAACTCCAGACTCATGTGCCCCGTTGTGTGTGCATGTGTGACACTGAATGCTTGTGTCACTTTTTTTTTTTTTTTGTTAAGTCTGGTCTCATTCTAGCTCAGGCTGACCTGGCATTCACTTTGCAGTCTCAGAGTGGCCTGGAACTCATGGTGATCCTCCTACCTCTGCCTCCGGAGTGCTGGGACTAAAGGTGTGTGCCACCACGCCCGGCTTGTTTGTGTCACTTTTGTGTCTGGCTAAATGTGAGACTGGAGGTTCGAACAGGCATTCTTTTTTTTTTTTTTTTTTTTTTTTTTTTTTTGGTTTTTCGAGGTAGGGTCTCACTCTAGCTCAGGCTGACCTGGAATTAACTATGTAGTCTCAGGGTGGCCTCGAACTCTCAGCGATCCTCCTACCTCTGCCTCCCAAGTGCTGGGATTAAAGGCGTGCACCACCACGCCCGGCTCAATCGAACAGGCATTCTTAAGCTTCACAGGCAGGCACCTTAACCACTAAGCCATCTCTCCAGCCCCCAAGATTTTCTTTATAACAAAACTAATCTTCCCAGGAGTGGTGGCACACACCTTTAATCCCAGCACCACTTAGGCAGAGGTAGGAGGATCACTGTGAGTTGGGCTAGAGCAAGATAACCCTACATCAGGAAAAAAAGAAAAGAAAGACCTAATCTTTGTTTCGAGAGACCTTGGATGAGGCAGTGCCAGAAGAGATGTTGGGGGACTTCTTGAGATGCAAGTTAGCCACACTATTTTTGGTTTGGGGGCTAGTGAGACATGTGTGATCAGTTTCATGAAAATTCATTGAAATGTATACATGTGATTTATTCACTTTTGTATGTATGTATATACTGTACATGAATCTTTTTTCATGAAAATAAGATATATTACGAAGAGGACTGGAAGAATAGGGTTGGGCTACTGAAAGCACATCAGTAGCAAACCAGATCATGGTTGCTGCTAGTTCTTCAAGAGATTGCCACTCTCCTGGCACAGGTCTGGGGTGGGAAGAAGGATAGATTTGTCAAGGAAAGGAGATAAAATGATAAAGGTGATGTCTAGACAGGAATGGTGCCTGAGGAAAGCAATGCAAGTGTGATGATCCCTTGGAGCCCATAGGAGGTAATAGCAGGCAGAGGCTCCCTGAGATGTTCCTGTGTCCATGGGAACATTGATCAAGAAAGCTGGCCTTTAATCCCAGCACTGAATTCCAGGTCAGCCTGGGCTACAGCAAGACCCTACCTCAGAAAAGGGAAGGGGGGCTGGAGAGATGGCTTAGTGGTTAAGGCACTTGCCTGCAAAGTCTAAGGACCCATATTTGACCGGCCAGATCCCACCTAAGCCAGACCCACAAGGTGACGCAAGCACAAGGTCCTACATGTGCACAAGGTGACCCACACATCTGGAGTTCCATTGCAGTGGCTGGTGTGCCAATTTTCTTTTTTTCTTGTTTTTAAATATATATATTTTTTATTAAAACTTTTTATTTTTTATTATTTTTTTGGAGAGAGACACACGGAGAGAGAGAGAGAGGAAGAGAGAGATGGGCAGGCCAGCAGTGTCTCAGCTGCTACGAACGAAATCCAGATGTGTACGCCCCCTTGTGGTCAAGTGTGGCATTGCGCCTTTGGGTCACTTTGCATCTGGCTAAACGTGGGACCTGGAGATTGGAACCGCTGGAGATTGGAACCAGTGTTCTTAGGCTTAGGAGGCAGGCGCCTTAACCCCTAAGCCATCTCTCCAGCCCTAAATATATTTTTATTAGTTATGTATATAGTATATATACAGCCATGATGGTACCATTGTTAGCCTTCTCCCTGTCCTTCCTTATGGGTCTTGCTTTATGGGGGTAGCCATCAGTTACGCGGGAGAGGCAATGTCTCTGTGCATAATGACCCAGCTCATGGCTCTAACAATCTTTCTGCCCCCTCTTCCACAAATTTCCCTGAGCCATGTTGGGTTCATTTTGGTATTTCAATGATGAGGTTTTGTGAGTCTGTGTCTCTGGATATGATTTGGAAGGAGTTGGGTGTTCTTTGTGTCTATCTCCTTCACCCTTGTGCTGGTACCAGGTTCACAGATAAAGCAGCACTCTTCCCATTTCCCCTATGTCTCTATGGCTTCATGCCCTGGTGAGGTGTGATGGGCTGATTCTCTCCTCAGGTTCTGTGTCCATCTGAAAAAGAGAAGCAGATTCTCCAACGGAGAGTGAGGTCAGAGCAAGATACATGGATAACTATTATTATTTTAGAGAGAATTTAAGAGAGAATTTAGAGAGAGGTGTAGGCCCTCTTTTATCTCACTATTGGTGGGAGCTTGATATTGGAAAGCGTGCTCATTTTTGGATATGGTTCTGACTTGTTTCCCATTTCCAGGTATGAGTTCAATTCTACTGAGCAGATCCATTAGCCAAATCAAGAGCAGTTGGTAACCCAGCATGGCTGTGTGCCACTACTGCACTTGTGTGAGCATCACGTCAGGTTGTTTGCTGCTGAGTAGCTTAGACCACGAGTTGCTTAGACAGATGTTGGTCGTTTTCCCCCAGTCACTTATGTAGCGTCTTCTGGCACTAGACAAGCTGTCTGGGGACTGACTCTCTTCCAGATTCCAGCCAGGTCTCTCCATGTTCCTTCTGAACAGCATATGGTGTCTTCAGCAGTAGGGTCTTATCAATAACCTTTGGTGGTTCATCAAGTACTCTGACAGAAATCTGTCTTCTTTTGGGAAACCTTGTAGGTCTCATTGATCAACAGCTCATTGTGGAAGTTAACCACATGCTGGTACTGGGAGTTACAGGTCAGTGCCAAGGGAAAAGAAGGAAGAACAAGTATAGGTAATATGAAAGAGAAAGAGAGAAGAGGGAGTGATAGAGAGAGAAGCAGGAGAAGATTGAAGTTAGTCTTCATCATACCCTCTCCTGGCCCCCGTGATTCAGGTGTTCTCTCTAAGCACCTGATGCAGGTTCACCCTTTTAGTATGTCTTTCAGGATATAGGATTTTATGGTAACATTTCCATTTGGGTCCAGTTTTTTGTGTCCCCCCCACCCTTTCCCTGCCCTCCCACCCCACCATCCCTATTGTCCAGTCAATACACAAAAATCAGTAGCTTTTCTATATGCAAAAGACAAAGATACAGAGAAAGAAATAAGCAACATTGTCCCATTTTCAATAGCATAAAAAAAAAATAAGATACCTTGGAATAACAACCAAGGAGGTGAAAGACCTTTACAATGAAAACATAAAAACACTCAAGTAAGAAATTGAGGAGGACTTGAGAAAATGGAAAGACCTCCCATGCTCCTGGATAGGGAGAATTAACATTGTGAAAATGGCAATCTTACCAAAAGCAATATATAGATTTAATGCAACACCAATAAAAACCCAACATTTTTCTTCACAGAGACAGATAAAATGATCTCAAAATTCATATGGAATGGCAGAAGGCCTCGGATATCCAAGCATATCCTCAGCAAAAGAAATACCTCTGGAGGCATCACCATACCTGACTAAAGCTATACTACAAAGCCATAGTAATAAAAACAACATGGTACTGACATAAAAATAGGATGATAGACCAATGGAACAGAATCAAGGATCCGGACTTTGGATCAAGTAACTACAGCTACTTGATATTTAACAAAGGCCCTAACAATGTAGACTGGCCTAATTTCTAAAATCTACAAAGAACTCAAAAACCTAAACAATAAAAAGTCAAACAACAGGCCGGGCGTGGTGGCACACGCCTTTAATCTCAGTACTTGGGAGGCAGAGCTAGGAGGATCGCCATGAGTTGGAGGCCACCCTGAGACTACATAGTGAATTCCAGGTCAGCCTGAGCTAGAGTGAGACCCTACCTCGAAAAACCAAAAAATAAAAATCAAACAACCCACTCACAAAATGGGGCAGAGAACTGCACAGGGAGTTCTCAGAGGAAGAAATACAAATGGCAAACACACACTTAATAAAATGTTCAACATCCCTAATCATCAGGGAAATGCAAATTAAAACATCTGTGAGATCCCACCTTACCACAGTAAGGATAGCAAACATTAAAAAATCTAATGACAACAAATGCTGGCGAAATGTGGAGAAATAGGAACCCTTATTCACTGTTGGTGGGAATGTAAGCTGGTACAACCACTACAGAAAGCAATATGGAGACTCCTAAAAAGGATGACTATAGAGTAACCAACAGACCAGTTATTCCCTTACTGGGCATTTAGCCTAAAAGCTCCAAGCCTCAGTTCAGAGATATTTGCTCAACCATGTTTATAGCTGCTCAATTCATAATAGCTAAGAGCTGGAATCAACCCAGAGGTTTATCATTAGATGAATGGATAACTAAGATATTGTATATCTACACAATGGAATTCTACATAGCAGTAAGGAAAAATGACACAAAGCGATTTGAAGAAAAATGGTCAAACTTAGAACAGATCATTCTTAGTGAACTCACCCAATCACAGAAAGATAAGCATCGCATGGTCTCACTTATCTGTGGCTCCGAATTTGTATTTTCCCAAGATACTGACATACCTAATAAGTATCTCGAGGACTGGTATGCCAATTTTCTCTCTCTCTCTCTCTCTCTCTCTCTCTCTCTCTCTCTCAAAAAAAAAAAAAAAAAAAAAAAGCACTGCAGTTGTTGCCCCTCCATAGGATTTAAAATGTCATGTTGTGGGAAGACATAGAAGCATCAGGGTTTTTGTCTAGTTTTTGTTTAAGCCCATTAAAAGAAAAGCTACACTAGGGTCCATGGTTCACATCTTTAGCCCCAGCACTCAGGAGGCTGAGGTAGAACCAAGGTGAGTCTGAGGCTAGCCTGGACTACAGAGTGAGTTCCAGTTCAACCTGGGCCAGAGTGAGACTCTGTCTCAGAGAGAGACTACTTCTTCCTGATCAGAGGAACAAAGTCCACTGGCCCTGGATGGAGAGTCAAGTGCCCAAACACTTATGGTCCCCTCCCTTAAATTAATCCAGTGTACCCTGTCAATCACCTCATGAGGAAACCACCATTTACCTAAAGACAGTGAGAGGTAGCCAGGCTTAATGGCACATGTCTTTAATCCCAGCACTCAGGAGGCAGAGGTAGGAGGATCACTGTAAGTTCAAGGCCACCTTGAGACTATATAGTGAATTCCAGGTCAGCCTAGACTAGAGTGAGACTCTAGCTCGGGGAAAAAAAAAAAGGTTTTATTTATTTGAGAAAGGGGAAGGGGCAGATAAAGAAAGAATGACCACATCAGGGCCTCTATCCTCTGCAAACAAACGTCAGATGCATGTGGCACCTTGTGCATCTGGCTTACGTGGGTCCTGGGGAATCAAACCTGGGTTGTTTGGCTATGCAGGCAACTGCCTTAACCACTAAGTCATTTCTCCAGCCCAACAACTTCTTTTAAAATTTTTATTTATTTGAAAGTGACAGAGAGAGAAAGAGGGAGAGAGAGAGAGAGAGAGAAAAGAGAAAGAATGGGCATAACATGGCCTTCAGCCACTGCAAACCAACAAACTCCAGATGCATGCACCACCTTGTGCATGGGTACTAGGGAATTGAATCCGGGTCCTTAGACTTTGCAAGCAAGTGCCTTATCCACTGAGCCCTACTCACAACTTTTTTTTTTTATTGACAACTTCTTTTAATTGTAGACAATATCCCATGGTACTTCCCTCCCTCCCCCCACTTTCCCCTTTGAAACTTCACTCTCCATCATATCCCCTTCCCCTCTCAATTGGTCTGTCTTTTCAGTTTGATGTCATGTTCTTTTCCTCCTGTTAGGATGGTCTTGTGTAGGTAGTGACAGGCAGTGTGAGGTCATGGATATCCAGGCCATTTTGTGTCTGGAGGAGCATGTTGTAAGGAGTCCTACTCTTCCTTTGGCTCTCACATTCTTTCCACCCCTCTTCTGCAATGGACCCTGAGCCTTGGAAGGTAGGTTTGAGATGTTTCAGTGCTGAGCACTCCTCTGTCACTTCTTCTCAGCATCATGGTGCCTTCTGAGTCATCCCAAGGTCGCCACCATCTATAAAGAGAAGCTTCTCTAACCAAAAGTGAGAGTAGCATTAATATATGGGTGTGGACATTAAGAGAAGTGCTTACTGGGCAGTTTGGTGAGCATAGTATATACATTTAGCATGACATCAGCAGACATTACACCCCTAGAGCTCATGACTACCCCTGTCGTAGGTTTTTAGTATCAGGGATGTATTCCCTCCTATGGAGAGGTCCCCCAGTCCAACTAGAGACCAGTTGGTTTCTCCCTTAACAGACATGCCACTATTGCACCTGTTGGCTCATTTGGCCTGGCTGGTCAAACATAAAGCTTGCAGTGTTCACTGTTGAGTACCTTCACTGGTGTTTTCTCTCTCCCATTGAACTGCATGCAGGTTAGCATTTTCCAATGTTCTGTCAGCTAGTCCACCTGGAGGAAGCTTTCAGCTCAGCTCCAACAGGATTTCTCAGTGAACTTGCCACCCAAGTATGTGGAATCTTCAGCAATAGGGTCTTGCCATCTATTCCTGCTGGGAAACCAAGGGCCTCGACAATGGCCTATAATGTTTTGGGGGTATCTGTGACCTCCCCAGCCAACAACTCACTGGAAGGTATCCCGTCCCTGGCACTGAAACTTTTCTAGTAACAATCGATGGCTTCTGAGTGTTACATTGTCCAGAAAAGTAGGTTTCCCTATGACTTATTTATATCCTCTTAGATTTTGATTAGCCCTCCCCCACCTTTCCTTTACTCAATCTCTTCCCCTGACTTCACTTAAGCCTTTTCACCCCCATTAATCTGTTCTTCTACTTACATATATACAATACCATCCTATAAGTCCCCCCTCCCTCCTTTTCTATTCCCTTTATATCCCCTTTCTTTCTTTCTTTCTTTTTTTTTTTTTTTTTTTTTTTTTTTTTCAAGGTAGGGTCTCACTCTGGCCCAGGCTGACCTGAAACTGGAATTAACTATGTAGTCTCAGGGTGGCCTTGAACTCATAG
This sequence comes from Orientallactaga sibirica, assembly GCA_036365145.1. Lineage (NCBI taxonomy): Eukaryota > Metazoa > Chordata > Mammalia > Rodentia > Dipodidae > Orientallactaga > Orientallactaga sibirica. The sequence continues at coordinate 39,189,517 of JAEOAD010000011.1, read as the reverse complement.
CAATCCTCTTACCTCTGCCTCCCGAGTGCTGGGATTAAAGGCATGCACCACCACGTCCGGCCCCCTTTCTAGCTATGAACAACTTTTTAATTGCCAATTTACAGCAATAAAATGGGGAATTTGGGCTGGAGAAATTGCTCAGTGGTTAAGGCACTTGCCTTTAAAACATAATGACCTGGGTTGGATTTCCCAGTACCCACATAGTCAGATGTACAATGTGGCACATGCATCTGGAATTTGTTTGCAGTGGCTGGAGGCCATGGCATGCCCGTTCTATCTCTCTGTCTTGTCTCTCTTTTCTCTGTTTCTTTCAACTTGCAAATAATAAATAAATAAATAAATGGAGAGTTTAAACCAAACTGAAAAATGTTTATTATTCTCTGCATAAGGCAGATTGTGAATTGTTGACACAAACATTTGTTCTGGAACATGCTTACCACATCAGGAAATCTCTGTAGAAGCTGTTGAGTTCCTCGTGTCCTAGGAATTCACACCCAAGGCACATAGTTTTCCATGTCCTCAGATGTGACCTGTGCAAAGATCAGCCTATTGTGAACAAGCCTGATGTCCACAATAAAAGACTGGTGGCCACGTTGATTGGATTATCCGGTATACTCTCAAACAGCCATTTGTTGTGATTTCCACCTGATATCTGAGGCTGAGTGAGTTAAACCTTGGTCTTCACTTACTAACTCTTCATCTAGGGAGTCAGGGGATAAATTTGAATGTTTAAAGAAGCCTATAGCCAGGCAAAGTGGTGCCCGCTTTAATCCCAGCACACAGGAGGCAAAAGTAGGAGGATCACTGTGAGTTCGAGGTCACCCCGAGACTACATAGTAAATTCAAGGTCAGCCTGGGCTACAGTGAGACACTACCTTGAAAATCAAAAAAAGAAGAAGAGGAGGAGGAGGAGGAGGAAGGGGAAGGGAAAAAAGAAGAAGGAGGAGGAGGGGGAAGGGGAAAAGGAGGAGAAGGAGAAGAATGAGGAGAAGAGGAGGAGGAGGCAGCCACCTATAGCCTTTCAATGAATTCAGTGGGGTGCTTTTCTAGCTTTTGGATGATTAATGAAAATTTGGGCTGGGCATGGTGGCACACACCTTTAATCCTAGCACTCGTGAGGCAGTGGTAGAGGGATCGTTGTGAATTGAAGGCCACCCTGAGACTACATAGTGAACTCCAGGTCAGCCTGAGCTAGAGGGAGACCCTATCTTGAAAAAAGCAACAACAAAAAATTGTAGTTACCTTTGCATTGCTGGGACATAACACGTGACCAAAAGAAGCTGCGGGAGGAAAGAGTTTGTTTTGGCTTACTGTCTTAAGAGAAAGCTTCACGATAGCAGGGAAAGATGGTAGATCAGAGACTGAATGTCACTTCCTGCCACAGCTGATGGAAAACAGCAACTAGACTGAGCTGAGCTATAACACCTCAAAGCCTAGCCCCCCACACCCAGTAACACACCTCCTCCAGTAAGCATTCAAAACATGGCTTTATGGGACACATCCGAGCCAAACCAGTACACCTTCTAGGACACATCTTTGAAAATGTCCCTCTTCTGTTCCCTCTGCCCATATTCCCACTCAGGGGTCACCAATGGAACAGCTTTTTATCCCATGGGGAAAATAAGAGCAGAGAGTTCCTGTAAGTTAGTCTCCTGGGGTGGAGGCTGAGCTTGGGCCAGTCTCATTGGCTTGCTTCCTAGGAGTGAAGGTTGACCTTGGGTGGGTTGCATTCACATCAGGCCCTTGTTCTTGTTTCCATGACATAAAGATGTCATCTCCCTTTTTTTTTTTGGTTTTCCTAGGTAGGATCTCACTCTAGCCCAGGATAACCCTGAATTCACTATGTAGTCTCAGGGTAGCTTCGAACTCACAGCGATTCTCCTATCTCTGCCTCCCAAGTGCTGAGATTAAAGGTGTACACCCCCACACCCGGCCTCATCTCCACATTTTATAACTGCCTATAAGGATATTATCCTTCTTGGTAACTGTTGAAGTCTAGTTGAAGAGTCCCTCAGTCGGTTGTGGTGACACACTACTAAGAAATGACTGAAGAGGAGGATCAGGAGGATCAGAAAAATGAGGCCAGGGCTGGGGAAATGGCTTAGTGGTTAAGGCATTTGCCTGCAAAGCCTAAGGACCCTAGTTCAATTCCCCAGGACCCATGTAAGCAAGATTCACAAGGGGGAACATGCGTCTGGAGTTCATTTTCAGTGGCTAGAGGCCCTGTCATGCCCATTTTCCCTTTCTCTCTATCTGCCTCTCTCTCACACACACACAAATAAATAAATAAAAGAAATATGAGGCCAGCCTGGGCTACATACTTAGCTAGGCATGGTGGTGCACACATTTAGCCCCAGCACTCCTACTTAGGAGGCTGACATAGGAGGAAAGCCATGAGTTGGAGGCCAATCTAGGGCTATAGAGTGAGTTCTAAGTGAGCCTAGGCTAGAGTGAAACCCTGCCTCTGGGGGTAAGGTGGGGAGTCCCTCAGAATAAGTCAGAAAAGCTACTGTTTTATACAACTATAAAGCAACTGGGAGCAGGTCACAGCCTAATTTCACCACTGTCTGCCAGGAAGCGGAAGAGGCCCTTAGAGGCCTGTAGAAGCACATAGGAGACTATCATCTCCTAACTGAAGTATCCCGCTGTGGGGCTATCAAATTGGAATACATCTCTTGATAGGGCCTGTCCAAACAAATGAGAAGTGTCCAAGTCTCTGAAGCAACACCATCCAGCTTAGCTGGGAGGAGGGCTATGGCATTAACAGATGCAAAATAAAGCACTCTTACAGCGATCTAAAGTTGGAGAGATGTCTCAGCCGTTAAGGTGCTTACCTGCAAAGCCTAACAATATGGCTTTGATTCCCCAGTACCCACATAAAGGCAGATGTACACAGTGGTGCATGCGTCTGGAATTTGTTTGCCATAGCTAGAGTCCTTGGTGCACCCATTCTCTCCCTGTCCCTCACACACACACTCTCTCTCTCATAAATAAATAAATAAATAAAGGCTAGAGAGATGGCTTAGAGATTAAGGCACTTGCCTTCAAAGCCAAAGGACCCCAGTTTAATTCCCTAGGACCCACGCAAGTCAGATGTATAAGGTAGCACATGCGTCTAGAGTTCATTTGCAGTGACTGAAGGCCCTGGCGTGCCCATTCTTTCTCTCTCTCTCTGCCTCTTTCTCCCTTCAAATAAATAAATTAAAATACATGTTTTAATAAAATAATTAATTAATAATTTTAAAAATATGTAAAAAAAAAAAAAAAAAGGAGATCTAGCACAGTAAACCACTGGGTACCTTCAGGACAAAATGTATAAGGGTTGGGACCACAGGCTATAAAGAGACCACTGACTCATTAATTAGACATATTCTTCTTCTTCTTCTTTTTTTTTTTTTAGGTAGGATCTCACTCTGGCCCAGGCTGACCTGAAATTAACTATGTAGTCTCAGGGTGGCCTCAAATTCACGGCGATCCTCCTACCTCTGCCCCCCGAGTGACCATGACTGGCTGACATATTCTTGGTTTTTTTTTTTTCTTGGTTTTTCAAAGTAGGGTCTCACTCTAGCCCAGACTGATCTGGAACTCACTATGTAGTTTCAGGGTGGCCTCCAACTCACAGTGATCCTCCTACCTCTGTCTCTCAAGTGCTGGGATTAAAGATGTACACCACCGTGCCCAGCTTAGCCTCAGGTTTTAAAGAATATTACTTTAAAAAAAATTATAACTTTTATTTATTTATTTGAGAGATACAGAGAAATGGCAGAGAGAGAGACAGAGACAGAATGGGCACCCTAGGGCTTCCAGACACTGCAGACAAACTCCAAATACTTGTGCCACCTTGTGCATCTGGCTTACATGGGTCCTGGGGGATTGAACCTGGGTCTTTTGGCTTTGCAGGCAAGTGCCTTAACCGCTAAGCCATCTCTCCAGCTCCAAGAGTATTACATTTTTTTCTATTAAAAAATATTTTATTTATTTTTTTAATATTTATTTATTTATTGAGGTAAGGTCTTGTTCTAACCCAGGCTGGCCTGGAATTCACTATGTAGTCTCAGGGTGGCCTCAAACTCACAGCAATCTTCCCACCTCTGCATCCTGAGTACTGGGATTAAAGGCGTGCACCACCATGCCTGGCCTAAAATATTTATTTATTTGAGAGAGAGAGAAAGAGAGAGAGAGAGAGAGGGGAGAAAATGGGTGCAACAGGGCCTCTAGCCACTGCAAACAAACTCCAGACACAAGCATCACCATATTCATCTGGCTTACGTGGGTACTGGGAATCAAACCTGGGTCCTTAGGCTTTGCAGACAAGTGTCTTAATCATTAAACCATCTCTCCAGCCTAAGGTTTTACTTTTGCTGTGGAAAATTGGTGGGGTCTTTAAGATGTATTTGAACTCTATCTGGCCTTGTGCTGCCCGTACCTTGGAGTGTACTGCCATCTCCTGGAAAGGGAGGCATTAACATGATTGAGGGGAGAACAAAATCTGAGACTTTACTGGAGTCATCTCATCCCAAAAAGTGGACTTTCAGGCATAATTAAGAATGGATGAATCCTCCAGACACAAAATGGCCTGGATATACATGACCTTGCAGTACCTGACACTACCTACACAAGACCATCATAATAGGAGGAAAATATGATGTCATCAAAATTAAAAGAGAGACTGATTGAGAGGGGTAAGGGATATGATGGAGAGTGGAGTTTCAAAGGAGAAAGTGGGGGGAGAGAGGGAAGAACCATGGGATATTGCCTACAATTAAGGAAGTTGTCAATTAAAAAAAAACATAAAATTTAAAAAAAATGAATGAATGGAGCCGGGTGTGGTGGCACACACCTTTAATCCCAGCACTTGGGAGGCAGATGTAGTAGAATCACCATGAGTTCAAGGCCACTCTGAGATTAAATAGTGCGTTCCACATCATCCTGGGCTAGAGTAAGACCTACTTTGGAAAAGAAAAAAAGAATGAATGGAACCATGTGTGGTGGCACACACATTTAATCCCAGCACTCTGGAAGCAGAGGTAGGAAGATAACTGTGAGTTTCAGATCAGTCTGGGCTAGAGTGAGACCCTACCTTGAAAAATTAAAAACAAACAAAAAATGGAAGGGTCTCAGTGATTAAAGATTCTTTAAAAAAGTCTTGGGCTGGAGAGATGGCTTAGCAGTTAAGAACTTGCCTGCGAAGCCTAAAGACCCAGGTTTGATTCCCCAGTACCCATGTAAACCAGATGCACAAAGTTTGAATATATGTCCCCAATATATTCAATGTTTTATTACTTTATAGTTTGCATCTGCAATCACCTTGCTAGAGGCAAGGTCACTGGGGCTGGTCTTAAGGTGTGGTGATGGTTTGAGATTCCATTGTAAAGATATGCAAATGTGCCTAGCAGGAGTTCCTGAAGTGTGCTGTGTGACCTTTTGGCTGTAGTTTTGCTCTGTGTGCTGTGGTGGCTGGTTGGTTTCTCTCTCTCTGCTTGGCCCTATGGAGAGCAGGCCGCTTCTCTTGCCATTATGGAACTTCCCTGATCTGTAAGCTTCAATAAATAATATCCCTTCCTCCATAACTGTGCCTGGTCTGGAAGTTCATCTCAGCGAACCTGAAGCTGTCTGCAACAGTAAAGTGGTACCAGGAGTGGGGTGAGAGATGAACCTGACCGTGTGGATATTCGTCTTTTTGGAACCTTTGTTTTGGAGGAATGGGCATGGACTTGGTGCTTGCAACTGAAGATGCCTTCTGGAGTGGTAAGCCAAGTTTTATGGACTATTCTGATGAGAGTTTGAGAATGCTATGCAGATAGTATTGAACTTCGAGGCTTGGCTTATGAGCTTTCTAAGGGGAAGGAAAGACTGCAGAGGACTTTGTTGGAACTGGGCTACTGGCATAAGGGATGGCTACGTTCCACTATCCAGGCCCAGAGTGTTTGATCAAACTTAAATTTGTAATGGACTGATGTACTTGGCTAAAGATATTGGACTGAGAGATTTAAGATTTTAAGTTGGAAGACTTGAAGCAAGTTAAAAGTAGAAGCATTGAGGCTGGTTTAACTGCTATTGTCAAACACATTAGCAATCTTAAGGAAGGTGGAAGGAAGGTGGCCAGACTTGATTTACATTAAAACAATGGAGAGGATGCCTGAGGAAAGACTGTTAAAAATGCAAATTCTTGGAAAGAGTTGACTGGAGAAGGAACCTGCTTTTCAAGGCTATGGTTTATTTTGTCCCTGGATTAAGAATATGGCTGTGTCCTTCACACCTGGTATTAGTTTTGGAAGCATGAAAATGCATGGAATGGTCATGAGTTGCACACGGTTCCAGGAGCCGCTGCTGAGATGCAGCATGAAGGCAGGGCATGAAGTCCCTGAGGAATAGGCTGGAAGAGCCTTTTGAAGATGGACCGTGGTTTGCATGGAGACCTGAAGATGTTTTGGATATACCAGGACTGTGCATAAGGGCTACCATGGAGTGCAGTGTTGGCATGGGATGAAAGTTTTCCCTGGCGACTCTGCCCAGCTGGAGGGGCGGAATTGGAAAACCTGAGACTGTCAGTCTCTGGTTATATTGAACTTGAACTGCAGAAGTTTGATGACTGCTGATGGTGGTTAAGTTTGCATTATTCTAGTCTCTCCTTGCTATGCCTTATACCAGTTAAAATGTTTACTCTGTGCCTTTTCATGTTGAAAGTATTTAACTTGTTTGATTTTATAGGACTCACTATCTTAAGTTGATCAAGACTGTGAGAACCTTTGAAATTGACTGAGTACAATTTACAATGTGTGATAGTTATAAATCTACTGGGGGCCAGGAGCTAAATATATTAAATAGGGGCGGAATGTGGTAGTTTGAATATATGTCCCCAATATATTCAATGTTTTATTACTTTATAGTTTGTATCTGCAATCACCTTGCTAGAGGCAAGGTCACTGGGGGCTGGTCTTAAGGTGTGGTGATGGTTTGAGATTCCATTGTAAAGATATGCAAATGTGCCTAGCAGGAGTTCCTGAAGTGTGCTGTGTGACCTTTTGGCTGTAGTTTTGCTCTGTGTGCTGTGGTGGCTGGTTGGCTTCTCTCTCTCTGCTTGGTCCTGTGGAGAGCAGGCCGCTTCTCTTGCCATTATGGAACTTCCCTGGATCTGTAAGCTTCAATAAATAATATCCCTTCCTCCATAACTGTGCCTGGTCTGGAAGTTCATCTCAGGGAACCTGAAGCTGTCTGCAACAGTAAAGTGGTACCAGGAGTGTGGGGTGAGATGAACCTGACCGTGTGGATATTCGTCTTTTGGAACCTTTGTTTTGGAGGAATGGGCATGGACTTGGTGCTTGCAACTGAAGATGCCTTCTGGAGTGGTAAGCCAAGTTTTATGGACTATTCTGATGAGAGTTTGAGAATGCTAAGTGCAGACAGTATTGAACTTCGAGGCTTGGCTTATGAGCTTTCTAAGGGGAAGGAAAGACTGCAGAGGACTTTGTTGGAACTGGGCTACTGGCATAAGGGATGGCTACGTTCCACTATCCAGGCCCAGAGTGTTTGATCAAACTTAAATTTGTAATGGACTGATGTACTTGGCTAAAGATATTGGACTGAGAGATTTAAGATTTTAAGTTGGAAGACTTGAAGCAAGTTAAAAGTAGAAGCATTGAGGCTGGTTTAACTGCTATTGTCAAACACATTAGCAATCTTAAGGAAGGTGGAAGGAAGGTGGCCAGACTTGATTTACATTAAAACAATGGAGAGGATGCCTGAGGAAAGACTGTTAAAAATGCAAATTCTTGGAAAGAGTTGACTGGAGAAGGAACCTGCTTTTCAAGGCTATGGTTTATTTTGTCCCTGGATTAAGAATATGGCTGTGTCCTTCACACCTGGTATTAGTTTTGGAAGCATGAAAATGCATGGAATGGTCATGAGTTGCACACGGTTCCAGGAGCCGCTGCTGAGATGCAGCATGAAGGCAGGGCATGAAGTCCCTGAGGAATAGGCTGGAAGAGCCTTTTGGAAGATGGACCGTGGTTTGCATGGAGACCTGAAGATGTTTTGGATATACCAGGACTGTGCATAAGGGCTACCATGGAGTGCAGTGTTGGCATGGGATGAAAGTTTTCCCTGGCGACTCTGCCCAGCTGGAGGGGCGGAATTGGAAAACCTGGAGACTGTCAGTCTCTGGTTATATTGAACTTGAACTGCAGAAGTTTGATGACTGCTGATGGTGGTTAAGTTTGCATTATTCTAGTCTCTCCTTGCTATGCCTTATACCAGTTAAAATGTTTACTCTGTGCCTTTACATGTTGAAAGTATTTAACTTGTTTGATTTTATAGGACTCACTATCTTAAGTTGATCAAGACTGTGAGAACCTTTGAAATTGGACTGAGTACAATTTACGATGTGTGATAGTTATAAATCTACTGGGGGCCAGGAGCTAAATATATTGGGGGCCAGGGGCGGGAATGTGGTAGTTTGAATATATGTCCCCCAATATATTCAATGTTTTATTACTTTATAGTTTGCATCTGCAATCACCTTGCTAGAGGCAAGGTCACTGGGGGCTGGTCTTAAGGTGTGGTGATGGTTTGAGATTCCATTGTAAAGATATGCAAATGTGCCTAGCAGGAGTTCCTGAAGTGTGCTGTGTGACCTTTTGGCTGTAGTTTTGCTCTGTGTGCTGTGGTGGCTAGTTGGTTTCTCTCTCTCTGCTTGGCCCTATGGAGAGCAGGCCGCTTCTCTTGCCATTATGGAACTTCCCCTGGATCTGTAAGCTTCAATAAATAATATCCCTTCCTCCATAACTGTGCCTGTTCTGGAAGTTCATCTCAGCGAACCTGAAGCTGTCTGCAACACCGTGAGTTCAAGGCCACTCTGAAACTACATAGTTAATTCCAGGTCAGCCTGGACCAGAGTGAGTCCCTACCTTGAGAAACCAAAAAATTAAAACAAAATAAAGTCTTGGCTGGGCATGGAGGTGCATGCCTTTAATCCCAACACTTGGAAGGCAGAGGTAGGAGGATCACCATTAGTACGAGGCCACCCTGAGACTACATAGTGAATTCCAGGTCATAGTGAATTCCTTGAAAAACAAAACAACAACAAAATAAAAATTAAAAAGCTCTTGACAGTCTGTTCATTACTCGTGAACCTCCAAGTTGTGGTGAGTTTCCTCTTGTCTTGGCCCAGTGAGAACTACCCTCACCCCTACTTCCACATGAGCTCTTTACCCTCTTTACCCTCCCCTGCCCTCCACATGGCAGAAGCTCTTCACACTTTTTTTCCTGAAGTAGGGTTTCACTGTAGCCCAGGTTGACCTGGAACTCACTACATAGTCTCAGGGTGGCCTTGAACTCACTGTGATCCTCCGACCTCTGCCTCCCGAGTGCTAGGATTAAAGGCATGTTCCACCATGTCCGGCTTGTACTTTCTTTTTTAAAAATATTTTATTGGGGGGGCCGGGCGTGGTGGCGCACGCCTTTAATCCCAGCACTCGGGAGGCAGAGGTAGGAGGATCACCATAAGTTTGAGGCCACCCTGAGACTACATAGTGAATTCCAGGTCAGCCTGGACCAGAGTGAGACCCTACTTCGAAAAACCAAAATATATATATATATTTTTTTTTAATTGGGGCTGGAGAAATGGCTTAGCAGTTAAGGCATTTGCCTGTGAAGCCAAAGAATCCCAGTTCGATTCTCCAGGACCCACGTAAGCCAGATGCACAAGGGGCACATGCATCTGAAGTTCCTTTGTAGTGGCTAGAGGCCCTGGCGTGCCCATTCTCTCTCTGTCTGCCTCTCTTCTATCTCTCTCTCTCTATGATTGCAAATAAATAAATAAAAATTTAAATAAATAAATTTTATTTACTCATTTATTTATTTGTAAGAGAGAGACAGAGGCAGAGATAAAGAGGCAGACAGATAGATAGTGAGTGGGTGTGCCCAGGGCCTCCAGCCATTGCAAAGGAACTCCAAAGTCATGCTCCTCCTTGTACATCTTACATGTACATGGGTACAGGGAAATCAAACCTGGGTCCTTAGGGTTTGCAGGCAAGTGCCTTTAACTGCTAAGCCATCTCTCCAGCCCTCTTTGTACTTTATTTTCTTTCCTCTGTACTATCTTTTTACATTTCTTCCAGGCCCACCATGTGGACTCTCAGACCATCATAAAGGGCACATCTGGCCAGATGTGGTGGTGCTCGCCTTTAATCCCAGCTCTCTGGGGCTGAGGTAGTAGCGCCATTGAGTTCAAGGCTAGCCTGGGGCTACAGAGTGAATTCTTGAGATCCAGTCTCAAAACAACAACAAAAAACAAAACAAAACAAAACCAGGGGGCATATCTAGCCAATTATTTGCTAGGTTTTCTTTGAAGCCTTTATGCAATTTATGCCTTCTCCCACTCATTTTTTTTTTTCGAGGTAGGGTCTCGCTCTAGTCCAGGCTGACCTGGAATTCATGATGTAGTCTCAGGGTGGCCTCAAACTCACAGGGATCCTCCTACCTCCACCTCCCGAGTGCTGGGATTAAAGGCATGCACCACCATGTCCGGCTTCCCACTCACTTTTTTTCTTTTTTCTTTTTTGGTTTTTCGAGGTGGGGGTCTCGCTCTAGCTCAGGCTGATGACCTCTTTAAGGCTTTATTTTATTTTAAATATTTTTATTTATTTGCAGGCAGAGCAAGAGGGAGAAAGAGGGGCTGGAGAGATGGCTTAGCAGTTAAGTGCTTGCCTGTGAAGCCTAAGGACCCTGGTTCAAGGCTTGATTCTCCAGTACCCATGTAAGCCAGATGCACAAGGTGGCATGTGAATCTGGAGTTCATTTGCAGTGGCTGGAGGCCCTGGTGTGTCCATTCTCTCTATCTCTATCTGCCTCTTTCTCTCTCTCTCTCTCTCTCAAATAAATAAATAAAGTAAAATAAAAATTTTTTAAAGAGGGAGAAAGAAAGAGAGCGAGCGCAAATGGGTATGTCCAGGCCACTTGCCACTGCAAACAAACTCCACATGCATGTGCCACTTTTGCATCTGGCTTTATCTAGATCCTTTATCTAGATCAGGCATTGCAGGCAAGCACCTTAAGTGCTGAGCCATCTCTCTATCCCCTGAACTTATTTTTTTTTTAAATTATTTTATGTTTGGAGAGAGACACAGAGAGAGACATACAGAGAGGGAGAAGGAGACAGAGAATGGGTGCGCCAGCAGTCTCAGTTGCTGAGAAAGAAATCCAGATGTGTGCGCCCCCTTGTGGTCAAGTGCGGCCTTGCTCACTTGCATCTGGCTAAACGTGGGACCTGGAGATTGGAACCGGGTTCTTAAGCTTAGCAGGCAGGCGCCTTAACCGCTAAGCCATCTCCCCAGCCCTTACTTTTAAGATAACTTGCCCCTCAGTGGAGTCCAAGGACAGGGGAACATGTTTTATGAAGGCTTCCCTTGGTCTTTCTATGAAGGCTATGGAATTCTCCTCAGGGTTTTTGTTTTCTTGTTTGGTTTTGGGATAGGGTCTCACTCTAGCCTAGGCTGACCTGAAACTCATTCCTTGGCCCCAGGCTGGCCTCAAACTCAGCGATCCTCCTTCAGCTCTCATCAGAGTCTGGATTCGGATCAATAGTGGATGACTTGTGTAACTAAGAGGCTGAGAACTAGTCCTCCTCATCACCATGAGTTCAAAGCCACCCAGAGACTACACAGTTAATTCCAGGTCAGCCTGAGCTAGAGGGGAGATCCTACCTCAAAAAACCAAAAATAAAAATAAAAAAAAGAACTAGACCTCCTCAATCATACATGCAAGCATGTTTGTGGTGACATTTCCCTAAAGAGGAGTCCCCCTACCTCTTAGATTTTGGGGTATGGATAGAGGCACCAAGACTTTATTGTAATGAATAAAAGAGAAGGGGGAGCCGGGTATGGTAGCACACGCCTTTAATCTCAGCACTTGGAAGGCAGAGATAGGAGGATCACCAGGAGTTCGAGGCCACCCTGAGACTAAATAGGGAATTCCAGGTTTGCCTGAGCTAGAGTGAGACCTTACCTCAAAAATAAATAAATAAGCTGGGTGTGGTGGTACACACCTTTAATCCCAGCACTTGGGAGGCAGAGGTAGGTGGATTGCTGTGAGTTTGAGGCCACCCTGAGACTATAGAGTGAATGCCAGGTCAGCCTGGACTAGAGCAAGACCCTATCTCGAAAAAACCAAAAATAATAAATAAATAAATAAATAAATAAATAAATAAATAAATAAATATAAATAAATAAAGAGGGCTGGAGAGATGGCTTAGTGGTTAAGGTATTTGCCTGCAAAACCAAAGGACCCAGGTTTGATTTCCCAGTACCCACATAAGCCAGATGCCCAAAGTAACACATGTGTATGGAATTCATTTGCAGTGGCTAGAAGCCCTGGTATACCCATTCATTTGCATTCTCTCTGCTTCTTTCTCTCTCAAATAAGTAAATAAAAACGTTTAAAAATAAAAAAAAATCCCTTCACATAAAAGACCAGAGAGGATTAAGAAATAGTGAAGAACTCAGAGATCCAAGAAAAATCATGTAAATGTTAACAAAGTTGGAAAGCAGCCCAAAGCAAGACACTGTGGGAAGCAAGCAGGAAAATATCCAGACACAAGGAAGTGTGCCCCACCCAGTTCCCAGAGAAACAGATTTTGTTGTTGTTGTTGTTTTTGTTTTTTGTTTTTCGAGGTAGAGTCTCACTCTAGCCCAGGTTGATCTGGAATTCACTCTATTCTCAGGGTGGCCTCGAACTCATGGTGATTCTTCTACCTCTGCCTCCTGAGTGCTGGGATTAAAGGCCTGCACCACCACACACTGTGTTCAGGTGAAACCACACGTGGGAAGGAGAACTTACACATGGCCAGGCTCCTTTATACAGATCAGACAACCAATTAGGATGAGCCTTATTATCAGACTCAGGTGTGTAAGGAGACACCTGATTGGTTCATGAACTCAAGAGGCTGACTCAGGAGGGGCCAACCCACCTAGGTTTGCTGAGCTGGGGAAGAAGCAGAAGTTGCTGCAGGGAGTGTTGCTTGCAGCCATCTAGATGAGCTGGGTTCTAGTCCTGACAGAGCAGGCTGGGTGGCATCTCCTTGTTGTCTTTGGGCCTCTGCCCCTTTCTCACCGCTATCTTGCTTCTGTTTCTCCTTCAAAGATCATCTGAAATCGTCCCAATATCTGGGATTCCATAGGGGTCCTGAATTTCCCTTGGGAACTTCCCAAAGGGGATAATCACCCATAGTGGGTAGTTAAGGGAGAAGGGGCTTATGGAGTTTACTGGGCTTAGGTTTGGGGCTGGGTCCCCGGTAAGAAGGCCATAAAGGGTTTTAGCTGGCTTGTCCTTGGAACTCTGTCCCTGGGGTGCCTCAATTTATGGCTTCCTGTAAGCCTTTGTAAAAGGGCTGTGTAGTGATGTACAAGTTCAACAGAGATTAGATTTATCTCGCAGGTGGAAAAGAGTTGTATATAAAGGATTTCTATTTGCCCTCCCTCTTTAAAAAAAAAAAAAGTCAAATTGTAGGAGGATCTTCAAATTTATACTTCACTCTGGCACCAGCCTCTCTTCCTGTAGTGTAGTCTGTATTATGGTCATGTTTTGGACAGAAGAAGGCTAATGTATTCTTTTTCAGGAACGCTGGTTGGGGATATTCTTAACCAAAAAGGTTGTAACTATAGGAAAGATCTACTCTTCCAATGGGGAGAAAAGGTGGTTAGGAGTTAATCAAGGTCACCTGTACTCTTGTATGAATAAGAGAAAATTGCCTTTCCTCCATTTGAGTGACCCAAAGGGGAGTAGCGGCTACAGCAAGGCATTCGGGAAGGGCATAATGGTACCCGTAGGGCCCGGTCCCAGGAGGAGCAAGTCACTCCCTAAGGATCCAAACTGAGTGGGGCAATAGTTAAGTTAAGCCTCTGTTACCCTTGGAAATCTCTCCCCATTGCAAGAACAAGCAAAAGAGATGGGGGGGGGGTGAGGGGAGGGCCCTTTCCTGGCTGATAAAGTCAGGAGGCTAATGAGAAGAGAAGGAGATTCCTCTGGAGAGTGAGGGATGGAGCTGTCTGGCAAACAGCACAGGACCTAAAATTCTAGGGTGGGGTTGGAGGTAGGGAAACAGGAGTGGAGGAGGCAATGGGAACATGGTTCAGAGAGGGTTCTATGTGGATATCTCATGGTGCTGGGGAGGAGACTTCCGTGTGAGGATAAAGTCCAGGAGAGTTCTGAAAAGGTAGCTATAAAGACGTAGAGCCAGGTGGAAAGGAGACAGAGGAGGACCAGAGTTAGGTGTTCCTGAGGTTGGTGGGGAGAAAAGGGTATGAAAACGTTAACCCCTTAGGAGGTAATGCTGGAGCTTGGCGTACTTGAAGAAATCCAACAGGTGGCGCTCAAGAGGCAAGAAGGATCGAAAATCCACCCTAAAATGCAAAGAACAGGTCAGTCTGAGCTAGAGAGACCCCAAGAAAAAAAAAAAAAAAAAAGAAAAGAAATCCAACAGGTGGCGCTCAAGAAGCAAGAAAGAGTGAAAATCAGTAAAATGCAAAGAACATTGGTAGGCAGAGACTTCCAAGAGGTAAGGAAGAGGAGGATCAGTTGTGAATGGAGGTGGGGGGCAAAATACTAAGCAAAGTGATGGGGAAGAGCAGATCTCCTGGGTCGGCCATTTAAAGAGAACAAGTGAGGGCTGTTGAAATGGCTTAGCGGTTAAGGCATTTGCCTGCGAAGCCAAAGGATCCCAGTTCGATTCTCCAGGACACACATAAGCCAGATGCACAGGGGGCACATGCATTTGGAGTTCATTTGCAGTGGCTAGAGGCCCTGGCATGCCCATTCTCTCTCTGTCTGCCTCTCTTCTATCTCTCTCTCTGCTTGCAAATAAATAAAATAAAATAGAATAAATGAAAGTAAAAGTGAGATGTGTCCTTGAGCCTGTAGGGGAGAATCTGATTTTTTTTTTTTTCCGAGGTAGGGTCTCACTGTAGCACAGGCTGACCTGAAATTCACTATGTAGTCGCAGGGTGGCCTTGAACCCTCAGCGATCCTCTCACCTCTGCCTCCCGAGTGCTGGGATTAAAGGCGTGTGCCACCATACCCACATTAATTTTTAATTTTAAGACAAGGTAGGGCTGGAGAGATGGCTTAGCAGCTAAAACTCTTGCTGGCAAAGCCAAAGGACCCAGATTCGAATTCCCAGAATCCACATAAAGCCAGATGTACAAGGTGGTGCACATGTCTGGAGTTCATTTGCAGTGACTGGAGGCCCTGGCCCTCTCTCTCTCTCTCTCTCTCTCTCTCTCTCTCTCAAATAAATTAAAAATTTTTTTTTCAAGGGTTGGAGAGATGGCTTAGTGGTTAAGACACTTGCCTGCAAAGCCAAAAGTCCTCACTTTGGTTCCCCAGGACCCACATAAGCCAGATTCACAAGGTAGCACATGGATCTGGAGTTCCTTTGCAGTGGCTAGAGGCTCTGGCACCCTGATTCTTTCCTCTCTCCCTAAAGGAGTCCCCGCAGCCTGCTTGCTAGAAGCTAGGAACTTAAGGGTGAATCTGATTTTCCCTTATCTCTTTCTTTCCTAGAAGAAAAGTAAGAGATGAGATCACTCCCTTTTCTGGAAACCTGGCAGCACCTGTACACCTGAGATGGGTGCTGGCCTAACTCAGCTCCCATCCAGTAAAGTCCCATAAAAGACCCCAATGTGGGTCTCTAGGAGAGCTTTCCCATTTCAGGAGCCCCTTCTTGGGTAGGCATTCTGTCCTTTTCCTTTCTCTTAAGCTATATATCTATATCTATAAGTTCTATATCTGTAAGCTCTATAATAAAATCTTTCTAGGGCTGGAGAGATGGCTTAGCAGTTCAAGACATTTGTTTGCAAAGACCGATGGCCTGGGTTCAATTCCCCAATATGCACATAAATCCAGATGCACAAAGAAGCACAACCATCTGGAATTCACTAGGCAAGATGCCTAGTGTGCCTGTTCTCTTTTTTGCTTCTGCTTGTAGATAAGTAAAAATATTAAAATTAAAAAAATTTTTTTTGATCTTCAAGGTAGGGTTTCACTCTAGTCCAGACTGACCTGGAATTCACTGTGTAGTCTCAAGGTGGCCTTGAAATCCACTATGATCCTCCTACCTCTGCCTCCCAAGTGCTGGGATTAAAGGCGTGCACCACCACACTCGGCTCAATAAAAGCACACACCTTAAACCGGGTGTGGTGGCACACGCCTTTAATCCCAGCAGAGGTAGGAGGATCGCTGTGAGTTCAAGGCTATCCTGAGACTACATAGTGAATTTCAGGTCAGCTAGGGCTAAAGTGAGACCCTACCTTGAAAAATCAAAAAAAAAAAAAAAAAAAAAAAAGAGAGAGAGAGAGAGAGAGAGACAAAGAGAGAGAAAGATTTTATTATTTTATTACAGCGCTTAAGAGAAGGAAAGAAGCAGAGCACCTATAAAGTGGTCCCCAGAAATGGAAGAACTCTTTCTTCTTCCTTCCTTCCTTCCTTCCTTCCTCCTTCCTCCCTCCCTCCCTCTTTTCTTTCTTTTTCTTTTTTTCTTTCTTCTTTCTTTCTTTCTTTCTTTCTTTCTTTCTTTCTTTCTTTCTATCTAAGATTTTTTGTTTGTTTGTTTATTTGAGTGAGAAAGAGGAAGAGGCCCAGAGAGAGAGAAAATGAACACACCAGGGCCTCTAGCCACTGCAGACAAACTGAAGAACTCTAGATGAATGTGCCACCTTGTACATCTGGCTTATGTGGGTACTGGGGGAATCAAACCTGGATCCTTAGACTTCACAGGCAAGCACCTTAACCTCTAAGCCATCTCTCTAGCCCTTTTTCTGCCTTTTTGTTCTGTTTTTAAAAAAAATATATTTTATTTATTTATTTATTTGAGAGAGAGAGACACACACAGAGAGAGAATGGGCACACCAGGGCCTCCAGCCACTGCAAACAAACTCCAGATGCATGCGCCCCTTGGGCATCTGGCTTACGTGGGTCCTGGAGAGTTGAACCAGGATCCTTTGGCTTTGCAGGCAAACGCCTTAACTGCTAAGCCATCTATCCAGCCCTTTTGTTCTGTTTTGTTTTGTTTTCAAGGCAGAGTCTTACTGTAGCCCAGCCTAACCTGGAACTCACTATGTAGTCCCAGGCTGACCTTGAACTCACAATGATCCTCCTACCTCTGCTTTCCCAATGCTGGGATTAAAGGCATGCACCACCACATTCTGCTCTTTCTGCTTTTATTTATTTATTTTTAATACTTTTTAAATTAAGCATTTTTAAACTTTTATTTATTTATTTATTTTTTTTTTTTGAGGTAGGGACTCACTCTAGCTCAGGCTGACCTGGACTTCACTATGTAGTCTCAGGGTGGCCTCGAACTCACAGTGATTCTCCTACCTCTGCCTCCCCAGTGCTGGGATTAAAAGCATGTGCCACCACGCCCAGCTTATTTTTTATTTATTATTACATGGATTCTGGGGAGTTGAACCTGGGTCCTTAGACTTCGTAGACAAGCGTCTTAACATCTAAGCCAGCTCTCCAGCCCTCTTTCTACTTTTAATAAATCCAACTTTGCTTCACAATTGGCTTGCCCTGAAATTCATTTCTTCTTCAAACCCAGGAATCCTGGTTATGCCTGGGTGGAGGTCACTGAAGAAACCATTTGGGCCAGCTGTCAGGTGGTGTGGCACTATGTTCATCATGAGGGGAAGGGGGACGAAGGAGGGACAGAGACCAAGTATGGTGACACCTTTGCTGTGATGTTACCTTTGCCAAAGTAAGGGAGTGTTCTTATCTGGGAACCAGTGTGAGGTGTTTTCCTGATTATCAAATCTGTGGTATGTTTCTCTGTGGTCTCGTAGTCTCGATCACTGGTTGAGGTCAAGAGTTAAGGGCATGCTCCCAGAAGTTGTCTTGTGTTCTCTCCCTCCCCCCATAAAGTGGTGAGGGTCAAAACAGGACCCCAGTCGTGCCCACGAGGTCAGCGCTCTGCCGCTGAGCCACACTCTCAGCCTATGTTGCAGTTTTCTGACTGAGGGTGGTTGTGGTGGTGTGATGCTGCCTGCAGGGGAGTCGCAGCTCGGTTCTACGGGGGTCTACCTCTCACAGTGGTTAAGTGCCCTAATGGTGGGGGCACCCACCTGGAGAGACAGTAAGCGGACTGTCTGCTGGATCTGGGCTCATGTCCCTGCCCGCTCTGCCACCAAAGCAGTCTTGGGTGAAAGAGATATTGATGCACCCATAATTCAGGGTCCAGGGTGACATAATTCAGGGTCCAGGGTGACTCAAACTGTGTGTGCCTTAGCCGCCTGGGATAAATTTGGGGATGAGAATGGTCATCCTTTGACTTGTCTGTCCTCTTCTCTTTCTGTGTCACTCTCAAGGCCTCTATGTCTCTGTATTCTTATTCTTATGCTACTTGTCTGGTCCACCTGCCGTCTGGCCTCTCTCGGCCTTCATTTTTGTCCCCACCAGAGAATCGCCCAACCTGCCCACCCTCCAGGACCATCTTGGGCGTCAGACTCCGACTTTGCGGTCGTCTTTGTCCTGAGGGTTTTTTATTTATTTGAGAGAGAGAGAGAGAGAGAATGGGTGTGCCAGGGCCTCCAGCCACTGCAAACAAAGCAAACGAACTCCAGATGCATGTGCCCCCTTCTGTATCTGGCTTATGTGGGTCCTGGAGAGTCGAACCGGGATCCTTTGGCTTTGCAGGCAAACGCCTTAACCACTAAGCCATCTCTCCAGCCCATGTCCTGAGTTTTATGTAGGTTTCTGGTGGTCCAGAGAGAACTTCCCCTACAGGTTCTGCCCCTTCTCTGGGGCGGAGCTGCCCTCGACTTCGGGTGCAGGGACCAGCCAGGGCCCGGCAGGGGTTTGGCGCACCACTACCACCCTCCCCTCCCCACCGCGTAGACTGAGAAGCAGACACTCGGGTGCTGTTTCAAAGGTTTATTTTCCGTGCTGGGGCGGGGCGGGGTGGGGCTCAGTAGGGCCCGGGCTGGGGCTCGCGCGCGCCGGCCAGCTGCACCAGCCGCAGAAGCAGGGCCTCGGTGGGCCCGGCCAGCGTGCCGTTGCTCCGCTCTCCGGCGCGGCCGAGGCGGCGTCCTCCCTCGCGGCACTCGGGCTCCGTCTCGCAGCTCTCTGCGGGCGGGAAGGGCCGGGTCAGCGCGGGCGCCGGGCCTCGGTGCAGGCCGAGGCGAAGCCCTGGCCGCCCGGGCCCCTCCCGCCCGCCCGCCCGTGCGCGCACCATCGCTGCAGCAGATGCCCGCGGCGGCGCAGCGGCCTCCGCTCCCGCACGCCTTCTGACCGGACTGGCAGGGAGACAGCAGGTAGTTCTCCTCCTGGCAGCGCAGCGCCTCGGCCGTGCCCACGAAGCAGCCCAGCTCGTCCCCGCAGCAGATCCTGGGCCCGAAGCAGCGACCCTTGCCGTCGGGGCCGCAGGGGAGGCACTGCGGGGACGGGCGGGTCAGTGGGAGAGAAGCCCCGCGGGGCGGTGGGGCACCCCGCGAGGGGTCCGCAGTCCTGCGGGGCTTGCAGGTGCTCGGGTGCTGTGGAGGCAGAGAAATCTACAAAATCCTTTAGCCATCAGTTGACCTAGAAGCAGCTCTTAGTAATCAACATCCTCACCTCCAGTTGGCAGGTGGGTCCTTGGGTTCCAGCACTAAGCACACGTTCGTCTTGATTCTAAGACATCCATAGTGTGTACCACTCTCAGCAGTCTTCGGATGGTCCTTTATGAACATCCCAGCCCATCTTCCCGCCCACCCCACCCCACTGCACAGGGCGAGCACACTTAGGGCACACTCCCATTTTCTGGCCCTAGTTTTGCCCTCACTTCTAAGTTGTGAGGGCTCACCTGGGCCCCCTCTTCCTGCTCACCCACTATGGCTACCAGGTTGGTGGTAGGGACTTGATCCCAGGAGACACCTGGTGTCCTAGATCTCCAGAGGAGCCCTGCAGAGGAACAGTAGGCTTTGGCAATAGCCCACCTATCCACTCTGGCTTGTTTAACAGCTGAAAACTGAACTACCTGTGGCCTGGGCAGAATTGAGCATATAGGAAGGGAATCCAAGTGGCTATGCAGCACAAGAAAATAAGCTAAAATCCTCACAAAGCTTCCTCACACTGTGCTTGGAAGCCACACTCTGATCAGGCATGTTCAGAGCAATGGCCATTTTCTGGGGGTGGGAGAAATTTACACTTGTGGTTAGAAGAAGGGTTAGATGCAGAAAGCCTGGGATTCAGGCTGGAGCAGAGTTTTATATACTCCAGCCAGTCTTAACTGAGAAGACCCCATGGGTGTAGAGATCTCACTGCCCAGCTCTTCTTTCTCCAGTCCATTTATGGGGAAGCATCTCTCACTTTCTAGCATCCCCTGTTCCACGGGGATCTTGTCTTTCATGCCTGTTCCTCTTGCAGTTCATCCTCTTGGGCACACCCTGAGTGCCCATCTGCTTCACTGAGCTTCCTTCCAGTTACCTCCCTTAAATATTCCCTTCTCCCACCACTGCCTCTCTCCCAGCTCCTGTCCCAAGGTGCCAGTCCCAAGGCACTGCCCACTCCCAGCAACCCTGAGATGGACTCCAGTGGTACCTGTCTCAGCTCCAAGTCCGACATGGCCCTCTTGCCACCCCTCGGGCAATTCTGGAAGTAGCAGGCAGAGGTGAAAGCCAGCAGGCCAAGGAAGCAGGCGGGCAGCATGGTATCGGGCATCTTGGCTCACACAGGTGGACACTGTGCAGTGCTGCTCTGCTGGCTCTGTGCTGCTGCCTCAGAGGGCTGCCTATTTATGTCTGCAGGTGTTCCCCAGGAGGCAACAACGTGGCTGTCACCCCCTTCCCCAGTGGCTCCCCAGGAGCCCACAGCCACAGGGTCTCAAGCTGTCAGCGGTGATTCAGGCGTCTGGGGACACACGTGGGCCTGTCTGTGTGGAGGATGGGGGGGGGGTGGATAGGCCAGCCGGCTGTCATTGGTCACAGTGTGACTAGAGCTGCTGCAAGTAACTGTAGTGCTGTGTACTAAGGAACATGAACCACTCTGGCATCCACCTGAAGACTATCTGAGCATTCTGGCTGCTCGTACCAGATCGGGGGTCAATAGGCCCCATCACCTTCAGAGGACAAAAAAGACCAAAGGGCTGGAGCATTTAGAGCAGGGTAACCCAGGCCCAGGAGTGATGGGGCAAGGGGCAAGCTTGTGAGTCCCAGGGCAGGATAGCATCCACAGGGGACAGGGATCACAGAGGAGCATGGAAAGAAATTCCTACCATGGGGTCAAGGACTGAACACAAAATTAGGGAGTGTTCCATAGGGGTGTGATGAACTTCAGGAGGAAGACCCACTCCATGTGCACGGGGGACTGGGACTTGGGCCTTGAGATTGTGGACCTTGGGGATAGCTTCGGGCTGATCTCCCATGACTCCTTCCTACTCAGGACATAGGTTGGGCAGCTACTATTGGAATGAGAATGCCAGACCTAGTAAGGTTTAGAGATTCCGAGGAAGGGTCTGGTGGCACAGGCCTGTGCTTCTGGCTACCTGGGAAGTTAAAGCAGGACTGATTTTATTCTTGTGTTTTCAAGGTCTCACTCTAGCCCAGGCTGACCTGGGACTCACTCAGTACCCAGGCTGGCATCAATCTCATGGTGATCCTCCTGTCTCAGCCTCTGAATGCTGAGATTAAAGCCATGTGCTACCGCACTGGCTAAACAGAAGGACTGAAAGTTCAAGGCTAGCATAGGCTGTAGAGTAACTTCAAGGCCAGCCTGGACAACTTAGATCCTATCTTAATATAAAATATTAAAAGAGGGCTGGAGAGATGGCTTAGCCGTTAAGCGTTTGCTTGTGAAGCCTAAGGACCCTGGTTCAAGGCTCGATTCCCCAGGACCCACGTAAGCCAGATGCACAAGGTGGCACATGCATCTGGAGTTCATTTGCAGTGGCTGGAGGCCCTGGTGTGCCCATTCTCTCTCTCTCTCTTGCGTCTTTCTCTCTGTGTCTGTCTGTCGCTCTCAAACAAATAAATAAAAATAAACAATTTTTTTTAATTTTTAAAAGAAACCAGGCATAGTGGCACACTCCTTTAGTCCCAGCACTCAGGAGGCTAAAGTAGGAGGATCTCTGTGAGTTCAAACCTAGCATGGGGCTACAGAGTGAATTCCTGGTCAACCTGAGCTAGAGTGAGACCCTGCCTTGAAAAAAAAAAAAGAAAGAAAGAAAGGACAGAAAGAAAAGAGGTTCACTGGGGCTGGAGAAATGGCATAGTGTTTAAAGGTGCTTTCTTACAAAGCCTGACAGCTGGGTTCAATTCCCACATGAAAGCCAGATGCACAAAGTGGCACATGTGTCTGGAATTCGTTTGCAGAGACAGGATGCCCTGGTGTGCCCATACTGACTCTTTCTCTTTCAAATGAATAAATAAATAAGTGAATGAATTAATTTAAAAGAGGACAGAGGGCTGGGGATATAGCTCAGGCCTTTAGGGTTGAATCCCCAGAAACTGCTAAAAAAAAAAAAAAAAAAGCTCTCTGAACCTACAGCTAGACCTAGTCCCGCTCTTACCCCTTCAGAATCCTAAGCTGGTGTCATCTCAGGCCTGAGGTAGGAATGCAGGTGGGCTGTGGGTCTGGGGGAGGAAAGGGGTGAACCACAAACAAATAGACCCACTCTGAGAAAGCAGATTTTTAAAAAATTGATTTAATTAATAAATATATTTATTTGAGAGAGAGAGAGACAGCAGAGAGGAATTGGTGCACCAGCGTCTCTAGCCATTGCAAATGAACTCCAGATGCATGTGCCACCTTGTGCATCTGGCTTACATGGGTACTGGGGAATCTTTAGGCTTTGCAGGCAAGCGCCTTGACCACTAAGCCATGAGAAAGCAGATTTTGATTTCTGACCTTAATCTGTGAGTTTGTTTGCTTTTATTTTGTTTTGTTTTGTTTTTCAAGGTAGGGTCTCACTATAGCCCAGGCTGACCTGGAATTCACTCTGTATTCTCAGGGTGGCCTTGAAATCATGGCGATCCTCCTACTCTGCCTCCCGAGTGCTGGGATTAAAGGTGTGCGCCACCACACCTGGCTCAGGCTATGAGTCTTTTTTTAATTTTTATTTTTTTTATTTTTATTATTTTTTTAATATTTTATTTTTATTTATTTTGAGAGAGAGAGAGGGAGATACAGAAATAGGCAGGTAGAGAGAAAGAGAATGGGCACACCAGGGCCTCCAGCCACTGCAAACGAACTCCAGATGCATGTGCCCCTGTGCATCTGGCTTATGTGGGTCCTGGAGAGTTGAACCGGGGTCCTTTGGCTTTGCAGGCAAATGCCTTAACCGCTAAGCCATCCCTCCAGCCCCAAGGCTATGAGTCTTAATAGAGCTGCAGCCTCCTTGCCCTGGTTGGCCACCCATATGCCTCCTACACAGTGCAGCCTCCAACTGTCCCAGCTCCCACAGGCTCTTCATTGCCTCTCCAGGGTGCACCCAGGGGCATCAAGGCATCTCCAAGAGGACACAGTGGCCTCCTCCTACCAAATGTACTGGGATCTGATGGTCAGGAGAGGTGTCCCACACTCAAGACCTAAGACCAGAACTTCCAAGAATGACTTATTAGAGGCTTGAGGACCCTTTAAGAGGGAGCCATCATATCAGGGATGCTGACCCCAGTGGCATCTGTGGCTTGGAGCTTCCTGACTTGGGCAGGTCACCACATCTCCATGCTCCACTTTCCTCCAGTATAAAATAGGAAAGGCAGTAGCCATTGTAGAGGGCTAATGTGAGCACTGAATTGTTTAATATGCAAACACTTTATTGTCAAGTTGATAGTGGCAGTGCAACCAGTATACTAGAGGGAGCTTATGGCTGTCTGTCACAGAGGCCAATGGCAAAGATAACAATTGAGGGCTGGAGAGATGACTTAGTGGTTAAGCATTTGCCTGCAAAGCCAAAGGATCCTGGTTTGATTCTCCAGGACCCATGTAAGCCAGATGCATAAGGGGGCGCATGCATCTGGAGTTTGTTTGCAGTAATTAGAGGCCATGGTGTTCCCATTGTCTCCATCTCTTTCTCTCTGCCTCTTTCTCTCAAATAAATAAATAAATAAATGGGGCTGGAGAGATGGCTTAGTGGTTAAGGCGCTTGCCTGCAAAGCCAAAGGATCCAGGTTCAATTCCCCAGTACCCATGTAAGCCAGATGCATAAGGGGACGGACGCATGCATCTAGAGTTCATTTGCAGTGGCTGGAGGCCCTGGCACACCCATTCTCTGTCAATCTCCTCTCTCTCTCTCTCTGTCTGTCTGCTTGCAAATGAGTAAATAAATAAATAACATTTAAAAATAAATAGATAAATAAAATATAAAAAATTTAAAAGATAGCAATTGAATCTTTTTATTTATTATTACATGGATTCTGGGAGTTGAACCTGGGTCCTTAGACTTGTGAGACAAGCGTCTTAACATCTAAGCCAGCTCTCAGCCCTCTTTCTACTTTTAATAAATCCAACTTTGCTTCACAATTGGCTTGCCCTGAAATTCATTTCTTCTTCAAACCCAGGAATCCTGGTTATGCCTGGGGAGGTCACTGAAGAAACCATTTGGGCCAGCTGTCAGGTGGTGTGGCACTATGTTTCATCATGAGGGAAGGGGGACGAAAGGGGGACAGAGACCAAGTATGGTGACACCTTTGCTGTGATGTTACCTTTGCCAAAGTAAGGGAGTGTTCTTATCTGGGAACCAGTGTGAGGTGTTTTCCTGATTATCAAATCTGTGGTATGTTTCTCTGTGGTCTCGTAGTCTCGATCACTGGTTGAGGTCAAGAGTTAAGGCATGCTCCCAGAAGTTGTCTTGTGTTCTCTCCCTCCCCCATAAAGTGGTGAGGGTCAAAACAGGACCCCAGGCGTGCCCACGAGGTCAGCGCTCTGCCGCTGAGCCACACTCTCAGCCTATGTTGCAGTTTTCTGACTGAGGGTGGTTGTGGTGGTGTGATGCTGCCTGCAGGGAGTCGCAGCTCGGTTCTACGGGGTCTACCTCTCACAGTGGTTAAGTGCCCTAATGGTGGGGGCACCCACCTGGAGAGACAGTAAGCGGACTGTCTGCTGGATCTGGGCTCATGTCCCTGCCCGCTCTGCCACCAAAGCAGTCTTGGGTGAAAGAGATATTGATGCACCCATAATTCAGGGTCCAGGGTGACATAATTCAGGGTCCAGGGTGACTCAAACTGTGTGTGCCTTAGCCGCCTGGGATAAATTTGGGGATGAGAATGGTCATCCTTTGACTTGTCTGTCCTCTTCTCTTTCTGTGTCACTCTCAAGGCCTCTATGTCTCTGTATTCTTATTCTTATGCTACTTGTCTGGTCCACCTGCCGCCTGGCCTCTCTCGGCCTTCATTTTTGTCCCCACCAGAGAATCGCCCAACCTGCCCACCCTCCAGGACCATCTTGGGCGTCAGACTCCGACTTTGCGGTCGTCTTTGTCCTGAGGGTTTTTTATTTGAGAGAGAGAGAGAGAGAATGTGCCAGGGCCTCCAGCCACTGCAAACAAAGCAAACGAACTCCAGATGCATGTGCCCCCTTCTGTATCTGGCTTATGTGGGTCCTGGAGAGTCGAACCGGGATCCTTTGGCTTTGCAGGCAAACGCCTTAACCACTAAGCCATCTCTCCAGCCCATGTCCTGAGTTTTATGTAGGTTTCTGGTGGTCCAGAGAGAACTTCCCCTACAGGTTCTGCCCCTTCTCTGGGGCGGAGCTGCCCTCGACTTCGGGTGCAGGGACCAGCCAGGGCCCGGCAGGGGTTTGGCCCACCACTACCACCCTCCCCTCCCCACGCGTAGACTGAGAAGCAGACACTCGGGTGCTGTTTCAAAGGTTTATTTTCCGTGCTGGGGCGGGGCGGGGTGGGGCTCAGTAGGGCCCGGGCTGGGGCTGGGGCTCGCGCGCGCCGGCCAGCTGCACCAGCCGCAGAAGCAGGGCCTCGGTGGGCCCGGCCAGCGTGCCGTTGCTCCGCTCTCCGGCGCGGCCGAGGCGGCGTCCTCCCTCGCGGCACTCGGGCTCCGTCTCGCAGCTCTCTGCGGGCGGGAAGGGCCGGGTCAGCGCGGGCGCCGGGCCTCGGTGCAGGCCGCCGAGGCCCCTGGCCGCCCGGGCCGCCCGCCCGCCCGCCCGCGCGCACCATCGCTGCAGCAGATGCCCGCGGCGGCGCAGCGGCCTCCGCTCCCGCACGCCTTCTGACCGGACTGGCAGGGAGACAGCAGGTAGTTCTCCTCCTGGCAGCGCAGCGCCTCGGCCGTGCCCACGAAGCAGCCCAGCTCGTCCCCGCAGCAGATCCTGGGCCCGAAGCAGCGACCCTTGCCGTCGGGGCCGCAGGGGAGGCACTGCGGGGACGGGCGGGTCAGTGGGAGAGAAGCCCCGCGGGGCGGTGGGGCACCCCGCGAGGGGTCCGCAGTCCTGCGGGGCTTGCAGGTGCTCGGGTGCTGTGGAGGCAGAGAAATCTACAAAATCCTTTAGCCATCAGTTGACCTAGAAGCAGCTCTTAGTAATCAACATCCTCACCTCCAGTTGGCAGGTGGGTCCTTGGGTTCCAGCACTAAGCACACGTTCGTCTTGATTCTAAGACATCCATAGTGTGTACCACTCTCAGCAGTCTTCGGATGGTCCTTTATGAACATCCCAGCCCATCTTCCCGCCCACCCCACCCCACTGCACAGGGCGAGCACACTTAGGGCACACTCCCATTTTCTGGCCCTAGTTTTGCCCTCACTTCTAAGTTGTGAGGGCTCACCTGGGCCCCTTCTTCCTGCTCACCCACTATGGCTACCAGGTTGGTGGTAGGGACTTGATCCCAGGGAGACACCTGGTGTCCTAGATCTCCAGAGGAGCCCTGCAGAGGAACAGTAGGCTTTGGCAATAGCCCACCTATCCACTCTGGCTTGTTTAACAGCTGAAAACTGAACTACCTGTGGCCTGGGCAGAATTGAGCATATAGGAAGGGAATCCAAGTGGCTATGCAGCACAAGAAAATAAGCTAAAATCCTCACAAAGCTTCCTCACACTGTGCTTGGAAGCCACACTCTGATCAGGCATGTTCAGAGCAATGGCCATTTTCTGGGGGTGGGAGAAATTTACACTTGTGGTTAGAAGAAGGGTTAGATGCAGAAAGCCTGGGATTCAGGCTGGAGCAGAGTTTTATATACTCCAGCCAGTCTTAACTGAGAAGACCCCATGGGTGTAGAGATCTCACTGCCCAGCTCTTCTTTCTCCAGTCCATTTATGGGGAAGCATCTCTCACTTTCTAGCATCCCCTGTTCCACGGGGATCTTGTCTTTCATGCCTGTTCCTCTTGCAGTTCATCCTCTTGGGCACACCCTGAGTGCCCATCTGCTTCACTGAGCTTCCTTCCAGTTACCTCCCTTAAATATTCCCCTTCTCCCACCACTGCCTCTCTCCCAGCTCCTGTCCCAAGGTGCCAGTCCCAAGGCACTGCCCACTCCCAGCAACCCTGAGATGGACTCCAGTGGTACCTGTCTCAGCTCCAAGTCCGACATGGCCCTCTTGCCACCCCTCGGGCAATTCTGGAAGTAGCAGGCAGAGGTGAAAGCCAGCAGGCCAAGGAAGCAGGCGGGCAGCATGGTATCGGGCATCTTGGCTCACACAGGTGGACACTGTGCAGTGCTGCTCTGCTGGCTCTGTGCTGCTGCCTCAGAGGGCTGCCTATTTATGTCTGCAGGTGTTCCCAGGAGGCAACAACGTGGCTGTCACCCCCTTCCCAGTGGCTCCCCAGGAGCCCACAGCCACAGGGTCTCAAGCTGTCAGCGGTGATTCAGGCGTCTGGGGACACACGTGGGCCTGTCTGTGTGGAGGATGGGGGGGGGGGTGGATAGGCCAGCCGGCTGTCATTGGTCACAGTGTGACTAGAGCTGCTGCAAGTAACTGTAGTGCTGTGTACTAAGGAACATGAACCACTCTGGCATCCACCTGAAGACTATCTGAGCATTCTGGCTGCTCGTACCAGATCGGGGGTCAATAGGCCCCATCACCTTCAGAGGACAAAAAAGACCAAAGGGCTGGAGCATTTAGAGCAGGGTAACCCAGGCCCAGGAGTGATGGGGCAAGGGGCAAGCTTGTGAGTCCCAGGGCAGGATAGCATCCACAGGGGACAGGGATCACAGAGGAGCATGGAAAGAAATTCCTACCATGGGGTCAAGGACTGAACACAAAATTAGGGGAGTGTTCCATAGGGGTGTGATGAACTTCAGGAGGAAGACCCACTCCATGTGCACGGGGGACTGGGACTTGGGCCTTGAGATTGTGGACCTTGGGGATAGCTTCGGGCTGATCTCCCATGACTCCTTCCTACTCAGGAC
Organism: Orientallactaga sibirica; assembly: GCA_036365145.1. Taxonomy (NCBI): domain Eukaryota; kingdom Metazoa; phylum Chordata; class Mammalia; order Rodentia; family Dipodidae; genus Orientallactaga; species Orientallactaga sibirica. Next base: position 39,161,195 of record JAEOAD010000011.1, on the reverse strand, counting down.
ATAGGTTGGGCAGCTACTATTGGAATGAGAATGCCAGACCTAGTAAGGTTTAGAGATTCCGAGGAAGGGTCTGGTGGCACAGGCCTGTGCTTCTGGCTACCTGGGAAGTTAAAGCAGGACTGATTTTATTCTTGTGTTTTCAAGGTCTCACTCTAGCCCAGGCTGACCTGGGACTCACTCAGTACCCAGGCTGGCATCAATCTCATGGTGATCCTCCTGTCTCAGCCTCTGAATGCTGAGATTAAAGCCATGTGCTACCGACTGGCTAAACAGAAGGACTGAAAGTTCAAGGCTAGCATAGGCTGTAGAGTAACTTCAAGGCCAGCCTGGACAACTTAGATCCTATCTTAATATAAAATATTAAAAGAGGGCTGGAGAGATGGCTTAGCCGTTAAGCGTTTGCTTGTGAAGCCTAAGGACCCTGGTTCAAGGCTCGATTCCCCAGGACCCACGTAAGCCAGATGCACAAGGTGGCACATGCATCTGGAGTTCATTTGCAGTGGCTGGAGGCCCTGGTGTGCCCATTCTCTCTCTCTCTCTTTGCGTCTTTCTCTCTGTGTCTGTCTGTCGCTCTCAAACAAATAAATAAAAATAAACAATTTTTTTTAATTTTTAAAAGAAACCAGGCATAGTGGCACACTCCTTTAGTCCCAGCACTCAGGAGGCTAAAGTAGGAGGATCTCTGTGAGTTCAAACCTAGCATGGGGCTACAGAGTGAATTCCTGGTCAACCTGAGCTAGAGTGAGACCCTGCCTTGAAAAAAAAAAAAGAAAGAAAGAAAGGACAGAAAGAAAAGAGGTTCACTGGGGCTGGAGAAATGGCATAGTGTTTAAAGGTGCTTTCTTACAAAGCCTGACAGCTGGGTTCAATTCCCACATGAAAGCCAGATGCACAAAGTGGCACATGTGTCTGGAATTCGTTTGCAGAGACAGGATGCCCTGGTGTGCCCATACTGACTCTTTCTCTTTCAAATGAATAAATAAATAAGTGAATGAATTAATTTAAAAGAGGACAGAGGGCTGGGGATATAGCTCAGGCCTTTAGGGTTGAATCCCCAGAAACTGCTAAAAAAAAAAAAAAAAAGCTCTCTGAACCTACAGCTAGACCTAGTCCCGCTCTTACCCCTTCAGAATCCTAAGCTGGTGTCATCTCAGGCCTGAGGTAGGAATGCAGGTGGGCTGTGGGTCTGGGGAGGAGGAAGGGGTGAACCACAAACAAATAGACCCACTCTGAGAAAGCAGATTTTTAAAAATTGATTTAATTAATAAATATATTTATTTGAGAGAGAGAGAGACAGCAGAGAGGAATTGGTGCACCAGCGTCTCTAGCCATTGCAAATGAACTCCAGATGCATGTGCCACCTTGTGCATCTGGCTTACATGGGTACTGGGGAATCTTTAGGCTTTGCAGGCAAGCGCCTTGACCACTAAGCCATGAGAAAGCAGATTTTGATTTCTGACCTTAATCTGTGAGTTTGTTTGCTTTTATTTTGTTTTGTTTTGTTTTTCAAGGTAGGGTCTCACTATAGCCCAGGCTGACCTGGAATTCACTCTGTATTCTCAGGGTGGCCTTGAAATCATGGCGATCCTCCTACTCTGCCTCCCGAGTGCTGGGATTAAAGGTGTGCGCCACCACACCTGGCTCAGGCTATGAGTCTTTTTTTTATTTTTATTTTTTTTATTTTTATTATTTTTTTAATATTTTATTTTTATTTATTTTGAGAGAGAGAGAGGGAGATACAGAAATAGGCAGGTAGAGAGAAAGAGAATGGGCACACCAGGGCCTCCAGCCACTGCAAACGAACTCCAGATGCATGTGCCCCCTTGTGCATCTGGCTTATGTGGGTCCTGGAGAGTTGAACCGGGGTCCTTTGGCTTTGCAGGCAAATGCCTTAACCGCTAAGCCATCCCTCCAGCCCCAAGGCTATGAGTCTTAATAGAGCTGCAGCCTCCTTGCCCTGGTTGGCCACCCATATGCCTCCTACACAGTGCAGCCTCCAACTTTCCCAGCTCCCACAGGCTCTTCATTGCCTCTCCAGGGTGCACCCAGGGGCATCAAGGCATCTCCAAGAGGACACAGTGGCCTCCTCCTACCAAATGTACTGGGATCTGATGGTCAAGGAGAGGGTGTCCCACACTCAAGACCTAAGACCAGAACTTCCAAGAATGACTTATTAGAGGCTTGAGGACCCTTTAAGAGGGAGCCATCATATCAGGGATGCTGACCCCAGTGGCATCTGTGGCTTGGAGCTTCCTGACTTGGGCAGGTCACCACATCTCCATGCTCCACTTTCCTCCAGTATAAAATAGGGAAAGGCAGTAGCCATTGTAGAGGGCTAATGTGAGCACTGAATTGTTTAATATGCAAACACTTTATTGTCAAGTTGATAGTGGCAGTGCAACCAGTATACTAGAGGGAGCTTATGGCTGTCTGTCACAGAGGCCAATGGCAAAGATAACAATTGAGGGCTGGAGAGATGACTTAGTGGTTAAGCATTTGCCTGCAAAGCCAAAGGATCCTGGTTTGATTCTCCAGGACCCATGTAAGCCAGATGCATAAGGGGGCGCATGCATCTGGAGTTTGTTTGCAGTAATTAGAGGCCATGGTGTTCCCATTGTCTCCATCTCTTTCTCTCTGCCTCTTTCTCTCAAATAAATAAATAAATAAATGGGGCTGGAGAGATGGCTTAGTGGTTAAGGCGCTTGCCTGCAAAGCCAAAGGATCCAGGTTCAATTCCCCAGTACCCATGTAAGCCAGATGCATAAGGGGACGGACGCATGCATCTAGAGTTCATTTGCAGTGGCTGGAGGCCCTGGCACACCCATTCTCTGTCAATCTCCTCTCTCTCTCTCTCTGTCTGTCTGCTTGCAAATGAGTAAATAAATAAATAACATTTAAAAATAAATAGATAAATAAAATATAAAAAATTTAAAAGATAGCAATTGAATCTTTTTTATTTATTTATTTATTTATTTTTTATTTTTATTTTTATTTTTTTTTTTGGTTTTTCGAGGTAGGGTCTCACTCTGGCCCAGGCTGACCTGGAATTAACTATGTAGTCTCAGGGTGGCCTTGAACTCATGGCGATCCTCCTACCTCTGCCTCCCGAGTGCTGGGATTAAAGGCGTGTGCCACCACGCCCGGCTTCTTTTTAATTTTTTAAAATTTATTTGACTAAGAGAGAGAGAGAGAAAGAGGCAGAAAGACAGAATAAGTATGGGCATGCCAGGGCCTCTTCCCACTGCATATGAACTTCAGACACGTGCCACTTTATGTATCTGGCTTTACATGGGTACTGTCAAACCCAGGCCATCAGGCTATGTAAGCAAGCACTTTTAACCGATGAGACATTTTTCAAGCCCCTCCTCCCCCCCTTTTTTTTTTCAAGGTAAGGTTTCACTCTAGTCCAGGCTGACCTGGAATTCACTATGTAGTCTCAGAGTGGCCTTGAAGTCACGATGATCCTCCTATCTCTGCCCCTGAGTGCTGGGATTAAAGGCATGTGCCAGCACATCTGGCCCCTCCTCCCTTTTTAAAAATTATTTGTTTATTTATTTATTTATTTATTTATTTATTTATTTATTTATTTGAGACAGAGAGAGAGAGAGATAGAAAAAGGCAGATAGAGAATGGGCACACCAGGGCCTCTAGCCACCTCAAATGAACTCCAGGTGCATGTGCATCTGGCTTACGTGGGACCTGGAATGGAACCTGGGTCCTTAGGCTTCACAGGCATGCACCTTAAACACTAAGCCATCTCTCCAGCCGCTCTTCCCTTTTAAAAATTTTTTTTATTATTATTATTTTTATTTATTTTTTTGGAGAGAGAGACAGACAGAGAGGGAGAGGGAGACAGATAGAGATGAGCACGCCAGCAGTGTCTCAGCTGCTGCGAACGAAATCCAGATGCGTGTGCCCCCTTGTGGTCAAGTGCGGCATTGTGCCCTTGCGTCACTTTGCATCTGCCTAAACGTGGGACCTGGAGATTGGAACTGCTGGGGATTGGAACCAGCGTTCTTAGGCTTGGGAGGCAGGCGCCTTAGCCGCTAAGCCATCTCTCCAGCCCTCTTCCCCTTTTTTTTGAAGCTGAGTCTCACTCTGGTCCAGGCTGGTATCCTTTAGTGCTGGGATTAAAGGTCAGTTTAGGAACTGAATATTTAAAATTATACTTTTTTTTTTTTTTTTCATTTTTCGGTTTTTCAAGGTAGGGTCTCACTCTAGCCCAGGCTGACCTGGAATTCACTATGTAATCTCAGGGTGGCCTCGAACTGATGGCGATCCTCCTACCTCTGCCTCCTGAATGCTGGGATTAAAGGCGTGCACCACCATGCCCAGTTTAAAATTATACTTTTTTTTCAGAGAGCTGGCAATCTGTGAAGACAGTGGATTAACTTCCTAAAACTCTGTTTTCTTGAAAAAAATTCACTTGCCAGACATAGAGAGTTTAAACAGAAGTTAATTTAGCAAAGCGAAACACTCCAAAGAGAGATTGCAGTAGGTGCCCCAAGCAGCCCAGTGGGTTCTGTGATGTGGACTTCAAAGAAATTTTTATGAGGCAGGTTTGCATATTCATGCAATAAAGTGTGCACAGCATTACCCTTTTAGGTATTTCTTGCCATGGTCTTTGAGAAAAGCCCACAGAAGAGGAGGGAGTTGTTAGACCCATAGTATAAGTGAGACTTTAATGACATCAGGTCTTTTGAGGTGCAGACACATTGTTAGTGCACATGTGTGGGAAAATGCCCTGGTGCTTTAGTTTTCTTTCTTTCTTTCTTTCTTTCTTTCTTTCTTTCTTTCTTTCTTCCTTTCTTTCTTCTTTCCTTCTTTCTTCCTTCCTCCCTTCCTTCCTTCCTTTCTTTCTTTCTTTTCTTTCTTTTTTTTTTTTTTTGAGGTAGGGTCTCACTCTAGCCCAGGCTGACCTGGAATTCACTACGTAGTCTCAGGGTGGCCTTGAACTCATGAGGATCCTCCTATCTCTGCCTCCTGAGTGCTGGGATTAAAGGTGTGTGCCACCACTCCCAGCTGCTGCTCCTCCTCCTCCTCCTCCTTCTTCTTCTTCTTCAGTTTCTGATATTGTAGGAAAAACCCAATTGCAGCTTCAAGGATGCTCAAATGAACAGGGCATTCTAACCATTAGGTGACAGCTACCAGGATATAGCTGCAGTTTTCCTTGGTCCGTCATAGCTACCTCATTACTTACCTAGTATCAGCAGCACTGTATTATCATTGTCCTTGCTAATAAGGGCTGAAGAGATTTATTTATTTATTTATTTATTTATTTATTTATGATTAAGAAATAGAGAGACAGCGAGAATGGGCACACTAGGGCCTCCAGCTACTATAAGAATTCCAGACATGTGCACTTCCTTGTGCATCCACTTATGTGGGCACTGGGGAATTGAACCTGGGTCCTTTGGCTTCATAGGCAAGTACCTTAACTGCTTAGCCATCTCTCCAGCCCTGCTGAAGAGATTTTTTTGTTGTTGTTTGTTTTGGATACTCCAATGGCTTTATTGACTCCCTCTTTCTGGGAGGCAGCAGGCAGAGCTTCAGAGCAGGAAGAAAAGCTGAGAAGCTATGGTCTCAGTATGGGTCATTAAAGGGAGACAGAGGATGTCCTGCATCTCTTGGGATCCTCTTCCCATCCACCATAATCATGGGCACAATATATTGCCATTTTTGTTGGGGGCATCTAGCTGCTTCATCTCCTCTGGATGTTCTGAAGGATATGAGAAGGAGTGACACTTTGGGGGATGCAGATTACTTTCTGCTGGATCTACCACCTGAGCAGGATCTGTGCTGGAGATCGGCCATACTTTTCAGCCAGTGTCAACACCACTGGCTCCTCAAGCAAGACAGGCTCATCAGGATGACGCCAAGCACGATCAGACCACCTCAAAGGACTATAAGCAGTCACCTCCAAGCCGCGTGCATGGCAGGACAATGAGGTCATTCTGAGCCAGGTATGGGTGGCATTGCACCTGCAAGACAGCTGGGTGCACAGAAGCCACTCTAAGTATATCATCAGTCTGCTGGCTGTTGAAGTTGGACAGACCCATGACTTGCACCAGCCCCCTTACCGCCAATGCTTCCAGAGCCTTCCAGGTCTCCTTACAGCTGATGCAGTCACACTTCATAGTAGCATCAGCATTTCTGGGGAAGGGGTTGTCTCCCTGCTCAAAGGCATGAGGCCAGTGAATCAGGTACAGGTCCAGATACTCCAGCTGAAAGTCAGCCAGTGTCTTCCGGAGGGCACCCTCCACATCTTCAGGGTGGTGCTTCGTGTTCCACAGCTTGGGTGTCACAAACAGCTCCTCCTGAGGAACTACCTTGCCTGGTCCCACATTCTCCTTCAGTGCCTCTCCAATCTCTCACTCTCGTGGTCAAGTTGGATAGTTTCACAGCTGGAACGGCTCACCCCCAGCTTCAGGTCCTGGCACCTGGCATGCTACACTTGCTAGGAAAAGGGTTCTGGGGGTTGGGGAGGTGACAAGTGTCCCTTTGCAGGACCTAGTCTGTGCACTGGTCCCTTCTCCCCTACAAGCAGCGGGACAACGCGGGAGGAGGCCGGGGGAGAGGACGGAGGAGAAAGTCTCCGGGAAGGACGCGAACCCTCCCGAGCCTCGCGACCCAGCGGGTGCTGAGCGTGCGTGGGTCCTCAGAGCAGCTCGCCCGGCCTCCCCCGGGAGCGCAGGGTCGGCCCGGAATCACTGGGCGCCATCAGCCGGCGGAGGGCGGCCGCGCATCCCCCGGGGAGCAACGCCCCGCGGGCCCAGCGGAGACCCCGCCTGGAGCCCTGGCCCGGCGCGGGGAACCAGCCACAGCCCTGGCCTCCTGGACACAGCAGAGCCCCGGAGGTGAGGAGAAGCTGCCCGGGTACACCCGGGAAGAGAGGGCGACGGGGCACAACTGTCTGGCTGTGTCTATGTGTCCTAATGTTAAGTAGTAGACATTAGCAGGCTTGGTGGCCTTCAGAGGAGGAACTTACCTCCTGTCTCCTCCAGTAACATTGACTAGGAGGAAGACATCACAGTTGTTCCTCCATAGGGGAGATGGCTCAGTGGTTAAAGGCAAGAACAAGAGACCCTGGTTTGTTTATTTATTTGAGAGAGAGAGAGAGAGAATGGGTGTGCCAGGGTCTCTAGCCACTGCAAGTGAATTCCAGACCGCAAATGCCACCTTGTGCATCTGGCTTGCATGGATCCTGGAGAATCCAACTTGGGTCCTTTGGCTTTGCAGGCAAGTGCCTTAACCACTAAGCCTTCTCTCCAGCCCCACATAAAAATTTTAAGTTTTTTTTTATTTATTTATTTTTGTTTTTTTTTCGAGGTAGGGTCTCACTCTAGTTCAGGCTGACCTGGAATGCACTATGTAGTCTCAGGGTGGCCTCGAACTCACAGCAATCCTCCTACCTCTGCCTCCCGAGAAAATTTTAAGTTTTAAATAGCCAGGGCTGATGGCACACACCTTTAATCCCAGCTCTTGGGAGGCAGAGGTAGGAGGATCATCATGAGTTCAAGGCCAGCCTGGAACTAGAGTGAGTTCCAGGTCAGCCTGGGCTAGAGCGAGACCCTACCTCGAAAAACTTAAAAAGAAAAGAAAAGAAAAGAAGAGAAAAGAAAAGAAAAATGTTTAAAATAAAAAAAAAAATAGCAGGGGCTGGACAGATGACTTAGCGATCAAGGTGTTTGCCTGCAAAGCCAGAGGATGCTGGTTCAACTCTCCAGGACCCACGTAAACCAGATGCACAAGGGGGTGCATCTGGAGTTTATTTGCAGTGGCTGGAAGCCCTGACACGCCCATTCTCCCACTCGCTCTCTCAAGAAAGAGGAAAGAAAGAAAGAAAGAAAGAAGAAAGAAAGAAAGAAAGAAAGAAAGAAAGAAAGAAAGAAAGAAATATTAAAATAAAATACCATATGAGAAGGAGGAGAAAGGAGGCATCAGGACTTTTCTTTAGTTTTTGGTTAGGCCCATTGAAGGAAGAGCCACTTCCTCCATGTTTCTCTCTGATCTGCATGGATTTTTAACTGCTGGACCTATTTCTATTTATTTATTTTTACTTTTTATTATTTTGGTTTTTCTTTTTTTAATTTTTGTTTATTTTGTATTTATGTATTTGAGAGCATCAGACAGAGAGAGAAAGAGGCAGAGAGAGAGATAGAATGGGTGCACGAGGGCCTCCAGCCACTGCAAATGAACTCCAGATGCATGTGCCACCTTGTGAATCTGGCTTACGTGGGTACTGGGAAATCGAGCCTCAAACCGGGGTCCTTGGGCTTCACAAGCAAGCACTTAATCACTAAGCCATCTCTCCAGCCCCTTATTTTGGTTTTTCGAGGTAGGGTCTCACTCTAGCCCAGAGTGACCTGGAATTAACTTGTGAAGTATAAGGGAATGTGATGGATAAGGAAATGTTACCATTGGTATACAGATGTAGTGCCTTGCAAATGTTACCTTTGGTATTCAGAATACAGGCTATCTGCTTGAATGAGATCAATGCTAACCATTGTTTTTTCTCTTCGCTTTTGTAACTAGGCTCATGACTTGTCACATGAACTTCTTTAGCAATTTGTCCTTATAAACCCTGACCAGAGGAAACTGGGGGCTGCACTCTTGAGTTCCTGGCTCAAAGTGTAGTCCTGACCAGAAATAAATGCTTCTATTTATTAATACCGTATTCATGCCGGAGTGGGGAATCTCTGTAGTCTATGTAGTCTCAAGGCGGCCTCAAACTCATGGTAATCCTCCTACTTTCTGCCTCCCAAGTGCTGGGATTAAAGGCATAAACCACCACGCCTGGCTCTATTTATTATTTAAAAAGAGAGAGAGAGCACTACCTGTGTATCTGGCTTTATTTGGATACTGAGGAAGTGAACCCAGGCTGGCAGGTTTTGCCAGAAAGTGCCTTCAGCTGCAGAGCCATTTCCTCAAACTGAGACACGATGCTGTAAACTACCCAAAACAAGACTAGCGACTAGCACTCTGGAGACTGAGGTAGAAGGTTCTCAGTGAACTTGAACTCATCTCTCCAGCCCCCCCCCACCCCAATTTTTTTTTAGAGCTGAAGAGATGGCTTAGCGGTTAAGGGACTTGCCTGTGAAGTCTAAGGACCCAGGTTCAATGCCCCAGAACCCACATAAACCAGATGCACATAGTGGCACATGCATGTTGCATTTTTTTGTAGTGGCTAGAGGCCCTGGTGCACCCATTCTCTCTATCTGCCTCCCTAATAAATAAAAATAGCTTTTTTAATTTTTAATTTTTTTTTTTTTTTTTTTTTTTTTTTGTGGAGAGAGACACACAGAGAGAGAGGGAGAGGAAGACAGATGGGCATGACAGCAGCCTCTCAGCTGCTGCGCACAAAATCCAGATGCATGTGCCCCCTTGTGGTCAAGTGCGGCATTGCGCCCTTGCATCACTTTTGCATCTGGCTAAACGTGGGACCTGGAGATTGGAACCTCTGGAGATTGGAACCAGCATTCTTAGGCTTAGGAGGCAGGCACCTTAACCACTAAGCCACCTCTCCAGTCCAACTTTTAATATATTTATTTTAAAATATTTATTTATTTATTTATTTATTTATTTATTTATTTATTTGTTTATTTAAGAGAGAGAGAGAAACAGAGAGAGAATGGGCTCACTAGGGCCTCCAGCCACTGCAAACCAACTCCAGACTCATGCGCCACTTTGTGCATCTGGCTTATGTGGGTTCTGGGGAATTAAACCAGAGTCCTTAGGCTTTGCAGGCAATCGCCTTAAATGCTAAGCCATTTCCCCAGCCCCTCCAGCCCTTAATTTTACTTTGTTCTTAACACCTGTCCATATTTATCATTGTTACTAATAATGTTGTTTAAAACACAATTCACAAGCCAGGCATGGTGGTGCATGCCTTTAATCCCAGCACTCAGGAGGCAGAGGTAAAAGGATCACCATGAATTCAAGGCCAGACTGAGATTACATAGTGAATTCCAGATCAGCCTGGTCTAGAATGAGACTCTACCTCAAAAAACTTTACTTGGTTGTCCTTCTTCTGTCTGTGTTCATCATTCTTCATAATCATAAGACAATGAATAGAAAACAGGTAACACTAGCAAAGCATACATAAGGGCTGGGGAGATGGCTCAGCAGTTAGGTATGCTTCTTGCACAAGCATGAAGGCCTGAGGGGGTTTGAGATTACCCAAGTTCAAATCTCTAGATCCCATGTGAAACAGCTGGGCATGGCTACACATGTCTGTAATTCCAATCCTTCAGGGGAGAAGAGAGCTGAGAATTATCAGAGCTTGCAGGCTCTGAAAAGGTAGAAAGAGACTCCAGCTCAAAATCAGACCCAGCTGCTGAAGTGCAACAAAGCAAGGTACCAATATTCTACTGGGGCCACCACAAACAAGTGACCCCCGCTGCAGGTGAGGATATGGGGCACCACAAGTGCACACAGTATGAATACATCACACACGTGCATGTGCATGAATACACACACACACACCCCAAATAAAAAAAACCAAAGCAGTGCTAGGCGTGGTGGCACATGCCTTTAATCCCAGCATTTGGGAAGTAGAGGTAGGTGGATCGCTGTGAGTTTTAGAGTTAGACCCTACCTCAAAAAAAAAAAAAAATTATGAGGCTGGAGAGATGGTTTAGTGGTAAGGAGCTTGCCTGTGAAGCCTAAGGACCCAGGTTCAACTCCCTAGAGCCTACGTAAGCCAGATGTACATGGTGGCACATGCATCTATCTGGAATTTGTTTGCAATGGCTAGAGGCCTACTCTTCTCTCTCTCTCTCTCTCGCTCTCTCTACTCCTCTCTCATCGCAAATAAATTTAAAAAATTTTAAAGTATGAGCATGAGGATCCAGGAGTGGTGGCACACACCTTTAGTCTGAGTCAGGAGGCTGAGGTAGAAGCATCATTGTGAGTTCAAGGCCAGCCTGTGACTATAGAGTGAATTTCAGGTCAGCCTGGGCTAAAGTGAAACCCTACCTCAAAAAGAAAGAAAAGAAAAGAAGAGAAGAGAAGAGAAAAAAGAAAAGAAAAGAAAAGAAAAAAGAGGACAGATGTGGTGGTGCTGAAGTTGGAGGATTGCTGAGTTCGAGGGCAGTGTGGAACTGCAAAATGAGTTCCAGGAAAGCAGGGCGAGGTGGTGTACGCCTTTAATCCCAGCATTTGGGAGCCAGAGGTAGGAGGATCAGCGTGAGTTCAAGGCCACACTGAGACTACATAGTCAGATCAGCCTGGACCAGAGTGAGACCCTACCTTGAAAAAAAAAAATGAGTTCCAGGTCATCCTAGGCTACAGTGAGACCCTACCTTGAAAAAAAAAAAAAAGATTAAGAGCCGGGTGTGGTGGTGCAGCCTTTAATCCCAGCAATTGGGAGGCAGAGGTAGGAGGATCACTATGAGTTCGAGGCCACCCTGAGACTACATAGTGAATCCCAGGTCAGCCTAGGGCTAGAGTGAGACCTTACCTGAAAAACCAAAAAAAAGAAAAAGAAAAAGAAAAAAAAAGTCCTAGAGTGTCCCAGGTAGCAAGGAGACAAATCAGTATTTCAGGGAAGCACTAAGAGGGACCGCTACCTGAAGCCTTAGTGTCTGATGAGTTTGCTTGTGTGATGATTTGCCAATCTGACAGAAGCAGAAACTCCACAAGCTTCCACCATAGTGCTCTAAACTTCCTGACCTAATGGTACTTGAACTCACAGCGATCCTCCCACCTCTGCCTCCCCAATGCTGAGATTAAAGGCATGCCCCACGCCTGGCTTCTTTTCTTTTCTTTTCTTTTCTTTTTTTTCTGCTCTGCTCTTTTCTTTTTCTTTCTTTCTTTTTCTTTCTTTCTTCTTCTTTTTTTTTCTTAATAGTTTTTTTTCTAGGTAGGATCTCATTGTAGTTCAGGCTGAACTGGATCTCATTCTGTGGTTCCAGGCTAGTTTCAAACTCACAGCAATCCTTCTACCTCTGCCTCCTGAGTGCTGGGATTAAACATGTACGCCACCATGCCTGGCAAGAAAGTTTCTTAACATTTTTGTGTCTCAGTTTCATAATCAATAAAATCATGATAAACATATTATATTATATAGCTATATGTGCAATTTAATGTATACTTGTGTCTTTTTTTTTTTTTTTTTTTTTTTTTTGCCAAGAAGAGAGAGAGAATGGGCGTACCAGGGCCTCTAGCCACTGCAAACAAACTCCAGATGCATGCCCCACCTTATGTATCTGGTTTATGTGGGTACTGGGGAATTGAACCACAACCATCACCCTTGCAGACAAACACCTTAATCGCTGAACCATCATCTCTCCAGCTCTGCTTTGGTTTGTTTGTTTCGAGGTAGGGTCTCATTCTAGTCCAGGCTGACCTGGAATTCACTATGTAGTCTCAGAATGGCCTGACTAGTGCTGGGATTAAAGGCGTGTGCCACCACGCCCGGCTTCCTCATACTTTTTAAAAAGCCTTCTTATGCCTGTTGTGTGTTGTGTGAACTTTACCTGCCACAATCACAGCAGTTCTAATCAATGTACCTTGTAGAATCCAGAAAGAAATGTTGTCTAGTAGAAAGAAAGGTGGGGAAATAGATGAATAATACATTTCTAAGTATCATTTGCATAAGGTTTCCTGGAGACAGGAAAGATGGAATTCTGTTGTTGATTTTAGAAACAATTTCAGTGGATCAGGGGAAGTAGCTTTCTTCCTTGCAATATCATCCTGAGTTTCTTTGTAAGGAGTTATTCTTCTTAGCTTTATTTTGTTTCTAGGAACTTCAGTTAACAATGTCTTTCCACAATGTTTGAATTTATTGAATAATAATAAATTCATGTGCCAGGCATAGTGGCACATGCCTTTAATCCCAGTACTCGGGAGGCAGAGGTAGGAGGATTGCCATGAGTTCCAGGCCATCCTGAGACTACAGAGTGAATTCCAGGTCAGCCTGGGCTAGAGCAAAACTCTACCTTGAAAAAAAAAACTAAATAAATAATAATAACTTCATAAGCTATCAGTTTCATTGACTGCAATTTGCCAAACTGTACTGATTTTCCCTGATAGTTGATAGAGGCAAACATGGGTTCTTTTTGTTTTTAACTTTTTTTTTATTGACAGCTTCCATAATTTTTTTATTTTTGATTTTTGGTTTTTCGAGGTAGGGTCTTACTCTAACTCAGGCTGACCTGGACTTCACTCTGTAGTCTCAGGGTGGCCTCAAACTCACAGCGATCCTCCTACCTCTGCCTCCAGAGTGCTGGGACTAAAGGCATGCACCACCACACCTGGCTGACAGCTTCCATAATTATAGACAATAAACTATGATAATTCCCTCCCTACCTCCACCTTCCCCCTCACAAACCCACCCTCCATCATATCCTCTCCCCCCCAATCAGTCTCTTTTTATTTTGATGTCATCATCTTTTTCTCCTATTATGATGGTCTTGTGTAGGTAGTGCCAGAAGCTGCGAGGTCATGGATATCCAGGCCATTTTGTGCCTGGAAGAGTGCATTGTAAGCAGTCCTACCCTTTCTTTGGCTCTTACATTCTTCTTGCCATCTCTTCCGCAATGGAAAACATGGATTCTTTTATTCCAATTTTACCTACTAATAATAACTTTCAGATCATACATCACATAGTAATTATATAGAAAATAGAATGGCAACAAAGAGTTAAAAGGCTACAGCAGAGTTCAAGGAATTTCAAAGAGGTGCTGAGCCTAACCGGAGGCAAGCAGAAAGCTAGTAGGATCCTTGTGACAATTAGATAACAAACCCTATGGGAGGTCTTCCGGAGTTGTCCCTCAAGCTACAGGTCAGAGTTGAGCCAAGCCTCAGAGTCAGGGGCAAGACAGGCTGCAGAAGGCAGGTGTGGGACTGTAGAGACCATAGAGGTGAAGGGCAAGACCAAGTCCAGATGGAGGAATGGGTGGGTGTGATGTTTAAACTCTGGTTGGTAACTTGACCGAATTTCAAATCACATGCACCTGGAGTTCATTTATTTGCAGCAGCCAGAGGCCCCGTTATGCCTATTCTCTCTTCTCTCTACCTCTTTCTGCTCGCAAATTAATAAACTATTTAATTTTAGTTTGAGGCCAGCCTGAGACTACATTGTGAATTCCAGGTCAGCCTGGGCCAGAGTGAAACCTTACCTTGAAACACCCTGCCTCCCCACCCCCTCAAAAAAAGCAAGCAAGGAAGAAAGTGATAGAGTGGATGAATGGACAGCAGGTCTGGACAAAGGAGTAGTGACCAGCAATGTGAGTAGACCATGTTAACAGTGGAGACCAAGCTGAGCTGAAGCTCCTGCTACAATCCAGAGTTCTCTGCCTGCTGGTCCTCTGATGAACACACTACGTGGTCAGATGACAAATTGGTGGGCCTGTCACTTAGGTGTCTTCCTCTTTATACAGTCCAAAAGAAGGTATTATACCCTTTCTTTCTTCTTTCTTTCTTTCTTTTTCTTTCTTTCTTTCTTTCTTTCTTTTTTTTTTTTTCTTTTTTTTGATTTTTTGAGATAGGGTCTTACTCTGGCCCAGTCTGACCTGAAATTCACTGTGTAGCCTCAGGATGGCCTCGAACTCATGATGATCCTCCTACCTCTGCCTCCTCAGTGCTAGGATTAAAGGTGGTGACACCACGCCCAGCTTTATGCCCTTTCTTTGGTTTAGTGTATTCAATAAGTTCTCTGACTTGGTTTTCCTGATGTAATTTTAATATACCCACATACTCATATGGAGATCGAGAAAAGAAGAGAAGATGAAGGAACAGCTGAAAAACTTTTTAAGAAGAGATTGCAGCCTTTTCGCCTTCTCCCACAGCTGGAGCAGCTAGATCAGGCCATGCATGCCCCAGCTGCACGCCCCCCCCCCCCTTGTACTGTTGAAGGAAGCTCTGAGGGTTTAGGCCACTTAGCTCATTTCCATCATTTCCTTATAGGTCACCTCCCTGAGGCCATTGCATGCAGAAGCGTGTGCACTAGCATCTCATTTTCCCCTTTCTCATGCTCCCCTTCTTCTCCTTGGTCCCAGGAGCAGAGCTCCCCTCCCCGTCTGAGATCATCCTGTGGGTGAGAAGGAGGAAGGTAGGTGAAAGGGGTTCTCTCTGGAGGCTCTAAGCTTGTGAGACAGGCTAATTACAGGCTTCCTAATTAATGAGCCATGGGGTTGCATTTCATCAGCTGAGTCAGAGCTGATGTCTGGGCCCTGGGCTCAAGGGGAGGGTACCAGGAGTTGGGAAGGACCTGGGAGATGGAGGGCAGCTTGGGCTGCTCTCTTTCTCATCTGAGTTTTTAACTTTTTTTTTTTTTTTGAGGTAGGGTCTCACTCTAACCCAGGCTGAATTCACTCTGTAGTCTCAGGCTGGCCTCAAACTCACAGCGATTAATTCTCCTACCTCTGTTTTCCGAGTGCTGGGATTAAGGGCACACCCAGAATAATCTTATTTATTTGAGTAGAGAGAGAGAATGGGTGTGCCAGGACCTCCTGCCACTGCAAATGAACTCCAGATGCATGCGTTACCTTGTGCAACTGGCTTACATGGGTCCTGGGGAATTGAACGGAGGTCCTTTAGCTTTGTAGGCAAACGCCTTAACTGCTAAGCCATCTCTCCAGCCTCATCTTATTATTATTATTTTGTTTTTTCAAGGTGGGGTCTCACTGTAGCTCAGGCTATGTAGTCTCAGGGTGGCCTTGAACTCATGGCAATCCTCCTACCTCTGAGTGCTGAAATTAAAGGTGTGCGCTACCACACCCGGCCTCTCATCTTATTCTTTTGTTCCTCCCTTTTTGAACCATATTCTCTCACTCAGGTGAGAGCAGTTCCAATCCACTCTTCTTACTCCTTACTTCTTTCTGGGACTGTTACCCAGTCTGCCTGTCCCTCATGCCTTCAAACTCCACTAGGACAGCACAAGGCTCACTGGATACCAACTCAAACACACTTCCCCAATCACTCAGTTTCTCTCCCAGACTGTTCATCTTCGGCCACACCCATCACACACCTGGAATCTCCTGACTCATGGCAAGCCCACTTCAGCAGGATCCTGTCACCTATTACAACCCCCCCCCCCACCCAGTTGCAGTGTGCTAAAAACCTTTCCCACAGTCTCCTTTCAGTAACTGCCCATGGTGGGTACTTTTCCATTCATACTGAAGTCAGTAGATATACACATTTACATGAGGCCAATTTTGCTGAGTCCTTGTTTGGAAAAGCATCTTTTAATTTGAAGTCTAAAGGTATAATGGTGAAGTTTGCAAGGCTGTGCTGTAGGTGGATCATGCTGGGATGCTCTACCTAGACTCCGCTGGCCTCCAGCTTTTTTTTTTTTTTTTTTTTTTTTTTTGTTTTTCGAGGTAGGGTCTCACTCTGGCCCAGGCTGACCTGGAATTAACTATGTAGTCTCAGGGTGGCCTTGAACTCACGGTAATCCTCCTACCTCTGCCTCCCGAGTGCTGGGATTAAAGGCGTGCGCCACCACGCCCGGCCTGGCCTCCAGCTTTTTTAAGACAAGATCTCTCTCCATAGTGCAGGCTAGCCTCAAACTCGGGAGGTTGGGATGAGTCAACACACTCAGATTTTATTTATTTTCAGTTGCATGGTAGTTAAAAGGTACTGGACTGGACTGGGCTGTACTGGACAGTGCAATTTTGGCAAATTCCCAGTCAGGCTCTTCCCTTTCTCAACCAGAACCCAAGGGAAGATGCTGCACACGTGCAAGAGGGCTGGAAGCCAGGTGAAGGGACAGCAGGCCTGTTGGGGAGCTGAGAGCAGGTGGTGGAAGCAGCTGTGGGCCATAGAACACCCATGGGAGCTCTGTAGGAGGGGGCCAGCCCATAGCAGCCCCACCCCTGTGCCAGTGGCCATCACAATGGCATTCAGGCCAGCATCACAATGCCACTGGCAGTGGGAAGCTGATTTCTTTGTCTGAAGACCTAGTTACAGCAACTCAAGCGTCAGAGGACCCCATTTCCTGGGGGATGGAAAGGCTGTCAGCAGTTGAACGGCCTCAAGCTGGAGCCCTACAGGAGGAAGCGGGACAGGTGTGGGGCTAGGTGGGCCTGCCTACTCCCTGGATCCTCAGGCAGCGAGGCCCAGCCACCCATCTGCAGGGTGCAGGGATTCTCTTTGAGCAGTGAACATCTGCTTATCTTCTTCCTGGCCATTTGGTTCTACTTCTACTTCCTTTATACCTAATTGTGTCAGGGTCTCCTTCTACCTACTAAGGTGGGTGACAGCAGCTGGCATGGCCCTGCTCCTGCGAGTGGGGAAAGGAAGTGACCAAGGACTGGAGCTTTGGCACCATAGGACAGCTGGCTTCACCTCACCTGTGCACCTGGAGAATAAAGATATGGAACCGGGCGCCTCCACATCTCCTTGCCTCACCAAGGTGCTTCACTTCTTACCTCAGAAGCCCTGCTGCTACACATCTCCACAGACTTGGAGCCTAGTGCCTTCCTCCATTGAGTACATGGCACCAGAAGGGAGAGACGAGTCTTATACACCCCATGACAAGCAAGGGGCAGAACATCTCTGGAGGGCAGTGGGGACAGCAAGACTGTGGGGTTGTAAGTCCTGTCAGAAGAGTTGAACTCTGCATATTCACTGGGAAGCTGTTTTGTGCCTGGTTGGGGGGGGGGTGTTCTGAAAAGAAATAAATTGCCCCTGGGGGCTAAGTAGCATCAAATTTTATTTGTGTATGTGTATGTGTGTGCAAGAGAGACTGAGGGAGTCTGAGACTTGCTAGGTAGCCTATGTTGGCCTAGAAGCAATCTCCTCCTTCAGCCTCCCAAGTTTAGGATTTATAGGTGTGCACCACCAGACTTGGCTTTCATTTGTGAGGAGAGAAAAATGGAATCCAGTGGCGCTTATCATGGTTCCCAACAACGGTGGAGAAAAGAGCACTTTGGGGGCAGTCTTTTAAAAAGATGTGGGGGTAGGGGAAAGTGAGGGTAGGGAGGGAAGTACCATGGGATATTGTCTACAATTAAAGAAGTTGTAAATAAAAAATGAAAAAATAAAAATAAAATAAAATAAAAAGATGTGGGAAGGAGGAAAATAAAGCTTTGGGAGTGGCTGCCCCCCGCAACCCCAGGGGCTCCTATGCCTAGTATTCCAAGAGCTTCCTGGGCAGCATCTCTAGCCCAGCTGCCCAGGGGAGGCAGCACTGGGCACCCTGACAATGCTGATCCTGTACCCAGCAATCAGCACTCAGAGAAGTAGGCTGCTCCCTGTGGTCATGACAATTTCAGGGCAGGACTCCACCCACCCAAACGGGGTGGAGTGGCAGAAAGGATAGGATGTTCAGGAACCATCAGCCAGGCCTGGGCAGGTCATCCTCACACAGCAGATACTGACACCTCACAAAGGTGAAGTACCAGTGTGATTGAGAACTCCAAAACATTCCCTAAGTTCAACTGAAGGTCTAATTTTTAGAATCTGGACTGAACATCCTAAAGGGATGGGAGCACATGGCTCAATGGCTGGGCCACAGGGCTGTGACTGGTCTCAGTATGAGGAGCATGTCAGGGTGCTTCTTTATCACCACGCTGAGGAAGGAATGGGGAGTGTTTTTGCACTGACCTTTTAGTGACTAAAAACTATTTGATAAAGTCGGGTGTGGTGGCGCACGCCTTTAATCCCAGCACTGGGGAGGCAGAGGTAGGAGGATCGCTGTGAGTTCAAGGCCACCCTGAGACTACATGGTGAATTCCAGGTCAGTCTGGGCTAGAGCGAGACCCTACCTTGAAAAACCACAAAAAAATAAAATAAAGGGCTGGAGAGATGGCTTAGCGGTTAAACGCTTGCCTATGAAGCCTAAGGACCCCGGTTCAAGGCTCTATTCTCCAGGACCCACAGAAGCCAGATGCACAAGGGAGCACATGCATCTGGAGTTTGTTTGCAGTGGCTTGAAGCCCTGGCCCTGCCATTCTCTCTCTCTCTCTCTCCCTGCCTATTTCTGTATCTCTCAAAAAATAAATAAATAAATAAATAAATAAATAAATAAATAAATAAATAAAATATTTTAAAAAAATAAAAAATAAAATAAAAAAACTATTCGATAAAGATAAATGGAGTTGTAGGAACACTTAGTTCCTTTGGGTCTTCTCCATAAAGCTTAATTTTGGACAAAACAAATAAATGCAGCCTATACATGCGTGTGCACACTCACACACACACAGCAAACCCATGAAACTGGTCAGATCTAAAATTCGGTTTTCTCTTTTCAGACAAGTAGATAGGACACACTCTTGGCTGGGTGCAGTTAACTGCCCTCCATGACAGTTCTACTAGTGTGATGAAGCGCAGCTGGGGAACAGAAGCATGACCAGATAGACTCTTCCAGGAGGAAGCCCACAGAGGATGTCAATTATCAGTTTATTAAGGATCCAAGTGTCGGCGGGGGTGGGGGTGGGGGTGGAGGTGGGGGTGGGAGGGCTGACTTGTGCTCAGCCCTCACCATCTTCCACTCTTGGATAACCCTGAGGCACAAAAGGCTCTGTGTGTATGAGGTCCCCAGCCACAGTCCATGGAGCGCTACTCACAAAGCCCTGCTTAGAAGATTTATGTGCAGGCAACTTGGCAGGGGCTGGGCTGGCTTTGGTGGGTTCTAGGCTCTGGCAAGAAATGGGATATCTCTCCCAGCACTTCCAGCCCTGCCTATGGCCTTTTTTTTTTTTTTTTAAATCTTGCTGCTGCTTAACCAGCAACTCAGTTCCTGTGTCACATTGTGAGGTGCTAAAGCCCCTGTAGAAACAGGAGAGGGGACCTCCCACTCCTCCCAGCAGTGGGGCTTCTCCAGTTCAGGATGGTCACTCAGAAGTGGACCCGCAGCACATCCTGGCTGGAGACTGGCTGCTGGCAGGCTGTGCACGTCATGGGCAGGGAGCGCTGCTTCTCACTCAGGCAGGGTCGGCACAGGAGATGGCCACAGGGCAGCTGGTACACAGGCTCCTTTCTGAAGTAGGGAGAAAATGGTGTTTTGCAGGAGGCACACTCTGGGCCAGGAGTCCTGGGTGGCTCTGCTAGATCAGAACAAGCCAGGGTTAGCTAACTAGGCTGCTCCTCAGTCCAGGTTTTTTTTTTTTTTTTTTTTTTTTTTTTTTTTTTTAAGAGCTCCACCACTCTTTTTTTCATTTATTTATTTATAAACAGATTTTTTTTTTTTTTTTTTTTTCGAGGTAGGGTCTCACTCTGGTCCAGGCTGACCTGAAATTAACTATGTAGTCTCAGGGTGGCCTTGAACTCACGGTGATCCTCTTACCTCTGCCTCCCAAGTGCTAGGATTAAAGGTGTGCACCACCACGCCTGGCTACCTTTAATTTTTAATATATATATATATATATATATTTAATATTTATTTATTTATTTGAGAGTGACAGACACAGAGAGAAAAAGGCAGAGAGAGAGAGAGAAAATGGGCATATCAGGACCTCCAGCCACTGCAAATGAACTCCAGATGCATGCGCCACCTTGTGCATCTGGCTTACATGGGTACTGGGGAATCAAGCCTTGAACCGAGAGGTCCTTAGGCTTCACAACCAAGCACTTACGCACTAAGCCATCTCTCCAGCCCCTATTTATTTTTATTTATTTATTAGAGATGGGGGGATAGGCACACCAGGACCTCTAGCCACTGCAAAGGAACTCCAGATGCATGTGCCACCTTGTGCATCTGGCTTATGTGGGATCTGAAGAATCGAACCTGGATCCTTAGGTAAATGCCTTAACCGCTAAGCCATCTCTCCAGCCCTCAGTCCAGGTTTTGTCCTTCCATAGCCTGCCCCTCACTAACTGGCAGGAGAAGGAGCAAAAGATGAGAACTGGGCAAGCTTCCCCTGTGTCACCTTTATTAATCTTGGTACTTCCATTACTGCTTGAGAAAAGCTAGACTCTGAGAGCAGTGGACAAGATTGGGCTCTTCTCCTGGTTTCCCAAGCAAGGTGTATCTTCCCCTGCCAAAGGTAGATCAAGGCACAAGCTTATTCTGACAATATAAACAAGGAAAGCCATGCTAGAGGCAGACTGTCCCCTTCCTGTGCCTTGGAGCACTTCACATGCAACTGGATCACATGCCTGTGTCCTTCCCAAGGTCTGGAAGCCCCCATGAGTAAGGACCTCATCTGAGCCTTTTGGTACATTCCTAGAGCCTAGCAAAGAGCCTCAAACAGCCCATGAACAGTGAGTACCTGAACAAGTCTGACACCTACACAAAAGCACTGGCTACAAGATATGCAACTCTACTCCAAGCACTAAAATTCAAAGAATTCTGCTCTGCCTCAACATCCTGAGGGAAGAAAGAGAGGTTTGGCTTCATTTTGTGTGAGTGTATGTGTGTGTTTCAAGGTAGGGTCTCACTCTAGCCCAGACCATCCTAGAACTCTCTGTAATCTCAGGCTGTACTTGAACTCATAGCCATCCTCCTAACTCTGCCTCCCAAGAGCTGGGATTAAAAATGTGTGCCATCACACACAGCTAAATGTGCTTTCTTTAAGTCAAACATGAGGCAACCAAATGCAAGGTGTCTTCTCTCATACATACTGGCCAAGAATCACACAAACTGTTGAAATATTTCTTTCCTTACTGGTAATTCTCTAAAATAAGGGAAGGGGGGCTGGAGAGATGGCTTAGGGGTTAAGGCGCCTGCCTCCTAACCCTAAGAACACTGGTTCCACTCTCCAGCAGTTCCAATCTCCAGGTCCCACGTTTAGCCAGATGCAAAGTGACGCAAGGGCGCAATGCCGCACTTGGCCACAAGGGCGCGCACACATCTGGATTTCGTTCGCAGCAGCTGAGACACTGCTGGTGCGCCCATCTCTCTCTTCCTCTCCCTCTCTCTGTGTCTCTCTCCAAAAAAATAATAATAAAAAAAATTTTAAAAAATTAAAATAAAATAAAATAAGGGAAGGGAAGGGGAGGGGGGAAGGCAGGAAGAAAGGAAGGAAGGAAGCAGAAGAAATAATGTTATTTATCAATATCCTTGCTGATCTATATATGTAACATGAGAATTCATTATCCATTAGTCTGTTTGTTTTCTAGATAAGTTTTACTATGTAGCCCACAGTGGCCTTGAACTCACTATGTAGGAATGCTTCTGCCTCAGCCTCTCAAGTGGTAGAATTATAGGCTTGCATCACCATGCCCTGCTACTCAGTTTTTTTTAATTTAATTTTTATTTTATTTACTTATGATTACTTATGAGAGATAAAAAGAGGCAGAGAGAGAGAGAGAGAAAGAGAGAGAGAGAGGGAATGGGCATGCCAGGGCCTTCAGCCACTGCAAATGAGCTTCAGTTGCATGTGTCACCTTGTGCATCTGACTTACATGGGTCCTTGGGAATAGAACCTGGGTCCTTTGGCTTTGTAGGCACGTGCCTTAACTGCTAAGTCATTCCGTCTGGAAGCCCCCATGAGTAAGGACCTCATCTGAGCTTTTGGTACATTCCTAGAGCCTAGCAAAGAGCCTCAAACAGCCCATGAACAGTGAGTACCTGAACAAGTCTGACACCTACACAAAAGCACTGGCTACAAGATATGCAACTCTACCAAGCACTAAAATTCAAAGAATTCTGCTCTGCCTCAACATCCTGAGGGAAGAAAGAGAGGTTTGGCTTCATTTTGTGTGAGTGTATGTGTGTTTCAAGGTAGGGTCTCACTCTAGCCCAGACCATCCTAGAACTCTCTGTAATCTCAGGCTGTACTTGAACTCATAGCCATCCTCCCTAACTCTGCCTCCCAAGAGCTGGGATTAAAATGTGTGCCATCACACACAGCTAAATGTGCTTTCTTTAAAGTCAAACATGAGGCAACCAAATGCAAGGTGTCTTCTCTCATACATACTGGCCAAGAATCACACAAACTGTTGAAATATTTCTTTCCTTACTGGTAATTCTCTAAAATAAGGGAAGGGGGGCTGGAGAGATGGCTTAGGGGTTAAGGCGCCTGCCTCCTAACCCTAAGAACACTGGTTCCACTCTCCAGCAGTTCCAATCTCCAGGTCCCACGTTTAGCCAGATGCAAAGGGCGCAATGCCGCAATGTCGCACTTGGCCTGAGGCGCACACATCTGGATTTCGGGCCGCAGCAGCTGAGACACTGCTGGTGCGCCCATCTCTCTCTTCCTCTCCCTCTCTCTGTGTCTCTCTCCAAAAAATAATAATAAAAAAAAATTTAAAAATTAAATAAAATAAAAAATAAGGGAAGGGAAGGGGGAAGGCAGGAAGAAAGGAAGGTAGGAAGCAGAAGAAATAATGTTATTTATCAATATCCTTGCTGATCTATATATGTAACATGAGAATTCATTATCCATTAGTCTGTTTGTTTTCTAGATAAGTTTTACTATGTAGCCCACAGTGGCCTTGAACTCACTATGTAGGAATGCTTCTGCCTCAGCCTCCCAAGTGGTAGAATTATAGGCTTGCATCACCATGCCCTGCTACTCAGTTTTTTTTAATTTAATTTTTATTTTATTTACTTATGATTACTTATGAGAGATAAAAAGAGGCAGAGAGAGAGAGAGAGAGAGAGAGAGGGAGAGAATGGGCATGCCAGGGCCTTCAGCCACTGCAAATGAGCTTCAGTTGCATGTGTCACCTTGTGCATCTGACTTACATGGGTCCTTGGGAATAGAACCTGGGTCCTTTGGCTTTGTAGGCACGTGCCTTAACTGCTAAGTCATTCCTCCAGCCCCTGTTATTATTTTTTTTTTTTCGCAGTAGGGTCTCACTCTAGCTCAGGCTGACCTGGAATTCACTATGTAGTCTCAGGGTGGCCTTGAACTCATGGCGATCCTCCTACCTCTGCCTCCCAAGTGCTAGGATTAAAGGCATGCACCACCATGCGTGGCACTGTTTTTTAAGTTGAGATAGGATCTTGCTATATAGACTCAAACTTGCAAAGCAGCCAAATATAACCCTGAACTTCTGATCCTCTTGCCTCCACCTCACAAGTGCTAAGATTACACCCAATTTATGCAGTGCTAAGAATCAACTCCAGTACCTAATGCATGCTAGTAGGCAAAGCTCTCTACCAAGCTACATCCCCAGCCCACAAAATTTTAAAAAGAAACCCATACCTAAGGGATGGGAAGATGGCTTGGGTTAAAGGTACTTACTCAAAAAGCCTGCCAGTTCAATTCCCAAGCCACCCAAGCTGGATGCAAAAGTTGTGTGGCATTTGTTTGAGATGTGCACACAAACACACATACACATATATCACACGTATGAAAAAAAAACACAAAACCCAAACCACACCTGGCACATCATGGAAGCAGACAAAAGCCTAAGTGTCTTCACCTCCAACAGGAAGGGTCTCAGATGTCTCGTGCCTCAAGGGCAATTTCAGAGCCAGTAAATAAAGATCATTAAAGAGAAACAGAAACAGAAAAAAAGAAAAGAAAAACAGGGTATGATGAGTGAATGACAGAGTGTCTTTAAAGGAGAAGAAGGGAGACAGGGTCTATAGTATACAGAACATTAGAGGCAATATCATGTCATGGGAAGATTTTAAGAAGAGGAATACCACTGGGTACAGTTGCACACGTGTTTAATCCCAGCAGAGATAGGAGGCTCGCTGTGAATTCAAGGTCAGCCCAAGACTACACAGTTGTGTTTTGGTATTTAAAAAAATTTTTTTTAGATTTTTTTTTTTTTTTGTTGTTTTGAGGTAGGGTCTCACTGTAGCCCAGGCTGACCTGGAATTCACTCTGTATTCTCAGGGTGGCCTCGAACTCATAGTGATCCTCCTACCTCTGCCTCCCGAGTGCTGGGATTAAAGGCGTGCACCACCACGCCCAGCTAGATTTTTATTTTTATTTATTTATTTATTCATTAGCAACAGACAGAGGGAGGAAAAGAGAGAGGGAGCATGAGAATAGGTGCACCAGGGCCTATAGCCACTTCAAACGAACTCCAGACACATGTGCCACCATGTGCCTCTGGCTTACGTGGGACCTGGAGATTCAAACTGGGGTCCTTAGGCTTCGCAGGCAAGCGCCTTGACTGCTAAGCCATCTCTCCAGCCCTGTTTTGGGTTTTTTCTTTCTTTTTTTGTTTTTTCAAGGCTGAGTTTCACTCTGGTCCAGGCTGACCGGGAATTAACTATATAGTCTCAGGGTGGCCTTGAACTCACAGCGATCCTCTTACCTCTGCCTCCCAAGTGCTGGGATTAAAGGTGTGCACCACTAAACCTGGCCTGTGTTAGTATTTTCAAAGTAGGGTTTCACTGTAGCCCAGACTGACCTGGAATTCACTATGTAGTCTCAGGTGGCCTCAAACTCATGGCAATCCTCTCTCTCTCCTGAGTGCTGGGATTAAAGGAGTGCACCACCACTCCCAGCTGAGACTACTTAATGAATTCCAGGTCAGCCTGGGCTAAAGTGAGATCCTACTGTGAAAACACACGAAGAAAAGAAAAAAGACAAAACAAGGAACCGCATGATCCTATTCACATTTTAAAAAGTTTGTTCTCAGAGCTAGGCATGGTGTCTCACACCTTTAATCCCAACACTTAGGAGGCAAAGATAGGAGGATCACCATGAGTTCAAGGCCACCCTGAGACTACATAGTGAATTCTAGGTCAGCCTGGACTAGAGCGAGACCCTACCTCAAAAAACCAAAAAATCAGGGCCTGGAGAGATGGCTTAGTGGTTAAATGCTTGCCTGTGAAGCCTAAGGACCCTGGTTCAAGGCTTGATTCTCAAGGACCCAAGTAAGCCAGATGCACAAGGTGGCGCATGCATCTGGAGTTTGTTTGCAGTGGCTAGAAGCCCTGGTGTACCCGTTCTCTCTCCATCTATCAGCCTCTTTCTCTCTGTCGCTTTCAAATAAATAAACAAAAACAGAGCCAGGCGTAGTGGTGCACTTGGAGGGCAGAGGTAGGAAGATCACCATGAGTTCAAGGCCACCCTGGGAGTACATAGTGAATTCCAGGTCAGCCTGGACTAGAGCGAGACCCTACCTTGAAAAACCACAAAAAACAAAACAAAACAACCCAAAAACAGGGCTAGAGGGATGGCTTAGCAGTTAAGGTGTTTGCCTGCAAAGCCAAAGGACCCAGGTTTGATTCTCCAGGACCCACATTAACCAGATGCACAAGGGGGCGAACATGCATTCGGAGTTCATTTGCAGTGGCTAGAGGCCCTGGCATGCCCATTCTCTCTCTCAAATAAATAAATAAAAATATTTGCCAGGCGTGGTGGTGCACTCCTTTAATCCTAGCATTTGGATGGCAGAGGTAGGAGGACTGCCGTTAGTTCAAGGCCACCCTGAGACTATAGAGTGAATTCCAGGTCAGCCTGAGCTAGAGTGAGACCCTACCTCAAAAAAAAAACAAAAAATAAAATAAAATATTTATAAAACAAAAAGTTCACTCTCATTCTGAGGATGAGTGGCTGTGGAGAGCCAGAAGGAAGGACTAGTGCAGGAGCTGAAGGAGAGGCAGCACCCTGGTCCTAGAGTGGCAGCCAGAAGAACCTGAGCAGAGAAAAGTATGAACAAACTTGATAATGAATGGAAGGTCAGAGTGGGGGCCTGAAGGAATACAGGGACAACTTCCATGTTACAGGCACAAGATGACATTCTTTACCCAAATGGGCTTGGGGGAGGTTTGTGGGAAAAGGCATTGGAAGGTAGAGTGGACAGTTTCGAGTTAGAATGATTATTAGAGATGGAGCTGAGCAGCTGCAGGGAGGCCGGGATCTGAGGTCTGGGTTCCAAAGAGGCAGGAGCCATAGGAGCAGTCCTGGAGTCTGGCAGAGATGAATGCTGGCGATGGAACTGAAGAAGAAAAGGTGTACCATCTGAGGATCAGGAGAGCCAGTGACTCAAGCAGGATGGGCGAATTCACCTTGTCAACAGAAGGCTGAGGGACAGCAGCCAATGGATTTGAGAACAAGCATTTCACTAGTCACCTTGACAGAAAGGTCCTTGAGAACAGTCATGGAGAACAACCAGAATGGGAAGGGAGATGGCCTGGAATCCAGATGACAATAATATGGACAGGCTTTGCATAGGCAGGAGGAATCAACTGTCTACCTTATCATTAGCCCCACAGGCCTCATCTTGTAAAACACACCCACACACGCGTGTGCATGCACATGTACATACACATATACACACACATACATATGTACACACACAGGTATCATCTTGTAAAACACATGCACGCACACACGTGTACATATACATACATACATACATACATACACACACAGGTCTCAACTTGTAAAACACACACATATGTGCACACATACACTATTTCAGATTCACTTTGTATCTGAACAGATTCAACCATGCAGCATGATTTCAGGCTTGTTTTAGGCAGAAATTAGCTAGTAAAGCTACCAATGTTGTTTCCTAGGACAGTGATGAAAATGTTAATAGTATGGAATGAAGATGACACACTAAACCCCAAACATTCTTTCACATGTACATAAAATACCCCAGATGAGAGAAAGAATAGAAAAATAAAGGAGAAACAAAATCCTCAAGAGAGAATGATGAACATGATATTCATATATATATATATATGGTTTATATTGGTTTTTGAGGTAGAGTCTCACTGTAGCACAGACTAACCTGGAATTCACTATGTAGCCTCAGGGTAAACGCGAACTCTTGGTGATCTTCCTACCTCTGCCTCCTGGGTGCTGGGATTAAAGTCATGTGCCACCATGCCTGGCTTTTTTTTTTTTTTTTTTTTTCTTGAAGTAGGGTTTCACTGTAGCTCAGGCTGATCTGGAATTCACTATGTAGTCCCAGGATGGGCTTGAACTCACGGTGATCCTCCTACCTCTGCCTCCCGAGTGCTTTTTTAAATATTTTATTTTTATTTATTTATTTGACAGAAAAAGAGGGAGAGAGAGAGAATGGGTGTGCCAGGGCCTCCAGCCACTGCAAACAAACTCCAGATTCATGCACCCCCTTGTGCATCTGGCTAACATGGGTCCTGGGGAATTGAACCTGGGTCCTTTGGCTTTGCAAGCAAATGCTTTAACCGCTAAACCATCCCTCTAGCCCACGTCTGGCTTTTTAATTTTTTTTTTTGTTTTGTTTTTCAAGGTAGGGTCTCACTCTAGCTCAGGCTGACCTGGAATTCACTACGTAGTCTCAGGGTGGCCTCAAACTCATGGCGATCTTCCCATCTCTGCCTCCCAAGTATGGGGATTAAAGGTGTGTGCCACCATGCCTGGCTTTTAAAATTTTTTTGATTTATTTATTTGAGAGAGGAGAGAGAGAGAGAGAGAGAGAGAGAGATGGGCATGCCAGGGCCTCTAGCTACTGCAAACAAATTCCAGATGTATGCGCCACCATGTGGATCTGGCTTTCATGGGTTCTGGAGAGTCAAACAAAGACATAGCAGTCATGTGTGGTGGTACACCCCTGTAATCCTACCACTTAAAGAACTCAAAAGTTCAATATTAGCCAGGCATGGGGGCATACACCTTTAATCCCAGCACTTAGAAGACAGAGAAAGGAGGATCACTGTGAGTTCAAGGCCATACATAGTGAATTCCAGGTCAGCCTGGGCCAGAGTGAGACCTTACCTCGAAAAAACAAACAAACAAAAAAAAGAAAGTTCAATGTTAGTTTGAGCTACACAGTGAATTCCAAACCAGACCAGCCTGGACTATACAGCAAGAACTGTCTCAAAATATCCAGAACAAGCCAGGCATTGTGATAAACACCTTTAATACCAGCATTTGGGAGGCAGAGGTAGGAGGATCACTGAGTTTGAGACCAGCCTGAGATTACATAGTAAATTCCAGGTTAGCCTAGACTAGAGTGGAACTCTACCTTGAAACAAAAATACAAAAACAAACAACTATATATATATATATATCCAGAACAAAAAAGTTACAGTAGCTAGGTGTGGTGGTGCACACCTTTAATTCCAGCACTTGAGAGGCAAAGGTGGGAGGATTACTGTGAGTTTGAGGCCAGCCTGAGACTACATAGTGAATTCCAGGTTAGCCTGGGCCAGAGTGAGACCCTACCTTGAAAAACAAAACGAACAACAACAAAAACCTACAGTAAAGGATAGTCAGGCCAGAGACCACAGAATGACAGGGCTGACTGAGGGTCTTCGTGTGAAGAGTCACATTCCCAGAGAGCCCCTCATCTCCTCCTAGAGAAGGAAAGGGAACAGCCTTCTCCCTAAGATGAGGGTCAGAATGAGGAAGGAACTGGTCCTGCAGGCCAACAGAGCCCCAAGGAATCCAAAACCCAGCATCTGCATGGAGAGATTGCTCAGCGGTTAAGGTGCTTGCCTATAGAGCCTAGTGACCCAAGTTTGATTTCCTAGTACTCACATAAAACCAGAAGCACAAAGTGGTGCATATGTCTCAAGTTCATTTGTAGCAGCTAGGGGCCCTGGTGTGCCCATTCTCTTTTTTCTCTCTGCTAGGCATGGTGGCACAC
Organism: Orientallactaga sibirica; assembly: GCA_036365145.1. NCBI lineage: Eukaryota > Metazoa > Chordata > Mammalia > Rodentia > Dipodidae > Orientallactaga > Orientallactaga sibirica. The sequence goes on along the minus strand of JAEOAD010000011.1, from coordinate 39,131,810 downwards.
ACCTTTAATTGCAGCACTCAGAAGGCAGAGGTAGGAGGATCTCTGTGAGTTTGAGGCCACCCTGAGACTACATAACAAACAACAACAACAACAACCCCACATAGAACAATTATCCATGTTAAGTCTTCAGGGAGATCGTGGGCCCAGGTTACCTGTGCTGGTGCCTGGATTCTTAGAAGTGTTATTCCCTCTTGTGCCCAATGGCTGGAGCTGTCCCCTAGTGAGCCGCGCTGTGAAGGAGGGCAAGGAGCCAAGGGTAGAAGTCAAGGCAGTTTCCAAGCTTTGTGACAGCTTCTGCTCATGGGACAATGGACCTGCTGAGATACACAGACCACAACTTTCAGAGAGGTTCAGCAAAAGAGAACTAGCCCCAAGTCCCTGGAAGACTGCAGAATGCCCTTTCAACTTCAGACTCCTTCCTGTGTCAATGACACAGCATGGTAGTCAGAGTCCTGGGAAGCCAGACAATTTCTTCCCATCCCTTCAGCCTGGACTCTCTCTAGCTTCTTCTGGATAAAAGGTTGGGCAGGAGGGAGCCACCTTGGGGCTCTGCTGAAGAACTGCACTTGCCTTTTCTCTTCTTCCTTTTTTTTTTTTTTTGGGTTTGCTTGGTTTTTCAAGGTAGGGTCTCACTCATTCTACGTTGACCTGGAATTCACTATGTAGTCTCAGGCTGGCCTTGAACTCATAGACGTCTGCCTCCCAAGTGCTGAGATTAAAGGCGTGCACCACCATGTCTGGCTTTAATTTTTATTATTTGAGAGAGAGTGAAAGAATAGGCATGCCAGAGCCTTCAGCCACTGCAAATGAACTTCAGATGCATGTGGCACCTTGTGATTCTGGCTTATGTGTCCTGGGGAGTTGAACCTGGGTCCTTTGGCTTTGAAAGCAAATGCCTTAACTACTAACACAGGCCTCCTTCCGTTTTTTTTTTTTTTTTTTTTTTTTTTTTTGGTTTTTGAGGGTAGGTCTCACGCTGGTCCAGGCTGACCTGGAATTAACTATGTAGTCTCAGGGTGGCCTCGAACTCTCGGCAATCCTCCTACCTCTGCCTCCCGAGTGCTGGGATTAAAGGCGTGCGCCACCACGCCCGGCTCCTTCCCTTCTTTTTAAAAATTATTATTATTTGGGAGAGACAGAGAGAGAGAGGAAGAGGCAGAGAGAATGGGTGCACCAGTGGCCTCTCAGCCACTGTGAACGAACTCCAGATGAGTGCGCCCCCTTGTGGTCAAGTGCAGCATCGTTTTCTTGTGTCACTTTGCATCTGGCTAAACATGGGACCTGGAGAATCTAACGGGCATTCTTAGGCTTGGCAGGCAGGTGCCTTAACTGCTAAACCATCTCTCCAGCCCCCTCCTTCCCTTCTTTTTGGCACTTCTGGGTATCCAACCAGGACTTTGCACTTTCTAGACAGGTGCTCTAAACTGAACTACATCCCAAGCCCCTGTGCTGCCTAGCTAAAGAATGATGGAAGTGAGCAAACACTGGTTCTGTGACCCCACCCTACCCTCATTGTCTCTCTCCAGGAGACCTAATCTCTTTCCCTAACTCTTCTCCCTGGGTCCCCACTACCATGTAGGGCATTACCTGCCTTTAAAGGTGTTGGGCCCTCTTTCTTAGGCAACTAAAACATGGCCTTAGCTGCTCACTCTTCATCAGACTATATCTAAGTGATCAACACAAAGCCAAACTATAGGGTGAGGGTAGAGGCAAAAAGATTAGAGGGGCTGAGCATGGTGGCACATGCCTTTAATCCCAGCACTCAAGAGGCAGAGGTAGTAGGATCACCGTGAGTTTGAGGCCACCCTGAGACTACATAGTAAGTTCCAGGTCAGCCTGGACTAGAGTGAAACCCTACCTCACAAAAGAAAAAATAAAAGGGTAGAAGGGGCTGGGGATGTAACTGAGTTGGTACAGTACTTGTTTAGCATGCACAAAGCCTGGCATCACATAAAAGTGGGCATGGTGGCACATACCTGTAATCTTAGCACAGGGGAGAAGGCGGCAAAATTCCAGGTCAGCCTGGGCTAGAGTGAAATCTACCTCAAAAGAAAGAAAGAAAGAAAGGAGGGAGGGAGGGAGGAAAGGAGGGAAGGAAAGAAAGAAAGAAACAAACAAACAAACAAACAAAGAGAGAGAGAGAGAAAGAGGGAGGGAGGAAGAAAACAACAACTAAAAAGAAAAACATAGCCAGCTATGATGGCTCATTCCTTAACATAATCTTAGCACTCGGGAGGCTGAGACAGAAGGATCACCATGAGTTTGAAGCCAGCCTGGGCTACAGTGAGACCTTCTCAAAAAGAAAAAAAAAAATGGGGAGGGTAGGGAGATGGCTGTCCAAGAAAATCTCAAGGGCGTGACTGGCAGCAGAACTTGCAAGATTACCCTGAAGAGGGAGTACAATATTTTGTCTAGTTCATGGGACTCAGGGCATCAAGTATATGTGGGCCTTGTGTCACCAGGTTTGGCAAGGCCAACACTACCAGGACTATGTAGGAGTTTTAAGAACCTTTCTTTTTTTCTTCTGTAAAAAAATAGTTATTTATTTATTTATTTATTTGACACAGAGAAGGAAGCAGAAAAGTGAGCGAAAGAATGGACACACCAGGGCCTCTAGCCATTGCAAACAAACTCCAGATGCGTGTACCACTTTGTGCCTATGACTTTACATGGGTACAGGGGAACTGAACTTCGGTTCTTAGGCTTTGCAGGCAAGCACCTTAACTACTGAGCCATTTCTCCATCTCCCCTCTTTTTCTTTTTCTTTTTTTTTTTTTTTTTTTGGTTTTTCGAGGTAGGGTCTCACTCTAGCTCAGGCTGACCTGAAATTCACTCTGTATTCTCAGGGTGGCCTCAAACTCATGGCAATCCTACCTCTTCCTCCCAAGTGCTGGAATTAAAGATGTGCACCACCACACCTAGCCCCCCACCTTTTTTTTTTTTTTTTTTTTTTTTTTGGTTTTTCGAGGTAGGGTCTCACTCTAGCTCAGGCTGACCTGGAATTCACTATGTAGTCTAAGGGTGGCCTTGAACCCACGGCAATCCTCCTACCTCTGCCTCCCGAGTGCTGGGATTAAAGGCGTGCGCCACCACGCCCGGCCTTCCACCTTTTTTTTAAATGTAGGGTCTTGCTCTAGCCCATGCTAACCTGGAATTCACTATGTAGTCTCAGGCTGGCCTCAAACTCATGGCGATCCTACTTCAGCCTCCAGAGTACTGGGATTAAAGGAGTGCGCCACAACACCTGGCAGAGAGAGAGAGAGAATGGGCATGCCAGGGCCTATAGCTTTGGCAAACAAACTCCAGATACATGCACCATTTTGTGCATCTGGCTTTATATGGGTACTGGGAAAATGAACTCAAATTGTTAGGCTTTGCAGGCAAGCACTTTAACTGCTGAGCCATCTCTTCAGCCCTTCTTCTTTTTTTTTTTTTTCAAAGTTGGGTTTCACTCTAGCCCAAGCTAACCTGGAACTATGTAGTCTCAGGGTGGCCTCGAACTCATGGCTGTCTTCCTACCTCTGCCTCCCAAATGCCGGGATTAAAGGCGTGCACCACCACACCCAGCTTCCTTCTTTTCTTTGAGGCAGGGTCTCCACTGGTCTTGAACCTATGTTGATTCTCCTGCCTCTGCCTCCCAAGTGCTGCTGGGATTACAGGTATGTATCACTATGCTTGATTCAAATAGTTTTCTATGCTGAGTATATATATACTTATTTATTTATTTATTTGAGAGACAGATAGAGAATGGGCACACCAAATGAACTCCAGAAACATGTGCCATCTTGTGCATCTGGCTTACTTGGGTACTGGAGAATCGAGCCTGGGTCCTTGGGCTTGGCAGGCAAGTGTCTTAACCACTAAACCATTTCTTAAGCACACTTATATTTTTTCAATTCCTCTTTTCCTCCTGTATTTGTAGGAAATAAATACATTGCCTGGTGTGGTGGTACACACCTTTAATTCCAGCACTTGGGCAGCCAAGGTAGGAGGAACGCTGCGAGTTTGAGGCCAACCTGGGACTACACAGTGAGTTCCAGGTCTGCTTGGGTTAGAGTAAGACCCTACCTTGGAAAAACTAAAAAGAATCAAATATATTAATCATCAGTCTTTTTGTTTGTTTGTTTGGTTTTTCGAAGTAGGGTCTCACTCTGGCCCAGGCTGACCTGGAATTAACTATGCAGTCTCAGGGTGACCTTGAACTCACAGCAATCCTCCTACCTCTGCCTCCGGAGTGCTGGCATTAAAGGCGTGCACTACCACGCCCGGCTTAATTATTAGTCTTATTTGGAACACCTAAGTCATAACAGTTTTTGAGATAGCCAGAGCCTGAGTATCAACATTAATGCATGGTTCAGGAAATCAAAGACCCTCAAAACTGAGCGGAGGGCTAGGGAGATGGTTAAAGCAGTTAAAAGCACTTGCTTGCAAAGCATGATGGCCTGAGTTCAATTCCCCAGTACCCATGTAAAGCCAGACACAAAAAGTGGCACCTGTGTCTAGAGTACATGCACACAGGCACACACATACACACAAATAAATAAATAATTTTTTTTTGAGGTAGGATCTCGCTCTAGTCCAGACTGACCTAGAATTCAATATGTAGTCTCAAGCTGGCCTTGAATTCAGTGGGCCCCCTACTTCTGCCTCCTGAGTGCTAGATTAAAAGCATGTGCCACAATGCCTGCCCAGCATAAACAAAGTTTTAAAAGAGCGGGAGTGAGCAGGGAGAAAAGCCAAACTTAAGCAAAGCCACATAGCTGACTAGACACATTCAGCTGCACAAGTCACCAAATGAGCCAGAGCTACAGAGGCAGCAGCACTGCTGGTTCCAGTCAGTGTCCCAGGGAAAAAGCCCAGATTGCTTCAATTTCATACTCAGGAACAAACACTGAAATTCACACGAGGAACCAAAAAACAGGTTCCAGAGGAAAGAAGTAGTCTATTTTGAGTGACTTGTATTTCTCTTCCCTGAAGATCTGGCTAGAGTCAAGACAAGAAAAGTGTTGAGCTGGCCAGGGTACATGAAGGAAGCCCGAAACAGGCACATGATCTGGAGTTTGTTTGCAGTGGTAGAAGGCCCTGGGGTGCCAATTCTCATTCTCTCTCTCTCTGCTTGAAAATAAATAAAAATCTTTAAAGAAAAAAGAAGAAAGGGAGGAAGGGAGGGAGGAAGAAAGACAGAGGGAAAGATGGAAACCATGCCAGAGGGGCCTCCAGATTACCTGTGGGCTGAGGGCAAAGCTGAGAGGCCCTGCAACAAGAATGAGAAACAACACGGCCATTGGGCCTGACAAATCCAAGCTAGAAAAATATAAATCCAAGGGCAATGGTGTCATGTGCCAATAGAAAGGACAGGAATGGGCTGGAGAGATGGCTTAGCAGTTAAGGCACTTGCCTGTGAAGCCTAAGGACCTAGGTTTAACTCCCCAGAGCCCATGTTAAGTCAGATGTACATAATGGTACATATGTCTGAAGTTCGTTTGTAGTGGCTAGAGGCCCTGGAGCATTCTCTCACTCTCATAAATAAATAAATAAATAAATAAATAAATAAATAAATAAATAAATAAATAAATAAATGGACAGGGATGACACAAGGCTGTGGATAGATAGTCACCTGCTGAACAGTCTGTGTGTATGAAGCTGAGCTCACTGGGGGCTTTCATTTTCTTTGCAGTGTGCTCTGAGGCAATGGATGAGGCCAGAGGACTTGTGGTAGAGTAAGAAGCATTCACACCAAGACTGCCATCTGGGGTAAGTTCAGCCTGCTCCATCTTCCTTTTCCTCAAGGGCAAGGCAATGATAGAAGGGGTCACCGCTGATGCAGTTTGTGTTCTCCCAAGCAGGTGGCAGTCAGAGATAGAGTGCTGGAGCAGAAACTGGTCAATTCGGGCCTTCAGGGAGGGGTGGGGTAGGGGCTGGGACTGTGGAGTAAAGGCTACTCCAGTAAAAGGATCACTGGGCACTCGACCCCAAGTAGCTTCACTCTGGTTACACTTCTCCAGTGTGGCCTGGTCAATGACCTTGCCTGAGGGCAGCAACATGGGGCAAGGCATGATTTCCAGGGTGATAGGATCTAGGAACTCCTCCGGGACATCCTGCAGCACTGGAGCCAACTCCTGAGAGCTACAGGGGGTCAGCTGGCCTCCACACTGATCCCTAGGGTCACAGTTACTCTCCATGGGCAAGGCTAGAGTCTGCAGACCCCCATCCTGAGGCAGGCTCTCTGAGGCTACCAGCAAAACACTGTTAATCACCTCCTGAGAGCAGGTCTTAGCCGGCTGACCCCACACCTCTAACTGCTTGATGCAAGAGATGCCACTGCCTGTCACATGGGTGATACCAATCTTGAGGTGGGCCACATGGCTGAGAGAAAGAGTCCCTTTATTCCAGAGCTCCTGGACCACAACAGTAGGGGAGGGGTGTGTGACTTCCATTGGGCTAAAAGGTGGCCTAGCCTTGAAGCCCCTGTGGCTGAACATCACTTGGCTTTGACTTTTCAGTAAGACTTTGCCTACCAAAGTGAACACTTCTTTATTTGGGACAGATGATTCTGCAAGGTCTGGGGTCTGGCATTGCTGGGAATTCCAAGAGGTTTTGCTAGATAAGGCAGATGTGTATATTTCTAAGCCAGTGGCATTCTGGCCTCCTCGAGCTGTGAGGTCTATGTTAATCCTAGAGATTTCCACATTAAAGGGAAAGGAAACTGTCACATAGACTGGTGGCCTAATAAAATATTCGGTCCTAAAGCCACGGCTTCTCTTTATGAGGTCTTCAGAGATGAGATTTTCTACTTCATAACCATCAGCTGATACCTAGATTTAATGACAAATAAGATCCAAATGAAGACAATGGTTTTCACAAACTTGTCACTTCTAAAGACTATTTAAAAACACATTGGAAAAAAAAAAACTTTTTAGATTTTTTTTTTTTTTTTTTTTTTTTGAGGTAGGGTCTCACTCTAGCACAGGCTGACCTGGAATTCACTATGTAGTCTAAAGGCAGCCTCAACTCATGGTGATTCTCCTACCTCTGCTTCCCAAGTGCTGGGATTAAAGGTGTGCGCCACCACAACTGGCCCTTAGATTTCATTTCTGTTAAACTGAATTGCTGCAGGGTTTTTGAAGGTACAGAAGGCTGAAGGTAAATGTGCCCAAGCATGGCCCACTCTTAAGAATATTAGCAACAGGCTGGGCGTGGTGGTGCATGCCTTTAATCCCAGCACTCAGGAGGCAGAGGTAGGAAGGTTGCTAAATTTGGGGCCAACCTGAGACTACATAGTGAAATCTAGGTCAGCCTGGGCTAGAACAAGACCTACCTTGAGAAACCAAAAAAAAAAAAAAAAAAAAAAAAAAAAAAAGAATATTAGCAGCAAGCCAGGCATGGTGGCACACACCTGTAATCCCAGCACTTGGGAGGCAGAGTAAGAGGATCAGGAGTTCAAGATCATCCTTAGCTACATAGTAAGTAGCAAAATTGCCTGGGTTAGATCCTGTTTAAAAAAAAAAAAAAAAAAAGCCGGGCGTGGTGGCGCACGCCTTTATCCCAGCACTCAGGAAGCAGAGGTAGGAGGATCACCATGAGTTCGAGGCCACCCTGAGACTACATAGTGAATTCCAGGTCAGAGTGAGACCCTACTTCGGAAAACCAAAAAAAAAAAAAGCAGAGATTCTCGGACCTCGGTGACCTGTCCTGGATCAGGCCAGCGGAGTGTGCCTGTGCAGTTGCGGCCGCCCCAGAATGAGGAGGAATGGGAGAAGAGCAGTATGGGAGAAAAATATGAAAATGATTGAGCTGCACAATGGGGAATACAGTGAAGGGAAGCATGGCTTCAAACTGCAGATGAACGCCTTTCAACACCACAAACACAAGAAGGGGAAAATGTTTCAGGAACCTCTGTTCGGTTCTATCCCCAAATCCGTGGATTGGAGAGAAAAGGGCTATGTGACCCCTGTGAAGAATCAGGGCCAGTGTGGTTCTTGTTGGGCTTTTAGTGCGACTGGTTCCCTAGAAGGACAGATGTTCCATAAAACTGACAAACTGGTCTCACTGAGTAAGCAGAACCTTGTGGACTGTGCTTGGCCTCAGGGCAATCAGGGCTGCAATGGTGGCCTGATGGATTTTGCATTTCAATACATTAAGGACAACGGATGCTTGGACTCAGAGGACTCCTATCCATATGAAGCAAGGGATGCAAGCTGTAAGTACAAGCCCGAGTTTTCCGCAGCTAATGACACTGGGTATATGGACATCCCTCAGCGGGAGAAGGCGCTCATGAAGGCGGTGGCAACTGTGGGGCCCATTGCGCTGCCATTGATGCAGGCCATCCATCCTTCCAGTTCTACAAGTCAGGCATTTACTATGATCCAGACTGCAGCAGCAAGGACTTAGATCACGGTGTTCTGGTGGATGGCTATGGCTTTGATGGTTCTGATTCAAACAACAATAAATACTGGCTTGTCAAGAACAGCTGGGGTCCTGAGTGGAGCTCAGATGGTTACGTGAAAATGGCCAAGGACAAGGACAGCCACTGTGGAATTGCTACTGCAGCCAGCTATCCCACTGTGTGAGCGGCAGAGCCATCACAAAGGACTGGAGGGTGGCTGGACAGCACATCTTGATGGATTTTTATCCTTACACTGACCAAACCCTTATTGAGTAAGACAAAGCACTTGAATCATTGAGGATCCAAGTTAGAATTTGAATTCTGTGACATTTTTACAAGGGTAAAATGTTAACACTACTTTGACTCTTGTTATAAATAGCTTTATAATAGTGAAGACTCATTGCTTAATTCTAAGACTTGAATTTTCATTTTATAAAAAGATGTATAAAGCTTTCTTTACCTTTAAAAAATAAATTTTAGTTAAGTAGAGGTAGTTCTTCTATTTGTAACGTGTTGTCTTTTTCATGTAGTCAGAAAATATGATTGGGCCTAAAGTCATAATTGTGTCTATGGTACAAGAGATGGAAGATGGTGTACACCTTTAATCCCAGCACTATAGGGAGGCAGAGTTAGGAGCATCATCATGAGTTCAGGACCAGTCTGGGCTACAGTGAGACAGACCCTGCTTCAAAAAACAGAAAAATAGATAAAAGATGCTGCTGGTAGCCTTTTGATTTTTCTAGTTAAAAAGTACATAGATTTTATGTTCCCTTCTCTCTGCCTATGTGTACCCTATTTTACAGTTTTTATTTTTAACTTATAAAATTATATATATTTATGAGATATAATAAGACATTTTGATACATTGTGGAATGATTATATTGGGATAATAAGCTTGCTATGTTACTTCTTGTGAGAACATTAAAAACTTTAAATCTGTTTTTGAAAAAAAAAGCAAAATTATTAAGCAAAGAAGAAAAAATATTCTACGCACCTGTGCATACATGCGGGCATATGTGCATGTGGAGGCAAGAGATTGACACCAGGTGCCTTCCTCAATTGTTCTTAACTTTTATTCTTTGAGACAGGGTCTCACTGAATGTAGAGCTCACTGATTTGGTTAGACTAGGTAGCCAGTGAGCCCCAGGGATTCCCTGACTCCACCTTCTCAGTCCAGGATGTCCAGCATTGTACATGGGTTCAGGTATTCAAAATCAGGACCTCACACTTGCACAGCAAGTACTTGACCTACTGAACTACCTCCTCAACCCTAGTCTACTTTTGCTATAATTTTAGGTACAAGTGAAATTGATCATTCAAGAGAGAAAAGAACAGTCAAGGAGACCCTACACAAAATGAGTCACTACTCACCTCATAATGGTGTTCTATGACTCTAGTGATGAGTGAGCCCCATAGTTATCTAAATGTTACCTTGTGTAATCTAAAGGGAAAGTACAGCAAGCCTGAAGGAAGAAAGACCACATACACAACAACAGGAAATGGGGAAAGCACGAAAATATATTTATTATATACTTATGTGTATATATTGTTAGGTTTACCTTGTTGCAGTGAATTCTTGGTCTGAACTGTGGGAGGCAAAGATTTATTACCATCTTTGTTGCTAAAATGATAGCTTCCAAGTATCAGAAACAGCCTTAAATAAAAAGTAAAAACTCTGTATTAGCCAGGCAAATTAAAATTCAGTTTTAAACTTTCAGAAGTTGATTTTAAGAAAAGAGACTCAGGGTAAAAACAAAATCTTAGCACACATTCTCTCCCAATCCATACTTACTTTGCTTGTGTCCAACACATAATGCTGGGAAAAATTAGTCACTGAAAAGTTATAAGATTCTCCAGGTCCCACATTTAGCCAGATGCAAAAAGTGACACAAGGACACAATGCCGCACTTGCCCACAAGGGGGTATATGTGTCTGGAGTTCATTCACAGAGGTTGAGAGGCCACTGGCGCACCCATTCTCTCTCTCTCTCTCTCAAATAAAAAAAATAATGTTCATCTATTTATTTATTTGAAGGGGGGAAGGATGGGTTTACCAGGGACTCCTGCCACTGCAAACTAACTCCAGATGCATGTGTCACTTTGTACACCTGGGTACTGGGAAAAGAACACAGCCACTATGCTTTGCAAGCAAGTGCCTTTAACCACCAAGCCATCTCTCCAGCCCTGTTTCTGCTTGCTTGCTTCCTCTCTCTCTCTCTCTCTCTTTTTTTTTTGGTTTTTCAAGGTCGGGTCTCACTCTAGATCAGGCTGACCTGGAATTCACTATATAGTCTCAAACTCATGGTGACCTTCTACCTCTGCCTCCCCAGTGCTGGGATTAAAGGCGTGCACCACCATGCCTGGCTTGTTTCTGCTTTCTTATTTAGGTTATGAAATTCCTTTTTGATCAAATACAACTAGGGTGGCCTCTAACAAATACGTGAAATGTTAACAACATGATCTTAAGTAATAGCTGACATTTACCGAATGTTGGCAGGTCTTATGCTAAATATGAAATATGTATAAGTTATCTCAGTCCTTATGAGAAACCTAAGGAGTATTAATATTCTTTTTCTTTTTATGGTTTTCAAAGTAGCTCTCACTCTGGCCAAGGCTGACTTGGAATTCACTCTGTAGTCTCAGGGTGGCCTCGAACTCATGGTGATCCTCCTACCTCTGCCTCCCAAGTGCTGGGATTAAAGGCGTGTGCCACCACACCTGACATTTTTTTATTTTTATTTTTCGATGTAGGGTCTTGCTGCAGCACAGTCTAACCTGGAATTCACTATGGAGACTCAGGCTGACCTTGAACTCAAAGTGATCCACCTACTTCTTCTTCTTTTTATTTTTATTTATTTATTTATTAGAGAGAGAGAAAGAATGGGCACACCAGGGCCTCTAGCCACTGCAAATGATCTCCAGATGCATGTGCCACCTTGTGCATCTGGCTTACGTGGGACCTGGAGAGTCAAACCTGGATCCTTAGGCATCGTAGGCAAGTGCCTTAACTGTCCAGGCCAATGATCCTCCTACTTCTTGTTTCCTGAGTGCTAGGATTAAAGGTGTGTGCCACCACACCAGACAAGTATTACTATGGCAGGTGAATAAACTGAGGCTCAATGAGAGATTACTTCCTTATGCACTCTGCTTAAACAGACACCACTTCCCTTGAAGGAAGTTACCAGGAAGTTATACAGCTAAGAATTACAGTGCACTCCCCTGCCTCAAAAAACAAAAAAACAGGGCTGGGAGATGGCTTAGTGGTTAAGGCGTCTGTCTACTAAGCCTAAGAACGCCCCTTCGATTCTCCAGATCCCACGTTTAGCCAGATGCAGTGACTCAAGGGTGCAATGCTGCACTTGCCCACAAGAGGGCGCACGTGTCTGGAGTTCATTCACAGCGGCTGAGAGGCTGCTGGTGCGCCCATTCTCTCTCTCTGACTCTCTCCAAAAATACAAACAAACAAACAAAAAAACCAACCAACCAACCAACCAACCAAACAAACAAACAAACAAAAAAAAAAAAAAAAAACAGAAAGAAAAGCACTGGAGAAGGCAGAGATAGGAGAATGGCTGTGAGTTTGAGGCCATCCTGAGACTACATAGTGAATTCCAGATCAGCCTAGACTAGAGCAAGACCCTACCTTGAAAAAACAAACAACAACAACAAAAAGCCGTAGGTGAAATCCCCAGCAATGTCTAAAGCTGGTGTGGTGGCTGCATGCCTGTAATCCAAAAGCACTCAGGAGTTGGAAGTAGGAAGAGCACCAACCCTGCCTGGGATTCATAAGACTCAAAAAAATATTTGGTTTTTCGAGGTAGAATCTCACTCTAGCCCAGGCTGACTTGGAATTCACTATGTAGTCTCAGGGTGGCCTCGAACTCACAGTGATCCTCCTACCTCTGCCTCCGGAGTGCTGCAATTAAAGGTGTACACCACCAGCGGGCATGGAGGCGCACGCCTTTAATCCCAGCACTCAGGAGGCAGAGGTAGGAGGATTATTGTGAGTTCGAGGCCACCCTGAGACTACACAGTGAATAGAGTCTCACATACATAGAGTCTCACGTAGTCAAGACTGGCCTCAAATTCCCTATGCAGCTGAGGATCACCTTGAGCTTTTTTGTTTTGTTTTGTTTTGTTTTGTTTTTCGAGGTAGGGTTTCACATGGCAATCCTCCTACCTCTGCCTCCCGAGTGCTGGGATTAAAGGTATGCGCCACCATGCTCAGCCTACCTTGAGCTTCTTATCCTCCTCTTCTACCCCTATTGCTGGTATGACAGGTATGTGCTACCATGCCCTACTTTGTGTTGCTGGGGATTGAACCTAGGACTTTGTGCATACTAGGTAAGCATTTTACCAACTAAGCAACACCCCAGTCCCTGAAATGTGGAAATCTTTACTACTTCCAATATGTACTGGATCAATTCCCAAACTGTTTTCTGTAGTATAAGTACCATGTGCTAGCCAATTGTGCTACTGGAGCCCAAACTGTTTTCTAAGAAAAACCTTGGGTTGGAGAGATAGTTTGGTGGTTAAGGTGCTTGCCTGCGAAGCCTAAGGACCCAGGTTCAATTCCGCAGAACCCACATAAGCCAGATGCACAAAGTGGCTGGGGCGCGTGTGTCTGGAGTTCGTTTGCAGTGGGGTGCCCATTCTCTCTCTCTTTCTCAAATAAACAAACAATAAAACAAATAAATAAAGATCCAGGTGTGTGGTGCACACCTTTAATCCTAGGACTTAGGAGGCAGAGATAGGAGGATTGCCATGAGCTTGAGGCTACCCTGAGACTACAGAGTGAATTCCAGGTCAACCTGGGCTACAGTGAGACTCTACCTCGAAAATAAATAAATAAATAAATAAATAAATAAATAAATAAATAAACAAACAAACAAATAAGAAAAGCCTTAGCCAGAAGTGGTGGCACACGCCTTTAATCCCAGCAGTCAGGAGGCAGAGGTAGGAAGATCACTGTGAGTTTGAGGCCACCCTGAGACTACACAGTGAGTTCTAGGTCAACCTGGACTAGAGTGAAACCCTTCCTTGGGGGAAAAAGGAAAAGAAAAAGAAAAGAAGAGCCTTAATAGATCCTGCCCATAGCTACTTCCTCTTTTCATCTGTATGGAGGTAAAGGAACCTTCTAGTAAAAAAAACTCATCTCATTAGGCTGCTCCAACTTGATCAGTGGTAGTCAACTCCATTACTCAACTACTGAAGTACATGGATGTAGAACCAAATAGACATAGACTATTGCTCTCCACAGTCGTTAACTGAAGTCTAATTTGAGGAAATTCTTACCCTATTTAGTCCATCCACATTAAATTCTTGTCAATGCCAGCCCCAAGTGCTATCTCCTGCTTGGTATTCCTGGGAATTGTTGCAGATCATATTCATAACAACACCTAGCAGATTTCTCAGCTGTTTGGATGGATCCTCGGCTGTAACAGAAACAAATGTAATATATTAATAAAAACATCAGGACTGAGGGATGGAGAGATGGCTTAGCAGTTAAGGCACATGCCTGCGAAGTCTAAGGATCACAACTCAATTCTTCAGGTCCCACATAAACCAGATGCACAAGGGGGCACATGAGTCTGGAGTTTGTTTGCAGTGGCTAGAGGCCCTGGCATGCCCATTCTCACACTTCCTCTCTCTTTTTCCCTCTCCGTGTCTCAAATAAGTAAATAAATAAATAAATAAGTTTAATCAAATCTTTAAAAAAAATCAGGGCTGAGGAGAAGGCTCAGCAGTTAAAGGCCTATGACAATTTAAATGTTAATGTATGGCCCCCATAGACTCAGGTGTTTTATTAAGCTTGTAACTTGGGTCTCCAGCAGCCTGGCTGGAGGAGGCACCACTGGGAGTGGATCCTAGGGTCCAGAACAAAGGTGTGCAGAGCAGTTTGAGCTCTGGTGGTGTACCACTGCTGCTTTTTGGTGTTTGCTGGCTGGTGGTGGTTTTTCTCCCTGATTACATCTGTGAAAGGGAGCCAGTTTCTTCCACCATAGATGGAACTTCCCCTGTATCTATAAGCTTGAAATAAATCCCTTCCTCCTTGGGTAAACACTGTTGGATGATCATTCCAGCATCATGGAACTGTCTAAACAAGGCCCTTATTTTCAAAGCCTTCTAGACAGAGTATGATTCCCCAGTATCCATGTAAAGCCAGATGTGCAATGTGGCACAAGCATCTGGAGTTTGTTTGCAGTGACAAGAGATCTGGCACACCCATCTCAATCTCTCAAATAAATAATTTAAAATATTTTTTAGGGTTAGAAAGATGGCTTAGTGGTTAAGGCGCTTGACTGAGAAGCCTAAGGATCCAGATTTGATTACCCAGTATCCATGTAAGCCAGTTGCACAAGGTGGCGCATGTGTCTGGAGTTCATTTGCAGTGGCTAGAGGTCCTGGTTCACCCATTTTCTATCGGTCTCTCTCTCTCTCTTTGTCTCTCTGAATTACAGGTCACCCTGGACTAGAGCAAGACCCTACCTCAAACAAACAAAATAAATAAAAATAAAAATTCAGGACAGCAGTAAGCACTTCTCTTAATGTTCATACTCTCACTTTTGGTTAGAGAAGCTTCTCTTTTCAGATGGTGGTGACCTTGGGATGACTCAGAAGGCACCATGGGGGGCTGGAGAGATGGCTTAGCGATTAAGGCGTTTCCTTGCAAAGCCAAAGGATCCTGGTTCAATTCTCCAGGACCCACATAAGCCAGTTGCACAAGGGGCGCATGCATCTGGAGTTCGTTTTCAGTGGCTGGAGGCCCTGGCGCGCCCATTCTCTCCCTCTCTCTGCCATTTTCTCAAATAAATAAATAAAATATATTTGGACCTGGAGAGATGGCTTAATGGTTAAGCGCTTGCCTGTGAAGCCTAAGGACCCAGTTTGAGGCTCGATTCCCCAGGACCCACATAAGCCAGATGTACAAGGGGTGGTGCATGCATCTTGAGTTCGTTTGCAATGGCTGGAGGCCCTGGCACACCTATTCTCTATCTGCCTCTTTCTCTATTGCTCTCAAATAAATAAATAAATAAATAAATAAATAAATAAATAAATAAATAAATAAAGAAGAAGGCACCATGGTACTGAGAAGAAGTGACAGAGGAGTGCTTAGGACTGAAATATCTCTAACACACCTTTCCAAGGCTCAGGGTCCATTGCGAAAGAGGTGACTGAAAGAATTTAAGAGCCAAAGGAAGGGTAGGACTCCTTACAACGTGCTCCTCCAGACACAAAATGGTCTGGTTATCCATGACCTCACAGTGCCTGATACTATCTATACAAGACCATCATAATAGGAGGAAAAGATAACACCACCAAAATAAAAGAGACTGATTTGAGAGGGGGATGGGATAGGATGGAGTGGAGTTTCAAAGGGGAAAGTAGGGGGAGGGAGAGAATTATCATGGAATATTGTCTACAATTATGGAAATTGTCAATAAAAAAATAATTAAAAAATTCAGGGCAGGAGGTGTAGTATAGATATAGTGATGGGAGTACTTGACTAGCTGGGCTCTATACCCAGTCCCACGAATAAAGTAATTTAAGAAACAAGGACTGGAGAGATGGTTCAGCAGTTAAGGCACTTGCCTGCAAAGCCAAAGGATCCCGGTTCGATTCTCTGGGACCATGTAAGCCAGGTGCACAAGGGGGTACATGCATCTGGAGTTCATCTGCAGTAGCTGGAGGCCCTGGCACATCCATTCTCTCTCTGCCTCTTTCTCTCTCTCAAATAAATAAATAAATAAATAAATAAATAAATAAATAAATATATTAAAAACAGGAAATCAAATAAAAAAAGGAAATCAAAGATGACAGACAACACTCAGAAATAATCTAGAAAAAGCTGAAAAACAGCTACCAAAAAAGCAACAAAATATGAAGATGCAGGGAGAAAGGCCACCCCCAGGGCAGTAGCAGCAACAACAGATAACACTGGGAAAAAACCCTTTCCTTAGTGCTGGTGCTGAGCACTAGCCATCACCAGAGCAGAAACAAGATGCCATTTTAGAGACTTGTGCTGTGTAGTGCATACTCTATAGAAACTGAGACCAAGTGTCATAGGACTATACACAGAAACCTGACAGACTACACCAGATTGTGGAAAAGAAACATTGTATTGGTGGATCGGCTTAGTATTCAAGACTGAAAACCTTGTGGGAACCGAAGTCCACATGGGAACTTCCACACAGACGCCAAGCAACACTCAGGGCACTGACAAAAGGTGCACAGCAGCCAAACACAAAGCCTTGAAGGAATTGATAGGGTAGCCAGATTTGGGACACCTCTTCTAATTTATTTATTTGCAAGGAGAAAGAAAGAGAATGGGCATGCCAGGGCCCTTTGCCACTGCAAATACACCCCAGACTCAAGTGCTACTTTGTGACTTGGCTTTATGTAGGCACTGGAGATTTGAACCTGGGCTAAAAAGCTTTGCAAGTGCCAGTAACTGCTGAGCCATCTCCCAACTTGTGAGATACCTTTTGTGAAGTCCTGCTCACAGACCTGGACAGCACTGACAATCTCTTAATCCAAAGGGAGACTTAGAAGAAAGAAGGAAAGCGTCCACACCAGGCAAAGTCCCAGCAGAGGAGATGGCATTCCAGAGCTGGAGAAAGAACACAGCAGACTACAGACAAGAGCCAATCATCAGGCCAGTCCTTTCATATCCTCTGTCTCCACTGGCCTCTCCCTATTCTTTTCTTAACACTCAATATCATTTTATTTTACTTTTTTGGAATTCACTCTGTAGCCTCAGGGTGGTCTCGAACTCACGGTGATCCTCCTACCTCTGCCTCCCTAGTGCTGGATTAAAGGCAGGCCAGCTTGGCTTTGCTATGCTCTGCTCTTGCCCTGTATTACTTCAAATTCTTTTTTTTTTTTTTTTTTTTTGCTCCTTAGTCTTTTGTTTGTTTGGTCTTTTAAAAGTATGGTGTCACTGTAGCTCAGGCTGACCTGGATTTCACCATATAGTTTCAGGGTGGCCTCAAACGCACAGCAATCCTACCTCTGCCTCCTGAGTGCTGGGGTTAAAGGCATGTGTCACCACGCCCGGCTCAGCTCCTTAATTTTGCCTTTTACTTTTTCTTCTCCCAAAGAACAGAATGTAGTTTGGTTTGCAGAGTCTCTGCTTCAGCCTCCTGTGAGAAATGACAATTTTTTTTTTTTTTTTTTTTTTTTTTTTTTCAAGGTAGGGTTTCATTCTAGCTCAGGCTGACCTGGAATTCACTATGTAGCCTCAGGCTAGACTCAAACTCATGGCGATCCTCCTACCTCTGCCTCCCAAGTGCTTGGTTTAAAGGTGTGCGCCACCACGCCTGGCTTTAAAATTTTTTTTTTTTTTTTTTTTGCTGGACGTGGTGGCACACACTTTTAATCCCAGCATTTGGGAGGCAGAGGGAGGAAGATTGCAGAAAGTTCAAGGCTACGTTGTGAATTCCAGGTCAATCTGATCATACTCCCCTCCCAATACCATATCCCTCCTCTTCTGCAGTATTCCCTGACCCTTGGAGGATATGGTAAGGACATCTCATTTAGCATTGAGCACTTAACCATCACTTATTCTCAGCACTTTGATGATTTTTGAGCCAGGAGACAGTGTCATCTGCAAAAAGGAGCTTCTCTGACCAAAGGTGAGAATAGCATTAATCCATGGGCATAAACCTAATGTAAAACTTAGAGGGCTGGGGCTGGGGCTGGAGAGATGGTTTAGCAGTTAAAGGCATTGTTTTCAAAGTTTGCCAGTCAAGGGTTCAATTCCTTAGCCACCCACATAAAACTGAATGGGTATTTGTTTACAGCAGCAAGAGATCCTGGCATGCTCATACACACACATATAAAAATATATATAAGTAACTTTATGTATTTATTTTTTGATTTTTCGAGGTAGTGTTTCATTCTAGCCCAGGCTGACCTGGAATTCACTGTATTCTCAGGGTGGCCCCGAACTCAAAGCTTGAAATAAATCCCTTCCTCCCATAAACACTGTCTGGTTAGATGATATTTTTTTGGGGGTGGTTTCGGAGGTAGGGTCTTCCTCTAGCTCAGGCTGACCTGGAATCCTGGAATTCACTATGAAGTCTCAGGGTGGTCCACTCATGGTGATCCTCCTACCTCTGCCTCCCGAGTGCTGGGATTAAAGGCATGCACCACCATGTCCGGCTACTTTTTTTTTTCCAAAATATTTTATTTATTTATGAGAGAGAGAGAGGATGAAACCGATAGAAAGAAAGAATGGGCACAACAGGGCCTCCAGGCACTGTGAACGAACTCCAGATGCATGTGCCCCCTTGTGCATCTGGCTTACGTGGGTCCTGGGGAATTGAACCGGGGTCCTTAGGCTTCACAGGCAAATACCTTAACTGCTAAGCTATTTCCCCAGCCCCTGGCTACTTTTTTTTTTTTTTTATGTACTTATTTGAGGGGAGAGACTGGGCACACCAGGGCCTCTAACCACTGCAAACAAACTGCAGGCACATGTGCCACCTTGTGTTTCTGGCTTTATGTGGGTACTGGGGAATCAAACCTGGATTCTTTGGCTTTGCTGGCAAATGCTTTACCTGCTAAGCCATCTCTCCAGCCTCAAAGTTGGTTTTTTTTTTTAATTTAATTTTCATTTATTTATTTGAGAGAGAAAGAAATAGGCAGGTAGAGAGAGAGAATGGGCATACCAGGGTCTCCAACTGCTATAAAGCATGTACCCCTTGGGCATCTGGCTTACTTGGGTCCTAGGAAATTGAACCTGAGTCCTTTGGCTTTACAGGCAGGTGCCTTAATTGCTAAGCCATCTCTCCAGCCCCAAAGTTGTTTTTTTCTTTTCTTTTTTTTTAACAAGTGCCAAACATGAGGCTGGAGAGGTTGCTCAGTGTTTAAAGGAATTTACTTGCAAAGCTTGACAGCCTGGGTTTGCTCCCCCAGAACCCACATAAAGCCACACGCACAAAGTGATACATGCATCTGGAACTCATTTACAGTGGCAGGAAACTCTGGCATGCATATACTCACTTTCACTCTTTCAAGTTAGTAAAGATTTTTTTGTTTGTTTTGGTTTTTTTTTTTTTTTTTTTTTTTTTTTTTTGGTTTTTCGAGGTAGGGTCTCACTCTGGTCCAGGCTGACCTGGAATTAACTATGTAGTCTCAGGGTAGCCTCGAACTCTCGGTGATCCTCCTACCTCTGCCTCCCGAGTGCTGGGATTAAAGGCGTGCGCCACCACGCCCAGCTGGTTTGGTTTTTTTGAGGTAGAGTCTTGCTCTAGCCCAGGCTGACCTGGAACTCACTATGTAGTGTCAGGGTGGCCTCAAACTCACAGTGATCCTCCTATCTCTGCCTTCCATGTACTGAGCAGAGTGGGCTTGCTAGGCCCTGTCTTTAAAAAGAAAGGGAGGGGAAGCTGGAGCTGGAACTCTATGGCAGAAGAGCTGCTCCATACAAAGAAGGCTCTGGGTTTGATCCCGAGCACCTCCAAAATAAACAAGACCCAACATCTAGGGTATATACAAAATATGCAACGCAGCAGACAGGCAAGTTGAGATTGCTTTCCCTTTATGTGTTTAAAGTTGAGGTGAGTCATTAAACTCATGGACTGGATTCCTGAGGTCTCAAGATGTAACACAGAGGACTGAGCTTCCACATCTATGCTCTGGGTTCTTCTTGTAAACTGACAGCCTTATAGGTCTGAATATACAGGTGGAGACAAATCTTTCTCTCTTGCCTTGCTAGAGAAGAGGAAGAGAAGAAAAAGGACAAGAGGGGATCCAAAAGTGGGGTGACCAGCTATACCCAGGACTGAGGAACTTTCCAGAACATGGGACTTTCAGTGCTAAGGCTGACAAACTGGGATGAGTTGGTTACCCTCATTAAAATGATTCTCTGGAGCTTAAGGCAAACTTTCCGTTACTGAGGTTCAAAACCTGGGAGCAGCAAAATATGGAGGGATCTGGAAGAGTAAGGTGACCATGACATTCTCTGAGCATTTGAGTATTCATCTTGGGCCTATGAAGAAGTTGCTATAGCTGACTTATACCATCTGATTTTGAGTCTCACAAAAATGCAATGTAATGGGAAGTAATTCTGGCAGATACATATGTTTTAAAGACTAGGCTCAAATAGGTTTTTTTGGGGGGGGAGGATAAAAAAGAACAGAAATTACCTGTCAAATAGAGAGAAAAGCATTTAACCTCAGAGTAGGTGGAATACTAATGGAGTGAGCAATTTTATAAATTGGGCCACTTCAGCCTTTAAAGACACATGATGTGAGCTGGGGAGATGACTCAGTGGATAAAGCATTTGCCACACAATCATAAGGACCAGAGTTCAGATCTCAAACACCCTATGTAAAGGTTTAGTGGCCTACTTGTAATCCTAGCACTGAGGAAGCAGAGACAAGATCCCCAGGGCAAGCTGGATAGCTAGATTAGCTGTATTGTAAGAGGCCCCTTTTTAGTAAAATTGAAGAAAATGCCTAACGTTAACCTCTATCCTACACACACACGTGTGTGTGTGTGCCCACATATATACGAACACACATACATGCACACACAAATTAATTTTAAAAGAGGGCTGGAGAGATGGCCTAGCAGTTAAGGCACTTGCCTGCAAAGCCTAAAGGACCCAGGTTCGATTCTCCAGGTCCCACATAAGCCAGATGCACATGGTGGCACATGCGTCTGGAGTTTGTTTGCAGTGGCTGGAGGCCCTAATGCACCCATTCTCTCCCTCACTTCCTCCCTCCCTCCCTCCCTCTCTAAATAAAAAAATAAAAGATTTTTTAAAAAAGGTACAAGAAAAGAAAAACTGGGTATGATAGTGTACACCTTTAATCCCAGTACCTGAGAGGCAGAGGTAGGAGGATCGCTATCAGTTCAAGGTCCCCCGAGTCTACATAGTGAATTCCAGGTCAGCCTGAGCCAGAGTGAGACTCTACTTTGAAAAACAAAAAGATACATGAGTTGGGCATAGTGGAGCACACCTTCAATCCCAGCACTTGGGAGGCACAGGTAGGAGGATCACTGTGAGTTCAAGGTTAACCTGAGACTATATAGTGAATTCTAGGTCAGCCTGGGCTAGAGCAAGAACTCAAAAAAAAAAAAAAAAAAAAAAAAAAAAAAACATGAGCTATGGTGGTATACACATTTAATGCCAGCATTTAGAAAGCTGAAGTAGGAGGATCACTCTGAGTTTGAGGCCTGCCTGGGATAGAGTTCTAGTCAGACTGGGTTAGTGTGAGACCCTGCTTCAACACCTCCTCACCCAAAAGATCCAGGATATGTCTTATAATTTCCAAGCTGATTTACATGTCCAGCCATGAAAAAAAGTAACATGTACATTTTTTTGAGGTAGGGTCTTGCTCTCATACAGTCTAAAATCACAGACTACTTTCGGGCCCATACCTGTGTTTACTCTTCCTGAATACCTTTTACTGGTGTATAACTATGTTGGATAGGCTAGGATAGCTGTCTTTCATATTAACTAGCTCTGAAAAAATGCACATGTGGAGCCAGGCGTGGTGGCGCACACCTTTATTCCCAGCACTGGGGAGGCAGAGATAGGAGGATTGCTGAGTTCAAGGCCACCATGAGACTACATAGTGAATTCCAGGTCAGCTTGAGCTAGAGTGAGACCCTACCTTGAAAAACCAAAATAAATAAATAAATAAATAAATAAATAAATAGTAAACAGGGCTGGAGAGATGGCATAACAGTTAAAGTTCTTGCCTGCAAAGGCTAAGGACGGATTCCCCAGTATCCACATAAACCAGATGCACATGGTGGCACATGCGTATGGAGTTGGTTTGCAGTGGCTAGAGGAACTGGCATGCCCATCCTCTCTATCTGCCTCTTTCTCTGTGTCTCTCATTCAAATAAATAAATAAAATATTTTTTAAAAATAGCCGGGCGTGGTGGCACACACCTTTAATCCCAGCACTCAGGAGGCAGAGGTAGATGGATCGCCGAGCGTTCGAGGCCACCCTGAGACTACATAATTAATTCCAGGTCAGCCTGGACCATAGTGAGACCCTACCTTGCAAAACCAAATAAATAAATAAATAAATAAATAAATAAAGAAAGAAATAAATAAAGAAATAAAAAGAAAGAAAGAAAGAAAGAAATTAGGGGAGCTAGAGAGATGGCTTAGCAGTTAAGGCGTTTGCCTGCAAAGCCAAAGGATCTCGGTTTGATTCTCCAGGACCCACATAACCATATGCACAAGGGGGCACATGCATCTGGAGTTCACTCACAGTGGCTGGAGGCCCTGGAGTACCCATTCTCCCTCCGTCTGTCTCCTCTCTCTGTGCTTGCAAATAAATAAAATTTTAAAAAAGAAAAAGCAATAAATAGGGCTGGAGAGATGGCTTAGGGGTTAAGGCGCCTGCCTCCTAAGCCTAAGAACACTGGTTCAAATCTCCAGCGGTTCCAATCTCCAGGTCCCACGTTTAGCCAGATGCAAAGTGACGCAAGGGCGCAATGCCGCACTTGACCACAAGGGGGCGCACACATCTGGATTTCGTTCGCAGCAGCTGAGACACTGCTGGTGCGCCCATCTCTGTCTTCCTCTCTCTCTCTCAAAAAAATATAAAAATTTTTTAAAAATAATTTTTAAAAATCAATAAGAGGTAAATCGCCGAAGTTGGGCCACCCTGATGGTGCAGGTCAGCCTGGACCAGAGTGAGACCCTACCAAAAACAAACAAGCTGGGCATGATAAAATCCTAGAAGTTGGGAGACAGAGGTGAGAGAAGGATCGCTGTAAGTTTGAGGCCACCCTGAACTACAGAGTGAATTCCAGGTCAGCTTGGGCTGGAGGGAGACCCTACATCGCAAAACCAATAATAGTAAGTAAACAGACTGGAGAGATGGCTCAGCAGTTAAGGCACTTGTCTGCCAACCCTAAGGACTCAAGTTCAATTCCCCAGTACCTACTTAAAGACAGATGTACAGCCGGGTGTGGTGGCGCACGCCTTTAATCCCAGCACTCGGGAGGCAGAGGTAGGAGGATCGCTGTGAATTCGAGGCCACCCTGAGACTACATAGTTAATTCCAGGTCAGCCTGGACCAGAGTGAGACCCTACCTCGC
This sequence comes from Orientallactaga sibirica, assembly GCA_036365145.1. Classification (NCBI taxonomy): domain Eukaryota; kingdom Metazoa; phylum Chordata; class Mammalia; order Rodentia; family Dipodidae; genus Orientallactaga; species Orientallactaga sibirica. Next base: position 39,108,350 of record JAEOAD010000011.1, on the reverse strand, counting down.
AAAAAAAAAAAAAAAAAAAAAAAAAAAAGACAGATGTACAAACTGGAACATTCATCTGGAGTTCATGTACAGTGGCTGGAGGCCCTGGTGTACCCATTCTCTATCTACCTCTGTCTCTCAAATAAATAAATTAAAAAACTTTCTAAAATAAATAATAAGCAGAGCATAGTCACTTGCATCTGTAACCCTAGTCCATGGGATGAGGTGGCGGGAGGCAGAGAATTACTGGCTCATGGATCTAAAAAAGCAGCTTGGAGTTGAGGGAGGACCCCAACTCAACAAAGCAATGTTGATGAGAAACACAAAAGGGCATCTGAGTTCTTTGGCTTCTGTATGCATACGCATCTGCACATGCATGCATGTACACACCACACACTACACACACACACGAGAGAAAAGAAACTCTAAGAGCAAAACAAGACTTAAGAGCTGGGGATGCCGGGCGTGGTGGCGCACGCCTTTAATCCCAGCACTGGGGAGGCAGAGGTAGGAGGATCGCCGAGAGTTCGAGGCCACCCTGAGACTACATAGTGAATTCCAGGTCAGCCTGGACCAGAGTGAGACCCTACCTTGCAAAAACCAAAAAAAAAAAAAAAAAAAAAAAAAAAAGAGCTGGGGAGATAGCTAAGGGGCTCAAAGCATTTGTTTACAAAGCCTGATGACCCTGGGTTTGGTCCTCAGCACAGATACAGCAAAAATAATAATAATTAAAGTAGAAAGAAAGAAATTGTGTCACATGAACATTGTGTCGCATTCATTTTTGTTGAGGAGCAAGATACCCTGGCATTCTCACACACATAATAAATAAAAAATCTAAAAACTACTGGGTGTGGTGGCAAATGCCTTTAATCCCAACACTCGGGAGCAGAGGTAGGAGGAACACCGTGAGTTCGAGGCCATCCTGAGATTAAATAGTGAATTCCAGTTCAGTCTGAGCTAGAGTGAAACCCTACCTCGAAAAAAAAAATTTTTTAAACTATTTTATTTGCAAGAGAGAGAGAGAGAGAGAGAGATGAAAATGCCAGAGCCTCTTGTCACTGCAAATGAACTCCAGATGTATGTGCCACTTTGTGCATCTGCACTTATGTGAGTACTGGGGAATTGAACCTAGGTCTTCAGGCTTTGCAAGCAAGCACCTTTAGCTGCTGAGCCACTCTCCAGCCCCAATATAATTTTTTTTTAAGCTGGGCATGGTGGCGCATGCCTTTAAATCCCAGCTCTCAGAAGGTAGAGGTAGGAGGATCACTGTGAGTTCAAGACCACCCTGAGATCACATAGTGAATTCCAGTTCTGCCTGGGCTAGAGTGAAACCCTACCTTGAAAGAAAAAAAAAGGCCCAAATAGGAAGCTTTTCTTTTCAATTTTTTATTGTTATTTTATTTGAGAAAGGGTGCACCAGGGCCTCTAGCCACTGCAAATAAACTCCAGACATATGTGCCATGTCGTGCATCTGGCTGTACATGGGTACTAGGGAATCGAACCTGGGTCCTTAGCCTTTTCAGGCAAGTGCCTTAACTGCTGAGCCATCACTAAAATCTCCGTTTTTCTTTTTTAAAATATTTATTTGACTGAGAAAGTGCTAGGGCCTCTTGTCACAACAAACAATCTTCAGATGCATGTGCCACTTTGTGCAACTGGCTGTTTATGGGTACTGGGGAATTGAACCTGGGCTGGCAGGCTTTGCAAGCAAGCACGTTTATCTACTGAGTTACTTACCCAGCCCCAGTTTTTCTTTGAAAAGACTCAGTGTCAAGATCTAAAATTTGGGCTGGAGAGATGGCTTTAGTGGTTAAGTGCTTGCCTGTGAAGCCTAAGGACCTGGTTCAAGGCTCAATTCCCCAGTACCCATGTAAACCAGATGCACAAGGTGGCACATGCATCTGGAGTTAGTTCGCAGTGGCTGATGGCCCCGGTGTGCCCATTATCTCCCTCTCTCTCTGCCTCTTTCTCTCTGTCACTTTCAAAGAAATTAAAAATAAACAAAAAAAATTTTTTTAAAAGATCTAAAATTTAGGGGCTGGAGAGATGGCTTAGCAGTTAAGGCATTTGTCTGCCAAAACATCCCAGTTCAATTTTCCAGGACCCAAGTAAGCCAGATGCACAACGGGGTAGATGCAAATGGAGTTCATTTGCAATGGCTGGAGGCCCTGGTGCATACATTCTCTCTTTCTCTCTCAAATAAATAAATAAATAAATAAATAAATAAATAAATAAATTTTTTAAAGATCTAAAATTTATTCAGCACGTTAGTAGCATTATCTCTGGAATTCTAGGTAAAGTGACCAGATCTGTACCTACAAACCAGATCCTGACCTCGTCCCTTTCCTTCAAAGCCTTATTCCATGTGCTCTTTCTTACCTCTCCTTCAATTTCTTATTTGAGACAGGGATGGAGAGAGAATGGGCGCACCAGGGCCTCTAGCCACTGCAAACAAACTCCAGATGCATACACCACGATGAGCATCTGCATCTGGTTAACGTGGGTCCTTAGGCTTCGCAGGCAAGCACCTTAACAACTAAGCCATCTCTCCTGCCCTCTCTTGAATTTCTCTACTCACGTCTAGCTATGACACAAACTCATCCAAATCTCTTCTGCAACTCCAACCCCCAAAATACTCTTCTTGGTGCTATGTCTCCAGGATTGCCAGACTTAGTTCACTTAAATCTGAATTCACATAAATATTAGATTGTTTTAGACGCAGAATGCCCTATCTGGGTGTGGTGGTTCTGTCTTTAATCCCAGCACTCATGAGGCGGGGTAGAAAGATGGAGGATCACTGTGAGTTCCAGGCCAGCCTGGGCTAATAATAGGCCAGCCTGAAGGGAATGGGTGCAGAAAAAGAGCTTTAGATGCTGGGTATGGTGACACATGCCTTTAATCCCAGCACTAATGAAGCAGAGGTAGGAGAATCACTGTGAGTTAGAAGACACTCTGAGACTACATAGTGAATTCCAAGTCAGCCTGTGCTAGAGTGAGACCCTATCTTGAAAGACCAAAAGAAAAAAATGCTATAGAGGGCTGGAAAGATGACTTGGTGGGTAAAAGCACTTGCCATATAAACAAGGGAATTGGTTCACTTGAGTATGATCCCAAGTACACTGCCCAGGCATGGCTACATACATCTATAACCCACCCTGCGGCAAGCAGTCTGGAGATCACTGTTTTGCTGGCCAGCCAGTATGACTGGAAAAAGCAGCTCCAGGTTCAGTGAGACTCTGTCTCAAGGAAACACAAGAACAGAAGATGTTTTCCTCTGGCCTCTGCGTGAGCATCTACATACACACATGCATACACTACACATAGTACACACATATGCTGATAAGTAAATAAATGAATAGACATTAGCTTTAGACAACCTTTAAGTAATAAAAATTCTAAAAACTCAAGTCAGGCGTGGTAGCGCACGCCTTTAATCCCAGCACTCGGGAGGCAGAGGTAGGAGGATTCGGCCATGAGTTTGAGGCCACCCTGATACTACATAGTGAATTCCAGGACAGCCTGGGCTAGAGTAAAACCCTACCTCAAAAAACAAAAACAAACAAAAATCTAAAAACTCAAAACAGCTATGACTTAAGATTAGTTAACAGAAAAAGGAGAATGCAATAGGACTTTCTGGACCAAAAACATGTTTTTTAAGATGCTTTATTTTGAGTGAAATGCAGAAACTAGCAGCCACTTGCTACTGATACAGGTTATAAATAATTCACAGTAACATATGCCAATCTGCCATAGACATGAATGCAACCACATTACTCAACACATGATTTTATTATCAAATTTTGACTCTGGCTTTTATAATCATTTTGCAATGTAGGCTAGTATCCTTTATCTGAAATGCTTAGAACTGACCAGAGGTTAACAGATATGAAACTGTTTCAGTTTTGGGAATATCTGCAGGCTACCATTTGAATATCCCTAATCTGTAACAAGAAATGCTCCAAAATCCCAAACATTATGGGTGTCATACTCATGCTCAAAGTTTCAAATTTTGAAGCATTTCTGAATTTAATTTTCTTTCTTTCTTTTTTTTTGGTTTTTCGAGGTAGGGTTTCACTCTGGTCCAGACTGACCTGGAATTAACTATGTATTCTCAGGGTGGCCTCGAACTCTCAGCGATCCTCCTACCTCTGCCTCCTGGGTGCTGGGAATAAAGGCGTGCACCACCACGCCCGGCTTTTCTTTCTTTAAAAATTTTTATTTTTTGGTTTTTCAAGGTAGGGTCTCACTCTAGCCCAGGCTGACCTGGAATTCACTTGGTAGTCTCAGGGTAGCCTTGAACTCATGGCGATCCTCTTACCTCTGCCTCCTGAGTGCTGGGATTAAAGGTGTGCATCACCACGCTAGGCCAAATTATTATTTTTAATTATTTTTATTTTTGAGACAGAGAGCAAAAGAAAGAATGGGTCTGCCAGGACCTTCAGCCTGCTGCAAACGAACGCCAGATGTGTGCGCCCTCTTGTGGCGCATGCTCAACATTGCGTGCTTGTGCCATTGTGCACCTAGCTACGTGGGATCTGGAGATTTGAAGAGTTCTTAGGCTTTACAGGCAAGTGCTTTAACCACTAAGCCATCTCTCCAGCCCCTGAGTTTGATTTTCTAATTAGGGATGCTCAACCTGTAGATGGTATGAGTACACCTACAGTTTTTATGAGTACAAGTGCCTAGGAAGGCCCTTCAGTAAACAGAGGTGAACACTTTCTCATGAAGATATGCCAGCTTCTCTAATCGAGTTCGCTTCAGTAATGGGAGCCATTCCCAGTGGAATAACTCTACCACATGGTACCCAACCTGAACCAGCTGCCTCCTCTTCATACTGTGCAGTCCGAGCAGATCCCTGGAACCATAGCAATATTGGTTCTTGTTTGTCAATTGAATAGCTAACTTAACCAGTGGGGTTTGCTCATGGTCTAGAGGACACAGGCCAGCCATCATTATACCCCCTAATCTATCTGTCACATTGCAAGGGGAACCATCTAGTAGTGTGGTTGCCTTCTTTCCTAACTCAATTGGCAGTTGGCCAGTCTCTGACTCAGTTTCCCCCTGGAAATACCTTCTTGCTTTCCCTTTCAGCAACTGATTCATCAAATCATCTGTAAGGCTGACTCCCACATTCTTAAGCCTTAATTTGGCTACATCTTCAGTAGGTGTCACTTCACTGTTAAATGGTAATGGCTTCATGTTGGCATCAAGCTGTACCTCTAAGTCAGAAGATCGGGTATGAGGCAAAATCATATGATGCTTGATGTATTGGGGGCCACCCAACATAGTCTCAAGTAAATAAAGAGCTTCCAGAAATTCAGGCTTTGAAGTCATATCTTTCCTTGCTAAATTCCACAGCCTTGTAGATGCCTCTTGCTGAAGAAGAGAGCTAAGACGATTGCCTCTGTAATCTGGACACTCAATGCCAACTGTACCATCAAGAGTATACAGTTCCTTAGTGAGTTCAAACTTACTTCTCTCCTGAGCCAATCTGACAAAGCCTGGACTCAGAGCAACATTGATGAGTTCAGTTGGAAAGTACTCAGAAAATGCCAAGCCTAGCAGGCAGGTCAGCAGGTGTTCTGGGTACTGGTTGAATTCAGGAATCTTTCTGTGAATCTCATTTATCAGGCTGGAATAAAATTCTTCTGTGTTGGGTGGTTTATAATTCAGAGTTCCAAATGACCACAGAATTTTGGCGACATCTTTACTTCGACAGTGAGCTACCCTAGCAGGCAAAGAGGCAGCTACTGCATTCATTACTCTTTCATCCAAGAAGCGTAAGGCTGAGCAGGCAAGAGTCAGGTGCATGACACCCTGAACCCCCAGAGAAGGAATTCGCTGAGGAGCAATCTCTCCAAACTGTTTCATGAAATTTACATGATCCACATGAGTGAAACGGAACATTTTAAGAATGTGGACTAAGGTATGATTACTCAAATGCTGCATGTCAGCACAAGCTACATCTCCAATTTTCCTCATGACAAATTCAGAGAGACTGCTACTTGACTTAAAGAACCCCAAACAGATTGTACCAACTTCTTCCAAATTGATCAAATCTATATACTTAAGGATCAGTGATTCTAGTTTTTGCATTAGGTCCTGTGGTACCTGACGATTTTCACCTATAATATAAATTAAGTGAATCAGTTGGGACAAGGATAAATCTTTCCAGTGCAAATTAAGATAACTAAAAAAAATTTTTAAAAAACGTGGCACTTTGTGGCCTAAGTTCCGCCAAAGATCAGCCACCAAAAGAAGCTGATCCTGACTCATCTCCCACACCTGATGACAAAACCTGCTTTCATACACATGTAGCATTGGATGGGAGGAAGGGATTCCTAAATCAACAAAGGCTTTCAAAATCCTAATCAGATCTGGGACATGAAAAAGCTGTATGTTTTTCACACTCAGCTGGCAGAGCAAAGCAAAGCTAGCACTGGACAGTAAAACTGGATGCTGCTCTGCAGGCAAAGAGCTCAGCTTACAGAAATAATCAGTAATAACTTCAGGCTGGAGATTATTTTGATAAACTGTGACTTTGTGCAAAATTAGTTTACCTTCTGAAACAGACAGGGTCTGACAAGTTTCACATCTGTTATAGCTGTGAAGTTGGTACTCTGGCCTTAGCTGTAAGAAAACTCGGGTGCCTTCAAAGGAATCAAACACTTCTACATCCTCTTCATTGACGCTGATGGCATTGAGTGAACCTGGAAGCAACGTGCTGGACTTAGCAGTAGAAGCCTTGCTGATTTCCAAATCCCCAAGGGCACTGCTGCTTGTGATGACTCTCTGAGCAAAGATGGTATTGAAGTTCTTAACTTTTCTGGCAGGATGGCTGGAGCTACTGTGCTCAAGAGGGTCCTGTCCTTCATTCCATGTGCTCTTTCCCATATTCCAATATGCCACAGTTTGGGTTGTACTGTAGACAAAAGAGCTGCAAAATGTTTGATATTTTAAAGATTTTAATAGCTTGAGAGTAGCTGCCATTCTGGTGTCAGTACTGATCTTTTTGGTAGTCAGAGCACAGTCCTCACCACAGGCAATTTCTTATTTTTATGGTGCTTGATTAGAGCTGCACAGGAGGTGTTCCACAAAAATTGCCTGGCAATCTTCGGCATAACACAAGGGCCATGGACCGTAAGTGACTGGGCCAGAATTGGTGCCAGATACTGAAAAAAGGGTAGATGAAGAATAAGTGACTTCCACCTATCACAATACCAAAATTATACGTTCAAAAGAAATAAAGCCAGGCATGGTGGCTCATGCCTGTAATCCCAGTACTGGGGAGGCCGAGGTAAGAGGACTGCTGTGAGTTTGAAGCTAGTCTGGGCTACAGAGTAAGTTCTAGGTTAGTCAGGGCTAAAGTAAGACTCTGTCTCAAATAGGAAGAAAGGAAGGGAGAGAGGAAGGAGAAAGAAAAAGAGAGAGGAGAAAACGAGTTCCAGGTCAGCCTGGGCTAGAGTGAGATCCTGACTCAAAAAAACAAAACAGGCCAGGCATGTGGCACATGCCTTTAATCCCCGCACCTGTGAGGCAGAAGTAGGAGGATCACTGTGAGTTCAAGGGAACCCTGAAACTACATAGTGAATTTCAGGTCAGCTTGGGCTAGAGTAAGACCCTACCTCAAAAATCAAACAACAACAAAAAAAAAAAAAAAAAAAAGAAAGAAAGAAAGGCAGAAAATATGGCTTAGTGGTTAAGGCACTTGCCTGTGAAGCCTAAGGACCCAGGTTCGATTCCCCACTATTCACATAAGCCAGATGCACAAGGTGACACATGTCTGAAATTAATTTGCAATGGATAGAGGCCGTAGCAGGGCTATTCTCTCTCTTTCTCCCTCTCTCTCTCAAATAAATAAATACATAAAATATTATAGGGCTGGAGGAATGGCTTAGCAGTTAAGGCATTTGCCTGCAAAGCAAAAGGACCCAGGTTTGATTCCCCAGGGCCCATGTTAGCCAGCTGCACAAGGGGGCACATGCATCTGGAGTTCGTTTGCAGTAGCTGGAGGCCCTGGTGTGCCCATTCTCATTCTCTTTCTCTCTCTTTCTCCCTCTTTCTCTGTCAAATAAATATATAAAAATAAAATATTTAAAAAAAAATTTTAAAAACCAAAAAGACAACAAAAGCAGCTGGGAAGGTGGCTCAGCAGTTAAAGGTGCTTGCTTGCAAAACCACCTGCCAGCCTGGGCTCAGTTCCCCAGTACCTACACAAAACCAGATGCACAAAGTGGTGCAAGCATCTGGAGTCTGTTTGCAGCAGCAAGAGACCCTGGCACACCCATTCATTCTTTCTCTGCTCACAAATGAATAATTTTTTTTTTTAAGAAAAGAAATACACTACTGTCCATACACGTAAGGTTTAACACTAGTAAAATGGCCAAACCACAGCCAACAGGTATCAAGGACAAACTGGGTGCCTTGCATAAAGGTATAGGAAAATCTCAAACCCAGAGCACCACTAGGTCCTTCCTAGACTGCTGCTTCATCCAAATTTACTTCCTTGTAGCAGGGAAGCACTGACAGAAAAGAAGGCAGTTGTTGCTTGCTAATATTCAATAGGAATAAGGAAGGCAGAAAGCATAAGCATTCTGTCTCTTTTTCAAAAACTATTTTTACATATTTATTTGAGAGAGAAAGAGGCAGAGAGAGGGAGAGAGAGAATGGGCACGCCAGGGCATCCAGCCACTGCAAACAAACTCCAGATGCATGTGCCACTTTGTGCACCTGGCTTACATGGGTCCTGGGAAACCGAACCTGAGTCCTATGTCTTTGCAGGCAAATGCCTTAACTGCTAAGCCATTTCTCCAGCCCGCATTCTATCTCTTTCTATATGACATAGGGAAGTCACACTTGAAGACGAAGACATTTTGGAAAAGCTGCTAAGCTACCAAAGGGAAAAAGTGGGACTCAGTATAAGCTTTAAATAATTATGACCATAACTCACTCAGTTCTCATAGTACAATTTTTTAAAATATGCTTAATTTTTTTATTCCTTTTTTCTTTTAATGAGAGTGAGAATTGGTGTGCCAGGGCCTCTAGCCACTGCAATTGAACTCCAGGCATGGACTACCTTGTCACATGCATGACCTTATGTGCGTGTGTCACCTTGTGTGTCTGGCATACATGGGTTATGGGGCGTTGAACCTAGGTCCTTAGGCTTCACAGGCAGGTGCCTTCACTGCTAAGCCATCTCTCCAGCCCTATATTTTTATTTATTTGAGAGAGAGAAAGTATGGGTATGCCAGGGCCTCCTACCACTGCAAACAAATTCCAGACCCATGTGCCATTTTGTACATTTGGCTTTACATGGAAATTTCTCCAGCCTTAGTACTATTTTTTTCTCGTGTTTTGAGGTAGGGTCTCACTCTAGACCAGGCTGACCTGGAATTCACTATGTAGTCTCAGGATGGCTTCTGGAGTGCTGGGATTAAAGGCATGTACCATAGTGCCCAGCCCTAGTACAAATTCTTTTGGGGGGTGGGGCATGTCAGGCCACCTCATGCATCGTGGGTCCTGGGGAATTAAAGATGGGTGCTTTGGTTTTGCAGGGAAGAGCCTTAACCTCTAAGCCATCTCTCCAGCCCCAAAATATAAATTGGAATTTACTATGTAGTCTCAGGGTAGCCTTGAACTCAGAGAGATCCTCCTACCTCTGCATCCCGAGTGCTGGGATTAAAGGTATGTGCCACCATGCCTGGCTTAAATTTTTCAAAGAATTCTGGGGGCTGGAGAGATGGCTTAGCAGTTGAACGGTTGGCTGTGAAGCCTAAGGACCCCGGTTCAAGGCTTGATTCCCCAGGACCCATGTAAGCCAGATACACAAAGTGGCGCATGCATCTGGAGTTCGTTTGCAGTGGCTGAAGGTCCTGGCATGCCCATTCTCTCTCTATCTATCTGCCTCTTTCTCTCTCTGTCACTCTCAAATAAATAAATAATAAATAAAATTTTAAAAAAAGAAAAAAAGAATTCTGGGGGCCAGGTGTGATGGCGCACGCCTCTAATCCCAGCACTCGGGAGGCAGAGGTAGGAGGATCACCATGAGTTCAAGGCCACCCTGAGACTACAGAGTGAATTCCAGGTCAGCCTGGGCTAAAGTGAGACTCTACCTCAAAAAAAAAAAAAAAAAAAAAGAACTCTGGGGCTAGAGAGGTGGCTCAGAGGTTAAGGCACTTGCCTGCATAGCCAGATGCACAGTGGTGCATGCATCTGGAATTTGTTTGCAGTGGGAGGCCCTGGCATGCTCATTCATCCTCTTTCTTCTTTCTCTCTTTGTTTGCAAATAAATAAATAAAAATAAGGAAATCTGTCATTCTAGAACTGCTCCTCTTAAAAAGGTCTACTGTTCTCTCCAGGATGTTCTGTTTTTTATTCCCTTGAGGTAGGGTCACAGTATTTAACCTAGGCTGACCTCAAACTCATAATCCTCTTGCCTCAACCTCCTAAATGCTAGGGTTACAGCTGTGTGCCACATGCCCAGCCTCCAGAAGGCTTGTAATAGAATCTGAGTCACTACTGCAGGGTAGTCAGGCAACTGTGAAGCATACTTAGAAACTCACTCTTGCTGGTGGAGGAAGCAGGTCAAGAGCATATTGACTGCTGATTCACAGGTAGAAAGAAGAGAGCTACTCCAACATGTGCTTCAAGGTGCAAGGAACACTAGTTCACGTGACTGCTGCTGACAAGGCCAGGGGAAAGAGTAGGTCTCCTGGAGAAGACAGATTAGCAATGCTACTAAAACTGTTGAGTTCTCACTCTGCCTGTGAGGAGTACAATTTCCATTGTTCTCCCATGGAGGAAACCATAAGTCTGTAAAACTGACTCTGCTGTACTTCTGCTTTCTTTAATGCGTATTCTTATTCTCTTTCTTTACCACACACACAACAACAAAAAAAATTTATGAGGGCTGGAGAGATGGCTCAAATGGTTAAGGAACTTGCCTGCAAATCCTAACAACCTGGGTTTGATTCTCTAGTACCCACGTAAAGCAAGATGCACAAGGTGGCACATGCATTTGGAGTTCATTTATAATGTCTGGAAGCCCTGGCATACCCATTTTCTCTGTCTCTCTCCTCTCTCTCTGCTTGCAAATTAAAAAAAAAAAAAAAAAAAAAAAAAAGCAGCCATGGTGGCACATGCCTTTAATCCCAGCACTTGGGAAGCAGAGGTAGGAGGGTCATGTGAGTTCAAGGCCAGCCTGACACTACAGAGCGAATTGAATTCCAGGTCAGCCCGAGCTAGGGCAAGAGCCTACCTTGAAAAATAAAACAAAAAAGGACATGTGATGATGTGAACTACCAATTGGCCACAAAGGGCTGTTGTTACAAAAAAAGTTCATGAAGGCTGGAGATGGCTTAGCAGTTAAGGCACTTACCTGTAAAGCCTAAGGACCCAGTTTTGATTCTCCAGTACCCATGTAAGCCAGATACACAAGATGGTGCATACATATGGAGTTCGTTTGCAGTGGCTAGGGGTGCTGGCATGCCTAGTCTCTCTCTTTCTCTTTCATAGATTAAATAATAAATAAATAAAATATTTTTAACAGCTGCATGAGCCAGGTGTGGTGGCACATGCCTTTAGTTCCAGCACTCAGGAGGCAGAGGTAGGAGAATGGCAGTGAGTATGAAGGCACTCTGAGACTACATGGTGAATTCCAGGTCAGCCTGGGCTAGAGCAAGATCCTACCTCAACAACAACAACAACAACAACAACAGGCCAGGCAGTGTGGTGACGAACACCTTTAATCCCAGCACTTAGGAGGCAATGGTAAGAGGATTGCTGTGAGTTTGAGGCCACTCTGAGACTACATAGTGAATTCCAGGTCAGCCTGAGCTAGAGTGAAACCCTACATCGAAAAACCAAAAAAAGTATGTGAGGTGACCACAATAATTTTCTGAAATGTCTGCCCAATTCTGTTGTCAACTCCTTCCTTCCAGACCCCAAAAATAGCCTAAGAACAAAAAGACTGCAAGGCAGGCTGAGGACTTGTTCTGGAAGCCTACCAACACAAGCTTCTCTGGGTGACAGGAAAATATTTTCTAATTTCTTTATGAGCTACAATAAAAATCCTTCACCCAAAATCTTTGTGCACTTGGTTTTTATTGTGGCCTGCTGATCATTTTGCTTGCCAAGTTTCAACCACAGATTTAGGTGAAATAGATCAGAAGTTAGCAAACAGGGGGATGGAGAGATGGCTTAGCAATAAAGGCACTTGCCTGCAAAGCCTAAGGACCCAAGTTCAATTCCTCAGTATCCACATTAGCCAGATGCACAGGGTGGGGCATGGGCATCTGGAATTCATTTGCAGTGGCCAGAGGCCCTGGTGTGCCCATTCTCTCTCCCTCAAAATAAGTAAAAAAATTTTTTTTTTTTTTTTTTTGCAAGGTAGGGTCTCACTCTGGTCCAGGCTGACCTGGAATTCACTCTGCAGTCTCAGGGTGGCCTCGAACTCTCGGTGATCCTCCTACCTCTGCCTCCCGAGTGCTGGGATTAAAGGCATGCGCCACCACGCCCAGCTTAAAATAAGCAAATATTTTTTTAAATAAAAGTTGGCAAAGCCAGGTGTAGTGGCACACACCTTTAATCCCAGCACTTGGGTGGCAGAGTTCTAGGCCACCCTGGGACTACATAGTGAATTCCAGGTCAGCCTGGGCTAGAGTAAAACCCGACCTTGAAAAACCAAAAAAAAAAAAAAAAAGTTAGCAAGTACATCCTGGAGCCAACATCTACCCATCCAGCACCAATTTTTCTATGTAAAGTTTATCAGAACAGACCTAATGTCTATGTTGACTTTCCTACTACAAAAACAGAACTGACAAACTGTCACTGAGAATGAATGGCTGTAAAATGGAACATGTTTAAGGTCTGGCTCTTAACAGAAAAAGTTCACTACCCCTTGCTATGGACCATTAATTTCTTAGTTTATTGGGACCAAAGCTGTTAATAATACAAAATAGTACATGAATTAACATAACAAACATTTGTGAATCATTTTCATATTAGGCTGAGGAAATGGCTCAGTGGTTAAAGACACTTGCTTACAAAGCCTGCCAGCTCGTGTTCAATTCCCCAGCATCCACACAAAGCCAGATGCACAAAGCAGCACACTCTGCAGCCCACCTATTCTCTCAAATATTTAAAAAATATTACCTCTATAAATGTTTTTTTTATTTATTTATGAGAGAGAATATGGGTATGCCAGGGCCTCTTAGCCACTGCAAATGAATTCCAGATGCATGTACCACCTTTTGCATGTGCCTTACGTGGGTCCTAGAGAATCAACCCTGCATCCTTAGGTTTTGCAGGCAAGTGCCTTAGCCACTAAACCATCTCTCCAGCCCTATCATTGCAATTTTTTTTGTTTTGTTTTGTTTTCCGAGGTAGAGTCTCACTCTAGCCCAGGCTGATCTGGAATTCACTCTGTATTCTCAGGGTGGCCTCGAACTCATGGCGATCCTACCTCTGCCTCCAGAGTGCTGGGATTAAAGGTGTGTGCCACCACACCCGGCCTTCATTGCAATTTTTGAGTTTTGGAGACAGTGACTCAGGTAGCCCAGGCTGGCCTTAACTCATGATCCTGCCTTCACCTTCTGAGTGCTAGGATTATAAAGATGTGCCACCATCATATACTGTTTATAATTTTTGGATTAAAAAATATATATTTAGCCAGGCGTGGTGGTGCACACCTTTAATTCCAGCGCTCAGGAGGCAGAGGTAGGAAGATCGCCATGAGTTCAAGGCCACCCTGAAATTACACAGTGAATTCCAGGTCAGCCTGTGCTAGAGAGACCCTACCTCCAAAAACCAAAAAAATATATAAAAATATTTGTATTTATTTGAGTGAGGAAAAGGGACAGAGAGAAAGAGAACAGGCACATGAGGGCCTCTAGCCACTGCAAACTCCAGATGCATTCACTATCTTGTGCATCTGGCTTATGTGGGTACTAGGGAATCAAACCTGTCCTCAGGCTTCGCAGGCAAGTGCCTTGATTGTAAAGACACCTCTCCAGCCCAAGATTCTTTTTTTCTTTTTTTTGAGACAGGGTCTCATAAGTCCGGAATGGCCTAGAACTTGCTAAGCAACAAAAGATTTGCTTGAATTTCTGATTCTCCTCCTCTGCCACCATACATGGTTTATGCCATGCTGGGGATCAATCCAGAGCATTATTCATGCAAGACAAATACTCTACCAACTGAGCTACAACCCCAGCCTGACCCTTGTTTTGTGTTTTTGTTTTGTTTGTTTGGATTTTTGGTTTCTTTTTTTTTGAGGGGGGGGGTTGAGGTAGGGTTTTGCTGTAGCCCAGGCTGACCTGGAATTCACTATGTTGTCTCAGGGTGGCCTTGAACTCACAGCAATCCTCCTATCCCTGCCTCCCATGTGCTGGGATTAAAGGCCACCACGCCCAGCATTTGTTTGTTTTATTTTATTATTATCATTTATATATATATATATTTTTTTTTTTTTTGGTTTTTCGAGGTAGGGTCTCACACTAGTCCAGGCTGACCTGAATACACTATATAGTCTTAGGGTGGCCTTGAACTCTCGGCGATCCTCCTACCTCTGCCTCCCAAGTGCTGGGATTAAAGTCGTGCGCTACCACGCCCGGCTTTCATTATTTTATTTTTGAGGGAGAGAGAATGGGCACTCCAGGGCCTTTCAGGCACTGTGAATGAACTTCAGACATGTGCACCCCCTTGTGCACATGTGCAACATTGCATGCTTGGCACTGTGCATCTGGCTACGTGGGACATGGAGATTTGACATGCATTCTTAGGCTTTACAGGCAAGGGCCTTAACCACTAAGCCATCGCTCCAGTCCTTGTTTTCTTTACAAAATTTTATTTGTAATAAAAATTACAACTAGGGCTGGAGCGATGGCTTAGCAGTTAAGGTGCTAGCCTGCAAAGCCAAAGAACCCAGATTCAATTTCCCAGTACCCACACAAAGCCACATGCACAAGGTGGCACACACCTCTGAAGTTTGTTCATTTGCATGACTACAGGCTCTGGCATACCCATTCTCTCTATCTCGCCTCCACCCCCCCTCTAATAAGTAAAAGTTGTTTGTTTGTTTGATTACAAATAAAGCAGAGAGACAGACAGAGAGAGAGAGAGAGAGAGTGGGCACACTGGGGTCTATTGTCACTCCAAGCGAACTCAGGTGCATGTATCATTGTGCATCTGGCTTTATGTGGGTACTGAGGAGGTGAACCCAGGCCATGAGGCTTTTGCAAACAAGCTCCTTTAAGCTCTGGGCCATCTCTCCAGGCCCCTTATTTTGTTTTCATTTTGCTTTTCTTTTTTTTTTTTTTGAAGTAGGATCTCACTATAGTCCAGGCTGACCTGGGATTCACTCTGTACTCTCAGGGTGGCCTCGAACTCATGGCGATCCTCCTACCTCTGCCTCCCCAAGTGCTGGAATTAAAAGGTGTACACCACCATGCCTGGCTTTAGATTGAGTTTTAAGATGGACCTAACAGGAATCTTAGAGCCTCCTTTTTAAATTTTTTAATTTTTGTGTTTTTTTTGAGGTAGGGTCTCACTCTGGTCCAGGCTGACCTGGAATTGACTTGGAATTAACTATGTAGTCTCAGGGTGGCCTGAGACTACATAGTTCACGACGATCCTCCTACCTCTGCCTCCCAAGTGCTAGAATTAAAGGGTATGCCACCACACCTGGCTGAGCCTCTTTTTTTTTTTTTTTTTTTTTTTTTTTGGTTTTGCAAGGTAGGGTCTCACTCTGGTCCAGGCTGACCTGGAATTCACTATGTAGTCTCAGGGTGGCCTCGAACTCTCGGTGATCCTCCTACCTCTGCCTCCCGAGTGCTGGGATTAAAGGCGTGCACCACCACGCCCGGCTCTGAGCCTCCTTTTTAAAAAAAAAAATTATTTTCATTTTTATTTACTTATTAGAAAGACAGAGAGAGAGATAATGGGCACACCAGGGCTCTAGCCACTGCAAACAAACTCCAGATGCATTTGCCACCATGTGCATCTGGCTTACATGGGACCTGAAGAATAGAACCTGGGTCCTTAAGGCTTCACAGGCATGTGCCTTAACTGTTAAGACATCTCTCCAGCCCCTAGGGCCTCCTTTTTTATTTTTTATCTTTTGCGTATGTGTGTGTGTGTACATATTTCATGTGTGTACATGGGCCAGACGTTGACATTGGGAGTTTTCCTCAATAGCTCTCCACCTTTTTTTGTGTGTGTGCGTGTTTTTCAAGGTTGGGTCTCACTGCAGCATAGGCTGACCTGACACTCTGTAGTCCCAGGCTGGCCTCCAACTCAGTGATCCTCCTAACTCTGCCTCCTGGGTGCTGGGATTAAAGGTATGCATCACCGTGTCCAGCTCACCTTATTTTTTTGAGCCAAGATCTCTCATTCTCTCATTGAACCTAGAGCTTACCTATTTGGCTAGACTAGCTAGTCAGCAAGCCCATGGGATCTACCTGTCTCCACCTCCTTAGTGCCCAGTTTCTTCAAGGGTGCTGGGGATCCAAATTCAAGTCTTCAGGCTTGTGCAATAAGCACTTAGCCAGTGGAGCCATCTCCATGGTGGCTCATGCCTATAACTCCAGGTACTCAGGTAGCTGAGGCAGGAGGCTCCCAAGTTCAAGGCCTACCTGGGCAACTTAGTGAGGCTACCCCAAAATTTAAAAAAAAAAAAAATTTAAGCCGGGTGTGGTGGTGCACACCTTTAATCCCAGCACCCGGGAGGCAGAAGTAGGAGGACTGCCATGAGTTCAAAGCCACCCTGAGACTACAGTCTGGGCTACAGTGAGATCCTACCTCGAAAAAACAAAAAACAACAATAACAAAAAAAATTTAGCCGGGTGTGGTGGTGCACACCTTTAATCCCAGCATTCAGAAGGCAGAGGTAGATGGATCACTGTGAGTTTGAGACCACCCTGAGACCCTGAGACTACATAGTGAATTCCTGGTCAACCTGTACAAGAGTGAAACACCACCTTAAAAAAATAAATTTAAAGGGCCTATGGATGTAGCTCAGTACTACAATGTTGCCTATACAATATACAAGGCCCTAAATTCAACCCCCAAGATGGATGGATGGATGGATGGATGGATGGATGGATGGAAGGAAGGGAAGAAAGAAGGAGTTACTCTGGTTGGAATGATTGCTCAGTGGTTAAAGGTACTTGCTTGCAAAGCCTGTCTACCCAGGTTTGATTCCCTGATACCCACATAAAACCAGATGCACAAAGTGGTACATATGTCTGGAATTCATTTATAACAGAAAAAGGACCTGACACAATCATACTCTCTCCCCTTGCAATACAAAATATTTAAAAAAAAAAAAAAAAAAAGCTTGAGAGGTGGCTTAGCAGTTAAGGCACTTGCCTAAGAACTCATGTTCTACTCTCCAGGTCCCAAATAAGCCAGATGCACAAAGTGACACAAGCACGCAAGGTTGCTCATGTGCACAAGGGGTCACACATGTCTGGAGTTCAATTGTAGTAGCTGAAGGCCCTGGCATGCCAATTCTCATTCTCATTCTCTCATCAAAAAAAAAAAAAAAAAAAAAAAAAAAGGCCAGGCCGGGCATGGTGGCACATGCCTTTAATCCCAGCACTCAGGAGGCAGAGGTAAGAGGATAACCGTGAGTTCAAGGCCACCCTGAGACTACATAGTAAAATCCAGGTCAGCTTGGGCTAGAATGAAACCCAACCTCAGAAAAACAAAAAAAAAAAGGGCCAGTCTGTTAGGCTTGCCTCATTCTAAGAAAGAAAAGAGGGCTGGAGAGATGGCTTAGCAGTTAAAGTGTTTGCCTATGAAGCCAAAGGACCCAGGTTCAATTCCCCAGGACCCATGTAAGCCAGATGCACAAGGGGCACATGCATCTGGAGTTTGTTTGCAGTGGCTAGAGGCCCTGGCATGCCCATTCTCTGTCTCTCTCCTCTCTCTCTCTGCTTGCAAATAAAAAGAAAAAAAGAAGAAAAATATAGGAAAGGAAGAAAAGAAAAAAAGAAAGAAAAGACACCAAGTATAGTGGCACATGCATTTAATCCCAGCATTCAGGAGGCTGAAGTAAGAGTATCACTGTAAGTTTGAGGACAGCCTGGGCCACAGAGTGAGTTCCAGGTCAGCTTGGGCTCAAGTGAGACACTTACTTTAAAAACAAATAAGAAAAAAAAAAAAGGGCAGGAGAAATGGCTTAGTGGTTAAGGCAGTTGCCTGCAAAGCCAAAGGATCCAAGTTTGATTCCCCAGGATCCATGTAAGACAGATACACAAGGTGGTGCATGTGTCTGGAGTTCACTTGCAGATGCTGGAGGCCCTAGTGCACCTAGGAGAGAGAGAGGGAGAATTGGGCACACCAGGGCCTTCAGTCACTGCAAACAAACTCCCTTGTGCATCTGGCTAATGTGGGTCCTGGGGAACTGAACCTGGGTCCTTTGGTTTTGCAGGCTAATGCCTTAACCACTAAGCCATCCCTCCAGCCCGGCTCTACTGAACTTTTTGACTGTAAAGCACCAACTAGTAACATCAACAGAAATGACCTTTTCAAAACTCATTTGTGTATGGCACAGGACTACAATCCCAGCACTTGTTAGAGGGAGATAAGAGGATCACAACTTAATTTTTTTTTTTTTTTGGTTTTGTGAGGTAGGGTCTCACTCTGGTCCAGGCTGACCTGGAATTAACTATGTAGTCTCAGGGTGGCCTCGAACTCTCGGCGATCCTCCTACCTCTGCCTCCCGAGAGCTGGGATTAAAGGCGTGCGCCACCACGCCTGGCCTACAACTTAATTTTTTTTAACTTTTTTTATTTTTATTTTTATTTTGGAGAGAGACACAGAGAGAAACAGAGAGAGAGAGGAGGACAGATAGAGATGGGCGCGCCAGCATTGTCTCAGCTGCTGCGAACGAAATCCAGATGCGTATGCCCCCTTGTGGTCAAGTGCAGCATTGCGCCCTTGTGTCACTTTGCATCTGGCTAAAAGTGGGACCTGGAGATTGGAACCAGCGTTCTTAGGCTTAGGAAGCAGGCGCCTTAACCCCTAAGCCATCTCTCCAGCCCTTTTAAAACTTTTTTAAAGAAAAAAAATTATTTGTGTGTATGAGAGAGAAGCAGATAGAGAGAGAATGGGTATGCCAGGGCCTCCAGCAGCTGCAAATGAACTCCAGATGTATGTGCCAAATTGTACATCTGGCTTTACATGGGTACCAGGGAATTAAACCTAGGTCATTTGGCTTTGCTGGCAAGAGCCTTTAACCGCTAAGCCATCTCTCCAGCCCCACAACTTATTTTTTTTTTTAATATTTATTTATTTGAGAGAGAAAGAGAGCAAGAGACAGTAGTCTCAGGGTGGCCTCAAAGTCATGGCAATCCTCCTACCTCTGCCTCTCAAGGGCTGGGATTAAAGACGTGTACCACCATGCTGACTTGGTCTTGTTTTGAGCCAGTCTCTTTTTACTAATTCCAGAGTTTGTGGGTCTCTGCTCCCCTGTGGGACTTGGGGTTACAGGTGCATGTGGCTAACCCAGTTGTTTAAATGGGATCTGGAAATTTGAACTCTGGTAGTCTCAGGCCCCCTTAGGCCCTCCTCAGCCCACTTAACTGCTGAGTCATTTCTCCAGCCCAGGATCAGGAATGCAAGGTCATCCTCTGGAACATATAAAATGAAAGGCTAGCCTGGACTACATGAGACTCTGTCCCAAAAGGATGAGGATGACAATAAAGAAGAAGGGGTTGGGGAAGAGGAAGGGAGGGAAAAGGTGAAGAAGACAGTAGGAGGAAGGGTACTACAAAGGAGAGTAACTGAGGTTGTGCTGCCCAGGCAGGTAGAGCAAATATACCTGAGAGAGTTAACTCCTTCTTATTCAAGGTCTCCCGAGAGAATCCCTAAGAAAGCTGGAAAGAGAACACTATTAAGTGTTAACTCCTGGTTCCTTTACTAAAGGCATAAAGACATCTGATGTCATTGTACAAAGCTCCTTTCCTAGTTTATATACCCCAAATATATCCTCCTCTCCATTTCCTCTTTAGGGGTCCTAATGAATCAGAGTGAAGTTTCATAACTCAGACATTTCCAAAAGGCACTACTCAACTACCTTAAGTAATATAATATCATAGAAGCCAGGGATCTTAACCTTTCCACCTTCCAAGTACATATTACAGCAAGGCCAAATAGCTTCATTTTAAACTATAGTCAAGGGCTTGAGAAATGGCTTGGCAGTTAAGGCACTTGCCTACAAAGCCAAAGGACCCAGCTTCAGTTCCCCAATATCTACGTAAAGCCACAGATACACAGAGTGGCACATTTGTCTGGCGTTCATTTGCAGCAGTTAGAGTCCCTGGTGCAACCATTCTACCTCTTTCTCTCTCTTAAACAAATAACTAAATAAATGATAAAATAAGGGCTGGAGAGATGGCTTAGCACTTAAAACACTTGCCTGCAAAGCCTAAGGACTCAGGTTCAATTCCCCAGTACCCATGTAAGCCAGATGCACAAAGTGGTACATGCATCTGGAGTTTGTTTGCAGTGGTGGGAGGCCCTAGCACATCCATTCTATCTGCCTCTTCCTCTCAAATACTCTTCTCAAATCTCTCTCAAATAAATAATGAAATAAATAAAATATTTAAAAATATATAAAATAAGGGCTAGAGAGATGGCTTAGCAGTTAAGGCGCCTGCCTGCCAAGCCTAAGAACACGGGTTCGATTCTCCAGGTCCGTTTAGCCAGACACAAGTGACACAAGGGTGCAATGCAGCATTTGCCCACAAGGGGGTGCAAGTGCCTGAAGTTCATTCACAGCTGCTGAAATGGCCCTGGCATGCCCATTCTCTGCCTCTTCCTCTCTCTGTTTCTCTCTGTCCCTCTCTTTCAAACAAACAAACAAACAAACAAACAAACAAACAAATAAAATCCAGAAGTCAGGAAAGGGGAGTCAGAAGAAGGAAGTCATGCTAACTGTAGATTAAGTACACAACACCTGCCATGTATACAAGTTACCAGTTACTGGATTTAACACCGTCCTTTTTTTGTTTTTTGTGGTGCTGGGAATCAAAAACCCAGGACTAGCCAGGCGTGATGGTGCACACCTTTAATCCCAGCACTCAAGAGGCAGAGAGGTAGGAGGATCAGTCTGGGCCACAGTGAGACCCTACCTCAAAAAAACAAAACAAAACAAAAAAATAAATAGAGTGAGACCCTACCTCAAAAAGCCAAAAAAAAAAAAAAAAAAAAAAAAAAAAAAGCCAGGACTTCACGCATGGTAGCCTTGACTATACAGCCTTGCCTCTACTTTTTCTAGCAATTAATGCCTCCTGCCTACAAAGCTTTAAAGTCCCATTGAGGGTTTAGAGAATGATAGTAAAGACCCTTAGCTGGGTAGCTTTTTTGTTTGTTTGTTTTGTTTTGTTTTGTTTTTCAAGGTAGGGTCTCACTCTAGCCCAGGCTGACCTGGAATTCAATAAGTAGTCTCAGGCTGGCCCCAAACTCTCGGCGATCCTCCTACCTCTGCCTTCCAAGTACTGGGACTAAAGGCGTGTGCCAACACACCTGACTGTGTGGTTTTTGTTTGTTCATTTGTTTGGCTGTTTTTTTGTTGTTGTTTTGTTTTGTTTTCCTCCTAACTCAGCCTCCTGAGTGCTAGGATTACAGGTGTGAGCCACCTCATCAGGCTTTTTAATTTTTTTTAGACAGGGTCTCAGTAGCCCAGGCTGCCCTTGAACTCCTAACTCCTGGCTCTGCCTCCTGAGTGCTGAGATTACAGGCATGCACCACCATGCCTAGTTCCTTTTCCTTACTCTAGTTTTAGTGCTTACAGAAAAGCAAACAGCACATTACAATCAGGTTATACAGCATTTCCTTCCATTCTAAGACTGCTATTCCTTTATCAGAATGTGAAAAAGGTACAGGGAAGTAAGAACCTAAAAAGCCTCAGCAATGATCTTGTTAGAAACACTAATTTTTGTTTGAGACAGGGTTTCACTTATGTGGCCAAGGTTAGTTTGGAAATTTTAATTCTTCTGCCTCCACCTCCCAAGTGCTGGCATTATAAGTGTGAACCAACACCCTGGGCTAATGCTATTCCTTTTAAAGAGATTCCTGAAATGCTTTAGAAACTGTCTCCAGGTGTGGGTGTGGTGATGCACACCTTTAATCCTAGCACTAGGGAGACAGAGGTAGGAAGATAATAGTGAGTTTGAGGCCAGCCTGAGACTACATAGTGAATTCAAGGTCAACCTGGGCCACATCAAGATCATACCTGGGGGGAGGGGAGAACCTCTCCAGGGGCTGGGGATTTACCTCATTGGTTAAAGGTGCTTGTCTGCAAAGCCTACCAGCCCAGGTTTGATTCCCCAGTATCCACATAAAGCCAGAAGCACAAAGTGATGCACACATCTGAAGTTCATTTGCAGCAGAGCAAGAGGTCCTGGCATGCGCGCGCGCGCGCACACACACACACACACACACACATACACATTCTCCATCTCTCTCAGCAAATAAATATATGTTTTTTAAAAAGAAAGAATATTTCTCCATATAATAGGGTCCTCCCAGCTCATGTACATGGAACTATTGGCATAAATGACAAAGTCAGACAACTGAAGAAAGGTATGGAGTCCCCACACTTCCAAATAAACAACTTTCATAAAAATCAACACAAACACTTGATTTTACCTGTTTTTCCAGTTTGCAAGGTTACACAGTAAAGATAAACTTCAGAATTATTTTATATCAAAATTGACTTATTTACATGATGAACGGCAAGGCCTTATTGGGGACCAGAAAAATTAAACCACTAGACATGAAAGAGAAAAACCACACTGAGAGGCTGGAGTGATGGCTCAGTGGTTAAAGGAACTTGCTTACAAAGCCTAATGGCCCGGGGTTCAGTCCCGCAGTACACATGTGATGCCAGATGCACAAAATGGTGTGTCTGGAGTTCGTTTGCAGTGGCAGGAGGCCCTGGAGAGTCCATACTCATTCTCTTCTCTGCTTCTTTCTCTCAAATAAATAAATTAAAATGCTACCAAAAAAACCTTCCACATTAGCCAGGCGTGGTGGCGCATGCCTTTAATCCCAGCACTCGGGAGGCAGAGGTAGGAGGATCGCCATGAGTTCGAGGCCACCCTGAAACTACATAGTGAATTCCAGGTCAGCCTGAGCTAGAATGAATCCGTACCTGCGGGTGGGGGGAGAACCCACACTGACAAAAGCACATCAGTCCTGGACCACAGCAGAGGGGCTCTCTTTCTCAGCTGTGTGATGCAGTACAGTCTTCAGCTTTTATTTTGGTCTCTGAGCAGGAACCAGTCATCCAGGGCTTGAGGGGCAATTCAGTGATGTGAAGCGTAGAGCCTAGCTCTTGAAAGGTGCTGTTCTCACTACTTACAGTGTGTGCAACGTGCAGAAAACACGGTCTGATCTCAAAACACCAGTCATCACTGACGCTCATGCCATGAGCTCTACAGGGCCAAGCATGGTCCAAGAGTTCACAGGGAGTGAGCAGAATGGACCTGGTCTTAAGGTCTCCTGCTCAAAGTTCCGTGGGTCAGAACAAACAACTGTGTCAAAATTTACACAGAAAAAGAGCAGTTACTTCCGGTCCTTGGAGAGAAAAGGGAGAGGGAGGCGACGCCTACCTTGAGTTAGGCTTGCACGACCAGAAACTGTCTGCAAAACAGCATAAAGACACACGTCCTGATAGGACATTCACTGAAGACTCAGCCCAAGTACTAAGCCAAAAGTTTCTCAAAGTACGACCTGCAAGAAGCTAAAAGGAAACACTGACTCTCAGACCCCAGCCCAGCCCGGACGATCGAATCTCCGCTTCCCCGGAAGGGGAGGGGGGTCAGTACTGAGCCACAGAAGTCCCGAGTCAAGGAGGGCCGAGGTTCTCCCCAGAGAGCATCTTTCCCAGTGGCGCCGAGCCCAGTCGGGACGCACCCGCCCCGCAGGCCCCTGGCAGACCCGAGGGCCAGGCGGAGAAGAGCGCAGGGAGCGGCCGCCGTGACCTCCCCCGGGGCTGGCGACACTCACCTGAGCCCGGCGCCCGCGGCACCGCGACAGCACACAAGAGACCGCGCCGGCCGCGGCGATAGGTGTGCTCCTCCAGCAGCAACCAGCTCTGCGGAACTACTTCCGGCCAACGGCCCACCACATCCGCTTGCTGCGCCAATGACGGGTGCGGCCAAGGCTCAAAAAACTATCAGCGTTGTCCAATACCCTTTTCCACAGGATGTTAATGAAGTAGGCTAAGAGAACCTAAGACCTGCAGAGGGAAAGTACTAACCTGGATGGATAGCTCTGGAAGTAATCGAGCAGCCTACGCACAGGTTCGAATCCTAGGACTGCTCTCAGGGTTTATGACTTTAAGAAAGTCACATAATCTCAAACCTAATTTATCACCTGTACAACTCATGAGGGTAATACTGTATTTGTAACACAGATGTAAAGTGCTCTTAGTAGAGGAGTCAGCAATGGACAGGTAAGAAATGGTCCATGAGGAGCTAGAGCAGGAGTAGGCCAGAGATGTAATGGCTGTCTTCCACCTCCCTTGCTAGGGGGTCTCACACCTGGGTGGGTTTGAACACTGATCTAAGGAAGAGATTCTCTACCAAGCCTCTACTAGTGAAGAATAGAAATAGAACTTGGATAGACTGGGCTGGGCATAGTGGTGCATACCTTTAATTCCAGCACTTGGGAGGCCAAGGTAGGAGGATTGCTATGAGTTTGAGGCCAACCTGGAGCTACAGAGTTCCAGGTCAGCCCGTGCAAGAGTGGGACCCTACCTTGAAAGAAAAACAGCAACAACAAAAAGATATATATAGGACAGGCAGTTTAGGGTAAAAGGTCCCCAAAATGAACAGCTATTTCCTTAACTAAATGTGGAAAATGTTACTGAGCCTGCAAGGAGAACCTGGATTTTTCCATATTTTTCTTTCCTAGAAAGATTTCTGGAGGACTAAGCTTACACCCTTCCTAGAGAACTAAGATTTCTGGGACTATTGCCCTTTTTCCAGGAATTCTACCTAGAAACTTCCCAAACTTGGTCTGTTTCCCCTAAAAGAATTCTCCTTTCCATAAAAACTCCCAAAGTCACCTGCTAAGTTCTCTTCCCCCCCCTCAAGATTCCCTGTTGTCCCACAGGAGTCCCCTTCTATCAAGCTCTACTAAACTCCTTCCTAAATTTTCACCCTCATATGGTTTGTGAATTTTATTTGTCAAATTCATGATAAGAACCTGTAAAGGGTCCTGACTCAGTTGAAGCTCTGTGACTCTTGTATCCGGAGTCTCAGTTCCTGAGTTACTGCCCACCTAAGAGCTGAGATAAGGCTCCGACACTCTCAAAATTCCCATATCACTAGGAGGACCTAGTCCCAGACTTATGAGCAGCTTATCACAGTCTTCAGCCTTGTCAGTGCCATCCATTCTACAGGCCATGAAAGAGACCTAAGAAGTCATGCTCTCTCTAGGCTATGAGGTTAGGGAGACAAAAGCAATGTAGAGAAGACATGATATGGCCAGAGTGATGGTGCACACCTTTAATCCCAGCACTGAGAAGGCAGAGGTAAGAGGATCACTGTGAATTCGAGGAGAGCCTGCGACAACAGAGTACCAGGTCAACCTGGGCTCGAGTGAGACCCTACCTCAAAAAAAACAAGGGGAGCCGGGCGTGGTGGTGCATGCCTTTAATCCCAGCACTGGGGAGGCAGAGGTAGGAGTATTGCCTTGAGTTCAAGGCCACCCTGAGACTACATAGTTAATTCCAGGTCAGCCTGGGCCAGAGTGAGACCCTACCTTGAAAAACCAAAAAAAGGGGGGGGGGAATACATGAGGCTGTAAGGAGGATGAAGCCCTGCATCCCTCCTTCCAAGTTCTATGCAGGGCAGTTTACCTGGGTGTGAACATTTGGTACCCCAGACCTCTGTTACCACTACTTAGGAAGGGTTCTCTCATCAGGCCAGACCACAGATGATTTTTAGCTGCCAATTACAAGTCTGTCTCTGCCAGAGATGAGAGCCCATTCCCAGGGGATGAACCATGATCTGCTATATACAACCATGACAATCTTGCCAACACTCAGTTTCTCAGTCTCCCTTGAAGTGGGAGGACCTCATGATTCAGTCATAGCCAACAAGACTTAAAGAATGATGGCAGGGTTCTGAGAAAGGGGTTCTGTTTTGTCTGTCTTTGGAAGCAGGGTCTCATCCTAGCCCAGGCTGGCCTCAAACTTACAGCAATCTTCCTACCTCAGCTTCCTGAGTACTGAGATTAAAGGCATAAACCACCACTTCTTCTGACAGGAATGCTTTTAATTTCATGATAAGGTGGTGCAAATCAGTCCCATTACAGATCTGTGGCAGTCACTTTGTGGCAAGGAGGGAACAAGCCAGGATGGGAAAGTGAGATGATGAAAAGTCTAAGTCCACAAAGAACCAACACTTGTGACACCCACATTCAGGCTTTTTCTCAGGTGAGGAAAAATAAGCCATTCTAAGGATATAAATCCAGGTGTGATGCTTACAGCAAACTGCATTCTATTTTTTTTTTTTTTACAAACAAGAGCGAAAGAGAGAGAATGAATGAATGAATGAATGAATGAATGAATATGGGTGTACCAGGATCTAGTGCCACTACACATGAACTCCAGACACATGTGCCACTTTGTGTATCTGGCATTACATGGGTATTGGGGAATCAAATCCAGGCTATCAAGCTTTGAAAGCAAGTGCCTTTAACCACTGAACAATCTCTCCAGCCCCCAAACTGCATTCTTGAGTATGGGGCTTTGTGTATGAAACAGAAGGGATTACCATAAAGGGCAGCTCACTACTATATGGTATGCTTGGGCCCCTTTTGCCATTATTGCACATCCATTCTACAATTCTATGCCTTTTGCTCTTAAACTTATCTTCTGATCGCTGTGAGGTGGTTTAAGTGAGTGCAGGCTGCATCTGGCTGCCTGCACAATCAGCTTTCTGGCCTGCAGCCGAGTGACCAGATTCTGAGCTGGAGCCAGCTTGAACTCTGTTAACAGGCTGAGCCAAGAGAAAGCACCATTGGCCAGAAAGGTAGAACCTCAATTCTTCCTGAGCAAATGTGGAGTACTTTAGGCTTTGGGCCAACTTCCTAGCATGGCCCAACGAGCACCCCTGATCTGATGCCTCCCCTGGGAAATGTTTATTCCAGATTTGCCCTTCCCACCAAATCTTACCTCCCACACCTACAGACACAAGCAGGCCACAAAATGCCATCCAAGAGGCCTTCTCCATTTTATTTCTTTGAGAAAAGAAAATGAAAAGTCTTTCCATCACATATGGTAGATATATATATATATATATTTATATATAATTTATTTTGTGATTGGACATCTCAAAGCTGAGTCTGTTCATATATTTTCTCTTTCTTTCTACTAATGCCTTCCCCCAGTCCCTGTGGTCCAAGCCCAGGTTCTGGGGCAGATGCAGTGAGGGGTTAGTGGATGGGCAGTGGTTACCAGGGTGGCCTCCCACCCAGCTCAGAAACCTGGTAAGGACTACCCAGAAGGGGCTGTGCAAAGGGCTAGAGGCCATGAAAGGGCACTCCTGGTTTTGTGGGGGATACACAGCTCATTAAACAGTCACCAGTCATGGGAGGAGGCTGATAGGTATTTGGGGACTTGCTCACAGTAGTTGCAAGCTCTCTCCATTCTGCCCAAAATTCAATCTCAGAGAGTGGAAGAGAGAGCAAAAGAGAAACACAAGGACTGAGGGCCAAACCTCCTCTGATTGTTATTGCTGGTGAATTGGAAATTTACTTTCTTAGAAGGGAAATTAAAGGTTCCCTTCCTATCTTGGGGAGATAGACTCTGAAGGAGGAGTATTAACTGTCCCAACCAATCCTGATGGCCACACCAAGTCTCCCTGGACAAACACTGAGCCAAGCGTGGCAAGCAACCAAAGGGTCAGTGGTCATCACAGATCAGCCTTGTTCTTCAAGGAGATCACAGCCAACCCTCCCTGGCCCCCCAAAACAAGGGCCTCAGGCTCAGACTTGGGCCAGTGGAGCTGGGAAGTGGACAGTACACAAAGATCAAGCAGAGCTTTCTAATAGAAGAAAAGGTGAAACTTTGAGAAAAAAGGCAGCTTGGGAAGATGGTGTGAGCATGAAGCTGGGGAGAAGACTGAGGGAAAGCACGGGAAGACATCAGACACTCATCTGACCTCAGAAACTGGGCAAAGTGAGTGCCTGAGAGGCAGTAGCACTTAATAGCTATAGTTAAGAGCTGAACAATGACCTTGGGTATGGGATCAGCCAAGCAGCGGGGGCTGTTGCCCTGCAGGATCCTGGCTAGAAGGGTGAGGGTGGAGCTGAGAAGCTTCCAGGTGACCCTTCCAACAATAGGAAGGCAGATGTCCCCTTGGTGCTCAGCTTCCAGCCTCAGCCCTCCCCTCCCTCAACCTCACAGAGGGACACTTGCTCAGGACAAGACCAGGCTCTGAGGCCTAAGCCCAAGACATCTTGACCGGGAAGGGGTTAGGCAGGTAACCCCCTCAACCTTACAGACAAGCTATCTGCACCCACTTGTCCTGCCAATCTGCCTGGGGAGGGAGGACACCATATGAAGGAGAGAGAGACAAGGAGCCCAAGGTCTGACAGGATCCACAGATCCATGCAGACCCCATCAGGCTGTGTGGCCTAGAAGAGCAGACAGCAGCAACAGACACAGGTAGTCGACAACAGCAACCTAAAGCCCCGAAGGGGGCGGGGCTGGGGCACCTACCGGCAGTACAAGTCGGCTGCCTCCATCTCCAAGAAAAGGCTTCCCATAAACGGGATGTTCCCTACTGCCTAGGCCCTCACCTCCCCCATGCATCTATGCATTCTACCTTCCCCCATGCTCTGTCCTTGGCAGGAAGGACTGGAGTCTGCCCATAAGGGCAGTGCTCGAGCTGGTAGGAAATGAGGTGTGGGGCGAGCCTGGTCACAGCTGCTTTGAGAACCTCTTTGGTCTGGGGATATGTGGTACATGGAGAAGGGAAATGAACAGAAAGGGATACTGAGGACTCGGACCTTCAGACAGGGCATTTGTCAGAAGGCTGTGTACCCAGGTGGAAGGTCAGATTTCTGTGGACTCAATGCGCTCCAGGCGGGAGGGGGTCCAGGACTTCTTCTCCTCACCATGCTGGGGGGTCGGTGTGCTGGCACCCCCTGCCACCCCACGCTCCCGCAGTCGCCGCTCCAGCTGCTGGTTGCGCTGGTACATCTCCACATAGCTCAGCTGCAGCTGCTTCTGATACTCAATGACCTTCTCCTTCTCCTCCAGCCATACACGACGCTCCTCTGCAAAGCTGGCACCTTGGCGCTCCCGTGCCCGCCGCTCAGCCGCCAGCTCAGCCTGCAGCCGCCCCACCTCCCGACGCAGGGCCCGTGTCCCACTCTCTCCCCCAGCATCCACATCCCCATCCACAGAAACCAGGGAGGCAGCAGCTGCCACCCCGGCCTGACGGCGCATCTTGGCCTCATCACTCTCACAGGTGGCTAGCTCCTGTGGCTCAGCCAAGTCCACAGGGGTCAGCACAGGCTTGAGGCAAGCAGTGGGCAGCTCGCCCTCACTCAGCTCCAGGCTGGCCTGCTTGCTGCCGAAGGAGTCCCTCAAGCTGAGCAGCTGCTCCTCCTTCTCCCGCAGCGAGGCCCGCCCCTCCCGCAGCTGTGAGCGCAGCCCCACGATCTCACTCAGCTTCTGCGACACGTCAGCCTGCGAGTCCTTCAGCTGCTGCTTCAGGAGGGAAATCTCACCGGCCTTCTGGCACACCTGGGCGGGGACAGGTGGGAGCAGAAGCCAGGGTAAAGGCTGAGCCCAGGTGATTAAGACTAACCTCAACCCAGCTCCCAGATCTACTGTCAGAGGCATCAAGCTTGCACTAGGCCCAGGCTCCACAAGGGACCCTCTGCTTGACTCAGGACTGACATGGCTCATCTCATACAACCCAGGGACAGTCAAGCTAAATGGTCTTGGTCCCCCTACTCGTTTCACACACACTCCATACACTTTATCGTGGTAGGCTGCTGCTCTAGGGCTCTACAGAGGGACAGAAGGAAAAGGAGCCAGAGAGGAAAGGCCTAAGCCACCAGCCCGCACCTCCCACTTAGTTTCCTCCATGCGGGGCAGGAAGTCGGCCTGCTCCTTCTGGCAGGCGGCCACCTTGTCCTCTAATTCTTCCCGCTGTTGCATCAGCCGGGCTGCCTCCTCCTGCAGTTGCTTCTTGTCTTGCTGCAGCCGCAGCACCTGCAGCTGTAGTCCCTGCTGGGCACGCTGGGCACGGCGGGCCACCTGCTGCAGCTTCCCACTGCAGCCCTGCCGAAGTTCGGCAAGCTCGCGCTCCCAGGCCTTCTGCCGCTCCTCCAGCACCTGGGCGACCGCCGCCTCGCTCTGCTCCAGGCTGCGCCGCAGAGCCGCCACCTCCTGCTCCTTCTCCCACAGCCGCTCCCCCAGCTCCTGGATCAGTGTACTGGGCGAAGGTGGTGAGCAGGCTGCAAATGGCAGACCCCCACTTCCTCCCTCCCCAGATCCCAGGTGGCCTGACCGCCCCATGGATGATGATGACCCGCTCTTACTAGAAGCCCGCCCACTGTCAGAGGTCCCCAGATCCTGGTAGCCTGAACCCCCACCACTGCTGCCACTACCATAGCTGGCAGTGCCGATGCGGTTGATATGGCTGGTGGAAGCACTGAGGGGTGCCAGGTGCTGGCTGTAACTGGAGCTATAGGTGGGCAGGCTTGTGAGTGAGTTCCGGCCTGAGTCTGAGAGGCCACCCCCACTCCCACCCGCTGGGGTCATGGTCCGAGATTTGTCCAATCCACCCTTGAGGCCACCAGGGCCCTGTCGTCCCTCAGGGGTCCCATTGGTCTGTGGAGGACACAAGTTCTGCATGGAATGGAAGTTCTTAGGTACAACAGGTTTGAAGGCTGATGGCCGAACTAGTGGTTCTGAGCACTGCATAAAAGTAAAGAAAGGGGAGTGGGCATCAGAATGAGATCTTCGCCTTGGCCCCTCCTCTTCCCTCTGAGACTTGTTCATGCACCTCTTCCCACCCCTATTGGATATCCATTGTGAGGCTCTCCATCTGGGCCTCCACCCCATTTCCATACTGCCCCCTATGACCCATACCCAAGAAGGCCCACCTCCCACCTTAGAACAAGGCTATGAGGCTCTTAGTCCATGGGAACTAACCTGATCTAGCTTGCCAGAGGTGGCCAGGAGCTTGGGTGGGTGGCTGGGCTCACGATATTGTGGTGGAGCTTTGTCACTGCCCCCACTGCTGCTGCTGCCACCACTGCTGACCACATTGCCGCAGACATCTGTGTGGTCGCTGCTCCGCAGTTCACCATTGAGGTAGAGGGAGTTGGCAAGAACCTTGTCCTCGGAGGGGTAGCGGCCAGGCCTCTCCCTGCTGGCCCCACTACCACTGCCTCGGGGACCAGGGAAACTTCCCTGGCTGCTCCCACCCCCTGTGCGGGTGCCCACGCTCTTCATAGGGAACTCCTGAGCATGGGCCACCCCACTGCCCATGGCCAGGCGGGGGTCTGGAGGCCCAAGCTCAGAAGGCCGTGGGGCAAAGGCCAGGAGGGGATCCCTCCCTGGGTCAGCACGCACAGGTAGTGTCTCCAGCTTCGCCATGACTAAGCCAGGAGGGCACTGCGGGCATAGGTAGGAAGGCAGAAAAGTCAGAACCCACCCCACCTGTCTCCAGCCAAGTCAGTCCCAGTCCCCCCTTTGTCCTTTCAGTGTCCCCTACAATGGATATGAGTTCCCAGACATCCAAGGTGAAGGGCTAGGATGAGGAGTGATAGCTTGGTAATGGAGGCTGTCTGTTGTCCCACAGGATGCTCACAGCCTTTCAGCCAGGTTCAGTTCTGTACTCCACTCCTTGACCCCCCCACCCCACCCCATGAGCCCCTGATACTCAAAGTGATCCTCTCAACTCTTTGCTGAAACTCCCTAAATTTACCATGGGTCATGGTCCTATATTCCAGCCTCACAGGCTGGGAAGATGGGGGTACTAGGCACAGCAGTACTTAAATCCAACAGGGAAATTCAAGTTAAGGGAGAAAACACAACAACTCTATGCAAAAATTAAGAGTGCTGGGCATGATGGTGCATGCCTTTAAGCCCAGCACTCAGGAGGC
The DNA here is from genome assembly GCA_036365145.1 of Orientallactaga sibirica. NCBI lineage: Eukaryota > Metazoa > Chordata > Mammalia > Rodentia > Dipodidae > Orientallactaga > Orientallactaga sibirica. The sequence continues at coordinate 39,076,220 of JAEOAD010000011.1, read as the reverse complement.
AGAGTCCGAGGCCACCCTGAGACTACAGAGTAAATTCCAGGTCATCCTGAGCTAGCGTGAGACCCTACCTCGAAAACCCAATAAATAAATAAATAAATAAATAAATAAATAAATAAATAAATGAAAAGAAAAGAAAATTAAGGGTGGATGTCCTTCCCAGCCCCTAACCTATAGTGTTACAATCAAGGAAGAAGTGGAAGCTCACTATCAACTCTCCTTGCCTTTCCAAGAGGGTGGGGGACCGCCGGGTCCTCAAGCCAGGGATCTTCTGAAGCCAGGTCTGCAGGGGCCAAGCAGCTCACTCTCACAGTCACAGTCAGAGTTCGGCTGAAACCAGCTGGGTGGCTCTGGACAGGCTGACAGAGCCATCACGAACGAGTTTTCTGCTCTGTGAAATGAGAGAAATGAAAACCTACCCAGGTGAGCTGCTGCATACCAAGCGCCCAAGGCTGCCAGCTAGGGAGGAAACTTGGGTCCTGAGTGGGGTGAGGTAGGGGGAGCTGCTGGGGCAGCACCAGGGTCTCAGGTGGTTGCAGCGATGGGTATGAATACAGACAAGCTTCTGGCCACAGAGAATGGTCAAGGAGCCCTTCAAGAGGTCTTCCTAACTCAGCCTCACCAGGGCCTGGCCCAACCTAACCATGCACCCGGTGTCAATCCCTAGGGTGGTGGAGGCCCAGGTCAGATGCAGCAAGGCTTGGGCAGAGACTCCCTCCTTGTCAGTTTCCCACAGGTGGGCGGGGGAAGAGGCGGCCCCTACCCCTAGCAGAGCCCAGCCTAACCAGCTAGGAATGCAAGGCCACCATGAAGACTTCCTGTATACTCCCCCACACCCTCCCCCTCCTTCCTTCTGGACTTTGACCCTGCTCAGTTGACCGTGAAATCCTCCGAGCTAGCTCTGTGGTTTTTGCTCTCCAGCTTCCAAAGCTGGCCCACAGAAGGGGAGGTGCTCAGGTTACCTGTGCTCAGAGAGGCCCCACTTGCTTCCTGGTTCTTTTGTCTTAAGTCAGCACTGGGAACACCTGGTCAGGGAGAGCTTCATAATCTAACTGGACAAGGGCACCAGGCATCGCTGGCCACTGGCTAGATGCTTATATATATGTGCCAGTAATGGGGGGGGGCGGGAGGGCTGAGGCCTTTAACTCCTGGTCCAGCCAGAAACCAGACTGGATGTCCTATTAAGGTTAAGGGGTCAGAGTAGCATCCCTTTGAGTGCTCTGCACTACCCAGATGCTTCTATCCAGTTCTAATGCTGTGTCCTTCCTATTAGTCCCGAGACCAAGAGAGGCTAACAACACACTTGCTCTTCAATATTTTCTGGCCCTAGGCTGGGAAAGTTCACTGTCAAGCAGGTTCACTTCCACAGTAGAATTCCATACTCTCTCAATGTCTGTCCCCATAGGTGGAAAGAACCGCAGAGATGCAGTTGTCACATTCCTCCCTTTGGACAGCCTGTGCCACATGCAGGCTGGTTCTAGTCCAGGGCACAATAGGCATGCAGGGCACAACTGAAGCGTAGAATGTCCAAGTGCAACACCCCGAGAGAGAGATCTCCCTAAATTTTGTGTCCTCAGGCTCTCTTACCTTACTCTAGCCACTGTTCTGGCTCTACTCCCACACATATTCCAGCCTACCCCTCCCACCCTAAACATGGCCACCTTCTTTCATCATCACCCTGTGCATGTAGAAAGCAGCTAGCACTGGCAGAATGGAGGTTGAATGGCCTGAGGTTTGGAAGCAGTGTGAAGGCCTGACCAGGGTTATGGAAGAAGAACTGACAAACTCACATGAAGCTACAGTGCAGGTGGAGGGAACATGATAGGAGACTAGGGCATCAATGTGAGTGTGATATCCTTAACATGACAAAGGGAGACTGCATGGAAAACTAGAAGATTAAAGATACCTCTTACTGGGTGGAAAAACCGGGATTATCAACATCCAAGAGCTTCAACATCAAGCTAGGGTAGCAAAGCCCCAGAAGTCTGGGAGATAGTGTGGGAGCAGGAAAAAGGTCAGGAAAAGCTGGACCCTGGAAGTCAAAACAGGGAGTTGTAAGAATGTGGGGGCTAATTAAACCTGGTGACACAGGCCTATAATTGCAGTCACTTGGAAGGCTGAGGTAGAAGGGTTGCAAGTTTAAGGACAGTCTGGGCAACTTAGTGAGACTCTGTCTCAAAATTAAAAATGGGGCTGGAGAGATAGCTTAGTGGTTAAGGTAGAATGGCCTCAAACTCATAGAGATCCTCCTACCTCTGCCTCCTGAGTGCTGGGATTAAAGGTATGCACCACCACACCCAGTTCAAATATTTTTTTAAATAAAAAAAATTTTTAAATGAAGACAGAGCCAAGCATGATGGCTTACATCTTTAATTCCAGCACTTGGAGAGGCTGAAATAGGAGAATCACCATAGTTCAAGGCCAGCCTAGGCTAGAAAAAGTAAGATCCTTCCTTGAAGAAAAAAAAAAAAAAAAGGACTAAGGATATAGCTCAGTGGTAGAGCACAAGCAAGACCCTAGATTCACACACTAGTACAAAAAAAGGAGCAGGGCATGATGGCACATACCTTTAATCCCAGCATTTGGGAGGCAGAGGTAGGAGGATCACTGTGAGTTTGAGACCAACCTGGAATTACAGAGTTTCAGGTCAGCCTGGGCTACAGTGAGACCCTACCCAGAAAACCAAACCAAAAAAAAAAAAAAAAAAAAAAAAAAGGAGTAGGAGTGGTGGGAGAGATGGCTCAGTAGTTAAAAGTGCTTGCAAAGCAAAACCTGATGGCCCAAGTTCAATTCACCAGTACCGGTGTAAAACTAGATGCAGCCAAGCATGGTGGCGCATGCCTTTAATCCCAGCACTTGGGAGGCAGAGAGAGGAGGATTGCCATGAGTTCAAGGCCACCCTGAGACTACAGAGTGAACTCCATGTCAGCCTGGGCTAGCGTGAGACCTTACCTTGCAAAACCAAAAACAAAACAAAACAAAACCCAGATGCACAAAGTGGTCTATGTGTTTGGAGTTCATTTGCAGTGGCAGGAGGTCCAGACATGCCCATTCTCTCTTTCTGTGTGCCTCTTTCTCTGTCTCTCTCTCTCAAATAAATAAACAAAATATTTTTTAAAAGGAGTAGGAGTGGGCTAGAGAGATGGCTTAGCGTTTAAGGGACCTGCCTGTCAAGCCTAAAAACGCCCATTTGATTATCCAGGTCCCACATTTAGCCAGACGTAGAGTGACGCAAGGGCGCAATGCTGCACTTGCCCACAATGGAGCATACGCATCTAGAGTTTGTTTACAGTGACTGAAAGGCTGCTGGCATGCCCATTCTGTCTCTCTCTCTGTCTCTAAGAGAGAGAGACAGAGAGAGAGAGAAGGAGTACTGGAGAGATGGCTTAGCAGCTAAGGCGCTTACCTGTGAAGCCTAAGGACCCAGGTTCAATTCCCCAGTACCCATGTAAGCCAGATGCACAAGGTGGCACATGATGCATCTGGAGTTTGTTTGCAGTGGCAAGAGGCCCTGGCATGCCTACTCACTCTCTATTTATTTGCCTCTTTCCCCCTCTCTCTCACATATAAATAAATAAATAAATAAATAAATAAATAAATAAATAAATAAATGAAATATTTTTTTTTTTAAAAAAGGAGTAGGAAAGCCAGGTATCGTGGCTCATGGCTTTAATCTCAGCACTCAGAGGCAGAGGTAGGAGGATCAATGTGAGTTCAAGACCACCCTGAGACTACATAGTGAATTCCAGGTCATCCTGAGCTAGAGCAAAACCCTACCTTGAAAAACAAAATAAAACAAAATAAAAAAAAGAGGCCAGGAACATGATGACACACACCTTTAGTCCCAATACTCATACTAGGGAGTCTGATGTAGAAGAATTCCTGTAAGTTGAAGGCCAGCTTGGGGCTACAGAATGAGTTCCAGGTAAAAACCTACCTCAAAAAAACTGGGACTGGAGAAATGGCTCAGCAGTTAAGGCACTTACCTGCAAATCCTAAGGACCCTGGTCAGATTCCCCAATATCCAGGTATAGCCAGATGCCCAAGGTGGCACATGTGTCTGTTCTTGCAGTGGCTAGAGGCCCTGAGGTCCATTCTCTCTACCTGCCCCCCTCTCAAATAAATAATAAATGAATGCAACAACAATAACAACAACAAAAGGGTTTTAATATAAAGAGATTTGAGCAGCTGGGCATGGTGATGCACATCTTTAATCCCAGCACTCTGGAGGCAGAGGTAGGAGGATCACCATGGGTTCGAGGCCACCCTGAACTAGAGTGAAACTCTACCTCGAAAAAAACAAAATAAATAAATAAATAAATAGATTTGGGTGGCCAGGTGTGGCAGCGCCTTTAAACCCTAGCACTTGGGAGACAGAGGTAGGAGGAGGATCACCATGGTTCAAGGCCACTCTGAGACTACATAGTACATTCCAGGTCAGCCTGGGCTACCTGGGAAAAGAAAAAAAGAGAGAGAGATTTTGGATCTAAGAGCGTTTTAATAATATTTTTTATTTTCACTTATTTATTTATGAAAGAAAGAAAATAGGCACACCAGGGCCTCTAGCCACTGCAAACAAACTCCAGATGCTTGTGCCACCATGTGCATCTGGCTTACATGGGTTCCGGGGAATCGAACCTCAGTCCTTAGGCTTCATAAGCAAGCACCTTAACCACTAAGCCATTAAGGGCATTTTTTTTCAAGGTAGGGTCTCACTCTAGCCCAGGCTGACCTGGAATTCAGTCTGTACTCTCAGGGTGGCCTCAAACTCAAGGGAACCCTCTTACCTCCGCCCCAGTGCTGGGATTAAAGGCATGCACCACCACATCCAGCCCATTAAGGGCATTTAAATATATATATTTAGAGAAAGAGAGTATGGACATACCAGAGCCACTTGTCACTACAAACAACTTCCAGACACATGGACCACTTTGTGCATATGGCTTTACTTGGGTACTAAGGAAATGAAACTGGGCCTTCAAGCAAAAGCCTTTAAGCACTAAACCACCTCCCTAGCCCCTAAAAGCTTTTTTTTTTTGGTTTTGGAATTCACTATGTAGTCTTAGGGTGGCCTTGAATTCACTGCAATCTTCCTACCTCTGCCTCTCAAGTGCTAGAATTAAAGGCATGTACCACCATGCCTGGTTCAAAAGCTTTTTTTAATTTTAAAATTACCCAGGGAAGCCAGGAATGGTGGCATACACCTGTAATCCCTACTAGGGAGGTAGAAGCAGGAGAATCAGTAGTTCAAGGCCTACGCCAGCTATATAGTGAGCTGGAGGCCAGTCTGGACTACATGAGACCAAGTCACACAAACAAAACAAGAGATTTTCCAGCTCTGAGGTCTGGAATCTCTCATCCCAGGAGTCTGTTTTGTCTGCTTTCTTTTTTCCCCTCTGCTTTCTTTCCTACTTTGAAGTAAACTTTATTTATTTATTTATTTATTTATTTATTTATTTATTTATTTATTTATTGAGGTAGGGTCTCACTCTAACCCAGGTTGCCCTGTAATTCACTATGTAGTCTCAGGGTGACCTTGAACCTCCTACCTCTGCCTCCCGAGTGCTGGGATTAAAAGTGTGTGCCACCACACCCTGCTCCCCCTCTCTCTCTCTCTCACACACACACACACACACACACACACACACACACGGTAGGAACTCAAGTGTGCTGCTATGCTGGAGGCAGGCACCACTAGTGAGACATAAAAAAAAATGTAGGCAGGAGCTGGGAGTGGTGACGCATGCCTTTAATCCCAGCACTTGGGAGGTAGAGGTAGGAGGATTGCTGTGAGTTTGAGGCCACCCTGAGACTACAGAGTGAGTTCCAGGTCAACCTGGGCTGGAGTGAGACCCTACCTCAAAAAAAATAAGAAAAAAAAATGTAGGCAGGGCTGGAGAGATGGCTCAGTGATTAAAGTACTTGTCTACAAAACCTAAGTACCCAGGTTCTATTCCCCAGTACCCATGTAAAGACAGATGCACAAGGTAGTGTATGCATTTGGAGTTCATTTGCAGTGGCTAGAGGTCCTGGTGCACCCATTGTCTCTCTCAAATAAATAAATAAATAAATAAATAATTTTTTAAAGAAGTTTTTATTATTATTTTATTTATTTTTGGAGAGAGACACAGAGAGAGACAGACAGAGAGGGAGGGAGAGGGAGACAGATAGAGATGGGCGCGCCAGCAGTCTCTCAGCTGCTGTGAACGAAATCCAAATGTGTGCGCCCCCTTGTGGTCAAGTGCGGCATTGTGCCCTTGCGTCACTTTGCATCTGGCTAAACGTGGGACCTGGAGATTGGAACCCGGTTCTTAGGCTTAGCAGGCAGGCGCCTTAACCACTAAGCCATCTCTCCAGCCCTAAATAAATAATTTTTTTAATGTAGGCAAAACTGGGCATGGTGTTGCACACCTTTAATCCCAGCATTCAGGAGGCAGAGGTAGCAGGATAGCTGTAAGTTGGAGGCCAGCCTGAGACTACATAGTGAATTCCAGCTATAGTGAAACTCTACTTCAAAAAAGAGGTGGGGGACTGGAGAGATGGCTCAGCAGTTAAAGCACTTGCCTGCAAAGCCCAACAACCCAGGTTCAATTCCCCGGTACCCACATAAAGCCAGCTGCACAAAGTGGCACATATATCTGGAGATTGTTTGCAGCAGCTGGAGGGCCTGATGCACCCATTCTATCTCTCTTCTCTCTTTCTCTGATTGCAAATACATAAATTTTTTTTGTTTTGTTTTGTTGTTTTGGTTTTGCAAGGTAGGTCTCACTCTGGTCCAGGCTGACCTGGAATTAACTATGTAGTCTCAGGGTGGCCTCGAACTCTCGGCGATCCTCCTACCTCTGCCTCCCGAGTGCTGGGATTAAAGGCGTGCGCCACCACGCCCGGCTAAATACATAAATTTTTTTTAAAAAAGGAGGTGGGGTGTGGGATGGAACATGCCTTTAATCCCAGCATTCAAGAGGAGGCTAAAGAGAAGGATCACCATGTGTTCCAGGACTACAGTAAGACGCTACCTGGGGAGGCGAGGTGGGGGTAAATGTAGGCAAGAGGGGATAGCAAGGTTGCTGCACTAGAGGCCTAGGTGGAAAAAAACACCAGAAGTGATCATGTTGAGTGTGAGTGACAGGGGATGACATTTGGGAAGATGCACCATCATTGCTCAGATCCAAAAAAAAAAAAAAAAAAGAGAGAGAGAGTAAGACCAGAGCTGAAAGGGGTCCAGTTTCCCTAGAATGTGTGGTCTCTTGCCAAATTCAGCTGCCCAGTCTTGGACATTGTCCTGAGTCTTCCTCCTCTGTGATCTACAAGTGGGGAATCCTTGGCTGTCAACCCACAGGTACTCTCCAAAGAGCTTCTTATCATAATTCTAACCTGTCAAGGTCAACCCCTGGTAAGTGTTCCCTGCCCTTTGCCTCTCCCAATCTTAGGTTGTTGCAGCTTCTTTCCTCAAAACCCTGGCAGGGGGCTGGAAGGACCAGGGGGATACATTTCCCTGATAAGTGTGAACTGAAGTGAAAGAGTTAAGTTTCCTCTATGGGTCAGGCTTTGGACTAGCCCAGGTAACAAGTATATATTACCTGGAAGGGCAACTTCACAGCATTGCTCAGGGATGACAGCCTGTTGACTGACTCTGCCTTCATCTCTATGCCATCAACCCTCAGTGCCTATGACATAACACAGTACTAGTGGTCAAAAAGAGGCCAAATGCAGTCTTTCCCTATCTGTGTCCCTGCCAAAGCTAGGAGTCCATTGTATCTCATAAAGATCTCAGCAGTCCCCTGCCCCCAGCAAGCACCCTTGCCGGGGTCTCCTAACTGGCCTTTCTTCTCCTGCATCTCTCCCCCAACCAACTGCTGCCAGTGAACTGTTTTTAAAGGGCAAAGCCAATTTCTCTCCTGCTCTGGCTAAATCCTTCCATGAGTAGGGTCAAGTGCAATAGTTTTGACAGCATCAGTCCCAAATGGCAATCATAACTCAACTGATTAGGAGAGGAATCTCATACTGGTTATGCCACTCCAGATCTTCATACCTACCTTGCAGGAATTTAAAAAATGTATTATAGATAAATGCCTGGCATTCCTCTTGCCCCCCCCCCCCCAGGACCTAGCAGAGCTTGCAGTAGGGTCCCTTTCCTGATGACCATCATATTTCATCCTACCCGAGTTCTCCACTCCACACACCTCTTCTCAGCTCTCTGTCCATCCTATGTCCTTCTGGAACCAGTCCAAATGCTACCTCTCAGGACAACATCCTTGATACCTGGGGGGTTTGGAGTACTTAGATCTGAACACTCCAGGGAGATTTCAATAGGAGGATTCTCTAAGGCTGGCCTGTGAGGCCCCAGGGCATAGATGATGCCCTAAGGATCTCCCAGCTCTGGCATCAAGAATATTCGAGGCAAAATGCATGTGGGCATACTGGTCATGAGCAATGCAAATAGGCAATGAATCCTGACAGAGAAATCAGTAAGGGCTGCCAGGAAGAACTGAGGGAGGACGAGATTCGGGGGCACTTTAGGGCTTTGGGGGTGCTGAGATCTCCAGAACTTCTTGGTTGGGGACATTCATCTTCCCTCGGAGGTGTGGGCACCTGCAGGGAGAAGAGGCTCACCCCTAGATCCTGGAGCTGGTGAATCCCGCGTTTCAGGGCCGAGGGGGCCAACAGCGCACTACCTACCTACACCCACCCCAGCACACACGCGCGCGTACACGAGCCTCTGCTGTGGGGGGGGGGGGGGAGTCGCCATTCACCAGCAGATCGAGACCCCCGTCATCAGCCGTCGGCAAAGGTGCCAGGGGGCGTCTCTGCAGTGGGAGAAATTCTGCCTGCACCTCCACGGGCTCCCCACCAACACGCGTGGCCCCGGGGGGCGGGGTGCGGAGGAAAGAGGTGACATAATCCCGACCGCACCTCCTCCGGCCGCTACCTCCCCACAGGCCGGGTGAAGCATCCATGACATCATCGTCCTCATCCCCCGCCCCCCCACCCTAGCACGGGACGCGCCCCCTCCCCAGCTCGGGTCCGGCCGGGAGCGCCGCGCCAAGCCGCGGCCACGGTACCCGGTGCGAGCTCGGGAGGGCGCCTCGGGGGCCTGGCTTACTCACTCACTCTCTGCCTCGGGGGAGCGGCGCAGGGTCCCCACTCCGACGCCGGCTGGCCGCGGGCTCGCCGGCGCTGCCCGAAGCCCGCCCCGCTGGGCGCCCGGCGCGGGCCCAGTTCCGCTCTCCGCCCCTCCCGCTCCGCCGGCCCGCCCACCGCGGCTGCGGCAAACGCGGCCCGCCCGCGGCCCCGCCCTCGCCCGCCGCCAATCCCGGCCCGGCGGACGCGGCGCCGTAACCCCTTAGTCGCTGCGCGCCCGCCGGCTCTCCCCGTACCCCGGTCCTCCCCGAGGCCCGTTACCACCGTCCGAGTCTGGACCCAGCCCTAGCTTCTCTCTGAACCCCGCACCTCGGACGGAGGACAGACACCCCGCAAGGGGAAGGAGGGTCCCAACTCAGCCGGCTTCCTCTCCCGCCACGGCTCCGGGACGCAGCCTCCCAGCCCGAGCCTGACTCTTGGAAGAAGCCAGGTGCGGGCCGGTTCTACCCCCGCCCGAGGAGAGACTTGGCATACCCAGCCAATCTGTAACTTGTCTCTGCGAAGGCTTCGGGACAGGAAGGTATGAGGAAATAAGTCCCCGTACGGTTGGAATGCTCTCACCTTGTGCCCCGTACCAGCACCCACACACATTTGCATCCCAAACAGAACAAGGGGTGTGAGGACTTCAACACGGATCCAGAGCGCCACCTTGGCACGCGCGTGGCACTTTCAAAGCGAGGATTGCTACTCAGCCAGGGAAGACTGAAAGATATAGTCAGCACTGAACTATGGCCTTAGCCTAGATAACTCTGGGCAAATAAGATACGACCAGATTTTAACATTAGCAAAGGGCTGGTGGTGCAAGTCTATTCTTAAAAAAGTATTAACTCAGTGCCTCCATCCTAGTTGACATTTAACTCATTATATTTTTATATTTCTTTCTTTCCTTTTTTTTTTTTTTTTTTTTTTTTTGGTGTTTTAAGGTAGGGTCTCACTCTGGCCTAGGCTAACCTGGAATTAACCATGTAGTCTCAGGGTGGCCTCGAACTCCCGGTGATCCTCCTACCTCTGCCTCCGAAGGCATGGGCCACCACACCTGGCTCTAACTCATTATATTTCTGTTGTTGTAACTGATGACTGGCCTTCTGTTATCCTGGGAATGAATATACATATACACATACATACATACATAGGTTGTTTCCTTATTTTTCTTTCTTTCTTTTTTATTTTTTAGTTTTTTCCAGGTAGGGTTTCACTCTGGTCCAGGCTGACCTGGAATTCAGTATATAGTCTCAGGGTGGGCTCAAACTCCCCGAGATCCTCCCACCTTAACCTCTCGTATTCTGGGATTAAAGCCATGTGCCACCAAACCAGACCACCTTGCCTGCCTTATTTTTCTTTTTATGAAACAGGGTACTGTGTACACTCAGTTAATCTCAGACTTGCTATGTAGCAGACGATGAGCTTGAATTTCTGACTTTATTGCTTCCACCTCCCTAGACGGTGCTGGGATAACAAGTCTGTGCCAGTGTTGTGCTGAGGATTGAACTCAGGATTCCTGTCTGCAAGGCAAGCATTCTACCAACCAAGCTACATCCTCAGCTCTTTCCTTCCTTCCTTCTTTCATGTTTTTTTGTTTTGTTTTGAGGCAGGGCCTCACTCTGGCTCAGGATGTCCTGGAACTCAATCTGTAGTTGGCCTCTAACTCATGATGATCCTCCCACCTCAACTTCTCACATTCTGGGATTAAAGGCATGTGTTACCAAACCAGCACAGCACACACATTTAAAAAAAAAGTTGCCAGGTGTGGTGACTCTTTCTTTCCTTTTTTTTTTTTTTTTTTTGGTGTTTTGGTGACTCTGGCCTAGAACCTGGACAGTAGTCTCAGGGTGGCCTCGAACTCAGTGAAGGCATGGGCCACCACACCTGGCTCTAACTCATTTATATTTCTGTTAAACTGAGGCCTTCTGTTATCCTGAATGAATATACATATACACATACATACATACATAGGTTGTTTCCTTATTTTTCTTTCTTTCTTTTTTATTTTTAGTTTTTCAGGTGGGTTTCACTCTGGTCCAGGCTGACCTGGAATTCAGTATATAGTCTCAGGGTGGCTCAAACTCCCACGAGATCCTCCCAAACCTCTTGCATGTGACCACCTTGCCTGCCTTATTTTTCTTTTTATGAAACAGGGTACTGTGTACGCTCGATTAATCTCAGACTTGCTTATGAGCTTGAATTTCTGACTTTATTGTTCCTCCTAGACGGTGCTGGGATAACAAGTCTGTGCCAGTGTTGTGCTGAGGATTGAACTCAGGATTCCTGTCTGCAAGGCAAACATTCTACCAACCAAGCTACATCCTCAGCTCTTTCCTTCCTTTCCTTCTTTCATGTTTTTTGTTTTGTTTTGAGGCAGGGCCCCTCCACTCTGCTCAGGATGTAACCAATCTAAGTTGGCATCCTCCCACCTCCTCACATTCTGGGATTAAAGGCATGTGTTACCAAACCAGCACAGCACACACATTTTAAAAAAGTTGCCAGGTGTGTGACGGTTTTTAAAAAATTTTTAAAATTATTTGTTTATTTTATTTGAGTGACAGACACAGAGAGAAGAAGAGAAAAGAAGATAGCATCAGGGCTTCCAGCCACTGCAAACAAACTCAAATGCATGTACAGATCTGGCTTATGGGGTCCTGGGGAGTTGAGCCTCGAATCGGGGTCCTTAGGCTTCACAGGCAAGTGCTTAACCACTAAGTCATCTCTCCAGCCCCGACACACACGTTTAATACTAGCACTCAGAGAGGGGGTAGGGAGACAGAGGTAGGAGGATCACTGTAAGTTCAAGGCCACCTGAAACTAGTGAATTCCAGATCAGCCTGGGCTAGAGTGAGCCCTTTCCTTGAAAATCCAAAAAAAGATAGATAGATAGATAGATAGATAGATAGATAGATAGATAGATAGATAGATAGAGATGGTAGTGACTTGGGATGACTCACAAGGCACCATGGTGCTGAGAAGTGACAGAGGAGTGCTCAGCTCTGAAATATCTCTTAACACACCTTCCAAGGCTCGGGGTCCATTGCGGAAGAGGTGGCGGAAAGAATGTAAGAGCCAAAGGAAGGATAGGACTCCTTACAACGTGCTCCTCCAGACACAAAATGGCCTGGAAATCCATGACCTTGCAGTGCCTGACACTACCTACACGAGACCATCATAATAGGAGGAAAAGATGATGACATCAAAATAAACGAGAGACTGATTGAGAGGGTGAGGGGATATGATGGAGAGTGAAGTTTCAAAGGGGAAAGTGGAGGGGGAGGGAATTACCATGGGATATTGTCTACAAGTATGAAAGTTGTCAATAAAAAAAAAATTCACCGGGGTGTGATGCATGATCCCAGCACTCGAGAAGCAGAGATAGGAGGATCACTGTGAGTTCAAGACCAGCCTAAGCTACAGAGCTAATTCCAAGTCAACCTGTGCTAAAGTGAGACCCCACCTTGGAAAAAACAAAAAACTTTAAAAAAAAATTAATTTATTTACTTGAGAGAGAGGAAGACAGAGAGACAGAGACAAAGAGAGTGAGTATGGGCTGGCCAAAGCTTTCTGCCACTGCAAACAAAATCAAGACACATGCCCAGCGTGGTGGCGTGTGCTAATCCCAGTACTGGGGAGGCAGAGGTAGGAGGATCACTGTGGTTCAAGGCCACCTTGAGACTACATAGTGAATTCCGGGTCAGCTTGGGCTAGAGTGGGACCCTAACTTGGAAAGCTAAAAAAAAAAAAAAAAAAAAAAAAAAAAAAATACACACATGTGCCATGGCTGTAAGTGGGCACTGTGGGATTGAAACCCAGGCCATCAGGCTTTTCTCAAAGAAGCTCCTTTGACCACTAAGCCATCTCCCCAGTCCATCTTTTCATACTTTGTGTTTGTTTTTTGTTTTTCAAGGTAAGGTTTCACTCTAGTCCATGCTAACCTGGAATTTACTATGTAGTCTCAAATTGGCCTTGAACTCACAGTGATCCTCCTACCTCTGCCTCCAGAGCGCTGGGATTAAAGGCATGTGCCACCACACTCAGCGTTATCTTTTCATACTTTTATAGTTATTTCATTAACCTCTGAGCCATGTTTCCAACCCTTAGTTTAAAAAGAAAGAAAAAAGCCAGGCGTGGTGGCTCACGCCTTTAATCCTAGTATTTGGGAAGCAGAGATGGGAGAATCGCCATGAGTTTAAGGCCATGTAGTAAATTCAAGGTCAGCTTTGGCTACAGTGAGACCCTACCTTGAAAAACAAACAAAAAAAGGAATTACAGTCAACTGGACATGGTGGTGCATGCCTTTAATCCTAGCACTCAGGAGGCAGAGGTAGGAGAATCGCTGAGTTCAAGGCCAGTCTGAGACTCCATAGTGAATTCCAGGTCAGACTAGGTAAGATCCTACCTCAAAAAAAAAAAGGGGGGGGGGAACTGGAGAGATGGGTTAGTGGTTAAAGGCGCTTGCCTGTGAAGGCTGTGGACACAGGTTTGATTCCCCAGTACGCACATAGCCAGGTATATAAGGTGTCACAGTAGCTGGAGGCCCTGATGTACCCATTCTCTCTATCTGCCTCTTCTTCTCTCTCTCTCCCTCTCTTAAATAAATAAATAAATAAATAAATAAATAAATAAATAAAATAGCTTAAAAAATTTAGGGCTGGCGAGATGGCATAGTGTTTGTGCTTAAGTCTGCTGGTACAGGGTTCAGTTACTCAGCACCCACATAAAGCCAGATGCACAAAGTGGCACATGTTTCTGGAGTTTATTTGCAGTAGCAAGAGGCCCTGGCACACCCATACTCACTCTGTGTGTGTCTCTGTCTCTCAAATACATGAATAAATAAATTTAAAAAATTTAAGCCAGGTGTGGTGGTGCACGCCTTTAATCCTAGCACTCAGGAGGCAGAGGTAGGAGTTCAAGGCCACCCTGAGACTACATAGTGAATTCCTTCCTGTCAACCTGGGCTAGAGGGAGACCCTACCTCAAAAAAAAAAAAAAATACAAAACAAAACAAAAAAGCCAGGAGTGGTGGCACACATCTTTAATCCCAGCACTCTGGGAGGCAGAAGTAGGAGGATCACTGTGAGTTCGAGGCCACCCTGAGACTACACAGTGAATTCCAGGTCATCCTGGGCCAGAGTGAGGCCCTACCTTGAAAAAACCACACACAAAAAAAAATCAAATAGGGCTGGGTGTGGTGGCACACACCTGTATACCTGTAATACCAGTACTCGGGAGGCAAAGGTAGGAGGATTGCTGTGAGTTTGAGGCCACCCTCAGACTACAGAGTAAATTCCAGGTCAACCTGCGTTCAAGAGACCCTACCCTGACAAACAAAGTGAGCCTGCAAAAGCCTAGGACCTGGTTCAATTCCCAGTACCACATAAGCCAGAAAACAGAATGTGTCTGGAGTTCAATGCAGTGGCTGAAGGCTTGATGTGTCTTTCTCTCTGCATCTTCCACCCCCTAGAAGCCTAAATAAAATATCTTTAAAAACAAACAAAATTAAATAGGACCAAATGTGGTGACACACACCTGCAAGGATTAGCAGCCTCAGAGGCAAGGTAGGAGGATTGCTGTTTGAGTTACCCTCGACTACATACCTAATTCCAGGTCAACCTGGGCTAGAGAGACCTGCCAAAAAAACAAACAAAAAACAAACAAACAAAAAACCAGGTCAGCTTGCCTAACCTCAACAAAAACCCAGCAAGAAATTTGAACAAAAAGGCTCTCCTACTGTTTTAAAACAGAAGATGGTTCACCTGTGCAGTGGTTGCCTGCAAGCCTAACCGACCTCTAGTGCTAAATGCAAAGGGAGGGGCTTTTGAATTCCCAGTACCTCAGTAAGCTAGATGTCTCACTTCACAGCTCAGATATTACACTTTAGCCGCACTAAGGGAGCCTGTGTCTGCCTGGTGCTAGTTGAGTGATTGCAGTGGCTGCAAAGATCAGGCCTGGCACAAGGTGGTTTATTTGCATCTGAGTGTGCCCTGAGCACCCATTCACTAAAGGGTCTCAAAAAATCTCCTCTCCTCCTCTGCTGGGATTGCCTCAAACACCACAGGACCCATGTTTTTAAGGTCCAATATTTGAATAAATAAAATTACATGGTTGGAGGCAAAAAGATTAATTCTCTAAATAGGACTGGGCTGTTGGGCTTGCTAAGAAAGAAAGAAAGAAAGAAAGTGAAAGAAAGAAAGAAAGAATTTAAGGAGGAGCCTGGGAGGGAGGGAGGGATCCCAGGGAAGGAAGGCACCAGACACTAAGGACAGCAGAGGTATGATTGTGATTTCCAAGGCCAGCCTAAACAAACATATCGAAAATCCGTCACCAGCCTGAGTTATATTCAAACACCAAAAATAGAGTGAAGAGATGGCTTGGTTACCCTGCAAAGCCTAGTGACTAATTCCCCAGTACCAAGTAAATTCCAGGGCACATGTCTGCTGGGCTGGCTTGAGGCCTATCTGCCAGATGCCAATTTTTTTTTTTTTTTTTTAGGGCTGGGGAAACCAGGTGCTTGCCTACAAAGCCTCAAGACCCAGGTTTGATTACCCAGTACCCACGTAAGCTAGATGAACAAGGTGGCACTTGTGTCTGGAGTTTGCAGTGGCTAGAGATCTGGGTAGGCCCATTCTCAATCTCTCTCTCTCTCTCTCTCCTCCTGTCCAATAAATAAATAAAATATTTTTTTAAAAAATTTAAAAAGGAGCTGGGAAGATGGCTCACCTGGGAAAGCACTTGTCACACAAGCACGAGGACCTGAGTTTGGACCGCCACCATCTACATAAATGCAAGGGAGGGAGTTGCATATCTGTAATCCCAGAGCTTGGAAGGTAGAGATAGGTGATTCACCAAGGCAAGCTGACTGCTAGACTAGCCAAATTGGTGAGTTCCAGGTTCATTGAAATATTTCCTTCAGTGTGGCCGCTATAAGTAGCCTGTGCTCTAATAAATAACCACAGATGCATGTTCATGAAAGCAACCTTGAACTCATTTGGATCACCAAAAAAAAAAAAAAAAAAAAAAAAACCTGAAAGAAAATGGAAAAAGTAGAAGGGGGACTAACTGGGAAAAGAGGATTCAGTAGGAATGGGGGAATAAGATAATGGGAGTTAATGTGATCAAAATATATTATATATGAACTAAATTGTTAAAAATAATTTATTTATTTATTTGGTTTTTCAAGGTAGGGTTTCACTCTAGCCCAGGCTGACCTGGAATTCACTATGTAGTCTCAGGGTGGCCTCAAACTCATGGTGATCCTCCTACCTTTGCCTCCCAAGTGCTGGGATTAAAGGCGTGCAACACCACATCCGGCTTGGTTTTTTTTTTTTTAATATTTTATTTTTATTTATTTGAGAGAGAGATACAGAAATAGGCAGGTAGAGAGACAGACAGAATGGACGTGCCAGGGCCTCCAGTCACTGCAAACAAACTCCATGCACATGTGCCCCCTTGTGCATCTGGCTTACATGGGTCCTGGGGAGTTGAACCTGGGCCCTTTGGCTTTGCAGGCAGACTCCTTAACCAGTAAGCCATCTCTCCAGCCCCATTAAAAATAATTTAACTTGATGCCAGGCGTGGTGGCACATGCCTTTAATCCCAGCACTTGGGAGGCAGAGGTAGGAGGATTGCCAAGAGTTCAAGCCACTCTGAGAATACAGAGTGAATTCAAGGACAGCCAGAGCTAGAGTGAGATCCTACCTCAAAAAATAAACAAACAAATAAATTATACATTATTAAGTTAAACGAACAAAAAAATCCAATTTGGAGCTGGAGAGAAGGCTTAGCAGTTAAGGTGTTCACCTGCAAAGCCTAAAAACCCAGGTCTGATTCCCCAGTACCCAAGAAAAGCCAGATGCACAAAGTGGTGCACATGTCTAGAGTTCATATGCAGTGGCTGGAGGCCCTGGCGCACCCATTCTCTCTCTCAAATAAATGAATGAATAAATATATTAAAATTTAAGAACTTTAATTTTAAAAATTACACAAGTTAGTTGGGAGTAGTGGCACATGCCTTTAATCCCAGCATTCGGGAGGCAGAGGTAGGAGGATTGCTGCGAGTTCAAGGCCACCCTAGGACTATATAGTGAGTTTCAGGTTAGCCTGGGCTAGTGTGAGACCCTACCTCAAAAACAAACAAAAAACAAACAGCAACAAAAAGTAGTACAAACTAAGCATAGTGTTGGCTCATGCCTGTAATCCCAGCACTCAGAAGGCAGAGGTGGAGGATCACTGTTTGAGGCCAGGCTGAGCTAAACAAGAGACCTTGTCAAAACAAAAACCTCAAAAGAACCCTCCGAACTAGCCAGAAACAACTGAAATGAAGATCCAAGATAATGTGCTCCCTTGACTTTGGCAAAATCAAGATAGCCTGAATGAACTAACCACAGGTTGCTCTCCTACTTTGATACTTTAGACTTTTGGATAAGGTCCCCTGGCCAAACAAACTAGTTTATAGAATCCATGTGGATAGGACCTAGGGCCTCACTCTGCTAGACAAATATTCTACCACCGAGCTACATTCCATGCCCTAGAATCCTTCTTTAAAATTCAGTATCTCTAAGCTGGGCATGGTGGCACATGCCTTTAATCCCAGCACTTGGGAGCCAGAGGTAGGTAGATTGCTGTGAGTTCAAGGCTAGCCTAAGGACTACATAGTAAGTTCCAGGTCAGCCTGTGAGAGACCCTACCTTGAAAAACCTAAACAAATAATTCAGGGCTCGAGTGATAGCTTAGAGGTTCAGGCACTTGCCTGAAAAGCCAAAGGACCGAGGTTCAATTCCCCAGGACCCATGTTAGCCAGATGCACAAGGGGGTGCACACATCTCGAGTTCACTTGCAGGGACTGGAGGCCCTGGCATGCCCATTCTCTCTCTCTTCCTGCCTATTTCTCTCAAATAAATAAATAAATAAAAATAAATATTTTTTTAAAATTCAGTATCTCTGGGGTTGGGGAGATGGCTTTGTGGTTAAAGGCATTTGCTTGAAAATCCCTGTGACCTGAGTTCAATTCCCCAGTACCCACGTAAAGCACAGCATAGCATAGGCACCTGGGGTTCCTTTGCAGAAGCAAGAGGACCTGGCACACTCATATACTCTCTAAATACACACACACACACACACAGAGACACACATTTGGTGTTTCCATTTAAATGCTCCTCTTATCAAATGTAGCAGGTGAAGGTACTATTTCTCTCATCAGGATTTAATTCCTTCCCAGCCCCAGGAACAACTCAAAAGGTCAATCACATCCACTGCAGGATATAAGAGGAACCTCATCCTTTCTACTACAAAGCCTTCCCCTCATAGTCCCTGGTTGCTGGATTTTTATTTATTTGGTTTTTAGACGTAACATCTCACTCTAGCCCAGGCTGACCTGGAATTCACTGTGTAGTCTCAGAGTGGCCTCAAACTCAGTGATCCTCCTACCTCTGCCTCCTGAGTGCTGGGATAAAAGCCATGCACCACCATGCCCAGCTAGGATTTTTTTGAGAGCAGGGTCTCACTCTAGTCCAAGTTGACTTGAAGCTCACTCAATAGCCACAGGCTGGTGTAGAACTCAAGGCAATCCTCCTACCTCAGCCTCCCAGGATTAAAGGCCTGCACCACCTCACCTGGCAGTCCCTAATTGTTAACTCCATTCACAGGTACAACTCCCCTGTGGCCTGCCTGGCTTGTGGGGTCCTCTTCCCTTGGGCTGAGATTTCAGTTAAGGATTAAATGCTGTCTAGTGTCAGGTGTCCTGTTTGGTAGCTCCCATATCTTTAGGGTAGGGAATCCCTTCCCTCGCCAATGGAATGGAAAAAGAGGCAATCAGAGCAAAAGTAAGCCAACCTGGGCATGGTGATACATGCCTTTAATCCCAGTACTCGGGAGGCAGATAGGAGGATCACCGTGAGTTTGAGGCCACCCTGAGACTACATAGTGAATTCCAGGTCAGCCTGAGCTAGAGTGATACCCTATACCTTGAAAAAACAAAAAAGAAAAAAGTAAGAGGCGTGGTGGTGGATGCCTTCAGCATTCAGGAGGCAAAAACCAAAAAAAAAAAAAAAAAAAAAAAAAAAAAAAAAAAAAACTGATGATGTTTCATGTTGAGGTTATAGAAAAACAGAAACTAGAAATGCATTGGGAGCGCCTTCGTGGGGCTCCCATGGGCTGCAAGATGGTGAAGGGCAGGGGGCCAAAAGCCTGATTAAGATGGCCCAATCTACTGGCCTTGTCAGGTGCCTGGAGCATGCAATTGTGGGTGATCTTGGCCTCAGGCTTTCTGCTTTTCTGGAGCCTTCCTCTTCATACCTTTGGGCTGGTGTACAGCAAAATTTTCCCTTTCTACTTTTTTTTTTTTTTTTTTTTTGAGGTAGGGTCTCACTCTAGCCCAGGCTGACCTGGAATTCACTAGGTAGTCTCAGGGTGTCCTTGAACTCTTGCTGATCCTCTGTCTCCTGAGTGCTGGGATTAAAGGCATGTGCCACCCCACCCAGCTTCCTTTCTACTTTTAAATAACTTTTTTTAAAAAGCTATTTATTTGCCAGCAGGGAAAGAGAGACAGAGAATGGGCATGCCATGGCCTCTAGACAGTGCAAATGGACTCCAGATGCATGTGTCACCTTGTGCATCTGGTTTACATGGGTCCTAGGGAATGGAACCTGGGTCCTTTGGCTTCATAGGCAAACGCCTTAACTGCTAAGCCATTTCTCCAGCCCCCTTTCTACTTTTATATCTCCATGGGCTGTAGCTTTGTCACTTTCTGTATCTTGACCCCACAGCATATCTGGATTTACCTTACATTCTGGGAGGCCAGCCAGAGCTCTGCCTGCTGCTACTGAACCTCATGCTGGCCACTATCAATGCTCACTGGCTGCAACCTTGCTCCATAGCCACCATGTGGGCCCTGAAGACTGGAGAAAGAGGGAGGCCTGAGTCGGGAGGTGCCTGGCAGCTACCAGGGCCCCAAACCTTACCACCAACTATGGGAAAAGGACTCCAAGCACAGTGTTCTCCATTGGAACTTCTTCCACTAATATGGTCTGTCTTCTCTCTGCAACCTGGGCTGTCTGCTAAGCAATGGATTCTGCCTGGCCAGCCTTGCCCTAGGTATCAAGAAATGCTGCTTTAGAGATAAAAAAGGAGACAGGGAGAGAGAAACTGGTATAAAGTCTTTGTTTTTGCAATGTTAGGGACAAAGCCCTTAGATGCAAGGCAAATTTTCTACCACTGAACTACATCTTAGTCTAGATTGTTTTATACCTGAGTTTTACTCCAATCTGTAAGATTAATTCTACACCATAGGAAAAGATGAAAAGCCTCCCTAATTAAATTTAATTATTTTATTTTTGTTACAGAGAGAGGGAGAGAACAGAGGGGGGAGAGAGAGAGAGACAGACAGACACAGAGAGAGAATGGACATGCCAGGGCCTCTACCACTGCGAACAAGCTAAGCCATCTCTCCAGCTCCTTTAAATGTTTTTAACAGAGGAATCATCTGTCTTCCCTGCCAGTTTATAGGTTCCATGTGGATTTCTTTCTTTAAAAAAAAAATACTTATTTTCAGGCTGGAGAGATGGCTTAGTAGTTAAGGCACTTGCCTGCAAAGCCAAAGGACTCAGGTTCAATTCCCCAGGACCCATGTAAGCCAGATGCACAAGGTGGCACATGCATCTGGAGTTTGTTTGCAGTGGCTGGATGCCCTGGTATGCCCACTCTTTATTTCTCTCTCTGTCTCTTTCTCTCTCAAATAAATAAATAAAAATAAAATATTTGAAGAAGAAAAAATATTTTAAAAATGCTTGGGTTGGAGAGATGGCTTAGTGGTTTAGGCGCTTGCCTGTGAAGCCTAAGCACCCCGGTTTGATGCTCGGTTCCCCAGGACCCATGTAAGCCAGATGTACAAGGTGGCACATGCATCTGGAATTTGTTTGCAGTGGTGGAAGCCCTGGTGTGCCCATTCTCTATCTGCCTCTTTCTTTTCTTTTTTTTTCATGTATTGATTAGAGGCAGGGCGGGGAGAGAGAAAGTATGAGAATGGGCACACAAGGGCTTCTACCTACTGCAGATGAACTCCAGATGCAAGTGCCACCATGTGCATCTGGCTTACATGGGACCTGGAGAATCAAATCTGGGTCCTTAGGCTTCACAGGCATGCACCTTAACTGCTAAGCCATCTCTCCAGCCCTGCCTCTAACTCTCTCTCTCTTTCATATAAATAAAATCTTTAAAAAAAAACTTTTTATTTTTTTTATTTTTTGAGGTAGGGTCTAACTCTAGCTCAGGCTGACCTGGAATTCACTATGTAGTCTCAGGGTGGCCTTGAACTCATGGTGATCCTCCTACTTCTGCCTCCTGAGTGCTGGGATTAAAGGCATGCGCCACCACACCCGGCAAAAAAATACTTATTTTTTCAAAGTAGGGTCTTACTCTAGCTTAGACTGACCTAGAATTTAAAGATTTCTTTAAAAACATATTTGGGCTAGAGAGATAGCTCAGCGGTTAAAGGTGCTTGCTTGCAAAAAGCATGACCACCCAGGTTCTATTCCCTAGTACCCATGTAAAGCCAGATACACCAAGTGGCACATACATCTGGAGTTCATTTGCAACAGCAAAAGGCCCTGATGCACCCATTCTCTCTCTCCCTCCTTGCAAATAAATAAGTATAAAAAAGTGACACAGAGAAGCACAGTGGCTCATGCCTTTAATTCTAGCACTTGGGAGACTGAGGTTGGAAGATCACAGTAAGTTCGAAGCCAGACAAAACAAAACAAAAAAAAAAAAATGCAAGGCAGAAGGAAAGGTGATGTGACTCTGTAGATGGAGAAGGGTCAAAGGAAGGAAAGAAATGAGTGGTCTCTGGAAACTCAAAAATAATCTCCTGAAAGAAACTGAGCCTACCCTGATTTTAGAACAGAGATCTATGGTGGTCTTCTAAGCTACCAAACTGTAAGATGATAAACCTGTATTGGACTGGGGATGCAGCTCAGTTGGCAGGATGCTTGCCTAGCATGCACAAAGCACCAAATAAAACTAGGTATGCTGGCACATGCCTGTAAACTCAGCAATTCCAGAAGTAGTATCAGCAGGATCAGTACAAGAATTTAAAAAAGAATTTTGTTTTGTTTTTTCGAGGTAGGATGTCACTTTAGCCCAGGCTTACCTGGAATTCATTATGTAGTCTCAGGGTAGCCTCTAACTCACAGGGATCCTTCTACTTCTTTTAAAAAACATTTTATTGCTGGGCGTGGTGGCGCACGCCTTTAATCCCAGCACTTGGGAGGCAGAGGTAGGAGGATCGCTGTGAGTTCGAGGCCACCCTGAGACTACAAAGTTAATTCCAGGTCAGCCTGGGCCAGAGTGGTGAGACCCTACCTCGAAAAACAAAAAAAAAAAAAAAAAAAAAAATTTATTATTTGGCTGGAGAGATGGCTTATGTGGGTCCTGGGGAAGTACAAGGTGGTGCATACATCTGGAGTTCGTTTGCAGTGGCTGGAGGCCTGGTACACCCACTCTTTCTCTCTTCCTCGTTCTCTCTCTCAAATAAATAAATAAAAATAAAATATTAAAAAAAACATTTTATTATTTATTTGAGGGGGGGGAGAGGGAGGGAGAACTGGTGAGCCAGGGCTTCCAACCACTGCAAATAAACTCCAGATGCATTTGCCACCTTGTGCATCTGGCTTACGTGGGTCCTGGGAAATCGAACCTGGCTTTGCAGGCAAGTGTTTTAACTGCTAAGCCATCTTTCCAGCCCAGATCCTCCTAAATTCTGTCTCCTGAGTGCTGGGTTTAAAGGTTTGTGCCGCCATGCCTGGCTGAAATTTTTTTGTTTTTTGAAACAGGGTCTCACTCTAGCCCAGGCTGACCTGGAATTCACTCTGTAGCCCAGGTCTTGAACTCACAGAAATCCTCTTACTTAGCCTCTTGAGTGCTAAGTTCAAGGTTATCCTCAGCTATATAATGGAGTTTTAAAAACTTTTATTATTTGTGCATTTGTGTGCATGCACATGCCAGGGTGTCTTGCTGCTGCAAGCAAATGTCCATCTGCCTTTATGTGGCAAGTGCATTTAGTCACTGAGCCACCTCTCCAGCCCAGCTCCAGGTTTTTTATGATCACTGTAAATAGATACAGTGATGAACTAAGGAAATTATTAGCTGCCCAATGGGAAGTATGGCTGGAGAAGCTGATGGAGTAATGTTTGTGAGATATAATGATTACAGTTTTAAGAAATCGGTCTGGAGAGAAGGCTTAGCATTTAAGGTGCTTGCCTGTGAAGCCTAAGGAGCCATGTTACACTCTCTAGATCCCACCTTAGCCAGACGCACAAAGGTGAGGCAAGTGCAAGGTCGTGTATGCCCACTAGGTAGTGCAAGCATCTGTAGTTTGACTCCAGTAGCTAAGGCCCTGGTCCACCAGTTCTCTCTCTCTGAAATAAAATTTTAAAAAGAAATGAGCTATTGATTCAAAATAGTTATTAAAACATGTTCCTCAGGCTGGAGAGATGGATTAGCAGTTAAGGTGCTTGCCTGCAAAGCCTAAGGACCCAGGTTTGATTCCCCAGTACCCACATAAGCCAGATACACAAGATGGCAAATGTATCTGGTGTTTCTTTGCTGTGGCCAGATGCCCTAGAGTGCCCATTCTATCTGCCTCTTTCTCTCTCAAATAAATTTAAATTTTTTTAAAAAAAATTTCTTCTAGATAGCCATGAGTTTGAGGCCACCCTGAGAATACAGAGTGAATTCCAGGTCAGCGTGTGCTATAGTGAGACCCTACCTCACAAAAACAAAAACAAAACAACAAAGAAAAACAACTTCTTTTTCCTCTACCCCAGCTTACTAAACATAGCCCAGGGATAGGGAGATGGCTAAATGGGTAAAGACACTGCTTGGAAAGCTGGTGTGCCCAAATTCAATTCCCTAGTACTCACATAAAGCTAGATGCATGAGTTTGTTTGCAGTGGCAAGAGGACCTGGTGGACTATTCTTTCTGCCTGCAAATAAATATTTAAAAAAAAATACATAGTGCAGAGCTGTGCATGGTGGTACACACCTTTAATCCAGACTGAGATAGGACTGCCATGAGTACCAGGCCACCCTGAGATTACATAGCAAATTCCAGGTCAGCCTGGGCTAGAGTGAGACCCTACCTTAAAATAACGAAACAAACAAAAAAGCCAGGTGTGGTGGCGCACACCTTTAATCCCAGCACTTGGGAGGCAGAGGTAGGAGGATTGCCATGAGTTTGAGGCCACGCTGAGACTACATAGTTAATTCCAGGTCAGCCTAGGTCAGAGTGAGACCCTACCTCGAACCCCCCACCCTCCCCAAAACAACAAAGAAACAAACAATAAAAAAAGCCCAGGGCTGTAGAGATGGCTCAGCAGTTAAGGCGCTAGCCCGCAAAGCCTAATGATCTGAGTTTGGTTCCCCAGTATCCAAGTAAAGCCAGAAGCACAAAGTGGCATTTGTTTCAGTGGCTAGAGGCCCTGGTGCACCCATTCTGTATGTACCTCTTCTCTCTGCTTGTGAATAAATACAAAAAAAACAGCCCAAATTTCCGGACTCAATATTCACTTTCCTTTCCACCTGTCTTATTTGCCCTTGCCTTTCTCCTTCCATCTAATACTCCACATTCTCTGCAGTCCTGTCCATTTTCTGCTCCAGCTGCCCACTTAAGACTGGAAGACCTTGTTAACCACTGATCTCTTCCATACATTCCAGCAGCTGGCCACGTACTTGTTAAGTGGGTGGTCAGTTTCCTACTAGGTTAAGACCACTCTGCATGTATCCCTTCGTGTGGACACGATCACGTTTTTCTTCCTGTTTTTCTCTGGGTGCTTGGCATCCTGTTTTGTACTCAGCAGGCTTTCCATAGATATTTTTAAAACACTTTGGCTATGCTTGAATCATCTAATGTTACAAAGACCCAACATCTCTCTTGGGGTAAATTTCATTGTGGTAGCCTGGGGTCACTAAATTGTCAGATGAAATGAGTAAGTACTGGTGGGGTTTCACACCAGTTTTTAAAAAATATTTTATTTATTTATTTTATTTATTAGAGACAGAGAGAGGGGGAGAGAGTCTGAGAATGGGTGCCCCAGAGCCTCTAGCCACTGCAAATGAATTTCAGATGCATGGGCCACCATGTACATCTGGTTTACATGGGACCTGGAGAATTGAACCGGGGTCCTTAGGCTTCTCAGGCATACTCCTTAACCGCTAAGCCATCTCTCCAGCCCTCACACTAGTTTTGTTAGTCCCTCTTCTGAGACTTAACATAAGCCATGAATATACATGGCCATCAAGGACTCACTGCACTAAACTATTTTATTTATTTATTTATTTTTGGTTTTTCGAGGTAGGGTCTCACTCTAGCTCAGGTTGACCTGGAATTCATTATGTAGTCTCAAGGTGGCCTCGAACTCATGGTGATCCTCCTACCTCTGCCTCCTGAGTACTGGGATTAAAGGCGTGCGCCACCTCGTCTGGCCTTTTTTATTTTTTTAAAGACAGGGCCTCATGGGACTAGGGAGATAGCTCAGTTGGTAAAATGCTTACATTAAAAGCACGCGAACCTGAGTTCAATCCCCAGCATCCATGAACAAATGCCAGACATGGCAGCACTTGCACTTGTAATCCCAGTGCTGGGGAGGTGAAGACAGGAGGATTCCTGGAGCTCACTGGCCAGCCAGTCTAGCCTAACTGGTGAGCTCCAAGCCAATGAGACTCTGACTCAGGGGGAAAAAAAAAAAAAAAGGAAGGGGAGGACTGCTTACAATGTTGTCATTAAAGTGGCCTTGATGATAATCATGATCTCACATTGGCTAACACTACTTACACACCTGATTAATAGAAGGGAAAAAAATCATTAGTTGGCATGATGGCACATGCCTTTAATCTCAGCACTCAGGAGGCAGAGGTAGGAGGATCGCCATGAGTTCAAGGCCACCCTCAGACTACATAGTGAATTCCAGGTCAGCCTGGGCTAAGAGAGAGACCCTACCTAGGAACAAACAAACAAACAAACCAAAAAATGAAGGCATCAAAATAGAAGAAAGACTAGACAGAAAGAAGGGATTCAGTGAAAAGGGTATTGGGATGGGGAAAATGGAGGGTGGTGAGAAGGGATTATGATCATGGTATATTGTCTGTATTTAAGGAAGTTATCAATATATAGCTTAAAAATGTGGATGGCATGCCTGGGGATGACACATACACGCATAAAAAAAAATCAGCGCTGGGCGTGGTGGCGCATGCCTTTAATCCCAGCACTTGGGAGGCAGAGGTAGGAGGATCGCTGTGAGTTCAAGGCCACCCTGAGACTACATAGTGAATTCCAGGTCAGCCTGGGCCACAGTGAGACCCTACCTCGAAAAACCAAAAAATAAAAAATAAAAAAAATAAAAAAAATAAATAAATAAAAAATTAAAAAAAAAATCAGGGGGCTGGACACTTGCCTGCAAAGTCAAAGGACCACAGTTCAATTCCCCAGGACCCATGTAAGCCAGCTGCACAATGTAGTGAATGCATCTGGAGTTTGTTTGCAATGGTTGGAGGCCCTGGCACGGCCATTCTCTCATTCTTTCTATCTCTATCTGCCTGTCTCTCTCCAAAAAAATTAAAAAAAAGAAAAGCCGGGCGTGGTGGCACACGCCTTTAATCCCAGCACTCGGGAGTCAGAGGTAGGAGGATCTCCGTGAGTTCAAGGCCACCCTGAGACTACATAGTTAATTCCAAGTCAGCCTGGGCCAGAGTGAGACTCTACCTCAGAAAAAAAAAAAAAAAATCAGGGCCTCCTGTAGCTCAGACTGGCCTTGAACTCACTACACAGCCCAGGATGACCTGGAACTTGTGATCCTCCTGCTTCCACCTTCTCAGTGCTGGGATTCTAGACATGTGTGCAACACTATGCCTGGTTTATGTGGTGCTGGAGATTGAATTTAGGGTTTTATGCATGCAATGCAAGAACTCTACTCACTAAGCTACACTCTAGCCTCTTAATTTTTTTTTTTTTTTCTTTGAGACAGTCTCATTCTAGCCCAGGCTGAATTGGAACTCACTCTGTAGTCCTAGGCTGGCCTCAAACTCAGTGATCCTCCTACCATGCCCAGTCCCCTTACTTTTAAAAAAAACTATTTTATTAATTATTTATTTATTTGAGAGAGAGAGAGAGAGAGAGAGAGAGAGAGAGAGATACAGAAATAGGCAGGTAGAGAGAGAAAGAGAATGGGTGTGCCAGGGCCTCCAGCCACTGCAAACGAACTCCAGATGCATGCACCTCCTTGTGCATCTGGCTTACATGGGTCCTGGAGAATCGAGCCTTGAACCAGGGTTCTTAGGCTCCACAGGCAAGCGTTTAATGGCTAAGCCATCTCTCCAGCCCCCTTACACTTTTTTTTTTTTCAAGATAGGGTCTTGCTCTAGCCAAGGCTGACTTGGAATTCACTCTGTAGTCCCAGGGTGGCCTCGAATTCATGACAATCCTCCTACCTCAGCCTCCCGAGTGCTGGGATTAAAGGCGTTCGCTACCATACCCAGCCCCCTTAAATTTATCATTAGGGAAAATTTTTGGGTTTTTCTTTAGAGGCAAGGTCTCATTCTTTAGCCCAGGCTGGCCTTGGCTGATGGCATGTTCCTATAATGCCAGCACTGGAAGGCAGAGATAGTGGACTCCTGGGGCTTATTAGCTAGTCTACCCAAATCAGTGAACTCAGGTCTAGCTATAAAGACGCTGTCTCAAGCTGGGCATGGTAGTGCACGCCTTTAATCCCAGCACTCGGGAGGCAGAAGTAGGAGGATCGCCATGAGTTTGAGGCCACCCTGAGACTATATAGTGAATTCCTGGTCAGCCTGAGCTAGATTAAGACCCTACCTCGAAAACCAAAAAAAAAAAAAAAAAAAAAAAAATACTGTCTCTAAAAAGCTTTAAAGACACTGTCTCTAAAGACAAAGTGATGAGCAACTGAGGAGATATTTCATGTTAACTTCTGGCCTACACATACACACACACAACACACACGTGTGCCCATAAACATAACACAGAAAAATAAATATAATATGGTCAGGCGTGGTGGTACACGCCTTTAATCCCAGCACTCGGGAGGCAGAGGTAGGAGGATCACCGCAAGTTCGAGGCCACCCTGAGACTACATAGTGAATTCCAGGTCAGCCTGAGCTAGAGACCCTACCTTGAAAAACCAAAAAAGGAAAAGAAAGACAGACAAATAAAAAAGTCTTAGCCGGGCGTGGTGGCGCACGCCTTTAATCCCAGCACTCGGGAGGCAGAGGTAGGAGGATCGCTGAGAGTTCGAGGCCACCCTGAGACTACATAGTTAATTCCAGGTCAGCCTGGACCAGAGTGAAACCCTACCTTGAAAAACCAAAAAAAAAAAAAAAGTCTTAACTTCTTGGTTCTAATCATTTCCCATTAGTTATAACAATATTGTCAGCCACCAGATACACTTACCCTGGTCCTTCCAAGGTAAATAAAAACTATACCCCCAGAAAGGAATAAAAGGTAAAACAGCTAATTTGATGGTATCTAGTTATAGTATTACAAGACAGACAGATCAATAATATAATCATAATACTATGTGTGAACACGATATAGTGACACAAGCTTGTAAGCCTAGTAAATGGGAGGCAGAAGCAGGTTGGATCACAAATTCAAGAACAGCTTAGTTGCTATACATGATGGCACACACCTTTAATCCCAGCACTTGAGGCTGAGGTAGGGGAATCACTGTGAATTTGAGGCCAGCCTGGGACTGCATAGTGAGTTCCAGGTCAGCCTGGGCTAGAGTGAAACCCTACCTCAAAAAACAAAACAAAACAAAACAAAACAAAACAAAAAATGTTTAGAAAATTCTAAGTTGTTTATTGGGTTTTGTTGTGAAAAGCAGTTGTGAAAGCAGTTTGTATAGTCAGCAAAATGTTTATTTACTATCTAATAAACTGTTCATTTAATAAACTCACTAGATTAATAGTCTGAGTGCTAAATAAGGCATAAAACAGGCTAGAGAGATGGGTTAGCAGTTAAGGTGTTTGCCTGCAAAGCCCAAGGATCCAGGTTCGATTTGCCAGGACTCACATACGTCAGATGCACAAGGTTTGTTTGCAGTGGCTAGAGGCCCTGGCATACCCATTCTCTCTCTCAAATAAATAAATAAACAAAAAATATATAAAAATTTAAAAAGGTTTTAAAAAAAGGCATAAAGGATCATGGGTTTTCCCCTTTATACCAAGCTGTTGGGACATCAAGAATTATAGAAGAGGGCTGGAAAGATGGATCAGAGGATGAAGTGAGGACCACAGTTCAGATCCCTAGTCCTCATGTAAATAACGGGTAGGAGTGGTGGCCCACTCATAATCCCAGCAATCAAGAGGCAGAGGCAAGTGAGAGACCCTGTTTAGTCAGGAAACACAGTGACTGAGAAAAACATCCAGTGTTAACCTTTGACTTCCACACACATGCACACATGGGGATACCTGCACTCCCATATAGACACACACACACACAAAGAATCATACAAGGTTGGGAAGGAGATGTCTATAATTCCAGCACTTAGAATGCTGAGGCTAGAGCATCCTAGTTTGAAGCCAGCCTGGGCTATCTATTAAATTTCAGGCCAGCCAACACTAAGCAGTGAGACCTACCTCAGAAATTTTTTTTTCTTCTTTGGTTTTCTGAGATAGGGTTGAACTCTAGCTCAGGCTGACTGACCTGGAATTTACTCTGTAATCTCAGGGTGGCCTTGAACTCACGGCAATCCTACCTTGGCCTGAGATTAAAAGGTGGCCTTCAGATTTTTTTTTTTTTTGGTGAGGTAGGGTTTCACTCTAGCTCAGCTTGGCCTGGAATTCACTATGTAATCTCAGGGTGGCCTCGAACTCATGGCAATCCTCCTACCTCTGCCTCCCGAGGCTGCACTTACACACACACACACACAATTAAAAATACACCTAGCTAGGTATGGTTCATGCTTATAATTCCAACACTGGGAAGAATGAAGCAGGAGGATTACCATGAGTTTGAAGCCAGTCTGGGATACAGTGTATGACCCTGTTTCAAAAACAAACAAACTGGCCAGGTGTGATAGCACACAACTTTAATCCCAGCACTTGAGAGGCAGAGGTAGGAGGATCACCATAAGTTCAAGGCCACCCTGAGACTACACAGTGAATTCCAGGTCAGCCTGAGCTACAGTGAGACCCTACCTTGGAAAACCAAAAAACAAACAAACTGGGCTGGAGAGATAGCTCAGTGGTTAAGGTGCTTGCTTGTAAAGCCTAAAGACCTGGGTTCTACTCCCCAGAACCCATATAAATATGCATGTGTCTGGAGTTCATTTACAGTGGCTGGAGGCCTGGTGCGCCCATTCTTTCTCTGTGTCTTTCTTCTATCTCTCTCTCTCTGCTTGCAAGTAATAAATAAACAAACAAACAATGTGGCTCACTCTCAGCACAACAGGAGAATCACCACATGAACAGCCCACAGGATCCAGACACTGACCCTTTAGAAGACATTCTTCTTCCATCTCACACCCACTTCTGAGCATATGGTCCTCATATCCTCCAGTGGGTGAAATCACCCACATCACTTACCAAAAAAAATTTTTTTGGTCAAAGATTCAGGGCTGAATTCATGTGACTTGTCAGAACAATGTACCTCCACTGCATAATTATATCAACCTCCAGTGGGTCCTTTTTTTCCTCTACCTGTCCCACAAGCAGCTGTCCAGTTTCTCCCTGACCTCCCCTCCTTCCCTTCCTTTCAAAGGCTGCTGCTTCCCAGGACTCTATCCTTGGAACTTCTTGTTCTCTCTAGGGCTCTTGGCCCTGCTTAAGATTCCTGAGTTTGTCTGACTTTTCCTTCCCCAGTAAGGGAGATGTGGCTTGAGAGATTCCCCATGTTTATCCTGTGGGAGGCTTGGCAGAGAGAAAGCTCATCAAGGCCTTGGGGACCAGGCTTGCAGGGCACAAAAGAACATAGTAAGTATGTGAAACAGTTTTTTTTTTTTTTTTTTTTTTTTTTTATGAAGGAATGAATGAAAATGATACAAGTTATCAAGGGACCTTCCTTGCCTCTCAGATATATCCTGAAACCTAGATTTCACCTGCTTTTCTGAGATCCCAAGCCAGGCTTTCTGCTACACCATGCTACAAAAAGCTCAGCAGGGTTTATAGGTCTTTAATCCACAACATCCTAACCAAATTCCATCCTGCTCCAGTATGGCAGGAAGAGATGATGATATATGTAGGCCACACCAGCCTTACAAACACCTTCCAAGAGGGAAGGGCTGGGGTCAGGCTGGGGCCTGGGCAGATGGGTCCCGACCCCAGGCGATGAGGGAGTTGCTGGCCTGAGCAAGCTCAGTGATGGACACCCGGCCCCGCTGTCGGATGAAATTGGCCACAGCAGCCAGTTCCTCTGGGGTTATGTAGATGAACTTGCCCCGGTCGTCAATCACACCTGTGGGGACATGCAGGTTGTAGGGTTGAACTCTCTTGGGCCCTCCCCAACTGTCTGAAGAATGTCCACCCATCCCTTCACAATTGACCCTTGAGGTCTCCTGAGGCTACCAATCTTCCCTTCTCATTTGCACTCAGCAGCCAGGCCCAGGCCTCTGTAGTCTTCCTTGTAACCAAGTCACATTACTGAAAGTCCCTTGTTACCTATCCCTCTCCCACCCGGACTGGCCACACTGCCTTTACGACAAGTCCCTGTGGCCAGCCCCCTGAGGCTAGACACTCCCTAGACCCCAGCACTGGTGACCATTCTCTCACCTGTTAGAGTCCCCTCAGCCAGCAGGTCCTGAATGCGGTTTATAGTGTCCTATGATGAAAACAATTCTCAGAGCAGAGACAGGTAACTATGATCTTCAGGAAAAAAAATATTTGTAACCTCCCTCCTACTACAGTCAAATCTCCTCTCCCTCTCGTGCTTGTCCCTCTGTATATGTGACTCTGTGCTTCTCCTTGCAGAGACGCTGGGGAGAAGGAGTCTTTCTTCTTCTTGTTTATTTTGAGGTAGGGTCTCACTCTAGCTCAGGCTGACCTGGAATTCACTATATAGTCTCAGGCTGGCCTCGAACTCACAGCAATCATCCTACCTCTGCCTCCCAAACACTGGGATTAAAGGTATGTGCCACCACACCTGGCAGAAGAGGTTCTTGTCCTATGCCCTACAAGATACCCAAAGAGGCTCTCTTCCAGAAGGGAACAATAGAGATGTTTGGTCACAAAACACCCTGTTTGCAAGACTGTCAAGGTAACATGATTTGGGCTACTTAGGTCATAGGCTGGCAGATGGGATGGGATTT
Source organism: Orientallactaga sibirica (assembly GCA_036365145.1). Lineage (NCBI taxonomy): Eukaryota > Metazoa > Chordata > Mammalia > Rodentia > Dipodidae > Orientallactaga > Orientallactaga sibirica. The sequence continues at coordinate 39,043,788 of JAEOAD010000011.1, read as the reverse complement.
GAATTTCCTTTTTATCTCTTGCCTATTCTTTTCATTTAGTAGAAATGCAGAAATCCTGGTATGTCATGGAATTCCCACACTCTACTCACTCTTGGAGGGGCATCAGAACTCTCCATCTTTAGGGCAAACACGACTTACTCCCAGCTGGTCACACAGACCCTATAGCCACATTCTACACAACAATCCACCTTCTGGGGCTTACCTGAGTCCTCAGGCCCACTTGAGAAGCCAGATCTTCCAGAAGCACAACCTTGGACTGCTAAAAAGAAAGGGAAGAAAAGAGAGTAGCTGAGCTTGGGCAAATCTCTCCCAGCATGGGTAACCTTTGAGGTCTACGTTCTTTTCTCATCTTGTTCTGTTTAAAATGCTACTTTTTTTGTCAGGTGTGGTGGCGCACGCCTTTAATCCCAGCACTCAGGAGGCAGAGGTAGGAGGATCACCATGAGTTCGAGGCTATCCTGAGACTACATAGTTAATTCCAGGTAAGTCTGAGCCAGAGTGAGACCCTACCTTGAAAAATAAAACAAACAAACTAAAAAAAACCAAAAAACAACAACAACAACAAAAAAAAACCTTTAAAAATCGCATTTTAGCTGTGTCTGGTGGGGCACACCTTTAATCCCAGCACTTAAGAGGCAGAGATAGGAGGATGGCTGAGCTTGAGGCCACCCTGAGACTACATAGTGAATTCCAGGTCAGCCTGAGCTAGATTGAGACCCTACCTCAAAAAAAAAAAAAAAAAAAAAAAAAAAAAAAAAAAACCTACTTTTTTTATGCAAGAGAAAGAGAAAGAGACAGAGAGAGAAAGAATGGGCACACCAGGGCCTTCAGCCACTGCAAATGAACTCTAGATGAAGACACCACTTTGTGCACCTGGCTTACGTGGGTCCTGGGGAATCAAACCTGGGTCCTTAGGCTTTGCAGGCAAGCACCTTAACCACTAAGCCATCTCTACAGCCCCTAAAATGCTTTATTTTATTTTATTTTATTTTATTTTATTTTATTTTATTTTATTTTATTTTATTTTATTTTATTTTATTTTATTTTATTTTATTTTATTTTATTTTATTTTATTTATTCAAGGTAGGGTCTTGCTCTAGCCCAGGCTGACCTGGAATTCACTATGTAGTCTCAGGGTGGCCTCAAACTCAGCCATCCTCCTACCTCTGCCTCCCAAGTGCTGGGATTAAAGGTGTGTGCCACCAGACACAGCTAAAATGCGATTTTTAAAGTTTTCTTTTTTTTTTCTTTGAGGTAGGGTCTCACTCTGGCCCAGACTGACCTGGAATTAACTATGTAGTTTCAGGGTAGCCTCAAACTCATGGTGATCCTCCTACCTCTGCCTTCTGATTGCTGGGATTAAAGGCATATGCCACCATGCCTGGCTTATTTTAAAAGTTTTTATTTTGTTTTTTATTTTTATTTATTACAGACAGAGAAAGGGAGAGACAATGGGTATGCCAGTGCCTCTAGCCACTGCAAGTGAACTCCAGATACATGTGCCATCATATGCATCTGGCTTACGTGGTACCTGGAGAATTAAACTTGGGTCCTTAGGCTTCGCCAGCAAGTGCCTAAATCACTAAGCCATCTCTCCAGCCCTAAATGCTGTTTTTTTAAAAAACTGTCACAGGAAAGAAAAAAAAAACTGTCTCAGGAGCTGGAGAGATGGCTTAGTGGTAAAGGCACTTGCTGGCAAAGCCAAAGGACCCTGGTTCAATTCCTCAGTACCCATGTAAAGCTGGATGCACAAGGTAGCACATGCATCTGGAGTTTGTCTGCAGTGGCTATAGACCCTGGTGTACCCATTCTCTCTATCTGCCTCTCTCTCAAATAAATAAAATATTAAAAAATAAAATAAATAAAAACTGTTAGCTGGGCTAGAGAGATGGCTTAGCGGTTAAGGTCCTTGCCCGGGAAACCTAAGGACCCAGGTTCAATTCCCTAGTACCCACGTAAGACAGATGCAAGTGATGGCGCATGGTGTCTGGAGTTTGCAGTGGCTGGAGGCCCTGGTGTGCCTATTCATTTTTATTCTCTCTTTCTTTCCTTCCTTCCCTCTCTCCCTCCCTCCCTCCCTTCCTTCCTTTCTCTCTCTCTCTTTCTGCTTCTTCTCATAAATTAAAAAAAAAAAAACTAAGCTAGGTGTGCTGGCACATGCCTTTAATCCCAGCACTCAGGAGGCAGAGGTGGTAGGATGGCTGAGTTTGAGGCCACCTTGAGATTACATAGTGAATTCCAGGTCAGCTTGGGCTAGGGCAAGACCTTACCTCAAACAAACAAAACAACAGCAACAAAACACTGTCACCTAAGCCAAGCACGAGGGCACATGCCTAAAATCCCAGCATTTGAAAGGTAGGGGCAGGAGGATCAGGAGTTTAACACTATTTTTTTCTTTCCTCGTCTCGTCTCCTTTTTCTCCCTACCTTCTTTTCTTTTTTTGTTTTTTTGAGGTAAGGTCTCACTCTAGCCCAGGCTGACCTGGAATTCACTATGTAGTCTCAGACTGGCCTTGAATTCAGTGATCCTTCTACCTCTGCCTCCCAAGTGTTGGGATTAAAGGCATGCGCCACTATGCCCAGCTTTTTTTTTTTTTTTTTTTTTTTGCAAGCAGAGAAAGAGTGAGAGAAAAAAAGAGACAAAGGGAAGGAGGACGAATACAGATGTTCAAGGATCTCTTGCCACTGTAAATGAACTCCAGAGACATGCACCACTTTGTACATCTGGCTTTATGTGGGTACTGGGGATCTGAACTGGGCTAGGTTCAATTCCCATGTAAAGCTAGATGCAGAAAGTGGCTCATATAATGCATCTGGAGTCTGTTTTCAGTTGTTAGAGGCCCTGGTGTGCCCATACTTTCTCTGTATGTCTGTACCTCTCTGCTTGCAAATAAACAGATAAATAAATAATTTTTAAAAATAAAATATTGAGCCAGGCGTGGTGGCACATGCTTTTAATTCCAGCACTAGAGAGGCAGAGGTAGGAAGATCACTGTGAGTTTGAGGTCACCCTGAGACTACAAATAATTCCAGGTCAGCCTGGACCAGAGTGGTGAAACCCTATCTTGAAAAACCAAAAATAAATAAACAAATAAACAAATAAATAAAATAATTTTTTAAAGCAAAAACAAAACACCTATGGACTTGTGTTTGCTTAGGACCTGCCAGTATGCTACAACTCTTCTCCTTAAACTAACAGCCCATTTGTTGAGCCTGAAGTACAATGGAGAGTCTGGTTGTTTGAATATGACAGTGTAAACTTACAGCCCCCAAAACTCAGGTGTTTTATCAAAATTGAGTTTGCAGCTGAGCGTGGTGGCGCACGCCTTTAATCCCAGGACTCGGGAGGTAGAGGTAGGAAGATTGCCGTGAGTTCTAGGCCACCCTGAGACTACATAGTGAATTCTAGGTCAGCCTGGGCTAGAGTGAGACCTTGCCTCGAAAAACCAAAATAAATAAATAAAATAAAATAAAATAAAATAAAATAAAATAAAATAAAATAAAATAGAGCTTGCAATTTCAGGTCCTAGCAGGCAGATTCCTGCTTGGGGGGGCGGGTGGAGGGAGTGTCCATGGGGATGAATCTGATTCTAGCCAAAAGGTGTGGAAAGAGCAGTTTGAGCTTGCTGCTTGGTGGTGTTTGCTTGCTGCAGTTGTTTCTCTGTGCTTGTATGTATGAAGTAAGCAGCTTCTTCTGCCACTGAAGGAGTTTCCCTTGCTCTCTGTAAGCTGAAATAAAAAGCCCTTCCTCCCATAAACTGTGTGTGGTTAGATGCCCATCCCAGCAATGCGGAGCTGACTGGCTGACTGCAATCGAGAGAAAAAAGTCCCTAGCAAGCGAGTCCCTCACTGAGCCAGTAAAGGCTCATTCCTGCTTTGCCTTTGTTTCCTACCATCTCAGCCAAGATCCTCCACAACAATAACATGCCCATACTTCTTTTCACCCATCCTCTTGATACTGTCTAAGGCACTGAGCCTACCCTTAAAATAACTGTTGCTAACAATGACCAGTGCCTTCCATGTGCAGCTCTCTGTCATGTTTCATATGGTGCTCTCACATCCTCAGTAGAAATTAGTACTCAGGGGTTTAGCCAACAATCCACAGCTAGTTCTACAGATGCATCTGCCCCTGCCTCCCCCTCACATAGCACATGACTTGAGAGAAGGTGGTCCTTTGCAATTCTGTGAATCTTCCACAACAAATGAACTGGGGGAGGAATGACATCGTGACATCTCCCTGGCTACAGATGGCATGTGACTTAAATTGCCAAACTGTATGTGCAGGTGGGAATACAATCTAAAAACAGTTGGGGGCTGAAGAGATGGTTCAGCAGTTAAGACACTTGCCTGCAAAGCCCAACAACCCAGGTTCAATTCCCCAGTACCTACATAAAGCCAAAGGCACAGGGTAGTGCACACATCTGGAGTTTGTTTGCAGCAGCTAGAGACACTGGCATGCCCATTTCTCTCTCTGCTTATAAATAAATAAAATAAAATATTTTTTTTTAAAGGCCAGGCATGGTGGTGCACACCTTTAACCCCAGAACTTGGGAGGCAGAGGTAGGAGGATTGTGTTGAGTTCAAGGCCACCCTGGATCAGAGTGAGACCCTACCTTGAAAAACAAAGCACTAACAACAACAAAGCAGTTGAGAGGGCTGGGGAAATGGCTCAATAGTTAAAGGCACTTGGCTGCAAAATTTGATGGCTTGGGTTCAATTTCATAGTACCCATGTCAAAGCAGATGCACAAAGTGGTGCAGGCATCTGGAGTTGCTTTGCAGCCACAAGAGGCCCTGACATACCCATTCTCTCTCTCTCTCTCAAATAAATAAAATTTTTTTTTTTTGGTTTTGCAAGGTAGGGTCTCACTCTGGTCCAGGCTGACCTGGAATTAACTATGTAGTCTCAGCGTGGCCTCGAACTCTCGGTGATCCTCCTACCTCTGCCTCCCAAGTGTTGGGATTAAAGGTGTGCGCCACCACGCCCAGCTCAAATAAATAATTTTTTACAAAAGCAGTTGGAGCATGGAATAGGCAAGTACAAGGTGACCTGGCCAGTTGGCCTCTATCTACAAACAGGGACCAGGGCACCAGGTTCTTCATGACAGCTTAAGTAGGACCATAAAGCCACTCCTGGTGCTCTCTAGAGAACTGGCTTGAGGTGCTGTTGGGGCTGTGTTTGAAAAAAAACAGACAAACCTAGCCATGGCTGGAAAGTGGAGTGGGCAGACAGGAATAAGTTATCCCTACATCTCATATTAACTAGATTGTGTGCACAAACCTTCCTCCAAGTCTGAAATCCTACATCCCAAGGGCTCAATCCCCTGTAGCAGGAAAGTGGTTGGACTGAATTTCAGAAGCCATCCTTCTCTCTTTTTAAAAATTTTGTTTTTGTTTTGTTTTTCAAGGTAGGGTCTCACTCTAGGCTGACCTGGAATTCACTCTGTAGTCTCAGAGTGGCCTCTAACTCACGGTGATCCTCCTACCTCTGCCTCTCGAGTGCTGGGATTAAAGGCGTGCACCACCACACCTGGCTTCTAAAAAAGTTATTAATCTGCATAAGACAGAGAAAGAGAGTGAGGATGCACTAGGGTCTCTTGCTGCTACAAGTGAACTCCAGATGAGTGTGGCATTTTGTGCTTTGGGCATCTGGCTTTATGTAGGTACTGGGGAATCAAACCCAGGCTAGCAGGCTTTGCAATCAAGGGCCTTTAACCACTGAGTCATCTCTCCAGCCCCAGTTCTCCTTCTTGCAAGATATCAGCTCTAAGGGAATTAGCAACTCTAGGCTGAAGAAACCTCTAAGTTCCAATATTTGGAGAATACTAAGAATGGAACCTTCAGGAAGCTACCAAAATCAAGAGCCAGAATTTCCCTGGGGACTTTGCTGTGGCCTCTACATGAGATAGAAATTGATTCCCTCCTCTATATCCATCTGAGGCTTCACTTCAGGCCCATGTGCTGCTTATTGGGTAGGTAGGGATAGCAAGCTCCAAATAGCAGTTGAGATACAGTTCAGTGGTAGTGTACTTGCGAAACCTGTATGAAGCACTGGGTTCCATCCCTAGCATAGCAGTATAGAAAAGAAGAAAACAACAACAATAACAACAGGCATGGTTGCTCATGCCTTTAACCCCAGCACTTAGGGGACTGACATAAGTGGATTGCTTTGAGTTTGAGGCCAGCCAGAGACATGGAGGGAGTTCCAGGATAGCCTGGGCTACAGTGAGACTATGCCAGAAAACAAACAAACCAAACCAAACACCAAACAGTAACAGGACAAAAAAACAAACAGTAAGTGGATAGTGTGAGAAATACTGGCCAAGGTCAGTGAGCCTGGATGAAAGGGAAATACTCAGGTGGGGGATATATCTTGGTTGGTAGAATGCTTGCCTAGCATGCATGAGACCCCTGGTTCAATCTTCAGCCCTGCACAAATAAAATATGCATGCTTGTAATCCCAGCACTTGGGAAGTAGAAGGCAGGAGAACCAGGAGTTCAAGGCCAGTCTAAATTGCATATCAAATTCTAGGCCAGCCTAGGCTGTGAGAGACCCTGTCTCAAAAATAAGTAACTAGGGCTGGAGAGATGGCTTAGCAGTTAAGGTGTTTGCCTGCAAAGCCAAAGGATCCCAGTTCAACTCTCTAGGACCCATGTAAGCCAGATGTATAAGGGGGCAAACACATCTGGAGTTTGTTTGCAGTGGCTAGAGGCCCTGGTGTGCCCATTCTCTCTTTCTCTCTCTCTGCTTCTTTTTCTCAAATAAATAAATAAGTAAATAAATAAATAAATATTAAAAAAATAAGTAACTAAGTAAATAAGTAATAGCAAGCCAGGTGTGGTGGCGCATACCTTTAATCCTAGTACACAGGAGGCAGAGGTAGGAGGACTGCCATGAGTTCAAGTCCACCCTGAGACTACATAGTGAGTTCCAGGTCAGTCTGAGCTAAAGTGAGATCCTACCTCAAAAAACCAAACAAACAAAAAAAAGTAACTAGGGCTGGAGAGATGGCATATGCATCTGGAGTTCATTTGCAGTAGCTGGAGGCCCTGGTGTGCCCATTCTCTCTGTCTCTCTTTATCTCTCTCTGCTTGCAAATAAATAAAAATTTTTAAAAAGGGCTGGAGAGATGGCTTAGTGGTTAAGGCACTTGCCTGTGAAGCCTAAGGACTCATCCAGGTCCCACATAAGCCAGACGCACAAAGTGATGCAAGCACACAAGGGGGCGCATGTGTCTGGAGTTCAATTGCAATGGCTGGAGGCCCTCCTGTGCCAATTCTCTTTCTTTCTCTTATTAAAAAAAAGTGGGGGGGGGAGCCAGGCATGGTGGTGCACGCCTTTAATCCCAGCACTTGGGAGGCAAAGGTAGGAGGATCAACATGAGTTTGAGGCTACCCTGAGAATACAGGGTGAATTCCAGGTCAGCCTGAGCTAGAGTAAGACCCTACCTTGAAAGACCAAAAAAAAAAAAAAAAGTTTGGATTCACACTTGTAATCCTGTAACTCCAGAAGCAGAGACAGGAGGATGGAAAATTGAGGCCAGCATAGGCCTAGCTTAAAAAGGTGGGGGAGGGGGCTGGAGAGATGGCTTAGCAGTTAAGGCATTTGCCTGCAAAGTCAAAAGAACCTAGTTCGATTCCCCAGGACCCATATAAGCCAGATGCACAAGGGGGCACATGTGTCTGGAGTTTGTTTGCAGTGGTTAGAGGCCCTGGCACACCCATTTTCTCTCTCACTCTCTCTCTCTGTTGCTTTCTCTCTCTCAAGTAAATAAATAAATGATTTTAAAAAAAAAAAGAGGAGAGCTAGAGAAATGGCTTAGTGGTTAAGGTGCTTGCCTATGAACCCTAAGGACCCAGGTTTGATTCCCCCAGTATGCACGTAAGCCAGATGCACAAGATGACACATGTGCCTGGAGTTCGTTTGTAGTGGCTAGTGGCCCTGGTGTGCCCATTGTCTCTCTTACTGCCTATTTCTCCCTTAAATAAATAAATAAATAAATGGAATAGGACCTTCTGGAAGCTGCCATCACTTCTTCCTCTTAGGGACCCTGGGCCCCAGACCATAAGCCCAGCTCCTCACTGCTGCTGGGAGACTTTTAAACCTTGTTCTCTTTCAGCAGAGGTGGGGGAGTATTATGCAAGCCCCAGCTTCTTGGCAGCCCCTGGTACCACCCCCAGCATCGCCCCCGCTCCCTCTGCACTCCTTCCCTCAGTTGCCTCTGCACCTCTAAGCTGCAGTTGGAAACCTCTCCCTTCCTTGCATCCTTGTGGGAGAAGAGAAATTGCTTAGCAGCCAAGCAAACCAGGATGCACTTATGCAATACAAAGCAACATCAGGGCAGCCTGCAAGGTGGCTGTGGACAGAAGGGACACACTGCTGCCCTACCCTAGTTAAAAAGGAAACACCATCCTGTTTCTCCTGGAAGATGCAAGTTCCAAGTCAGGAGCACATGGCATAGGACATTTGTTTCAATTCAGTAGAGCCTCAGTGTGACAGAACTGACAGAAAACACACATGAATAGACTTGAAAACACAGTGACTCACTGAGCGTGGGGTCTGAAGAGCAAGGGAACTGTCAAACTAAGAATAAGAAAGCCATCAGAGGCTTGAGCTTCCTACACAGACCCAGGTCCTTCTCCATCTTCTGGGTCTGAGGGGAAGGGATTCTCCTGGCCAGGACCCAGCAGCTCAGCCTCTCTAGGCCCCATGCCCACTCCTGTGCAAGATGAGTAAACTGCTTACAGCACCTGCTCAGGCAGGCTTGCCCCATGAGGCTTTAAGAACACACACAAAACACATGTATACATACATGGCAGGAGAGAATTCCAGCACTCTCTGTAACTCTTACCTTAATGTAGTTGATGAATTCTGTCAGGAAGCTGTGGGACTAGACGGACAGAGAAAGCAGGGTGAGCATTCACTTGGCCACAACTATTTATGCTCCCTGCTCATTAGAATGCTGCCTGCCAGTACAACATCTGTGTTCCCACCCTATTATTTGCTTGAATGAGCAGTAGAGCCTCCTAAGGTGAGTGCGGTGTTTTAATTCAGGTTTCCCCCATAAACTTAGGTGTTCTGAATGTTAGGTTCCTAGCTGATGAAGATTTGGGAATTAACGCCTCCTGGAGGCAGTGTGTTGTTGGGGGTAGGCTTATGGGTATTATAGCCTGTGTCCCCTTGCCAGTCTTTGGCACACTCTCCTGTTACTGTTGTCCATCTGATGTTGGCTAGGAGGTGATGTCCACCCTCTGTTCATGTCATCATTTTCCCCTGCCATCATGGAGCATCCCCCTTGAGTCTGTAAGCCACAATAAACCCTTTATTCCCACAAGCTGCTCTTGGTCGGGTGATTTCTGCCAGCAATGCAAACCTGACTGCATCCATGAAGGACTAGCAGGACATCACTCCTCACTAAGGAAAAAGGTCTACTAATACTGACATCTGACTCACCTCTTGGTGCCCACACAAGAGTTTCTGGGGTAGCTGGCCTTGGGCCTGATACATACTACCTTTGTGGTGTAGGGGGTAGTGAGCCCACCTGTTCCTCGGTCATAGTCTCGCCCACACCTTCCTCTTCCACCACAAAGGCCTCCTTCATTTTCAGGTATTCTTCATGCTCCCTCCGGGCCTGCTCCTCCTGAGCCTTTCTCTCCTCCTCTTCCTGCAGAGCACAGGGGACCAAGAGGCAGGTTTTTGGGGTAGCTGCTTACCCATCTCTGCTTTGGTTCCTCCAGCACACAGGGCATATGGCTCAGCCTTATCTGAGGGTCAGTGCTTCAAGACTTTCATCCGTTGGTCCCGAGCTAAACAAAAATCAGTCATCTGCTGGGCGTGGTGGTGCACCTCTTTAATCCCAGCACTCGGTAGGCAGAGGTAGGATTGCCATGAGTTCAAGGCCAGCCTGAGACTACATAGTGAATTCCAGGTCAGCATGAGCTAGAATGAAACCCTAACGTGAAAAACAAAACAAAACAAACAAAAAAGTCATTCATCAGCCTCATCAACACCCAGACAAATATCAACTCCTTCTTTTGCCCTCTTTGCTCAGATCAATTTAGGAAAAATATATTGAAAACCGTGCCATAACCTCACCCTCTCCCTACTTAGTCATGTCCAAATTCCATGAATAAACAGCACACTCCACTTCCTTACCACTCATGTACCCAGCCAGCCCACTACAATCTGGCTTCTGTGTACCCACTGTTCCATCAAAACTCCTGCTACTGTCTCAATCATGCCCTCCACCTCACAAATTCAAAGGGTAACCTCTAGGCTTCATACCTAGACACTGGTCTAGGTATAGCCATCATCTCCTCTTTCCTGTGCTGACTTACACACCTCACCTTCTTTCTTCTTTCTGCTGCTTGGGTCACTCTTTCCCACCTCCATCATTCAGTCCTGTCCCTGCCTTTTCCCTCCACATTCTCTCTGGGCCACTTTGCTGGGGCCCACAGCATTAAAAACCATTTCTTCAGGCTAGAGAAATGGCTTAGCAGTTAAGGCACTTGCCTGCAAAGCCTAAGGAGCCAGGTTCAATTCCCCAGTACCTACATAAGCCAAATGCACAAAGTGGCACATGCATCTGGAGTTCATTTACAGTGGCTGTAGGCCCTGGTATGCCATTCTCTATCTGACTCTTCCTCTCTCCCTCCCTCCCTCTTTCTCTCAAATAAATAGATAAATAAATAAATAAAAATTTAAAAGCCATTTCCTTAATGACTGCTATATTTATACCCTTACCCAACTCTCTTCTTAAATACACAACTACCCATATGATGCACCACCTGGGCCATCTCACAGGCATCCATCAGGTCTTGTGATCTACTCCCCACATTTCTGGTCCTCTTGGTAGGTCTCTGGCTCAATGAATCAGACCAGCTGCCAGGTAGAAATGAGGTTCTACCTACCAATTTGTTCTCCAACTTCCACAAAACTCCTCGGTCAGCACCACTACCTAGTATAACAGTCTCCCAACCCAGTCCATTGTCAAGCCACGTAAGAAAAATGTTTATAAAATATGAAGTTAAAGCTAGGTCAGATAAGACCCAAAATGAGCATGAGCAAAATGAACAAAACAGTGAGTGTGGTGGCCCCCATTGTAATCCCAGCACTCAGGAAGCTGAAGCAAAATGATTCAAAATTTTAGGCCTGTCTGGGCTACAATAGTGAATCCCTATCTCAAAACGAAACAAACTAACCAATAAACCAACAAAAAGAACAACAACAAAAAAAAACCCCAGAGACCTGGGGAAGGGAGCTCACCTACACAGCACTTGGCACAGGTGATCAAAGCAGTGACCCACCAACCCAGACAGCCTACCTGAGCCCACAGCACAGCAAAGAGAGACCCAAGCAGCCGTGCAGCACAGCTAAGACAAAAGTCATCCCAAAAGATAACTGGGATTACACCAGGTCAGTACCTGCCAAATAAGCCTGGTATATAGGCTTGCATCAGAAGTGCTAATTGCACCTTCCATATCAGAGTAAATTATATGTTAAATCTGATGGATGGTCAAATTTGCCATTCTTTATTTTTTGTTTATTTTTATTTATTTATTTATTTATTTTTGGTTTTGCAAGGTAGGGTCTCACTCTGGTCCAGGCTGACCTGGAATTAACTATGTAGTCTCAGGGTGGCCTCGAACTCTTGGCGATCCTCCTACCTCTGCCTCCCGAGTGCTGGGATTAAAGGCGTGCGCCACCACGCCCGGCTTTTTTTTGTTTATTTTTATTTATTTGAAAGCGGCAGAGAGAGAGAGAGAGAGAGAGAGAGAAAATGGGTGCACCAGGGCCTCCAGCCACTGCAAACGAACTCCACATGCTGAGCCACCTTGTGCGTCTGGCTTACATGGGTCTGGGGAATGGAGCCTCAAACTGGGGTCCTTAGGCTTCACAGGCAAGCGCTTAACTGATAAGCCATCTCTCCAGCCCAAATTTGCCATTCTTAGATAAGCTATATTTAGGCTTGTTGTTTGTTGCTTCCTGATTTATAGTACCTTTGTTTCCTCTTCGGTTGTTTGTTGGGGAAGGGTCTCACTTGGTCACAAGCTGACCTCTACACACCAGAAATCTTAGCTTCCCAGTTGACAGGATTAAGGGTGTGGGGCAACACACATCCTTAGGGACTGTGACTTTGTTAGAGGATCTGCGTGTCATAATACCTACTCTTGCATAAATACTCTGTGCTGTTTTTCATTGAATGTGTACATTGTTTAGTTAAATTTTTAGAATTTGTCTGAATTTTGTTCCACTCAGCCTACTTGAATACTCTCATAGCAGGCAAACCTAACACCTAGAGTCAATTTTTGTGGTTACTCTGACAGTCTTAAGAGCAACATCTAGCACCTTAAGCTCCTACCCTGAAGATATATAACATCAGATTGATTTATACATCTAATAATACTGCAGATAATTAGAAAACCCAAACATTAAATTAATCCAAGATGCAAAAATCTCTACATTATGAAAAGAAACACACACACACAAATCAAGACAATATAAACCCACCAAAAGTATTAATGCATTAGAAATGACCTCCAGTGAGACTGATTTAGAGGAAATGCCCGAGAAAAATTTCAAAAGAATGATTATAAATATGTTCAAAGAAATCAAAGAGAAAATCAAAGGAATCAAAGAACACACAGAAAACCAATTTAATGTGAAAGAAGGAGGTCAACATAAGACATAAATAAGGAAATAGAAATAATAATCATAGAAGATAACTTCCCCCAAATTAGGAAAGAGATGCCAATGTCAATATAGAAAGCCTTTAGAACGCCAAACAGACAAAACCTGGAAAGAACCTCCCTGCCATATTAAATAATTAAACTACCAAACATACAAACCAAAGAAAATATATTGAAGGCAGCTAGAGAGAAAAAGCAAGTCACATACAAAGGCAAACCCATCAGAAGCACAGCAGATTACTCAACACAAACTTTAAAAGCCAGAGGGCTTGGAAAGATGTATTCTAAGTTCTGAAAGATAACAACTGTCAACCAAGGTTACTTTATCCTGCTATCCATTCAAATAGATGGAGAAATAAGGATATTCCACAACAAAAGCAGGCTAAAGGAATATTTGAAGACAAAACCAGCTCTACAGAAAATACTTTTTTTTTTTTCGAGGTAGGGTCTCACTCTGGCCTAGGCTGACCTGGAATTCACTATGTAGTCTCAGGGTGGCCTTGAACTCACGGCGATCCTCCTACCTCTGCCTCCCGAGTGCTGGGACTAAAGGTGTGCGCCACCACACCTGGCAATTACAGAAAATACTTGAAAGGATCCTCCATGTTGAAGAGAAAGAAAAGCACACATATAAGGAATCTGGAAAAAATAAATCATACTCAAATATTGGTTAATACAAGAGAGCAAAAGTAAACCAGAAGAACTACAAAACAAGAAAAATGGCAAAAATAAATGCCTCCCAATAATAACTCTTAATATCAATGGCCTCAATGCCCCAACCAAAAGACATAGGTTTGCAGACTGGGTTAAAAAGCAGGATCCTTTGGGCTGGAGAGATGGCTTAGTGGTTAAGGAGTTTGCCTGCAAAGCCAAAGGACCTCGGTTTGATCTCCCAGGACCCATATAAGCTAGATGCATGAGGTGGTGCACATGTCTGGAGTTTGTTTGCAGAGGCTGGAAGCCCTGGCACACCCATTCTCTCTTTCTCTCTCTCTCTGCCTCTTTCCCTCTCTCAAATAAATAAATAAAAAGAAATTTCAAAAAAAAAAAAAGCAGGATCCTTTATTTGTTGCCTCCAAGAAACTCACCTATCTTATGGTAAAAGGTTGGAAAACGGTGTTTCAAGCAAATGGGCCTAGAAAACAAGTAGAGGTTCCTATCCTAATATCTGACAGGGTAGACTTCAGACCAACATTAGTTAGGAAAGATAAGGAAGGTCACTTTATATTGATTAAAGGAACACTCCAATAGGAGGACATTACAATCCTAAACATATATGCACCTACCACAGGGGCTCCCAATTTCAATCAAATGCTTTTAGAACTAAGGTCACAGATAACACCACAGTTGTAGTGGTTAACTTCAACACCCCACTCTCCCCAATTGACAAGTCAACCCAGCAAAAAATAGAGATAAATCTGGATTAAATGAGGTCATAGAACAAATGGACCTAACAGATATATACAGGACATGTCATCCAAATGCTGCAGAATATACATTCTTAAAGATTTTTTATTTTTTTAATTTATTTACTTAAGACAGAGAGAAGGAAAGAGAGAGGGAGTGTGAGGATGGGTGTGCCAGGGCCTCAAGCCACTGCAAATGAACGCCAGATGCATAGCCCCGTTGTGTATCAGGCTAACATGGGACCTGGAGAATCGACCCATCCCTGCATCTCTGGGATAAAGCCTATTTGGTCAGGGTGAGTGATCTTTCTGATATATTCTTAGATTCTGTTTGCCGATATTTTGTTGAGAATTTTTGCATTTATGTTCATGAGGGAGATTGGTCTGTAATTTTCTTTTTTTTGTTCTATCTTTGTCTGGTTTTGGTTTCAGGGTGGTGCTGGCTATGTAGAAGGAGTTTGGTAGGATTTCTTCCTTTTCTATTTTATGGAAAAGTTTAAGAAGCATTGGTGTTAGTTCTTCCATGAAGGTCTGGTAAAGTTCACTAGTGAATCCATCTGGACCAACATACAAAAATCAATAAATGTAATACATTATGTAAATGGACTGAAGGACAAAAATCACATGATCATCTCATTAGAGAAAAAGCATTTGACAAAATCCAGCATCCATTCATGATAAAAGTCCTACAGAGACTGGGAACAGAAGGAACATATTTAAACATAATAAAAGCTATTTTTTTTTCGAAGTAGGGTACCACTCTGGCCCAGGCTGACTTGGAATTCACTCTGTAGTCTCAGGGTGGCCTTGAACTCATGGCAATCCTCCTACCTCTGCCTCCTGAGTACTGGGATTAAAGGCGTGCGCCATCACGCCTGACTGAATAAAGGCTATTTATGACAAACCCACAGCCAACATAATACTAAATGGAGAAAAACTTGAAACTCTCCCACTAAAATCAGGAACAAGATAAGGGTGTCCACTGTCCCCAATTTAATTTAATTTAATTTTTTTTTTTTTTTTTGGTTTTTCGAGGTAGGGTCTCACTCTGGCCCAGGCTGACCTGGAATTAACTATGTAGTCTCAGGGTGGCCTTTAACTCATGGTGATCCTCCTACCTCTGCCTCCCGAGTGCTGGGATTAAAGGTGTGCGCCACCACGCCTGGCTCCCAATTTAATTTAATTTATTTAATATAGTACTGGAAGTCTTAGCCATAGCAATAAGGCAAGAGATACACATAAAAGGATACAAATTGGAAAGAAAGAGATCAAGTTATCATTATTTGCAGATGATATGATTCTATACATAAAGAACCCTAAAGACTCTACCAGCAAACTATTAGAGCTGATAAATACCTATAGCCATGTCACAGGATACAAAACATACATACAGAAATCAGTGGCCTCCCTATATACTAACAACAAACACACAGAGGATGAAATCAGAAAATCACTCCCATTCACAATTGCATCAAAACAAATAAAGTACCTTAGGATAAACCTAACCAAGGAAGTGAAGGATCTCTACAATGAAAACTTTAAAACACTCAAGCAAAATTGCAGAAGACACTCCTTGTTCTTGGATTGGAAGAATCAATATTGGGAAAATGGCAATCTTACCAAAAGCAATCTACACATTTAATGCAATCCCCATCAAAATTCTAATGGCATTGTTCACGGAAATAGAAAAAGCAATCAAAAAATTCATTTGGAAGCACAATAAACCTCGAATATCTAAAACACTTTTTATTTTATTTTATTTATTTGCAAACAGAGAGACAGAGAGAAGAGAGGCAGACAGAGAGAGAATGGGCACGTCAGGGCCTCTAGCCACTGCAAATGAACTCCAGATGCATGTGCCCCTTGTGCATCTGGCTTACGTGGGTCTTGGAGAATCGAACCGGGATCCTTTGGCTTCGCAGGCAAACGCCTTAACCACTAAGCCATTTCTCCAGCCCTCTAAAACACTTTTGAGCAACAAAAATAAGGCTGGTGGTATCATCATACCTGATTTTAACCTATACTACAGAGCCATAGTAACAAAAACAGCAGGGTACTGGCACAAAAACAGAAATGAAGATCAATGGAATAGAATAGAGGACCCTGATGTATGTGTGAGTAGCTGTAGCCACCTGATTTTCAAAAAAATGCCAAAAATAATCATTGGAGAAAAGACAGCCTCTTCAGCAAATGGTGCTGGGAAAACTGGATATGAATCTGTAGAAGGATGAAAATAGATCCTTATATCTCTCCATGCACATGAATTAAGTCCAAATGGATCAAGGACCTTAGTATCATACCTGTAACTTTGAAACTGCTAGAGGAAAAAATAGGGGAAACACTTCAACATATTGGTCTTGGCAAAGACTTTCTGAATATAACCCCAATTGCTCAGGAAATAAAACCACAGATCAACCACTGGGACCTCATGAAATTACAAAGCTTTTGTACAGCTAAGGACACTGTAAATAGAGCAAAGAGGCAACCTACAGAATGGGAGAAAATCTTTGCCAGCTATACATCTGACAGAGGGTTAATATCTAGGATATACAAGGAACTCAGAAAACTAAATAAGAAATCAAACAATTAAAAAATGGTTACGTAACTAGAGAGTTCTCAGTAGAAGAAATACAGATGGCATATAAACAGCTAAAAAATGTTCTACATCCCTAGTCATCAGGGAAATGCAGATTAAAACTATGTTGAGATTCCATCTCACTCCTGTCAGGTTGGCTACCATCATGAAAACAAATGACCATAAATGCTGGTGAGGATGCAGAAAAAGAGGAACCCTTCTACACTGTTGGTGGGAATGCAATCTGGTCCAGCCATTGTATAAATCAGTGTGGAGGTTCCTGAGACAGCTAAATATAGATCTAGCATATGACCCAGCTATACCACTCCTAGGCATATATTCTAAAGACTCGTCTCACTACCTTAGAGATGCTTGCTCGACCATGTTTATTGCCATTGTATTCACAATAGCTAGGAAATGGAACCAGCCTAGATGTCCCTCAACTGGTAAGTGGATAATGAAGATGTGGCACATTACACAATGGAGTTCTACTCAGCGGTAAAGATAAATGAAGTTATAAAATTTGTAGGAAAGGGCTGGAGAGATGGCTTGGCAGTTAAGGCACATGACTGCAAAACCTAAGGACCCAGGTTCAATTTTCCAGGTCCCATGTAAGCCAGATGCACATGGTGGCATATGCATCTGGAGTTCATTTACAGTGGCTAGAGGCCCTGGGGCGCCCATTCTCACACTCTCTCCCTCTCTCCCCCCACCCCCACACCATGTCATTTTCTCTGTCCATACCCATCTCCCTGTCAGTGGGTCCAAGTCTACAGCCATGAGCCCCTACTTAGAATCACACCCTCCCCTTGCAATGCCCCAGCTGAGCATCCAGTAGGACTGCCCCTAGAGACCAGAATGAAATACGGGGTGGTCCCAGAACCCCCCACAAGGTGGACCCAGGCCCCCAGCTCTGAAAGACATGTGATTTGGGAATAGAGATCCCCAAAAAAAAAAAAAAAAACAAAATTAGCAGGGTGTGGTGGTGAATGCCTTTAATCCCAGCACTTGGGAGGCAGAAGTAGGAGAATCGCGCCAGGCGCGGTGGTGCACGCCTTTGATCCCAGCACTTGGGAGGCAGAGGTAGGAGGATCACCGAGAGTTCAAGCTGAGACTATGTAGTTAATTCCAGGTCAGCCTGGACCAGAGGGAGACCCTACCTTGAGAAACCAAAAAAAAAAAAAAAAAAGAGAGAGAGAGAGAGAGAGAGCTATCAGGCTCTTGTGGCAAGAGTTGGGGCTTCTTTGCTTTTGCACTGAACCCCTAGTCCTGGCACCCTGCTTAATGCTGATACTGCAAAAGTGATGAATAAATGAAACTCTGTGGAGGGAACGGGGGACGGATGGCAGGGGAAGTGAGTGGCAGGAAGGAAAGAAAGAATGAAAGAAAAAATGGAAAGGGGAAGGGGTTAAAAAAGAGAAAAAGAAAAGAAAGCAAGTTCGATTTTCCAGGACCCACATAAACTAGATGCACAGGTTGGCACATGCTTCTGAAGTTCATTTGCAGAGGCTGGAAGCCCTGGCGTGCCCACTGTCTCTCTCTGCCTGTTTCTCTTTCTCTGATAAATAAGTAAATAAATAAATAAAACTTTAAAAAAAAAGATGGCTTAGCGGTTAAAGTGCTTGCCTGCAAAGCCAAAGGACCCAGGTTCGATTCCCCAGAACCCACATAAGCCAGATATACAAGGGGACGCATGCATTTGGAATTTGTTTGCAGTGGCTGCAGGCCCTGGTGTGCCCATTCTCATTCTCTCTCTCTCTCTCTCTTTCTCCCTGTCTATTTCTCTCTCTCAAATAAATAAATAAATAAATTTTGGTTTTTCAAGGTAGGGTCTCACTCTAGTCCAGGCTGACCTGGAATTCACTATGTAGTCTCAGGGTGGCCTTGAACTCAAGGCGATTCTCCTACTTCTGCCTCCCAAGTGCTGGGATTAAAGGCATTCACCACCACACCCTGCTAATTTTTTTTTTTTTTTTTTTTGGTTTTGCAAGGTAGGGTCTCACTCTGGTCCCAGCTGACCTGGAATTAACTATGTAGTCTCAGGGTGGCCTCAAACTCTCGGCAATCCTCCTACCTCTGCCTCCCGAGTGCTGGGATTGAAGGCGTGTGCCACCATGCCCGGCTGTTTTTTTTTTTTTTTTAATATATTTTATTTATTTATTTGAGAGAGAGAATGGGCACACCAGGGCCTCCAGCCACTGCAAAAAAAAAAAAAAAAAAAATTCCAGATACATGCGTACCCTTGTGTATCTGGCTTCCATGGGTCCTCGAGAATTGTACTGGGATCCTTTGGCTTGGCAGGCAAACACCTTAACAACTAAGTCATCTCTCTAGCCTAAAATATTTAAAAAAAAAAGAGGGCTGGAGAGATGGCTTAGTAGTTAAGGTGCCAGCCTGCCAAGCCTAAGAATACCCATTCAATTCTCCGGGTCCCACGTTTAGCCAGACGTAAAGTGATGCAAGGGTGCAGTGCCACACTTACCCACAAGGGGGCACATGCATCTGGAATTCGTTCACAACAGCTGAGAGGCCACTGGCATGCCCATTCTCTGTTTCTCTCTCTGTCTCTCTCTCAAAAAAATAAATAAATAAAATAAAATAAATTTTAAAAATTAAAAAAAAAAGATTTCTAAGCCAGGCGTGGTGGCGCACGCCTTTAATCCCAGCACTCGGGAGGCAAAGGTAGGAGGATTGCCGTGAGTTCAAGGCCACCCTGAGACTACATAGTGAATTCCAGGTCAGCCTGGGCCAGAGTGAGAGCCTACCTCAAAAACCAAAAAAAAAAAAAAAAAAAAAAAAATTTCTAAATAATTTATGACACCTGACAGAAGCGAAAGGCAGAGCACAGTCTCCACTCCTTAATTAGTGCTGGGCATATTAACATTTTTCTAAACAGCATGAGAAAATAGGATAAATATAGTAACATCATACAGATTTAGGATGTGGCTCAGTGGTAGAGCATTTGTCTAGTTTTGATCCTTAGTACAGGAGGAAAACATCCTATAATACCAGTCTAACTATAAGATAAACATTAATGGCTGGGCAGTGGTGGCGCACACCTTTAATCCCAGCACTTGGGAGGTAGAGGTAGGAGGACGCCAAGAGTTCAAGACCACCCTGAGACTACATAGTGTATTCCAGGTCATCCTGGGCTAGAGTGAGACCTTAACTCAAAAATAAATAAATAAATAAATAAATAAGCAAACAAACAAACATTAAAGGCTGGGGAAATGGCTCAGTGGTTATGGTACTTGCATGCAAAGCTGCTGGCCTAGGGTTTGATTCTACAGCACCCATTATAAAGTAGATGCAAAACGTGGCACAAGCATTTAACATTTGTTGGCAAATTTGTTTTTTTCAAGGTAGGGTCTCACTGTAGCCCAAGCTGACCTGGAATTCATTATGTAGTCTCAGACTATCCTTGAACTCACAGCGATTCTCCTACCTCTGCCTCCCAAGTGCTGGGATCAAAGGTATGTGCCACCACACCTGGCTGTTTTATTTTTTTGAGACAGCTCCAGCTATATAGCCCAAATTGACCTTAAATTCAATATTCTTCTATGTCAACTTTCCAAGTGTTTGGATTATGGGTATAAGTTACCACACCCCAGCACTGTGATCCATATAGTAGGATAGAGACATTGGGGAGCTATGGCGGGGAGGGAATATGACTTGCTGACTAAGGGTCAGAGGACAGGGTCTGGGGTTTCCCTCACCTTCTGCACTTCCTCCAGCCGAAGCCTCTCCTCCTCCTTTTTCCATTCTGCTTCACGCTGAGACTCCAGGCGTCTACGCTCCTCTCGTTCAGCCTCCTCCGCCTGGAAAAAGAACTTCACATAGAGGCTTATCTCCTACCCCTACACAGCCAGGGAAAGCAATACCCATGGCAGGGCACAAACTAAGGCTGCAGGAGACAAAACTGGTCATACAGCAAACACAACCTAGCATAAGAGGAGCTCCAATGGCACAGTCAGCCACAGGGAACTGGGAAGGCTGGGCCCTTTCCCACCTCCCATAGCTATGCCCCATTCCTCCTGCTTGCCTCACGTTGGGCTTTTCGAGCCTGTTTCTCCTCTAGCTTTCGTAGTTTCTTGGCTCCAATTTTCCCTGTCAGGTGAGTTTCCACTGGCTTCTCAATGTCTTCTTCCTCCTGGGCTGGATATGGTCAGAGAAAGACAGTTCAGGTCTTAGTCTGAGGACATCCATCCTCCCAATGGTGGGAAGGCTCCAAATACCTCTACCCTCTAGAGGCAGCCTCCATAAATGTACAGATGTACAAGTCTCCATGCCAAACTTTCAGCCTTATGGGTAAATGTATCCCAGCCTTTTTTTGTTTTGCTTTGCGTTTTTTTTTCAATTTTTTATATTTTATTTATTTATTTTTGAGAGAGAGAAAGAGGCAGAGAGAGAGAGAGAGAGAATGGGTGCACCAGGGCCTCCAGCCACTGCAAATGAACTCCAGATGCATGCACCACCTTGTGCATCTGGCTTATGTGAGTTTTGGAGAGTTGAACCAGGATCCTTTGGCTTTGCGGGCAAATGCTTTAACCGCTAAGCCATCTCTCTAGCCACCCCCCCTTCATTTTTTTATGAGAGATAGAGTGTGGACACAAGCACACAACAGAGAAAATTGGCATGCCAGTGCCTCCAGCCACTGCAATTGAACTCCAGACATGTGTGACCTTATGCATGTGTCACCTTGTGTCTGGCTTACACGGGATCTGGGGAGTCGAACATGGGTCCTTAGGCTTCACAGGCAAGTGCCTTAACCACTAAGCCAGCACTCCAACCTTGTATTGTCTTTTTCTTTCTTTCCTTCTTCCTTTCTTTCTTTCTTTCTTTCTTTCTTTTTTTTTGTTTTTTTTTTTTTTGAGGTAGAGTCTCTCTCTAGCCCAGGCTGACTGACCTGGAATTCACTATGTAGTCTTAGGGTGGCCTTGAACTCAAGGCAATCCTCCTACCTCTGCTTCCCGAGTGTTGGGATTAAAGGCATGCACCATCATGCCCGGCTCTTTTATTTATTTATTTTTTAGATTTTATTTTTATTTATTAAAGACAGAGGGAGAGTGAGAATGGGTGTGCCAGGGCCTCTAGACACTACAAACTATCTCCAGACACATGCACCACCACATGCATCTGGCTTACGTGGGACCTGGAGATTCGAACCAGGGTCCTTAGGCTTCGCAGGCATGCGCCATCTCTCTAGCCCATCTTTTATTTTTTAAAATATTTTATTTATTTATTTGAGAGAGTGAGAGAATAAGCATGCTAGGGCCTCTAGCCAATGCAAACGAACTCCTTGTGCATCTGGCTTACACGGGTACTGAGCAATTGAACCTGAATCTTTAGGCTTCAACAGACACAAAAAAACAGATGCACATCTATGGTGTTTATTTGTCACAGCAAGAGTCCCTGATGTGCCTATACATACACACATGCATGCAAATGT
Organism: Orientallactaga sibirica; assembly: GCA_036365145.1. NCBI lineage: Eukaryota > Metazoa > Chordata > Mammalia > Rodentia > Dipodidae > Orientallactaga > Orientallactaga sibirica. The sequence goes on along the minus strand of JAEOAD010000011.1, from coordinate 39,021,670 downwards.
ATATACAAATCAATCAATAAATATTTTTTGTTTTTGGTTTTTCGAGGTAGGGTCTCACTCTAGCCCAGGCTGACCTGGAATTCACTATGAAGTCTCAGGTGGCCTTGAACTCAAGGCGATCCTCCTACCTCTGCCTCCCGAGTGTTGGGATTAAAGGCATGCACCACCACGCCCAGTGCTAAATAAATAAATTTTTTTGTTTTGTTTTGTTTTGTTTTGTTTTTTGAGGTAGGGTCTCACTCTGGCTCAGGCTGACCTGGAATTCACTATGCAGTCTCAGGGTGGCCTCGAACTCTCGGCGATCCTCCTACCTCTGCCTCCCGAGTGCTGGGATTAAAGGCGTGCGCCACCACGCCCGGCCATAAATAAAATTTTTAAAAGCTTAAAAATACAAACCAGGGCTGGAGAGATGGCTTAGTGGTTAAGGTGATTGCCTGCAAAGCCAAAGGATCCAGATTCAATTTCCCAGGACCCATGTAAGACAGATGTACAAGGTGGCCCATGTATCTGGAGTTTATTTACAGTGGCAGAAGGCCCTGACACATGCATTCTCTCTCTCTCTCTCTGCCTCCTTCTTTCTCAAGTAAATAAATAAAAATAAAATACTTTTTAAAAAAGATACTGGCCGGGAATGGTGGTGCACACCTTTAATCTCAGCACTTGGGAGGGAGCAGTAGGAGAATCACCTTGAGTTAGAGGAACTGAGACTACACAGTTAATTTCAAATCAGTCTGGGCTACAGTGAAACCCTACCTTAAAAATTAAATTAATAAAAAAAAAGAAAAAAAATACAAGCTGGGTGTGGTACCGCTCACCCTTAATCCAGCACTTGGGAGGCAGAGGTAGGAGGCTTGCCATGAGTTTGAGGCCACCTTGAGACTACATAGTGAATTCCAGGTCAGCATGAGCTAGAGTGAGACCCTGTTTTGAGGGAAAAAAAAAATCTCAGGAGTATTCTAGGGCCAGCTGAAAATTAGATCTGTGGTTACCTGATCAGTAAGAGTATCTGACTCTCCTAAGCATGGTGGTACATGCCTTTGATCCCAGCAAGGTAAAGGATCACTATGAGTTCAAGGCCAGCCTGGGACTACAGAGTGAGTTCTAGATCAGTCTAGAGTGAGACCCTATCTCAAAAAAAAAAAAAAAGTATGTGACCCCAAGTCTGAGACAGGGCCTCTTTTGTTGGTTTTTTGAGACAGTATCACTGCATAATTGAGGCTGGCTCAGAACCTGCCATGCTCTTGACTCCATCCCCTGAGTGTTGAATTATAAGTGTGCACTGCCACATCCTCCAAAGGGTCTATTTTTAAGCCAAAAAAGTTAATTCCAATGGTTCAAGGCAAAAGCCTCACATACCCCCAGTTTCTGAAAAATGCTCTGATAACCCTTCTTTAGACTCATGACAGCCTTTAAGTGCTGGAGAAGAGACACTTTTTTCCACCATCCTAAGGGCTGTGTTGGACTCCAGGATCAGGGGTATAGAGGCCTCTGCATCAACAGAGATGTCTCTATCCCCCACCATTTTTTTCTGCAATTACATGTGACCCATTCCAGAAAGGGTGCTGGGATATATGGGATAGACTAAGGAACTCTTTGGATTAATCTGAAGACCCTTGCTCTCCTGCTTCGACACTAAGGAACAAGATGTAGAAAGATGGGATTTAACCATGGAATAGGTGTTAGAACCCAGAACTGTTGGTCCCCAGGGCCACAGGCCAGGCTCCAAGTTTCTACCCCTTACCCTCTGGCTCCTAAATGTCTTTCCTACACTGTGGCTCCATACTCCTTGGTCCTATCTAGTTTGGGGGTCTCATTTATCCCCCTCAATCCAGCCTTCTTCACCATCAGGCTGGGTTTTCTCACCTGGAATAACAGCTGCTTCCTCATTTTCATCCACTTCTGCCCAGGCCACCCGTTGGGCTCGACGCTGGGCCTGTAGGCGAGCGCCTAGGTCCCTTCGGCGCCTGGGCCTGCCAACTCTCTGCTCCTCACACTGGTCAGCCAAGACTGGCTCTTCCTCATTGTGCAGTGGTTCTTGGCCAGCTTTAGGAAGGAAGGAATCGTGATTTTGTCAGACAGCCTACCCTCCTGATAGAGGAGGAACAGTATCCTGTAAGTTTCATCCTACCCTGCTCAGCCTTCTTCCAGACTTCCAAGTCCACCCTCAGGCCTTACAACTCACACCTTGGTACAATGCAGAAAGTGCCTTCCTTCCCTGCTGCCAGTGTTGATACTTTTCTCTCCCCTCAACATGTTCACCTTTCCAGGTGACCTGTTAGGTTACTCTCACCCTGAGGTCTCCAGATCTCACTGAATGCCACTGCAGGACTACATTTAATTCCTTTTGTTTTTGAAGACCTTTATTTATTTACTTATTTATGAGAGAGAGAAAGAAAGAGGCAGATAGATGGGGTGGATATATGGGTGCACCAGCGCCTTTAGACCCTGTAAATGAACTCCAGATGCATGCATCACCTTGTGCATCTGGCTTACGTGGGACCTGGGGATGGAACCTGGGTCCTTTGGCTTTGCAGGCAAAGGCCTTAGCTGCCAAGCCATCTCTCCAGCCCTAGGACTACAATTAATTCTTGCTTACCACCACCTGCTAAGGCTTCATATGGAACTCTATTAACCAGAGGGTACATTTCACTGGCAGATATGTACTTCCTGGCTCCCAGGAAGATCTGTTGGCTTTCTGCCTTACCTCAGCTTGTCTCTCCTCTGCCCCTCGAGCACGCAGGTGCTCTGGAGTAGCTTGTGGGTTCGGGTAGCAGAAAGAGAGTTATCCATAAATCTCTGCTGACAAGAAATACGGGGGAGCCAGGTGTGGTGGCGCACGCCTTTAATCCCAGCACTTGGCAGGCAGAGGTCGGAGGATCACCGTGAGTTCGAGGCCACCCTGAGACTAGAGTGAATTCCAGGTCAGCCTGTGCTAGAGTGAGACCCTACCTCGAAAAAAAAAAATAGGGGGAAGGGCTCATAGGTGTATCTGTTCTTTGCTGGGCCAACGACACGGCAGAGGAGAGGGCAAGGTTGTATAGCACGGTTGCATGGTGGCTCACTTGGTGGATAGGGAGAGACATTCAGAGTTCCTGGTGCCACCTCCCGCTCGCTCCCTCCAACTACCGGAAGGCAGAACACACCGGAGGAGGGATGGGAAACCCTGCAGCCTCTCCCATTAGCACACAACTGGCGGCCCATCAGACAGAGAACAGTGTCGCCAGGGCGAGACGAGAAGGATGGGGACGCTCTCACTTAGGGTCGGGAGAAAGGTGTAGGAACTCTGCCACCTGATTTCCAGGCTGAGCTCCAGGCCTGCCACTCCGCCAGCCTGCAATCGCGCCCACGCACGCATGCGCACAGCCAGGCTCCTGCCGGCACGCGCGAGCAGAACGCCTGCGCATGCGCCACAGGCCTGGCGCGATGGCCTACCCTGGCTCTGGAAGCCTGAGGAGCAGGACTCCGCGGGCCTTGGCCCAGCAGAACCTCCTACCTGCTACCGCCCGACCTCGACTGCGGGTCAGGAAGAGAATAAGGCCGACAAGGAGAGCCGCCGCCGCTAAGTACAGGACGGGAGCCACCATGACAACAGCCTCCAGGCTCCACCGGCGAGGCCGCCCCGAGGCCCCGCCCACCCCACACGCAACCCCGCCCCCTCCTAGGCTCCGCCCTGCCCGGGCCATCCCCAGCAGCGCGCGTCACCTAGAATCCGGGTTTTCTTTCTTTTCTTTTTTAAAAAATATTTTATTTTTATTTATTTATTTAAGAGAGAGAGATACAGAAATAGGCAGGTAGAGAGAGAGGGAGAGAATGGGTGCGCCAGGACCTCCAGCCATTGCAAACGAACTTCAGATGCCTGCGCCCCCTTGTGCATCTGGCTTAAGTGGGTCCTAGGGAGTCGAACCTAGGTCCTTTGGCTTTGCTGGCAAGCGTCATCTCTCCAGCCCCCGCTTTTCTTATTTCTGTTTTGAGGGTGATGCTTTTTTTTTTTTTTTTGTTTTTCGAGGTAGGGTCTCACTCTGACCCAGACTGACCTGGAAGTCACTATGTAGTCTCAGGGTGGCCTGAAACTCACAGTGATCCTGGTACCTCGGCCTCCAGAGTGCTAGGATTAAAGGCGTGTCACCAGGCCAGGCTTTAAAAGAAATACATATATATTTCTTTCTAGAGACAGAGAGAAGACAGAGAATTGGTGCGCCAGGGCCTCAGCCACTGAGATGGAACTCCAGACACGTGTGCCACCTAGTGGTTATGTGTGACCTTGTGCTTGCCTCACTTTTGTGCCTCTGGATTAGGTGGGAACACGGATCTCCAGGCTTTGCAAGCAAGTGCCTTAACCACTAACCCCTCTCTCCAGCTTTCTTTCTTTCTTTCTTTCTTTCTTTCTTTCTTTCTTTCTTTCTTTCTTTCTTTCTTTCTTTCTTCATTCATTCATTCACTCATTCATTCATTCATTCATTTATTTGTTTATTTGAGGGAGACTGACAGGCAATATGGGTTTACCAGGGCCTCCTGCCACTGCAAACGAACTCCAGTTGTATGTGCCACTTTGTGTATCTGGCTTCATGTGGGTAGTGGGGAATCAAAACAAAGCCATTAAGCTTTGCAAGCAACTGCCTTTAACAGTTGAGACATCTTCCCAACCCCACAAAAATTATTTTTAAAAATGTTTTTATGTGCCGGGCATGGTGGCACACGCCTTTAATCCCAGCACTCGGGAGGCAGAGGTAGGAGGATTACTGTGAGTTCGAGGCCACCCTGAGACTACATAGTTAATTCCAGGTCAGCCTGGGCCAGAGTGAGACCCTGCCTTGCAAAACCAAAAAAAAAAAAAAAATGTTTTTATGTATTTATTTATTTGCAAAAAGAGATGAGTGACTATGGGTGTGCCAGGGGCTCCTGCTTACTGCATACAAACTCTAGATGCAAGCACCACTTCATGCATCTGGCTTTACATGTGTGGTGGGGCATCAAACCAAGGCTGTCAGGATTTGTAACCAATCACTTTAGCCACTGAGCCATCTCTCCAGCGCCCCCCCCATTATTTTTCTTTCTCTTTTTTTGTAATTTTTTTTTTTTTGAGAGAGAGCGAGAGAGAGAGAGAACTGGCACACCAGGGTCTCCAGGCACTGCAGTGGAACTCCAAACACGTGTATCACCTTGTATGGCTAGCTTAAGTGGGACCTGGAGAGTAGCACATGGATTCTTAGGCTTCACAGGCAAGTGCCTTAACTGCTAAGCCATCTTTCCAGCCCTCCTCCCTTTTTAAAAAATGTATTTATTAATTATTGACAACTTCTATACTTACATACAAAAAAGCATGATATTTCCCTCTCCTCCCCCCATTCCCCTTTAGAACGCCAATCTCCATCAAATTCCCTCCTTCTCTCCATTAGTGTCTCTTTTAATTTGATGTCATCATCTTTTTCTTCTATTATGAGGGTCTTGCAAAGGTATTACTAGGCACTGCAAGGTCATGGATATCAAGGCCAATTTCTGTCTGGACAGTTGCATTGTAAGGAGTCATACCCTTCTTTGTCTCTTCCATTCTATCTGCCCCCTCTTCCGCAATGGGCCCTGAGCCTTGGAGGGTGTGACAGAGATGTTTCAGTGCTGGGCACTCCTCCATCCCTTCCTCTCAGCACTATGTTGCCTTTTGGGTCATCCCAGTGGTCATTGCCATCTGAAAAGAGAAGCTTCTCTAACCAGAAGTGAGAGTAGCATTAATATGTGAATATGAACATTAAGTGTAGTGCTTTCAGGGCAGCTTGGTGGGAATAATATATACATTTAGCCAGACAAGAGCAGGCTTTATACCCCTAAGGCTCATGACCTTCCCTGCCATAGACTTTTGCTTAGGTTTTTCAGTACCAGGTATGTATTCCCTCCCATAGAGAGGGCCTTCAGTTCAATTATGGAGCAGTTGGTTACCCCAGAGCAGACATGCCACTATTGCACCTTGTTCAGTCATTGGGACTGTCTGGCCAAACTTGAATTTTCAATGTCCACTGTTTACACTGTTGATGACTTCTGTCTCCCGTAGGGCTGCATGCAGTGCAGCTTTTTCCAACTTTCAGCTGGCTGGCCTACAGGGAGAAGGTTTTCTGCTCAGCACCAGCTTGCTTTCTCAGTGATCTTGCCTCTCAGGCAAGAAATGTCTTCAGCAATAGGGCCTTACCATCTGTTTCTCAAGGGAAACCAACGGTTTTGGCAATAGCCTTTAATGTTTTGGAGGCTACAGGGACCTCCTTGGCCAACAACTCACTGGAAGGTATCCCATCCCAGGCACTGAAAATTTTCTAGTAACAGTCTACAGCTTCTGGATGTGCCATTATTCAAAAAAGTATGTTTACATAAGTCTTATTCACACTACCTTGAATTTTGAGTGACCCTCCCCCTGCCCTTCTTTTACACATTCTCTTCTCATGGCCTCACTTAGGCCATTCCCCTCCTTGTAATCTGTTCTACTTACATATGTGCAATACTATACACTTAAGTCCTTCCCTCTCCTCCATCCTCCTCCCTTTTTTGAGGTAAGGTTTCACTTTAACCCAGGCTGACCTGGAATTCACTATGTAGTCTCAGGCTGGCCTGGGGGATTCTCCTACCTTAACCTCCCTTCTGGGATTAAAAACTTGGGCCAGCCAGGTGTGGTGGCGCACGCCTTTAATCCCAGCACTCGGGAGGCAGAGGTGGGAGGATCGCCATGAGTTCGAGGCCACCCTAAGACTGCATAGTTAATTCCAGGTCAGCCTGGGCCAGAGTGAGACTCTACCTTGAAAATCCAAAAAAAAAAAAAAAAAAAAAACTTGGGCCACCACGCAGGGCTACAGTAAGTATTGATTTGAGATCAAAAGTCATCATTTTGCTCATAGCCATTTGGCTCTTGAGTTGGGTAGTAATAACTGGCATAAAACAGTTTTAATTTCCCTTTCCTAGTAGTAAAGGCCCATGTATGCAAACCGCCCTTTAGCATAATGATTGACATGACATTACTGTGAAAACTATCCCATTACAGGTTCACAAGCAAGCTAATTGGAAATGTGTTCTGCAATTTAAATATTTTCTTCCCCCTCAACCTCCCAGATAGAGTTTCACTGTAGCCCAGACTGACCTGGAATTTACTATGTACTCTCAGGGTGTCCTCGAACTCATAACGATCCTCCTACCTCTGCCTCCCAAGTGATGGGATTAAAGGCGTGTGGCACCACACCGAGCTCCAGTTAGAATATTTTACATATTTATTTGCAGGCAGAGATCGAGAAGAGAAAGAATGGGAGCACCAGGGCCTCCAGCCACTGCAAACGAACTCCTGATGCATGCGTCACTTTGAACACTTAGCTTTACTTGGGTACTGGGGAATTGAACCCAGGTTGTTAGGCTTTGCAGGTAAGTGCCCTAACTGCTGAGCCATCTCTCTAGCCCCATGTTCTACAATTTAGTACAAATCCTTTAGGTCTCAGTCCTCAAATCCCTGGTATTCTAAATTTGGCAATGAAATTACTCCTTGAATTCTGAATAATTATAACTTAAAATGCTTGTTCATTTTGTAGGAAGTCTGGAGTCACTTTTATCTTGTTTTGTCAACATTTAAGTTCTTACTGCCTGTTTGGATAATGTGGTGGTTTGATTCCGATGTCCCCTATAAACTTAGGTGTTTTGAATGCTAGGTCCCCAGCTGATGACAATTTGGGAATTAAAGCCTCGGGGAGGCAGTGTGTTTTGGGGGGCAGGCTTTTGGGTATTACAGTCAGTTTCCCCTTGCCAGTGTTTGGCACACTCTCCTGTTGCTGTTGTCCACCTGATATAGATGACATCCACCCTTTGCTCATTCCATCGGTTTCCTCTGCCATCATGGAGCTTCCCCTGGAGTCTAAAAGCTGAAATAAACTTTTTTTTTTCCCCACAAGCTGCTCTTGGTCAGGTGATTTCTGCCAGCAATGTGAACCTGACTGCAACAGATAACCTTTAGTAAAAGATAATATTTGCTCAATTAAATCAGTAGCTACTTGGAAGTTTTTTTTTTTTCTTTTTTTTAATTTTGAAATTTCGTCATGGTGTTAGACTTTGGCCAGGTGTTCACTTACAAGAATCACAGTTAAATGATGATGTGAAATAGTCTGAAGTAGGGTGTAGGGTGCACCTGTAGACAAATAAAAAGGTGTGCAGACACTTTACTGTGGGAGCTGCACAGGAAGACTCGCGGCAGTGTGTGAAATGCCCCTAAAAGTGTCACTTGTAACTTGAGTAGCACCGCTGAGTTCCTTGTACTTGATGAGTGAATGTATTTGGTGTAGTTACTTTGGTTTTTATGTCTAACGTCTCAAGTTTTTTCTTTTTAATGTGTTTATAATTTGTTCTGTTGATTGGGGGAATATTCTTGGCTTGCAAGGGTTAGGTTATTGTCAGTGTGTGAATTGTGTTTTAAATTTGTTTTGTTTTTGGTTTTTGGAGGTAGGGTCTTACTCTAATCCAGGATAACCTGGAATTCACTGTAGTCTCAGGGTGGCCTCGAACTCACTGCGATCCTCCTACCTCTGCCTCCCAAATGCTGGGATTAAAGGCGTGCACCACCATGCCCGGCTTTTATGTGATATTTAGATAATACTAATAACTACACTTGACAACCTATTAAAATATTTTGCATTGGGAAAAAAATGACCCAGGGTTAGGAGTCCTAGCAGAGTTCTCCAAGACAGCCCTAGGGGGCCCCTCGGAGCGTCAACCGCCCAGGTCGTGGGGCTGCAGCCCACCAACAGCCCGGCAGCTGCTTTCCTTCCTCCTTCCTTCGTCCAATCCCTGAGGAGGGGCGGAAAGACTCGCGTAGTGGGCAAGGTCTCTTCCGGTCCTGGCGCCTCCCTGGACAACTCCAACTCTGGTCTCGGGTCAATCGGGGAAATGCACATTGGCCAAGAAACCCAGCCACTCACTTCCGCCTCCAGCCGGAAGTGTCCTGCTACGCTAGGCAAAAGGGCTTCCGGGGCCTGGAAGGTACCTAGTGACCGCCATGGCTGCGTCTTTGATCGGGAAGAAGATCGTGTTTGTTACCGGAAACGCCAAGAAGCTGGAGGAGGTGCCGGGAGGGTGTGGGCATGTCCCGGGAGGCGGCTGCCGCGGGCTGCACAAGGAGGGCTTCCTGCCTGGCGAGGGAACCCGAGGAGGCGGGGGCGGGGAGCGGAGAGCTCCGCGCGGGGAAGGATGGGGGGGTCACCTGTGTGGAAGGAGCTGGGGTGCGGGAAGGGACAGCCAGAGTGTCGGCGGCCCCGTGGGACACATGGATGAAGGTTTCTTTTCGTTCTTAAAAAAAAAATTATTTGTAAGGAGATGAGAAAGACAGGAGAAAGGGCGCGCCAGGAGCCTCTTGTCACTGCAGACAACTCCAGATGCATGTACCGATTTGTGCATCTGGCTTTACCTTGGTACTGGGGAATCGAACCGGAGTCGTAGGCTTTGCAAGCAAGTGCCTTTAACCGCTGAATCATCCCTCCTGCCCTTCTCCTTTTCTTTTCTTTTTTTTTTTTTTTTTGGAGGTAGGGTCTTACTCTAGCTCAGGCTGACCTGGAATTCACTATGTAGTCTCAGGGCGGCCTCAAACTCACGGTGATCATCCTACCTCTGCTTCCCGAGTGCTGTGATTAAAGGCGTTTGACACTACGCCCGGCTGCCTTTGTTCTTTTTTTGAGATAGGGGCTTGTGGTAGCCCAGACTGGTCATGAACTCTTTTTTTGTTGTTGTTTTTTCGACATAGGGTCTCACTCTAGCTCAGGCTGACCTGGAATTCATTCTGTATTCTCAGGATGGCCTTGAACTCACGGCGATCCTCCTACCTCTGCCTCCCGAGTGCTGGGATTAAAGGCATATGCCACCACACCCGGCTTTGGTCATGAACTCTTGACCCTCCTGTCTCCACCCTCCCATGTGCTTTGATTGCACTCATGTGACACCACCGCCAGTTTAGGATGTAGATCAGTGGGCTGTGGCCAGCTGAAGGAGTGGCATCTATAACCAAACCTGAGGCCCGTTACTTTTCAGATGGATCCAGACCCACTGCTGCCTCCCCTTTCCTCCCAAGTGGCAACACCCAGAGTTAGTGAGGTTGTTGAGCCAGACTGAGCAGCCCACACCCCTCTCTGGTCCACCTTTAAGCCATTTTATACATCTAAGATGTATGATCACTTTCCTCACTCCTCATAAGGGTCTTGACTAACAAGTATACAGCAAAAGACAGCTTAACAACAACAAAAACTTTTATGTCAAAGTTTTATATATGCTAGAGATTTATACCACCACCACCCCCTACTCCAAAAAATATAAATAAAACCCACAAAACTGTCTTTGAGTATTCATTTTAAAATTTCTTGGCTTGGGGCTGAATATGTGGCCTAGTTGGTAGTATGCTCTGGGTTTGATTCCCAGCACTGCATAAACTGGGATTGGTGGTGCATACCTATAATCTTAGCACTCAGGAGATGGAGGCAGGAAGTACAAATTCGAGGTCATTTTCTGCTACCTGCAGGTTTGGAGACGTGAGATTCTGTCCTCCCTCTCCCCCCAAAAAAAGCTGGGCATGGTGGTGCATACCTTTAATCCCAGTGCTTTGGGGGCAGAGGTAGGAGGATCACCATGAGTTCAAGGCCAGCCTAAGACTACATAGTGAATTACAGGTCAGCCTGGGCTAGAGTGAAACCCTAACTTGAAAAAAAAAAAAAAAAAAAAAAAAAAAAGCCGGGCGTGGTGGCACATGCCTTTAATCCCAGCACTCGGGAGGCAGAGGTAAGAGAATCGCCATGAGTTCAAGGCCACCCTGAGACTACATAGTTAATTCCAGGTCAGCCTGGGGCCAGAGTGAGACCCTACCTCGAAAAACAAAAAAAAAAAAAAAAAAAAAAAAAAAAAAGGCCATGCCATCCTGAATGGAGTCCCATGCAGCATGGTAGATCCCCTGAATACATGGTCTTGTCACAACAAAGGGACTGAGGTATGGAGCGCATTTCCTCAACAGTAGGAACAAAGAAAAGAAGGACTGTAATATTTAGAGAGGCTTAGAAGATGACTTGAATTTGGCTTAGAAGAGGGAAGTCCTGCAGCCCCCAGGTAGGGTCTCACTCTATAGTCCCAGGCTGGCCTCAGACTTGTGAGCCTTCTGCCTCAGCCTCCTAAGTGCTGAAATCTGATTACAGATGTGAGTCATCATACCTGTCAGCCTATTGACTTTTCAGAAAAATAGTTCCCTGTCTCCTCTTCCTCCTTCCTTTCCAAGAGAGGATGTTAATATATACCCTGAGCTAGTCTTGAATTCACAATTCTGCCTCATCAGGAAAATAGTCAAATACTTAAAATAAGCTAGGCACTGTGGTGCACACTTGTAAATCTAGCACTCTGAAGGCTGAAACAGGAGGACCTTGAATTCCAAGTCAGCTTGAGCTACATTGTAAAACCCTGACTCATAACACAAAAAAAGCTGGGGCTGGGCATGTTGGCGCATGCCTTTAATCCCAGCACTGGGGAGGCAAATGTAGGAGGCATTCTGTAAATTTAAGGCCACCCTGAGACTACCTAGTGAGTTCCAGGTCAGCCTGGGCTAGAGTAAGACCCTACCTCAAAAAATAAGGGCTGGAGGCATGGCTTAGTGGTTAAGGCATTTCCCTGCAAAGCCAAAGGACCCAGGTTCAATTCCTCAGGATCTACATTAGGTGCACAAGGGGGCACACACATCTGGAGTTTGTTTGCAGTGACTGGAGGCTGTGGTTTGCCCATTCTCTCTCCCTCTTCCTCTGTCAAATAAAAATAAACTATTAACAAGTAGGGGGAGGGGATATGATGGAGAGTGAAGTTTCAAAGGGGAGGGGAGGGAGGGAAATAACATGGGATATTGTTTACAATTAAAGAAGTTGTCAATAAAAGTAATAAAAAAAGAAAAAAGTAGAAATACAAAGTAAAATAAGATTACAAAGGAAATTAACTATATTGAGGTATGGTTTTCAAAATATTAGCTGTGCACGGTAGAATACATTTGTAAAGCACATACTTAGAAAGTCTAGGCAGGGTGATCTCAGGTTTGAGGCCAGCCTGAGCTACCATAGCAAGAACCTGTCTCCAAATAAACAGATACATAATAAAAATTAGGACTGTTAGCTGGGTGTGATGATGCCCGCCTTTAATCCCAGCACTGAGGAGGTAGGAGGATCACTGTGAGTTTGGAGGCCATCCCGAGACCTGAGTTCCAGGTCAACCTGGGCTAGAGTGAGACCATACCTTGAAAACAACAACAAAAAATACAAGGAATATTTTAAATATATTTTATTTATTTATTTATTTGAGAGAGGCAAAGAGAGAGAATGGACGCGCCAGGGCCACCAGGCGCTGCAAACGAACTCCAGATGCATATGCTCCCTTGTGCATCTGGCTTATGTGGGTCCTGGAGAATTGAACTGGGATCCTTTGGCTTTGAAGGCAAATGCCTTACCCACTAAGCAATCTCTCCAGCCCCACAAGAAATATTTTAAATCTAGGTTTTTTTTTTTTTTTTTCTTGTTGTTGTTTGGTTTTTCAAAGTAGAGTCTCAGTTCTCTAGTTCAGGCTGACCCTGGAATTCACTATGTAGTCTCACAGTGGCCTCGAACTCTTGGCGATCCTCCTACCTCTGCCTGGCTTTTTTTTTTTTTTAATTTTTTTTAGGTATTTCAGGGTAGGGTTTCACTCTAGCCCAGGCTGACCTGGGATTCACTATGTGGTCTCAGGGTGGCCTTGAACTAACAGTGATCCTCCTACCTCTGACTCCTGAGTGCTGGGATTAAAGGTGTGCACCACCACGCCTGGCCTTGATTTGTTTTTTTATAATGAAAAAGGTGCAGGATTTCAGTTAGGGGGTTAATGACAGTGAAGGATTTTCTTTTCTAGTTTACTCTGACTAACCTTTGATAAAGAATTTCTGGCCTATGACAATGGGTAAGTTTCTCAGAGCATTGAGAAAGGAAAAGAATTGAGAGGAGGTGGTAGATCAAGCTGAGAGTAGAAGTAAGAGGGGATGAGCTGGGCATGGTGGCACACACCTTTAATCCTTTAATCCCAGCACTTGGGATGCAGAGGTAGGAGGATCACTGTGACATTACATAGTGAATTCCAGGTCAGTCTGGGCCAGAGTGAGACCCTATCTCCAAAAACCAAAAAAAAAAAATAAAAAAAAAAGGAGGAGATGGAAGAATGAGGAGGAGGAGGAGATGGGATGGAATGATGCTCAGGGTCCCAATGCGATTACTGTTAGGGACTGGCAGGAGAGTTACCTAATGGGAAAAGCAGAGGACAGCTCATGTCGGCATGGGGAATTATTAGCAGATGATGTGACAAATGTTCTTTCATTTTGGAACAGGTCATTCAGATTCTAGGAGATAAGTTTCCATGCACTTTGGTGGCACAGAAAATTGACCGTATGTTTTGGTTTTGTTTTATTTGTAAAAGATGGTTTGGTTTCTCTGTCTTCCTGTGACCTGACTGTGTGTGTCTGTTTCCTGATAAGTGCCAGAGTACCAGGGAGAGCCGGATGAAATTTCCATACAGAAGTGTCGGGAGGCAGCTTGTCAGGTGCTTATCCTATTGTGTCTCCCACTCAGTTCTCTTGTGGGTTCCTGGGGCCTGTGCTTTGTCTTAACGGACAGAGAATAATAGGGCACGGTTTATTGTGACTTCGGGACCTACCTTAGCCCAGACAGACAGGCATCAGCTAATGTTGGCTTTGGAACACTGCCTTTTTGTCCCAGTTCACCCTTCTGATTCTTAGATATGTACACTTCCCTTTTATACATCAAACTGCTTGGATTCCTAGCACTTCCATTGCTATATCCTTGCAATGCTTTGATGTTCCCATCTCAAATGAAAATGAAGAGGGTTAAGCTGTGTGGTTCTTGATGGACCTTTAACTGCAGATCTCAAGTAGCTGTGGGCTAGGCGCCAGACTCAGTAGCCTAGGAATTCAGGGTCAGGATGAACCCCGACACATGTCCTAGGGCTGAATGTCTTTGTTTTACAGGTGCAGGGACCTGTGCTGGTGGAGGATACCTGTCTGTGCTTTAATGCCCTCGGAGGGCTCCCTGGCCCCTACATGTGAGTGCTCCTATTCCACCCCACCTCTACAGGGCCCTAGCCACAAAACCATCAGAATTTCAAAATGGTTAGTTAACTGATATTGTGGGTCATTCACTGTCTTGACATCAACACCAGTACTTCATTTGTCCCAAGGAAGGATTAAGAATACCAAAGAGACATTCTTTTCTTTTGTAAAGTGTGAGAAAGTGATTGTGTAAGTAGAGATGGGAAGTCGAAATGGAAACTCATTTCAGAGGTACATTCATAGGCAGATCAATTTTATAAAAGAGGAAATAGGAAAGTTAAGATCTGAAAATTGATTTCCGTAAAGTTATCCAGTATCCTGGACCCCTGAGAAGGTTTTTGTGGGCCATGCCTGGTGGTATATACCTATAATCCCAGCACTCAGAAAGTAGAGGCAGGAGGATCAGGAGTTCAAGGCCAGCCTGGGTTATATGACAAGCTATAGAAAATAATGATAATAATCTGGCTTGAGGGGCTGGAGAGATGGCTTAACAGTTAAGGCTTGCTTGTGAAGCCTAAGGACCCAGGTTCTATGCTCCAAGTCCCATGGAAGCCAGATGCACAAGATGGCGCATGTGTATGGAGTTGTTTGCAGTGGCTAGAGGACCTGGCGCACCCATTCTGTCTCTCTTTCTCTCTCTCCTTTTCTGTCTGTCTCATAAAAATGAATGAGTAGGACTGGAGAGATGGCAAAGTCAAAGGATCCCAGTTCAACTCTCCAGGACCCACATAAGCCAGATGCACAAGGGGGCACATGCATCTGGAGTTCGTTTGCAGTGGCTGGAGGCCCTGGTATACCCATTCTGTCTCTCTCTTTCTCTGTGCCTCTTTTCTCTTGCTCTCTCAAATAAGTAAGTAAAATATATTTTAAAAAAATGAATGAATAAATAATTTTTTTTTTTAATCTGGTATGAGCCAACCTCTGGTTCTGATTCTACTGATTCTGGAGTATGTGGGGCACTGATGATTCTACTGTGCTTACAAGCACATGTGGCTACACCTAGCTATTAATGTGGGTTCTAGAGATTCATACTCTGGTGATCTCAGACCTCAGGTCCTCATGCTTGTGCAGGAAGGGTACTTGACTGCTGGGCTATCTCTCTAGTCTTTGTATTTTTTTTTAATTAAAAAAAAAATTATTAGAGAAAGAGAATGGACATGCCAGAGCCTCCTGCCATTGCAGAGGAACTCTAGATGCATGTGTCACTTGTACATCTGGCTTAGCATGGATACTGGGAGATTGAAGCCAGGTTTTGTAGGTAGGCAAGTGCCTTTAACTGCTAAACCAGCTCTCCAGCCCTGTTTGTTTTTTTTCCCCGAGGTAGGGTTTAATTCTAGTCCAGGTTGAGCTAGAATTCAATATGTAGTCTCAGGGTGGCCTTGAATTTACTGTGATCCTCCTACCTCTGCCTCCTAAGTGCTGGGATTAAAGGTGTGTACTACCACGCCCGGCCTTTTAAAAATATTTTTATTAGCTGAGTGTGGTGGCACACACCTTTAATTCTAGCACATGAGAGGCAGAGGTAGGAGGATCGCAGTGAATTTGAGGCCACCCTAAGACTACATAGTGAATTCCATATCAGCCTGGACCAGAGCAAGACTCTACCTTGAAAACCAAAAAAAAAAAAAAAAATTATATATATACATATATATAATTTATTTATTTGAGAGAGGGAGAGATGGGGGGGTAGGGAGAAGAGGAATGCCAGGGCCACCTGCTACAGCAAATGAACTCCAGATACATTTGTACATCAGTCTTTAAGTGGGTACTAGGGAATCAAACCTGGACAGTCAGGCTTTGAAAGCAAGTGTTTTTTTTTTTTTTTTTTTGTTTTTTTTTGGGTTTTCGAGGTAGAGTCTCACTCTATCCCAGACTGATCTGGAATTCACTATGTATTTCAGGCTGGCCTCAAACAGCAATCCTCCTACCTCAGCGTCCTGAGTGCTAGGATTAAAGGCATGTGTTACCACACCTGGCAACAAGTGCTTTTAACTGCTGAGCCATCTCTCCAGCCCTGTTATTTTTTATTTTTTAAATTTATTTTTAAATATTATTTATTTTATTTTTATTTTTTGGTTTTTCGAGGTAGGGTTTCATTCTAGCCCAGGCTGACCTGAATTCACTCTGTATTCTCAGGGTGGCTTCGAACTCATGGCAGTCCTCCTTACCTCTGCCTCCTGAGTGCTGGGATTAAAGGTGGCCACCACCATGCCCAGCTTAAATATATATATATTTTAAATATACTTTATTTATTTATTTATTTGAGCAAGAGAAAGAGGCAGAGAGAGAGAGAGAATGGGCCTGTCAGGGCAACCAGCTACTCCAAATGAACTCCAGAGGCATGCGCCCCCTTGTGCATCTGTCTTATGTGGGTTCTGGAGAATTGAGCCAGGGTCCTCTGGCTTTGCAGCAAACGCCTTAACCACTAAGCCATCTCTCCAGCCCTTAAATATTTTTAAAATTTATTTATTTGAAAGCAGAGAGAGAAGAGAGAGAGAGAGACAGACAGAAAGAGAACGGGCATGCCAGGGCCACTAGCCACTCTAAATGAACTCCAGACGCATGTGCCATTTGTGCATCTGGCTTACACAGGTCCTGAGGAATCGAACCTAGGTCCTTTGGCTTTGTAGGCAAACGCCCTAACCACTAAGCCATCTTTCCAGCCCTTATTTTTATTATTTTTTTAAAACTTTTTTTTTGGGGGTGGTTTTCAAGGTAGGGTTTCACTGTAGCTCAAGCTGACCTGGAATTAGTCTCAGGGTGGCCTTGAACTCATGGCAATAATCCTACCTCTGCCTCCCAAGTGCTGGGATTAAAGGTGTGCACCACCACACCCAACTTTATTTCCATTTATTTATTTATTTATTTATTCATTCATTTATTTATTTAGGAGAGAGTCAGAGAGAGACAGAGAATGAGTGTGCCAGCAGCCTCTCAGCTGTTGTGAAAGAACTCCAGACATGTTCGCCCCTTGTGGGCAAGTGTGGCATTGTGCCCTTGTGTCACTTTGCGTCTGGTAAACGTGGGCCCTGGAGAATTGAACAGGTGTTCTTAGGCTTAGTGGCAGGCGCCTTAACTGCTAAGCCATCTCTCCAGCCCCTTATTTTTATTTTTTTGAGACAGTAAATCACTGTCACTTAGGCTGACCTGGAACTTGCTATACAGTCTAGGCTAGCCTCAAACTCATGGCAATCCTCCTGCTTCAGCCTCTTCAGAGCTGAGACAACCAGACATTGTTTCATAAGCAGTTTAAATTTGCATTCCCCTAGTTACCAGTGAGGTTTATGCCTTCATTTGTACATTGAGTCTTCTGTGCATTGCTCCATTTCTGTTTTCCTATTGAATTCTCTCCTTTTCTCTTCCCCCTCCCTCTATCTCAACCCCCTTGTTCTCTACTGGTAAGTTATACTTCCAGTCTTTGGATTACTTCTGTCACTTTAAAAAAATTATTTTATTTTGTTTTAAATTTAGTATTTCATTTTTTTTCAAGGTATGGTCTTGCTGTAGCTCAGGTTGACCTGGAATTCACTTAAAAAAATATTTAAATATTGGGCTGGAGAGATGGCTTAGCAGTTAAGGCACCTGCCTGTGAAGTGTAAGGATGCAGGTTCAATTCCCCTAGTACTCACGTAAGCCAGATGTACAAGGTGGTGCATGCATGTGGAGTTAGTTTGCAGTGGCTAGAGGCCCTGGTTTGCCCATTCTCTCTATCTGCCTCTCTCCCATCCACAAACAAGCCAAAAAAAACTACAAAACAAAAACCAACCACAAGTAAGTCAGGAGTGGCGTGGCACACACCTTTAATGCCAGCACTTGGGAGGCAGAGGTAGGAGAATCACTGAGAGTTCGAGGCCATCCTGAGACTACAGAGTGAATTCCAGGTCAGCCTGGGCTAGAGTGAGACCCTACCTCAAAAAAAAAAAAAAAAAAAAAAAAAAAAAAGAAAGAAAAGAAAAGAAAAGAAAAAAAAAATAAAGAAAAGAAAATTATTCATTGAGAGAGAGAAAATGGGCATGCCAGGGCCTCCTACAATTGCAAATGAACTCCAGATACCTGCACTGGTCTATGGAATCTGGCTTTATGTGGGTACTGGTGAATTGAACCCAGGCTTTCAGGCTTTCAAGCAAGTACCTTTAACCACTGAACCGTTTATCCAGCCCTTTTTCTGTCACTTTTTTTGTTGTTGTTGTTTAGTATTCTGAGGTACGGTCTAGTCCAGGCTGACCTGGAATTCACTATGTAGTCTCAGGGTGGCCTGGGATTTACAGCAATCCTCCTATTTAAGCCTCCTGAGTACTGGGATTAAAGTCATGCGCCACCATGTGGCATGCCCAGCTCTTTTACGTTTTATTTTGCTGTCCTGGAGCTCTGATCCCTATGGGATGCAATCCAGAGAAGGTGGTAGAAGATCCATATGTCCTGGTGCTGACTCTCCTTTCTTCTCTTGCAGAAAATGGTTTCTGGAAAAGTTAAAACCTGAAGGTATTGTTTCCATTCTGTCTTTCCTTGGGTCTTTCTAGAGGTGAGAATCTGGGGTAGGGATGCCCACTTTTAATTAAGTGGCCCAGGACCAACCCCCACCACTGACTTCCCCCTTCACTTGCATTTCCGTATCTATAACTCACTTTCCTGTCCTCCAGAAAGCAGAGAGATGGAGAGGAGTCAAAAGCTGTGAATTGCTGGGCGTGGTGGTGCATGCCTTTAATCCCAGCACTCGGGAGGCAGAGGTAGGAGGATTGCCAAGAGTTCGAGGCTACCCTGAGACTACATAGTTAATTCCAGGTCAGCCTGGACCAGAGTGAGACCCTACCATGCAAAACAACAACAACAAAAAAGCTGTGAATTTAAAGCACAAAAGGGTTGTAGTTAATTCGAGTCTGAAGGGACTTAACCCTAGTGACTGCCAGAGGTGTTTTGCTTCAGCCAGGGCCTAGTCTGGCTCACAGGGTGGGGAGCTGCACCTCCTCAGCTTAGCAATTCATATCGTGACATCCATATTTGTGTGTCAAAATGTTCTCCATTAGGTAGTGCATGCTTACAATTCCAGCACTCAGGAGAATCCTGAGACCAGCCTGGGTTTTAGGCCATTCTGGGCTACTCAGAGGTAGGAGGATCACCAGGAGTTTGAGGCTACCCTGAGACTACATAGTGAATTCTAAGACAGCCTGGGCTAGAGCGAGACCCTATGTCAAAAAAATCAAAACACTAGGTGTGGTGGCACACACCTTTTATGCCAGCACTTGAGAGGCAGAGGTAGGAGGATCACCGTGAGTTCAAGGCCACCCTGAAACTACATAATGAATTCCAGGTCAGCCTGGGCTAGAGTGAGATCCTACCTCAAAAAACAAAAACAAAATCAAAACAAAATATAAATAAATATTTTTTTAAAATTTTTAAAAATTATTTTATTTATTTTTGGAGAGAGACACAGAGACAGAGAGGGAGGAGACAGAGATGGGCGCACCAGCAGTCTCAGCTGCTGAGAACGAAATCCAGATGTGTGCACCCCCTTGTGGGCAAGTGCGGCATTGCACCCTTGCGTCACTTTGCATCTGGCTAAACGTGGGACCTGGGGGTGGGAACCGCTGGAGATTGGAACCAGTGCTCTTTGGCTTAGGAGGCAGGCGCCTTAACTGCTAAGCCATCTCTCCAGCCCATAAATAAATATTTTTTTAAAAATTATTTATTTATTATTATTATTTGAGAGAGACAGAGGCAGAGAGGAAGAGGCAGAGAGAGAGAGAGAGTGAATGGGCACTCCAGTGGCCTCTCGGCTGCTGTGAAGGAATGCCAGATGCGTGTGCCCCCTCCCCCCTTGTGGGAAAGTTTGTATTGCACCCTTTTGTCACTTTTTGCATCTGGCTAAATGTGGGACCTGGAGAATCAAACGGGCATTCTTAGGCTTGATAGGCAGGCCATCTCTCCACCCCCAATACTTCATTTTATTTTAGTTTTTTGGTTTTTCGAGGTAGGGTCTCACTTTAACCTAGGCTGACCTGGAATTCACTCTGTATTCTCAGGGTGGACTTGAACTCATAGCAATCCTCCTACCTCTGCCTCCCAAGTGCTGGGATTAAAGGTGTGTGCCACCACGCCTGGCCAATACTTTATTTTTGAGCTGGAAAGATGGCTTGGTGGTTAAGACATTTGCCTGCAAAGCCTAAGGATCCAGGTTTGGTTCCCCCAGAACCCATGTAAGCCAGATGCACAAGATGGCACATGTGTCTGTAATTCATTTGCAGTGGATAAAGGCCCTGGTGTGCCCGTTCTCTCTCTCTCATAAATAAATAAATATAAAATATTTTTTTAAATACTTCTTTTTTATGGAGCATGTCAAATGTGTACAGTAGTAGAATAGAATAATGCCCCCAGGGGCTGGAGAGATGGCTTAGTGGTTAAAGTGCTTGCCTGCGAAGCCAAAGGACCCAGGTTCAATTCCCCAGTACCCATGTACATGCATGTACAAGGGGGCACATGCATCTGGAGTTTGTAGTGGGTAGAGGACCTGGTGCGCCCATTCTCTCTCTATCTCCTCTCTCTCTCTCTCTCTCTCTGCTTGCAAATAAATAAGTAAATAAAATACATTTTAAAAAACTTGGGGCTGGAGAGATGGCTTAGTGGTTAAGGCACATGCTTGCAAAGCCTAAGGACCTTGGTTCAATTCTCCAGGTGGCCAGATTCACATGGTAGCACATGTGTTTGGAGTTCATTTTCACTGTCTAGAGGCCCTGGCACGCCCATTCACACTCTTTCTCTATCTCACTCTCTGTTTCTAATAAATAAATAAAAAGTCCCTTCTAATGACAGTTACTCAAGGACATTTAAAAAATTTTTTAAAAATAATACCCCCAAATTATATACCATTATTTTTCAATAAAGGAAGAAAGAATAGAGGACTGAGGGTGTAGCATCAGTGGTAGATCTCTTGTCTGGCATGTACAAAGCCCTGGTTCAATCATCAGACACCTGCCCCCCTCCCCAAAAATAATTAAGCTGGGCGTGATGGTGCATGCCTTTAATCCCACCACTTGGGAGGCTGAGGTAGGATGATCACAGTAAATTCAAGGCCAACTTGTGACTACATAGTAAATTTTAGGTCAGCCTGGGCTAGAGTGAGACCCTACCTTGAGAAACAAACAAACAAAAAAGCAGGGCGAGGTGGTGCATGCCTTTAATCCCAGCACTCAGGAGGATTGCCGTGAGTTCGAGGCCACCCTGAGACAACATAGTGAATTCCAGGTCAGCTTGGGCCAGAATGAGACCCTAGCTCGAAAGACCAAAAAAAAAAAAAAAAAAAAAAAAAAGAAAAGAAAAGAAAAGAAAGAATTAAAAAAAGAAAAAGGTCTAATGGTTCATACTTATAATTTCATCACTGGGGAAGCTGAGATTTTTTTTTTTTTTCCTTTTGAGATGCTGTGATTAAAGGCTACCATGCCCGCAAAGCTGAGGTATTTAAGAGTGGCATTTAAGAGTTTGAGGCCAACCTGGGCTAAATAGTGAGACACTGTTTTTAAAAAACAACTGGGTGTGTGTGGTTTCTCCAGGCTGAAAAAAAATACCAACACTGGAGAGCTGAAGCAGAAGGATCATCTTGAGTTAAAGGCCAGCCAGAGCTACAGATTGAAACCCTGTCTGAGTAAGCCAAAATAAGTAAATCTAAACTTTAAGCATGCTAAGCACACCCTGTACCACTGAGCTCTACCTGCAGGTAATTGTTTTTGTTTTTTGAGGTAGAGTCTTACTCTAGCACAGGCTGACCTGGAATTTACTCTGTATTCTCAGGATGGCCTTGAACTCACAGAGATCCCCTGCCTCTACCTCCCGAGTGCTGGGATTAAAGGCATGTGCCACCGTGCCTGGCAATTTTTTTAAAACTTATTTGCAAGAGAGAAATAGAAAGTATGGACATGCCAGTGCCTCTTGCCACTGCAAATGTATTCCAGATGCATGTGCCACTTTGTACATTTGGTTTAATGTGGGTACTGGGAATGAAACCAGACCAGCAGGCTTTTCAAGCAAGTGCCTTTAATCACTAAGCCATCTCCCTAGGCCCTAGTTTCGTTTCATTTCATTTCTTTTCTTTTTTGTTTGTTTTTTTCGAGGTAGGGTTTCACTGTAGCTCAGGCTGACCTGGAATTCACTGTGTAGCCAGCCTCAAGGTTGGCCTCAAACTGACTGCGATCCTCTTACTCTGCCTCCCGAGTGCTGGGAACTAGTTTCTCTTTTTACTTGCCCTTTCTTTTCTTTTTCTTTTTCTTTTTATTGAGGTAGGGTCTCTCTCCAGGCCAGGCTGTCCTGGTATTCACTATGTAGTCTCAGGCTGGCCATGAACTCACAGCAATCCTCCTATCTCTGCCTCCCAAGTACTGGGATCAAAGGCATGTACCACCATGCCAAGCTAGCCTTTATTTTTATTTATTTTTTGTGGTTCTAGGGAGGGAACACAAGTGCTTAGGCATACTATAAAAGTGCTCCACCTCTGAGCTACATCTTCTGTCCTAACTTTTTTTTTAAAGTTTTTTAAAGTTTATTTGAGAGAAAGAGGTAGAGAGAGAGAGAATGGGCACACCAGTGCTTGTAGCCACTGCAAACAAACTCCAGATGCATGTGTCCCCTTGTGCTTCTGGATTATGTGGGACCTAGAGAGTTGAACTGGGATCCTTTGGCTTTGCAGGCAAATGCCTTAACCCCTAAGCCATCTCTCTAGCCCTTATTTAATTTTTTTTTATGAGAGAGTGACAGTGACAGGGAGAGAGAGAAAACTGGCATGCCAGGGCTTCCAGCCACTACAGTCAAACTCCAGTTGCATGCACCACCTTGTGCACATGTATAACCTTGCATGTCTGGCTTACATGGGACCTGGAGAGTCTAATATGGGTCCTTAGGCTTCACAGGCAAATACCTTATCTGCTAAGCCATCTCTCTAGCCCTGCCCTAGTTTTTAAGATATTTTTTACTTTTTATTTATTTGAGAGAGAGAGAGAGAGAGAGACAGAGAATGGGTATGCCAGGGCCTACAGCCACTGCAAATGAACTCCAGACTCATGTGCCACCTTGTGCATCTTGCTTACGTTGGGTCTGGAGAATCGAGCCTGGGTCCTTAGGTTTCTCAGGCAAGTGCCTTAACCACTAAGCCATCTCTCCAGACCCCCTTCCCTAATTTTTTAATGATATTATATAGTTATTTGGGACTTACATTGGTTGCATGAAAGAATGCCTTCTTAAATTTTTGTTGAGGTAGTGTCTCACTGTAGCCCAGGCTGAATCTGGAACTTACTCTGCAGTCCCAGGCTGGCCTTGAACTCAGTAATCCTCCTACCTCTGCCTCCCAAGCATGCTTTTTTTTTCCCCCTCATTGTGGGGTCTCACTCTAGCTCAGGCTGATCTGGAATTCACTATGTAGTTTCAGGGTGACCTCAAAGTAAGAATGCCTTTTTTTTTCCAAGGTAGGGTTTCACTGTAGTCCAGACTGACCTGGAATTCACTGTGTAGTCTCAGGGTGGCCTTGTGCTCGCGGTGATCCTCCTACTTCTGCCTCCTGAGTACTGGGATAATAAAAAAAAAAATTTATTTTTATTTAATTGATAGATGGGTGTGCCAGGGCCTCTAGCCATGGCAAATGAGCTCCAGATGCGTGTGCCCCCTTGTGCATCTGGCTAATGTGGGTCCTGGGGAATCGAACCTGGGTCCTTTGGCTTTGCAGGCAAGTGCCTTAACTGCTAAGCCATCCCTCTAGCCCCAAGAATGTCTTTTTATAGTTGGTTCATTTATGTATTTATTTGAAGTCTGGACTGGCCTCATACTTGCTGTGTAGCTGAGGATAGCCTTGAACTTCTGAATGGTAGCATATGCTACCATTCTGTTAAACCAGAATCAGTGTGAATCCTTGATTCCCAATGCAAAGTAAACCAATTTCTATTGGTTTACTGGACATGGTGGCATATACCTATAATCAAAGCCTTTGGGAGGAAGAAGCAGGAGAATTTCAAGTTTCAGGCCCGCTTGAGTTATGTTGTGATATTCTGTCTCAAAAAACAAAAGAGAAACTGGGCGTGGTGGCACGTGCCCTTAATCCGAGCACTGGAGAGGCAGAGGTAGGAATTGCTGTGAGTTCAAAGCCACCTTGAGACTACATAGTGAATTCCAGGTCAGCCTGGGCTAGAGTGAAACCCTACCTGGAAAAACAAAAAAAAAAAAAAAAAAAAAAAGAAGAGAGAGCGAGAGAGATTGAGAACTGGGCTTGTCTACAAGTACCTGTAATCCTTGCATTTGGGAGTTGGAGGCAAGAGGGTCAGAAGTTCAAGGTCATCTTCAGCTATGTAGCAAGTTGGAGGCAAACCTGAGCTACAATGAGACCCTGTCCTGAAAAGCCAATGAACAGAAAAGCTACAGCCTGTTATTTTTGCTTGTAACAGAAGGAAGCCAATATCTAGAGCTTGAATTTCAAGGTGTCAACTCCCTCTTCAAGGCTAGGGTGCTGCAACCCTCATGGCCTCTCACCACCACACGATCCAGTTAGGGGAATCCTTCTATATTCTTGGATCTCTGGGGGTAAGGGTAGGGGCTGGACACTATGAATACACTGAACCCTTGTGAACTTACTTGCAGGTCTCTACAAGCTCTTGGCTGGCTTTGAAGACAAGTCAGCCTATGCACTCTGCACATTCGCTCTCAGCACTGGGAATCCCAGTGAACCAGTGCAACTGTTCAGGGGCAAGACATCCGTGAGTACCCACTGGGATGCGGGTCTCCTGAGTGCCATTAGAGGGCACAGCCACTTGAACAATGGCCCATGGTCTTCTGGAGAATGTTGCAGAAAGGGGCTAGGGTTAGTTACCAGAACCTTGCTGTGACGCAGTCCAGAGCACCACAATTAGAAGAGTTGTCAGTCCCTAACCCTGGTTGACCCCTAGCCTTATACACTCTGATCTGTATTGTAGACCTCAGAAAAAACAGATATACCTGGTGGCACATGCCTTTCATCCCAGCACTTGGGAGGAAGAGGTAGGAGAATCGCCATGAGTTCAAGGCCACCCTGAGACTCCATAATGAATTCCAGGTCAGACTGGGCTAGAGTGAAACCCTACCTCGACTCCCCTCCCCCAAAAAAATTTTTTTTAAAGAACAGATATGCAGTATAGTGTGGTGGCTCACACCTTTAATCACAGCACTAGGAAGGCAGAGGTAGAAGGGTCATTATGAGTTTGACACCAGCCTGGAACTACAGAGTAAGTTCTTGGTCAGTCTGGGTTAGAGTGAGACTCTACTTTGAAAAAACAAAAAAACAAAAAAGAAAAAAGAGAAAAAAAACAGATATGTAAATAGATCAAATAAAAGGTGGCATTGTTTCCAAAATTTCATCTAAAGGCCTGACTTCCTGTTCATGTTTCTTTCTTTCTTTTTTTTTTAAAGGTGTTCGAGGTAGGATCTCACTCTAGCCCAGGCTGACCTGGAATTCACTATGTAGTCTCAGGGTGGCCTTGAACTCACGGTGATCCTACCTCTGCCCTCCAGAGTGCTGGGATTAAAGGTGTGCACCACCATGCCCGGCCCTGTTCAAGTTTCTTTATCCCTCTGCCAGTGCTACAGTCTTACTGTCTCTTTGTTTCTGTTTTTTTTTTTTTTTTAAAAAACAGGGTCTCATGTAGCCCAGGCTGCCTTTGCACTTACTCTGTAGCTGGGGATGACTTTCTTTCCATCTTGCAAGTGCTAGGATTACAGGCCTTTGTCACTATGCTCAGCTCTACAACCTTCTCTTGACTGTTGTGCTTCCTTTATTTTATTTATTTATTTATTTATTTATTTATTTATTTATTTATTTATTTATTTGTGTGTGTGTGTGTGGACACAAATGTACTTGTGTGTAGAGATCAGAGGACAACTGATCTTCCCTCTTTTTTTTTGGTTTTCCAAGGTAGGGTCTCAGGTCTCACTCTAGCTCAGGCTGACCTGGAATTCACTGTGTAGTCTCGGGGTGATCTTGAACTCAAGGTGATCCTCCTACCTCTGCCTCTGCCTCCAGAGTGCTGGGATTAAAGGTGTGTGCCAGCACGCCTGGCTTTTAATTTTTTCTTTTTTTTTGAGGTAGGGTCTCACTTTAGTCCAGGCTGACCTGGAATTCACTATGTAGTCTCAGGGTGGCCTTGAACTCACGGCGATCCACTACCTCTGCCTCCTGACTGCTGGGATTCAAGGTGTGTGCCTCCATGCTCGACTTAAAAATATTTTTATTGGGGCTGTAGAGATGGCTTAGCAAATAAATTAAAAAATTTAATTTATTTATTTGAAAGTGGAGAGAGAATGAGGCATGCCAGTGCATCTTGCCACTGTAAACACACTATAGGTGTATGTTTCACTCTGTGCATCTGTCTTTACGTGGGGTCTGGGGAATTGAACTTCAGAGTAGCAGGCGTTCCAAGCAAGCTCCTTTAACCCCTGAGCCATCTCTCCAGCCTTTCAGTATATCACCACACCTGGCTGCCTCTTAGTATTTTTTTTTTTTTTTTTTGAGAGAATGACAGAGAATGGGCGCGCCAGCAGCCTTTTAGTCACTGTGATTGAACTCCCAATGCATGCGCCCCCTTGTGGGCAAGTGTGGCATTGCACCCTTGCATCACTGCCTCTGGCTAAACATGGGACCTGGAGACTCAAATGGGCGTGCTTAGGCTTAGGAGACAGGCACCTTAATCCCTAAGCCATCTCTCCAGCCCCTTTTCAGTATTTTTATTTATTTATTTGGGAGCAGAGAAAGAGTGAAAGAGAATGGGCATGCCAAAGCCTCTTGCTGCTGCAAGCAAATTCCAGCTGCATGTGTCATTTTGTGCATCTGGCCTTACTTGGGTACTGGGAAATTGCACCTGGGCCAGCAGGCTTTGCAAGCAAACACCTTTAACTGCTGAACCATCTCCCCCATTTTATGTTCCCAGTTTTGGCTGCCTTGTGTTCTTTGTTATTGTCAGTTCCCAATATCCTTGATGTGGCCTTATTTCTTTTCCTTGTTCTGTTTTCCACTATGTATTTGTTGTCATATTAATATGCTAGACATTCTCCACAGTGCAACCTTAACATTATCCTTTTAGCAACTGAGATTGGCCAAGCCCTGGCCCCATTTCAGGACCTTTGCACCAGCTGTGTCTTTGTATTTCTCTCTTGCTGTAGCCCTCTCTGTGGCTAAAGGATCCCCTCCATGTGATTGGCCTCTTGGGCTCCTTATCTCAGTCACACGATCTTGTTTCCGGAGCTCAGCACTTTGCTGGTCTCCTTTTAAAGTCACTTTGTGTTTGGTAAAGGTTAATTTGTTTCCTGGCAAAATGCCTATTTGCCTCATAACTTATTTAAATATTTTCTTAAATTTTTATATATTTGAGAGAGAGAAAGAGGCAGATAGAGAGGATGGGTGCACCAGGGCCTCTAGCCACTGCAAACAAACTCCAGATGCATGAACCCCTTGTATATCTGGCTTACATGGGTCTGGGGAATTGAATCTAGGTACTTTGGCTTTGCAGGCAAGCACCTTAACCATTAAGCCATGTCTCCAGCCTCCTTGCCTGATAACTTAACCCACTGTAGTAGGGGAAGACTGGGTTTGCTATGACCTCAGTACTGAAAACACTACTTATTTCACTGTAGGTGCTCAAAAAATGTGTTGCAGGCACACATTTTAATCCCAGCACTCAGGAGGCAGAGGCAAGAGTATCGCTGCAAATTCAAGGCCACCTGAGACTACATAATGAATTCCAGGTCAGCTCAGGCTAGAGTGAGATCCCACCTCAAAAAACAAAAACAAACAAACAAACAAAAAGTAGCTCATAGTGGTTCAGTAACTGGCTTAGGTCACACAGCTTCACACTAGCAAAAGCAGAATTTCTGGGGCTAGAGAGAGAGCTCAGTGGTTAAAGGCACTTGCTTACAAAGCTTGATGGCCCAGGTTAGATTCTCCAGTACCTATGTAAAGCCAGACTCACTAAATGATGCATGCCTCTGGAGTTCCTTTGCAGTGGCAAGAGGCCCTGTTGTGCCAATTCTCTCCCCCTCTTTGATTGCAAATAAATAATCATTTGAAAAAGAGCAGAATTTTTCGTTGGTTCTCTTTGAACTGGCATTTATCATTTATGTGGCTAATCCCCATCATTCACCACTGTGGGTTGTTTTGTTTTTTGAATTAGGATCTTGCTATAGCCTGGGCTCACTTGGAATTCCCTCTGTAGTCTTTTTTTTTTTTTTGGTTATTCGAGGTAGGGTCTCACTCTAGCCCATGCTGACCTGGAATTCACTATGTAGTCTCAGGGTGGCCTTGACTCATGGCAATCCTCCTACCTCTGCCTCCCGAGTGCTGGGATTAAAGGAGTGTGCCACCACGCCCAGCTTTGGCTTTGTTTTGGTTTTTTATTTTTTATTTTATTTTTCTGTTTTTTTGAGGTAGGGTCGCACTACCCTTCACTGAGACACTCACTAAAAACCTGTAGTCATTATGGATCCCCAGAACTTCATTTTGAGTGAGTCAGGATTAGTGAAATTCACAAACTAACCAATTTTAAACAGGCCTCCCAGTGTATCTCCAGTTACACACACTTGTCTTTCTTTCCTATGGCAGGGCCAGATTGTGATGCCACGAGGAAGCCACGACTTTGGCTGGGACCCCTGCTTTCAGCCTGATGGGTGTGAGCAAACGTAAGGAGTTCCATTTCTTCTCCCTGGGGCAAGCTCTTGGCTAGGCACCTTGCCCGTGTGCAGGCATGCGGATATGGGTGAGGCAGGATCTGTTCCAACTGAAGGCATTTCTGCTGGGGTGGACACAAGGAATCTGGGTGGCCTAGTCCATGGCAGAGCAGCACAAGTGTCCTGGGATCTGCCCCCAGCTCATAGAGCAGCAGTGGGGCTAGTGGCTCCTTTTTCTGGCCTTTGCCTTTCAAGATGTTTAAATACAAGTTTTATGGGGTCTGGGTTGGAAAAATGTTCACATTTTTACAGCCTCGTGCTGTCCCATGAAACTGCCACAGCAGAACATGTTCTTAGTATTTTGTGTGAGCCTCCCACCTTATTTACATTGTATATGTCACCATCATTGGAACTGCCAGCTTCCCCATCCCCCAGTGTATCAGAGGAGACTGCTGTTTGATCTGTCAGGGTCCAGTGCTTCCTGTCAACAGATGACAAAGCTGATTAAACACACAGCTCATCCCTGTCCCCAGCTTCCCTGAAGGACCTGGACACACTAGAGCAAGTTCATCTCTCTGAGCATGTTAATGAATTTCTTTTCGCAGAGGAATTTATAACTTCCCAGAGACTCCCAGGAGCTGGTGGCTCCTTCCCCCTTTCCTAGCTATCTCATAGTGGCAGGGTGTCTGCCTGGGCTCAGATATGAGATACTTGGGGTCCGTCTTCCCTTGCCTGTGATTCTAGATACGGTTCTTCCTGCAGGAGATGCCCAAGCTTTGAGCCTTGGGCTCGGGGGGGGGGTGGGCTGCACCTTCTTCCAGTATCTTGGATTCCTGCTCTCTGAGCTGTTACTGTTTGTTACCCTATAGGTATGCGGAGATGCCCAAAGCTGAGAAGAATGCCATTTCCCATCGCTTCCAGGCCCTGCTCAAGCTCAAGGAGTACTTGGGCAGTGTGACTCCTCCTGAGATTGGCAGTGGTCACTCAGACCAGGGGGGTGGGGAGGGCTAACCTGGTAACCCCTCCTCCCTATCGGACAGGCACCCCTGCAAGTATTTCTTGGGATTTATCCTTGCTGGGGGCGTCCAAGAGGCCTCAGCACCCATGTTTGGAAGAATGGTTGGCTCTGTTTAGAGAAACTCTGGGCAAGTTGACACTAGTTTCTTCCCTTGGGGATTCAGGGATTGCTCTTAGAGCCTCTGGGTGTGGGCTCCTGAGAAGACCTTAGGTATTAACACGGCCTTGGCAGGGCTAAAAGTTAGGGAAGAACCATGCAAGCAGCCTTTGATGTTTTTACAATACAGCAAATTAAAATTCTGGAAGACCCTTGTTTCTAAAATGAGGTATCTGGAGTTCTGTCTCAGGCTGACGTCTCGAGTCCATTTGACAGGTATGGAAGCCTTCCGGTGGGTTGGCCAAAATGACAGTGCTGTGTCAAGTGTGTGTGCATCTTGTCTACTTGAGTTCTCTAAGTCTTGGTCATGGATCATGGGTGTCCTCTCCATGGCCAATTATGCTGTGTGCCAAGTGCCCCCCTCCCCACCCAGGAGTCAAATAGGATGTTTTACTTTGTGCTTTTGTACTTCAGAGCAGCTAAAATGTTGGTTTTTGACTGTGATGCCAAGTAATTTTTTTCTGGAGGCAAGAGGTTGATTCTAGTTGGCATGCTACATTCAGCCTGGCTGCTAGAGACCCCACAGAAGCCTTGGCTCAGCTGCTCCAGACTCTGGTTGTACTCCCCCCCTCCCAAGTCATCCCTGGAAGGAACTGGGCACCTGCCTTGCATTTCCTGTGGGCCATTTCCTGGTGAGGAAAGGTGTGTTCAAAAAACAGGGCAGAAAGCATGTTGTGGCAGGGCCCCTCCATGCTTATTGGCTACTTTCAGTCTAAGTCTTGTGTTCCCAGGCAGCTCTGGGGAGACTTCCCTCTAGTCTGTCCCTCACACTTGACAACGTGGTGCCAGCACAGAGCATCTTTCTTCTCCTGTGTTCCCTTACCTGCCTGCCCCAGCAGCCTTCCAGCCTCAGAGCCAGGCCAGGGTAGGAGGGACTCTGCCTTGGCTCAAGCATGGAGTGCTGGGGCCTGATTGCCCCTTGCTTGTGATTCTGGATCTGCCTATACATGCAGGGAATGCTTAGAATGAGAAAGGAACCCCCAAAATAGGATCATAGGCTTCCTGGGTGGAGTGAGTAGATACATGGGTACCCTGTATTTGCTGCTGAGCTCCTTCCTGACTTCTCCCTTTTTCCTTTAAATTTCATTTGAGGGAGAAAGAGTATGGGCACCCAGGGCTTCCTGCCAGTGCAAACAAACCCCAGACACATGCACAACTTTGTCCATCTGGCTTGATGTGGGGGAACTGAACCTGGGCCGGCAAGCAAGCACCTTTAACCACTGTGCCATCTCAACTCAAGTGCTCCCCCCCCTTTTTTTTTTGGTTTTTCAAGGAAGGGTACTTTAGTCCAGGCTGACTTGGAATTCACTATGTAATCTTAGGCTGGCATGCGTCACCACACCTGGTTAAATCCCCTCTCCCCACCCCCTTCTTTTTTTACTTTACCTATCCTCACAAACTGAAAAACGTGCTTGCACCTGCTCCACTTAAACCGGCCCCCTCACAAAACGCACCCTGCACCTATATTCAGAGGTACTCCTAATTGGAGTGCCTTTCAGCCTGCTGGCATTTGCTATCCTTCAAGTATAAGGTGGCCTCTCTATTGATTTGCATTTCTTTAATTACCAAGTTTTTTTTTTCTTCAGTATTAGGGGTCAAGTCCAGGCTCTCTTCTATGTTAAAAAAGTATTCTACTGCCTAACCCTTACAGGATTTTTGTGTATTTATATAGTTTTACGATGCTGGGAATCAAATCCAGGGCCTTGTATATGTGTATACTAGTTAAGTGTTCTACCACCTAGCAGCATCCATAGCCGTGTGTGTGTGTGTGTGTATTTTGTTTGATTTTTCAAGGTA
Organism: Orientallactaga sibirica; assembly: GCA_036365145.1. Classification (NCBI taxonomy): domain Eukaryota; kingdom Metazoa; phylum Chordata; class Mammalia; order Rodentia; family Dipodidae; genus Orientallactaga; species Orientallactaga sibirica. The sequence continues at coordinate 38,989,934 of JAEOAD010000011.1, read as the reverse complement.
GGGTCTTTGCTCTAGCCCAAGCTGACCTGGAACTTACTTTTTAGTTTCAGGTTGGCCTTGAACTCACAGCAATTCTCCTGCCTCCACCTTGCCAGTGGGATTACAGGCCTTTACCACTATAAATGGCTTTTTAAAAAATATTTTTATTGACAACTTCCATAATTATAGACAATATCCCATGGTAATTCCCTCCCTCCCACCACTTTCCCCTTTGAAACTCCACTCTCCATCATATCCCCTCCCCCCTCAGTCTCTTATATTGATGTCATGATCTTTTCCTCCTATTATGATGGTCTTGTGTAGGTAGTGTCAGGCACTGAGAAGTCATGGATATCCAGGCCATATAAATGGCTTTTTTTTTGGTACATTGAGATAGGGTCAGCCAAGGCTGACATGGAATTAACATGTAGTCTTAGGGTGTCCTCAAGCTCATGGCAAACCTCCTACCACCCGAGTGCTGGGATTAAAGCAATGCACCACCATGCCCACCTTATTTATTTATAAGAAGTGAGAGAGATAGAAGAGAGGATGGGCATCCCAGGGCCTCTTGCCACTGCAAACTCCAGATGCATGCACCACTTTGTGCATCTGGCTGTATGTGGTCACTGGGGAATTGAACCTGGGTTTTTAGGCTTTGCAGGCAAGTGCCTTAACCATTGAGCCATCTTTCCAGCCCTGAGCTAGGTATTTCTGTCTGCCACTGCTACTGCTCCCAGGTACACATGGCCATTTCCTGACCATCATATCCTTGTTCCCTGCTGCTAGCTGTCACTGTGGTAGACTCTGTCCAAACAGACAGTTCAGAAACATGGCACCCTCTCACTTGTATCAGATTAACCCCTGCAGTCTACCCCCTGCTATTCCTCCTCCCTCCATTCTAACTATCGCACCATCACTTCCCTGGTGCAGAGTACAGTATATCTCCTGCTCTCACGGCCCAACACACCCTGCTGGCTCCAAGCTCTCCCCCTCTGGGTCCTTCCTTACACATACTGTTTCCAGAACACTTTCCTTGCCAACAGGGTAAGACAAAGTCCTGGATTACCTACCTCCAGTTCACTGTTGGGCCAGTACCCATGGTTGGAGGTGAGAGTTCGCAAATGACACTCAAGAATCACGGGCTGACCCAGCACTTGGAAGGCAGAGGTAGGAGGATCGCCATGAGTTTGAGGCCACCCTGAGACTACATAGTTAATTCCAGGTCAGCCTGGACCAGAGTGAGACCCTACTTCGCAAAACCAAAAAGGAAACATGGGCCAACCAAAAGGCACCATAGTGCTGAGAAGACATGACGAGGAATGTTCAGCACTGAAACATCTTTATTACACCTTCCAAGGCTCAGGGTCCATTGCGGAAGAGGTGGCAGAAAGAATGTAAGAGCCAAAGGAAGGTGAACTGCTTACAACGCAATCAACCAGATGGAAATTGGCCTTGATATCCATGACCTCACAGTGCCTGACACTACCTACACAAGATCATCATAATAGGAAAAGATGATGACATCAAAATAAAAGACTAATGGAGAAAGAGAGGGGATATGATAGAGTGTAGATTTGTGTAAGGGAAAGTGGGGGAGGGGAGGGAATTATGGTTTATTGTCTGTTAAGTATGGAAGCTGTCAATAAAAACTGGGAAAAAAGCCGGGCGTGGTGGCGCATGCCTTTTAATCCCAGGAATGGGGAGGCAAGAGGTAGGAGGATCGCTGTGAGTTCAAGGCCACCCTGAGACTATACATAGGTCAGCCTGAGCCAGAGTGAGACCCTACTCAAACCTCCCCCCAAAAAAAAAAAAAAGGAAAAAAAGAGCCGGGTGTGGTGGCGCATATCTTTAATCCCAGCATCCCGGAGGCAGAGGTAGGAAGATTGCCATGAGTTCAAGGCCACCCTGAGAATACAGAGTGAATTCCAGGTCAACCTGGGCTAGAGTGAGACCCTACCTCGAAAACCCCATCCCCCCCCAAAAAAAAAAGGGGAAAAAAAAGATGTGTTGAGTTGGGTGTGGTGATGCATGCCTTTAATCCCAGCACTTAGGAGGCAAAGGTAGGAAGATCATTGAGTTCAAGTCCACCCTGAGACTACATAGTGGATTCCAGGTCAGCCTGAGCTAGAGCAAAACTGTACCTTGAAAAACCAAAAACAACAAACATGAGTTTCTTTTATCCCTGCCCCACCCCGACCCACCCAGAGCTGGCTTCTTCTCTTCAAGACTGGGATGGGATAGCAGGGATGTAGGTTGCATGTAAAAGCTTAGAAACAGGGCCTTTATTTTCTAATGTGTACACAGTGAATTCCTTACACAATCAAGGAAAAGGTTTTGCTTCTGGGCAACAACTCTTTTATCAAAAGAAAATCCACTCTACTTAGTCCTACCCTTGTCAATGTTCCTGACCCAAAGCTGAAGGGCAATGGGGAGAGGTGACCACAAACCACTGAATCCAGGGTGCTTAGGCCTGTGGGACAGCATGAAGGACAGCACAGAGCCACAGCCATGATACCCACATCTTCCTACCTAGCCTTGGGGCTGGACTGAAAGGATGGGGAAGGTGGCAAGGGCCAGGGCTTGCGGGTCAAACGTCAAGGCCTGTGTTCAGCATCCATGACATCTAAATATTTGGCTTCGATGATTCGGGGTAGCAGGTTGTAGCTGTGGGGAGGAGGCAGGAGCAAGAAGAACAGTGGATGGTCAGAAAGAAAGAAGGCAACAGGCTCCCACAGAAACCAGCCCAGCCCCTCTTCCAGCCCTGGGCTGGGTCCTCCTGCCCCATGTCATACCGGATAGGAATCATGGCAATCATGATGAGGGGAAAGATCATCTTCATGTAAGGCAGGGAGCTCATGCCAAAGGCACAGAGCAACAGCAGCTGCAAGACCTGCAGGCCTGTGAAGTAGTGGATCTTCCTCTGGGGCACCCTCCGGACGTAGTGTGTTGGCGGGTATGATGTCTGTGGGGAGGAGCAACCACATATGGGAACAGGGGTGGCTGTGTCTCCATCCCATGCTCCCTCCTTGGCCTAGGCACCCACCTGCTCCTTGAGCAGCAGGGCCACGCGTGAGAAGAGCTGGTTGCCGTCCAGGGAGGTGAGGGCGATGTAGAGGAAGAGCCCATAGAGCACAGGCTTGGGGATCCACTGCAGCGGGAAGGGCAGCAGGAGCAGGGAGAGGCCTACCAGAACGCTGGCACCCAGTGAGGTCAGCCTTGTCTCTTTCACATTCACAATTCTGTGGGAGCCAAGAGCAAAGAGCCACATGCCTCCTTAGTCCACATGTGGTTACAGGGCTCTGAGCCACATTCCTTCCTAGGTGACATGTGACCAAGACCTTTCAAATCCACATGGCTCTTGCTGCAGGACTTCAGGGGCTACTGTCACACTCACGTCTCATAAATATGCCCATTTTCCACACGTTCCTCCACTAAAGCCAGTGCCCTCACATGCAGCGGGGAGTGGGGATAGGCAGCATGGATCCAGGGCAGCCCAAATAGAGACAGCCCTGTGTTGATGATGGCGAGCAACAGGAGGTCCCAGTGGTAGGCAGTGCCCTTCACCAGCCTGCAGGTGAGCACACATGGAGAGAGCTGTTGGCCTTCAGAAGGCTGGGCATTCCCTTCTCCTCTCGAGACCCCAACCCTCCATACCTGTTCTCTGGTGCATTAACCAGGGCAGCCACTAGGTTCTGCTCAATGAAGAAGAGCAAGGAGAGCAGGAAGCCAAGGCCCATGGCACTGCCGATGGCCTCCAGAGACAGTGAGTGGATCTGAGCCATCTCAAAGAGGTTCTCGCTGGGATTGTATCGGAATTTGCTCACTGCAATAAGGGACAAACTCCTGCTTGGCCATCAGTCCCCATGGATCAAGCCCATGCAGCCCACAACTCACCCTTGGTAGAGACCAACTCACTCTCAATTTCCTGGAAGCCATAGGAGCTGATGAGGGAGAAGGAGAGCACTGCGATGGGCAAGGCACAGTCGGACAGGATCTCACGCACACGTGGGTGCAGGTAAGGGCTGGAGATGATGGGGGTATCAGCGTGGCCTCAGGGCCGAGTGGCCCTCCCCTCACCCGGACACCCCTCCCCATCTTTTGGGGTGTGTCTTGCTAGAACTTTACTATGTAGGTAGCCTAGGTTAGCCTCAGACTTGAGATCCTCTTCCCTCTGCCTCCCAAGTGCTGGATCCTAGGTGTCCCCTCACCTTTTCTTGAACTGGTAGAGGGTGTAGCCCAGCCAGAGTGTGCCCAGCATGATGAGGAGGCTGAGCACTGCAGTCGCCTGGCCTGAGTGAGTGGTGTTGGGGTTGCTGGCCGTGGCCAGCTCTATGGGGCTGGCCAGGAGGCTGGTGTTGAGGGCGCTGTGGAAGCTGGTGTTGGGGCTGGTGCTGACGCTCAGCAGGCTTGCCAAGGACGAAGTCCTTTTTGTGTAGTGGTGACCATAATAGTACTTCCAGAAGACTGTGGACAAGCCAATGGGCTAAACCATTTGGATTCCTAGCTTCTTTCTGGGTATAATGTAGAGCCCCACCCCCCTGGAAGGGGCAGAGACCCGAGAGGGAGGGGGAGGTGGTCATGAAGGGAAAGGAAGCTTTTAAGGGGAGTGGGAGGGGGTAAGGAAGGGACAAAGGAAAGCTCTGGCCTGTCAACCAGGAACCTACCAACCTGCTGATCTGTCTGTTGTCTCCTCAGCCCTGTATTGTCCCTCCCCACTGTGCTAAGCCCAGGACCTCATCCCATCTCTAGTCCTGTCTGGAGCAGCCCCGACACCCACCATCAGCACCCTGGGATGTTGTTTTGTGTCAGGTACAGCTCCTACAGCACCCTTGACTATGTGAGAGAACAACTTTAGACTGACACCTTCTCTGCCCAAGAGACTACAGCTGAGAGCCTCCCATCCAGCTTGGCCCTCTGCAGCTGACCCCCACCACCCCTGCACTCACTTTTGACCATGCCCTTGACAGCATCCAGCACGAACGTGATAGAAATGAAGAGGGCAATGATCTCCTCTGTTGACCTGTGAGGAGGGGACGGCCTCATAAGAGTGTGTGTGTGTGATGGGGGAGGGTTGATGTTACTGCTGAGGAGAAAGGGAGGCTTCCCTGACCATCTGCATGAACCTACTCCACATGAAAGAGGCCCAGGCTCCACACCTTGCCCAGGGAGCCCACCTCAGCCCCTTGGAGAAAACCCTGCCCACCCTGGGGCTTACAAGGCCTTGGCATGAGAGCAGACCCAGGTTCCCAGCCTCAAGGGTCCCTGATGCTCAGGACACTCACCTCTTGAAGAGACTCATAACCAGGCTGAGGTTGAGGAAGGCATAAAGTGCAAGGAAGAAACTGTTCCACAGGCCTGTCCACGCATAGAAGGAGTTGAAATCCAGGTTGTAATCATCACAGATGACACGGATCACTGCAAGCAGTGGGGGAAAGCGGGCAGTCAGGGTCGGACCAGAATCTAGGACCTTGGGCACCAGCTCCCACCTCCACCCCCAATGCACCCTGGATGTAGATGGCCAGGGGTGCGGTTGTCAGCAGTATCACCAGTGGCTGCCCGGAGAAAAGCGCATACAAGAGGCCTCCGATGCTCTGCCCAGCTATGGTCTTCTGCACATCTGTGGAGGGGTAAAGGTCAGGAGGGCACCACAGCACAGGGTCCTGCCTGGCACATCCCTACCAGCCCTCAGACTCTCACCAATGGCCCCATTTGTGTTCTCATCATTGAGAGACCCAAAAGCGATGGTGGGAAGGAGGCAGGCGAAGTAGAGGAACAGAGTGGTGGTAATGTATTTGCCTATAGCTTTGCTTTTCCCAATAATGCCTAGGAATGGAGGAAGGGACAGAACAGTCACTGGGGATGCAGGACACACACACAGAAGGCCCCAGGGCCTTGAAAGGCCATGCTCTGGTTGGGCCATAGGGCCACATACCATCAGTGAAGTCCAGTGGGTACACAGGGAACCTGCGCAGGATGTCCTCCGAGATGCCTTTCCCAAAAGGGACAAAATCCTTGCACTTTGGGGGCTGGGGAAGAAGGAAGTACTTGTTAGCCTGGGCCAGTCCATGTCCCCTCCCATCACACCCATCTATACTCTTCCTGCTCTACCTGAGAGTGTCTGTGAGTATGGAGAGAGCTCAAGCTATGTCCCTTTGCTCTTGGCATTGTCACAGTGAGCAGCTGTCTCTGATGCACCAAGGCCTCCTTGAATTCTTCCTCTGTGCGGGTCTTCAGGAGCTTCTGGCGGAAGGTGATGTCTGAGAACATGGTGGCAAACGTACGTGCCACCTCCGTTGCTGTCTTGGTGCTTTTCTGGGGATGGAGGATGGGACAGTCAAACCTGCAATCCCTGGGAAAGCAGAGGAAGCCCTGCCCTTGCCAAGCAAGGAGCAGGCGCTCTCCCTATGAACCAGCACTAGGTTTAGGTCCCTAAAGTAGAGGCATTAATGTACCCTGACAGTTTTCTCAAGTCTAATTCCATCCTTCCCTCTTCTTCCTTTCTGTTTGTTTGAGATGGGATCTCACTCTGTAGCTCACGCTGTCCTCAAACTCATGGCAATCCTCCTACTTCAGTTTTCTGAGTGCTGGAACCTATCCATGAACCATGAACTCATGTCCAGCCTCACCAATGGCAGTCTACTCAGTAACCAGCCCAGTTCCCTTGTCTATACTCAAAGCCATAGCCCCGGGGCTTTTTGTACTAGGACAGGCCAAGTTCCTGAGAAGAAGTCCAGTGCTGGCTGACCTGTCTCAAGACACTAACTACTGTTCCTTCCACTGTTTTGGGGATAGCAGGGATAGTCTTTTTTTTTTTTTTTTTTTTTAAGATAGGGTCTCACTCTAGTCCAGGCTGACCTGGAATTCACTATGTAGTTTCAGGGTGGCCTCTAAATCACGGTGATCCTCCTACCTCTGCCTCCCCCAAGTGCTGGGATTAAAGGCATGCGCCACTATGCCCGGCTAAGGATAGTCTTTTTAACCCTGCTGCCTGGAAAAAGCCAGAGGAGGGCTAGAGAGATGCCTTAGCAGTTAAGGCACTTGCCTGCAAAGCCAAAGGACCCAGGTTCAATTCCCCAGAACCCACGCAGATGCACAAGGTGCATAAGGTGGTGCATGCGTCTGAAGCTCATTTGCAGAAACTAGAGGCCTTAACATGCCCATTCTCTTTCTCTCCTGCTCCCCTCCCTCCCTCAAAAAAAGATAAAAATAGGGCTGGAGGGATGGCTTAGCAGTTAAGGCATTTGCCTGAAAAGCCAAAGGACCCAAGTTCCATTCCCCAGGACCCATGTTAGCCAGATGCACAAGGTGGCACATGCATCTGGAGTTCATTTGCAGTGGCTGGAGGCCCTGGTGTGCCCCCCTCCCTCTTTCTCTGTCAAATAAATAAAAAAATAAAAATAAATTTTTAAAAAAAGCCAAAGTTGGGCGTGGTGGCAGACGCCTTTAATCCCAGCACTTGGGAGGCACAGGTAGGAGGATTGCTGTGAATTCGAGGCCACCCTGAGACTACATAGTAAATTCCAGGCCAGCCTGGGCTAGATTGAGACCCTACTTCAAAAAAAAAAAAAAGCCAAAGGAGGGAACCTCCATCACAGGCAGGATTAAAACACCAAGTAGCTGGGGGTGGTGTCACAGACCTATAATCCCAACACTTGGAAGGCAGAAGATTAGTTCAACAATACATAGATAGCTAACTTGGCTATATAGCAAAGTTGAGTTTGGCTTGGCCTATGGGACTCTGTCTCAACAACTAAAGAGTTAATGTAGGGGGCTGGAGAGATGGCTTAGCAGTGAAGGCACTTGCCTGTAAAGCCTAAGGACCCAGGTTTGATTCCCTAGTACCCATGTAAGCAAGATGCACAAGGTGGCACATGCATTCATTTGCAGTGGCTGGATGTCTTGGCATATTCATTCTGTCTCTCTCTCTCTTAAATAAATAAATTGTTTGCAGTGGCTAGAGGCCTTGGTGTTCCCATTCTCTCTCCCCCTCTATCTGCCTTTCTCTCTTTCTCAAATAAATAAATAAATAACCCTTCATGTCTTTGTTGCACCCTAGACTGGTTGCTGAATATGGGGCTGGAGAAAGAAAAAAAAAAGACTTAATGGGGAGGGGGATGGAGATAAGGCACTTGCCTGTAAAGCCTAATGACACAGGTTCGATTCCCCAGTACCCACATATAGCCAGATACAGGAAGTGGTACATGCATCTAGAGTTTGTTTGCAGCGGCTAGAAGCCCTGGCATTTCCATTCTCTGTCTCTCTCTCTCTCTCCTTGCAAAATAATAAAAAAAATTAAAAGTTAATAGAGCTGGACATGGTAGCACATGCCTTTAATCCCAGCACTCAGGAAGCAGAGGTAAGAGGATTGCTGTAAGTTCAAGGCCACCCTGAGACTACATAGTGAATTCCAGGTCAGCCTGGGCTAGAGTGAGACCCTACCTCAAAAAAACAAACAAAAATATTGTTGAAGACTCCACATACTCAGGCTGCAAGATCACTGAGAAATCCTGCTGGAGCTGAGTTGAAAACTTCCTCCATGCAGACCAGCTAACGGAAAGCTGGAAAAAAACTACATTGCATTCAATTCCATGGGAGCGAGAAATCACCAGTGGAGATAAACAACAGTGGACACTGCAAGCCTTAAATTTGGCCAGCCAAGACAAATGAGCCAATGGGTACAATAGTGGCATGCCTGTTATGGGGGAAACCAGCTGCTCTCTAATTGGACTAGAGGCCCACTCCATGGGAGGGAATATATGCCTGATATTGAAAACCTACAACAACAACAGGGGTAGTCATGAGCCCTTAGGGGTGTAATATCTGCTGGTGTCTGGCTAAATGTATATACTATGCTCACCAAACTGCCCAGTAAGCTCTTCTCTTAATGTCCACACCCATATATTAATGCTACTCTCACTTTTGGTTAGAGAAGCTTCTCTTTTCAGATGGTGGTGACTTTGGAATAACTCAGAAGACTTAGGAGAAATGACAGAGTGCTCAGCACTAAACATCTTTATCACACCTTCCAAGGCTCAGGGTCCATTGTGGAAGAGGGGACAGAAAGAATGTAAGGGCCAAAAGAAGGGCAGGCCTCCTTACAATGTGCTCTTCCAGACACAAAATGGCTTTGATATCCATGATCTCACAGTGCCTGGCACCAACTATACAGGACCCTCATTAATAGGAAGAAAAGATGATGACATCAAAATAAAAGACTAATTGAGAGGGGGAAGGAGTATGATGGAGAGTGGAGTTTCAAAGGGGAAAGTGTAGGGGGGAGGGAGGGAATTACCATAGTTTATTGTCTATAATTATGGAAGTTGTCAATAAAAAAATGTTAATGAGCCGGGCATGGTGGTGCACGCCTTTAATCCCAGCACTCGGGAGGCAGAGGTAGGAGGATTGCCATGAGTTAAAGGCTACCCTGAGTATACAGAGTGAATTCTAGGTCAGCCTGAGACCCTACTCAAAAAACCAAAAAACCAAAAAAAAAAAAAAAAAAAAAAAAAAAAAAAAAAAAAAACTTAATGGAGGGCAGTGGTTGTGGCTCAGTGGTACAGCACTTGCCCAGCCATGCATGTACATGAGGGCATTATGATCTATCCCCAGCACTGAAGAAAAAAAAAAAAAAAGCAGCAGCCAATGAAAACATTTTAATTTTTTCTTTTTTAAATTTCTTTCGTTTCTTTTTTTTTTTTTTTTTTGAAGTAGGGTCTCACTCTGGCCCAGGCTGAACTGAATTCACTCTGTATTCTCAGGCTGGCCTTGAGCTCACGGCCATCCTCCTACCTCTGCCTCCCGAGTGCTGGGATTAAAGGTGTGTGCTACCACGCCCGGCTTGAAAGCGTTTTTAATTTCATGGCCCTTCTAAAGTTTTGGGAGGGAGCCTTACAATTTCTTATTCAGGTTTTTAAAATCCTTTTCCATTTTTGGAGAAATCCCAAACTGCACCTTTTTAGTCCCCATAAAAGCAGGGAACCCCTTGCCGGGCATGGTGGCGCACGCCTTTAATCCCAGCACTCGAGAGGCAGAGGTAGGAGGATTGCTGTGATTTCAAGGCCACCCTGAGACTACATAGTTAATTCCAGGTCAGCCTGGGCCAGAGTGAGACCCTACCTCGAAAAACCACAAAAAAAAAAAAAAAAAAAAAAAGCAGGGAACCCCTGACCAGGTGATTTATTGGCTAAGAAGAGTTGGGGTGGGGGATATCAAGCCAAAGCAAGGCCCCAACGTCTGAATCATAGTAATTGTACTGGTTCTTTCTTTTTATTTTTTTGGTGCTGGGGATTGAATCTAGGGCTTTGTGCATGCTAAGCACATGTGGTGCTGCCAAGCTGCAATCCCAGCTCCCTGGTCACAGTGATTGTAAGAAGTGTTTCCTGGGCTGGAGGGATGGCTCAGCAGTTAATGTGCTTGCCTGCAAAATGTTAGGACCCAGGTTTGATTCCCAAGTACCCATGTAAAGTCAGATACACAAGGCAGTGCATGCATGTGGAATTTTTGCAGTGGCTAAAGGCCCTGGCGCCCCATTGTCTCTCAAATAAATAAATAAAATTAAAGGAGTATTTCTTTTAAGTTATATTTTCTGGAAAAATTTGGATGCCAACAGGGACTTAGCAAATGTCTTTCTGTTAAACATTAAGTAGACAGAAAGGGCAGGAAAACCTTGGACCTTCCTCCATGGGGCACCCAAGACCCAAACTCACCATTTTGGGTGGGGCCAGCACCAGGATGACAAAACGAACCTCACAGGAGTTTTCCCCCCAGTTCTGTGGCCGAACCAGGCGACTGATGCACACATGCCGCTTCTGTAGGGCCTTCATGGTACAGCTGGTTGGGACAGGAAAGCACAAAGGACCATAGTCACCCTCGGAAGCTGGGACTCCTACCTCCCAGAACCCCCAACTTTGACGCCTGGTAGCCACCATTAGAGAGAAATAAAAAGACCAAATGGGACAGAGTGTTTGACCCCCCCCCTTTAGGGACACAATGAGACAACTAGCTCCAGGATAAGAAATGAGAGGCCAGGTGTGGTGAAGGATGGCAACTCACATGATGCAGAGCCATGACTGTTGGTACTGCACCCCTCTCACAGTGGCAGTCACCCCTTGGATGGTATCTGACAGCAGGTGGACTGAGGAGAAAGAAGGAAGATTAGCTGGCCCAACAATGTTCTCGCCTGCCAAGGCAAGAAGATGGCCTTACCTTTCCCCTCCATGGGGGCACCAGCATCTGTAAAGAGCTTAGCCATGAGCAGGTCCAGGTCACAGTTAGGTTCGGCATGGTTGGGGTCCTGGGCGAAGCGGTTTAGCATAGTTCTTAGCACATCATCCAGAGAGGTAGCTGTCTCATTCAGGATGATGCTGGCCTGTGCCAGGAAGCCATCCAAGTCCCGGTGTGCACGGATCTCTTCCTTGAAGTTCTTTAACTTCAGGTACTGTGGAAACCCCAGATACGGAACCACACAGGTCCCTGGATAAGGCCACAGTCTCTGCTGGGGCCTCCCTCCATGATGGTCTTTGGCTGCTCATACAAGAGCTGTAGCAGGCCCAGGCTAGCTTGAGATTTGTGTGTACGAATGCCTAGAAGCATGTGGACAGGAAAGCAGCACAGGGTTCTAAGGAAGCAGCTTGCTAGCCTGAGACCCAGCACAACCCTGCAGCAGAGGCCTTACCTTGCGGGAGGTGTGTAGGAGCACATAGCCACCAGTTGCTGCTTCAATGTCTGGAGGAATGGAAGGAGAGCTCAGCATGCTGCCATACCTCCTCTAGGCTCTTTGGTGGAGCAAAGAGCAAAGCCATGTGTTCGCAGGCCCCTGGCCTCCCTACTAAAACCCCCATACCCGATTTGGATGGCTGCACTTCAAGGTTGACATTGACAAAAAAACGGATGCTCTCGCCAGACACAATGGAAGAATTGACTGTATCAAAGGCCTCATCTCCCAGGCTCTCTTCCCGAAATTCAGGGTTATCATCCATGTCACTCTTGAAGTATCCCAGAGATGAAGCTGTCACCAAGAGAGATCCAAGTGGGACCACCTGTCAGTGCTGTGCAATAGGAAGGGCTCCAAGCCCAAGGACTAGGCACCCCTGAGCTGTCCATGCTGGGTGTGCTCAGTGAATGGTGAGAGCCTGCTACTCCTGCCCGGCCAGTAAAGGAGCAACAGTGCAGATAAATGCATGCCTATAATCTAGCACTCAGAGGCAGGAGAATCTAGAGTTTGAGGCCAGCCTGGATTACCCAATGAGATCCTGTCTCAAAACAAACAAACAAACAAACAAACAAACAAACAAACAAAGTCAGTCATGCTGGCTCTGAGGCTAAGGCAATTGGATTGCCATGAGTTCTAGGCCAACCTGGGCTACATAACAAGTTCCAGATCTGCCTGGGCTAGAAGAGTCTCAAATTATCAAAAAGTTAAAAAAAATCAAAAGAGCTGGAGAGATGGCTCAGTGGATAAGGCACTTGCCTGCAAAGCCAAAGTAGTCAGGTTCAATTCCCTAGGACCCATGTAAGCCAGATGCACAAGGTGGCACATGTGTTTGGAGTTCATTTATAGTGGCTGGGGGGCCCATTCTCTCTCTCTCTCACACACAGAGATACATAAATAAAAATATTTTAAAAATGGCCTCTTAGCCCTGCCCTCCAGGGCTCCTAGGCTAGGGAACCCAAGGGAAGGAGAAGCAGCCACAGCTGCAGATGACCTCCCCTCCCTCTCCCCCTTGTTTGAACAGAGCTGAAGACACCTCTTCTCTGGGAGAGCAGCTGGGGCTGACCCAGCAACAAGGCTGAGACTCAGTCCAGCCATTATTTTCTCAGGAAGCACAGGAGCCTGAGAACAGTACCAGGAGATAGAAGGCCTCCTCTAGTCCCTGCCTCCATCATGCCTCTCTCCAAGGTGCAGTAGGACCACCAGAACAGAGAATTCCTGAACTGAAGTGTGCCTGTCACCCTCCCAAGCCTCCTCCTGTAATCAAAATTTCCAGGTAATAGGCAAATGTTTGTTTCTCCCTTGCAGGTGGGGAGAAAGATCACAGCCTGAGCCACCCTGTTAGCTCTGCTCTGGGCCACAGTGCCACAGGCCCTATCAGACTCTCCTCCCCATTTTCTCCTCAGGCAGTCAGTTGCCCTAGGCATGGCTACTCCTTTCCTCTAAGTCAGCAGAGATTATCCCTCACTCCAGGGTCTTCTTTAGGAATGCTCACTTGGGCCCTTGGGCCCTACCCTTTCCTGGCCCATTCATCACCTCTCTCAGACCATCCAATAGTCCTTCACTAATGTCTTTTCACTCCTAGAAAAGGGGTCGTTATAGTTCAGACCTTGCTAATGTGTGACAAATGCCTGGACAGGGACAGGGACAGGTCAGCAGCATGCCCACACCTGCCAGGCAGTGATTCACCCTGACTCACTTCCATTCCCCGCCCACCAGTTTGCTCTGTATATCCCAGGCCCTGTATCTCCTAATATCCTGAACTCAGGACCTGATGACCCCCAACTCCAGGATTGCACTACATCCAGAGTTTAGAAAATAACTATTGTGTCAAAAAATGTTTGTCTTAGGCCAGCCAGAGACTATATAGTGAATTCCAGGTCAGCCTGGGCTAAAGTGAGACCCTACCTCAAAAAAAAAAAAAAAAAAAAAAAAAAAAAAGTCCTCCTTACCTTTATTCTGAAGGTCATAACAAACTGCCCATACTCCAGGTCTGCCTATTTAATGCATCCCCCCCACAGCCTCAATCTACCTTCTGCTACCACACCTAGCACCCACTATTCCCCATCTCCAAAGCTGCCCTCCACATGACGCTCCTTCCCTACTTGGGATTGTACCTTGTTTGTTTGTTTTGAGGTAGGGTCTCACTCTAGCCCAGGCTGACCTGGAATTCACTCTGTAGTCTCAAGGTGGCCTTGAACGCATGAGGATCCTCCCATCTCTGCCTCCCCAGTGCTGGGATTAAAGGAGTGTGCCATCACAACCAACTCTCCCTCTTCTTGGTCTTAGATTTTAGACCCCGGCCCCCAGGTCTCTGTAGGGCTCCTGTGACGCAATCCAACAGCAGGGCAATAAAGCTAACCAGCCAACAATCAGCCTAACACACACAGCCCTCATGCCCTGGGGGCTTGGATAAAAGCACATCACCAGTTCTGCGGGGCTCAACACTGACAGGTAGTATGAAGCCAGCTACAGGAAGACAGCTAGACCAGTTTGAGCATGCACAACAAGCAAGAAGCCCAGGTTAAGTTTTCTTAAAGGGACAATTATAGCCCCTCTCTCCAGGGCTTAAATGGAACCTGAGGGATAAGAACAGATACAACAGCTGAGCATGGTGGCGCACGCCTTTAATCCCAACACTTGGGAGGCAGAGGTAGGAGGATCGTCATGAGTTCGAGGCCACCCTGAGACTACATAGTGAATTCCAGGTCAGCCTGAGCTACAGTGAGACCCTATCTCGGAAAAACAACAACAACAACAACAACGAATGAACCAACCAAACAAACAAAAAAAACAGGTACAACATGTGGCCTGAGGCTGGTCAGATACTAAGGAACAGTAAGCCAAAGGAGAGAACAACAGGTGGTGCTGATATAGCAGGAGCTGCCTATGCTCCCAGAACCTCAACACCTGCGAGCATCAACCACTGGCCAGCCTCCCCAGCATGCCACTGACTCCTAGAGGATGGGATCTAAAGCACTCCAGCACCAGGACTGGGCCATAAGTAGCCAGTGCTCTGGGCATGCAGGTGCATGGGCAGGGTTCTGACCCATGAGCTTTCTATATACGCACCTGGGAAGTACTCACTGGAATCCTCAAGGTATCCATTCTGTGACATGGCCGAAGGATAATTTTCTAAAAGGAAGCCAAAGAACTGTCACCAGGCCCATTGAGCAGTCCTGGACAGTCTCTTGCGCTCTCTTCAACCCACCCCACATTACAAATCCCTGCTAATTCCAGAGGAACACAAACTAGTCCGCCCAGGGGAGAAAGGCAAGGGATAGCAGTATTAAGGAGACCCCCCCCCCCGCAGAGCTTGGGTGGGCCCGTTTAAGGTATTAAAGTTCCTTAGTTCATCTATTAGTGAGCGGTTGCTCACGTTTGCAAGGGAGGAGAAGCGGCCATTCCCAACCAAGTTATTAACAGTATCCAGTTCATTAATACAATTTTGGCTGAGTGAATCTAGCCAGAACTGGAGGGGAGGGGACCTGAACCCAGCACCTGGGTCTGGTTGGGTCCTTCTCGGAGTATGTCGTTTCTCTCCCTCTCAGATCCGTCCTGGTACTGGGGGCCATAAACGTCCACAGCATGAACAGTTCTCCCCTCCCTCACGTGCCAAGGCCATTCAGGAGAGCGACTCAGCAACGGCCTCCACCCCACGGTGCCACCCCATCCCAGACCACCAAGGAGCCGCACCGCAGGCCCACACGGAAGAAGGTGCCGGGGTGTGGGTGCGCGGAACCCTTGAAGGTTGGCGGTGGTCCCGGCTGTTTGTGCGGCGCTGGGCAGCGAGTGAGGAAGGAAGCATAGGAGGGGCCGCGTGCACGCGGGGGAAGCGCTTCCACCTGGGGCGGGGGGGGGTCCCGTGCAGGATGCGATGTGCACGCAAGGCGCAGGCTGGAGCTGCACCCCGAAGGGAGGGCACGGACGGTCAAAGTGACGTCCGAGACTGTGAGATGCGCAGCAGTCGAGGGCATGAAGGAGCAGGGATGGGGAACATCCTGCGGCCCGGGTAGGACAAACCTGGCTCTTGTACGCTGAGACTCCGAGGCGGCAGCAGGCTGGGCTCCGAAGACCTCTGCGCTAGAGGCGGTGGAGACCCCTTAGTTCCCCCCTGCCCACTTCTGCGCTCCCCGCCGCCACCAGCTACACCGCTGGTTCAAACGCTGAGGGATCTCCATCGGGCCAGAGCAGAGCCATCCTGAGCGCCATCCCCGAGGCTGTGCCCGGACCTCTTCACACCCGGCGCACCATCGTTCGGGCTCGGGATCTCTCGCACCCTAACCCTTGCCCAGGCCGACAAGCCCCCACAGCCTTCTTGTCCTCCGGCCGGGCCCCCTCGGCCTTCTCCGGGTCTCCCCGACGGCTCGGCGCACACGTTGGACATGCCGTGACCGCGGAGCCCAGGGAGACCTGGACGCCTCCCGTCTTGGCGGGCAGCTTCCAGCACCCTCTGCACGGCTGGAGACGGCACACGCGCCTGGCGGCCGTGCCCAAGGTCCCGTGCCCATGGCCTGGGCGCTCGGCCGCCCGACGGCTGCACACAAACACACACACACACACGCACGCACGCACGCACGGGCGCCTCACCCTGTACTCCGGCGCTGCGGGACCCTGAACTTGGCGTCCCGGCTGGCCGTCGGCGGCCCCGGCGACACACCCCCTTGTCCCGTGCTGCGCCTGGGTCCTAAAGCCGCTCAGACGTGTCCCCGCGCGCCGAGGCCGTGGAGCCGGCCGCCCCACGCCTCACCCGCCACAGGTAGGTCTGCTCCCGCGGCCCCGCGTGCACCCGGCTCCTTCGGCCTCGCCAGCTCCCGCCCCAGTGTGGCGGGCAGCGGAGGTTCTGGGAAACAGCCTCCACGGGCCCGCAGCCCCGCAGCCGGAGCGTACACAGCGCGCAGTCCGCGAGGGCTTCCCAGGCGTCCGCTTTAAATACACCACGGGCCCCGCCCTCCAGTTTGGCCGTGGGGCTCGCCGGGCCACGCCCGTCGGCTGCCCGCCTCCTCCATTCATCGCGCTGGGTCTGGCTGGGTGCTACCCTCGCTTCCTCCTCCTCCCTCGCCTGCTCTTCCTCCTCGAGGCGCTCTTCTTTCGCCGCCGCCTCCGTGAGTTCCTCCTCACGTTGCCGTTCCTCTTGTATCCTCCCTTTTTCCCGTGTTCCTCCTCCTCCTCGCGTACCCTAACTAGACGGCCGTGGCACGCAGGCACCGTGCCTGCCTACCTGCTTCTCCCGCGAACGGCCCCTCCCTGGTCCATCTTCCAGGTCCTCAGTGGTAGTGTGTGTGCTGCGCGTGCGTGTATGTAGGAAGGCGACAGGATGAGCGCTGAGGCCTGTTGGAGAACCCCCTGGCCTGATACCTCAGGTGGCTTCCCACTAAGTGATTGCACAGATCTTTGGGCTTCAGATTGAACTAAGCAAAATATTATTATTCCCTAGCCCCTTCCACACACCCGCCCCGACCAGAGTGCTGCCAGCAATAGCCCGGGCTGGGATGATGGAGTCCAAGCCACTGTCACCCGGCCATGAAAGGAGGGAACTTGGGGTTGTCGAAGGACATGTGCATTTGCAAGAGTAGGGGAGATTCATACACAGGCGCGAGGAACCGAGCTGACATAGCATTATGACCGAAGATACAAAATGCCCCTTTTGGTGATTGATGGCCCGGAACTTCCTTCCCTCACAGGTACACTACTTCTGGAGGCCTTTTGGAAGATACCTACTCAACTTGCTGCCCTGCTCCAAGCGGATTTGGACGGCTGTCTGAGGGATAATAGTCACATAATTCATTAGGATGAGCAGGCCCTAGGAGTAGAGGCATCCGGTCCAGACCAGAGGGACTGGAAAGATGGCTCAGTGGTTCAAGGCACTTGCTTGCAAAGACTGCAGGCCCAGGACTGATTCCTCAATAACCACATAAAGCGAGATGCACAAACTGGCGCTTGTGCCTGGAGTTCCTATGCAATGGCAAGAGGTTCTCGCATGCCCACTGCCTCTCTCTTTCTGTGTGTTTCTGTTCCCTCTCTCTCTGCTTGCCAATAAATTACACACACACACACACACACACACATTGGCTTTTTTTTTTTTTTTTTTTTTTTTTGGTTTTTCGAGGCAGGATCTCACTCTGGTCCAGGCTGACCTGGAATTCACTATGTAGTCTCAGGGTGGCCTTGAACTCTCAGCGATCCTTCTACCTCTGCCTCCCGAGTGCTGGGATTAAATACAAATATTTTTTAAAATAACCAAACTGGACGTGGTGGCACACACCTTTAATCCCAGCACTTGGGAAGCAAAGGTCGGAAGATTGCCATGAATTTGAGGCTACCCTGAGAGTACATAGTGAAGTCCAGGTCAGCCAGGGCTAGAGTGAAACTCTTACCTTGAAAACAAACAAACAAACAAACAAACAAACAAACAAACAAACAAACAAACAGACAAAATGCTGGGTGTGTTGGTATTCGCCTTTAATCCCAGCACTTGGGAAGCAGAAGTAGGAGGATCACTGTGAGTTTGAGGCCACTTTGAGACTACATAGTGAATTCCAGGTCATCCTGAGCTAGAGTGAGACCCTACCCCCCCAAAAAAAAAAGTAAAAAAAAAAACAAAAAACAGGGTCTGCAGAGATGGCTCAGCCATTAAGGTGCTTAAATGCAAAGCCTAACGACCTGGATTTGATTCCCCAGTACAAGATGCACAATGTTGTGCATGCATTTGGAGTTTGTTTGCAGCAGCTAGAGACCTAGCACACTCATTCTCCTCCTCATCTGCATCTCCCTCTTTCCCAATAAAATAAAATAAACCAAAAAAAAGTTTAAAATAAGAAATAAAAACAACCGGGGCTGGAGAGAAGGCTCAGTGGTTAAGGTGTTTACCTGCCAAGCCTAATGACACAGAGTTCAATTCCCTAGTACTCATGTAAAGCCAAATGCACAAAGTGGCACACGCATCTGGAATTCGTTTGCAGTGGCTGGAGGCCCTGGCACACCCATTCATATTCTCATTCTCTCTCTCTCTCCATGCAAATAAATAAATTAAATATTAAAAATAAAATAAAGAAAAAACCAAACCAGGGTGTGGTGGTGCACGCCTTTAATCCAAGCACTTGAGAGGCCAAGGTTGGAAGATTGCTTGTGAATTCGAGGCCATTCTGAGATTACATAGTAAATTCCACATCAGCCTGGGCTAGAGTGAGACCCTACCTGGAAAAACAAAACAAATAAAAACAATAAAAGCCAGGATTGGTGCCACACACTTTTTTGGGGGGGAGAGAGAGAAGGAGAGGAAGACAGATAGAGATGGACTCACCAACAGCCTCTCAGCTGCTATGAACGAAATCCAGATGTGTGCGCCCCCTTGTGGTCAAGTAAGGCATTGCACCCCTTTGCATCTGGCTAAACGTGAGACCTGGAGATTGGAACCGCTGGAGATTGGAACCAGCGTTCTTAGGCTCAGGAGGCAGGCGCCTTAACCGCTAAGCCATCTCTCCAGCCCCACGCACTTTTAATCCCAGCACTAGGGAGGCTGAGGTAGGAAGATCACTGGGAGTTCAAGGCCAGCCTTGGAAATAGAGTGAATTTCAGGTCACCCTGGGCTAGAGCTAGACCCTATCTCAAAAAAAAAAAGAAAAAGGAAAAAAAAAGGGAAGCAAAGGTCGGAAGATTGCCATGAATTTGAGGCTACCCTGAGAGTACATAGTGAAGTCCAGGTCAGCCAGGGCTAGAGTGAAACTCTTACCTTGAAAACAAACAAACAAACAAACAAACAAACAAACAAACAAACAAACAAACAGACAAAATGCTGGGTGTGTTGGTATTCGCTTTAATCCCAGCACTTGGGAAGCAGAAGTAGGAGGATCACTGTGAGTTTGAGGCCACTTTGAGACTACATAGTGAATTCCAGGTCATCCTGAGCTAGAGTGAGACCCTACCCCCAAAAAAAAAAAAAAAAACAAAAACAGGGTCTGCAGAGATGGCTCAGCCATTAAGGTGCTTAAATGCAAAGCCTAACGACCTGGATTTGATTCCCCAGTACAAGATGCACAATGTTGTGCATGCATTTGGAGTTTGTTTGCAGCAGCTAGAGACCTAGCACACTCATTCTCCTCCTCATCTGCATCTCCCTCTTTCCCAATAAAATAAAATAAACCAAAAAAAAGTTTAAAATAAGAAATAAAAACAACCGGGGCTGGAGAGAAGGCTCAGTGGTTAAGGTGTTTACCTGCCAAGCCTAATGACACAGAGTTCAATTCCCTAGTACTCATGTAAAGCCAAATGCACAAAGTGGCACACGCATCTGGAATTCGTTTGCAGTGGCTGGAGGCCCTGGCACACCCATTCATATTCTCATTCTCTCTCTCTCTCCATGCAAATAAATAAATTAAATATTAAAAATAAAATAAAGAAAAAACCAAACCAGGGTGTGGTGGTGCACGCCTTTAATCCAAGCACTTGAGAGGCCAAGGTTGGAAGATTGCTTGTGAATTCGAGGCCATTCTGAGATTACATAGTAAATTCCACATCAGCCTGGGCTAGAGTGAGACCCTACCTGGAAAAACAAAACAAATAAAAACAATAAAAGCCAGGATTGGTGCCACACACTTTTTTGGGGGGGAGAGAGAGAAGGAGAGGAAGACAGATAGAGATGGACTCACCAACAGCCTCTCAGCTGCTATGAACGAAATCCAGATGTGTGCGCCCCCTTGTGGTCAAGTAAGGCATTGCACCCCTTTGCATCTGGCTAAACGTGAGACCTGGAGATTGGAACCGCTGGAGATTGGAACCAGCGTTCTTAGGCTCAGGAGGCAGGCGCCTTAACCGCTAAGCCATCTCTCCAGCCCCACGCACTTTTAATCCCAGCACTAGGGAGGCTGAGGTAGGAAGATCACTGGGAGTTCAAGGCCAGCCTTGGAAATAGAGTGAATTTCAGGTCACCCTGGGCTAGAGCTAGACCCTATCTCAAAAAAGAAAAAGGAAAAAAAAAAAAAACACTCTCTAGTATTTCTTTCCTCTCCAGGTACCAACTATTCCTCAGCCACAATTTACAATTTACTTTACCAACTCCAGTTACCCAATGCTGTTCAGCCACTTTTTTTTTTTTTGTTTGTTTGTTTTGGTTTTGCGAGGTAGGTTCTCACTCTGGTCCAGGCTGACCTGGAATTAGCTATGTAGTCTCAGGGTGGCCTCGAACTCTCGGTGATCCTCCTACCTCTGCCTCCTGAGTGCTAGGATTAAAGGCGTGCACCACCATGCCCGGCTTTCAGCCCACTTTTATCCTCACCACTCCACAGAAACCGCTCTTTAGAATCACTTGTGCTTCAACTTTCTTGCGCCTCCTACAGAAGCAATTAGCTCAGTGTGATCTCTCTGCCTTCCACCTTCTCTCTGAGAGCCTGCCTGGTATTTCTCTCCACCTGTGGCTGGTGGCTGATGGACAAGTTCCCTAAATGCTGTCACTGAGCTTTTTTTTTTTTTTTTTGTCACTGAGCTTTTGATTCCCACATGTTACAGCTTATTTACCTCATTGGCTAATAGACAAATCCAGTGAAATGCATGCAAAGCAGGGCTCCTGCATCTGACATCCACCCAGCTACTCCAGACCTGAAAATCACCTGACTTGTTCACATTGAAGACAGGAGTGTTATTTTGACCTTCAAAACAGAGCTCGAATCTGCCCATGCAGTGGTCTACTGTCTGGCCTTCTGATTAACATTCTGCTACTCCCATCCTTTGCTCCCAAAAGTCACTCTTATCTTTCAGTGGTTTCTCATCCACTTTGCAAAGAGATTCCCAAGTCCTGTGGAGGTAAGGCTGCTATACAAGTTGGCTGTGGTCTCATCTTACACTTCCTGGTCCCAAGGTGTCACTCCAGCTGCAGGGAGGGGTGCCTCTGCTCCTCTACCTCAACCAGTGCCTGTCTGCCTCCAGGCCTCAGGAGTCTGTGTATGGCAGCTTTTACCCTGGCTGATTTTACCCTTCAAACTGCAGGGCCCTTTCCTCAGTTGACTCTCTGAAGTTAAGTTCCTGTCTTCCTTCCTTGGCAGACCCTCACAGTTCATTCTTTCACTAACTGCCTAGTCCCATGTCCCTGGTTAGTTGTGTGCACGTTTGTCCTTTAAGAGTGCAACAGTGGAAGTGGTATATGCTTAAGAAGCCTATGAAGTTTTGAGCATTCTTCAGTGTCTTCCTGGAGCATTCCAGAGCCGTTTTAAGCCAGTGATTCTCCAAGATCTCTGTCATTCAGGCCAGGTAGCAGAGGCTTGCCAACCATGCCTAATGAAGAACCCCATGGGAGGTACTCCCTATTCCTTCTGTTTCTTTCTCTCACCAGACTCACCAAGCATCAATGACTTCTCATTCCTACTTCCCATCTGCACTATTTCAGCTTTCCTGGACTGCCTTGCACCCTTGGCAAGCATGGCTTCCTGTACCTTGAAACTAGCAGTTCTACTTCCAGTTAAGATGGCGGCATACAAACCAGCAGTTCTACTTCCAGTTAAGATGGTGGCATAGGAACCATGCCAAAACAGCCTAGGGGAAAAAAAGCAAACAAACAAACAAACAAACAACCAGCAAAATACACTCTTCTACTAAAAAGTGAGGTGTATAGTAAATTATCAACTGCAGTGGAGAAGTAGGAGAGATACAGAGCCTCTAGAGCTCACAGAAGCAGGCAGAAACAGCTCCAGCAGCAGCAGCAAGTTCCACACGGCGGCAGCCACCAGGATCTACCTGAGCCGCAGGATTTTAAAACCAGGTGAGGGGATTTTCCGATCACACCGGCCTCCTCACAAACTCAAGAAACGTGGAAGAGACCAACGGAGCAGCTTGTGAGGAAGAAGATCCCGTGGACCGGCAGGTGGATTTCAGCCACCATCCGCATCCTCCCCTCCCCCACCGCCAGCACAAGCGCCAGCAAGCACCAGAGACCTGGGGAAGAGAGCTCACCTACACAGCACCTGGCACAATCAGAGCAGTGACCCACAGACCCAGCTGGCCTTCCTGAGCCCAGCAAAGAAGGACGCAAGCAGCCCTGCAGCATAAATCCAACAAAAAGTATTAATGCATCAGAAATGACCTTCAATGAGACTGAATAAGAGGACATGCCTGAGAAAGATTTCAAAAGAATGATTATAAATATGTTCAAAGAACTCAAAGAGGAAATCAAAGGGTTCAAAGACTTCAAAGAGGAAATCAAAAGGAATCGAAGAACACACAGGAAAACAATTTAATGAAATAAGGAGCTCAATACTAGACATAAATATGGAAATAGAAATAATAAAGCAAAACCAGCAGAAATACTAGCAATAAAGAACAGTGTCAGTGGAATAAAAAAAAAAAAAAACTCTATAGAAAATCTCTCTAGTAGAATGGATAAAGGAGAGACCAGAATATCTAAACTAGAAGACCAGGTGGCAGATCTAATACAATACAACAAAGAGAAAGACAAAATAATAGGAAGGTATGAATGGGAATTTCAAGATATTTGGGACACTATGAAAAGATCAAACATAAGAATTCAGGGTATAGTAGAAGGAGAAGAATTTCACACCAAAGGTATAGTAGGTGTTTTCAACAAAATCATACAAGAAAACTTCCCCCAAATTGGGAAAGAGATGCCATTGCAGACATGGGAAGCCTTCAGAACACCGAACAGACAAAATCTGGAAAGAACCTCTCCCCACCATATTATAATTAAACTACCAAACATACAAACCGAAGATAATATATTGAAAGCAACTAGAGAGAAAAACCCTACCTCGAAAAACCAAAAAAAAAAAAAAAAAAAAAAAAAAGGATCCTTCACTCACCTTTCTACAAAGGATGGACATTATCTTAGGGTGAAAGGTTGGAAAACAATGTTTCAAGCAAATGGGCCTAGAAAATAAGCAGGGGTCACTCTCCTAATATCTGACAGGGTAGACTTCAGACCAACATTAGTTAGGAAAGATAAGGAAGGTTACTTTATATTGATTAAAGGAACACTCCAACAGGAGGACATTACAATCCTAAACATATATGCACCTAACATGGGGGCTCCCAGTTTCATCAAACAAATGCTATTAAAACTAAGGTCGGGCTGGAGAGATTGCTTAGTGGTTAAGGCTCCTGCCTCCTAAGCCTAAGAATGCTGGTTCCAATCTCCAGATCCCATGTTTAAGCCTGATGCAAACTGACGCAAGGGCACAATGCTGCACTTGACCACAAGGAGGCGCACGCATCTGGATTTCATTTGCAGCAGCTGAGAGACTGCTGGCGTGCCCATCTCTGTCTTCTTCCTCTCCCTCTCTCTCTGTCTCTCTCCAAACAAAAAACAAAAAACAAAACTAAGGTCACAGATAACACCAAACACACTTGTAGTGGGTGACTTCAACACCCCACTCTCACCAATTGGCAGGTCATCCTGGCAAAAAATAAACAGAGATGCTTCTGGATTAAATGAGGTCATAGAAAAAATGGACCTAACAGATGCATACAGGACATTTCATCCAAATGCTGAAGAATACACATTCTTTTCAGCAGCACATGGAACATTCTCTAAAATAGACCATATATTAGGACACAAAGCAAATCTTAACAAATATAGGAAAATTGAAATAATTTCTTGCACTCTATCTGATCACAATGGGATCAAACTACAAATCAATAACAAGAAAAGCTATAGCGCATACACAAATCTTGGAAACTAAACAATACACTACTAAATGATGAAGGGGTCAATGAAGAAATCAAGAAGGAAATAAAAAAATTCATGGAGTCAAGTGATAATGAGAACGCAACATACCAAAACCTTTGGGACACAGTGAAGGCAGTCCTAAGAGGGAAATTTATACCTTTAAGTGCCTATGTTAAGAAATTAGAAAGGTCACAGGTAAACAACTTAGTGCTCCACCTTAAGGCCTTGGAAAAAGAAGAACAAGGCAAACCAAAAATCAGTAGACAGGAAGAAATAATAAAGATTTGGGCAGAAAATAATGAAATAGAAACGAACAACAACAACAAAAAAATCCAAAGAATCAATGAAGCAAAGAGTTGGTTCTTTGAAAGGATAAACAAAATTGATAAACCCTTAGCAAGTCTGACCAAAAGAAAGAGAGAACAGACTCAAATTAATAAAATCAGAGATGAAAAAGTCACCATTACAACAGATCCAGAGAAATTAAAAAAATCATAGGGACATACTATAAGAACATACACTCCACTAAGTTTGAAAATCTGAAAGATATAGATGATTTCCTTGATTTATATATAACCTACCTAAATTAAATCAAGATGAGATTAATCACTTACATAGACCTATAACAAGTATGGAGATCCAAGCAGTTATAAAAAATCTCCCAAATTAAAAAAAAAAATCTCCGAATGAATAAAAGTCCAGGCCCAGATGGATTCACTGCTGAATTTTACCGGACCTTCAAGGAAGAACTAACACCAATGTTTCTTAAACTTTCCCACAAAATAGAAGAGGAAGGAATCCTACCAAACTCCTTCTATAAAGCCAGCATCACCCTGATCCTAAAATCAGACAAAGATAGAACAAAAAAGGAAAATTACAGACCAATCTTCCTTATGAACATAGATGTAAAAATTTTCAACAAAATAATGGCAAACAGAATACAAGAATATATTAGAAAGATCATTCACCCCAACCAAGTAGGCTTTATCCCAGAGATACAGGGATGCTTCAACATATGCAAATTGATAAATGTAATACATTATATAAATGGACTGAAAGACAAAAATCACATGATCATCTCATTAGATGCAGAAAAAACATTTGACAAAGTCCAACATCCCTTCATGATAAAAGTCCTACAGAGACTGGGAATAGAATGAACATATCTCAACACAATAAAGGCTATTTATGACAAACCCACAGCCAACATAATGCTAAATGGAGAAAAACTTGAAGCTTTTCCACCTAAATCAGGCACAAGACAAGGGTGTCCACTGTCTCCACTTTTATTTAATAAGTACTGCAAGTCTTAACCATAGCAATAAGGCAAGAGACACACACAAAATGGACACACATTGGAAAGGAGGAGATCAAGTTATCATTATTTGCAGACGATATGATTCTATACATAAAGGATCCTAAAGACTCTACCACCAGACTGTTAGAGCTGATAAACACCTATAGCCATGAAGCAGGATACAAAATAAACACAGAAATCAGTAGCCTTCCTATATGCTAACAACAAACACACAGAGAATGAAATCAGAGAATCACTCCCATTCACAATTGCATCAAAAATAATTTGTCAATAAAAAATAAAAAAATAATAAAGTACCTTGGGATAAACCTAACCAAGGAAGTGAAGGATCTCTACAAGGGGCAACTTTAAAACACTCATGTGAGAAATTGCAGAAGACACAAGGAAATGGAAAGATATCCCTTGTTCTTGGGTTGGAAGAATCAATATTGTGAAAATTGCAATCTTACCAAAAGCAATCTACACATTTAAATGCAATCCCCATCAAAATTCCAATGGCATTCTTCACGGAAATAGAAAAAACAATACAAAAATTCATTTGGAAGCATAAAAAACCTCAGATATCTAAAACAATTTTGAGCAACAAAAATAAGGCTGGTGGTATCACCATACTGGATTTTAACCTATATTACAGAGCCATAGTAATAAAAACAGCATGGTACTGGCACAAAAACAGACATGTAGATCAATGGAACAGAATGGAGGACCATAATGTAAGTCCGGGTAGCTAGAGCCACCTAATCTTCGACAAAAATGCCAAAAATACTCATTGGAGAAAGGATAGCCTCTTCAGCAAATGGTGCTGGGAAAACTGGTTATGTATCTGTGGAAGGATGAGAATAGATCCTTATCTCTCTCCATGCACAAGAACTAAATCCAAATGGGTCAAAGATCTTAATATCAGACCTGAAACTCTAAAACTGCTGGAGGAAAAACATATTGGACTTGGCAAAGACTTTCTGAATATTACCCCAATTGCTCAGGAAATAAAACCACAGATCAATCGGTGGGACCTCATGAAATTACAAAGCTTTTGTACAGCTAAGGACAGTGTGACTAGAGCAAAGAGGCAACCTACAGAATGGGAGAAAATCTTTGCCAGCTATCCATCTGACAGAGGGTTAATATCTAGGATATACAAAGAACTCAAAAAACTAAATAATAAGAAATCAAACAATCCAATTAAAAAATGGCCTATGAGATTATACTAAGTGAGGTAACCCAGGCTCAGAAAGCCAAACGTCACATGTTTTCTCTCATATGTGGATCCTAGCTACCAATGTATTGACTTGTGTGTGAACTGGAACCAAAAATAGGTACCAGAAACCAGTAAGCTGATAAAAGGCTATAAGGGAGGGAGGAAAGGGAAGGACTTAAGTGTATGGTAATGCACATATGTAAGTAGAAGAACTGATTTCAGGGAGGGGAATGTCCTAAGTGAGGCCATGGGAAGAGAATGCATACAAGAAGGGCAGGGGGAGGGTCAATCTAAACTCAAGATATTGTGAATAAGACATATGTAAAATTATTTTTTTGAATAAGGGCACATCTAGAAGCTGTAGACTGTTACTAGAAAATTTTCAGTACTTGAGATGGAATACCTTCCAGTGAGTTGTTGGCCAAGGAGGTCCCGGTAGCCTCCAAAACATTAAAGGCTCTTGCCAAAGCCCTTGGTTTCCCTAGAGAAACAGTAAGACCCTATTGCTGAAGACATCTCATGCCTAAGAAGCATGGTCACTGAGAAAGCAACCTGGTGTGGAGCAGAAAATCTTCTCCCTGTAGACCAGCCAACTGAAAGCTGGAAAAAGCTGCATTGCATGCAGCATATGGGAGACAGAAGTCATCTACAGTGAAAACAGCGGACGCTGAATATTCAAGCTTGGCCAGACAGGCCCAATGACTGAACGGGTGCAATAGTGGCATGTCTATTCTTGGGGTAACCAACTGCTCCATAATTGGACTGAAGGTCCTCTCTACGGGAGGGAATACATACCTGGTACTGAAAAACCTAAGTAAAAGTCTTTGGTAGGTGAGGTCATGAGCCTTAGGGATATAAGCCTGCTCTCATCTGGCTAAATGTATATATTATTCCCACCAAGCTGCCCTGAAAGCACTACACTTAATGTTCATATTCACATATTAACGCTACTCTCACTTCTGGTTAGAGAAGCTTCTCTTTTCAGATGGTGATGACCACTGGGATGACCCAAAAGGCAACATAGTGCTGAGAAGAAGGGATGGAGGAGTGCCCAGCACTGAAACACCTCGGTCACACCCTACGAGGCTCAGGGACCATTGCGGAAGAGGGGGCAGATAGAATGGAAGAGCCAAAGGAAGGATATAACCTCTTACAATGCAACTGTCCAGACAGAAACTGGCTTCGATATCCATGACCTTGCAGTGCCTAGCAATACCTTTGCAAAACCCTCAAAATAGAAGAAAAAGATGATGACATCAAATTAAAAGAGAGACTAATGGAGAGAGGGAGGGGATATGATGGAGACTTGAGTTCTAAAGGGGAATGGGGGGAGGGAAGGGAAATATCACGTGGGTTTTTTCTTTGTATGTGAGTATAAAAGTCAATAAAAAACAATAATAAAAAAAATGGCCTATGAAACTAAATAGAATTTTCAGAAGAAGAAATGCAGATGGCATATAAACAGCTAAAAAAATGTTCTACATCCCTAGTCATCAGGGAAATGCAGATTAAAACTACATTGAGATTCCATCTCACTCCTGTCAGATTGGCTACCATCATGAAAACAAATGACTATATATGCTGGTGAGGATGCAGAAAAAGAGGAACCCTTCTACACTGTTGGTGGAAATGCAATCTGGTGCAGCCATTGTAGAAATCAGTGTGGAGGTTCCTGAGACAGCTAAATATAGATCTAGCATATGACCCAGATATACCACTCCTAGGCATATATCCTAAGGACTCGTCTCACTACCTTAGAGATACTTGCTCGACCATGTTTATTGCCGCTCTATTCACGATAGCTAGGAAATGGAACCAGCCTAGATGTCCCTCAACTGATGAGTGGGTAATGAATATGTGGCACATTTAAACAATGGAGTTCTATTCAGCAGTAAAAAAAATACATGAAATTATGAAATTTGGTGGAAAATGGATGGATCTGGAAAGGATTATACTTAGTGAGATAACCCAGGCTCAGAAAGCCAAACATCACTTGTTCTCTCTCATATGTGGATCCTAGCTACAAATGTTTGGACTTCTACGTGAGAAAAAAAAAAAACAAAACTCAGGAGCAGAAGCCAGTAAGCTAGAAAGGGGATATAAAGGAAATAGAAAGGGAGGGAGGGAGGGAAGACTTAATAGGATGGTATTGTATATATGTAAGTAGAAGAACAGATTAATGGGAGAGAAAAGACCTAAGTGAGGTCAGGGGAAAAGATTGAGTAAAGGAAAGGTGAAGGGAGGGCTAATCAAAATCTAAGAGGATATAAATAAGTCATGTGGAAACCTACTATTCTGGACAATGGAACACTCAGAAGCCACAGATTGTTACTAGAAAATTTTCAGTGCCAGGGATGGGATACCTTCCAGTGAGTTGTTGGCCGGGAGGTCACAGATAACCCCAAAACATTATAGGCCATTGCCGAGGCTCTTGGTTTCCCACCAGGAGTAGATGGTAAGACCCTATTGCTGAAAAGTCCACATACTTGGGCCACAAGGTCACTGAGAAATCCTGCTGGAGCTGAGCTGAAAGCCTCCTCCATGTGGACCAGCTGACAGAAGGTTAGAACAAGCTATGCTACATGCAGTTCAATGGGAGAGAGAAAACACCAGTGAAGATACTCAACAGTGAACTCTGCAAGCTTTAAATTTGGCCAGCCAGGCCAAATGAGCCAAAGGGTGCAATTGTGGTGTGTCTGTTATGGGGGAAATCAACTGCTCTCTAATTGGACTGGAGGCCCACTCCATGGGAGGGAATACATCCCTGATACTGAAAATCTACAACGGGGTAGTCATGAACCCTAAGGGTGTAATGTCTGCTGGTGTCTGGCTAAATGCATATACTATGCTCACCAAACTGTCCAGTAAGCACTTCTCTTAATGTCTACAACCATATATTAATGCTACTCTCACTTTTAGTTAGAGAACCTTCTCTTTTCAGATGGTGGCAACTTTGGGATGACTCAGAAGGCACCATGGTGCTGAGAAGAAGGGACAGAGGAGTGCTTAGCACTGAAACATCTCAAACACACCTTCCAAGGCTCAGGGGCCATTGAGGAAGAGGGGGCAGAAAGAATGTAAGAGCCAAAGGAAGAGCAGGACTCCTTACAACGTGCTCCTCCAGACACAAAATGGCCTGAATATCCATGATCTCACAGTGCCTGACACTACCTACATAAGACCACCATAATAGGAGGAAAAGATCATGATATCAAACTGAAAAGAGAGACTGATTGAGAGTGGGAGGGGATATGATGGACAGTGAAGTTTCAAAGGGGAAAGTGGGGGGGGGGAGGGAAGTACCATGGGATATTGTCTACAATTAAAGAAGTTGTCAATAAAAAAAATAGAGAGCCAGGCGTGGTGGCGCATGCCTTTAATCCCAGCACTCGGGAGGCAGAGGTAGGAGGATCGCCGAGAGTTAGAGGCCACCCTGAGACTACATAGTTAATTCCAGGTCAGCCTGGACCAGAGTGAGACCCTACCTCGCAAAACCAAAAAAAAAAAAAAAAAAAATATATATATATATATATATATAATTAACCAGCAGTTCTCCTTGAGCAAGCCCTTATCGGTGCTCCCACTGTCTTACCTTGCACCCTCAGTCCTTCACAGCCCTTCTGCAGCTGCAGCTGTGTACCCTCCTTGCTGTTCCCACACTGTCGTCTGTATGAAGACTTGCCATCTCTAATGGTTACTTTTGTGGGGCTATAGGACCAGTTAAATCAAGTCCCTAATACTCCCTGGCTGGCTCAACAACCATGCCAATTTCCTACCCATCTCCAATTCATTTGTTGTTTGTTTGAGGCAGGGTCTGATTATGAAGCACAAACTGGCTTCAGATTTATAATCCTGCCTCTGCCTATGAATGCTGTGCTTACAGGTGTGAGCCACCACAACTGGCTTTATCTCTTTGTTTAGACTTTTTCCCCAGATGCCTTTTGCCTTCCCTCCAGTTTTTGCTTCTGATCCATGAGACTGTTCATACTGATAATACCTCCATTGTCTCTTGGTGGGGGTGGGGGAGACTTCCAGGTCCTGCTGTCTAAACACACACACACACACACACACACACACACACACACACACACACACAGAGCTGGGGCTGGGTGTGGAGGCAGAGGTAGGAGGATCACCATCAGTGTGAGGCCACCCTGAGACCACATAGTGAATTCCAGGACCCTAACTCGAAAAACCAAAAGCAAACATACAAAAAGGCAGGTTGTTAGGAATGGACCTCAGTTCTTGAGTACTTGCTTAGCTTGCAAAAAAAGCCTGGGGGGGGGGGGCTGGAGAGATGCCTTAGGAGGCTCCTGCCTCCTAAGCCTAAGAACACTGGTTCCAATCTCCAGCGGTTCCAATCTCCAGGTCCCACGTTTAGCCAGATGCAAAGTGATGCAAGGGCGCAATGCCACATCTGGCAACAATTGGCAGCAGCTGAGATTTCATTGGCAGCAGCTGCCCATCTCTGTCGTCCTCTCTCTCTCTCTCTCTCTCTCTCTCTCTCTCTCTCTGTGTGTGTGTCTCTCTCCAAAAAAATAATAAAAATTAAAAAAAAAAAGCCAGGGGGGTGTTGATCCTCAGCACAACATAAATAAGGAATGGTAGTGCATCAGGAGTGTAATTTGAGCAGGGAGAGGCAGGAGGATTGCAAACTCAAGGTTCTTCTTTTTTTAATTTTTTAAGTATAATTAAATACTTTAAATAAATAAATTAATTAATATGTATTTGAGAGAGAGAGAGAGAAGAAGCAGGAGGGTGGTAAGGGAGAGAGAGGTGCACCAGGGCCTCTAGCCATTGCAAAGGGGCTCCAGATTCATGAACCATTCTGCACATCTGGTATACGAGGGTACTGGGGACTCGAACCTGTGTCTTTAGACTTCGTAGGCAAGTGCCTTAACCACTAAGCCATCTCTCCAGCCTTCAAGGTCATTCTTGACTACACAGTGAGTTCAAGGCTAACTTGGGATATGTGAAACCCTGTCTCAAAAGTAAACACCACCACCACCAAACAAACAGGCATGACGTGGAGTCTTCTTTAGCTAGAAAATTCCATGAAAATTTAGTTTCAAACTGGAGCAATCTTATCAAGCCATCTTTCCTTTTCCTGTTGTCCATATTTCTCTATTATTTGTACATCCACCCAAGCATGAAATTTCAGAGATACAAACTTTCTTAAAAATATGAAACCAAAAAAAGAGAGGAACAAAAATTAAACTCCTTTATTGATGTAGGGAAAGCAATAGCAATTGTAGGATAAAACTGACATTGTCACACTATTGGGTTAGCTTTTTACTTTTCTTTTACTTTCCTTTTTTCTCTTTCTTCCTTCCTTTCTTTCTAGCAGATTTCTACTTATTTTTTGATCCTTGTGCAATTTTTGTTTTAAGCTGATCTATTTAGCAATGCAGAGGCCTGGATATAAAATAATTTGTGGATAAACAAATTAAAATTTCTTCAAATTTAGAGAATGAAACAAAATTTTTGGAATTGTTTCAAAATGTTAGGGTTTTTTCCACTTTGGCTTTTTCCACTTTACCCTCCAAGCCATCCCATTGACTCTTGTCTAATTAATCATTTTGCCTTATCAACTGTTCTTTCAAAATGGCTCTTAAATTGGTCTGCATCTTACTTCCACCAACCTGGAGTAGCAGCCCATTCCCCACATTCATCTACGTGACCTTTTCTTTTTGTTGAGGCAGGGTCTTACTCTAGCTGACCTGTGGAACTCAGGTTGGCCTCAAACTCATAGAGATCCCCCTGACTGTTTGGATTAAAGGTATGTACAACCACACCCCAGCTGTGACCTTTTCTTTTAAGAAAAAAAAAATTTCTCAAACCAGCTCCCATGGGTCACTGGTGCCTCTGGGTACACAGACAACCTATACAACTAAGTAGTAGTGACCCTTTTTCAATTTGTAGGGTGGTGGTGTGGTAGTGGATACTTTTAGTGGGTAGAATTCAAGTCCAAGCTGGCCTTGAATTTACTATATAGCTAAGAATGACTTTGAGCCCCTGATCTAGCCTGGCTTTCCTATTTTTTTGTTTTGTTTTGTTTTTTTGAGGTAGGGTCTCACTCTAGTTCAGGCTGACCTGGAGTTCACTCTTTATTCTCAGGGTGGCCTCGAACTCACGGAGATCCTCCCACCTCTGCCTCCCGAGTGCTGGGATTAAATGCGTGCACCACCACACCACCCAGCTTTTTTTTTTTTTTTTTTTTTGGTCTTTTGAGGTAGGGTCTTTCTCTAATCTAGGCTGACCAAGAATTCACTATATAGTCTCAGGCTGGCCTCAAACTCAGATCTTACAGCAATCCTCCTATTTTAGCGTCTCAAGTGCTGGGATTAAAGGCATGTGTCACCATGCCCAGCTACCTTTTTTTTTTTTTTTTTTTTCCAAAGTAGGGTCTCACTCTAGCCCAGGGTGACCTGGAATTCACCATGTATTCTCAGGATGGTCTCTAACTCATAGCAATCCTCCTACCTCTGCCTCCTAAATTCTGGGATTAAAGGCATGTGCCACCACACCCAGCCTAATTTTTAAAAGATTTTTAAAAATTATTTATTTATTTGTAAGCAGAGAGAGAGAGAGAGAGAGAGAGAGAGAGAGATAGAGATAGAAGAGAGGCAGACACAGAGAGAATGGGCATGCCAGGGCCTCCAGCCATTGCAAACAAACTCAGATGCAAGCACTCCCTTGTGCATCTGGCTTACATGGGTCCTGGAGAATTGAACCCGGATCCTTTGGCTTTGCAGGCAAGCACCTTAACCACTAAGCCCTTTCTCCATCCCCCAGCCTATTTTTCTAAATTAATTTATTCGTGTGTGTGTGTCTATGTGTGTAAAGGTACCTTAGTCTCTTGTAGCCTACTCAGAACATCGGTACTGCATCTTTGGGGAAACCATTTGATATTGTTGTGGGTAACTGTCTGGATCATTTTGCTTGAGTGCTCAAGATTTCCAATGACCCAAGTTCAGGCTACAACATTGAGCAGATGGCAAAGCGAGGCAAGAAGCTCTTGAGCTCCCATACACTGTAAAGGGGATGGATGTTTCATTCTCAGGGATTCTGTCTTTCATTGAGGACATGGCCCAGCAAATGCTGGCCACAGGAGACTGTACTCCTGAGGATCTTTGTCTCTCCTTGCAGGAAACTGTGTTTGTAATGCTGGTGGAGATCACAGAGCAAGCCATGGCACATTGTGGTTCCCAGGAGGCCCTCATTGTGGGAGGAGTGGGGTGTAACATGAGGGTGCAAGAGATGATGGGGACTATGTGCCAGGAATGTGGAGCCCAACTTTATGCAACAGACGAGAGATTCTGTATTGACAATGGAGCCATGATAGCCTAGGCTGGCTGGGAAATGTTTCAGGCTGGACACAGGACTCCCCTCAGTGAATCTGAGATTACACAAAGGTATCAGACAGATGAAGTAGCAGTGCTGTGGAGGGACTAGCAGGGTTAATAGCATTACAATAGTTCCATAAGTGGAACTTAAAGTACCTGGGCCTTAATCTGATATGGGAGACTTGGCAGGCAGTTCATGGAACCCTCTTTCTCCTGCCAAGTCTGTGGACTCTACATAAGGCTTGAGGGCCCTGTGGAACCTCAGGATGACTCAGCAATAAATATTTTTGGTTTTATAAAAAAAAGATTTATTTATTAGAGACAGAGAGAGAGTGTGGCAGGGCCTCTAGCCACTGCAAACGAACTCCAGAAGCATGCGTCACCATGTGCATCTGGCTTACATGGGACCTAGAGAATTGAACCTGGGTCCTAAGGCTTCGCTGGCACGCACCTTAACTGCTAAGCCATCTCTCAAGGTTAATTTAAAGGAACTCAAACTTCCTGAGCTCCTGCCTGCCAAATAACTCTGGCTCTTCTGTTCAAATTTGGCCATGATATTACTTAGATAATGGCCACCACTGGCCTGAATTTTAATATTCTTTTTTTTTTTTTTTCTGAGGTAGGGTCTCACTCTGGTCCAGGCTGACCTGGAATTAACTAAGTAGTCTCAGGGCGGCCTCGAGCTCTCGGCAATCCTCCTACCTCTGCCTCCCGGGTGCTGGGATTAAAGGTGTGCACCACCACACCTGGCTTGATTTTAATATTCTTTTTTAAAAAATATATCTTGCGCCGGGCGTGGTGGCGCACGCCTTTAATCCCAGCACTCGGGAGGCAGAGGTAGGAGGATCGCCGAGAGTTCGAGGCCACCCTGAGACTACATAGTTAATTCCAGGTCAGCCTGGACCAGAGTGAGACCCTACCTCAAAAAAAACAAACAAAAAAACAAAAAACAACAACAAAAAAATATATCTTGTAAGAGTGGGCGGCCCCTCTTGGAGGAGGGCTTTGTCTAAAGAAGCTCTGGGAAGGAAAGGATCTCCTCCTCCCACCTAGCTGCAGGTGCTGCTTGCTGTTTGCTGCTTTCCAGCGTGGACTGAAGACCAGCGTGGACTGAAGAGCAGTGTCTCTCCAGGACACCTCCAGGCCTTCAGTGCCAGGTTGGGACTGCTGAGGCATTCAGCCTCATGGACTGAGCAGCTACCGGGTTCCTTGACTCTCAGGCCTGCAACCTGCTATCGCTGGACTGTTATAAGGTAATCCCAATAAATTCCCTTTTAATACTATATATATATATATATATATTTGATAGAAAGAGAGAGGGAGAGAATGGTGTGCCAGAGAATGGGTATGCCAGGGCATCCACCCACTGCAAACAAACTCCAGCTGCATGTGCCCCCTTGTGCATCTGGCTTACATGGGGAATTGCTGGCACGCCCATTCTCTTTCTGTCTTCCTCTCACTCTCTCTCTGTGTCTCTCTCCAAAAAAAAAAAAAAAAACTAAATGCTTAACAAAATCAAGATTCATTTTTAATGAGTTTTTGTTTGTTTATTTAAATCTTATCTAAATGTAACATAAAAATCAGAAATATGAAATTAATATAACTGACCTTCTAAATATTAAAAAAAAAGAGGGAAGCCTAGGGGGACTGCTGACCCAGGGAAATGGGAAGACAAACAATGAGAATCCAGACACAAAAACAGAAGTTAAAAAAGAAACTTAAATGTCTTATGGTAAGAAAGTTTTTGTTGGTAGTTATGAGATGAACTGACTAAGGAAGATAAACTGGAGAGAAAACTTTAAATGTTGGTAAGTATTTGATGAAAAAGATGGTTACATACATTGTAAGGTAAAAGTATGTAGATGAAGGTAGGAGTAAAGTATGTAGATAAAGGAATGAGTAAGCTTAAACAGAAGGTTAAAGACAAAGTTGACCAAGTCTTAAAGTACTTGATCAGATTACAGACTTCTTGAGATATATAAGATGACTATTAGCCTAGGGTTTATATCAGACTAACAAAGGATGGCCCTGGCTGGTAGCAGGATGCTATGGCATTCAGGTGGTAAACTTAAAAACTTTAACTAATTGATATTAATCTGGTCATGATAATGGTTGTGAAAGACTGGCTTTAAAGTTCTCAACCAAATTTGTTATATTCCTCTATTTGTCAACCTTTTACTATTTAATAAGATTAGTGTATCTTAAAAACAAACAAACAAAAAACCCTGCTGTAACATTAAGAAGGTTCCTGTCTTGTTCATGCTGTTTTACTGGGTGGTTATCACTGAGATTATTGTGTAAGTCTTATAAAAGGTGATTCAAACGCCGGGCGTGGTGGCGCACGCCTTTAATCCCAGCACTCGGGAGGCAGAGGTAGGAGGATCGCTGAGAGTTCGAGGCCACCCTGAGACTACATAGTTAATTCCAGGTCAGCCTGGACCAGAGTGAGACCCTACCTAAGGTGATTCAGTCATTGTGACTTTAGTTCTTAGGAAAATTGTCCTAGGAGAGCCTGCAATATACAAACAATGTTAATATAGCTTGTCAAGACTTCATATATTCTACCATTCATAAATATTGCCTTATGTTAAACTTAAAAATAATTCAATGATTAAAGGTAAGATGAAGAAATAACTTTATGTCTATCATAATGTCTCTAATGTATGTTAAAGTCAGACGAATTTAGCTCAGTAATGACCAGGTTTGGCTTTGTTCTTAAGCTATGTACACTCAGTCTCAGTCAAGGTTTTACTTAAGTAATTGTCTCATTTCTTGTATCTTAGATATATTGATACTTAAAACATGTTCCCTGCTCTGGAAAAATGATCTTAAATGCTGATGTTCTGTTTCCAGTTTGTGAGGTAATTGGTACCCACACAAGTATCTAAACTAATCAAAGATGTTACCAAATACAAATGCCAAAACTTTATGCTGTCTTACTTGACATGTTCTGCCTATACACATTTAAAGAATAAGATGTGCCTACCTTTTAAAAAGCTGTTTCTCTGTATTTCTCTTGCTTTAATTGTTTACATAGTTCAAACAATTCTCTATACTAAGGTGATAAATTTATTCATAATGTCATACCTCATATTATGATAAAAGAAAAGTTAAAGGCCGCTGGCCCAATGTTATGTCATGTACTGTAATAAACTTTTATGCTAATTATGTCCCATACTACATAGTCTTTTGTACCGACACTATAGTTTTTGTATTGTTTCAAGGCCATAGTTTGTACTACAGCTTCTGGTCAGTACTAAAGTTATCTTGTTTATTCTTAACTCCACAACACAGCTACAGGTATCTCTATACTAATTAACCATTTTTTCAGGCTTTGGAAGAGATTCCCCTGTATTCACACTGATGTAAAAATAGAATGATTCTCCACTCCATCTCTGGTGCCAGTTCTGTAAGCCTTAGTTTCTCATATCAATATCAAAGTTAACAAGCTCAAGATACTTTAAGTAGTTTTGTTTATTTATTTAAACTCTATCTGAATATGTCATAAAAATCAAAACTAAGTCTTTATTTTGTTACATAGGACTCCTGTTTAAAAAAGGTTTCTTGGGCTGGAGAGATGGCTTAGTGGTTAAACGCTTGCCTGTGAGACCAAAGGACCCCGGTTCGAGGCTCGATTCTCCAGGACCCACATAAGCCAGATGCACAACGGGGTGCATGCATCTGGAGTTCGTTTGCAGTGGCTGGAGGCCCTGGCGCACCCATTCTCTCCCTCCCTCTCTCTCTCTCTCTCTCCCTGCCTATTTGTGTATCTTCTCTCTCTCAAATAAATAAATAAATAAAAAAAAAAGGTTTCTTAAATGTTATACTCTTATATGTTTTCCTGTTGGGCAAGACGTTTATTTATTTGCTATAAACCTATTCTAATAAGTAAAGCTGGGTCTAATTATATAAAATATATTTCATTGTATTATATAACCAGTATAATTCTGTAAAACACAATTTCATTATATTTATAAAATAAACAACTGATAATAACAAGTTATCAAGACTAATCAAAGTTTTAACCTTTCAGCCTAACATACTTTCATTAGTTCTCCCAAAGATAAGACTTTTTGATCTTTGGACCAAGTAAGTAAAGACCATGAACCTTCTATATTAAAGACTTAACACAAAAGGAAACCTTTAGGGCTGGAGAGATGGCTTAGTGGTTATGACGCCTGCCTACTAAGCCTAACAATGCTGGTTCCAATCTCCAGCAGTTCCAATCTCCAGGTCCCACGTTTAGCCAGATGCAAAGTGATGCAAGGGCGCAATGCTGCACTTGACCACGAGGGGGGTGCATGCATCTGGATTTCGTTCGCAGCAGCTGAGAGGCTGCTGGACGCGCCCATCTCTATCTGTCTTCCTCTCCCTCTCTCTCTGTCTCCAAAAATAAATAAATAAATAAATAAATAAATAAATAAATAAATAAATGGAAACCTTTAAACCTAAATTTCAGAATTAATTTCTTAATCTCTATCATATCTAAATTTAAAATAATTTAAGATATTTCAAACATTGCTTCAATACTAATCTCTTATACTTCCTACCTTACCTAAACTTTATATTTCTTTATATTTCCACAAATTCCAATTAACCTCCCATCCAAGTTAACAACTTCTTCCTTACCCATCTCCTATATTATTTTTCTACCTTAAATATAATGTTCATGCCACCTGTAAATGTCATGTCACATACAAGAAAACTCATACATGGATATTAAGAATATTAGGGTCATAATGACTAATAGATTTGACATGATCTGGGTGTTTCCTAATGGCTCTGATAACTATCACTCTCCTAAAGAGCTGCCTCCTTGCCTGTTCATAAGATCGATGTGGGATAATAGCTTAGTATATACACAAACTGCAAAATGAAGTTTGGCAACTGGGAAACTAAAAGCCTAAACTCCCAAAAGTGACACTTGTGTGACTAAGACTTCAATGATGGACTACAATGATTATGGAGAGGTAAATGTTACCAATCCAGAGCCAATAATATTTTGGGCTGTCTTAGCCTTTAAAAAAAATATTTTGTTGGGCGTGGTGGCGCACGCCTTTAATCCCAGCACTTGGGAGGCAGAGGTAGGAGGATCACCCTGAGTTCAAGGCCATCCTGAGACTACATAGTTAATTCCAGGTCAGCCTGGGCCAGAGTGAGACCCTACTTTGAAAAACAAACCAAAAAATTTATTTATTTATTTATTTGAGAGAAAGAGAAAGAGGGAAGGAGGGAGGGAGGGAGGGAGGGAGAGAGAGAGAGAGAGAGAGAGAGAGAGAGAGAGAGAGAGAGAGAGCATGCCAGGGTCTCCAGCCACTGCAAATGAACTCCAGATACATGCATGCACCTCCTTGTGCATCTGACTTACATGGGTCCTGGAGAATCGAACCGGGATCCTTTGGCTTTGCAGGCAAATACCTTAACTGCTAAGCCATCTCTCCAGCCTGGTATTAGCCTTTTTAATGGCAAATTTATTTCTTTACATGTGACCTGACATCTTGCTGTGACCAACTAAGATAACTATTGCTATAAGTTAAGAAATCTCACAGCTCTACTCCCTTCAAGTTAAACCTATCCTGTTCTCTGAGATGTACTTTATTACCCTGATTATGATAATGTTCACCCTCTTGGTCCTTGCATTCTCAGATGCCTCACTGAATTCTTCAGGGGCCCTGATTATCAGCCCCTGAATATCCAACTTCCACAGGACTGCATGGGACTCCTCGAGAGATCTACAGCCCGCCTCC
Source organism: Orientallactaga sibirica (assembly GCA_036365145.1). Taxonomy (NCBI): domain Eukaryota; kingdom Metazoa; phylum Chordata; class Mammalia; order Rodentia; family Dipodidae; genus Orientallactaga; species Orientallactaga sibirica. The sequence goes on along the minus strand of JAEOAD010000011.1, from coordinate 38,949,966 downwards.
CACCCAGAAGGAAGCAGTATAAGAGTTCACCACCCCTGTTCCAGCCTATGCAGTCCTCCCCAAAATGTCCCACTCGCCCCAGTTCTCCCCAGTTTCTTTTATTCTTCCAGAAGGATAATGGTTAATGGCTTTCCCTGAAAACCAGAACTAGAGTTATTAATTATCCCTAAGGCTAGAAGGCCATAAAAGAAGCAACAGAGGGGCTTAGTAATTAAGACACTTGCCTGCAAAGCCAAAGGACCCAGGTTCAATTCTCCAGGACTCACATAAGCCAGATGCACAAGGTGGCCCATGTGTCTGGAGTTCATTTGCAGTGGCTGGATGCCTGGCATGCCCATTCTTTCTCTGCCTCTTTCCCTCCCTCCCCATCTCTAATAAATAAGAAGGAAAGAAACAACAGAGGAGTTCAGCTCAGCTCCCCTGATTGATGCATTCCCCTTAGCTCAGATGGCCTTGAAGGACCAGAAATCATCTGGGTGTCCTCCCTTAGACAATCCTGGCTGAAGAAGCCTATTCTGAACAAGGACACAAACAGCTACAAGTTCCTATTCTACTGCACCTGGTACAGTCTGTTTTTCTTAGGATCCTCCTTGTAAGTTTGAACCCTAGCCTGGCTCAGTGCTTCAGCCTTCATCCTGCAGGAAGGCTGCTTCCCCTCGCTGTTTCTCTCAACAGTCTGTCTGTAGAGATCAAGCCTGGTGTTCTCTTTTGCTTTTCTCTTACACTTTCCTTACACCAGTGAACCCTTTCTTCTTTCCAACTAGTCCTTCTTCTAATTTTTTTTTTTTAGGTAGGGTCTCACTTTAGTCCAGGCTGATCTGGAACTCACTCTGTAGTCTCAGGCTAGCCTCAAATTCACAGTGATTCTCCTCCCTCTCTGCCTCTTGTTACTACAAACAAACACCAGACACTTGCACCACTTTTTTTTATTGGTCCATTGTATTTATTTTATTTTATTTATTTTTTTGGAGAGAGAGACACTGAGAGAGACAGAGATAGAGGGAGAGGAAGACATACAGAAATGGGCGCACCAGCAGCCTCTCAGCTGCTGTGAACGAAATCCAGATGCACGCGCCCCCTTGTGGTCAAGTGCGACATTATGCCCTTGCGTCACTCTGCATCTGGCTAAACATGGGACCTGGAGATTGGGTTCTTAGGCTTAGCAGGCAGGCACCTAAACTGCTAAGCCATCTCTCCAGCCCGCATTGTATTTTTTTTTAATTTATTTTTTTATTGACAACTTCTTTAATTGTAGACAATATCCCATGGTACTTCCCTCCCTCCCCCCACTTTCCCCTTTGAAACTTCACTGTCCATCATATCCCCTCCCGCTCTCAATCAGTCTCTCTTTTCAGTTTGATGTCATGATCTTTTCCTTCTATTATGATGGTCTTGTGTAGGTAGTGTCAGGCACTGTGAGGTCAGGCCATTTTGTGTCTGGAGGAGCATGTTGTAAGGAGTCCAACCCTTCCTCTGGCTCTTACATTCTTTCCTCCTCCTCTTCTGCAATGGACCCTGAGCCTTGGAAGGAGTGTTTGAGATGTTTCAGTGCTGAGCACTCCTCTGTCACTTCTCAGCACCATGGTGCCTTCTGAGTAACCCCAAGGTTGCCACCATCTGAAAAGAGAAGCTTCTCTAAGCATAAGTGAGAGTAGCATTAATATATGGGTGTGGACATTGAGAAGTGCTTACTAGGCAGTTTGGTGAGCCTAGTATATACATTTAGTGTGACACCCGCAGACGTTACACCTCTAGGGCTCATGACTACCCGTCATAGGTTTTCAGTATTGGGGATATATTCCCTCCCATGGTGTGGACTTCCAGTCCAATTAGAGAGCAGTTGGTTTCCCCCATAACAGACATTGGCTCATTTGGCCTGGCTGGCCAAATTTAAAGCTTGCAGTGTTTACTGTTGAGTACCTTCACTGGTGTTTTCTCTCTCCCATTGAACTGCATGCAGCATAGCTTTTTCCAACTTTCTGTCAGCTGGTCCACATGGAGGAGGCTTTCAGCTCAGTTCCAGCAGGATTTCTCAGTGACCTTGCCGCCCAAGTATGTGGAGTCTTCAGCAATAGGGTCTTATCATCTATTTCTGGTGGGAAACCAAGGGCTTCAGCAATGGCCTATAACATTTTGGGGGTTTCTGTGACCTCCCCAGACAACAACTCTCTAGATCGTATCCCCTCCCTGGCACTAAAATTTTTCTAGTAACAATCTATGGCTTCTGAGTGTTCCATTGTCCAGAAAAGTAGGTTTCCCTATGACTTATTTATATCCTTTTAGATTTGAATTAGCCCTCCCTTCACCTTTCCTTTACTCAATCTCTTCCCCTGACCTCACTTAGGCCTTTTCACCCCTATCAATCTGTTCTTCTACTTATATATATACAATACCATCCTATTAAGTTCCCCCTCCCTCCCTATTCCTTTTATATGAGTTTTATTTTTACTCACATCAAAGTCCAATCCTTTGTAGCTAGGATCCACATATGAGAGAGAACAAGTGATGTTTGGCTTTCTGGGCCTGGGTTACCTCACTAAGTATAATCCTTTCCAGACCCATCTATTTTCCACCAAATTTCATAACTTCATTTTTCTTTACCACTGAGTAGAACTCCATCATTTAAATGTGCCACATATTCATTACCCACTCATCTGTTGAGGGACATCTAGGCTGGTTCCATTTCCTAGCTATTGTGAATAGAGCGGCAATAAACATGGTCAAGCAAGTATCTCTAAGGTAGTGAGACGAGTCCTTGGTAGATCTATATTTAGCTGTCTCAGGAACCTCCACACTGATTTCTACAATGGCTGGACCAGATTGCATTCCCATCAACAGTGTAGAAGGGTTCCTCTTTTTCCACATCCTTGCCAGCATTTATAGTCATTTGTTTTCATGATGGTAGCCAATCTGACAGGAGTGAGATGGAATCTCAATGTAGTTTTTTTTTTTTTGGGGGGGGGAGACACAGAGAGACAGAGAGAGAAGGAGGGGAAGACAGAGAGAGATGGGTGCACCAGCAGCCTCTCAGCTGTTGTGAACGAAATCCAGATGCATGCACCCTCTTGTGGTCAAGTGAGGCATTGCGCCCCTTTTGCATCTGACTAAACATGGGACCTGGAGATTGGAACCACCGTTCTTTAGGCTTAGGAGGCAGGCGCCTTAACCGCTAAGCCATCTCTCCAGCCCTCAATGTAGTTTTAATCTGCATTTCCCTGATGACTAGCGATGTAGAACTTTTTTTTTTTTTTTTTTGGGTTTTGCGAGGTACGGTCTCACTCTGGTCCAGGCTGACCTGGAATTAACTATGTAGTCTCAGGGTGGCCTCGAACTCTCGGCGATCCTCCTACCTCTGCCTCCTGAGTGCTGGGATTAAAGGTGTGCGCCACCACGCCCGGCTATTTTTTTTAGGTGTTTATATGCCATCTGTATTTCTTCTTCTGAGAACTCTCTATTTAGTTCCATAGTCCATTTTTTAATTGGGTTGATTTCTTATTAACTTTTTGAGTTCTTTGTATATCCTAGATATTAACCCTCTGTCAGATGTATAGCTGGCAAAGATTTTCTCCCATTCTGTAGGCAGAGAGAGAATGGGCGTGCCAGGGCTTCTCAGCTGCTGTGAATGAACTACAGACATATATGCCCCCTTGTGTGCACATGCGACATTGCGTGCTTGTGTCACTTTTGCATCTGGCTAAATGTGGGACCTGGAGATTTGAACGGGCATTCTTAGGCTTCACAGGCATATGCCTTTAATGCCCTTGGGAGGCAGAGGTAGGAGGATCACAGTGAGTTTGAGGCCACTTTGAGACTACATAGTGAATTCCAGGTTAGCCTAAGCTAGAGTGAGACCCTCCCTTGAAAAAAAAATTATTTGGGCTGGAGAGATGGCTTAGCCATTAAGACGCTTGCCTGTGACGCCTAAGAACTGTTCGCATTCTCCAGATCCCAAGTATATCCATATGCAACAGTGATGCAAGTGTGCAATGCCACACAGGCCCACAAGGGGGTGCACACATCTGGAGTTCATTCACAGTGGCTGAAAGGCCCTGGCATGGCCATTCTCTCTCTCTCTGAAAAAATAAATAGGACTGGAGAGATGGCTTAGCAATTAAACGCTTGCCTCTGAAGCCCAAGGACCCTGGTTCAAGGCTCGATTCCTCAGGACCCACACAAGCCAGATGCAGGAAGGGCGCATGCATCTGGGGTTCACTTGCAGTGGCTGGAGGCCCTGGTGTGCCCATTCTCTATCTATCTACCTCCTTCTCTGTCACTCTCAAATAAATAAATAAAAATAAAATAAATAAAATGATTTATTTATTTGAAAGACTGAGAGAGAAAGAGGCAGTTAGAATGAGAGAGAAAGAATGGGTGTGCCAGGGCCTCTAGCCACTGAAAATTAATTTGACACACGTGCCACCTTGTGCATCTGGCATTATGTGGATACAGAGGAATCAAACTCAGGTACTTAGGCTTTGTAGGCAATCACCTTGAATGCTAAGCCATCTCTCCAGCCCCATTTTTATTTATTTTTAAATTTAAAAAAATATTTTATTTATTATTTACTGACAGAGAAAAAGAGGCACAGAGAGAGAGAGAGAGAGAGAGAGAGGGAGAGAGAGGAAGAGAGAGGGGGAGGGAGGGAGGGAGAGGAAGAGCATGGGCACACCAGGGCCTCCAGCCACTGCAAATAAACTCCAGATGCATGCACCCCCTTGTGCATCTGGCTTACGTGGGTCCTGGAGAATTGAACTGGGATCCTTTGGCTTTGTAGTCAAACGCCTTAACCAGCAAGCCTTCTCTCCAGCCCCTATTTTAAAAATTTTATTTATTTAGCTGAGAGAGAGAATGAGCATACCAGGGGCCTGAACCACTGCAAATGATCTCCAGATGCATGTGCCACCCTGTGCATCTGGCTTACATGGGTACTGGGGAATCAAACATAGGTCCTTAGGCTTCACAGGCAAGTACTTTAAGTGCTAAGCCATCTCTCCAGTCCCTTTTTTATTTTTTAGAAATGTTTCATTTGCTGGGCGTGGTAGCTCATGCCTTTAATCCCAGCACTTGGGACTTGGGAGGCAGAGGTAGAAGGACCACCATGAGTTCAAGGCCACCCTTGAGATTACAGAGTGAATTCCAGGTCAGATTGGGCTAGAGTGAGACCCACCTTGAAAAACAAAAACAAAAATCAAAACAAACAAACAAACAAAAAGGTTTCACTTATTTGAGAGAAAGAGGCAGATAAAGAGAATGGGTGTGTCAGGGCCTCTATCCAGTGCAAACAAACCAGACACATGTGCCACCTTGTGCATCGCTTATGTGGGTACTGGGGAATAGAATCAAGTCCTTAGGCTTTGCAGGCAAGCACCTTAACCACTAGGCAATCTCTCCAGCCCCCCACTTCTTTTTTTTTAGGTAGAATCTCACTCTAGTCCAGACTGACCTGGAATTCACTATGTAGTCTCACAGTGGCCTTGACATCTCATAAATCCTCCTACCTCAGCCAGGAGTGGTGGCGCACACCTTTAATCCCAGCACTCGGGAGGCAGAGGTAGGAGGAGCTCTGTGAGTTTGAGGCCACCCTGAGACTACATAGTGAATTCCAGGTCAGCTTGGACTAGAATGAAACCCTACCTTGAAAAAAAAAAAAAACCCTCCTACCTCTGCTTCCCAAGTGCTGGGATTAAAGGTATTCCTGAAGGATCTGGGCCATTTATCACACTGCCTTGATTGGGCTGTTGCAGTTGTCTGTTGACTTTGGTAACAGGGCATGGTAACACCAAGAGACACCCTAAAGGATTTCCTGCACTTCAGACATACTCTTCCTTACCTCCATTATGGAGGAGCAGTCCAATTTCTCCCTGGTAGTCTGGATCAATCACCCCTACTAACACTGTAACTCCTTTCTCAGCCTGTGCACTCAAGGGCATCAGGAGCCCAAAGTGGCCAGGGGGAAATCTTAGCTTCCAGTTCAATGGAATGTTCTTTGTGCCTCCTGGCGAAAGCACTCCCCCCTCTGGAACCAAGACCTCTAGGCCAGCAGAGCTTAAGGTTGTGGGTACAGGAAGCAAAAATTTGGCTAATGGGTCAGTTGGGGTGATGGTAAGTGGTACCATTCCCATTTCCACCCCTTGATTCCTGGACCCGTGAATCCGGGCTATAGGGTGCTGATTCAGAGCATATACAGCCTGCTGGAGAACAGTCCCCCAGCCCTCCAAGCTATTGTCACCTAGTTGGCACTGCAGCTGTTTCTTTAAAAGACCATTCCACCGCTCTATCAAGCCAGCTGCTTCAGGGTGGTGGGGCACATGGTAAGACCAGTGAATTCCATGATCATGAGCTCACTGCTGTACTTCCTTGGCTGTGAAGTGAGTTCCTTGGTCAGAAGCAATGCTGTGTGGAATTCCATGATGGTGGATAAGGCATTCTATAAGCCCACGGATGGTAGTTTTGGCAGAAGCATTACGTGCAGGAAAAGCAAATGCATACCCAGAATAAGTGTCTATTCCAGTAAGGACAAAACGCTGCCCTTTCCATGATGGAAGAGGTCCAATATAGTCAACTTGCCACCAAGTTGCTGGCTGGTCACCCCATGGAATGCTACCATATTGGGGGCTCAGAGTTGGTCTCTGCTGCTGGCAGATTTGGCACTCAGCAGCAGCCATAGCCAGGTCAGCCTTAGTTAGTGGAAGTCCATGTTGTTGGGCCCATGCATAACCTGCATCCCTGCCACCATGGCCACTTTGTTCATGGGCCCATTGGGCAATGACAGGGGTGGGTGAGGAAAGAGGTTGACCACTGTCCACAGAACAGGTCAGCTTATCTACTTGATTATTAAAGTCCTCCTCTGATGAGGTCACCTTCTGATGAGCATTAACATGGGACACAAGTATCTTTATATCCTTTGCCCATTCAGAGAGCTCTATCCACATACACCTTCCCCAAATGTCCTTTTCACCAATTTTCCAATCATGCTCCTTCCAAATCCTGGACCATCCTGCCAAACCATTGGCCACAGCCCATGAATCAGTGTATAACCGCACATCTGGCCATTTTTCCTTCCAAGCAAAATGCACAATCATGTATACTGCCCGTAGTTCTGCCCATTGTGAAGACTTCCCTTCACCATAGTCCTTCAGAGTTGTCCCAGAAATGGCAGATGCATCTAGGGTTCCTTTGCAGCAGTATGAGACCCTGACTCGCCCATATGATCTTTCTCTCAAAAAAATTTTTTTAAAATTTATTTTATTTTAGAGAGAGTGAGAGACAGAGAGAAGAGACAAAGAATTGGAATGCCAGGGTCTCAGCCACTGCAATCAAACTCTAGACGCTTGTGCCACCTAGTGGGCATGTGCAACCTTGCGCTTGCCTCACCTTTGTGCTTCTGGCTAACGTGGGATCTGGAGAGTTGAACATGGGTCCTTAGTCTTCACAGGCAAGTGCCTTAACCACTAAACCATCTCTCCAGCCCAATAACAATATGTTTTAAAAAATATTTTATTTATTTATTTGAGAGAGAGAGAGGGAGAGGGAGGAAGAGTCATAGAGAGAGAATGGGAGTGCCAGGGCCTCCAGCCACAGCAAATGAACTCTAGATGCATGTGCCCCCTTGTGCATCTGGCTTATGTGGGTCCTGGGGAATTGAACCAGGGTCCTTAGGCTTTGCAGGCAAACGCCTTAACCACTAAGCCATTTCCCCAACCCAAAATTGCTTTTTGTTTTGTTTTGTGTTTTTGAGGTAGGGTCTCACTACCTTAGCCCAGGCTGACCTGGCAATTCACTATGCAGTCTCAGGGTGGCCTCAAACTCACAGTGATTCTCCTACCTCTGCCTCTTGAGTGCTGGGATTAAAGGCATGCACCACCATGCCTGGCTCTCCAAAATATTTTTTAAAAAATCACCACTAGGGCTGGAGAGATGACTTAGCGTTTAAAGCAGTTGTCTGCAAAGCCAAAGGATCCTGGTTTAAGTCCCCAGGACCCACATAAACCAGATGCACAAAGTGGCACATGCATGTGGAGTTTGTTTGCAATGGTTGAAGGTCCTGGTGCACTCACTCTTTCTCTATTTGCCTCTTTCTCTCTCAAACAAATATAAGAAAAGTCACCATTAACTCCCCCAAAAAAGCTAAAAAAAAAAAAAAAAAAAAAAAAAGACTAGAATAAGAATCTACCTTGAAAAACCTGTAGAGGCTGAGGTACGAGGGTTGCTATGAATTGGAGGCAAGCCTGGGTTATAGAGCAAGTTCCAAGTCAGTCTGGGCTAGAGTGAGACACTGCCAATAAGAGAAAAACAAAAGAGAAAATATTCATTTTTATTTATTAGAGATTGGTGGGGGGGGAGGGGAGAATGGTTGCGCCAGGGCCTCCAGCCAGTGCAAATGCATATGCCACCATGTGTATCTGGCTTACGTGGGACCTGGAAAATCAAACCTGGGTCCTTAGGCTTCACAGGCATGTGTCTTAACCACTAAGACATCTTTCTAGCCCCCAAAGAGAAAATATTTATAAAAATCAAACAGTGCCGGGCGTGGTGGCGCACGCCTTTAATCCCAGCACTCGGGAGGCAGAGGTAGGAGGATCGCCGAGAGTTCGAGGCCACCCTGAGACTACATAGTTAATTCCAGGTCAGCCTGGACCAGAGTGAGACCCTACCTTGCAAAACCAAAAAAAAAAAAAAAATCAAACAGGCATCTGGTTAAATAGAAAAACTCTGAAATGGCTTCATGGTCCGGGGAGCAAGCCCTTTGATACTATCTTCCCTCCTTGGCAATTCTCTGAGGGGTGGAGGGTGTCTCCAAATCCTGGAGGTTTGATAGAAAGACAAGCACAGGAACTTTGGCCTGTGGTCTGTAGGATGGGAGGTAGGGGCTTGGGATTTGGAGAGGAAGATCCACCCCTTCTCCCATCTCTCAGACGCCATCCATGCTTCCAAATCCTAGACCACCATCCCCACTGTTTTAGGAAGACTGCCTTTAGGGCTGTACTTTCTCTTTGGGCAGCTCCCAAAGTTCCCCTTTGGGCACTTCCCCTTGCTAAAGGTCCCTGTGGGTGTGACAGGAAGCAGGGTCTCTATAGACCAAGTGCCCTTTCTTGATCTGCCCTTTTCTCCACAGGCAATGGTCCCTTCTCTGGTGTGTATGTGTGAGGGGGGGGGGTGCTAACCACAGCATGCCCCAAGCCACCTGCTGTGGACTCAGCTGCCAGTTCATAGTAGTGCTCCAATACTTTGGCCAACTTCCCTGTAAGTACTTGTGGTTCTCCCGCCCTCTTCTAGATCTGAACACCCAGAGGGCGCTCTCAGCCAATAGTTTGGTCACACTTGTGCTAGCTACTCAGAGCTTCAGTTATCCCCCTCCCCATTTATAAAGCTGGATCGAGGGGCTACATAAGCTACATAAGCTTATAAAAATAAGTTAAGCAACCTGCAAAGGTATGATTCTGACTACAGCCCTACCAGTTGGCTGGAGGAAGGTGAGCTGGGCAAGGTAATATATACCTGTAAACCCAGCACTTGGGTGAAGAGGCTGTGGCAGGAAAACCAGCAGTTTGAGGCCAACCTGTACCACATAAGACCCTGTCTCAAAATAAATAAAGCCAGTCTCAGTGGCTCATGTTTATAATCTCAGCATTCAGGAGGCCAAGGTAGGAGGATCACCATAAGTTGAGACCAGCCCAGTCTATAGCCCAGCCTGGTAGGATTGCTGTGAGTTCAAAGCCAGCCTGAAACTACAGAGTGAGTTCTAGTCAGTCTGGGGGAAGAGTGAGATCTTTCCTTGAAAAAAAAATGCAGGGACTGGAATGATGGCTCAGTGGTTAAAAGCACTTGCTTGCAATTGAATTGGCCCAGGTTCAATTCCCAAGCCACCCATATAAAGCCAGATGCAAAAAGATGCAGTAGCAAGAGGCCCTGGTGTAGCCCCCTGCATATTAAAAAAAAGTAAAAAGTTAAAAAATAATTTAATTTTTAAAAAACCTGGGAGGATACGTGATGGGAGTACAGTTCAGTGGTAGAACATGTGTCTAGTAGACCATGGGCTCCATCCTATGCAAGCCAGGGTGAGTGGTTACTTTGTAGGAGCTTTATCCCCTGTAGGTTCTTGGAGGCTAGAAAGGAAATGCGAGTTTCAATGACTCCTCTCATAGCAGTTCCAGCAAAGGGGTATCTCAGGTAGGCTGAAAGAAAGTTCTCAGTTCCCAGGGTGCCCCTTCCCAAGCCCATTCCAGAGACACTGTGGACAGTCTACAGGACAGGCAAAGATGGAGGCCAGTGATAGTTTATTGGTCCCTTAGCATTGCATTAAAATATCCAGGATAAATTCACATACACAAGTGCAAGTAAAATAATATAAAAATAAATTGAATGCTACTTTTACATATTTACTGAGTTAAGTAGTGTAATAAATACTATAATAAGCAAAAAGCTTCAATCATACAATTCAGTTTCACTGAAGTTACAGTAGTGTTTGTAAATATGAGTTTTAAAATTTAAGTTACAAATGTTAAAAGCATTGAAAAACTAGTATAAAAGTGAATTTTGGCACGTAAGTGAGCTCTTCTGTCATTAGCATTTGACCACTGGGGACAATGAGGAAGCCATTTCTCACCTACTTTTTGAGGTACAACTATCCAACTAGTCAGCAACAGCTGGAAGACTTTAAGTTTACAATCGTTGAGTTGAACTTTTCCCTTTTGAAAACCAACCAAAGCAACCTAGAGCTTATTACTGTGCAAAAATTCTCCAAAAATCCCAATAGAATTTAGGAGGGAACTTTTTTTTTTTTTTTTTTTTTTTTTTTTGCGTGTTTGTGGGCACATATATATGTGCAGAAGACCATGCATGTATGTGCAGACCAGAGGTCAATGTTAGGTGTCTTCCTTTATTGCTTCTTTGCCATGTTTTTATGAGACAGGGTCTCTCATTGAACCTGAGCTTACCAATTCAGTGAGACAAGTTAACGAGCAAGTCCTTGAGATCCTCCTGTCTTTACCTCCCTATCACTGGGATTATAGGCATGCGCCACAATGCCCAGTATTCTTACATGGGTACTGGGGATCTGAACTCAGGTCCTCATGCTTGCGTAGCAAGCACTTGACCCACTGAGCCATCTCCCAAGTCCCAAGGAGGAAGCTTTTTATTGCTTACAGCCTGAAGGACCAATGTTTGGGGCTCAGGTCAGAAAGCTGAAGAGCCAAGTTGTCAGTGGCACCTTCCTAGCAAAATCCATTTTTTCCAACTTCTGCCTCCTCCCTGCGATAAAAAAAACCCACATAAAATCAAAACAAAACAACTCATAACTTCAGTGATTTCACCACTATCACACTCACTCTGGTGATATAAAACTGAAGCTGCTAACAGGAAAGTTGGCAGAAAGCATGTAAGCCCCTGGAGGACTGTATCTTTGCTGAGTCCCTGTATCCACTTCTAAGGTCAGAAGCTCAAACACAGTGTTATGGCCTTTCCTCCAGATCAGCCAGAGACCTTACTCCTTGACCCAGAGGAATCAAGTGGACATTAAACTCCAGTCAGAGGCAAGAGGCCCACAGGTTCTGGGCATCAGTGCAGGAACAAGCATGATCCCTGACCAGTCCTCAAAGAGCTCACAGTGCGCTTTTGCTATTCCCTTCACCAGGGGAATAGCAAGTATGCCCAGGAATGCCCTTTCACTAGTGTGCCCCGTCATACTCCCAAGCAGGCTGGGAGCATTTATAGAGGCCTCAGCTAGTTTGCCGTTTTGGCTTTGATATTTTCTTATATTTTATCTTTTAAAATCACAGTTTCATATTCAAGTTGAGGTAATCAGTTTTCTCTCTCTGAGAGGAATGGAGGCAGTGGGGCAGGTTGGTGAGAGAGCATTCCTATGGACAATGGTCAGAAACCAAGTTAACATGTAGTGTAGAGTCCCACCTAATCGGAGGACCCACTTTTGTGCTGGCTCTGATCCCTCTTTAAAAACTCTTTTGTGCAGCAGCCAGACTGCCAGGATAGGACAGCCAAGAAATGGCTCGAGCTCTTAGATTTAGAGCTTTGACTGAAAACTTCACAGTAACCCCTGCAGGAAATGAAATGGTTCCCTTCCCCCACCCTCCCTTTTCCCTTTTCCAAGGCTGCTCAAGCTTTAGTTTTTAAAAAGAGCTCAAAAGAGCTAAAGGAAGCTACAGTAACACACTGCTTATTAATCAATTGCACTTAAGATCTATGTTGTTGATTCTGAAGCAGAAGCAGGGTTTCATGGGTGCTGGCCTGTGACTAGTCAGGAGACACAGGTTCCCAGATGTGGGTCCCACAGAAACCTGGAGCATATGGATCTTTCTTAATACAGGATTTCTCATTTAGGGGTGTTTATAGTTTGATTGGTTTGGCTTCACATATGGTTGTTTTCCTAATATATTTCACCAACATGCCAAGCCCTTGGTAACTGCTTTTCTACTTTAGCCTACAGGACTGTATGACTGGCACAAGGATCACATATGCTCCATCCTGGCTCTACTCTGTGCCAGGGCCCTTTTTCAAAACCCCTCTACATCACAGGACACTATGCTGGTTTTATAAAACTATGTGCTTCTTCCTAAGGCATGCAAAAAATATATAAAATTAAAAAAATTACATTCTAATTAGCTGAAGTGCGCCAGTCCTAGTAGGTATTTCCTAAGTATCAGTGCCTGTGACCTTGCCCTCACACTAATTATGATTGATGGGTCACATAAATCACCTCTGCTATAGGAATTCTAACTGGGGTATTGGAACTTTGAAATTCTTGGTCCTCAGAAGCCAGGTAAATTCAGAGCTAGGAGCATTGTTTGGGGGCATGTTTCCTGAAGCATGTGGTCTTTTACAGTAGGGGACAGGGAGGCTGGGTGCTGGAGACCAATAACCCACAAATGATCTGACCCTGGGCCAAGACTAACCAGTTACAGGACACTCCCTTGACAGGAAGGTGAGCATTGCCAGAGGTGCTAAGTGAAGGCAAAGGAGAGCCCAAGGAGACTGCTGCTCTTAATTCAAAAGCTTTACATCTCTGGAAAGCATCATACCTCCCCCCATTCGGCCCACAGGGAAAATGCCTTCATTTAGAAGGTGCTGAGGCTCTCAGGCTGGTCACTGCTAGAGGAGGGTTTCTCTTAACGTTCCAGCAGCTCCTTTATGCAATGTAAAGGCTTCTCCTCATACAGTGACTCAGCAGCCCAAGGGAGATTATTTTTGTTGTTTTTAGGTGATTTGTTTTTACATGTCACAGCTGTTCCCCGACATGATGGTGAAGGACCCACTGGGACAAGACAGTTGTTGAGCTTGTCCCAAGCAGAGCTGAGCCTCTCAGAATGTCCATAGCAGAAAGAGAACAGTGGAGGCTTGGGACTGGTAGGTGCGGAATACTGCAATAGCTGAGCAGTGTCTTTAAAGGGACACACAGGATAAAGCCCTTGGAAGTCAAAACCAGTAAAACAGAGAGGCCAGGTGGAAGTGGGAAGCTGCCAGACCTAGGAGTCAGGATTAAGCTGGTGGCACTGGTATTTGAGTACTTGGAAATGGTACTTGAGGCTAGGATGCATATGGAAATAGAAGTCCATGCCCAGGGCACCAATGAGTGAGTGTCCTATAAAAGACCTGCTATATGTGGCAGGTCATGAGGAATATGGTTCAGGGCTTTCCCATCACCTAGTTTGCAGCTGGTCACAGTGACCACACATTTGCCATCCCAGCCTTCTAGAGGCAGAGGCAGGAGGACTGCTGTAAGTTTGAGGCAAGCCAGGGCTACATAGAAAGACCCTGTCTCCTTCTGCCCACAGAGACAAAAAAAGCTGGTCACAGAACTTGCTTCCTCCACACTGGGGCAGGCTTGTGACTATGGCCTTGCAGCCACAATACTCTAGGATTCTCAGGTGTGACCAGCCCAAGGCTCCCTATCTTCTGCTAGGAGTGGGCTAGCCTGGCAACATGCCCAGGGATCTCATGAGACCTGAGCCAATATCACCAGCACTATCACCATCCACAGCATGTGTGAAGCCAGGGAGAAGTGCCCACTTGGGAGCAAGACTAACCAAGTGACTGTGGCTCTCAACCCTTCAAATTCTCAGGGGGTCACAGATGGCCAGGGATAATTGGCCTGGGGTGTTACAGTGGGAGGATTCACATGAACACAGGCCACATGAAAGGTTAGTACATCTGGCTCCTGGGTCTCTGGCACTGATTCCACATGCCATCCTGATGCCACTACCTTTGGTCACTGGGCACCCTCTTCAGACCTCCTAGGCCCACATGTGCATCTAGCTGACCCCCCCCCCATCACTGGAACCCATGAGACTGTCTCATCTTTCATGGGAGCTCTAGATTGGCACCTGAGGTTCTCTTACCACACACCTGAGGTCTCAGCCCGACCTTAAAAGATGGGACGTAAGGATCAAGTGTCTGTTGTGTTGGGCCCACTGCACAGCAACCCCCATGAGAAGCAGATCTATCCTGAAGGCCAAGGGCCATGACTTCAGAAGGCACTTGCATGGCCAGGCCTCAGGGCCTGTAAAGGGTATCCCCTCAAAAGAGGGTGGCTGGGCCTCCACAAACAGTGGGGGCTTCCCAGTGAATTACTAAGCCTGGGGTGCTATTGAGATCCAACATACACTGTCCATGCAACATGAAAACATCCCTAGTAGGGCATGGTGGTACATGCCTATAATCCCAGCTCCTCAACAGGAGGATTACAAATTCAAGGCTAGCCTGGGTTTAGAGTGAGCTCCAGATCAACCTGGGCAAGTTAGTGAGACCCTGCCTCAGAAGTAAAAGGGGTGCTATGGGCTCATCTGTAGAATGCAGGCCTGGAATCTAGAATCTGCCACTGAGGGGCTGGAGGCATGGCTCTGAGCTAGAATTCCAAGGGAGATTCTTTTACCAGAGACTCAGGGGGTCTGAGCTGCTGGCACACACTGGGCAGTCATCCTTGAATACCCCCCAACCCCAAGTCAGTGGTGCAAGCAATGTCTTTCAGCACTGCAGAGAGAATGGAGAATAAAGACAGTATGTACTAAGCTGGCAGGCAGAGGATAAGCAAAGAGACAGGCCTTCAGGAGGGGCCTCAGGGAGCACTGGGGTTGGACACCCCATTCATTTATCCATTTCTGGTGGGCATGGGTCGAGTTTCTCTAGGACTTCTGCTCGAAGAGGTCATGGTACTCCTGCTGCTCCAGCTCTTGGTTGTACCTCTCAATCTCCTGGTTGGCTTCTTCTACATAGTCATTCATGAATTGGTCCATGACTACCATCTGGTTAAGGAAGATAGCCTTGAGCCTGAAAGGCAAGGGAGCTTGCCTGGCCCAGAGGGATCTGTGGACAAGTAAAGCAGGGGATACCAAAGTACTTGACTGAGAGCAATGCAGTGGTAAAGATGGTGACTGCTGTTGGCAGAAGGCCCTCATGAGGTCCTAGAATGCAGCCACTGGGTTTCATTAGCACATGGAAGCTCATTAGTATTGCATTTTCCCTGCCCATCTTTTCATAGAGGAACCATTGTACCCAGGCCATTTTCAACTTGTATGTAATGACCTTGTTGACTATAGAAGTTGGTGGCACCAAAGTTGCATTTCAATCATCCCTTGAAAAGTAACATTACTAACTGCTTAATAAAGGACAAATATAATGTCAACAACTTTAAAAGGTCAACATGAGAAGTGTACCTGTGAGCTTTGTCCTATGTCTCTCCCCTCTCCAGGATTGCAGAGTTCCACCTGCTCCAGGGGCTCAGCTATACTGGCTCTGTCATACTGTATACACTCACTTTATACCTCCTAGAATCTCCACCCCACATCTCACACAAGAACCAAGCTACTTCCAAGGATACGTGGGTGAAAATCAGTCTTGTCACCAAAGAAGTTAACAAACTGGGTGCCATTGTAAAAGTAGCCTGCAGGTAGGGGGTCAAGGTGGCGTTTCACCTGTTGAAAAAGAGTCCTGTTGAAATTATTTACTTTCTCTTATTCATTTGCTCACTAAAAACTAACAGGCCTCAGGCTGGAGAAATGGGTTAGCATTTAAGGTGCTTGCCTGTGAAGCCTAAGGACCCAGGTTCGATTCTCCAGGTCCCACGTAAGCCAGATGCACAAGGTGGCACATGCATCTGGAGTTTGTCTGTAGTGGCTGGAGGCCCTGGGGTGCCCATTTTCTCCCTCCCTCATCTCTAATAAATAAATAAAAATAAAAAGTTAAAAAAAAAACCTAACAGGCCTATTACCCTACCAAGATGCCTACTCTGTCACAGAGAGACAAGCAAGGAATTAACCCTCAGCACTCTCAATTCATGACTCCAATGGTGGTCCTCCTGCCTCTCAGCTGAAGAGCCCAACAGTTCCTGACCGACAGTTCCATGTCTCACAGTGGTACTGGTTTCATTACACCCTTTCTTGGCTTGTCCCCTTCTCCCTCTCTCACTTTCCTACTTCTCTTACTTAGTGTCTCCTGAAACCACTTCGAAAATAAACTACTAGTTCTCAAGTTCTTGTTCAAGTCCTTCAGAGGAACATGCTTTCCAAATGCCCACCATGCTATCATGGGCCAGACTATGCAGGTCCATAGGTGCTAATTACACAGTCTCTTAGAATACCAGAGTGTTCCTCTGCTCTACTTGGACAGTGACACAAGCCATTATGAGGCCAGGAATAGAGGCTAAGGGTCAGCCTGGCATTTGGAAAGCTCATCAAGGCCCTCTCATTAATTTCTGAATTTAGGTGGCTTTTTTCTTTCCTTTTAAATTAATTAATTTATTAGAGACACAGAGAGAGAGAGAGAGAGAGAGAGCCTCTAGCCACTGCAAATGACACATGTGCCACCTTATGCATCTGGCTTATGTGGGACCTGGAGAATTGAACCTGGGTACTAGGCTTCACAGGCATGTGACTTAACCACTAAGTCATCTCTCTAGCCCTAGATGTTTTTTTTTTTTAAATTTTTTTTAAATTTTTTTTTTTTTTTTTTTTTTTTTTTCGAGGTAGAGTCTCACTCTGATCCAGGCTGACCTGGAATTCACTATGTAGTCTCAGGGTAGCCTTGAACTCACGGTGATCCTCCTACCTCTGTCTTCCAAGTGATGGGATTAAAGGTGTGTGCCACCATGCCCCGATTTTTTTTTTTAATTTTTAAAAATTTATTTTTTCGCACCCTGAGATTAATAAAACTCACAGCTTGATCAGAAAAAAAAAATTTATTTTTTCATTTTTATTTTATTTTTAAAAAGATTTTATTTTTATTTATTTATTTATTAGAGACAGAGAGAGGGGGAGAGAGAGTGAGAATGGGCACACCAGGGCCTCTAGCCACTGCAAACTCCAGACACATGTGCCACCATGTGCATCTGGATTACATGGGACCTGGAGAATCGAACCAGGGTCCTTAGGCTTCGCAGGCAAATGCTTTAATGGTTAAGCCATCTCTCCAGCCCTAAAAATTTATTTTTAAGCCTGGCGTGGTGGCACACACCTTTAATCCCAGCACTCGGAAGGCAGAGGTAGGAGGATCGCCGTGAGTTCGAGGCTACCCTGAGACTACATAGTGAATTCCAGGTCAGCCTGGACCAGAGTGAGACTCTACCTCGAAAAACCAAAAAAAAAAATAAATAAAATAAAATAAAAATTATTTATTTGAGACAGAGAGAGACAGAGAACGTGAGAGAGAATGGGTGTGCCAGGGCCTCTAGCCACTGCAAATGAACTCCAGACGCATGCACCACCATGTGCATCTAGCTTATGTGGGACCTGGAGAATTGAACCTGGGTCCTTAGGCTTCGTAGGCAAGCGCCTTAATCACTAAGCTACCTTTCCAGCCCCCCTAGATGGCTTTTTTCTCCATGCTTTATCTCAAGGAGAAGTCTTCTCTAACTACTTAGGCAGGGTAACAAGACTAGACTCCCCATTACCTGCTCCTCTCACAGGTACTAGCTCTTCTCCATTTCATGCCCAGGTCACAGAATAGGTGGTCCACCCCCCCCCCCTTTATTGAAGATGCAAGGCTGGTCAAGCTTTCCTCTGTGGCTGGAGAGAAGCAAGACTGCCAGCAGAATGCCCTAAAAGTAGACCCTTACTCAGGAAAACCTAAAAGATGTGTAGACCAGTCTGGGGCCATTAAGGGTGAGGCCAAGGGCAGGGCACTCACGTGAATGTTTCTGATCTCCTGCTGGGTTAGCATTCCCCTGGTCTTCAGAGCTTTCCTCTGAGGCTTCTGCACAGATGTAGGGAGAAGATAAGTGCAATAGAGTTGATGGAACTTATGGGTAAGGTGAAGGCTCAAGGCTCTAGGGGGTCAGTTACATTATGAAGATCATCCCACAGGTAGAGAGAACAGGAACTGGCCTCACCTGGGTGATAACTTGCCTATCTGCCCCCTGAAAAAGACCACTTTCCCACCACAGAGCCCTATAAGCTAACAGGGAACAAAGGCTAGAGAGCCTAGTGCTTGGAGACTACAGAGTGAATTCCAGGTCAGCCTGGGCTAGAGCGAGGCCCTATCTCAAAAAACCAAACCAAGCTGGGTGTGGTGGCACACACCTTTAATCCTAGCACTCAGGAGGCAGAGGTAGGAGGATCGCCATGAGTTCGAGGCCACCCTGAGACTACACAGTGAATTCCAGCTCAGCTTGAGCTAGGGTGAGACCCTACCTCGAAAAACTAAAAAACAAACAAACAAACAAACAAACAAACAAACAAACAAAAAAACCCAAAACCAAAACCCAAATAAACAAAAAAGCTTAGAAGCCAGGCATGGCGTACGCCTTTAATCCCAGCACTCAGGAGGCAGAGGTAGAAGGATCACCATGAGTTCAAGGCCACCCTGAGACTACATAGTGAAATCTAGGTCAGCCTGAGCTAGAGTGAGACCTTACCTTGAAAAACCCAAACAACAAAAAACAAAAACAAGCAACCCCCCCCCAAAAAAAACCCCAAAAAACAAGTTTGGGCCAGGCATACTGGCACATACTTTTAATACCAGCACTCAGAAGGCAGAGGTAGGAGGATCGCTATGAGTTCAAGACCAACCTGGGACTACAGAGTGAATTCCAGGTCAGTCTGGGCAGAATGAGACCCTATCTTGAAAAAAAAAAAAAAAAAAAAAACAAAAACAAAAACAAAAAAAAACAAAAAGGAAAAACAAGCTTAGGTATAGTATCCGCCAGCAACTCTATTCCCACAGTACTAGGATGAGCCCAGTGGTGATGCTGTCTGTGTTAAGAGGCTTAACACCTGCAGCTTAAGAGTACATGTCATGCCACATCTGCCTAGTGTGCCTCACAGGCTTCCTCCGACTCCTAAAGTGTCCCTAAAAGTGCTGGCTGAGCCTTAAGGTATGGATCAAATACTGGGAAGGAAGGGAAGAGGCTGGTCAAGGTTATCGTTAGCCCTGGGATGTGCTAGTTTTTTCTGTGCTACATGTGCCTGGATTTTACAAGTCACCTGCTTAGCTGACTGTCGTAGCCAGTCTTTAAGGTTGTCCTCTTTCAAAGAGCAGCCAATGAACACGAGGTAGCAGTCTGACTGCCTGCTGTTGTCTTGAGGTGTGCTTCTTGAGTCAGGGGGTGGCATGGGTCCCTCCAAAACTGGCACGATGCTCAGGGAGTTGGCCAAAGTGTTATAGCAGATCTCCATGGTCCTTTCAGAGTCTGCACAGAAAACACGTATGTGTGAGACTCAGACCAAAAAGAATGCTACACAGTAATGATGTAAAAGGTTGTAAAAGGTTCTTAAGAACTGACATGACTGGTGGTGGCAAATTAGAAAGGGTGGAATAAGAGACTGAGGAACAGATGTTTCTGGCTTAGTTGCTATAGGTGATCAGACAGACACTATTAACTGTTTAGGGGAACACAAGAGGAAGACAGGTGAGAGGAGGAGGAGTTGGACTCTTCACCTGTGGCATTTGCAAGGCTGTGAGGGAGAGGTGTCTACACTGATGACACCCAAGGAAGCACCAGCTTTCCCCCAAGGGCTGGATGAAGTGTCTGACTGTGACATCTAGCCTGGGGCAGGAACCTGAGGAGAAGCTGATGTACCAAGCAAAATTCAAAGACTGGTCAGACAGCCTGAGAGTTGGAGAGCTCAATTCTGGTGACAGGAAAGGCAGTCCTGGTGACATGTCTAGAAGGAGGCCTAGGTAGGGGCCATAGGTGACTTAAGAGAGAGGGGTGTGAGTCTCTGGAATGAGGCAAGTTGAGGAGCTGTGAGTAGAGACCAGAGTACGTAATCCAGGGAAAAAGGGTACCAGAAGAGGGTGAAGATCCCTCCACTGTGAAGTACGAGGATCTGGGGAAAATGGTCTTTGAGGCATCTTCCCTTGGGGCAGAACGGAGCCAAAAGAGGCTAATGGTGTAAAGACCAGAAGAGGGTGTTTTGAAGTAAGTAAGCATTAGTGGTCTACAGAATACCAGCAGACACTACTGGCTCACACCATGAGCTATGAGTATCCCATGGGGTAGGGCTTCCAAGTCTAACCTCCCAGTTACCTGAAAACTTCACTTTGCCAAGGATGTGGTAGATATTTCCGGAGAAGGGACTTGGCTTCATGGAAGACTGAATTGCTGGTGGAGAAAAAGGACAGGGATGTCACCTATTAGAAGTTGAGGTCAAGTTCAGGGCAGTACATCTGGAGGTGTTCTCAGGTCTAAGGTTCACAGCTTCTATCCCCACCTCTTTCCTCTCCAAGACCTCTGGCACTATTCCCAGGGACAGGAAAACTCTTCCAATGTAGTGGAGATAAAACTGTGGCTATATACCATCAGAAATTAGGGATTCCTGGCTCCTTAAATCCTTCTGCCTACTTTTGTTCATAAAAAGTAGGGAAAAGGGATAACACATACAACTGAAATGGTGCCAAGAGGCAGGACAACTTGGGCTACTCTTTCACTAGGGTAGGATAGATGTTCCAGCCAAGACTCACCTTTACACTTGGTCACAAAGCGAGTCTTTTCCAGGGGACGGCCAAACCATACACATATCTGAACCATTAGTGGAAAGGCAGATCCAGCATCAAATTTACCTTCATACCTTAAGACATTAAAAAAAAATTAAGTACAAGTATTTGGGCTTTTTAGTGTTATTAGTGTTTAGTGTTATTGGAATGAATTATATCATTTATTCTATGGTATTTGATATCCCCTTAATTGTAAACCAAAACATTTTCATATAAAACATTTATTTATTTTGGGGTTTTTGAGGTAGGGTCTCACTCTAGTCCAGGATGACCTGGAATTCATTATGTAGTCTCAGGGTGTCCTTGAACTCACGGTGATCATCCTACCTCTGCCTACTGAGTGCTGGGATTAAAGGCATGGGCCACCACACACAGCTAAAACATTTATTTTGTTTGTTTGTTTATTTTTTGAGGTAGGGTCTCACTTTAGCCCAGGCTGACCTGGGATTCAGTATGTATTCTCAGGATGGCCTTGAACTCACTGTAATTCTACCTCTGCCTCCCGAGTGCTGGGATTAAAGGCATACACCACTATGCCCGGCTTTTTTTTTTTTTTTTTTTTGAGACAGCATCTCATGTACCCCAGGCTTGCTTTTAGCTCAATAAGTACCAGAGGATGGCCAACTCCTTATCCTCCTTCCTCTACCTCTTGAGTGTTGGGATTATAGGTGACAAAATACCTGGTTTATTTGGTGTTGAGGATCAAACCCTGGACTTCATGAATGCTTGACAGGCATTCCACCAACTGGCCTCCATATGCAACCCCCACACAAATATGTGCATACACACACACACACACAGAATAAACAAATTAAGTGGGGTGTTGATAACATCTTTGTAAAGCTAATGTCTCCCTTTTCCATCCAAACAAGTCATTTGGAGACTAGGCTTCTCTAGGGTTCTGATGTTTGAATCTTTTAAAAAAGATTTATTTATTTATGAGACAGAGAAAGAGGCAGAGAGAGAGAATGGGCTTGCTAGGGCCTTCAGCCACTGCAAACAAACTCTAGACACATGTGCCACCCTAGGGTCTTACCCTAGCCCAGGCTGATCTGGAACTCACTCTGTCCCAGGAAGGTCTTGAACTCACAAGTGATCCTCCTACTTCAGCCTTATGAGTGCTGGGAGATTAAAGGTGTGTGCCACCACATCTGGCTGAAAGATAATTTTTTTTCTTTTCTTTTTTTGAGGTAGGGTCTTGCTCTAGCCAGGATGATCTGGAATCCACTATGTAGTTTCAGGGTGTCTTGAACTCATGACAATCCTCCTACGTCTGCCTCCTGAGTGGTGGGATTAAAGTCATGTGCTACCATGCCTGGCTTGAAGGATGATTAATTTTTAAATGATTTATTTATTAAATATTATTTATTCATTTATTTATGAAGAGAGACAAATAGAGAGAAGAACACGGCAGGGCTTCTAACCACTACAAACAAACTCCAGACACCTGTACCATCTTGTGCATCTGACTTAGGTGGGTACTGGGAAATCAAACCTGGGTCCTTAGGCTTCACAGGCAAGTGCCTTAACCACTAAGTCATCTCTACAGCCTTGTTTTATTTATTTATTTGAGATAGAGGCAGAGAGAGACAGAGAGAGAGAGAGAAAGAGAAAGAATGGACACATCAGGGTCTCTAGCCACTGCAAATGAACTCCAGACACACGTACCACTTTATGCATCTGACTTTACATGGGTATGGGGGCATCAAATCCTTTGCAGGCAAGTGCCTTAACCACTGAGCAATCTCTCCAGCCCCACGATAATTTTTTTTAAGGTCCCTCACCTCTAATTCTCTAAAGGAAAAGCAATGACTTTTTTTTTTTTTTTGGAAATAGGATCTTGCTATGTAGCTCCATGCTGGCCTTGAACTGGTAAGCCTTCTATCTCTGTAACCAAGGTGCTAGAATTGTAAGTCTGGGCTATCATGCCTGGTTCTATGTAAGTAAGTGTGATATGACCTAAATCAGAGGTTTCTACTAAGAATATGGCTGACACTCTGACACTACATAGTGAGTTCCAGGTCAGCCTGGGCTATATTGAGACCCTACCTCAAACTCCTCTCCCTCCCAAAATAAAGCTGGGCGTGGTGGCACATGCCTTTAATCCCAGCACTTGGGAGGCAGAGGTAGGAGGATCACTGTGAGTTCAAGTCTACCCTGAAACTACATTGTGAATTCTAGGTCAGCCTGGACTAGAGTGAAACCCTACCTCGAAAAAAAACCCAAAAAAGAATATGGCTGAAAACCTTATACTTTATTTACTAATCTGAGGGTTTTTTCTTCTTCTTCTTTTTGTTTTATTTTTCAAGGTAGGGTCTCGCTCTAGCTTAGGCTAACCTGGAATTCAACATGTAGTCTCAGGATGGCCTTGAACTCTTGGCAATCCTATTGCCTCCCAAGTGCTGGGATTAAAGGCATGCGCCACCATGCCCAGCCTGAGATTTTATTCTTTTCTCTCATCTTTTTTTTTTTGAGGTAGGGTCTCACTTTAGCCCAGGCTGACCTGAAATTCACTATGTAGTCTCAGGCTAGCCTCAAACTCACAGCTATCCTCCTACCTCAGCTTCCCAAATGCTGGGATTAAAGGTGTGCACCACCATGCTCAGCTAGTTTTAATTCGTTTTTGAGACAGGATTTTGTTATGTAGTATACACCATCTTAGAACTTATGGCAGGGGCTGAAGAGGTGGCTTAGCAGTTAAGGCACTTGCCTGCAAAGCCTAAGGACCCAGGTTCAATTCCCAGTACCCTCTTAAGCCAGATGCACAAGGTAGCACATGCATCTAGAGTTCATTTGCAGTAGCTGGAGGCCCTGGTGCACTTATTTTCTCTCTCTCTTTGCGCCTCTTTTTCTCTCCCTCTCTCAAATAAATAAGTAAAAAATATTTTTAAGTTGGGCGTGGTAGCGCACACCTTTAATTCCAGCACTTGGGCAGCAGAGGTAGGAGGATCACTGTGAGTATGAGGCTCCCTGAGACTACATAGTGAATTCCAGGTCAGCCTGAACTAGAGTGCAATCCTACCTCAGAAAAACCATACATATATATATATATATATATATATATATATATATATATATATAAAATTTTATATAAAAATATATTTTTTGTTTGTTTAAATTTGTGGCAATCCTGTCTCAGCCTTCAGAAATCTGGAATTACAGGTATATGCCAATACACTAGCTCCTGATCGAGTTAAAAATTGTTTTTGCCTGGGAGTGGTGCCACATGCCTTTAATCCCAGCACTGGGGAAGCAGAAGTAGGAAGATGGCCATGAATTTGAGGCCAGCTTGAGACTACATAGTGAATTCCAGGTTAGCCTGGGCTAGAGTGAGACCATACCTCAAAAAAAACAGATTTTTTTTTTTTTTTTGGACAGCCAGGTATGGTGGTGCAGGCCTTTAATCCCAGCAGTCAGGAGACAGAGGTAAACCCCATTTCAAAAACCAACAGGGCTGGAGAGATGGCTTAGCAGTTAACGTGCTTGTCTGCAAAGCCTAAGGACCCAGGTTTGATTCTTCAGGTCCCATATAAGCCAGATGTACATGGTGGTGCATGCATCTGGAGTTCGTTTGCAGTGGCTAGAGGCCCTGGTGCACCCATTCTCTTGCTCTCTCTCACTCTCTTTCTCTCTCTGTCTTTAATATAAAAAAACCCAAAAAACAAAACAAAACAAAAAAAACCCGAAACATCAAAAAACAACAGGGCTGGAGAGATGGTCTAGTGGTTAAAGTGCTTGCCTAAAAAGCCTAACAACCCAAGTTCGATTCACCAGTTCCCACAAAAAGCTAGATGCACAAAGTGATGCATGCATCTGGAGTTCATTTCCAGCAGCTGGAGGCCCTGGTACACCCATTCTTTCTGTCCCTCTTCTCTCTACTCTTTCTGCTTGCAAATAAATAAATAAAAATATTAAAAAACAACACAAACAAACAATAAAAAACCCAAGAACAACAAAGGTGGGGTGGGGGGGGGCTGGAGAGGTGGCTCAGAGGTTAAGGCACTTGCCTACAAGGCCTAAGGACCCAGGTTCGATTCCCAGTACCCATGTAAAAGGCAGATGCACAGCATGGCGCATGCATCTGGAGTTTATTTGCAGTGGCTAGAGGCCCTGGCGTGCCCATTCTCTTTATCTCGCTCTCTTTGCTGGCAAATAAATATATATATTTTTGTTTGTTTTTGTTTTCCAAGGTAGGGTCTCACTCTAGCTCAGGCTAACCTGGAATTCACTATGTAGTCTCAGGGTGGCCTCAAACTCAAACTCATGGTGATCCTCCTATCTCTGCCTCCTAAGTGCTGGGATTAAAGGCATATGCCACCATGCCCAGCTTGTTTTTTGTTTTTGTTTTTGTTTTTTGGGGTAGGTTCTTGCTCTAGTCTAGGCTGACCTGGAGTCTCAGGGTGGTCTTGAACTCACAGCAATTCTACCTCTGCCTCCTGAATGCTGGAATTAAAGGTGTGTGCCACCACACCTGGCCAAAAAAATATTTATTTATTTATTGAATTTTCAAGGTAGGATTTCACTCTAGTCCAGGCAGACCTGGAATTCACTATGTAGTCTCAGGGTAGCCTCAAACTCACAGTGATCCTCCTACCTTTGCCTCCCAAGTGCTGGGATTAAAGGTGTGAACCACCATGCCTGGCTCAAAAAAAATTAAAAAAAAAAAAAAAAAAAAGAGGGCTGGCCTTGGTTTCTCATCAGAAATAGATGGTAAGACCCTATTGCTGAAGACTCCACATACTTGGGTGGCAGGTTCACTGAGAAATCCTGCTGGAGCTGAGCTGAAAGCCTCCTCCATGAGGACCAGCTGACAGAAAGTTGGAAAAAGCTACGCTGCATGCAGTTCAATGGGAAAGAGAAAATACCAGTGAAGGTACTCAACAGTGAGCACTGCAAGCTTTAAATTTGGCCAGCCAGGTCAAAGGAGCCAACGGGTGCAATAGTGGCATGTCTGTTATGGGGGAAACCAACTGCTCTCTAATTGGACTGGAGGCCTGCTTCGTGGGAGGGAACTAATACTGAAAACGTATGACAGGGGTAGTCATGAGCCCTAAGGATGTAATGTCTGCTGATGTCTCGCTAAATGTATATACTATGCTCACCAAACTGCCCAGTAAGCACTTCTCTTAATGTCCACAACCTTATGTTAATGCTACTCTCACTTATGGTTAGAGAAGCTTCTCTTTTCAGATGGCAGCAACCTTGGGATGACTCAGAAGGCACCAAGGTGCTGAGAAGAAGGGACAGAGGAGTGCTCAGAACTGAAACATCTCAAACCCACCTTCCAAGGCTCAGGCTCCATTGCGGAAGAGGGGGAGGAAAGAATCTAAGACCCAAAGGAAGAGTAGGACTCCTTACAACATGCTCCTCCAGACACAAAATGGCCTGGATATCCATGACCTCACAGTGCCTGACACTACCTACATAAGACCATCATAATAGGAGGAAAAGATCATGACAACAAACTGAAAAGAGAGACTGATTGAGAGGGGGAGGGGATATGATGAAGAGTGAAGTTTCAAATGGGGGGAGGGAGGGAAATAACATGGGATATTGTCTACAATTAAAGAAGTTGTCAATAAAAAAAAAAAAAAGTTCTGGGCAGATGGTTTAGTGGTTAAGGCACTTGCCTGCAAAGCCAAGGGACCTAGGTTTGATTCCCAGAATCCACGTAAGCCAGATGCACAAGGTGGTGCATGTGTCTGGAGTTCTTTTGTAATGGCTGGAGGCCCTGGCACACCCATTCTCTCTGTCTCTCTCTCTGCTTCTTTCTCTTTCTCTCTCAAATAAATAGGTAGATAAAATTTTTTTTATTATTTATTTTTGGAGAGAGACACAGACAGAGATGGAGAGGGAGAGGGAGACAGACAGAGATGGGTGCGCCAGCAGTCTCTCAGCTGTTGCGAACGAAATCCAGATGCGTGCGCCCCCTTGTGGTCAAGTGTGGCATTGCACCCTTGTGTCACTTTGCATCTGGCTAAACGTGGGACCTGGACATTGGAACCACTGGAGATTGGAACCAGGTTCTTGGGCTTAGCAGGCAGGTCCCTTAACCGCTAAGCCATTTCTCCAGCCCCGTAGATAAAAATTTTAAAGAAAGAACAAAAAAATTTTTTTTGGTTTTAGGAGTGCTGAGAAGAAGGGACAGAGGAGTGCTCAGAACTGAAACATCTCAAACCCACCTTCCAAGGCTCAGGCTCCATTGCAGAAGAGGGGGAGGAAAGAATCTAAGACCCAAAGGAAGAGTAGGACTCCCTTAACATGCTCCTCCAGACACAAAATGGCCTGGATATCCATGACCTCACAGTGCCTGACACTACCTACATAAGACCATCATAATAGGAGGAAAAGATCATGACAACAAACTGAAAAGAGAGACTGATTGAGAGGGGAGGGGATATGATGAAGAGTGAAGTTTCAAATGGGGGGAGGGAGGGAAATAACATGGGATATTGTCTACAATTAAAGAAGTTGTCAATAAAAAAAAAAAAGAGTTCTGGGCAGATGGTTTAGTGGTTAAGGCACTTGCCTGCAAAGCCAAGGGACCTAGGTTTGATTCCCAGAATCCACGTAAGCCAGATGCACAAGGTGGTGCATGTGTCTGGAGTTCTTTGTAATGGCTGAGGCCCTGGCACACCCATTCTCTCTGTCTCTCTCTGCTTCTTTTCTTTCTCTCTCAAATAAATAGGTAGATAAAATTTTTTTTATTATTTATTTTTGGAGAGAGACACAGACAGAGACGGAGAGGGAGACAGACAGAGATGGGCGCACCAGCAGTCTCTCAGCTGTTGCGAACGAAATCCAGATGTGTGCGCCCCCTTGTGGTCAAGTGCGGCATTGCACCCTTGTGTCACTTTGCATCTGGCTAAACGTGGGACCTGGACATTGGAACCACTGGAGATTGGAACCAGGTTCTTGGGCTTAGCAGGCAGGTCCCTTAACCGCTAAGCCATTTCTCCAGCCCCGTAGATAAAAATTTTAAAGAAAGAACAAAAAAATTTTTTTTGGTTTTAGGAGAAAGGGTCTCACTCTAGCCCAGGCTGACCTAGAACTCACTATGTAGTCTCAGGCTAGCCTCAAACTCACAGCAATCCTCATAACTCGGCCTTTGGAGTGCTAGGATTAAAGACATGCACCACTATACCCAACAGAATGAGAAAGAGAAGAGAGAATATGGGCACACCAGGGTTTCTAGCTGCTGCAAACAACTCCAGATGCATGTGCCACTTTGTGCATCTGGCTGTAAGTGGGTACTGGGGAACTGAACTCAGGTCTTTAGGCTATCTGTGTCTTTCTCTCTCCATCTCTCTTTCAAATAAATAGACCAAAAGTGGGGGCTGGAGAGATGGTTTAGTGGTTAAGGCACTTGCCAACAAAACCAAAGGACCCAGGTTTGATTCCCCAGTACCCACATAAAGTCAGATGTACAAAGTGGTGCATCTGCCTGGAGCTCATTTGCAGTGGCTATAAGCCCTGGTGCACCCATTCTCTATCAAGTAAATTCTCTCAAATAAATAAATAAATAAATAAATAAATAAATAAATATTTTTTTCTTAAAAAAGTGGGCACAGTGGGTCATGCATGAAATACCAGCACTTGGGAGATGAAGGCCGGAGGATCAGGATTTCAGAGTCATCCTTGGCTACATAGCGGGTTCAAGGACAGCCTGGGCTACATGAGATCCTGTCTCAGAAACAGGATCTGGAGCCAGACAACTTGGACTTGAAATCCAGCTCTTTCATTTACCAGCTGTATCTCAGATAAGTCATTTAGTTCCTTGCTACCTCTGT
Source organism: Orientallactaga sibirica (assembly GCA_036365145.1). NCBI lineage: Eukaryota > Metazoa > Chordata > Mammalia > Rodentia > Dipodidae > Orientallactaga > Orientallactaga sibirica. The sequence goes on along the minus strand of JAEOAD010000011.1, from coordinate 38,921,236 downwards.
TATCTTATCTATATCTACAAGATGTGGGCAATAATAGTATCCACTTCATAGGTTTGATATAAGGCTTAAATGAAACCACACAGGCAAAGGTCTTAGAACAGCACTGTGCAGCTGAACTTTCTATGCTAATGGAAATGCTATGGATCTGCACTGTGGTAGCTGTCAAACACAGGCAGCTATGGTGCACTTGAAATGTGCCACTGGGCTGTGGATATGGCTCAGTTGCTAGAGTGCTTGCTTAGCACTGATAATGCCTTGTGTTCCATCCCCAGCACCACATACATCAGGTGTGGTGGCACAAAGCCTATAATCCCAACACCTGGGAGGTGGAAGCAAGATGATTAAAAGTTCAAGGTCCTCCTCAACCACATATCAAATTCAAGGCCAGCCTCAGTTACATTGAGACCTATATCAAAACAAACTAACTAACAACAAATAAAAATGAAATAAAAGGCAGAGGTAGGAGGATCACCATGAGTTCGAGGCCACCCTGAGACTACAGAGTGAATTACAGGTAAGCCTGGGCTAGAGTGAGACCCTATCTCAAAAAACCAAAAAAAGGCTGGAGAGACAGCTTAGCAGTTAAGGCACTTGCCTGCAAAGGCAAAGGATCCCGGTTTGATTCTCCAATATCCATGTAAGTCAGATGCACAAAGGCGCACATGCATCTGGAATTTGTTTGCAGTGGCTAGAGGCCTTGGCATGCCCGTTCTCTCTCTCTCTCTCTGCCTCTTTCTCTCTCTCTCAAATAAATAAATAAATAAAATATATTAAAAAAAAGAGAAACCAAAAAAAAAAAAAAAAGAAAAATGATTATTTAAATTTCATAGTCTTGGGTATATCATGGATTCAGAAGAGTTGAATCTAGTCAGATATAGGCACCCCTTGAGAGCTTGTCTGGAGGTTCTAGCAGGGGAGCACAGCAACTCGTATACCCTTGACTGAAGACCAGTCCTCCTCTATTTGGGGAAGGTCGTCCTCTTCTACCGAGTGCGCAGCTTTGGGAGGGACACACGTGGAGCAGTGAGGGAGGAAGGGGACACCTGCCTAGCCAGCCAGATCAGCCGAATCAACCCTGGTGATCAATGGGGTGACAGATGTTGCAGCCAGATCGCCCTCACATCCTAGGCACCCCTTTAATCACAGAATTCAGGAGACTAAGGCTGGAGGATCTCAAGTTGGCACATAGCCTGAACAACATAGGAAGACATTCTTGTTTTTTAATTTAGTTTAATTTATTTTTTTTATTTATAAGCATGCCTTTAATCACAGCACTCAGGAGGCAGAGGTAGGAGGATTGCCATGAGTTCAAGGCCACCTGAAACGACATAGTGAATTCCAGGACAGTCTGAGCTACAGTGAAACCCCATTTCAAACAAACAAACAAACAAACAAACAAACAAACAAACAAACAAACAAACAAAACAGGGCTGGCTTCCAGATGGCTTAGCTTTTAAGTGAGGCTTTTTTTGAAAAATCTATTCCTGGTTTGAGGCTTCAATTTATTTGGTTTAAGCCAGATGCACAAGGTGGCTCATGCATCTGGAGTTCGTTTGCAGTGTCTGGAGGCCCTGGTGTACCATCCTCTCTCTCTCTCTCTCTCTCTCTTTGCTTCTTTCTTTCTCTGTCTGTCGCTCTCAAAATAAATAAATAAAAATAAACAAAACAACAACAACAAGAAGAAGAACAATGCTGGGTGTGGTGGTGCACACATTTAATCCCAACACTTGGGAGGCAGAGGGGGAGAGGATCCTTCTTTCTAATTTTGAGGCCAGCCTGGACTATTTTCTCCTCTTCCAGGTCAGCCTTGTGCAGAATGAGACCCTGACCTTGAAATATGCCACAGGGTTGCTGGAGAGGATAGGTGCAAAACAGCTCAGGTTCAATTCCCCAGTATCTATATAAAGTCAGATGCACAAAGTTGTGCATGCTTTTGGAGTTTGTTTGCAGTGGCAGGAGACCCTGACACACCCAGCTTCTCTTTCTCTTTGTGTCTGTCCTCTCTGTTTGCAAATAAATAAAATAACTTAAAAAAATAGAGCTGGGCATGGTGGTGCACACCTTTAATTTCAGTATTTGGGAGGGAGGAGTAGGAGGGTTGCTGTGAGTTTGAGGCCACCCTGAAAGTAAATATATCCAGGCCTAGAATGAGACTTTAAAATTTAAAGGAAAAAAAAAAACAAAAAAAAAAAAAAGAAAGAGAGAAAGTAATATACCAAGTATACTGTGAAATTAAGACACTGAACTCTAAATTTGATTTTTTTGTTTTGTTTTTCAAGGTAGGGTCTCACTCTAGCCCAGGGTGACCTGGAATTCACTATGTAGTCTCAGAGATCCTCCTACCCCTGTCTCCCAAGTGCTGGGATTAAAGGCATGTGTCACCACACCTGGCTCAGGCTCAGGCTGACCTGGAATTTACTATGTAGTCCTCCTGGGTGGCCTCGAACTCTCGGCGATCCTCCTACCTCTGCCTCCCGAGTGCTGGGATTAAAGTGATTTTTATTAATTTATATTTACATTACATTGAGTGGCCATGTGGCTAGTGGTGGATCACACCCAAGAGTGGAGTATTAGAACAATGCTTAGTATGACTATTCTCTTATGTTTTGATACAATATAATGACAATGAACTTTGAACATACTCTCCTTTCTCCTGTGGATAGGTTCTTGGGCTGGCAGGCAGCATTCCCTGGGCTTCATCAACAGGAAACCTATCTGTCAGATGGAAACTTGACATGACTGACTACTCTGCAAAGCTACTTTTTTACCTGGGGAGGATATAACTCCTTGTGTCATGCCAGTCACCTCACCCTTAATATAGGAAATACAAGGAACCACTGCATTTGGTGTTCACAGATTGACCTCTTAAATCTCACCATCCAACCAGGTCCCACGCTTAGCCAGATGCAAAGTGACGCAAGGGCGCAATGCCACACTTGACCACAAGGGGGCGCACGCATCTGGATTTCGTTCACAGCAGCTGAGAGACTGCTGGCCCGCCCATTCTCTATGTTTCCCTCTCCCTCTCTGTCTCTTTCTGTGTCTCTCTCCAAAAATAATAATAATAAAAAAAGATATGGAATACTGGGCTCTCTAGCAAGGCTAGTGGCTACTGGGATATGGCAAGCTACTCCTTCTAACATGTGACACTTACAGACTGGGATTAAAGGCGTGTGCCACCACGCCCGGCTCTTTTCACCCTTTTTATATACAAGTACACATGCATGCATTTTCTTCTGTCAAAGAATATGCAAATTAGCTGAATTTTGATGGTTCAAACTTCATACTTTAGTACACATCTCTTTAGAATAAAGACATTCTCTTATAGACACTGTGATCAGCACTAGCATCACCAAGGAGCTTGTTAGAAAAACAGAATCTCAGGTCACTGAATCAGTAACCTACGTTATGTCATTTCAAAAGAAAAGAAAACAAACACTTGTAGATCCAAAGATTTACACCCTGTTTCTGAATGAAAGATTATAAGAAAAACCTTCTGGATTATGAGAACCAGAAGGAACTAAAATAGAACCTGGATATTCTTTCAATATTTGAATCTAGTTTTTAGGTATTTCAAGAGTAATTACCAAAAAACAAAGATTCCTTGAGCCAGAGGAATTCTAAATTTGAGATGAGCATACCTATCTTGCTATGTCAAACATTTCAAGTCTGTCAGCTGAATGAACTGTACTCTATTCTTAACTATCAGGAACAGAGGAATAAAAGCTTGTTTTCATTATTAATCAAGAAACAAAATTTAGGGCTGGAGGGTTGACTCAGCAGTTAAGGCGCTTGCCTGCAAAGCCAAAGGACCCAGGTTCGATTCCCCAGGACTCACATAAGCCAGATGCACAAGGGGGCACATGCATCTGGAGTTCGTTTGCAGTGGCTGGAGTCCCTCTCTCTTTCTCTTTCCCCCTCTTTCTCAGTCAAATACATAAATAAATAAAAATAAAATACTTTTTAAAAAAAGAAACAAAATTCAGCCAGGCGTGGTGGTGCACGCCTTTATTCCCAGCACTCGGGAGACAGAGGTAGGAGGATCACTATGAGTTCAAGGCTACTGTGAGACTACATAGTGAATTCCAGGTCAGCCTGAGCTAGAGTGAGACCCTACCTCAAAAAAAAAAAAAATTCATTCTTTCAAGTAGCTTAACCTACAGTGTGTATTATGACTGTCTTTCTTAGAAAATAATATTCTTTCTCTCTCATTACTGAAATAGTTCATACTCAAGCAAGTCATATGTAATTGTTGGTAAGTTAGCTATAAATTAAATACCTCTTTTGTTGTGCATATAAAACATTTCTATAGCCTTTAAGCCTGAATTGTCTTTGACAAAAAAATTTAAATTAATGGAAAAGTAGTTGGAGTCTGGTGGTACATAAGCTCTTTACTGACACCTAACAAAGGGTAAAATGTAGAATGAGGAACTTCTACTCACAAAACCATGGAAAAGCTTACATTTTAGCCAGGCATGGTGGTGCACGCCTTTAATCCCAGCACTCTAGGATTTCTCTCTAGTTCAGGCTGACCTGGAATTCACTATGTAGTCTCAGGGTGGCCTCGAACTCACAGCAATCCTCCTACTTCTGCCTCCCCAGTGCTGGGATTTAAAGGCGTGCGCCACCATGCCCGGGTATTTTATTTTTTTTAATTTCAATTTTTTTTATTGAGAATTTCCATAATTGTAGACAATATCCCATGGTAATTCCCTCCTTCTCCCACTTTCCCCTTTGAAACTCCACTCTCCATCATATCCCTTCCCCCTCTCAATCAGTCTCTTATTTTAACGTCATGATCTTTCCCTCCCATTATGATGGTCTTATGCAGGTAGCGTCAGGCACTGTGAGGTCATGGATATCCAGGCCATTTTGTATCTGGAGGAGCACGTTGTAAGGAGTCCTATCCTTCCTTGGGCTCTTACATTCTTTCTGCCACCTCTTCCACAAAAAACTTACATCAAATATGCCTTTTAACTTCTGAGCCATCTTCCCAGACCTTAAATTCAGATGATTTTATGCATTCTTCAAGCTTTATTGGGAGTGTCAAAGTTTGTTTATGGATCACTCAGAAAGCCAACAGCACTGCTCAAGGTGCTGCTATGTTGCACAGTCATGGAAAACCTTTTGCTTGTTCATCTTCAATGGCAGCTCAGCCTCTACATCTGAGGTATGTTTGGGAGTACAGTTTATGACCATTACTATACATTTTCTGTTGATCTCTTAGCCAATACACTTGCACACTACAGAGGGGGAAAGGGTTGACTAAAACAGTTCTTTGCTCATTCGTTCATGCACTTGGGCCAGTCCTGGTGACTATGTGGAGCCGTGCTCAAAGCTTGGAGCTCCAGACCTGGCAGCCATTCAGCTCTTCCTCAGACTCAAGTCGCTGTTGGTTACTAGTGCTGACAAAGACACATTCTCTGATGCATCATCTTTCCTGAGGCTCAGAAATGATTCTTGAGTTATTTGGAGGATTTCTCTCAAGCCTTTGTTTTCTTGTTCAAGTTGAAATATTTGCTCCTGTTCCTTGCAACCCTGCTGCTCATCAATTTCAATTACTGCCATTTCAGATATCTGGTCAACATGTGCTTGTAATTCCTTGGAGTGTTGTTATTTTAACTTCAATATTATACCTGGATCATCTTTCTTTTTAAAAATATTTTATTTATTTATTTATTATGAGAGAGAGAGAAACAGGCAGAGAGAGAGAGAAAGGGAATGGGTGCACCAGGGCCTCCAACCACTTGCAAACGAACTCCAGACACGTGTGCCACCTTGGTGTATCTGGCTTTTGGGAGTCCTGGGGAATTGAACCTGGGTCCTTAGGCTTTGCAGGCAAGTGCCTTAACTGCTAAGCCATCTCTCCAACCCCATGGATCATCTTTCTTGTTAACCATCAGCAATCTAAATATTTGTTCTCGATACTTGCTCATTATGAGTTCCAAGGCTGACTGATGCTCTTCCAGGGGTGTGTGAAGTTCTTTATTCTCTTGCTGCACTTCTCTGATTTGTCTGTTTTCTTGCTGGACCCCCATAACTAATGTGGATCGTGGGTGATGTCTTGCAACTTCATTAAGTTCTTAAATTTCTTCCTGATACTACTTCATTATTTCTTTTCTTTTTTTTTTTTTTTTTTTTTTTTGGTTTTGCGAGGTAGGGTCTCAGTCTGGTCCAGGCTGACCTGGAATTAACTATGTAGTCTCAGGTGGCCTCGAACTCTGGCTGATCCTCCTACCTCTGCCTCCCAAGTGCTGGGATTAAAGGCGTGCGCCACCACGCCCAGCTTACTTCATTATTTCTATGCACTTGCTGCGAACTGTGGTCTGCTCAATGAGAGATTCTGCTGTGTCATCATGATCTCTCAGTTACTCAACAAGGGCTTTAGCATCAGCAAATGCCTTCTCAATTGTGCAACTCATCTTCGGCTTCCCTTCTGTCCCTCGCAGCCACCTAGGATTCCCGGGAGACCTGAGACTCCTTGTCCTAGTTCTGCCTCTTCAGCAAGCACATGCAAAAACAAGACTGCGGCACTGTGGCCCCATCATCTGCCTCAGGGAAACTCTCCCACAACTTTTTTTTAAAAAACAGGGTCTCAAATATCACAGGAGGACCTCAAATTCACTATCTAGACAAGGAAGAATTTGAATTTTTTTTTTTCGAGGTAGGGTCTTGCTCTAGCCCAGGCTGACTTGGAATTCACTATGTAGTCTCAGGGTAGCCTCGAACTCATGGCAATCTTCCTACCTCTGCCTCCCGAGTGCTGGGATTAAAGATGTGTGCCACCATGCCTGGCTTATTTTTTATTTTTATTTTATTTTTTTAAACTATTTAAAAAATTTTTTTATTTGCAAGCGGGGGGGAGGGGGAGGGAGGGAGGGAGGGAGAAAAGACAGAGAGGAAGGGGCATGCCAGAACTTCTAGCCACTGTAAACGAACTCCAGATGCACGTACCCTTTGTGCATATGGTTTACGTGGGTCCTGGGTAATTGAACCTAGGTCCTTTGGCTTTGCAGGCAAATGCCTTAACTGCTAAGCCATCTCTCTAGCCCTTATTTTTTATTTTTAAATTTTATTTTATTTTTTGGTTTTTCGAGGTAGAGTCTCACCCTAGCTCAGGCTGACCTGGAATTCACTATGTAGTCTCAGGATGGCCTCAAACTCATGGTGATCCTCCTACCTCTGTCTCCCGAGTGCTGGGATTAAAGGCGTGCGCCACCACACCCAGCTTATTTTTTATTTTTATTATTTATTTATTTATTTTTTATTTTTCGAGGTAGGGTCTCACTGTAGCTCAGGCTGACCTGGAATTCACTCTGTAGTCTCAGGGTGGCCTTGAACTCAAGGCAATCCTCCTACCTCTGCCTCCCAAGTGCTGGGATTAAAGGCGTGCGCCACCACGCCCGGCTTATTTTTTATTTTTAGAGAGAGTGAGAGACAGAGGTAGAGAGAATTGGTGGGCGAGGGCCCCAGCCACTGAAATCCAATTCCAGATGCTTGTGCCACCTAGTGGGTATGTGTGACCTTGTGCTTGCCTCACCTTTGTGGGTCTGGAGAGTAAAACATGGGTCCTTAAACTTTGCAGACAAGCGCCTTAACCACTAAGTCATTTCTCCAGCCCCGACCTGGAATTTTTTAAAAATTTATTTATTTGAGAGAGAGAAAGAATGGGCACACCAGGACCTTCAGCCGCTGCAACTGAACTCCAGATGCATGTGCCATATGGCTTACGTGGGTTCTGGGGAATTGAATCTGGGTCCTTTGGCTTTGCAGGCAAGCACCTTAATCACAAAACCAACTCTCCAGCCCCTCTGACCTGGAATTCTTATGTGGTCCCAGGCTGGCCTCAAACTCACAGCTATCCTCATATCCCTGCCTCCTCAGTGCTGGCGTTAAAGACGTGGGCCACAACATCTGACCTTTTTCCTTTTTTTTGGTTTTCAAGGTAGGGTCTCACACTGGCCCAGGGCTCACCTGGAATTCACTAGGTAGTCTCAGGGTGCTTCAAAACTCACAGCGATCTTTCTACCTTTGCTTCCTGAGTGCCTGGCCTTTATACTTAAAAATTTTTTTCTTTTTTTGGTTTTTCAGGTAGGGTCTCACTCTGGCCCAGGCTGACCTGGAATTAACTATGTAGTCTCAGGGTGGCCTTGAACTCACAGCGATCCTCCTACCTCTGCCTCCTGAGTGCTGGGATTAAAGGCGTGTGCCACCACGCCCAAAAAAAAAAAAATTTTTAAAAACATTTTTACTTATTTATTTGTTTGAAAGAGAGAGAAATAGGCAGGTAGAGAAAGAGAGAATGGGCACGCCAGGCTTCCACCTACAAACAAACTCCAGATGTGTGCATCTGGCTTACTGGGTCCTGATAATCGAGCCTTAAACTGGGATCCTTAGGCTTCACAGGCAAGGGTTTAACCACTAAGCCATCTCTCCATCCCTTTATACTTTTTAAAATAAAAATTAAAAATTTTTTTGTAAAGAGTAAGAGAAAGAGAATTGGGAGTCGGGCGTGGTGGCACACGCCTTTAATCCCAGCCCTTGGGAGGCAGAGATAGATCATCACCGTGAGCTCAATGCCACCTGAGACTACCTAGTGAATTCCAGGTCAGCCTGGGCCAGAGTGAGACCCTACCTCAAAAACCTAAATAAATAAATAAATAAATAAATAAATAAATAAATAAAGCTGGGTGTGGTGACACCTTTAATCCCAGCACTTGGGATGCAGAGGTAGGAGGATTGCTGTGAGTTAGAGGCCACCCTAAGAATACAGAGTGAATTCAGCCTGGGCTAGAGTGAGACCTAAAATTAAAAAAAAAAAAAAAGAAAAGAAAAAGAAAAAGAAAAAGAAAAAGAAAAAGAAAGGAAAGGAAGGAAGGAAGAGAACTGGCATGCCAGGGCCTCCAGACACTGCAAACAAGCTCCAGACTCATATGCCACCTTGTGCATCTGGTTTACGTGGGTCCTCGGGGAATCAAACCTGGGTCCTTTTGGCTTTGTAGGCAAGCGCCTTAACCACTAAGCCATCTTTCCAGCCCCTTTCAAAAATATTTTATCTGTGGGTTTGATTCCAAGAATACTCATGTAAATCCAGATACACAGAGCAGCACATGCATCTCTTTCTTGTTAACCATCAGCAATCTAAATATTTGTTCTCGATACTTGCTCATTATGAGTTCCAAGGCTGACTGATGCTCTTCCAGGGGTGTGTGAAGTTCTTTATTCTCTTGCTGCACTTCTCTGATTTGTCTGTTTTCTTGCTGGACCCCCATAACTAATGTGGATCGTGGGTGATGTCTTGCAACTTCATTAAGTTCTTGAATTTCTTCCTGATACTACTTCATTATTTCTTTTCTTTTTTTTTTTTTTTTGGTTTTGCAAGGTAGGGTCTCAGTCTGGTCCAGGCTGACCTGGAATTAACTATGTAGTCTCAGGGTGGCCTCGAACTCTTGGCGATCCTCCTACCTCTGCCTCCCAAGTGCTGGGATTAAAGGCGTGCGCCACCACGCCCAGCTTACTTCATTATTTCTATGCACTTGCTGCGAACTGTGGTCTGCTCAATGAGAGATTCTGCTGTGTCATCATGATCTCTCAGTTACTCAACAAGGGCTTTAGCATCAGCAAATGCCTTCTCAATTGTGCAACTCATCTTCGGCTTCCCTTCTGTCCCTCGCAGCCACCTAGGATTCCCGGGAGACCTGAGACTCCTTGTCCTAGTTCTGCCTCTTCAGCAAGCACATGCAAAAAAAAAAAAACAAGATCAAGTGCACTGTGGCCCCATCATCTGCCTCAGGAAACTCTCCCACAACTTTTTTTAAAAACAGGGTCTCAAATATCACAGGAGGACCTCAAATTCACTATCTAGACAAGGAAGAATTTGAATTTTTTTTTTTCGAGGTAGGGTCTTGCTCTAGCCCAGGCTGACTTGAATTCACTATGTAGTCTCAGGGTAGCCTCGAACTCATGGCAATCTTCCTACCTCTGCCTCCCGAAAGTGCTGGGATTAAAGATGTGTGCCACCATGCCTGGCTTATTTTTATTTTTTATTTTTATTTTTTAAACTATTTAAAAATTTTTTTATTTGCGTAAAGGGGGAGTGGGGGAGGGAGGAGGGAGGAGGAGGAGAAAGACAGAGAGGAAGGGGCATGCCAGAACTTCTAGCCACTGTAAACGCATCCCAGATGCACGTACTCCCTGTGCATATGGTTTACGTGGGTCCTGGGTAATTGAACCTAGGTCCTTTGGCTTTGCAGGCAAATGCCTTAACTGCTAAGCCATCTCTCTAGCCCTTATTTTTTATTTTTAAATTTTATTTTATTTTTTGGTTTTTCGAGGTAGAGTCTCACCCTAGCTCAGGCTGACCTGGAATTCACTATGTAGTCTCAGGATGGCCTCAAACTCATGGTGATCCTCCTACCTCTGTCTCCCGAGTGCTGGGATTAAAGGCGTGCGCCACCACACCCAGCTTATTTTTTATTTTTATTATTTATTTATTTATTTATTTATTTTTTATTTTTTGAGGTAGGGTCTCACTGTAGCTCAGGCTGACCTGGAATTCACTCTGTAGTCTCAGGGTGGCCTTGAACTCACGGCAATCCTCCTACCTCTGCCTCCCAAGTGCTGGGATTAAAGGCGTGCGCCACCACGCCCGGCTTATTTTTTATTTTTAGAGAGAGGAGAGATGCAGGTGAGGAGAATCAGGCTTAGGCCCTGTGCCACTGAAATCCAATTCCAGATGCTTGTGCCACCTAGTGGGTATAAAGCACTTCAAAGCTTGCCTCACCTTTGTGGGTCTGGAGAGTAAAACATGGGTCCTTAAACTTGCAGACAAGCGCCTTAACCACTAAGTCATTTCTCCAGCCCCGACCTGGAATTTTTAAAAATTTATTTATTTGAGAGAGAGAAAGAATGGGCACACCAGGGCCTTCAGCCGCTGCAACTGAACTCCAGATGCATGTGCCATATGGCTTACGTGGGTTCTGGGGAATTGAATCTGGGTCCTTTGGCTTTGCAGGCAAGCACCTTAATCACAAACCAACTCTCCAGCCCTCTGACTCTGAATTTTATGTGGTCCCAGGCTGGCCTCAAACTCACAGCTATCTTCATATCCCTGCCTCCTCAGTGCTGGCGTTAAAAGACGTGGGCCACAACATCTGACCTTTTCCTTTTTTTTTTTTTGGTTTTTCGAGGTAGAGTCTCACCCTAGCTCAGGCTGACCTGGAATTCACTAGGTAGTCTCAGGGTGCTTCCAAACTCACAGCCATCTTTCTACCTCTGCTTCCTGAGTGCCTGGCCTTTATACTTAAATTTTTTTTCTTTTTGGTTTTTCGAGGTAGAGTCTCACCCTAGCTCAGGCTGACCTGAATTCACTATGTAGTCTCAGGGTGGCCTTGAACTCACAGCGATCCTCCTACCTCTGCCTCCTGAGTGCTGGGATTAAAGGCGTGCGCCACCACGCCCAGCTCAAAAAAAAAAATTTTAAAAAAACATTTTTACTTATTTATTTGTTTGAAAGAGAGAAATAGGCAGGTAGAGAAAGAGAGAATGTGGCACGCTGTGGCTTCCACCTACTGCAAACAAACTCCAGATGTGTGCATCTGGCTTACTGGGTCCTGATAATCGAGTGAGAGACAGAGGTAGAGAGAATTGTGGGGCGAGGGCCCCAGCCACTGAAATCCAATTCCAGATGCTTGTGCCACCTAGTGGGTATGTGTGACCTTGTGCTTGCCTCACCTTTGTGGGTCTGGAGAGTAAAACATGGGTCCTTAAACTTTGCAGACAAGCGCCTTAACCACTAAGTCATTTCTCCAGCCCCGACCTGGAATTTTTTAAAAATTTATTTATTTGAGAGAGAGAAAGAATGGGCACACCAGGGCCTTCAGCCGCTGCAACTGAACTCCAGATGCATGTGCCATATGGCTTACGTGGGTTCTGGGGAATTGAATCTGGGTCCTTTGGCTTTGCAGGCAAGCACCTTAATCACAAAACCAACTCTCCAGCCCCTCTGACCTGGAATTCTTATGTGGTCCCAGGCTGGCCTCAAACTCACAGCTATCTTCATATCCCTGCCTCCTCAGTGCTGGCGTTAAAGACGTGGGCCACAACATCTGACCTTTTTCCTTTTTTTTTTGGTTTTCAAGGTAGGGTCTCACACTAGCCCAGGCTCACCTGGAATTCACTAGGTAGTCTCAGGGTGCTTCAAACTCACAGCGATCTTTCTACCTTTGCTTCCTGAGTGCCTGGCCTTTATACTTAAATTTTTTTTTTCTTTTTTTGGTTTTTCGAGGTAGGGTCTCACTCTGGCCCAGGCTGACCTGGAATTAACTATGTAGTCTCAGGGTGGCCTTGAACTCACAGCGATCCTCCTACCTCTGCCTCCTGAGTGCTGGGATTAAAGGCGTGTGCCACCACGCCCAGCTCAAAAAAATTTTTTTAAAAAACATTTTTACTTATTTATTTGTTTGAAAGAGAGAGAAATAGGCAGGTAGAGAAAGAGAGAATGGGCACGCCAGGGCTTCCACCTACTGCAAACAAACTCCAGATGTGTGCATCTGGCTTACTGGGTCCTGATAATCGAGCCTTAAACTGGGATCCTTAGGCTTCACAGGCAAGGGTTTAACCACTAAGCCATCTCTCCATCCCCTTTATACTTTTTTAAAATAAAAAATTAAAAATTTTTTTTGTAAGAGTAAGAGAAAGAGAATTGGGAGTCGGGCGTGGTGGCACACGCCTTTAATCCCAGCCCTTGGGAGGCAGAGATAGGATCATCACCGTGAGCTCAATGCCACCCTGAGACTACCTAGTGAATTCCAGGTCAGCCTGGGCCAGAGTGAGACCCTACCTCAAAAAACCTAAATAAATAAATAAATAAATAAATAAATAAATAAATAAATAGAGCTGGGTGTGGTGACACCTTTAATCCCAGCACTTGGGATGCAGAGGTAGGAGGATTGCTGTGAGTTAGAGGCCACCCTAAGAATACAGAGTGAATTCCAGCCTGGGCTAGAGTGAGACCTAAAATCAAAAAAAAAAAAAAAAAAAAGAAAAAAAAAAAAAAAGAAAAAGAAAAAGAAAGGAAAGGAAGGAAGGAAGAGAACTGGCATGCCAGGGCCTCCAGACACTGCAAACAAGCTCCAGACTCATATGCCACCTTGTGCATCTGGCTTACGTGGGTCCTCGGGAATCAAACCTGGGTCCTTTGGCTTTGTAGGCAAGCGCCTTAACCACTAAGCCATCTTTCCAGCCCCTTTCAAAAATATTTTATCTGTGGGTTTGATTCCGCAATACTCATGTAAATCCAGATACACAGAGCAGCACATGCATCTGGAGTTCATTTGCAGTGGCTGGAGGCCCTGGTGCGCCCATTCTCCTTCTCTCTCTCCCTGCCTATTTCTGTATTTCTCTCTCAAATAAATTAAAAAAATATTTTAAAATATTTTAAAACTATTTCACTTATTTATGTATTTGAGAGAGAGAATGGGCACACCTAGGACTCCAGCCACTGCAAATAAACTACAGATGCATGTGTCACCTTGTGCATCTGGCTTTATGAGGTACTGGGTAATGGAACACCGTAACCACTGACCTGTCTTTCCAGTCTTCTTTTTACTTATTATTATTATTTTGGTTTTTGAGTTAGGGTCTCGCTCTAGCTCAGGCTGACCTGGAATTCACTATGTAGTCTCAGGGTAGCCTTGAACTCACTGTGATCTTCCTACCTCTGCTTCCTGAGTGCTGGGATTAAAGGTTTGCACCACCACACGTGGCTCATTTTACTTATTGATTTTATTTTGTTTTAAATTTTTATTATTAGCCTCCCACCACTGCAACTGAACTCTAGATGCATGTGCTGCTCTGTGTATCTGGGTTTACATGAGTGTTGTGGAATCAAACCCAGGCTGTCAGGTTTTGCAAGCAAGCATCTTTAACCACTAAGCCATCTCTCCCTCTCTTTATTTGAATTTTGAGACAGTGTCTCACTAAATTGCTAGGCCTGGCATTGGTCTCATTGAGCAGTCCAGGCTGGCTTTGGACTTGTGATCCTCCTGTGTCGGCTTCCCAAACACCTGGGAGTATAACTTTTGCCCACCAGGCCTGTTTTTTTTTTTTTTTTTTTTTTTTTTTTACTTTTGTTCTTGTTTTCTGAGACAGAGTTTCACCAGGTAGCCCAAGCTGACCTTGAACTTATCATTCTCCTGCCTTACCTCCTTAATGCTAAAATTATAGGAGTATGCTGCTATGATCTGTCTTTGAAACAATTAATTATATAATTAATTATTTGCATGCAGAGAAAGGTAGAGAAGAGACAGAGAATGGATTTTGTGCATCTGCCTTTACATTGGTCCTAGGGAATTGAATCTGGGTTATTAGGCTTTGCAGTTAAGTGCCTTAACCGTCAACCCATCTCTCCAGCCCCTAAAACAAATTTTTACAAGCTTCTGAAGAGACACATATATATTTAATGAAATTAAAGATACTGAACTGAGTGAAGCACTGGTATAATACTTAGTTGTCTTCTAATTCTTCCTTTGTTGTGAAAGAAGGATCAATCAAGGACCATTAAATTCACAACCTTTATTTTCCTTTAATCTGGACATTTCTTTTAAAAAATTTTTTTTATTATTTTATTTATTTTTGGAGAGAGACAGAGAGAGAGAGAGAGAGAGAGAGGGAGAGGGAGACAGAGAATGGGCGCACCAGCAGTCTCTCAGCTGCCGTGAACAAAATCCAGATGTGTGCGCCCCCTTGTGGGCAAGTGCACCATTGCACCCTTGCGTCATTTTGCATCTGGCTAAACGTGGGACCTGGAGATTGGAACCATTGGAGATTGGAACGAGCGTTCTTAGGCTTAGGAGGCAGGCGGCTTAACCACTAAGCAGTCTCTCCAGCCCCTGGATGTTTCTTTAATCTGTTTCTTTGTTTCTCAATGGTACTGACTTTTTTTCTTTTCTTTTCATGTTTCCTTTCCTTTCCTTTCTTTCTTTTTGCAGAATATGGGGAGGGGTGTGTGTCAAAGCCAGGGCAAGTGCTTTATCATTGAGCTATAACCCCAGCAATTTTTTTCTTTGTGTGTAGGTCAGAGGACAATCTTGGGTGTCATTCTCCTCAGAGGCTCTCCACCTTTTAAACATATGTTTTAGCCAGGTGTGGTGGCACAAGCCTTTAATCCCAGCACTTGGGAAACCAAGACAGGAAGATCACTGTAAGATCCAGGCCAGCCTGAGATTTGGGCTAGAGCGAGACCCTACCTCAAAAACCAAAAAAATTAAGAAAAAAATTTATTTGTAGCTGAGCATGGTGGCACACGCCTTTAATCCCAGCACTCAGGAGGAAGAGGTAGGAGGATCACTGTGAGTTCAAGACCACCCTGCGACTACATAGTGAATTCCAGTTCAGCCTGGGCTAGAATGAGACCCTACCTTGAAAAACTAAAAAAAAATTTTTTATATACATGCATGTGTAAATGTGTGTATATGTATGTAGCATGCCAGTGTCTCTTGCTGCTATAAATGAACAACCATCTGGTTTTACATGGGTGGCTAGAAATTGAACCTAGGACAGCATGCTTTGCAAACAAGTGCCTTAAACCACTGAGTCATATCTCCTGCTCTAGCTGTCTACTTTTAAAAATAAAATATATTTTTAAGCCGGGTGTGGTGGCACATGCCTTTTTCCAGGTAGGGTCTTGCTCTAGCCCAGGCTGACCTGGAATTCACTATGTAGTCGCAGGGTGGTCTTGAACTCACAGTGATCCTCCTACCTCTGCCTCCCAAGTCCTGGGATTAAAGGCGTGTGCCACCACACCCAGCATCCAGCCCCAATTTTTAAAAGTATTATTTATTTATTTATCTGAGAGAAGGGGTTAGAGAAAGCAGAAAATGAGTGTGAATGAGGAGTATGGGCATGCCAGAACCTCCTGACTCTGCAAGCAAACTGAACACATGGGTCCCTTTGTGCATCTGGCTTTATACAGGGACTGGGGAATTGATCATGGGTCAGTAGGCTCTGCAAGCAAGTGCTTTTAACCACTGAGCCATCTCCCAGCCCTTTCCACCTATTTATTTATTTTTTGGTTTTTCAAGGTAGGGTCTTACTCTAGCCCAGGCTGACCTGGAATTCACTATGTAGTCTCAGGGTGGCTTTGAAATCATAGCAATCCTCCTACCTCTTTTCCCTGAGTGGGGAGAGAAAGACAGAGACAGAAAGAGGGAGAGACAGAATGAGAATATGGGTCCACCAGGCTTCCAGATGCTGCAAACAAGCTCCAGATGCATGTGTCACTTTGTGTATCTAGCTTTATGTGGGTACTGGGGAATCACACCTGGGTTGTTAAGCTTGGTAGGTAAGTGCCTTAACACTGAACCATCTCTAGCCATATCCTCATTCTTGTGGGACAAGCACTTTATTGACTTGGCTATCTCCCCAGCCTCCTGGCATTTATTTTATTTTATTTTTATTTATTTATTTGAGAGAGGGAAAGAGGGAGGGGGGAGAGAGAGAGAGAATGGGCACGCCAGGGCTTCCAGCCCCTGCAAACGAACTCCAGATGCATGTGCTACTTTGTGCATCTGACTTACATGGGTCATGGGGAATCGAACTGAGGTCCTTTGGCTTTGCAGGCAAGTGCCTTGAGTGCTAAGCCATCTCCCAGCCCCCTCCTGGCATATTTTAATGTTTATTTTGAGACAGGGTCTCAATTAATAAGCCTGACCTTGAACTCACTCTGAAGCAAAGGCAAGGGCTTAAACTTGTGATCCTCTTGAATCAATCTCTCAAGTAGTTGATAGTAAAGGCCTATGCCACCAGGTCTGGCCAGCACTGATACTTTTTAAAAAAATATTTTATTTGTTTTTTGGGGGGGACAGAGAGAGACAGAGAGAGAGAATGGGTGCACTAGGGACTTAGTCATCGCAAATAAACTCCAGATGCATGCACCACCTTGTGCGTCTGGATTACATGGGTCCTGAGGAATCGAACCTGGGTCCTTTGGCTTTGTAGGCAAGCGCCTTAGTAGCTAAGCCATCTCTCTAGCCCAGCACTGATATGCTTTTGTTTTGTTTTGTTTATTTGTTTTTGAGGTAGTGTTTCACTCTAGCCCAGGCTGACCTGGAATTCACTATGAAGTCTCAGGGTGGCCTCAAATTCATGGTGATCCTCCTACCTCTGCCTCCCAAGTGCTGAGATTAAAGGTGTGTGCCACCATGCCTGGCTCATCATTGATATATATGTATATATTTTGGTTTTCCGAGGTAGAGTCTCACTCTAGCTCAGGCTTACCTGGAATTCACTCTGTAGTCTCAGGGTGGCCCAAACTCATGGCAATCCATCTACCTCTGCCTCCAGAGTCCTGGGATTAAAGGCGTGCACCACCACGCCTGGCTAATAAAATATATTTAAAAAAATAAGCCGGGCGTGGTGGTACATGCCTTTAATCCCAGCACTCGGGAAGCAGAGGTAGGAGGATTGTCGTGAGTTCGAGGACAC
This sequence comes from Orientallactaga sibirica, assembly GCA_036365145.1. Taxonomy (NCBI): domain Eukaryota; kingdom Metazoa; phylum Chordata; class Mammalia; order Rodentia; family Dipodidae; genus Orientallactaga; species Orientallactaga sibirica. The sequence continues at coordinate 38,903,752 of JAEOAD010000011.1, read as the reverse complement.
CCTGAGACTACATGGTGAATTCCAGGTCAGCCTGGGCTAGAATGACACCCTACCTCGAAAAACCAAAAAAAAAAAAAAAAATATATATATATATAATTTATTTATTTGAGAGAGAGAGAAAGAGAGAGAGAGCAAGAATGGGCATGCCAGGGCCTCCAGCCACTGCAAACGAACTCCAGATGCATGCACCCCCTTGTACATCTGGCTTACGTAGGTCCTGGAGAGTCGAACCGGGGTCCTTTGGCTTTACAGGTAAATGCCTTAACCGCTAAGCCATCTCTCTAGCCCCAGCATTGATATTTTTAAAAAAGCCAAGATAGCTGCCATGTGTCCCACAACTTGGATTTATCTAGTTATTTTTTCATGACTAGGTTTACGTTAGATATTTTTGGTGATTTAATACTCAGGTGATGTTATTCTTACTGACTCACAGCAAGGAGACACATAACATCACAATGTCCCATTACTGTTTTTGCTAAGTTTAATCATTAGTGCCTTCTAGACCTCAAGAATGTAAAGGTACTTTTCCCTCTTTGTAGTAATAGGTAAGTTTATACTGTGGAGGACTAGTGGATATCTTTTTCCTCTATGATTTTCCATTGCTTCTAGCATCCATTAATCTTTCCCTAAATCAGTCTTAGATCAAAGGTTACAATATGGTGATTTTTGCCAGGCAAGGTGATACACATTTATAGTCTCAGCACTTGGGAAGCAGAGGCAGGAGGATCAGGAATTCAAGGCCAGTCTAGGCTACATAGTGAGAATTAAAGCTAGTCTGGGCTACAAGAGTCCTATGTCAAACAAAACAAAACCACACCAAGATAAGACAAAGGTTATGGAGTTGGTTCAGTGGATAAAAGAGCTTCCTATGCAAAAATAAGACATGAATTTGGATTTCCAAAACCCATGTAAATATAAAGCCAGATGCAGTAGTGAGCATCTATAATCCTTACCTTCCTACAGCAAGATGGAAAGCAGACAGGAAAACCCTAGAAGCTCAAAGGTCAGTTTGCCTGGCAACTGCAGCAGTGAACAACAGAGACTGCCTCAAACAAGGTGAAGTGAGAACTGATACCCAAGACTGTCCTCTGACCTCTGACCTCCATATGCATGCTGTGACACACAATGGGCCTGCACCCAAACATGTATGTACACATTAAGATAAAAAAAAAATAGTGATCTATCTTTCTCTCCCCTCTCTCTTTTTTTTTTTAAAGGTAGGGTTTCATTCTGGCCAAGGCTGACCTGGAATTCTCTATGTAGTCTTAGGGTGGCCTTGAACTCATGGTGATCCTCCTACCTTTGCCTCCTGAGTGCTGAGATTAAAGGTGTGTGCCACCATTCCTGGCTCCTCCTTTTCTTCTTACCTTTTATTTTTCCTTCATTTCTTTCCCTCCCTCTCCTCCTCTTCTCTTTCCTCCCTTCCTTTCTGTTCTTCCCTATTCCTTCTCCTTCTTGGTACATGGGATGAAACCTAGGGCCCCATAGATGTAAGGCAATCATTCAATCACTGAACCACATCACTAACCCTTATTAGTTATTATGAATTAATTATTAATTGGCTTTTTTCTTTTTCTTGTTTTTTTTTTTTTTTTTTTTGGTTTTGCAAGGTAGGACTCTAGCTCAGCCTGACCTGGAATTCATTAAGTAGTCTCAGGCTGGCCTTGAACTCACAATGATCTTCTGACCTCTGTCTTCCCAGTGCTTAGATTAAAGGCATGTGCCACCACACCTGGCTTAATTGGCTCTTTTAAAAAGAATGATTTTGGGAGTTGGGAGTATGGCTTACTGGTTAAGGTGCTAGCCTGCAAAGCCAAAGAACCCAGGTTCAATTCCCCAGGACCCATGTAAGCCAGATGCACAAGGTGGTGCATGCTTACAGAGTTCATTTGCAGCAGCTGAAGGCTCTGGTGTGCCCATTCTCTCTTCCCATTCTCTATCTGTCTCTCAAATAAATAAAACAAAATAAAATAATTTTTTTTAAAAAGAATGATTTGGAAGCCGGGTGTGGTGGCGCACGCCTTTAATCCCAGCACTTGGGAGGCAGAGGTAGGAGGATTGCCGAGAGTTCGAGGCAACCCTGAGACTACATAGTTAATTCCAGGTCAGCCTAGACCAGAGTGAGACCCTACCTCAAAAAAAAAAAAAAAAAAAAAAAAAAAAAAAAAAAAAAAAAAAAAAAGAATGATTTGGGGCCAGAGAGATAGTTTAGCAGTAAAAGGTGTTTGCTTACAAAGCTTTATGGCTCAGGTTCGATTCCTCAGTGCCTATGTAAAGCCAGATGTGCAAAGTGACATGTGCATCTAGAGTTCCTCTGCAGTGGCAGGAGGCCCAGACATGTCCATATTCTCTCTTGCTGCTTCTTTCTTTCTTTTTTTGGTTTTTCAAGGTAGGGTCTTGCTCTAGTCCAGGCAGACTGGTGTAGTCTCAGGCTGGCCTTGAATTTACAGTGATTCTCCTACCTTAGCCTCCATTGCGCTGGGGTTAAAGGTTTGTACCACCACACCCAGCTTCTTTTGAGTAAATAAATAAAATAGTAAAAAGAGAAGGATTTTGTTGTCTGACTCTCCCTCCACTTAGTTTCACTGCTGTGTTATCCATCATTATCATTGCTCTTTATTGTGTACAAATTACACAAAATTAGGGATGCTATTTACTAGTTCTCACATCCTTTGGACATATATCTACTTTTTTAAAAAATTGGGCCGGGCGTGGTGGCGCACACCTTTAATCCCAGCACTCAGGAGGCAGAGGTAGGATGAGCGACGAGAGTTCGAGGCCACCCTGAGACTACATAGTTAATTCCAGGTCAGCCTGAACCAGAGTGAGACCCTACCTCGCAAAACCAAACAAAAAAATAAATAAAAATTATAAAGACTTTATTAGACTAGAAGGAGCCTGGTGGTGCATGCCTATAATCCCAGCACTTGAGAGGCAGACGTGGAGGCACTGTGAGTTCAAGGCCAGCCTGGGATTACAGAGGGACTACAAAGTGAGTTCCAAGTCAGCCTGGGCTAGAATGTGACCTTACCTTGACAAAAAAAACAAAACAAACAAACAAACAAACAAAAAAAAAAACACCGAAAGAGAGAAAGAGAGAGAGAGAGAAAAGAGATAAGGAAACAGGAGAGATTATGAAGAGCTCCTGCCCATGAGAAGGCAGGAGGGGGTAAATCCACCTGGAGACACAAATTGGGGATATTTATAGGTTTTGAATGGGAACTGAGCTAACCAACCCTGACACCAAGTTTGGGGCTTGAGCTAAGCAACCACAATGATGCCAGGTTCCACTCAGTTTTGAATACTTTCTCTACTGGTACAAAGTGATCCAAGCTCACCTTACTATTTCCTGTCCTATCCATGCAATCACTTAACTCTCCAAAGAGCCCTGATACTTTGTTATTATTTTGATAAGCACACAGACACACCATTTTAGGTTTTTAAAATTTATTTATTTATTTTTGGTTTTTCGAGGTAGGGTTTCAGTTTAGCTCAGGCTGACCTGGAATTTGCTATGTAGTCTCAGGGTGGCCTTGAACTTGTGGTGATCCTCCTACCTCTGCCTCCCGAGTGCTGGGATTAAAGGTGTGCGCCACCATGCCTGGCCTAAATTTTTAAAATTTTTATTTGTTTTTCTGAGACAGAGTTTTATTCTGTAGCCCAGGCGGGCCTCGACCCCAAGGTAATCCTCATGTCTCAGCCTTCTCAGTACTGGGATAACAGGTGTACAACATAATGCTCAGCTCTTGGTTTGTAATTAACTTTTTTTTTTTTTGAGATAGGGTCTCATTACAGCCCAGGCTGACCTGGAATTCACCGTGTAGTTTCAGGGTGGCCTCGAACTCAGCAATCCTCCTACCTCTACCTACTGAATGTTGGGATTAAAGGCGTGCGCCACCACACCCACCCTGTAATTAACTTTTAAAAAATATTTTTTAAAGCCAGGCGTGGTGGCGCACGCCTTTAATCCCAGCACTCCGGAGGCAGAGGTAGGAGGATCACCGTGAGTTCGAGGCCACCCTGAGACTACATAGTGAATTCCAGGTCAGCCTGGGCCAGAGTGAGACCCTACCTTGAAAAACCAAAAAAAAAAATTTTTTTTTAAACATTTTTTTAGAGAGAGAATGGGAGCACCAGGGCCTCTAGCTACTGCAAATGAACTCCAGACAGATGCATGTACCACCATGTGCATCTGAGTTACGTGGATTCTGGGGAATTGGCTTCTGGGTCCTTAGACTTTGTAGGCAAGTGCCTTAACCACTAAGCCATCGCTCCAGCCCCATAAAGTATAAGCCATCGCTCCAGCCCATAATCAACTTTCAAAAATACTTTATGGGGCTGGAGCGATGGCTTAGTGGTTAAGGCACTTGCCAGAAAAGCCAAAGACTCAAGGTTCGATTCCCCAGGACCCATGTAAGCCAGATACACAAGGTGGCACGTGTATCTGGAGTTCCTTTGCAGTGGCTAGAGGCCCTGGCACACCCATTCTCTCTCTACCTGCCTCTTTCTCTCTCAAATAAATAAATAACAAAACAAGCCAGGCATGGTGGTGCATTCCTTTAATGTCCTAGCACTAGGAAGGCAGAGGTAGGAGGATTGCCAAGTTCAAGGCCACCCTGAAACTACATAGTTAATTCCAAGTCAGCCTGGGCCTTGAAAAACCAAAAAATAAAAATAAAACACTTTTGGAGTCAGGCGTGGTGGTGCACACCTTTAATTCTAGCACTAGGGAGGCAGAGGTAGGAGGAATGCCAATGAGTTTGAGGCCACCCTGAGACTACATAGTGAATTCCATGTCAGCATGGGCTAAAGTGAAACTCTACCTCAAAAAACCAAACAAACCCCCCAGCATTTATAGGCCCAGGTCTTAGACACAGTGGAAAGGACCACTGGGCCATTGCCAGAGTGCTGCATCTGAGAAAGTGCTAGGTCTATGGGTATACCACCCTGAATGTGCCCAACCTCATCACAGAAAGTGACTGGCCATGTAGAGTGTAGAGTGTAGAGTGTAGAAGTTTACCTTGTAACAATCCCATTTTCTGCAAGAATGAAGGCTGCCGTAGGATTGGCAGCCCTGATGAGGCTCTGTAGCTGAACAAGGAGTGGGTGCCTTTGTTCCTTAGTGTGACTGGTGAACACCACATTATTCACCAAGCCTGGGGAATAAAACCAAGAACATGTCAGCCTTCAGAGCCCTGACTGAGGCTGTAGGCTCACACAAATGTGGGCCCTTGCACCTTCCCTTGACCACTTTCCTGGTACAACCATCTTTACCCTATACTTCTTAATTATCTATGTTTTTTCTTCTCCCTTTCCCCTTCCCCTCCCCCTTCCTCCTTTCTTTCCTCCCTTTTTGGAGGGGGGGGGTTCTTTCTTTCTTTTATTTACTTATTTATTTTTGTTTTTTTGAGGTAGGGTCTCACTCTAGCCCAGGCTGACCTGGAATTCACTATGTAGTCTCAGGGTGGCCTTGAACTCATGGCGATCCTCCTACCCCTGCCTCCCAAAGTACTGGCATTAAAGGCGTGCGCCACCACGCCAGGACTTTTTTTTTTTTTTTTGGTAGGGTTTTACTGACCTGAAATTCACTATGTAGTCTTAGGCTGGCCTCAAACTTACAGCAATCCTACTTCTGTCTCCCCAGTGCTAGGAGTAAAGGCATGTACCACCATACCTGGTTTTTTGTTGTGTTGTTTTGAGACAGGGTTTTGAAACAGCCCCAGCTGGCCTTGATGTACATGTGTGTGAGTGCATGTGGGGACAGAGATTGATGTCAGGTTTCTTCCTCATTTGCTTTCTACCTTATCTTTATTTTTTGAGACAGTGTCTCTCCCTGAACCCCCAGCTCACTGATTTGGCTACAGTAGCTGGCCAGCAAGTCCCAGGCATCCCCGTCTTCATTTTCCCAGCACAGGGGATATAGGCGCCTACCACACCTGGCTTTTATATGGAAATCTGAACTTGTACTTTACTTCTTTTTGGGACAGGGTCAACTTGTAGATTTTAATTAATTTATCTATTAGAGAAAGGGAGAGAGAGAGAGAGTGTGTGTGAGTATGGGTGCGCCAGGGCCTCTAGCTACTGCAAATGAACTCCAGATGCATGAGCCACCATATGCATCTGGTTTACGTGGGACCTAGAGAATTGAACCTGGGTCCTCAGGCTTCGTAGGCATGTGCCTTAACCACTAAGCCATCTCTCCAGCCCCAGGGTCAACTTATATAGCTGGTGCTATCTTCAAATTCCCTACATACCCTTGAACCCTTGATCTTCTTTCTTCCCTTTATTTTATTTATTTATTTATTTATTTATTTATTTATTTATTTATTTATTTGGTTTTTTGAGGTAGGGTCTTGCTGTAGTCCAGGCTGACCTAGAATTCACTATGTATCTCAGGGTAGCCTTGAACTCACCACAACCCTCCTACCTCTGCTTCCAGAGTGCTGGGATTAAAGGTGTGTGCCACCATGGCTGACTTGTTTACTTGAGAAGAGGCATATAGAGAGAAAGAGAAAGAGCAACTGGCTGTGCCAGGGCCTCAAGTCCAGATAACTGCACCACCTTGTGCATCTTGAATACATGGGTACTGGGGAATCGAACTTGGGTCTTTAGGTTTCATAGGTAAGTGCCTTAATGGCTAAACCATCTCTTCAGCCCTCTTTCCTTTTTATTTTTTTAAAAAATTAATTATTTGAGAGAGAGAGAGAGAGGCAGAGAGAGAGACAGAGACAGACAGACAGACAGAGACAGAGACATAGAGAGAGAGGGAATATGAATGGGCACACCAGGGCCTCTAGCCACTGAAAACAAACTCCAGATGCATGTGCCACTTTGTGCATCTGGCTTATGTGGAAACTGGGCAATAGAACCTGGGTCCTCAGGCTTCGCAGGCAAGTGCCTTAACTGTTAAGCCATTTCTCCAGCCCTCCCCCTCCTTTTTTTTTGGTTTTTCGAGGTAGGATCTCACTCTAGCCCAGGCTGACCTGGAATTTACTATGTAGTCTCAGGGTGGCCTCGAACTCATGGCAATCCTACCACTGCCTCCTGAGTGCTGGGATTAAAGGTGTGCGCCACCACACCCGGCTCCTACCTGCTTTTTGAAAAAAAAATTACTTATTTATTTGAGAGAGAGAGTGAGGGAGGGAAAGAAAGAGAATGGACATGCCATGGCATCTAAGCCACTACAAACTAACTCCAGATGCATGTGCCAACCTATGCATCTGTCTTTACAAGGGTACTAGGGAATTGAACCTAGGTCCTCAGGCTTTGTAGGCAAGCACCCGAGTCACTGAGCCATCTCTATAGCCCCCTTGATCCTCTTTCAGTCAAGTGTTTAGTTTAAAAAAATTAGCCACATTTTAGTTTCTGAAGAAAATGTTCACAGAAAGGCTCACAAAATAAGTTCCTTCTTCTCCAGTCATCTAAATTCTCTTCCCTGGAGGCAACTAGTTATCATATTTTTATCTTTTCCTCCGACATGTGTCTTCTACATGTAATTTTTTCTAGTATTGTCATATTACTTTGCTTTGTACCTTGGTTTTTTTTTTTTTTTGGTTTTTTGAGGTAGTGTCTCACTCTGGTCCAGGCTGACCTGAAATTAACTATGTAGTCTCAGGGTGGCCTCGAACTCACGGCAATCCTCCTACCTCTGCCTCCCAAGTGCTGGGATTAAAGGTGTGCGTCACCATACCCGGCTTTGGGTTTTTTTAAAAGCAGGGTATCACTAGAGCTCAGGCTAGCCCAGAGCTCACAATGTAGACCAGGTTGGCCTCCTCAAACTTCAGCAATCCTTCTGTGTCAGCTTGCCAAGTGCAGGGATTACAGGTACTGAGTCACCACTCCAGGTTAAAACAAGATGCCTTTTTTTTTTTTTGGTCTAGGAGACTGTCCTTGTAGTCAAGGTGATCCTTCCACCTTAGCCTCCCAAGTGCTGGGAAGATAAATGTGAGCTGCCACACTTGGCTTAGCTTGTTTGGTAATATCTGATCATCTCAATCCTCCCCCTCCTGCTACCCTGTTCTCTCCCTTCTCCAAAACCACACAAACTCTTTTCAATAACATAGGTGACACTTAAAATAGGTTTCATATTCTTTTGTTTTGTTTCATTTTGTTTTGTTTTTTGTTTTCAAGGTAGGGTCTTGCTCTAGTCCAGACTAGGTTTTATATTCTTATTTATCATCTTCCTATATGTGAAGAAGATTAAGGCATCAGTTTCACTTAACTTTATTTTATTTTTTTATTTTTGGTTTTATCGAGGTAAGGTCTCACTCAGTCTAGCTCAGGCTGACCTGGAATTCGCTATGTAGTCTCAGGGTGGCCTTTAACTCTTGGCAATTCCCCTACCTCTGCCTCCCAAGTGCTAGGATTAAGGGCGTGTGCCACCACAACCAGTCCTCATTTAACATTTTTTTTTTTGAGGTAGGGCCTCACTCTAGCTCAGGCTGACCTGGAATTCACTCTGTAGTCTTGGGGTGACCTTGAAATCATGTCGATCCTCCTACCTCTGCCTCCCGAGTGCTGGAATTAAAGGTGTGCACCACCACGTCTGAGGGTCATTTAACATTTTTTTAAGAGATCTTATTTTTATTTATTAGAGACAGAGAGAGGGAAAGAGACAGAGGAAGAGTAAGAATGAACATGCCAGGGCCTCTAGCCACTGCAAACAAACTCCAGATGCGTGTGCACCCTTGTGCACCTGGCTTACGTGGGACCTGGAGAATCGAACTGGGGTCCTTTTTTTTTTTTTTTTTTTTTTTTTTTTTTTTTCGAGGTAGGGTCTCACTTTGGTCCAGGCTGACCTGGAATTAATTATGTAATCTCAGGGTGGCCTTGAACTCTAGGCGATCCTCCTACCTCTGCCTCCCAAGTGCTGGGATTAAAGGCATGTACCACCACACCTGTCCCTCATTTAACTTTTTATAGGGCTTTTTAGAAAAAATTTTATTGTGTGCGTGCACATGCACACGCACGCGCATCTAAGTGCAAGCCTGAGTGCAGGTCAGAGGACAACTGGATCTCACTCTGTAGTCCCAGGCTGGCCTTGAACTCATAGTCATCCTCCCACCTCTGCCTCCTGAGTGCTGGGATTAAAAGTGTGTGCCCAAATTAAAAAAAAAATTTAAATGAGCTGGAGAGATGGCTTAGCAGTTAAGGTGCTTGCCCGAAAAGCCAAAGGACCCAGGTTCGATCCCCAGGTCCCATGTAAGCCTAATACACAAGGTGGCACATGTGTCTGGAGTCATTTGCAGTGGCTGGAGGCCCTGCAGCACCCATTTTCTCTCTTCCTCTCTCTCTCTCTCTCTCCCCCCCCCTCTGTCAAATACAAATAATAAAAAAATTTTTAAAAAAGTAGCTGGGCATGGTGGCACATGCCTTTAATCCCAGCACTCGGGAGGCAGAGGTAGTAGGAGTTCGAGGTCACCCCGAGACAACATAGTGAATTCCAGGTCAGCCTGGATTAGAGTGAAACCCTACCTCGAAAAACCAAAAAAAAAAAAAAAAAAAGTGTGCCACCATACCTGGGCACCAACAGTATCTTAAACTAATAGCCATTTGAATGAAAATGGGGAGTATACTGAGGGGTCAGGAATCATCCCATTTTTCAGACAGTGGTGGCTGTAAGTACATGTTTAAGTACAATAAGCAGAAAGCTGAGTAACCAGATTCCTACCAGCCAAGGCTACTATACTCAGGTTTAGATGATTGAAAATGAAAAAAAGAAAATAAAATCAGTAAGCTTGAAGGCAACTGCTAGACCCCGGTGTCTGGATATGTTCTGAGGCAGACATTAGTGATGTTTCCTGCCCAGAACAAGCAACATGAAAAGTGTTCTAAGCACAATAGAGTTTGAATCTAACCTTACAAATCCACTTGGATGTATACCATTGAATGCAAGACCAAGGAACAGAAATGAAGAATGCTCATGCCAGCTGACAGAAAGCTGAAAAAAGCTATGCTGCATGTAGCTCTATGAGAGAGAAAGAAGTCATCAGTGTTGATAAACAACAGTGGACACTGCAAGCCTTAAGTTTGGCCAGCCAGGCCAAATAAGCCAATGGGTGCAATAGTGGCATGTCTGTTATGGGAGAAACCAACTGCTCTCTAATTGGTCTGGAGGCCCACTCCACAGGAGGGAATACATGCCTGGTACTGAAAACCTATGATGGAGGAAGACATGAGCCCTAGGGGTGTAACACCTGCTGGTGTCTGGCTAAATGCAAATATTATGCTCACCAAATTGCCTGGTAGGCATTTTTCTTAATGTTCATACCCATGTATTAATGCTACTCTAACTTCTAGTTAGTAAAGCTTCTCTTTTCAGATGGCAGTGACCTCTGGGATGATTCAAAAGGTACCATAGTACTGAGAAGAAGTGATAGAGGAGTGCTCAGCACTGAACCATCTCTACCACACTTTCCAAGGCTCAGGGTCCATTGTGGAAGAGGTGGCAGAAAGAATGTAGGAGACAAAGAAAGGATAGGACTCCTTTTAATGCCATCTCCCAGACACAAAATGGCCTGGATATCCATGACCTCGCAAAGCCTGACACTTACCTACACAAGACCAGTATAATAGGAGGAAAAGATGATGACATCAAAATAAAAGAGACTGATTGAGAGGGGACGGGGATATGATGGAAAGTAGAGTTGTGAAAGGGACGGGGGGGGGGAGAAGGGAATTATGGTTTAATGTCTATAATTATGGAAGTTAAAAATAGTAAAAAATAAAAAAAGAATGCTCATGCCAACAGGAACATACAACAATGAGGAAAGGCTCACAAAAAGGTTTTTGCAATGTGTATGGAGTTAAAGACGGTCAGCAATTGGGGCTCACCTGCCCTAGGCTCCAGCACAGAATGGTTTTGAGATACAAGTCCTATTCTTCCTATTGTAAGCTAGTGTTCCACTTGGGCCTTTTGCCTTTATGGATTTAAAGGCGAGTTTTCTCAGTGGCTTTCTTCTGACTCCTAAATGGTAAGTATGGTTCCTCCTGCTTCCCTGTCCTTTAGTAAAAGATATCTTGGGAGCTAGAGAGATGGCTTAGCAATTAAGACACTTGCCTGCAAAGCAAAAGGACCCAGGCTCGATTCCCCAGTACCCACATAAGCCAGATGCACAAGGTGGCACATGCATCTGAAGTTCGTTTGCAGTGGCTGGAGGCCCTGGCACACTCATTCTCTCTCTTTCTCAATAATAATAAAAAGATATCCTGATTGGCAAATTCTACACACCTGGGTTTTGGAAGCACCTGAGTCATTTTCTCCTGTTATGCCCCCCTCCTTATCTAAGGAGGTCTGCTGAGTGCCAGCAGCTTTCCACCCACCTCCACCTCATTCCTGCTGCTAGTGAAAACAATCACTCTCCACTGCTTGGTCTCTACTTCCAGGCTGCAATTTTTGCAATTCATTTTATCTACTGCAGCAAGAATAACATAAATCTAATCAGGTCACTTCCTTTCTTTAAATATCTCAATATGGCTGGAGAGATGGCTCAGCTAATAAAGGTGCTTACTTGCAAATATATCAATAGGTTTCAGGTAAAAGAGTAGTTCTGCAAGCCAGGTCTGGTGGCACATGTCTTTAATCCAAGCACTCGGGAGGCAGAGGTAGGAGGATCATCACTATGAGTTCGAGGCCACCCTGAGAAGGCAGAGTGAGTTCCAGGTTAGCCTGGGCTAGAATGAGACCCTACCTCGAAAAACAAAAAACAGACAAACAAACAAAAAAGCTCTGCAGGTATACACCACCATGCCCAGCAAGGCTCTTCCACTCAGAAGCTTTCACATTAAGAAGGATCTCACTCAGTGCCAGGGAAACTCCCTAATGAAGGGGATACTGGTGGTGCTTGTATTCCCATCTCCACTTTAGGAAGGTCATTTTAGAAGCTGTACAGGAGCATCAAAGGCCAGCCTAGAGAACCTGATACCAGATCCCCATGCCATGGCATAGCTATAGGAAGTCATTGGAGCCTCTGGAAATTGAGTAAGGCAGGGTCAGGAGACCATGCCCAAAATGTGTCACCATGGGTCAACAGTACGATCCTGGAAGTCTCAGTACACTCTGGGTGGGGGGACATAGGGACATGGGAAGCAGACCCTGCAAGATGCCTGAGATTTACAAGGCAGTGTGGCAGATAAGGGCAGTGTGGTAGGTCTTACAGTGAGGAGCTAAGAAAGGCTAGTGGAGATCAATAGAGGCTTGGAGACTCATACAAATATGCCCACCTGAGCAATATGTGCCAGGGTCACAGGCCTGCCTCTTTTTTTTTTTTTGGCTGGGATGTAAGGCTCTGACAAAAGTACTTCGTCTAGAGTCCTGCCTACCTGGTGGAGATAGGATTCTAGGACAGGAACTGGGCACAGAAAGGGGATTTTATTTCACAGGGAAGTAAGCAAGAGGATTATTTCCAGCATTCTTTAGTCCAGCTATGTAAACTGTCATCTGCCAAGAGGAAATGCCATCTGTGAGGCAGGTACACAACAGTTATCTGGCAACAGGGTAAAATAGGCCACCATGAACAGTGCACCTTGACTGGGCCAAGAACTTTTTTTTTTTTTTTTTTTTGAGGTAGGGTCTCATTCTAGTCCAGACTGACAAGGAACTCACTCTGTAGCCCAGGCTGGTCTTGAACTCACAGGGATCCTACCTCAGCTTCCCTGGAATTATAGGCTTGAGCCACTGTACTTGGCTGAATACTCCATGTACTTGGGCTGTAAGGTCACTAAGAAATCCTGCTGGGCTGGAGAAATGGCTTAGTGGTTAAGGTGTTTGCCTGCAAAGCCGAAGGATCCCGGTTCGATTCTCTAGGACCCACATAAGCCAGATGTGTGAGGGGCACATGCATCTGGAGTCGTCTGCAGTGGCTAGAGGCCCTGGCATGCCCATTCTCTCTCTGTCTGCCTCTCTTCTCTCTCTCTCTCTCTCTCTCTGCTTGCAAATAAATAAATAAAAAGTTAAAAAATATTAAAAAAAAAAAAGAAAGAAATCCTGCTGGAGATGAGCTGAAAACCTCCTCCATGTAGACCAGCTGACAGAAAGATGGAAAAAGCTATGCTACATGCAGTTCAATGGGAGACAGAGAAATCACCAGTGGAGGTACTCAACAGTGGACACTGCAAGCCTTAAATTTGGCCAGCCAGGGTGCAACCAACGGGTGCAATAGTGGCATGTCTGTTATGGGGAAAACTGTTTTCTAATTGGACTAGAGGCCCACTCGATGGGAGGGAATATATCCCTGATACTGAAAACCTACAACAGGGGTAGACATGAGCCCTGGGGTGTAACATCTGCTGGTGTCTGGCTAAATGTATATACTATGCTCACCAAACTGCCCAGTAAGCACTTCTCTTAATATTCATACCCATATATGAATGCTACTCTCACTTTTGGTTAGAGAAGCTTCTCTTTTCAGATGGCAGTGACCTTGGGATGAATCAGAAGGCACCATGGTGCTGAAAAGAAGGGACAGAGGAGTGTTCAGCATTGAAATATCTCTATCACATCTTCCAAGGCTCAGGGTCCATTGCGGAAGAGGTGGCAGAAAGAATGTAAGAGCCAAAGGAAGGGTAGGACTCCTTACAATGTGCTCCTCCAGACACAAAATGGCCTGGATATCCATGACCTCCCAGTGCCTGATACTACCTACATAAGACCATCATAATAGGAGGTAAAGATCATGACATGACATCAAAATAAAAGAGAGACTGATTGAGAGATGGAGGGGATGTGATGGAGAGTGGAGTTTCAAAGGGGAAAGTGGGGGGAGGGAGGGAATTACCATGGGTTATTGTCTACAATTATGGAAGTTGTTAATAAAAAAATAAAATTAAAAACAATAAAATAAAATTTAAAAAATTTAAAATAAATAAATAAAATTTAAAAACAAGGTTTCTAAAGTCTAGGGGGCAAAGTTTATTTCTTTTATCTATAGATATGCAGCTTCAGCAGTTATGATCTCCACTTTGCTTTCCAGCCAGCATCATGATGAGTCTTGCTTGCTGTTTAAACTCTGAAACTGTTTCCTACCCCTAGGATTTCTGTAAGACACATCATTCTTAGGCTACAAAATAACCCTTTTATCATTGTAAAATAATCTTTTGTTGTTGAAAGCAATGAATCAGGGAGTCTGAATCATGAACAGGAGCAAAGGATGCAGCGTGCTCCCTTGAGACATTAAGGATTATTCTGCTGGTGACAGATCCTACTTCAAAGATAGCCAGCAAATCTCTAATGAGAAAGGAAATACTTGCCTTTTATCTCCTACCCATGCTCATGGTAAGTCAGCCCAGTTCAAGAAGTCTTAAAGGCCCAGATGCAAATGGAAGACATTTACCAAGCATTGGATGTAACTCATGAGCTTCTTTTTTTTTAAGGAAGGGTCTCACTCCAGCCCAGGCTGACCTGGAACTCACTCTGTAGCTTTAGGCTGGCCTTGAGTTTATGACAATCTTCCTACCTCCTGGGTGCTGGGATTAAAGGCATACACCACCAAGCCAGGCCTGAGCTTCTACTTCTTCTTTTTGTTTTGTTCTGTTTTGCACCACCACACCTGCCTTTGAGCTTCTTGATATTCAGAAAACATCATAATGGCCTCAAGGTCAAATGTCCACATTCCCAGAGTACAGACTGGGGCCTGTGAGTAGTGAGTTAGAAGGCATCATTAACGAAATATGCCTGCTACATGCTCCAGCAAACTCAGCCTATCTTAGCCTATAAGAATTCATACTTTCCCTGGTGGGATACAGGACCTGAACTGACCCAGGTTCACAGACAATGAAGACAGAACAATTCCTCAAGACTCTCTACTGAGGCAGCCTAAACATCTGTGCTTGTCCTTCATACAAAAAAGTAGAGAAAAGCCAGGCTTTAGCCCAGGCTGACCTGGAATTCACTATGTAGTCTCAGGGTGGCCTCGAACTCACATCAATCTTCGTGCCTCTGCCTCCAGAATGCTGGGATTAAAGCCTGAGCCATTATGCCTGGCTAGAAATTCTTTTTTTTTTTTTTTTTTTTCGAGGTAGGGTCACACTTTAGCTTAGCTGACCTGAGATTCACTATGCAGTCTCAGGGTGCCCTTGAACTCATGGCAATCCTCTGCCTTCCAAATGCTGGGATTAAAGGCATTCCACCACGCCTGGCTTAGAAATGAGGGTTCTTAAAAGCATTTTCCTCCAGATACCATTCTTTTTCCACACCATGAAACTTTCTAACATATTGTTTACACTTGCTGAGTTTCAGTACTTTACTAGCCATTAGTCTGCTTGAACTTGGCTTTAGTCCTTATTTATGTACTCAGATACTCCTGCTGAGGTCACCAGTGCCCTTCATACCTGCAAAGTCTGTTTTTTATTTTATTTTATTTTATTTTATTTTATTTTATTTTATTATTTTATTTTATTTTATTTTATTTTATTTTATTTTATTTTATTTTATTTTATTTTATTTTATTTTATTTTTAAAAACTACTTCCCTTGAAGTCTCTGCAGTATTAAACATGACTGATCTTTCCCCTTCCTTGGTGTCTGAAGCACTGCTTTTTCCTGTTTTGTCTTTCAGTCTTCAGGACTTCCGATTTCCTTCCGCATGTCTGGTGTCTGGCCTTTTCAACTCCACACCTGGACACTGGCTGACTATTATAGTCTATTGGCTTACAAATATGTAACTGCTAGATGATCTATCACTACTTACAATGTTTTCAAGGATAGCTACCACCATTTCTCCTAATCCTCTAAACTAAAATTCTAGTATTCACCCTAGATATCTTTTTATCTCCCCAACAGAGGGTCTCACTCTAGCCCAAGCTGACCTGGTACTTACTCTATACTTCCAGGCTGGCCTCAAACTCACAGTGATCCTCCTACTTCTGCTTCCCAAGTGCTGGGATTTAAGGCATGTGCCACCATGCCTGTTTATATATATATATATATATATATATATATATGTATGTATGTATATGTATTTTTTGTTGTTGTTTATTTGAGATAGGGTCTCACTCTAGCCCAGGCTGACCTGAAATTCACTATGTAGTCTCAGGGTGGCCTTGAACTCAAGGCAATCCTCTTACTTCTGCCTCCTGAGTGCTGGGATTAAAGGCGAGTGCCACCACACCTGGTCCATTAATATCATCTTTCTTTCTAATTCATGCCCTATAGATTGCTTGTATGTCACCAAAACCTACTGACCCAACTTCCCAAAAGTCTTAGATCTATCTGGGACACACACCATGTATGGACCCAACCTCCATTATACCCTTGTGTTGGGTTACAGTGCCTTGAAGATAAGCATGAGGGCATATACCTATAATCCTAGCACTTGGGAAGTATAGGCAGGAAGCACAGTAGTTCAAGGCCCTTTTGGGATACATAGCAAGTTTGAGGTCAGCCTAGACTACCTAAAGCTCTAGCTTAAGAGAAAAAAAAAGTAGGGGTACTGTTTAAAAAAATACTACCTGGTATAGCAGTCTAACATGCACATTCCTTCCCTCAGAGACTAGGTTCCTGCCCTGGGGAGCACCCAGCTCAGCTGTTTCCCAAGACAACAGCTTTGGCATGCTGTTTTCTCTGTCCCTTGTGGAATGGCAATGGGATCAGCAGGGCACAAGTATGTTGGGGAAATGAAGTTGTTTTCTTCCACCAGATTTCTGCTACTGGGCTCTATCAGGAAGCTCAGGCCCCAGGCATATCCCTGACAACAATGAACATTTCAACACCACTCCAGGGAATGTACAATTTATTTTGGATCTCAGGAACCATAGATGATGAAACTAAAAGTACAGCTTCTAGAGCTGCTAGGTAGGACAATGCAAGGTTGAGTACAACCTGTTGGAAAGGTGGATTTTTCTAAATGTTTTCAAAGTGGTGTGGAAAATTCCAGTGTTTGTAGGGGGTATTAAGGAAGGCAGGCTGAGCCAAACTGTTCTCTTGGGACAGGAAAAGTATATCAAGATTTTACTGATCTTGCAGAGTTTGCCAATAATCCCAGCAACTGAAAGGTGGAAGAAGGAATTCAAGGTCATTTTTGGCTCCATAGTAAATTCAAGATTAACCTGGGCTACAGGAGATCCTGTCTCAAAAAACAAAAACAAAAGCAAAAACTCCTGCAGATCTTGCTGAGCCAGAAGCTTGGAATATCTATCTACATAGTCCACTGTTAATCAGCTACAAGGCCAGGGCAGACTTAACAAGACAAGAGCAGTGCTGCTGTGGTAGCTTGTGCCACAAACTCTTACCAGAAATGTTTCTACCAAACACAGTAGAAGAAAGTTGTCAAAGTTTCCTTGGACTGTGTTGTCTGTATATTTCAGAGTGGTTGCAGCATGGGGAACTGTTGCATCTGAACACAATGTGAAAGGAATGTAAGCAGGAAGCAAAGCATATTGCTTACCTTGTGAACACTGGTCAAGACATTTAGGGAAGAGAAATCTAGGAGGAAAAAAAGAATTATTTCAAAACTACTTATCTCAGAGTTGTCATTATTTCCCATTAAAAATAATATCAATCTGTTAGGCATAGTGGCACATGCCTTTAATCCCAGCATTTGGGAGGCTGAGGTAGGAGGATTGCCTTGAGTTCAGGGCCAGCTTGAATTCCAGGTCAGCCTGGCTTAGAGTAAGATCCTGCCTCAAAACAAAACAAAACATATAAGTTAGCTTATTTTTTAATCTTTGTGTGTGTTATGATACATATATGTGCATGTGTGAGTGTGGGCATGTGTGTGCCAAGGCATGCATGTGGAAGTCAGGAGACAACCTTGGGTTTTGGAACTGGCCTTCCACCTTGTTTAGGGCAGGGTCTTTTGTTGTTTACTGCTGGGTATGCCACACTAGCTGGCTGCTGACCTCTTGGGGATTCCCTGTCTGCCTCCTGTCTCACTGTACGAATGCTGGGATTACAGCCTCTTGCTTTGGTATCTGTCTTTATGTGGACTGTGGGAATCTGAATTTAGGTTCTCACACTTGTGTTGCTGCAAGTGCTTGACCCACTCAATCATCTATATCCCCAACCCCCAAGTTGACTTATTTGATGAGGCAAATGGCAGTAGTAACAAACATTAAGGGTAGCCACAGTTATTTAAGACATTCACAGCTTTGCACCAAAGTTTGTACCACAAAGAAACTTCTATATCTGCTTTTTATGGTGGTGCACACCTTTAATCCCAGCACTTGAGAAGCAGAGGTAGGAGGATTACTGAGTTTGAGGCCAGCCTGAGACTACAGAATGAATTCCAGGTCAGCTCAGGCTAGAGACCCTACCTTAAAAAAAACAAATAAGGGGCTGGAGAGATGGCTTAGCAGTTAAGGCGTTTGCCTACAAAGCCAAACGACCCAGGTTCGATTCTCCAGGACTCACGTTAAGCCAGATGCACAAGGGGTGCATGCATCTTGAGTTCGTTTGCAGTGGCTGGATGCCCTGGTGCGCCCATTCTCTCTCTCTCTCTCTCTGCCTCTCTCTCTCTCTCAAAGAAAGTAACATTAATTGAAAAATAATGGAGCACTTACTATATACAAGGTAGACTGCTGTGTTCCAAAAGTCAAACATGCACAAAGATGTGTCTCATTGTGGTGGGTGAAATCACTCTCAAGTCATCTAAGTACACCACATCCTGTGCTCTGGAGGTGGTCCAAAGTATCTACCTGTGTTCCATGTAGCAACTCAGAGGATCCACGCACGCAGTGATAGCACCAATGGTGAAAGAGGACTTGACATTTGAGTCTGGGTGAGTCTGCAGGGCCTGGACAACATCAATAATATCCGTGTAGCTGAGGGAAAAAAAGTAAATAATTAGCTTATTGGTTGGGGCTACAGAAGAAGGAAATACTGTATGGCAAGAGCTGAAGGAAGATGTATTACTTTCTTGCTGCTGTAACCAAATACCTCATAAGAAGCAACTTGTCAGGGTTTATTCTGGCTTATAGTTCAAAGGATACATTCCATCAAGGAGGGGACAGCATGGCAATAGAAGCAGGAGGCTAGTTGGTCACATTGCATCCACAATCAGGAAGCAGAGAATAAACAGGCAGCGCAGCTATAAAACCTCAAGACCACTCTCAGTGACCCATTTCTTGAAGCAAGGCTCCTCCTCCTAAAGATTCTACAATTCTCAGAAATAGCACCACCAGCTGAGGACCAAGGGTACAAACACATGAGCCAATGGGGGACATTTTACATTGAAAACACAACAGAGGACCAATAGTAAGAGCTTGCTATGGGGTTCCTTGGTAACGTCATGATTTAGAGCTCCTAAAATCCACAAAGTTTTTAGTCCTGATATGCAATAGTGGTGGGAAAACCAACCTGTTCTGGAGATAAAGCCTACAGGTGACCTGGGAATCTGGGGATGGAACTCGATGTCCTTGGGTCTGTTTCTAATCATTAAGTTATGAGCTCCTGCTACTGTCTATTTTCTTTAATAGCTTTTCCCTCTTTTTCCCACTTCACAGAGTCATCATACCTGCATAGGTCAGACACATATCAAATATCATGTCCATTCCCATTTTCTGCCTGGAACACCTTCCAAACTTGACTTACAAATCCAATTTAATATCTGTATTTTCCTTACCTCTCTGCAATCTGTCCTCAATAAGGAAGCCAGAGGGATATGTTAAATCCATAGTTAAATCATATGCTGGGCCTGGTGGTGCACACCTTTAATCTCAGCAGAGGCAGAGGTAGGAGGATCGCCATGAGTTCAAGGCCACCCTGAGATTACAAAGTGAATTCCAGGTCAACCTGAGCTAGAGTGAGACCCTACCGTGAAAAACAAAACAAAACAGAACAAAACAAAACTCAACTAAAGCCCGGTGGGTGGCGCACATCTTTAATCCCAGCACTCCAGAGGCAAAGATAGGAGGATCACCATGAGTTCAATGCCACCAAAGACTACATAGTTAATTCCAAGTCAGCCTGAGCCAGAAAACAAAAAACAAAAAACAACTCTCCCAACAAAAAAAGTCCAGGCTTAGATGGATTAACTGGTGAATTTTATCAGAACTTCATGGAAGAACTAAACACCAATGCTTCTCAAATTTTTCCATAATATAGAAAAAGAAGAAATCCTACCAAACTCCTTCTATGAAGTCAGCATCAGCCTAATGCCAAAACCAGACCAAGATAGAACAAAAAATAAATAAATAAAAAGGAAGTTATAGACCAATATCCCTCATGAACATAGATGCAAAAATTCTCAACAAAATTTTGGCAAACAGAATACAAGAATATACCAGAAAGATCATTCACCCCAACCAAGTAGGCTTTATCCCAGAGTTGCAGGGATGGTTCAACATATGCAAATTGATAAATGATACATTATATAAATGGACTGAAGGACAAAAATCACAGAATCATCTCATTAGATGCAGAAAAAGCATTTGACAAAAATCCAACATCCCTTCATGATAAAAGTCCTATAGAGACTGGGAACAGAAGGAACATATCTGAACATAATAAAGGCTATTTATGACAAACCCACAGCCAACATAATACTAAATGGAGAAAAATTTGAAGCTTTTCCACTAAAATCAGGAATAACACAAGGGTGTCCACGGTCCCCACTTTAATTTAATTTATTTAATATAGTACTGGAAGTCGTAGCCATAGCAATAAGGCAAGGAAAGGAAGAGATCAAGTTATTATTATTTGCAGATGATATGATTCTATACATAAAGAGCACTAACGACTCTACCAGCAAACTATTAGAGCTGATAAACACCTATAGCCATGTTGCAGGATACAAAATAAACCCATAGAAATCAGTAGCCTTCCTATACGTTAACAACAAACACAGAGGATGAAATCAGAGAATCACTCCCAGTCACAATTGCAACAACAACAAAAAAAAAACCTTGGAATAAACCTAACCAAGGAAGTGAAGAATCTCTACAAGGAAAACATTAAAACACTAAAGTAACAAATTGCAGAAGACACTAGGACATGCAAAGACATACCTTGTTCTTGGATTGGAAGAATCAATATTGTGAAAATGGCAATCTTACCAAAAGCAATCTACACATTTAATGCAATCCCCATCAAATTTCCAATAGCATTCTTCACAGAAATAAAAAAATCCAAAAATTAATTTGGAAGCACAAAAAGCCTCAAATATCTAAAATAATTTTGAGCAACAAAAATAAGGCTGGTGGTATCACCATACAAGATTTTAACCTGTATTACAGAGCCACAGTAACAAAAACAGCATGGTACTGGCACAAAACAGACATGTAGATCAATGGAAAAGAACACAATACCCAGATGTAAGTCCAGGTAGTTACAGCTACCTGATCATCGACAAAAATGTCAAAAGTATGAGGGGGAAAACTATTGCATAAAATAACTAACTTGGAATAAATATTTTGCATTAGTTTGGAAAAAAGTGTCAAAAGCACTCATTGTAGAAAAGATAGCCTCTTTAGCAAATGGTGCTGGGAAAACTGGATATGTATCTGTAGAAGGATGAGAATAGATCCTTATCTCTCTCCATGAATTAAGAATTAAGAATTAAGTCCAAATGGATCAAAGACCTTAATATCAGACCTGAAACTCTGAAACTGCTGGAGGAAAAACTAGGGGAAACCCTTCAATATATTGGTCTTGGCAAGGACTTTCTGAATGTAACCCCAATTACTCAGGAAATAAAACCACAGATCAACCGCTGGGACCTCATGAAATTACAAAGCTTTTGTACAGCTAAGGACACTGTGAACAGAGCAAAGAGGCAACCTACAGAATGAGAGAAAATCTTTGCCAGCTATACATCTGACAGAGGATTAATATCTAGGATATACAAGGAACTCAATAAACTAAATAATAAGAAATCAAGCAATCCAATTAAAAATGGGCTATGGAAGTAAATAAAGAGTTCTCAAAAGGAGAAATACAGATGGTATATGAACATCTGAAAAAACTGTTCTACATCCCTACTCATCAGGGAAATGCAGATTAAAACTACATTAAGATTCTATCTCACTCCTGTCAGATTGGCTACCATTGTGAAAACAAATGACTATAAATGCTGGCGAGGATGTGGAAAAAGAGGAACCCTTCTACACTGTTGGTGGGAATGCAATCTGGTCCAGCCATTGTGGAAATCACTGTGGAGGTTCCTGAGACAGCTAAATATAGATCTATCATATGACCCAGCTATACCACTCCTTGGCATATATCCTAAGGACTCGTCTCACTACCTTAGAGATACTTGCTTGATCATGTTTATTGCCGCTCTATTCACAATAGCTAGGAAATGGAACCAGCCTAGATGTCCCTCCACAGATGAGTGGATAATGAAGATGTGGCACATTTACACAATGGAGTTCTACTCAGCAGTAAAGAAAACTGAAGTTATTAAATTTGCTGGAAAATGGATGGATCTGGAAAGGATTATACTTAGTGAGGTAACCCAGGCCCAGAAAGCCAAACATCACTTGTTCTCTCATATGTGGATCCTAGCTACAAATGATTGGACTTCTATGTGAGTAAAAATAAAACTCAGTAGCAGAAGCCAGTAAGCTAGAAAGGGGATATAAAGGGAATAGAAAGGGAGGGAGGGGGTATTGTATATATGTAAGTAGAAGAATTGGGGTGAAAAGGCCTAAATGAGGTCAGGGGAAGAGATTGAGTAAAGGAGGTAGAGGGATGGCTAATCAAAATCTAAGAGGATATGAATAAATCATAAGGAAACCTACTTTTCTGGACAATGGTACACTCAAGCCATAGACTGTTACTAGAAAATTTTCAGTGCCAGGGATGGGATACCTTCCAGTGAGTTGTTGGCCGGGGAGGTCACACATACCCCCAAAACATTATAGGCCATTGCTGAGGCCCTTAGTTTCCCATCAGGAATAGATGGTAAAACCCTATTGCTGAAGACTCCACATACTTGGGCGGCAAGTTCACTGAGAAATCCTGCTAGAGCTGAGCTAAAAGCCTCCTCCATGAGGACCAGCTGACAGAAAGTTGGAAAAAGCTACACTGCATGCAGTTCAATGGGAGAGAGAGAACACCAGTGAAGGTACTCAACAGTGAACTCTGCAAGCTTTAAATTTGGCCAGCCAGGCCAAATGAGCCAATGGGTATAATAGTGGAAAGTATGTTATGGGGGAAACCAACTGCTCTCTAATTGGACTGGAGGCCCGCTTCATGGGAGGGAATACATCCCTGATACTGAAAACCTATGATAGGGGTAGTCATGGGCCCTAAGGATGTAATGTCTGCTGGTGTCTTGATAAATATATATACTATGCCCACCAAACTGCTCAGTAAGCACTTCTCTTAATGTCCACACCCATATATTAATGCTACTCTCACTTTTGCTTAGAGAAGCTTCTCTTTTCAGATGGTGGCAACCTTGGGATGACTCAGAAGGCACCATGGTGCTGAGAAGAAGGGACAGAGGAGTGCTCAGCACTAAAACATCTCAAACCACCTTACAAAACTCAGGGTCCATTGCGGAAGAGGGGGCGGAAAGAATGTAAGAGCCAAAGGAAGGGTAGGACTCCTTACAACATGCTTCTCCAGATACAAAATGGCCTGGATATCCATGACCTCACAGTGCCTGACACTACCTACATAAGACCATCACAATAGGAGGAAAAGATCATGACATCAAACTGAAAAGAGAGACTGATTGAGAAGGGGAGTAGATATGATGTAGAGTGAAGTTTCAAAGGGGAAAGTGGGGGGTGGAGGGAAGTACCATGGGATATTGTCTACAATTAAAGAAGATGTTGATTAAAAAAATAAAAATAAAAAAAACAGACAAAAAATCTAAGAGGATATGACTAAGTCATATGGAAACCTACTTTTTCGGACAATGGAACACTCAGAAACCATAGATTGTTACTAGAAAATTTTCAGTGCCAGGGATGGGATACCTTCCAGTGAGTTGTTGGGCAGAGAGGTCACAGATAATCCCAAAATATTACAGGCCATTGTCGAGGCCCTTGGTTTCCCACCAGGAATAGATGGTAAGACCCTATTGCTTAAGATTCCACATACTTGCACTGCAAGGTCACTAAGAAATCCTGCTGGAGCTGAGCTGAAAGCCTCTTCTATGTGGACCAGCTGACAGAAAGCTGGAAAAAGCTACGCTGCATGCAGTTCAATGGGAGAGAGAAATCACCAGTGAAGAAAGATACTCAACACTGGACACTGCAAAGCCTTACATTTGGCCAGTGGGCCAGATTAGCCAATGAGCGCAATAGTGGCATGTCTGTTATTGGGGAAACTAACTGCTCTCTAATTGGACTGGAGGCCTGCTTCATGGGAGGGAATACAACCCTGATACTGAAAACATACAACAGGGGTAGTAATGAGCCCTAGGGTTATAGCATTTGCTGGTGTCTGGCTAAATGTATACACTATGCTCACCAAACTGCACTTCTCTTAATGTTCATACCCATATATGAATGCTATTCTCTGTAAGCACTTCTCTTAATGTTCATACCCATATATGAATGCTACTCTCACTTTTCATTAGAGAAGCTTCTCTTTTCAGCTGGCAGTGACCTTGGGATGACTCAGAAGGCACCATGGTGCTGATAGGAAGGGACAGAGGAGTGCTCAGCACTGAAACATCTCAAACACACCTTCCAAGGCTCAAGGTCCACTGCAGAAGATGTGGCGGAAAGAATGTAAGAGCCAAAGGAAGGGCAGGACTCCTTACAATGCACTTTGCCAGACACAAAATAGCCTGGATATCCATGACCTCACAGTGCCTGACACTACCTACACAAGACCATCATGACAGGTGGAAAAGATTATGACATCAAAATAAAAAAAAGACTGATTGAGAGATCGAGGGGATATGACGGAAGAGTGGAGTTTCAAAGGGGAAAGGGGGGGGGAGGGAGGGAATTACCATGGGTTATTGTCTACATTTATCGAAGTTGTGAATAAAAAAATAAAATTAGGACTGGAGTTGCGGGTTAGCAGTTAAGGTGTTTGCCTGCAAGGCCAAAGGACCTTGGTTCGATTCCCCAGGACCTACATAAGCCAGATGCACATGATGGTGTAAGCATCTGGAGTTTGTTTGCAGTGGCTGGAGGCCCTAGCACACCCATTCTCTCTCTCTCTCTCTTTCTCTCTGTGTCTGCCTCTTTCCCTCTCTTGCTACCTCAAATAAATAAAATTAAAAAAAATAAAATTATTAAAAAAACCCTCAAAATACTAAATGAGCTTCTTCCTCGGGAAAACACCAAATGGCGGATGATGCCGGTGCAGTGGGAGGTCCCGGAGGACCCGGGGGCCCAGGCCTGGGAGGCCGCGGCGGCTTCCGCGGAGGTTTCGGCAGTGGTCTCCAGGGCCGCGGTCGTGGGCGTGGCTGTGGTTGGGGCCGAAGCTGCGGGGCTCGTGGAGGCAAAGCAGAGGACAAGGAGTGGATCCCAGTCACTAAGCTGGGGCGCCTGGTCAAGGACATGAAGATCAAGTCCCTGGAGGAGATCTATCTGTTCTCCCTGCCCATCAAGGAGTCTGAGATTATTGACTTCTTGGGGGCGTCCCTGAAGGATGAGGTTTTGAAGATCATGCCAGTGCAGAAGCAGACTCGCGCTGGCCAGCGGACTAGGTTCAAGGCTTTTGTCGCTATTGGGGACTACAATGGTCATGTCGGCCTGGGTGTAAAGTGCTCCAAGGAGGTAGCCACTGCCATCTGAGGGGCCATCATCTTGGCCAAGCTCTCCATTGTGCCTGTCCGGAGAGGCTACTGGGGGAACAAGATCGGCAAGCCCCACACAGTCCCCTGTAAGGTGACAGGCCGCTGTGGCTCTGTGCTGGTGCGCCTTATCCCTGTCCCCAGGGGCACTGGCATTGTCTCTGCCCCCGTGCCCAAGAAGTTGCTGATGATGGCTGGTATTGATGACTGCTACACTTCAGCCAGGTGCTGCACGGCCACCCTAGGCAACTTTGCTAAGGCCACCTTTGATGCCATCTCTAAGACCTACAGCTATCTGACCCCCAACCTCTGGAAAGAGACTGTGTTCACCAAGTCTCCCTACCAGGAATTCACTGACCATCTTGTAAAAACCCACACCAGAGTCTCAGTGCAGAGAACCCAGGCTCCAGCTGTGGCTACCACATAGGGACTTTATACAGAAAAATAAAAGTGGATTAAGCCTGTTTAAAAAAAAAACACTAAATGATAAGAAATCAAACAACCCCATTAAAAAATGGCTATGGGGCTGGAGAGATGGCTTAGCGGTTAAGGTGCTTGCCTGCAAAGCCAAAGGATCCCAGTTCGATTTTGCAGGACCCACGTTAGCCAGATGCACAAGGGGGTGCATGCATCTGGAGTTCGTTTGCAGTGGCTAGATGCTCTGGTGCCTCCATTCTCTCTCCCCCCCCTCTCTCTCTCTGCCTCTTTCTCTTAAATAAATACATAAAATATATTTCAAAAAAAAATTTTTTTTAATGGCTATGGCTGGGCGTCGTGGCGTTAGCCTTTAATCCCAGCACTCTGGAGGCAGAGGTAGGAGGATCACTGTGAGTTCGAGGAAGGGGAATGATGGAGAGTGCAGTTTCAAAGGGTAAAGTGTGTGGGGGTGGGTGGGTAGGAAATTACCATGGATTATGCCTATAATTATGGATGTTGTCAATAAAAAAATAAAAATTATTTTATTTAGCTTTTATTTATTTATTTATTTATTATTTATTTATTATTTTTTTTTTGGATTTTTCGAGGTAGGGTCTCACTCTGGCCCAGGCTGACCTGGAATTAACTATATAGTCTCAGGGTGGCCTCGAACTCATGGCGATCCTCCTACCTCTGCCTCCCGAGTGCTGGGATTAAAGGCGTGCGCCACCACGCCCGGCTTAGCTTTTATTTATTTGATATTGAAGAGGGAGGGAGAAAGAGAGAGAATGGCATGCCAGGGCCTCCAGCCACTGTAAACCAGGAAGCATGTGCCACCTTGTGCATCTGACTTACATGGGTCCTGGGGAATCATACCTTGGTCCTAAGATTTCACAGGCAAGCACCTTAACCTCTATGTCACTTCTCTGGGTCTATATGTGCTTTTGACTATAGGTCCCAGGAAACTCTCCTGGGGTAGTCATTGGGAAAATGGGGGAGGGGCAGCAGACTACAAAATATAGGGGCCACATCTGAAGTTCTATAAGAGGCAGGAATGAAACAGTTGAGGCTCCCTTGTTTAGAGACAAAGGTAGAGATTTAGAAACAATTATTCTATGAATTGCCAGAGAACTTTTACCAGATTCCTTACTTCTCCACCTACTGGAAATAAATTAGCATGCAGAAGACAAACTTGAACCTTGTGTGCCATAGTATGGCAACAGAGCTTTTGTTAACTTTTCTGTATAATGTGGAAATTGTGCAGGCATACTTGGAGTTTGTTCTGTGCTATACACAAAGTAATAGCAATGACAAGGTCATTATCCTCACTCAACTATTCCCAGATGTCCGATACTCACCCTTGTAACACCACCAGCAGTCTGGTCTTCTTGCAGATGTAAGCTGACTGGCGGGCAGATCGGTTCTGTTGGGTCTCCAGGACATTGGAAAGGTACTTTTGGAAGTGGGTAGCATGAAAACATTCAGAGCTGTCCATGATTTGGCGGTACACCATCCATCTGGAAATAGAAAATCATCTTAGCGCAGGGCCACCTAATTGTATTACGCATTTAGCCATGGATTCAAATATGACCAGTACTCCCAAAGATATTCTGCTTGTGTCTTTGTAGAGGAGAAAACAATCCTGGGTTCAAGGAAAAAAGCCAGAGGGGGTTGGGAGCCCAATATCCTGAAACCACTACCATTGGAGCTTTTGACAGGAAACCTCCCACCATAGGGAAAAACGAGAAGAAAGCATTTGACCAACAGGCTCCAGAGTTGGCAAGCACTCCTGACCAGGCAGTAATTTCCTGAGGGACCATGTAATAATATCCTTTAGTCTGGTGCTCAGTAAGACTTGCTAGTAAGAAATGGGAAAGGTCAAGAAGGGAGACTGTTTAAAGAACAAGAATTAGGTTCTTCGGGTGCAATAGTGGCATGTCTACTCATGGGGTAACCAACTGCTCCATAATTGGACTGAAGGCCCTCTCTACGGGAGGGAATACATACCTGGTACTGAAAAACCTAAGCAAAGTCTATGGTAGGTAAGGTCATGAGCCTTAGGGGTATAAAGCATGCTCTTGTCTAAATGTATATACTATTCCCACCAAGCTGCCTGGAAAATACTACACTTAATGCTCATATTCACATATTAATGCTACTCTCACTTCTGGTTAGAGAAACTTCTCTTTTCAGATGGTGATGACCACTGGGATGATCCAAAAGGCAACATAGTGCTGAGAAGAAGGGATGGAGAAGTGCCCAGCACTGAAACACCTCTGTCACACCCTCCAAGGCTCAGGGATCATTGCGGAAGAGGGGGGCGGATAGAATGGAAGAGCCAAAGGAAGGGTATGACTCCTTACAATGCAACTGCCCAGACAGAAATTGGCCTTGATATCCATGACCTTGCTGTGCCTAGCAATACCTCCGCAAGACCCTCATAATAGAAGTAAAAGATGATGACATCAAATTAAAAAAGAGACTAATGGAGAGAGGGAGGGGATATGATGGAGAGTGGAGTTCTTAAGGGGAATGGGGGGAGGGGAGGGAAATACTATGCACCTTTTGTATGTAAGTATATTTTGTTGTCAATAAATAAAAAAGAAAAAGAAAGATTAAAAAAAATAATAATTAGGTTCTGGAGAGATGGCTTAGCAGTTAAGGTGCCTGCCTGCCAAGCCTAAGAATGCCCGATTGATCTCCAGGTCCCACGTTTAGCAAGACACAAAAGTGACGCAAGGGTGCAATGCTACACTTGCCCACAAGGGGGCATACATGTCTGGAGTTCGTTCACAGCAGCTGAGAGGCCACTGGTGCGCCCATTCTCTCTCTCTCTCTCTCTGAAAGAAAAAAAAAAGAACCATAACCATGGTAAGTTATGCCTGTGATGCTAGCATTCAAGAGGCTGAGGCAAAAAATTACCAAGAATATGAGGTTGGTCTATGTTTCTTTGTCTCCTAAAAAAAAGAGGGGATACTGGTAAGATTGTTTAGTGGTTAAGGCGCTTGCCTGTGAAGCCTAAGGACCCAGGTTCGATCCCCCAGTATCCACATGAGCTAGATTCACAAGGTGGTGCATGTGTCTGGAGTTCGTTTGCAGTGACTAGAGCCCATTTTTTCTATCTGCATCTTCCTTTCTCCCCCTCTCTCTCATAAATAAATAAATAAATAAATAAATAAATAAATAAATAAATAAATAAAGTATTTAGGGGCTGGAGGGATGGCTTAGCGGTTGAGGTACTTGCCTGCAAAACAAAAA
Organism: Orientallactaga sibirica; assembly: GCA_036365145.1. Taxonomy (NCBI): domain Eukaryota; kingdom Metazoa; phylum Chordata; class Mammalia; order Rodentia; family Dipodidae; genus Orientallactaga; species Orientallactaga sibirica. Next base: position 38,874,438 of record JAEOAD010000011.1, on the reverse strand, counting down.
GGACCCAGGTTTGATTCCCTAGGACCCACATTAGCCAGATGCAAAAGGTGGTGCATGCATCTGGAGTTTGTTTGCAGTGACTGGAGGCCCTGGTGCGCCCATTCCATTTCTCTTTCTCTCTCTCTTTTTCTGTGTCTCTCTCTCCCTCTTTCTCTGTCAAATAAATAAACAAAAATAAAAATATTTTAAAAAGGCATGGTGGGCCGGGCGTGGTGGCGCACGCCTTTAATCCCAGCACTCGGGAGGCAGAGGTAGGAGGATCGCTGAGAGTTCGAGGCCACCCTGAAACTACATAGTTAATTCCAGGTCAGCCTGGGCCAGAGTGAGACCCTACCTTGCAAAACAAAACAAAACAAAACAAAACAAAAAAAAAAAAAAAAAAAAAAAAAAAAGCATGGTGGTGCATGCCTTTAAAAATAAAAGAAAATAAAATATTTAGGAAAAAAAAAAAAAGCCAGAGCTGGGCATGGTGGTGCACACCTTTAATCCCAGTACTCGGGAGGCAGAGGTAGGAGGACTGCCATGAGTTTGAGGCCAGCATGGGACTACACAGTGAATTTCAGGTCAGCTGGGGCTAGAGTGATATGCTACCTCAAAAAACAAAACATAACAGGGCTGGAGAGATGGCTTAGTGGTTAAGGCACTTGCCTGCGAAGCCTAAGAATGCATGTTTGAATCTCCAGGTCCCACGCAGCCAGATGCACAGTGACACAAGTACACAATGTTACACATGTACATAAGGGGGTGCATGTGTCTGGAGTTTGTTCACAGTGTCTGAAAGGCCCTCTCACAAAACAAAACAAAACAAACAAGCACTAGACATGAGGAAGATCTGGTTAGCTATTAAGTACTGACTATATTTACCCAGCATATCTTTAAAGTGTGACTTCCCATTCCCACAACTTCCCACCCTAAATGCCTAAACTCTTCAGGCAATTTCAGCTATTCCAGTTCCTTGACTTTCTCTGTTGACCAGGCATACTCAGCTAAAAAACACTATTAACCTGCCAAATTCCTCATGTAGAGTGACCAGAAAAGCACACAGCTAATTAGCATGACAGCCTGGGAAGCCAATTACTTGCTCTATAATGTTCCTTCACTTATTATGGACTTGTCTTGCTCGCTCACCCTCCCTCCTTCTTCCTTTCTTTTTGATGGGATATCAGGCCTCTTGTAGCAGAGGTTAGCTTTAAATTTGTTATGTAAGCCGGGCGTGGTGGCGCACGCCTTTAATCCCAGCACTCGGGAGGCAGAGGTAGGAGGATCACCGAGAGTTCGAGGCCACCCTGAGACTACATAGTGAATTCCAGGTCAGCCTGGACCAGAGTGAGACCCTACTTTGCAAAACCAAAAAAAAAATTTTTGTTATGTAGCCAAGAATGACTTCCCCCATGCCTCTGCTTCCCAAGTGTTTGGATTACAGACACACACCACCACACCAAATTTATGTGGTTCTGGGATAAAACCTAAGGCAACACAGGGTTTATGTCTGGGGATAAACCTGAGGCTACCGCCACACTAGGCAGGTACTTTCCTAACTAAGCTAAATCCACTTTTCACTTATTTCTTCAGGTCTTTGCTCAAATGCCACCTTCTTTAGTGAGGTCTCCCTCACCAGCCAATCTAAAACTGGAATCCCACTCCTAGCTTGTACTTCCTATACTTTTCTCTGAAAGTCTTTTTCTTTTTGTTTTTTTTTTTGAGGTAGGGCCTCACTCTAGCACAGGCTGTGATATGGCACTCACTCTGTAGTCCCAGGCTGGCCTCAAACTCACAGCAATCCACTTACCTCTGCCTCCCAAGTGCTGGGATTAAAGGCGTGTGCCACCATGCCCAGTTTGATTCTTTTTTTTTTTTTAAGACTTATTTTTATTTATTTATTAGAGACAGAGAGAGGGGGAGAGAGAGAGAGAGAGAATGGGCACACCAGAGTTTCCAGCCACTGCAAATGAACTCCAGATGCATGTACCACCATGTGCATCTGGTTTACCTGGAGATCTGGAGAATCGAACCTGGATTCTTAGGCTTCACAGGCATACACCTTAATTGCTAAGCCATCTCTCTGGCCCTGTTTTTTTTTTTTTAATATGTTTATTTATTTGCAAGCACAGAAAGAGAGACAGACAGAGAGAATAGGTGTGCCAAGACCTTCAGTAACTGTAAATGAACTCTAGATGCATGAGTCACTTTCGACATCTGGCTTTATGTGGCTACTAGGGAATTGAACCTGGGTCTCTAGGCTTGGCAGGCAAGCACCTTAATCACTGCTTTTTTTGTTTGTTTGTTTGGTTTTAGTTTTGTTTTTTGAGATAGGGTCTAGCTCTAGCCCAGGCTGACCTGGAATTCACTATGTAGTCTCAGGATGGCCTTGAAATCACATCAATTCTCCTACCTCTGTCTCCTGAGTGATGGGATTAAAGGTGTGTGCCATCATGTCTAGACAATTCTGTTTTTTTTTTTTTTTTTTTTTTTTTTTTTTTTTTTAATAAAAGGGAGAAAGACAGCGAGAATAGGTGTGCCAGGGCCTCTAGCTGCTGCAAAACTCCAGATGCACTTTGTACATGTGGCTTTACATGGAAAGTGGGGAATCAAACTCAGGTCATTATACTTTGCAGGCAAGTGCCTTAACCACTAAGCCATCTCTATAGGTCCCTGTTCCCCCTTTAAAAAATTTTTTTTTTTTGGTTTTTCGAGGTAGGGTTTCATTATAGCCTTGGCTGATCTGGAATTCATTGTATCATCTCAGGATGGCCTTAAACTCACAGTGATCCTCCTACTAGTACCTCCTGAGTACTAGGATTAAAGGCATGTGCCACCATGCCTGGCTCCCCCCACCCCTGCTTTTAAAAATTTATTTATTTTCTGGGTGTGGTGGTGCACGAGTTTGAGGCCACCCTGTGACTACATAGTGAATTCCAGGTCAGCCTGGGCTAAAGTGAGACCTACCTCAAAAAAAAAAAAAATGATTTGCAAGCAGAGTGAGATAGAGAAAGAAAAATTATTCTGGTTTTTTTTTTTTGAAACAAGAGTTTTGCTATGTAGCCCTGGCTGGCCTAGTACTCACTACATAGCTGAAACTAGCCTCAAATTCATGGCAAGGCTCCTACTCAGCCTCCTGAATTATGGGGTTAGAGGCATGTGCCACCATGCCTGGCTCCATAGCACATTTCACTAATATACTATGTTTTCCTTACCTAGTAAACTGTCACCTCATACTGTAATGTAAGTTTTATAAGAGAATAGATTTTCTTGTCTACTTTGTTCCTGAATGCATTTTCTTACACTCAGAGCAGTGTCTGGCATACAGGAAGCTCTACACAGTGTTAAGTGTACAGATGGATGGGTGACTATTGTGCCAGTATCAACCATGCAAAAGGACAGTACTTGTCTAAAGTATTCCTATACACAGGCAGGAACACAATCCTTTTTCCCAAAGCAAATGCAAAAGACATACAAACCTGCCATATTCCTTATGTAGAGTGACCAGAAAAGCACAGAGCTCGTTAGCATGACAGCCTGGGAGGCCAGTTACAATGCTGATGATTACCTACATGAAAGAACAATCATGTGGGTTTCCAATTCAACTGATAGGCAGCACCTACTTAAGAAGTTAAGAGAACTACTTTGAGAGAACAAACTCCAGATGCATGCACTGCTCTGCTTATCTTACTTTATGTGGGTACTAGGGAATTGAAAACAGGCTGTCAGGCTTTAAAAGCAAGTGACCTTAACTACTGAGTCATCTCTCCAGCCCCCCCAGACCTTTTTTGTAAAGAAAACATTTAGAGGCCGGGCGTGGTGGCGCACGCCTTTAATCCCAGCACTTGGGAGGCAGAGGTAGGAGGATCGCCGAGAGTTCGAGGCCACCCTGAGACTACATAGTTAATTCCAGGTCAGCCTGGACCAGAGTGAGACCCTACCTCGCAAAACCAAAAAAAAAAAAAAAAAAAAAAAAAAAACATTTAGAGATATTATATTTTCGTTCTTTCTTTCTCTCTCTTTCTTTCTTTCTTTTTCCTGAGGTAGGGTCTCGCTCTAGCCCAAGCTGACCTGTAATTCACTATGTAGTCTCAGGTCATCCTATGATAGAGGAGATCTTAGCTTGAAAAAAAAGAATGGGTCAAGCAGAGGATAAGAACCATGCAATTAGCCGGGCGTGGTGGTGCACGCCTTTAATCCCAGCACTTGGGAGGCAGAGGTAGGAGGATTGCCGACAGTTCAAGGCCATCCTGAGACTACATAGTTAATTCCAGGTCAGCCTGGACCAGAGTGAGACCCTACCTCGCAAAACCAAAAAAAAAAAAAAAAAAAGAGAACCATGCAATCAAGGTTTATCTACATTATGGAAATCCTCATGCCAGGCTCATCATGATGGCAGTGCTCATTGGCTTGATTAAGGATCACCTTTTCTTTCTTTTTTCTTTTCCTTTTCCTTCCCTTTTTCTTTTCTTTTCTTTCTTTTCTTTTCTTTTCTTTTTCTTTTTTAAGCCAATCTTACTGTAGCCCAGGCTGGCCTGGAACTCACAGCGATCCTTCTACTTCAGCTTCCTGAGTGCAGGAATTATAGGTGTGAGTCACCACACCTAGTTTTCCTTTTTCTTTTAGGGAGCCTGAAGCTATCCTTCCAACCCTCTGACCAAGGCCTCTACATTGTATCCCTTTTTGCCCCATGGATAAAATTCTTGATTTTCAGCCAGGCGTGGTGGTGCATATCTTTAATTCCAGCACTTGGGAGGCAGAGGTTGGAAGATCGCCATGAGTTTGAGACCACCCTGAGACTATATAGTGAATTCCAGGTCATCCTGGGCTAGAAGGAAACCCTACCTCAAAAAAAAAATTATTGATTTTCCTCTCATTTATCATGTTTTGCATTCCACAATGCCTAGATCTCAGCCCCTTAAATAATCACAATACACAGAACACACAGATATGTTCTCTCTCCCTTCATCCTTCCTTTATTTTTATTTTTATTTTTATTTTTTGAGGTAGGGTCTCACTCTGGCTCAGGCTGACCTGAAATTCACTATGTAGTCTCAGGTGGCCTCGAACTCATGGCGATCCTCCGACCTCTGCCTCCCAAGTGCCAGAATTAAAGATGTGGGCCACCACGCCTGCTATCCTTCCTTTTTTTTTTTTAAAAAAAAAAATTAATTAATTATTTATGAGAGAAAAAGAATAGGTGCTCTAGGGCCTCTAGCCACTGCAAACAAACTCCAGACACATGCGCCAACTTGTGCATCTGGCTTTACATGGGTGCTAGGGCACTGAACCTGGGTCCTTTGACTTGTAGGCAAATGCCTTAACTGCTGAGCCATCTCTCCAACCCCTCCTTTTTTTTTTAAAGCACAGTTGAGATTTTAACAGATTTATAATACAAAGAGAAGTGTTTAGGAAAAAAAAAGTATATACCTAATAGCGTGGTGTGGATTTCCTAAAAGAGTTGCCCACCCAGACACTTTCTTATGTTAAGGCTAGTCCTATAGCACATTTTAGAAGCAAGTGTCTTAACTGCTCCCATCTCTCCAACCCCAATAGGACTTTTTAAATAAAATATTATAAATAGGCATTTTCAAGTTTTTAATTCTCTTATTTAAGGGAAAAACTGATGGCTTCTAATTGTTGAGCACTATTTCCGTTTGTAGCTAAATGCCTTCTACATTTGCAGAGAAATAAATGCCCTCTTTGACTCCACTATGACATATGGCTCCCAAAAGAATGGTTGGAGGGGGTCAACAGGAAGGAAGCATAAGGCAAGAGGACATTAAAATCCATTCTAGAGAACACAATGTTTAGCGTATCACCATCTCTTGGTGATTATAGCCAGACCCAGATACCATGGGTACCCTTTCCTTTATTAATAAACATGTGTCAACCCCTCCTAGGTAAGTCCTATCACAACAGGGAAAAGAAGACAGAATGAGAACATACAATAAGAGTTTAAAAGACCCAGAGAAGCAAGGAAGAGAACATGCCAGGGTTTTCCACTGCCACAGTTGATCTGACACAGTCATTGTACAGAGCAGGCTTCATGTGTATCATTATCAGTATCCCAGGAGGTGGAGAGGCTTACAAAAGGAATTCTACCTGAATTTCTTTTGTTAGATAATAAAAAAAAAAAAAATCCAAGGGCCAGTCTTAGTAGCACACACCTTTAATCTCAGCACTTGGGAAGCAGAGGTAGGAGGATCACTGTAAGTTCAAAGCCAGCCTGGGACTACAGAGTGAGTTCCACGTCAGCCTGAGCTACAGGGAGACCCTACCTCAAAAAACAAAAACAAATAACCAGAAAAAAAAAAATCCAAGGGAAGACTCCTGTGAGTTTGAGCATATTTGGTGAGCTCCTCTACCTTGTTTTCTAATTTGTGAACAGGGCTGATTTCAGATCGCTGCAGCACAACTGGAAGATGGGCCTGCATCACAGGCTCCTGACTAATGCTGCTGACCGCAAAATGCTGGAGAAACCTAGAGAAACAGAGATAGTGTTATTGTCTTCCCATCACCACCCTGACCAGTATATCTACTCCACGAGTGACTTCTTCCCTATGAGCTAAAATAGCAGCTTTTTCTTGCCAGGTATGGTGGCACATACTTTAATCCCAGCATTTGGGAGGCCGCGGTAGGAGGATCGTTGTGAGTTCCAGGCCAGCCTGAGACTACATAATGAGTTCCATGTCAGCCTGGGCTAGAGTGAGACCCTACCTTGAAAAAAAAACAAAACAAAACAGATTTTCTACAGCATGAAATTATATGTATGATGTCACCACTACATTTTTCAAGCATCCCTTGAAATAAAGGAGCTTAGAAAGGACACTGAGGCTTCTAACATTTCAAATGCCAGAATATTAAACGTGTAAAACCCGACACACAGAACCTACCAGTCCAGCTCAGGGATTTTGGCTGACAGCAGCTTCAGAGAGTTCCACTTCTCTCCAGTAGGATGGCTCAGGGCATTAAAGAGCTTCTGTGCACTGGAATGTCTAGAATATCAAAAGCTCATAGATTAGGAGCTGGGGAGATGGTTTAGATGTTAAAAGCTTGCCATACAAGCATGAGGACCTGAGTTTGGATCCTAGCACCCATGTAAAAGCTGGGGATGGTGATGCACAACTATAATCCCAATGTTGGAGAAGCAGAGGCAGAAGGATCCCCAGGGCTTGTTGGCTAGCAAGTCTAGCTGAAATAATGAGCTCTGGGTGCAGTTTGAGACCTTGTCTCAAAAAGTAAGGTGTGGGACTGGAGGGATGGCTTAGTGGTTAAGGCGTTTGCCTGCAAAGCCAAAAAACCCAGGTTTGATTCCCTAAGACCCACGTAAACCAGATGTACAAGGTGGCGCATGCACCTGGAGTTCATTTGCAGTGGCTGGAAGCCCTGGTGCGCCCATTCTCTCTCTCTGTCTGCCTCTTTCCCTCTCTCAAATAAATAAAAATTAAAAAAATTTTAAAAAGTAAGGTGTTAGCCAGGTGTTGTGGTTCATGCCCATAATTTCAGCACTCAGGAGGCTGAGGTAGGAGGATTTCTCTGAGTTTGAGGCCAGCCTGGGAATACACAGTTAAGTTTTAGACCAGTCTGGGTTAGATTAAGACCCTGCCACAAAACAAACAAATAAATAAAAGCAAAAAATAAATAAAAAGGTGGACAGCAATTGAGGAAGATACCTGAAGTTAACCTCTGGGCTTTACATGCACACACAAACATTCCTATCACACACACACACACACACACATATACGTGCAAAGGAATAAAAAGCTCACAGATTACAGTTATACTCTCCCATAGCACAGGCATTTAACAAGCTGGAGTCCTGTGACAGCATTAGCACTTCACTGACTTTAATAAAATGTGGTATCAAGCCAGGCGTGGTGGCACACACCTTTAAACCCAGAACTCCAGAGGCAGAGGTAGGAAGATTGTTGTGAGGTCGGGGCCACCCTGAGACTACACAGTGAATTCCAGGTCAGCCTGGGCTACAGCGAGACCTTACCTCAAAAAACCAAAAAAAGGGCTGGGGCTAGAGAGATGGCTTAGCAGTTAAGCGCTTGCCTGTGAAGCCTAAAGACTTCGAGGCTCTAACCCTAACCCCAGTACCTACATAAGCCAGACACACAAGGTGGCAAATGTATCTGGAGTTTGTTTGCAGTGGCTGGAGGCCCTGGTGCACCCATTCTCTCTCCCACCCCCCTACGCACCCCCCCCCCGTCACTCTCAAATAGGTAAATTTTTAAAAAAGAAAAAAAATTGTTATCAGTGTGTGACAACTACTACACCCATAAAGGAAGGCTGGCCTGAAAGTCTTTGATAGTGAAATCAGTTTCTTGTAGCTCAGGCTGGTCTTGAACTCACCATGTAGCAGAAAGTAATTGTGAACTTCTAACCTTCCTATCTATGCCTGGCTTATGCATTGTTGGAGATTGTACCCAAGGCTCGATGCAGCTAGACAAGCACTCTACAAACTGAGCCACATCTCAGACCAGATTTCATCTTTCTTACTGTCTTATTTCCTCATGGCACTGGCTATAACTACCTGCAAGTTGGTAACACTGAAAAGATTCCTGGCCCTTTCAGAAGCTGAGAGCTGTCTGTTACATAATAGCTATGGTCCTCAGAGACCACACTCACAAAGCTTAAGGGAATCAAGCACAAACACTGAAGATAGCAACTTACAATCTCTTTTGTTCCACAGATAATCCATCTTCCTGAATCACTTTTAAAGACAGCCCTGCATTATCTTGCTGTTGCCAGGGGGAGAAGACCTAAACAAAACAGAATTTGAGCAAAGAACATTTTAAACCCAACAACAGGATATGGAAACCACATGGGGATTTGATGACTGTTGAAAATCTACACTGTCAAAGCAGAGAAAAACCATTATAATAAACAAGTTTGCTTCAAAAAGTCAGGCCTGGAGCAATTTCGTTCTGTGTTTTTCAGAGCCAGAATGTCTTTCTAAGTTCCTCTTGTCAGGGATTCTGTCCTTCCAGACATCAGGAAGCTCAGAAGAAGGTATTAGCTAACACTGTTCTGGCTTCAGGTGGAGGTTCAAGTAACTCATGCCTAGAGGAAGAGGGATGGCTGAAGGCAATCTAAAAGGCCATCTCTGGGTTCCAGGACTGAAAGGACAATCACAGGAGGGCCCAGCAGGCAGTAAGGGAATGAGATAAACTGTGCTGAGAAGTCACACTGCAGCCAGCGTTAGATCTCTCTTGCTCCTTTACATTCTGTGAATCTACCCTGAAGAATGGACAACTGAAGAACAACTCTTCTCAGAATTTCCACCAGTCATAAGCCTTGCCATCAGTCTGGCCTTTGCTACTGTGTGGTCTCTATGTAGGTCATATATTTTTGTTTTATTTTTAAGATCTGTATTTATTTATTTGAGACAGACACACACACACACACACACACACACACACAGAGAGAGAGAGAGAGAGAGAGAGAGAGGGAGAGAATGGGCATGCTAGGGCCTCTAGCCACTGTAAACAAACTCCAGACGCATGTGCTACCATGTGTATCTGGCTTACGTGAGACCTGGAGAATTGAACCTGGGTCCTCAGGCTTCACAGGCATGTGCCTTAACCACTAAACCATCTCTCTAGCCCTTGTTTTATTTTTATTTATTCATTTATTTTAATTTTTTTCTTTTTTTTGAGGTAGGGTATCACTCCAGCCCAGGCTGACCTGGAACTTACTCTGTAGTCTCAGGGTGGCCTCGAACTCACAGCGATCCTCCTACCTCTGCCTCCCAAGTGCTGGGATTAAAGGCGTGCACCACCACGCCCGGCCCTTGTTTTATTTTTAGATATAGGATCTCATATAGCCCAGGCTGGATTCATATTATTGTAGCTGAAGATGGCCTTGCACTCCTAATGCTCCTGCCTTTACCTCCCAAGTGCTGAGATTACAGATGGTTTGTAGGATTCTTTTTAACATATTTTATTTATTTGTTTGTTTTTTCATTTATTTGTTTGTTTATTCATTTATTTGTAAGGAGAGAGAGAGAGAGGGAGAATGAATGAATAGAGGCACCAGGGCCTCTAGCTGCTGCAGATGAACTCCAGATGTATGCATCCCTTCATGCATATAGCTTTATGTAGGTATTAAGGAATTGAATCTGGATCATTAGGCTTTGCAGGCAAGCACCTTAACCACTGAGCCATCTCTCCAGCCCTGGTTCATGTAATTCTTGGTAAATTCTCCCCTACACAATATGTACAAGTATAATAGGTGACCTGACATGTGGGATATTTGCAAGAGCAGGGACTGTGATCCATACAGGAGAGCAAGCATGGGAAAGCTCTAGCCCAGTAGGTGGAGCCCCTTATTCAATAAAATAGCTAAAAAGGGAAGAAATCTAATTAGTACTTAAACAGGAAAGATTTTTTTTTTTTTTGGTTTTTTGAGGTAGGGTCTTGCTCTAGCCCAGGCTGACCTGGAATTCACTATGTAGTCTCAGTGTGGCATCAAACTCTCAGGGATCCTCTCACCCCTGCCTCTGTAATGCAGGGATTAAAGGCATGCATCACCATGCCTAGCTCAAAAAAATTTTTTGCTTGTGCATGTGTGTGGTGTACATACATGTGTGTTCATATGCCTGTGACTTCACATGTGTGCACATGCACCAGCGTGTGTAGGTGGAGGCCCGAGGTTAATGTCAAGTGTCTTCCTCTGTCACTTATCTCTTGAGACAGGATCTTTCACTGAACCTGGAGTTCACTGACTCAGTAGACTAGCTAGCAAGCAAGACCTGGGAATCCTCATGTCTCTACTTCCCCAGAGCTGGGATCACAGCTATGAGCTTCTGCTAAAAAGCCTTTTGTTTACTTTTATTTACTGGCAACAGTATCATTCAGGAACCTAAAGGGATTATTAAAGTACTCATCCACCTATCCCTATCAGGCTTACAACTCTCACTTTATTTATTCACTTTGGTTTTTGCATGTGTGTGTTAAGTATATATATCCATGTTTGTGGGTACATATGTGTATGCATGTGTGTGGACAGCACAGGATGACATTGGGGGGTCTTCTTCTATCACTCTCAACTTTATTTACTGAGGCAGGGTCTTGCTTGAATCTAGAACTAGCCAATTTGGCTATTTTAGGTAGCCAGGTAATCCCAGTCTCTGCCTTGCAAGCACTGGGATTATAGGTGGTGCCATGCCTTCCAGCATTTATGTGGATAATAGGGATCTAATCTCTGGTCCTCACATACTTGCACAGCAAGTTCTTTATCCCCAGTCCCTATATATTGTTTGTTTTATTTGTTTTATTTATTTATTTATTTTTTTCCAAGTTGGGTCTCACTCTATCCCAGGTTGATCTGAAACTCATATTGATCCTCCTACCTCTGTTTCCTGACTGCTGGGATTAAAGGCATGTGTCATCAAACAAAACCAACTAGGGTTTTTTTTTTTTTTTTTTTTTTGAGACAGGGTCTTATATAGCCCAGGCTTGCCCTGAACTTGCTCAGTAATCAAGTGACCTTAATTATGACCTTGAACTTCTGATTCTCTTTATCTTTACCACTCAAGTGCTGGAATTACACCCAGGTTCAATTCATACTTTAATCATTTCACTGTTAGTTCCAATACACTGTCTTATCATTTAAACTTCTAAGAGGGAAAAAGGTAGCAGCTGTTTTGCTGAATGGTAGCTGATATTACCTCTGAGTAAAATGCTTGATATATCTTTGATTTGGGGAAAAGGGCAATCATCAGAAAATTGCTTGATCCATGGAACTGAACTGGAAGATGAGGAAGTAATGAGCTTCTGAAGTCTATGAGAAGAGCAGCGACTATACTGGTGGAATCCTAAAGAGAAAAAGAGAAGCATTAGCAAGTGAAGCCATTTTCATGATTCCAGCTCTCAAAACTGTCAGAACACACAGAATCAATGTTACAACAATGATTTTCACGTTAAGTGGTTAGCTGGATTCTGTAGCAGATGTGTTTTCCAATTCCCAGTGAAAGGAGAGAGGCTCACTGAAGACTAATGCTAGAATTAAACACAATCTTCAATTTCCCAAGCAGCTAGGACTATTAGGCATGTGCCCCAACTGGTTTTGGGGTCTATTTTCCTAACTCAAAATGTCATCTCACTGGGCGTGGTGGTGTATACCTTTAATCCCAGCACTCAGGGAAGCAGAAATAGGAGGATCCTTTTGAGTTCTAGGCCAGCTTGTGACTACGGAGTGAATTCCAAGTCAGAATGGGCTAGAGTAAGACCCTAACTCAAAAACCAAAAAAATTTTTTTTTCTTTTAAAAGTCCTCTCAAGCCGGGCATGGTGGTGCATGCCTTTAATGCCAGCACTCAGGAGGCAGAGGTAGATGGATGACTGTGAGTTTGAGTCCAGCTTGACTACATAGTGAATTCCAGGTCAGCCTGGACTAGAGTGAGACCCTACCAAAAAAAAAAAAAAAAAAAAAAAAAAAAAAAAAAAAAAAAAAAAAAAAAAGTCACCTTAAATTTCCTTCTAAGGTATTAATGCTTTTTAAGGAGTAAAGACTTGAGATAGGTTATTACATAGCCCAGGATGGCTTCAAATTTCCTTTATAGCCAAGGATGCCTTAAAACTTTTTGATTTTTCTGCTTCTACTACCCAAAGTGCTAGGATTGAGGCATGTACCATTTCAACCAGAGAAAATAATTTTTTTTAACTTTTAAATATAATTTTTTTGTTTTTTGTTTTTTGTGGTAGGGTTTCTCTCTAGCTCAGGCTGACCTGGAAGTCACTATGTAGTCTCAGGTTGGCCTTGAACTCACAGCTATCCTCCTACCTCTACCTCCATAGTGCTGGGATTAAAGATGTGTGCCACCACACCCAGGTAGGGTTTTACTCCAGTCTAGCCTGACCTGGAATTCACTATGTAGTTTCAAGATGGCGTTAAACTCATGGCAATCCTCCTACCTCTGCCTCCAGCTTTAAATAAGATTTTTTAAAAATATGAGTGTGTAAGCACGTGAAAGTCAAGGACACTGGTGTCATCCTCAGAAAAGCCAGTCACCTTTTCTTAAAAAAATATTTTGGGGCTGGAGAGATGATTTAGTGGTTAAAGCACTTGCCTGCGAAGCCTGAGGACCTAGATTTGATTCTGCAAGACCCACATAAGCCAGATACATAAGGTGGTACATTCATCTGGAATTTGTTTGCAGTGGCAGGAGGCCCTGGAGTGCCCATTCTCTCTCTCTCTCTCTGCCTCTTCCTCACTCTCTCAAATAAATGTTTAAAAATAAAAAAAAATATTTTATTCATTTGTGAGTAGAAATTAAGAGAGTAGAGAGATAAACTGAGTGTGGTGGAGCACGCCTTTAATCCCAGCACTTGGGAGGCACAGAGGTAAGAGGATTGCTGTGAGTTCAAGGCCACCCTGAGACTACAGAGTGAATTCCAGGTCAGTCTAGGATACAGTGAAACCCTATTTTGAAAAACCAAAAGAGAGAAAAAGAGAGAGAGATAGAGTAGAGAGACAGAGAAAATGGGTGTGCTAGGCCTTTCAGCCACTGCAAATGAACTCCAGATGCATGCACCACTTTATGTATCTGGCTTTATGTGGGTACTGGGGAATCAAATTTGGGTCCTTAGGCTCGGAAGGCAACCACGTTAACTGCTGAGCCATCTCTCCAGCTCCTAGTCACCTTTTTTTGAGACAGGACCTCTCACTGTCCTATAGATTATCAATTAGGCTAGGCTGGCTGACCAGTGAACCTCAGGGATACTCCTATCTTTGCCTTCCAGCACTGGAATTATAGATATACCACACCACCTCTGGCATTTTCCCCCTAATATTTTATTATTTATTTATTTGAGAGAGAGACAGCAAGAGAGAAAATGGATGCAGCAAGGCCTCTAGACACTGCAAAGGAATTCCAGACACATGTGCCACCTTGTGCACATGCTTTACGTGGGTACTGGGGAATCAAGCCTGGGTCCTTAGGCTTTGCAGGCAAGCGCCTCAATGGTGAGCCATTTCTGCAGTGCACCTCTAGCATTTTTTCATGGGTTCTAGGGATCATACTAAGGTCCTCATGCTTGTGAGGCAAGCACTTTACTATCTGAACTTCTCCCTAGCCCCTTTATGAAGTACGTGATTTCTATGGGTTGTTTTATTCACTCTTTTGAGAGTCTCCTTTAATGGAGAGAAGCTTTTAAAATTTATTTTTATTTTTTTTGAGAAAGGGTCACGCTACATAGCCCAGGGTGGCCTTGAACTCATGGTAACCTTCCTGTCTCAGCCTTCCAAATTCTGGCATTACAGGTGTGTGCTACCAAATCCAGCTAGAAGTTTAATGCTTTCTGTGGTGGTGGTGTTTTTGAGGCAGGATCTCATTCTAACCCAGGATGAACTCTGAAGCCTTGCTTGGTCTTCAGCTCATATGGATCCTTCTATCTCAGCCTCTCAAGTGGCATAAATGCTTAATTTGATAAAATTCAACTTATGTACTTTTAATTTTGTGGTCTTTGTTTTTGGTGTAATATCCGAGAAATCATTATCAAGCCTGGTAGGGTCTCATTCTAGCCCAAGCTGACCTGGAATTCATGGTGATCCTCCTATCTCTGCCTGTTGGGTGCTGGGATTAAAGGTGTGTGCTACTATGCCTGGAACATTTTAGGTTATATTTTGATATTTTTATTTATTTGAGAGAGACAGAGAAAGAGACAGAGAGGGAAAGAGAGAGAGAGAATGGGTATATCAGGGCATCCAGACACTGCAAAAGAACTCCAAATGCATATGCCACCTTGTGCATCTGGCTTACATGGGTCCTGGGGAATCAAACCTGGGTCCTGTGGCTTTGCAGGCAAGCACCTTAACTGATAAGCCATCTCTCCAGCCCTAAGTTACATTTTGATTCCTGATAAGGGTCCATCTTACTCTTTAGCATGTGGATATAGTTTCCCAAATACTTATTTGTTGAAAAAACTGTTTTCCTCACTGAAGAGTTTTGGCTTTTTTTTTTTTTTTTCAAGGTAGGGTCTCACTCTAGCTTGGCTGACATTCTTATTTACTTATTGTTTATGTAGGTTTTTCCAGGTAGGGGTCTTGCTTAAGCCTAGGGTGACCTAGAATTTACTATAAAGTCTCTGGCCTTTAATTCTAGTACTCAGGAGGCCGAGGTAGGAGTACTGCTATGGGTTCCAGGCCAGCCTGAGACCACATAATGAATTCCAGGTCATCCTGGGCTAGAGTGAGACCCTACCTCAAAACACCAAAAAATGCCAGGTGTGATGGTGCATGCCTTTAATCCCAGCACTATGGGGAAGGCAGAGGTAGAAGGATTACTGTAAATTTGAGGCCACTCTGAGACTACATAGTGAATTCGAGGTCAGCCTGAGCTGGACTGAAACCCTACCTCAAAAAAAACCAAAAATAAATAAATTAATTAAAAAATAAAATTAAAAAAAAGAGAAATACATAGGAAGCTACTTTTTGGAGTAGATGGTGGTAACTACATATTTATAACTGGGAGGATGTTAGAGAAGGTAAATGGGGTAAATATGATCAAAATATATTATATGCATGTACAAAATTATCAAAAGTACAGCTGGGTGTAGTGGTGAACATCTTTAATATCAGCACTTGGGAGACAAAGGTACAAGGATTGCCATGAGTTCAAGGATACCCTGAGACTACATAGTGAATTCTAGGTTAGTCTGAGCTAGAGTGAGACCTTACCTCAAAAAACCAAAAAAGCCAGGCGTGGTGGTGCATGCCTTTAATCCCAGCACTCAGGAAGCAGAGATAGAAGGACTGCTGTGAGTTTGAGGCCACCCTGAGAATACAGAGTGAACTCCAGGTCAGCCTGAACTAGAGTGAGGGGAAAAAAACTCCCCCCCCAAAAAACAAAAAGCAAAAACAAGCAAAAATAAATAAATAATTATCATTTCTGAGAATATGTAAGTGTATATGTGTGTGCACATGCAATAGCATGCGTCTCATTTTTTCCCCTGAGGTATGGTCTTGCTCTAGCCCAAGATGACCTAGAATTCACTATGTAGTTTCAGAGTGGCCTCAAACTCATGGCGATCCTCCTACCTTGGCCTCCCAAGTGCTGGGATGTACCACCACCCCTGGCTACACATATCATTCTTTTCTTTATCTTTATTTTTTATTTTTTGAGATATACATACATACATACATACATACATACATACATACATACATACATATATATGGAGAGAGAGAGAGAGAGAATGGGCACACTAGCAGCCTCTCAGTTGCTGTGAAGGAATTCCCAGACGCATGCGCCCCCTTGTGGGCAAGTGCGGCACTGCACCCTTGCATCACTTTTTGCGTGTGGCTAAATGTGGGACCTGGAGAATGGAACTGGCATTCTTAGGCTTGGCAGGCAAGCCATCTCTCCAGCCCCATTCTTTTTTTTTTTTTTAATTTTTGTTCATTTTTATTTATTTATTTGAGAGCAACAGAGAGAGAACGAGAGAGAGAGAGAGCACCAGGGCCTCCAGCCACTGCAAATGAACTCCAGATGCATATGCCACCTTTTGTATCTGGCTTACATGGGTCCTGGGGAATCGAGCCTTGAACCAGTGTCCTTAGGCTTCACAGGCAAGCACTTAACCGCTAAGCCATCTCTATAGCCCCCCCTTTTTTTCAAATGTTTTATGCTGTGCTGTGATGTGATGAGTGATGTGATGTGATTTTATTTTATTTTGTTCAGTTTGGTTTGGTTTTTCAAGGTAGGGTCTCACTGTAGCCCAGGCTGACCTGGAATTCACTATGTAGTCTCAGGGTGGCCTGGAACTCATGGTGATCCTCCTACCTCTGCCTCCTGAGTGCTGGGATTAAAGGTGTGTGCCACCATGCCCAGCTCACATATCATTCTTTTTTTTTTTTTTTTTGGTTTTGTGAGGTAGGGTCTCACTCTGGTCCAGGCTGACCTGGAATTAACTATGTAGTCTCAGGGTGGCCTCGAACTCTCGGCGATCCTCCTACCTCTGCCTCCCGAGTGCTGGGATTAAAGGCGTGCGCCACCACGCCCGGCTTACATATCATTCTTTAAAACCTCTCTTAAACAGGTAATCTCTATGATCTCTCATTTCAAGCTAATCAAGCTGTTCATGCCACTCTACTACAAACACCAAATTGAACCCTACATAGATGTAATTACCTAAACCCAGCTGCTGCAGTTAGCTTTTTGTTGCTGGACAAACACTGGAACAAAAACAGCTTATGGGAGGAAAGGGTTTATTTCAGGCTTACAAATTCCAGGGAAATACCATCAATGGAAGAAGCTGGCTCTCTTCCATAGATCCATAGCAGAGAAAAGCCATCAAACAGCCAGCAAGCACCAAGGACCACCAAATATGAACAGGCAGAGTTCCAAACTGCTCTCCACACACCTTAGGGTTGGACTCAAGATCTGCCCCCAGAAACATACCCCTGTAGCAGGGATCTGCCTGCTAGGGCTAAGGTTTTTTTTTTTTTTTTTTCTTTCTTCCGTTTTTCGAGGTAGGGTCTCACTCTAGTCCAGGCTGACCTGGAATTAACTATGTAGTCTCAGGGTGGTCTCGAACTCTCGGCGATCCTGCTACCTCTGCCTCCCGAGTGCTGGGATTAAAGGCGTGCGCCACCACGACTGGCTAGGGCTCAGTTTTAATAAAACACAAGGTCTGGTCTTTAATCCCAGCACTTGAAAGGCAGATCTAGGTAGAATAGCTGTGAATTTGAGGCTACCCTGAGACTACATAGTAAATTCCAGGTCAGCCTGGGCTACAGCAAAACCCTACCTCCAAAAGCCAAAACAAAATAAAACAGAAAAAGTTGACTTATGGGCTGGAGAGATGGCTTACCAGTTAAGGCACTTGCCTGCAAAGCCAAAAGGACCCAGGTTCAATTCCCCAGTACCCACATAAAGCCAGATGCACAAGTGCATGTATCTGGAGTTTGTCTGCAGTGGCTAGAGGCCCTGGAGCACCCTTTCTCTCTCTAGCTGCCTCTTTCTCTCTTTCAAATAAATAAATTAAAAAACAAAACTGAACAACTGAGCCAGGCGTGGTGGTGCACGCCTTTAGCCCCATTAAAAAAAAAGTTGACTTTTGAGCCGGGTGTGATGGCGCTCACCTTTAATCCCAGCACTCGGGAGGCAGAGGTAGGAGGATCACCATGAGTTTGAGGCCACCCTGAGACTACGTAGTTAATTCCAGGTCAGCCTGGACCAGAGTGAAACCCCACCTCGAAAAACCAAAAAAAAAAAAAAAAAAAAGTTGACTTTTGGTTAGAGATGGTGGTGACCTTGTGATGACTCAGAGGGTATCATGGTGCTGAGAAGAAGGGACAGAGGAGTGCTTAGCACTGAAACATCTCAAACATACCTTCCAAGGTCCATTGTGGAAGAGGGGGCAGAAAGAATATAAGAGCAAAAGGAAGGGTAGGACTCCTTACAACATGTTCCTCCAGGCACAAAATGGCCTGGATATCCATGAACTCACAGTGCCTGACACTACCTACACAAGACCATCATAATAGGAGGAAAAGATCATGACACCAAAATAAAAGAGAGACTGATTGAGAAGGAGAGGGGATATGATGGAAAGTAAAGTTTCAAAAGGGAAAGTGGGGGGACGGAGGGAAGTACCATGGGATATTGTCTACAATTAAGGAAGTTGTCAATAAAAAAAAATTTTTTTTAAGTTGAGGGCTAGAGAGATGGCTTGGCAGTTAAGGCATTTGTCTGCAAAGCCAATGGACCCAGGCTCAACTTCCTGGGACCCTCATAAGCCAGATGCACAAGGGTGAGCATGAGTTTGGAATTTGTTTGCAGTATCTATTCTCTGTCTTTTTCTCTCTCCCCTCTATCTCAAATACATAAAAATATTTTTTAAAACTTAAAAAAAAGTTGTGCCAGGTGTGGTGGCATAAGCCTTCAATTCCAGCACTCAGGAGGCAGAGGTAGGAGGATCACAGTGAGTTCGAGGCCACCCTGAGACTACATTTTTTTCCCCTGCATTTAGAGTTTAAATTCAGTGGTTGGAGAGCCTGGCATGCCAATTCTTTCTGTGTCTCTCATAAAAAAATACAAAAAGAAATGAAAACAAATATGGACTAGTTCTAATGGATATCTTATCTTGCAAGGATGAGCTAAGGCTTTTCCAAGCACATCATAAGGGCTGAAACAGTTAATTAACATTCTTTTTTTTTTTTTTTTTTTGCTTTTTGGTTTTTCAAGGTAGGGTCTCGCTCTAGCCCAGGCTGACCTGGAATTCTCAGGGTGGCCTCCTCCTGTGCCTCCTGAGTGCTGGAATTAAAGGCATGTGCCACTACACCCGGCCATATTCTAATTAAAGAGATAACACTCAGATTTTGCTTCTCACTTCCTTACAGTCTGGTAATACCTCTGCATTCATATAAAAATTATTAAAAGAGTCTGCAAAGCTCTTCATATTACCTGGAGATTATATATCCCATTAGGGGCTACAGAAATTGCTGAGTGGTTAAGGTACTTGATTGCAAAGCCTTATGGCATGGATTTGAATCCCTAGTACTTCACATAAAGCCAGATGCACAAAGTGGCATATGCATCGGGAGTTCATTTGCAGCAGCAAGAGGCCCTGGCATGCTCATTCTGTCTTTTTCCTTGCAAATAAATAAATAAAAATATATCTCATATACAGACACCAATCATCTAGTAGAGAATGAGTGGCACAAAAACACACTAAGTAGATTAACCTTCTCCCCATTGCTCTCACAAGAACACTTCTGTGCCCTGAGCTTCACATGACTTTAGCCCTTTTTAACTGATATATAGCAGTCCATTTGTATTAGACAGTTTTCTCCTACTTCTAAAATTTTATTTTATTTTAATTTATTTGAGACAGAGAGAGGGAGGGAGAGAGAGAGAGAAAATGAGAATGGGCACACCAGGGCCTCTAGCCACTGCAAATGAGCTCCAGATGCATGTACTACCATGTGCATCTGGTTTATGTGGGACCTGGAGAATCAAACCTGGGTCCTTAGGCTTCACAAGCATACATCTTTTTTTTTGGGGGGGGGAGAGAGGGAGAGGAAAACAGAGATGGGTGCGCCAGCAGTGCCCGCAGCCTCAGCCCTGCGAATGAAATACAGATGCATGCGCCCCCTTGTGGTCAAGTGCGGCATTGCGTCCTTGTGTCACTTGGCATCTGGCTAAACGTGGGACCTGGAGATTGGCACCACTGGAGAATGGAACCAGCATTCTTAGCCTTAGGAGGCAGGCGCCTTAACCGCTAAGCCATCTCTCCAGCCCCACAAGCATACATCTTAACCACTAAGCCATCTCTCCAGCCCTCCTACTTCTATATATACCTTCTGGACAATTATAACTCAGCTCTCTTCCACACCCAAAATTTCATAGGACACTGCTAATGAACTTCTATCAAAGTCTTCTGATTCATTCTCTCTTCTGATTCACAAGGGAGACTGGATCTACTTAAAAACTAACCCCTAGGAGACATGACTTAGTGGTTAAGGTGCTTGCCTGCAAAGCCAAAGGGCCCAGGTTGGATATCTCAAGACCCATGTAAAGCTAGAAGCACAAGGTGGTGCATGCATGTGGAGTTCCTCTGCAGAGGCCCTGGCACACCCATTCTATCTGCCTCTCTCTCTCAAATAAATAAATTTTAAAAAAAACACTAACCACAAGTAGCCAGGCATGGTGGTATATAACTTTAATCCAAGCACTCAAGAGGCAGAAATAGGATTATCCTGAAGTTCAAAGCTACCCTTAGACTACATAGTGAATTACAGATTAGCCTGGGCTAGAAAGACCTTACCTGGAGAAACCCAAAACAAACAAAACAACAACAACAACAAAAAAAAACACCTAAGTACTAGCCAGGCATATGGTGCATGTCTTTAATCCCAGCACTCAGAGAGAGGCAGAGGTAGGAGGATCACTGAGTTTGGCTACCCAGAAACTACACAGTGAATTCCAGGTCAGCCCGGACTAGAGTGAAACCCTACCTGGAAAAACCAAAAACAAACAAATAAAACAAAACCTAACTCCTAAATCTCTCCAGTCTGCATGATCAGGAGCCAACCTGGTCCTTCTTAACATTCTCACTACCAATAAACTATCAAGTCTCAGTTCTTGGGATTCATCATTCCAGGATCAAAAGAGCTCATGGATTGCCAGGCAGCACACCCTTTAACCAATACAAACAAGACATAAGCTCAACTTTTTTTTTTTTGAGACAGTCAGAGAGAGAGAGAGAGGGAGGAGAGAGAGAGGGAGGGAGGGACAGATAAAGACTGGGCGCGCCAGCAGCCTCTCAGCCGCTGTGAATGAACTCCAGATGCATGGGCCCCCTTGTGGGCAAGTGCAGCATTATGCCCTTGCATCACTTGCATCTGGCTAAATGTGGGACCTAGAGAATCGAATGGGCGTTCTTAGGCTTAGGAGGCAGGCACCTCAACCCCTAAGCCATCTCTCCAGCCCATGAGCTCAATTCTTGATCCTATCCCACCGGAGCAACTCTCAGAGATCATCCTTTAGTACATTTTGCCTGATCCTAGGATTCCCCAGGGGACCTCAAACACCTATTCAAAAAACAAACATGTGAAACCATTCTCTTCTCTCCCCTAATGGTTGAAAAACAGGAGAGAAGCCGGGCATGGTGGTGCACGTCTTTAATCCCAGCACTCGGGAGGCAGAGGTAGGAGGATCGCCATGAATTCAAGGCCACCCTGAGACTAAAGAGTGAATTCCAGATCAGCCTGAGCTAGAGTGAGACCCTACCTTGAAAAACCAAAAAAAAAAAAACAAAAAAAAAACAAAAAACCAAAACAACAACAACAACAAAACAACCAGGAGAGATTTTTATTTGCTAATAACAGAAAAGGGGGAACTTTGCCTTTTTATAGGGAGGGGGAAATGCTGCTTTTATGTAAATCAGTCTGATGTGGTCAAAGATACAACCCAAAAAGTTTAGAAGCATGGAAACCCTTAGAAGCATTTCAAATCTTCTCCTGGGACTCCTCTGATCAGCATTTCGATTTTTTTCTTTTTGTTTTATTTTGAGGTAGGGTCTTACTCTAGTCCAGGCTGACCTGGAATTCACTATGTAGTCTCAGGGTTGCCTCGAACTAACGGTGATCCACCTACCTCTGTCTCCTGAGTGCTGGAATTAAAGGTGTGCTTGTACCACCATGCCTGGCCACCATTTCAATTTTTACAGCTATAAGCCTACTCTAATCCATCAGCTGATCTAATTTATTAAGACTACAATTCAAGGGCTGGAGAGATGGCTTAGTGGTTAAGGTGCCTGCCTGCCAAGCCTAAGAACGCCCGTTTGAACTCCAGGACCCATGTTTAGCCACACGCAAGTGACACAAGTGCACAGTGCCGCATTTGCCCACAAGGGGCCGCACACGTCTGGAGTTCATTCACAGTGGCTGAGAGGCCACTGGCACGCCCATTCTCTCTCTCTCTCTCTGCCTCTTCCTCTCTGTTTCTCTCTGTCTCTCTCTCTCAAAAAAAAAAAAAAAAAAAAAGACCACAATTCAACCTGCTTTACAGACTCATGTGGATAATATCCTCTTGATGTATGACTCAAAGATAACTAACAGTAGGGGAGGGGAGGGAATTATCATGGTTTATTGTAAGGATGGAAGCTGTCAATAATAAAAAAAAGATAACAATTGACTAACCAAGCACAGCATAAGGAGGGAGGGGGGCTTGACATTAGCCTCCACAGTGACCCACTTCAGAAGTAGCCAGAACTGAGATTGAAGCCCATAAAGTCATTTATTTTCTCATTAAAAAAATATTTATTTATTTGAGAGAGAGAAAGAGAGAGAGGCAGGTAGATAGAGACAGAATAGGCACACCAGGGTCTCCAGCCACTGTAAACGAACTCCAGAAGCTTGTACCACCTTGTGCATCTGGCTTACGTGCATCTGGTACTGTGGAATTGAACACAGGACCTTAGGCTTCACAGGCAAGTGCCTTAACTGCTAAGCCATCCCTCCAGTCTTCTTCTTCTTCGTCTTTTTTTTTTTTTTGGTTTTTTGAGGTAGAGTCTTGGTCTAGCCCAGGCTGACCTGAAATTCACTATGTAGTCTCAGGCTGGCCTTGAACTCTTGGAGATCCTCCTAACTCTGCCTCCTGAGTGCTGGGATTTAATGTGTGCGCCACCAAGCCTGGTGCCCTCTTCTTTTTTAATATATAAGTTAAAAGGCTGGAATATTAGGTAACAGATGCTGTCACTTCTAGAGGTTAGATGCTGTCTTGTAAAGAAGATTAGCCATACTCCTTTGCAACTTCTTCATCATTAGTATACTAGAGACAGCTGACAGGTTTCCCTAGTGTGACCATTTTAACACAGCCTCCTGGTGGGACACCAGGCCCAAGACAACCTGATAAACTGTCTTATATCCTATCCATTCCCTCCCTACTAGCTCCTAGGCAGTTCACTTGGTAGTAAGGCCTCATCTAGAATGAGAGCTCTCCCTTTAAAAGTATATAAAAATAAGAAAAAAAAAAAAAAAAAGAAGGAAATTTTGGGGCTGGAGAGATGGCTCAGAGTTTAAAAGGCACTTAAAATTTTTTTTTTTCTGTGAGAGAGACACAGAATTGGCATGCTATTAGCTGGGTGTGGTGGTGCACACCTTTAATGCCAGTACTTGGGAGGCAAAGGTAGGAAGATCGCTGTGAGTTCAAGGCCACCCTGAGAATACAGAGTGAATTCCAGGTCAGCCTGAGCTTGAGTGATACCCTATCTCGAAAACCTAAAAAAATAAAAAAAAAAAAAAAAAAAGATTTGGCGTGCCAGGGCCTCATCCACTGAATTGAACTCCAGACACTTGCACCACCTAGTGGGCATGTGCGACCTTGCGCTTCCCTCACCTCTATGTGTCTGGCCTACATGGGATCTGGAGAGTCAAATGTGGGTCCTCAGGCTTCATAGGCAAGCTATAAGGCATACTTTTAAAAAAATTATTTATTTATTTATTTATTTGAGAGAGAAAGAAAGAGAGAAAAAATTAGGTAGACAGAGACAGAGTAAGCATGGATGTGCCAGGGCCTCCTGCCACTGCAAACTCCAGATGTGTATGCCACGTTAGGCTTTGCAAGGAATCACCTTTAACCACTGAGACACCTCTCCAGTCCTAAATGGTGTTTTCTTGCAAAGCTTGATGGCCTGGGTTCAATTCCCCACTATCCACATAAATCCATATGCATAAAGTGGTGCAAGTGTCTGGAGTTCGTTTGCAGGGGCAGGAGGTCCTGGCAACCCACCATCTCTTCCTCTCTCAGTTTTTTTCTATCTCTCTTTCAAATAATAAATAAAATATTTTAAAAATATTTATTTATTTGTAAGAAGAGAAACAGAGAAGAGAGAATGAGAATGATTATGGGTGCACCAGGGCCTCCAGCCACTGCAAATGAACTCCAGGTGCATGTACCATGTTGTGCATCTGGCTGTATGTGGGTAATGGGGAACAGAACCTGGGGTGCTAGGCTTTGCAGACAAGCATCATAACCATTGGGCCACCTCTCCAGCCCCCTAAACTATTTTTTAAAAAGTAAGGAATTTCCTTTGTTCTTTTGTTCTGCAGGTTGTTATTGGATCTCCTATCCCAGCTTCTCCCACCTCTGGTGGCCTGAAATCTGTCTAAGCACTCTGTGTTCAGCCTGGGAAGAACCTTTATTATTTAAAAACAAGGATAACGGGCTGGAGAAATGGCTTAGTGGTTAAGGCGTTTGTTTGCCTGCCAAGCCACAGGATCCCGGTTCGATTCTCCAGAACCCATGTAAGCCAGATGTACAAGGGGCACATGCATCTGGAGTTCGTTTGCAGTGGCTAGAGGCCCTGGTGTGCCCATTCTCTCTCTGTGTCTGCCTCTCTCTCTCTCTCTCTGCTTGCAAATAAATAAATAAAAATATATTTAAAAAAATAAAAATAAATAAAAACAAGGATAAGCTTGAAAGGATAAAGGAAAGGTGCTAAGATCTCTTGGGGAAAGTGCATTTTTACCTCTTTGGCACACTTACAGTTCTTTCCCATGACTAAGGGGTAAGTGAAGTCCCATTAACGTTACAGAAGGAAGTCTCTTGCTAGGTCTAAAGTGGGTAAACTACAGGTCTTTTGTCTGTGATTGGCCACTGGAGGTTCTTTTTAGGCTACTTTTTAGCCTTCCTTGGGATGAGTAAGTTGGGTATGGGGTGCTGCTAGCTCTTCTGACCCACAAGCTTTTTCTTTTTAAAAAAATTTTATTTATTTATTTACTTGAGAAAGTGAGAGAGAAAGAGGCAGACAGAGCGAGAGAGAGAGGGGGAGAGAGGGAGAGAATGGGCGTGCCAGGGCCTCCAGCCACTGCTAACGAACTCCAGATGCATGCGCCACCTTGTGCATCTGGCTTACGTGGGTCCCGGAGAGTCGAATCGGGATCCTTTGGCTTTGTAGGTAAATGCCTTAACTGCTAAGCCATTTCTCCAACCCTCAGAAGTTTTTTCTAACAAAGCACACAGGAGTCCTGAGAGTACATAGGCCTCTTCTTCGCCTCTCTGCTATGCTCCAATAGCTCCTCTGTTTTCTGGCATCCTGCCCATGGTAATGGAGAAGGAATGGGTATCTTTCAGAACACCAAAGTCAGAGACTAGTAAAACACCTACCCCATCATAGAAGGAGACAGAATTCATGTGATCCTTGGAAATGATGATACTTCCAAAACAACGGTGAGAAAAGAGAAGGCCACTAGAGAAGAAATACACATTTCCTGGAAGAAAAAGATAGCTGGTTAGAGCTGGAGGCTGTATCCTAGGCTCCACATTCTCATATCATTACTATAGGTTCCAAGGTACACGCAAGTGATCATGTAACCACCCTGCCAGTAGAGGAGGTATTTGAACAGAGATATTTGTGCCCTTCCTTTAGCCAATTGGAATATTGAGAAATGGTCTCCAATAAAATGAAAATTCCCCCAGGAATATCATGCTGGGGGAAGGAAAAGCTGAAGCCTTGGTGCCAGCCAGAGGAGGAACTTGTCTCCTAGGAAGAGATTTTTTTTTCTTTTTTGAGGTAGGGTCTCGCTCTAGATCAGGCTGACCTGGAATTTACTATGTAGTCTCGGGTGTCCTTGAACTCAAGGCAATCCTCCTACCTCTGCCTCCTGTGGGCTGGGATTAAAGGTGTGTGCCACCATGGCCAGCCCCAGGAAGAGATTTTACACAGGTCTGATAGTTATCAAACTACACTGCAGGACAGGCAAGAGCTGAAACAATGGTGGGTCAGACTGCTTAATTATATGCATATCTTGCCCTCTATTTAAACATAAAGCTCATGTCAGTTCCTTCAAAGAAGAATTTAGGAGATCACTGGACTTTTTGTTTCTCTTTCCAATATGGCTATATCAAATAAATCTTCTTTCTCTACTTTCTGCTATTACCTGTTTCTTTAAATGGTGAGCCTAGCTTTTAGGGGCTGCCAAAGCCTAGGCTTTTACCCTAAAAACTCTATGAGTGACTAGGAAGCAATATCAGTTGCACGTGTATAAAGTCCTTTTTTTTTTTGGTTTCCCGAGGTAGGGTCTCACTCTAGCTCAGGCTGACCTGGAATTCACTATGTAGTTTCAGGGAGACCTCAAACTCATGGTGATCCTCCTACCTCTGCCTTCCAAGTGCTGGGATTAAAGGTGTGCACTGCCACACCCAGCTATTTTTTTTTAATTTGAGACAGAGAGGGAGAAAGAAGGGGCGGAGGGGAGGAATGGACACACCAGGGCCTCTAACTACTGCAAATGAACTCCAGATGCTTGCACCATCTTGTGAATATGGCTTATGTAGGACCTGGAGAATTGAACCTGGGTCCTTAGGCTTCATAGGCAAGCACCTTAACCTCTGAATGATCTCTACAGTCCTATTATATAATTTGTATGCTGAGCCTTGAGCTCTGGGGGACTAAAGGAACCCTGCAGAGCCTCCCATAGAGAAATGAAGCCACAAATACAGTCTTTGCATAAGCATAAGAAAACAAAAATAAAAACAAAAACACCAGGCTATATGTGGTAGCATGATACTGAAAGAGTCAAACCAACACCATGACAGGCTTCAATAAGATATTTCCTAGCGAGGCCTAAGTTTCAATTTCTCAAGAAGCCTGAACTAAATTCTGGGAGAACAGAACAAAGAACCAAGTAATTTCCTGAAAGGTTTCAGAGATGTCATAAGGCCATTCCCCCTCTCTTGGCCCCGGCCAATCAGAAGTGAAAGAATGTAAGATATGCTTACTAGCCGCTTAACTGGCCACATTAGAAAACTTTACCATCCGTAGAGCCCCCCCCCCCGCCCAGCCTCCCTTAGCCTGCATGCGCAGAATTATAGCCAGTCAAGAGTGCACAAGTACTATATCGTTCAAATTAGCCAATTATGTTAGAGGTCTTTGTTTAGCTGTCTTTAAAAAGAACCAGTGATCTTCTTCCCATCATCACCATTTAGTGCAAATGGTGGACCCCCGCATGCTGGACTTCTCTGCACAATAATCGCTCTATGTTTTTACATGCTATATGAGTCTGAGTCTCCCTTCAGTGAGTTTTGGACCCTAACAGATACATGCCTATTAATACCAGCACTTCAGTGGCCAAAGTCAGGAGAATTGCCACCAGTTTGAGACCAGCCAGAATCAACTACATACTATATAGTAAAGACCCTGCTTCAACAAACAAAGGGCTGGGGAATCTGACATTACAGGTATATTATTCAATGAAAAGTGGATATTTCTGTTAAAGCAAATAGTAAGGTACTCTGCTTAAGGTACATGTACTTTATGGGGAATTTATGCAAGTTTTCAGAGTATAATTTGAAAAGACATTTTCTGCAAAAACATGCTACCAAGGACAAAACAGTAGCACTGAAAAAAAAAGTTTATTTTCTCAACAACTACAAAAAAATTTTTTTGAGGTACTGTCTTTCTGTAGTCCAGGCTGACCTGTAGTTTCAGGGTGACCTTGAACTCAAAGCAATCCTCCTACCTCTGCCTCCCTGGTGCTGGGATTAAAGGTGTGTACCACCATGCCTAACTCACAATAAATTTTTTTGAAAAAGTTATGACTCATGTTGATCAAGGAAGCCTTGGCGTGATGGTGCACACCTTTAATCCCAGAACTTGGGAGGCAGAAGTAGGAGGATAGTGTTGAGTTTAAGGTCACCCTGAGACTACATAGTGAATTCCAGGTTAGCCTGGGCTAAAGTGAGACCCTACCTCAATCCCCTCCCCCCAAAACGCACAAAAACTAACAAACAAAGATATATTGTTTAAAGCAAGTTCTTAAGGATTAGGTACTGGGCAGCTTTACTGGCAATGGAGAGCAGGGAGTCCAGACAAGGGCATATGAAGGAAATGAATAAACAGGAAGCTGAACATCAAGAAGTCTGGAGATAGTAGAAGCCACTATCTGGAGAAGGGAAAAGGTTCTGGAGCTAGAAATATCTCAAGGGGAAGGAAGTACTAATTCTTCTCAGTCATTAAGTACTTTGGAGGTGAAAAGTCAGAAAGCCTACACTACTCTCTAGACCTGGACGATCCTGCTTCTATTATAACCACAGACAGGTTTTCACTTCTGGTGCCTAAGATTTGATCAATAAAGATAATGCATGCTGAGGCACTCCAAACATGGTTTCTTCACCTTTTGGCTAAGATCAAGTGTACTATCTGAGGCACTCAAGATAAATATTTTCTTTTTCCTTTTTGTTAAAAAAACATTTACTTATGAGAGACAGAGAGAGAGAGAGAGGGAGAGAGAGAGGGAGAAAATGGGAGCACCAGGGCCTCCAGCCACTGCAAATGAACTCCAGTGTATGCACCACTTTATGCATTTGCCTTACATGGATACTGGGGAATTGAACCTGGGTCCTCAGGCCTCACAAACATCTTAACCGCTAAGCCATGTCTCCACCCCCCCCATATTTTCTTTTCTTTTCTTTTCTTTTTTTAATATTTCATTTATTTATTTGAGAGAGAGGCAGAGAAAGAAAGAGGCAGATAGAGAGAATGGGCGTGTCAGGGCCTCCAGACACTGTAAACAAACTCCAGATGCAAGTGTCACCTTGTGCATCTGGCTTATGTGGGTATTGAGGAATCAAACCTTGGTCCTTAGGGTTCACAAGCAAGTGAATTAACCATTAAGCCATCTGTCTAGCCCCCATATTTTTTCTAATTATTTATTTATTTATTTGCAAGCAGAGAGAGAGAGAGAGAAAGAGAGAGAGAGAGAGAGAGAGAGGCAGGGGAATGTTGTGCCAGGACCTCTTGCCATTGTAAATGAACTCCAGATTCATGTGCCACTTGGTGCACCTGGCTTTACATGGGCACTGGGGAATCAAACCTGGGCTGTCAGGCTTTGCAAACAAGTGCCTTTAACTACTGAGCCATCTCTCCAGCCCCAGATAAACATTTTCTAGGATAAGAAAACATCAATTTCAAACCCATCATATTTCAAGTGGAGTCAAATTTATCAATAATACTTGAACTTCCCCTTTACCAATGTAAGTCCCCTTTCAAGGCTGGAAGAAAGTCCTTACAGTTTGTATTATTTTCCTTTAAGAGATCCTCTATCATGGTATATGCCTGTAATCTACTTGGGAGGCTGAGGCAGGAGGATCACAAGTTTAAGGCCTGCCTAAAGAACAGAGTGTGCTCAAGGCCATACTGACTAACTTAAAGAGACCCTGTCTCAAAATTAAAACAAAACAACAACAAAAAAAATCAGGAATGGGATATAGCTCAGTAGTAGAATGCTTACCTAGCATCCTAGCATCTGTGAAACCCTAGATTCAACCTCTAGTACAAGGATGGTGACAGGGTCGAAGAAGCCCCTAAATGGTATAAACTTCAAACCACAGCTAATCCCTTGACCTGAACTCTGAAGTGATAAAATGCTTAAAACAAGAGAAATACTTTTGTTTAAATTTCCTGCTTCTGGGCTAGAGAAATGGCTTAGTGTTAAGGCACTTGCCTGCAAAGCCTAATGACCTGAGTTCAATCCCCAGTACCCACATAAATCCAGATGCACAGGGTGGCACATGCATCTGGAGGCCACTGGCAATAGCTGGAGGCCCTAAAGTGCCCATTTTCTGTCCGTGTTCTATCTCTGTCTGTTTGCAAATAATTGAATAAAATAAATTTTAAATTTTGAAGGGGCTGGGAAGATGGCTTAGCAGTTAAAGGTGCTTGCCTACAAAGCCAAAGGACCCAAGTTTGATTCCCCAGTACTCACATAAAGCCAGATGCACAAGGTGGTGCATACATCTGGAGTTTGTTTGTAGTGGCTAGAGGCCCTGTCACACCCATTCTATCTACCTGCCTCTTTCTCTCTCTCTTAAATAAATAAATATATTTATTTAATTTTAAATAAAAATAAATAAAATCTCTGCTACTGAATTTTTCTGCCTCAAGAACTAAGTAAACTTAAGTACAACTGAAATCTAAGTTCTTTATAGTGGGGTTGGGAAGTATTGACAGAGTTTTACTACTATGTAGTCTAGGCTTGTCATGAATTCACTATGTATCCCAAGCTGGTTTTGAACTTGTAGTGATCCTTCTTGCCTCAGTCACCCAAATGCTGGAAATACAAAAGTGCTAGAATTACAAACAAATGCCACCCATGCCTCACTAAAATCTAAACTCTTACAGCAATGTAAATGGATTGGGGAAATGGCTCAATGTTAGTATATTTACCTAGCCTATGTGAGGCTGTGAGTTCAACACCTCAGTATTGCAAAAGAAAAAGAATGTCTTAGAAATCACTGGTTGTGGTGGGTGTGGTGATGCATGCCTTTAATCCCAGCACTTGGGAGGCAGAGGTAGGAGGACTGGTGTGAGTTTGAGGCCACCATAAGACTACATAGTGAATTTCAGGTCAGCCTGGGCTAGAGTGAGACCCTACCTCAAACAACCAAAAAAGAAAAAAAATCACTGGTTGTACCATTTATACTTGCAAAGAGGCTTTGGAAACACTGAATCTTGCTAGATGACTAAGTAGAATGCAAAATTAGTTTTCTTTTTTTGTTTGTTTTTGTTTTTTGTTTTTTTGAGGTAGGGTCTCACCCTAGCCCAGGCTGACCTGGAATTCACTATGTAGTCTCAGGGTGGCCTTGAACTCATAGCAATCCTCCTATCTCTGCCTCCCAAGTGCTGGGATTAAAGACGTGCCTGGCTTCAAAATTAGTTTTCTAACAAGCCCTTTTGCCAAGAAGGTATATTGATTTTGGCAAGTATCCTCACTAAATATTATAGGTAGCTTAAGGATGACAGCACACAACTACCTTTTTGTTGTTTTCAAAACACTAGGAAAGCTGGGTATGGTGGTGGATATCTGTAATCTCAACACTTGAAAGGCAACAGTAGGATGATCCCAAGTTTGAAGCTACCTTGGGGTATAAGAAATCCTGTCTCAGCCAGGCGTGGTGGTGCACGCCTTTAATCCCAGCACTTGGGAGGCAGAGGTAGGAGGATTGCCATGAGTTCAAGGCCACCCTGAGACTACATAGTTAATTCCAGGTCAGCCTGGGCCTGAGTGAGACCCTACCTCGAAACAAAAAAAAAAAAAAAAAAAAAAAATCCTGTCTCAAAAACAATCTCCTTTCTCTCTCTTGAATAAATAAATAAAATTTAAAAGGGCTGGCCTGCGAAGCCTAAGGATCCAGGTTCAACTCCCTAGTACCCACATAAGCCAGATGCACAAGGTGGCGAATGTGTCTGGAATTTGTGTACAGTGGCTGGAGACCATGGCATGCCCATTCTCTCTAGTGCCTCTATCTCTCTCAAATAAATAAATATATAAAATACTTAGAAAAAAAAAACAAACAAAATAAACCAAGCCGGGCGTGGTGGCGCATGCCTTTAATCCCAGCACTTAGGAGGCAGAGGTAGGAGGATCGCTGTGAGTTCAAGACCACCCAGAAACTACATAGTTAATTCCAGGTCAGCCTAGACCAGAGTGAAACCCTACCTTGAAAAACCAAACCAAACCAAACCAAACCAAGCCAAAACCAAAAATAAAAACAAAAAAAAAACAAAACCCAAAAAACAAAAAAACAATCTCTCAGCCTACATGCCTATGCGATCTTGCTTCAAGGTTGGTGGTGACACTGTCATGGGGATATTCTTCATCTCCATGCTTCAGCATCAGGATCTGGAGAAGCAGAAATGAAGACCACCCACAATGATACCAGATGCTATTCAGCCCAGCATTTTGTGGCTTGAAAACCATCTACTTGTGCTTTGTCTTCTATGTGAGTGGAGGAGCTGAGCCAGTGATCTGAGAACAGGGACAGGAATTTGCCCAGATAAAGTATTTCCAATAAGAATAAATCATCCAGAAAGAGAATTTGCTAAGTAGAGGCTGAGGAATTTGTGAAGTCAGAGTTCTTTCTCTATAAAAAGGCTATTTTCAGCAGGGAACAATGGGATTCACATGAAAATGTTATTTGGGGCTTTGGGAGTGTAGCTCAGTGGCAGAGTACCTGCCTAGCATGCATGTTACCCTGGGTTGGATACTCTGCAAAACACAACACAAACACACACACACACACACACACACACACACACACACACACACACCATGTTAAGGAAACCAAAAAGGAACAGGTGGTAAATCCTCTTGATATGCATGTAGGACAAATAAGGTTCTTGAAATTTTTCTATCAGCAGAAACATTGCCAGCCTAGACTGAAAAGGACACAGAATATAAAATGCAAGGAGAATGCTGAACTTTCAGAATTCTACTGCTAGAAACAGGCTGATAAAACTATTAAGCTACAAACAAGACACTACTTTTTGTTGAAGAAAGAATGTTGCTGCTTAGTTCCTTCTGAGAACAAACCTTAGGTGGAAACAAGAGAACTAGATTTAGTTCTAGGACCAACCCTTGTGCTTGTGAAACCAGCACAAGTTTCCTTATCTACAAAGTGGGTGGGTCAAAGGAAAAAAGCTGTAAGAAAACAACTCTACACCAACAAGTCTTTTTAAATAGCAGAAGTATTATTAATCACAACATCCACATTAATTTCTGCAAATACAAGGGACCCAGACACAGCTAAGGACAGAAGTAACAGCTGCTTACCTTCCTCAGACCAGGACTGTAGATTGCTGGAATAAAGATATGCTCCTTCTCCTCCAGTTAGCAAAGTGCCCAGCAAACACTCGGCTCCCTTTAAAAACATCATCATCAACAAAAAAGTGGGTGAATTATAGCACAAATACATACAGAACCAAACTTATGCCATGTCTTTGGCACTGCCTGGCTCTTTGGCTTGTTATTGGCATCTTGATTTAAAATAAAGAAAATTACCAAAAATTTTATGTTCTATCACCTCTGACCTCAGGAATTTAGTATTTAGAAATGATGGCCAAATTGCCAAAATAAATGTCAGAAATGTTTAAAAACTTGAAAAAAAAAAAAAAAAAAAAGAAAAGAAAATTAGGGCTGTGCGTGGTGGCACACTCCTTTAATCCCAGCACTCGGGAGGTAGAGGTAGAAGGATTGCTGTGAGTTTAAGGCCACCCTGAGACTACATAGTGAATTCCAGGTCAGCCTGGGCTAGAGTGAGACCCTACCTCTAAAAACCAATTAATTAATTAATTAGTTAAAAACCAAAAAAAAAAAAAAAAAGAAAGAAAGAAAGAAAGAAAGAAAGAAAGAAAGAAAAAGAAAAGAAAAGAAAAGAAAAGAAAAGAAAAGAAAAGAAAAGAAAATTAGCCGGGCATGGTGGTGCACACCTTTAGTCCCAGCACTTGGGAGGCAGAGGTAGGTGGATAGCCATGAATTCGAGGCCACCCTGAGACTACATAGTGAATTCCAGGTCATCTTGGGTTAGAGCGATACCCTACTTCAAAAAAAAACCAAAAAGAGCCAGGCGTGGTGGTGTACACCTTTAATCCTAGCACTCAGGAGACAGAGGTAGGAGGATCGCCACGAGTTCAAGGTCACCCTGAGATGACATAGTGAATTCCAGGCCAGCCTGGGCTACAGTGAAACCCTAACTTGGGGAAAAAAAAAAAAAAAAGAAAGAAAGAAAGAGAGAGAGAGAAAGGAAAATTATGCCAGGCATGGTGCCACATGCCTTTAATCCCAGCACCTGGGAAGCAGAAATAGAAGGATTATCATGGGTTTGAGGCCAGCCTGGGACTACAGTTTAGTGCCAGGTCAGCCTGGGCTAGAGTGAGATCCTACCATGAAGAAAAAAAAAAAAAAGGAAATTGCTTACATATTATATTGATAATGTTATCATTAGAATAAGAAGGTTGCTTACCCTCACTGCTTGCTGCGTTTTCTCTGACAATTTTACTTCATTATCTTCTACCTGTGTCCAACAGAAATGCAGATTTTAAATTTACTACTTCAAAGGTAGAATTCTACTGGAACATCTGGGGCAATCCCTTCACAATGGTCCTCAAGGATGACGCCCTAGGCCAGCTAATGATCTGTGACACATGGAGAGTATGCATAATCTCCAAGTATGTGTCACTTCAGACAAAAATATTTTAGGAGCTGGGCATGGTGGTGCACGCCTTTAATCCCAGCACTTGGGAAGCAGAGGTAGGAGGATCACTGTGAGTTTGAGGCCACCCTGAGACTATAGAGTTGAATTCCATGCCAGCCTGGGCTAAAGTGAGACCCTACCTTGAAAAACCAAATATATATATATATATGATGAGAACACACTAAAATACTTAAGATAGGTGTGGTGGCACACACCTTTAATCCCAGCACTCGGGAGACAGAAGTAGGAGGATCACTGTGAGTGTCGAGGTAAGGTTTCACTCTAGTCCACAGTGACCTGGAATTCACTATGTAGTCTCAGGGTGGCCTTGAACTCAGAACTCAGTGCAATCCTCCTATCTCTTCCTCCCCAGTGCTGGGATTAAAGGCATGTGCCACTAGGCCCAGCCCAGAATATTCTTTATTTATATTCTTTTTTTTTTGGTTTTGAGAGGTAGGGTCTCACTCTGGTCCAGGCTGACCTGGAATTAACTATGTAGTCTCAGGGTGGCCTCGAACTCTCAGCGATCCTCCTACCTCTGCCTCCCGAGTGCTGGGATTAAAGGCATGCGCCACCACGCCCGGCCTATTTATATTCTTATTTAAACATATTCATGTTAGAAAATGACTCTCTGTTTTTTCCAATCCACATCAGAACTGTAGAGAAAGAATATAAACATTTTTTTTTGAGGTAGGATCTCACTCTAGCTCAGGCTGACCTGGAATTCACTATGTAGTCTCAGGGTGACCTAGAACTCATGGTGATCCCCTTACCTCAGCCTCCAGAGTGCTGGGATTAAAGATATGCACCACCACGCCCGACCTTATAAACAATTTTTTGAGGAAGGGTCTCACTCTGTACTCCAGATTGCCCTGAACCTAACAATATAACCCAGGCTGGCCTCAAATTTGTAACAATCACCCTGTCTCAGCCTCCCAAGTGCTGGGATTATAGATATGAGCTATCATGCCCATCTATAGTATTTATTCATTTTTTTCTTTTCTGTCTAAAACAAGACCAGGTCTCATGTAGCCTCCGTTGGCTTCAAAGCTGCTTTGTAGCTGAGGCTAGTCATGAACTCCTGATCCTCTAACTCCACTTGTCCAAGGGTTAGGATTATAGGAATGTGGCACTATGCCATAGACTTTTAAATATCAGATCTTCTCTGATATTTAAGAAACTAAGCTGGGCATGGTGGCACAGTCCTATAATCCTATGGTGGTGGGTTAAGAAGATTCAGAAGTCCAATGTCATTTTCAGCTATACAGTAAAAGTACAAGGCCAGTGCAGGCTATGTGAGACCTTGTCTTAAAATACTAACACCAACCAAACAAAAAATAACCAAGAAACTGGAGCTTCAGACCAAGGGCTTTTCTACAAATACAGAAAGACAATGGAAAAAAAAAAAAAAAAAAAAAAAACAGCATCAAACACACTGACTTCTTAAAAGTCTGCATGATGGCTAGGTATGGTATGGTGGCACATGCTTTTAATACCAGCACTTGTGAAGCAGAAGTAGGAGGATCATCATGAGTTCAAGGCCATCCTGAGACAACACAGTGAGTTCCAGGTTAACCTGAGCTAGATAAAGTGAGACCCTACTTCAAAAAAGTCTGCATGATGGTGGTCAGGCAGAGCCTTGGTAGGGTCTTAGAACATATTCTCTGGATATTAGCCCCAAATCCAGTATTCCTATCTGTACTACAAGGGTGATAATGCCTTTCCTATATGATTTAACAGCTCATCTTTAAATGTTTTTTTCTAAGATTTTGAGGGGTATAAAGAAATTCATTCATATTGAGAGAAAGGTCTGAGATAAAATACCTATTCCTGAACAATAGCTAGCTTGGTATATGGCAGCCCACCAGGGACCTCTTGAAGAGGCTCCTCCTTAAATGTATGACCACAGCTTTTCAGGTGTGGGTCCACTTTGGCTTGTGGATGATACTGACCTGCCAAGAGCAAAATCTGGGTATGGCGGCTGTCAGGACAATGTAGCTGGTCTCTGGGGTAATAGTGCCACCTGTAGGAAGACAGACCAAAAACATGCTAGTTACTCCTAGGCACCTGAGCCCATCTCGCAGGCCTACTGAGATAGCAAGTATCTTTCCCCCTTTCAAAAGCAAGGGCTCATCTTATTGGACTCTGATGCTCACCAAAAACTGCAACTTCTTCATCTGGGGATGGGGAGACAAATGAACTGATAGAAGAATGGTTTTTCCATGTGATTGACAAGTATTTTTCAAAGAAAAAAAAAACCACACATTTAGTCCGGCATGGTAGCACACATGTACACCTTTAATTCCAACACTTGGGAGGCAGAGGCAGAAGAATCACTGGGAGTTCAAGGCTACCCTGAGGCTACATAGTGAATTCCAGGTCAGCCTGAGCTAGAGCCAGACTCTATCCTGAAAAAATAAAACTAAACAAAATCATCTAAAAAAGGAGTCCTAGAAACCAGTCATTTTTACTTTAAAATTTTTAACATATTTTTTAAATTTTTATTTATTTTATTTGACATAGAGATACAGAAGTAGGCACGGAGAAAGAGAGAGGGAGAGAATGGGCGCCAGGGCCTCCAGCCACTACAAATGAACTCCAGATGTGTGCGCCCCTTGTGCATTTGGCTTATGTGGGTCCTGGGGACTTGAACTTGGGTCCTTTGGCTTTGCAAGCAAGTGCCT
Source organism: Orientallactaga sibirica (assembly GCA_036365145.1). Classification (NCBI taxonomy): domain Eukaryota; kingdom Metazoa; phylum Chordata; class Mammalia; order Rodentia; family Dipodidae; genus Orientallactaga; species Orientallactaga sibirica. The sequence continues at coordinate 38,837,284 of JAEOAD010000011.1, read as the reverse complement.
TAACCACTAAGCCATCTCTCCAGCCATTAATTTTTTTTTTTTTAAGGTAAGGTCTCGCCTTAGCTCAGGCTGACCTGGAATTTACTATGTAGTCTCAGGGTGGCCTTGAACTCTTGGCAATCCTCCTACCTCTGCCTACCCAGTGCTGGGACTAAAGGTGTGCACCACCACACCCAGCCAGCCCCTAGTTTTTAATTTATTTTAAATTTTATTTATTTGAGAGAAAAGAAGAAGAGGCAGAGAGAGAGAGAGAGAGAAATGGGCATGCCAGGACCTCTAGCCACTGCAAACAAACTCCAGATACACGTGCCCCCTTGTGCATCTGGCTTATGTGGGTCCTAGAGAATCAAACTGGGATCCTTTGGCTTTGCAGGCAAATGCCTTAACCACTAAGCCATCTCTCCAGCTCTACTTTTTTTTTCTTTCTGGTTTTTTGAGGTAGGGTTTCACTTGAGCTCAGGCTGATCTGGAATTCATTATGTAGTCTCAGGGTAGCCTCGAACTCAAGGTGATCCTCTTACCTCTGCCTCCTGAATGCTGGGGTTAAAGGCCTGCGCCACCACACCTGGCTTCCAGCCCTACTTTTTAATTTTAAAAAAATATTTCATGTATCTATCTAAAGAGAGTGAGGGACAGAAAGAGGCAAATAGAGGAGAATGGGTGCACCAGGGCCTCTAGCCACTGAAAACAAACTTCACATGCATGTGCCACCATCTGGCTCTACCTTTTATCAAGTACTAATAACAATTATTATAGACATACATATTAAAACCACACTTTGGGACTGGAGAGAGAGCATAGCGATTAAGATGCTTGACTGTGAAGCCTAAGGACCCAGGTTCGATTCACCATTACCTACATAGGCCAGATGCACAAGGTGGCACAAGCGTCTGGAGTTCCTTTTCAGTGGCTGGAGGCCATGGCATGCCTATTCTCTCTATCTGCCCCCCCCCCAATAAATAAGTAAGTAAATAAATATTTTAAAAAATTATTTTATTTTATTTTTGTTTTTTTTTGAGGTAGGGTTTCACTCTATCTTAGGCTGACCTGGAACTCACTATGTAGTCTCAGGGTAGCCTTGAATTCATGGCAATCCTCCTACCTCTGCCTCTTAAGTGCTGCGATTAAAGGCATGCGCTAACATGCCTTTAATTAAAATTATTTTTTAAAATTATTTTAAAAACCACACTTTGGCCTGGACCATAGTGAGACCCTACCTTGAAAAACTAAAAAACAAACAAAAAAAAACACACTTTGTTGCCAGGTGTGGTAGCGCATGCCTTTAATCCCAGCACTTGGGAGGCAGAGGTAGGAGGATCACTGTGAGTTTGAGGCCACCCTGAGATGACATAGTGAATTCCAGGTCAGCCTGAGCTAGAATGAGACTCTACCTCAAAAAACCAAAAATAAATAAATAAATAAATAAATAAATAAATAAATAAATAAATAAAAATAAAAACCACACTTTGTACTGAGACAGGTGAGGCAGAGCCACCTCTCCCTAGAGCATTTGGGAAGGTGTTCAAATCTGTTAAAATCACTATATTAGTGTTAGCAACAAGTTCCTCCCTTCTTCCCTCTCTTTCCCTTTCTCTCTCTATCTCTTTTCTTCAGCTGTCTTTTGAGACAAGGTATGTATAAAATATGTAAATAATATGTAAATGAGGTTGACCTTGAATTTGTGGCAATCCTCTTGCCTTTGCCTCTGAGTGTTGGGATTATAGACTTGCTCTACCATAAAAGATGAAGTTCTTACTGTAAGCACTCTTTCTGATTCATTTTCCTATAAATAAGCAAAATTGGTGGTAGATGGGGCAATCTGATTCCTTACTTGACAGATGTGGGCTCTCCCTGACTGCCTTGAGCACAAGGACAATCAGTAAAACAGGAAGACAAATGACATGTAGGTTAATAGTGCCAGCTGCTTTGAACATTCCACAGATGCCTTGAGAAAATTACACAATGATTATGACTGATTGTTCTGGCTCTTAAAGGAGCATTATTTCAGTTTGTACCAGAATTTGCTATCAAAGCCTTGATGAACTCTACATGGCCCTACAATCATTTCCACCCAGGCCAAAAAGGGAGTACTCCCTTGGTGGCCTAAAAGAGGGATTCCTGTTACCAGTACTAAGATAACACTATGATTGAAGTAAATCCAAACCTTCATTTGTTTTATTTATTTATTTTGGCTTTTTGAGATAGGGTCTCACTCTAGCCCAGGTTGACCTGGAATTCACTATGTAGTCTCAGGCTGGCCTTGAACTTATGGTGATCCTCCTACCTCTGCCTCCCAAGTGCTGGCATTAAGGGCATGCACCACCATGCCTGGCTCCAAACCTTTATTTGCATATAAGGTTTGCTGTGATTGGTGTAAATCCTCCTCTCTAGCTATAAGGAGGCTGTTTGGCCCTAGTAAACTGGCTGGGAGACATCTTCTTGTGCTTTCTTTCCTAGAGTTGTAGCATTAAGCCCAATAAAAGGCTGCTTTAATATGTCTTTTTTTAAAAAAATCTATTTTTAGTCCTACAGAGTGAGCTGGTAACACAAAGTAAGTAGAAGCTGAGATATGGGAGTGGCAACAACAGCAAGGTAGCAAAGTTACGGAGTTGACAGGTTGAGTTACAGAAGCTGAGGGATGCCTAGGTGCTTCACAGCTAAAAAAGAGGCAGCTGTGGGGAATGGGGAGATGGATGAGTAGTTAAAGGCATGGTTTGAACCAACACCTACATAAAGCCAAATGTAAAACTAGATGCAAAGTGGCACATGCATCTGTAATACCAATGCATCTGTGGCAAATGGGAGGTAGAGCCAGGAGAATCCTGAAGAACCCATGTCAGCTAGTCCAGCCTTCTTAGCCACAAACAAAACAATACACAAAAGAGACCTTGTCTAAAAATAAATTTTAAAAATATATATATAAAGTAAAATAAAAAGTGGGGCAGGGGCTGGAGAGATGGCTTAGGGGTTAAGGCGCCTGCCTCCTAAGCCTAAGAACACTGGTTCCAATCTCCAGCGGTTCCAATCTCCAGGTCCCACATTTAGCCAGATGCAAAGTGACACAAGGGCGCAATGCTGCACTTGACCACAAGGGGGAGCGCACATCTGGATTTCGTTCGCAGCAGCTGAGACACTGCTGGCGCGCCCATCTCTGTCTTCCTCTCTCTCTCTCTCTCTGTGTCTCTCTCCAAAATAATAATTTAAAAAAAGTGGGGCTGGAGAGATGGCTTAATGATTAAAGGTACTTGCTTTCAAAGCCTGATGGACTGAATTCTAGTCCCCAGTGCCCATGTAAAACCAGATGCACAAAGTGGTGCATGCGTCTGGAGTTCATTTGCAGTGGCAGAAGGCCCTGGTGCACCCATTCTGATTCTCTCCCTCCCCTTGCAAATAAGTAAATAAATTTTTATTTATTTATTTATTGTGGTTTTTCGAGGTAGGGTCTCACTGTATATAGGCAGACCTGGAATTCACTACATACCAGGATAACCTCAAACTCATGCTGAACAATGCCCAGCAATAAATAAATTTTTTTAAAAAGTGAAAAGGGAGCCGGGCATGGTGGCACACGCCTTTAATCCCAGTACTCCAGAGGCAGAGGTAGGAGGATCGCCAAGAGTTTGAGGCCACTGTGAGACTACATATTTAATTCCAGATCAGCCTGGGCCACAGCAAGACCCTATCTCGAATAACAAAAACAAAAACAAAAAACAAAACAAAAGTGAAAAGGGGCTGGAGAGATGACTTAGCAGTTAAGGTGCTTGCCTGAAAAAACTAAGGATCCAGGTTTGATCCCCCAGTACCCACATAAGCCAGATGTACATGGTGCATGCATATGGAGCTTGTTTGCAGTGGCTAAGGGCCCTGGGGTGTCTGTTTTCTCTCTCAAATAAATAAATAAATAGAAAGAAAGAAAAAAGTGAAAAGGGTGAGCGTGGTGGCACACGGCTTTGATCTCAGCACTCGGATTGCCGTGAGCTTGAGGCCACCCTGAGACTACATAGTGAATTCCAGGTCAGCCTGGGCTAGAGTGAGACCCAACCTTAAAAAATCCAAAAAAAAAAAAAAAAAAAAAGAGAGAGAGAGAGGAGAGAATGGACATTCCAGGACTTCTTGCTGCTGCAAACAAACTCCACATGCATGTGCCACCTTATGTGGCTGGCCTAACATGGGTACTGGGGAACTGAACACAGGCCTGCAGACTTTACAAACAAGTGCCTTTAACCTCTATTGCTTCCTCTTTTTTTTTTTTTTTTTTTTTTTTTTTGAGAGAAAGAGAGAGACAGAGAGAGAGAGAGAGAAAGAGAGAGAGAGAGAGAAAATGGGCATGCCAGCGGCCTTTCAGCCACTGTGAACGAATTCCAGATACATGCACCCCCTTGTGGGCTTGCATCACTTTTACGTCTGGCTAAATGTGGGACCTGGAGATTGGAACCAGTATTCTTAGGTTGACAGACAGGCGCCTTAGCCACTAAGCCATCATTCCAGCCCAGCTTCCTTTTTTTTTTTTTTTTTTTTTTTTTCAAGGTAGGGTCTCACTCTGGTCCAGGCTGACCGGGAATTCACTCTGTAGTCTCAGGGTGGCCTCAAACTCACAGCGATCCTCCTACCTCTGCCTCCCTAGTGCTGGGATTAAAGGTGTGCGCCACCATGCCCGGCATCAGCATCCTCTTTTTTTAAAAAAACATTTATTTACTTCCAAGGAGAGAGGGGGCGGGTAAGTATGACAGGGCTTCTAACCACCATAAACAAACTCCAAATGCATGTGCCACTTTGTGCATCTGGCTTTATGTGGGTACTGGGGAATTGAACCCAGGTTGTTAGGCTTTGCAGGCAAGTACCTTAACTGATGAGCCATTTCTCTGCCTGCTTCCTCTTCATTATATTGAGGTGTCTTATCTTCACACATATAATTTTTTTTTTACTTCTGTGAACAACTTGTTTGTATTTTTTGCCCATGTAACCATTGACCAGTGTATCTTTTTCTTATCTGTAGTAAATATTTATTAGTTAGAATACATGCCATTTGCTTATCATAAATGTTCAAATAGGGCTGGAGAGATGGCTGAGCGGTTAAGGTGTGTGCCTTCAAAGCCAAAGGATCCTGGGTTGACTCTCTAGGCCCCACATAAGCCAGATGCACAAGTCAGGTGCATGCATCTGGAGTTCGTTTGGCTGGAGACCCTGGCGTGCTCCATTCTCTCTCTCTCTGCCTCTTCTCTCAAATAAGTAAATAAATAAAATATATTTACAAAAGTTTTAAAAAGTTCAAATATATTCATCCATCTTTTGCCTTATTTTTTGGTTTATTTTGCAAAAAAAAAAAAAAAAAAAAAAAAAGTTCCAAGATTTGCTTTCCAAAAACTACATTTACTTACCCTTTTCTTTAATCAAGATCCGAGATGTCAAAAATGATTCTGAGAAGACCACAGATCCTAAGCACCCGCTTCCTCCCAGCAAGTCAGGAATGTCATAGACAGTCATACAAGCCTATGTCAAGTGAGAAACCAGAGTCAGAGTCATGATCAGACCAGTATCTTGAACCAGACTATACAATACCTCTATAAAGCACATGGCAAAATGAAACTGGAGAATTCTAAGGAAACTGGAGCTATGTATGCTGAAACACACTTCTGAAATGGGAGAGACCTTCAACATCATTTAGGCTTTATTTACAGGGCTGTTCCTACAAATTCACTTAAGCTGTTATTCATTTTTTTTTTCTTTTTTTTTTTTTTTTGGTTTTTCGAGGTAAGGTCTCACTCTAGCCCAGGCTGACCTGGAATTCACTCTGTAGTCTCAGGGTGGCCTCGAACTCATGGTGATCCTCCTACCTCTGCCTTCCGAGTGTTGGGATTAAGGGCGTATGCCACCACGCCCAGCTTTCTTTTTGTATTTTTTAAAGTTATACTTTAAATTTTTTTATTTTAATATTTTATTTATTTATTTGAGAAAGAGAAAGAGGCAGAAGACAGAGGGAGAGAATGGGGATGCCAGGGCTTCCAGCCACTACAAATGAACTCGAGATACATGTGCCACCTTGTGCATCTGGCTTATGTGGGTCCTGGGGAAATCAAACTGAGGTCCTTTGGCTTTGCAAGCGCCTTAACTGCTAAGCCATCTCTCCAGCCCTCTTTTCTGATTTATTTTTATTTATTTATTAGAGACAGAGAGAGAAAAAGGGAGAGAGGGGGAGAGAAAGAGGGAGGGAAAGGGAGTTGGAAGAGGGAGAGAGTGGGCACGCTAGGGCCTCTAGCCACTGCAAACAGACTCCAGACGCATGTGCCACCATATGAACCTGGCTTACGTGGGACCTGAAGAATTAAATCTGGGTCTTTAGGCTTCACAGACAAGTGCCTTTGCTGCTAAGCCATCTCTCCAGCCCCCCTTTTGTTTTGTTTTTTAAGGTAGGGTCTCACTGTAGCCCAGGCTGACCTGGAATTCACTATGAAGTCTCATGGTGGCCTAGAATTCATGGCAATCCTCTTACCTCTGCCTTTCGAGTGCTGGGATTAAAGGCATACGCCACCATGCCTGGCAAAAATATGTATTTATTTATTAGAGAGAGAGGGAGATAGAATATGAGCACCCAGGGCCTCTAGCCACTGCAAATGAACTCTAGATGCATGCATGTGCATCAGGCTTATGTGGGTACTGGAGAATCAAACTTGGGTCCTTAGGCTTCGCAGGCAAAGCCCTTAATGGCTAAGCCATCTCTCCAGCCCCTTAGTCAAATGATTCTTATTTTATTTATTAATGACTCAAAGTACAAGAATAATGATGCTAGTAATTTTATTACAGTATATTAATTATTCTATTTTATTACTGTTGTTAATCTCTTACTGTGTTTAAAGCTTCTTTTTCTTTCCTTTTTTTTTTTTTTTTTTTTTTTTAGGTAGGCTCTCACTCTACTTCAGGCTGACCTGTTATTCACTCTGTAGTCTCAGGGTGGCCTTTATTTCACAGCAATCCTCCGATTTCTGCCTCCCAAGTGCTGGGATTAAAAGTGTGTAACAACACATTTGGCGAGATCTCATTTGAAAAAAACAAAAACAAAAGAAATACAGAAAATGGGGACTGGGGATGTAGTTCCGCTGGTAGAGTGTCTATGTAACATACATGAAGTCCTGGTTCAACATCTGCCTGGAATACATGAAATTCTGTTTAACAGATATGTAATGCAGTGCAGGAAGGAGAGAGGCGGCAGCACTCTGCCAACTAAGCTACATTCCCAGTCCTAAATTAATTTTTGTTTTGTTTTTCAAGGTAGGGTCTCACTTTAGCTCAGGTTGACCTGGAATTCACTATGTAGTCACAGGGTGGCCTCGAACTCATGGCGATCCTCCTACCTCTGCCTCCTGAGTGCTGAGATTAAAGGGGTGCACTACGCCCAGCTCCTAAATTAATTTTTTTTGTTAGGCTCAGTAACTGGAAAATTTATCTGAATCTGTTTCAGATTCTGAGCATCTAAAGACACAAACCTTACTAGGTTACATGGTCCCTTGTACATGACAAGGAGAACCCTTTTTCTTTGCTACCAGATAAGTCAAGAAGACAGATCCTATGGGTTCCTAATCCTTCACTTTCACAGTCACTTGAAACTGAGGTAGAAATTGAGGGGACAGTCAAAAGAATACATACATGTAGTCCTTGCTGAAATTTTTATGTATTTTCTACCATGTGGCATTTAACATGGCACCTGTCATGTTCAGAAATATGTAACTTATGGTTGAAGAGATAAGAACTCATGGGACAGTCATCATATGACATGTTAGTAAAGAATTACCCATAATTTATATAGTACTAGTACAGATAGCAAGTTTTGTAAGAATATAGTACTGGGGCTGGAAAGATGGTTTAGTGGTTAAGGTGCTTTCCTGCGAAGCCAAAGGACTCAGGTTCAATTCCCCAGGACCCGCATAAGCCAGATGCACAAGGTGGCACATGCATCTGGAGTTCACTCACAGCGGCTGAAGGCCTTGGTGCACACATTCTCTATCTGCCTCTTTCTCTCACTCTCAAATAAAATAAGTAAATAAAAATAAGTAAGTAAATAAATAAAAATATTAAAAAACAATACAGTACTTATAGGGGGTTATCAATACAGAAGGTTTCAAATGGAGAGATGGCTCAGAGGTTAAAGGCACTTGCTTACAAAACTTGATGGCCTGAGTTTGATACCCCATTACCCATGTAAAGCCAGATGCACTAAGTGGTGCATGCATTGCATCTGGAGTTCGTTTGCAATGGCAAGTAGTCTTGGTGTGCCAGTTCTCTGTCTCTTTTCCTCTCTTTCTCTGTCTCAAATAAATAAAGTAAATGAATGAGTAAATAAATAAATATGTGGGAGGCTTCAAGGAGGAAGCAAAACTAAATCTCATTACTGCCTAGATGGGAGGACAAGATTAAGACAACTCCCTGCCTCTTATTTCATTAATACCTACTTGCTTTTTAGAGACAAGGTATCACATAGCCCAGGCTGGCTTCATATTTGCTATGTAGCTGATAATGACTTTGATGGCCTTCTTTCTGTCTCCACCTGAGTGGCTAGGATTACAGGTGTGTGCCACCATGCCTGGTTTATGTGGTACTGGTGATCAAATACAGGGCTTTGTTTATGCTACATAAGCACTCTGCCAATTGAATTAGATTCCCAGCCTGAAGTTTATATATATGTGTGTGTATACATATAAACAGATACACACTTTTTTTTCCAAGGTAGGGTCTTGCTCTAGCCCAGGCTGACCTGGAATTCACTATGTAATCTCAGGGTGGCCTCAAACTTAGGGTGATCCTCCTACCTCTGCCTCCTGAGTGCTGTAATTAAAGGCATGCATCACCATGCCCGGCCATGCATTTTTTCGGGGGGTGGGGGGTTGGGGTTTTCAGGTAGGGTCTCACTGCAGCCCAGGCTGACCTGGAATTCACTCTGTAGTCTCAGGGTGGTCTCAAACTCATGGCAATCCTCCTACCTCTGCCTACCAAGTGCTGAGAGGAAAGGCGTGTGCCACCACGCCTGGCTCTTTTTTTTTTTTTTTTAATGAGAGAGAGAATTGGAGCACCAGGGCCTCCAGCCACTACAATCAAACTCCAGATGTGTGTGCCACCTTGTGCGCATGTGTAACCTTGTGTCCTTATGTCACCTTGTGTGTCTGGCTTATGTGGGACCTGGAGAGTCAAACCTGAGTCCTCAGGCTTCACAAGCAAGGGCCTTAACCACTAAGCAATCTCTCCAGAGGCCCCTATTTTTTTTAATCAGATAGGGGTCTCATTATGTTACTCGGGCTGGTTTTGAACTCCTAACTTTAAGTAATCCTCTGTTTCAGCCTCTCAAGTAGCTGGGACTATACTGGTGAGGCATCTCACCTGACTTTGATTTTTTTTGTTTTTCAAGGTAGGGTATCACTCTAGCCCAAGTTGATCTGGAATTCACTATGCAGTCTCAGGGTGGCCTTGAACTCAAGGCGATCCTCCTACCTCTGCCTCCCGAGTGCTGGGATTAAAGGTCTGTGCCACCACACCCAGCTCTCACCTGACTTTGAATGCAAACTTAAACAAGAGAATGATTCTACTGGACTTCTAAAATCACGACCTGTTGTGAAAAGCACCTTGAAAAATACTGCACAAGAGTCAAAGGAGAAAAGCCAGGAAGGGGTTTAGAGTTTAGCAAGGAAATAAGTGTTATCACTTAATATCAGAAAGCCATTTCTCAATATATTTATTCTTATTTTATTTTTGTGTTCATGGTATGCATGTGTAGGTATATGTATTCATATATTATGTGGGTATGTGTGCACATGCATGTGGAAGCCAGAGGACAACCTTAGGTGCCATTTCTCAGCAACACCATTGTGGTGGTTTGATTCAGGTATCCCCTATAAACTTAGGTGTTCTGAATGCTAGGTCCCCAGTTGATGACAACTTGGGAATTAAAGCCTCTGGGAGGCAGTGTATTATTGGGGGCAGGCTTATGGGTATTATAGCCAGCTTCCTCTTGGAAGTGTTTGTCACAATCTCCTGTTGTTGTTGTCCATCTGATTTTGATCAGGAGGTGATGTCCACCCTCTGCTCATGCCATCGTTTTCCCCTGCCATCACAGTTTCCCCTCAAGTCTATAAGCCAAAATAAAGCTTTTTTCTTCCCCCCAAGCTGCTCTTGGTTAGGTGTTTTCTGCCAGCAATGTAAGCCTGAATGCAACAGTAAAGTTGGTACCGAGAGTGAGGTTGTTGCTGATAGAAACCTGACCTTGTGGCTTTGGCCTTTTGGGATTGCTTTGTAGAAGGATGTGGACAAATGTGAAATCATGGCCTAAGTGACACCTTGCAGTGCTGTAAGTACAGCTTGGTGGACCACTCTGGTCAGAGTTGAAAGACCTGAATGCACTAAGAACTATGGACTGTGAGGTAGGCTTATGAGGACAAGAAAGAGCTTTGCCTGGACTGGGCTACAAGCAGTTTGTTTGAGAGGCTTGCTGCACTCTCCTTGCCTGTGTCCTGGGAATTTGTGCAGGGTTGCATTGCACAGAGATGGACTTGTAGGAGCAAAAGGATATGGCACAGAAAGAAATGAAATCTTTGGGCTGAAACTTCTGTCTGTTCATCTGCAATTATATGAGAGATGACCACTTATGAGATTGGGCCAGCTGACCTGCACTGTGACAACAGGAAGAATGCAGACTCTTGAAGGGGCCTGAATGCTGAAGGAGTATCCTGTTCTTCAATGTCTGCTTTATTCCCTAGATTAAAAAATTGGCAGCCCACTTGGTATTATGGAGTATAACAAATGCAGGAAATGAGGGTCATTAAATTTGCAACACAGTTTTGTATTTTGGCAATAGCCATGGGCAGTATGAGGCAGGCTTGTTGGTTTACCTGCATGGAGACCTGATGGAGCCATGAGGATGAACCATGGGTTGCACTGGAGACCCAATGGAGAAGCCAAGATTATGAAATGGCTGTCAAGGAAAGCTGCTGACACCAGGTGAAGTTTTCCAGGACTGTGAGTAGCCTAGCTGGAGGAGTGGAATTGGAACTCCAGAGACCTGTCACTGGTTAGAATTGACTTGGAGACTCATCACTGGTTAGAGCTGTTGGACTTGGAGCTACAGAGTTTGATGTTTGCCCTGTTTAAATCTTGTATGAATCTTGTTGAATATTTCTTTGCTATGCCCAATGCCATCTTTTGCAGTGTGAATGTTTATTCTGTGCCATTATGGGTTTTGGGGGGTATTTTTTTGGTATTATGGCTCAGTTAAATGATCTTGGACTATGGGGACTTTTAAAGTTGGACTGAATGCATTGTATTTTACACATTATGTATGGTTATCAGTTTATGGGGTGCAGGGGTAGAATGTGGTGGTTTGATTCAGGTGTCCCCATAAACTTTGGTTTTCTGAATGCTAGGCCCCCAGCTGATGGCAATTTGGGAATTAAAGCTTCCTGGAGGCAGTGTATTGTTGGTGGCGGGCTTCTAGGTATTATAGCCAGCTTCCTGTTGCCAGTGTTTGTCACACTCTCCTCTTGCTGTTGTCCATTTGATGTTTGCCAGGGGGTGATATGTCCACCCTCTGCTCATGCCATTGTTTCCCCCTGCCATCATGGAGTTTTCCCTCAGGTCTGTAAGCCAAAATAAATCTTTTTTTTCCTACAAGCTGCTCTTGGTCTGTGTTTTCTGCCAGCAACGTGAACCTGACTGCAAAAACCATCTACCTTTTTTTGTGCTGGAGCTCACCAATCAGTCTGGTCAGCAAGCTCTGGGGGTCATCCTGTCTCTACCTCTCCAATACTGGGATTATAGATGTGTACCACCAAACAGCTGGCATATTTATTGATTAATTGATTGATTGATTAATAAGCCAAGAGAGATAGGGAGAGAAGGAGGGAAAGGAAGGATGCATCAGAGCCTCTAGCTGCTGCAAATGAACTCCAGATGAATGTGCTACTTTGTGTATCTGGCTTTACATGGGCACTAGGGGATTGATCCTAGGTCATTAAACTTTGCAGGCACGTGCCTTAACTGCTGAGCCCCACACACATGGCAGGCATTTTTACATGAGTACTAGGAATCAAGTTCAGGTACTCATGCTTGTAAAGTGAGCACTTTACTGACTGAGGTCTCTCCCCACCCCAGTCCACACTTCTCAAAATCTAAGTCTAAAAGAACATCATCACCAAATGCTGCCAGAGACCATATACCTTATAAAATATTAATTATTCACAACCTTAAAAGTTACCCTTCAAGCCGGGCGTGGTGGCGCACGCCTTTAATCCCAGCACTCGGGAGGCAAAGGTAGGAGGATTGCTGTGAGTTCAAGGCCACCCTGAGACTACATAGTTCATTCCAGGTCAGCCTGGGCCAGATTGAGACCCTACCTCGAAAAACCAAAAAAAAAAAAAAAAAAAAAAAAAAAAAAAGTTACCCTTCAGAGGCCAAGCCTGGTGGTATACACCTTTAATTCCAGTACTTGGGAGGCAGAGGTAGGTGGATGACCATGAGTTCGAGGCTACCCTGAGACTACGTAGTGAATTCCAGGTCAGCCTGGACTAGAGTGAGACCCTACCTCAAAAAAAAAAAAAAATTACCCTTGATGGTGAACTCCAGGACAGTCTGGGCTACAGTGAGAACTTGCCTCGAAAAACCAAAAAAGGGGCTGGAGAGATGGATTAGCGGTTAAGGCGTTTGCCTGAGAAACCTAAGGATCCCAGTTCTATTCTCCAGGTCCCACATAAGCCAGATGCACAAGGGGGCACATGCATCTGGAGTTCATTCAGTGGCTAGAGTCCCTGTCATGCCCATTCTCTCTCTCCCTCTCTCTCTTTCTCTCTTTCTGTCTTAAATAAATAAATAAATAAATAAATAAATAAATAAATAAATAAAAATTTTAAAAAAGGAAAACCAAAAAGAAAAAATATTACCCTTGTACTGTTCTTTGTAGATAAAATAATTCTACTAGACAGGAACTTTGAGCTGTTTTTTCTCACGTGTGTGTGTGTGTGTGTGTGTGTGTTGTGTTTTTTTTTTCCAGGTTGGGTCTCACCCTAGCCCAAGCTAATCTGGAACTCACATTGTAGTCCCAGACTTGCCTTAAACTCACCATGATCTCCTACCTCTGCCTCCCAAGTGCTGGGATTAAAGGCATGTGCTACCACACCTGGTGAGCTGCTTTTTCATTGGTGATGATAGTGATACACTTGTACCAAGTCATCTATAGCTAGTTGTCCATGACCAATGTTTGCTAGAGGTAAGGCTCAGGTACTAGCCACAGAACAGACTCAAGGAATACCTTGAGCATATACATACTATAACCAGAATCTTGGCTGGGTATCTACCATCCTCTCATGCATGTTTGCCAATTCTCTTTACATCAGGGCACACTGGGGTAAACAGAGCCTTTGGCTTGTAGATAAAACTGGCCTATAAACTCCGATTTGTGTAGGCCATGTCACTCCCACGCCAAGGACCAATATTTTAGTTTATCTTTAAATCATTTCCTTGGCCAATCTGTATAGCACCAGTACACATGATGGAAAGTTCTTCTCTCAATATTCCATTTCACTACACATCCAGTCTTTGTGGAGTGTTGTTTATTTAATTAATATTCCAAGGTCCCTGTTGAGGGCATTGATGCAGGGCTTAGATTGAAAAGAAACCACTGAAGGCTGGAGAGATGGCTTAGCAGTTAAGGCACTTGCCTGCTAACGCCTATGGATCCAGTTTCAATACCCCAGTACCCATGTAAAGCCAGGTGCACAAAATGGCACATGCATCTGGAGTTCGTTTGTAGTGGCTAAAGGCCCTGCCATGCCCATTCTCTCTCTTGCTCCCTCCCTCTCTTCTTGCGAATTTATTTATTTATTTTTTTTTATTTTTTATTTTTATTTTTTGGTTTTTCGAGGTAGGTCTCACTCTGGTCCAGGCTGACCTGGAATTAACTCTGTAGTCTCAGGGTGGCCTCGAACTCATGGCAATCCTCCTACCTCTGCCTCCCGAGTGCTGGGATTAAAGGCGTGCACCACCACGCCCGGCTTCTTGCGAATTTAAAGAAAAATAAAGAAGCTGCTAAAAACCTTTTAGGCTGTTGGTCAAGGAGGGCTTGTCCTCAGCTCACATTTCACACAAAGATATCACAATTTCAGCTACTCACAGACACTTCCCCACAACCTCCTTCAACCTCATACTTTGCAAATGTCCCTCTATAGGTCATTCCCAGCCAGCTGACTATTAACAGTCTGCTTACCGTTTTCACAAAGGATAAACTATCTTCATTGTCCAGAGGTATAATTCTAGACAAAGAAAGAGACACATTAAGGGATTTTAATTTCTTTTTAAAATTAATTAATTACTTAATTTATTTGAGGGAGAGAGAAAGAGGCAGAGAGAAAAAGAGAGAGAGAGAGAGAGAATATGGACATGCCAAGGCCTTCAGCCACTGCAGATAAACTCCAGATGCATGTGGCACCTTGTGCATCTGGTTTATGTGGGTCCTGGGGTCGAACCTAAGTCCTTTGGCTTCACAGGCAAGCCTCTTAACCATTAAGCCATCTCTCCAGCCTCTCCTTTCTTTTTTTTTGAGAATTGGTCTAGTATAACCTAGGCTGCTTCTGGATTTGCTATGTAGCCAAGGATGACCTCCTGCTTCTACTTCTCAAGTGGTGGGATTACAGGGATATACTTCCATGTGCAACTAGATTTCTTTGTTTATTTGTTTTTTTCGAGGCAGGGTCTTGTTCTAACTCAGAGCTGACCAGATATTTACTATGTAGTCTCAGGGTGGCCGTGAACTCAGGACAATTCTCCTACCTCTGCCTCCCGAGTGCTGGGGTTAAAGGCGTGTCCCACTACGCCCCGCTGATATCTTTCTTTTCAAAGTAGGGTCTCACTAGTCCTGGAACTCACATTACTCTAGGCTGGCCTTGAACTCACAGTGATTCTCCTACCTCGGCCTCCCAAGTGCTGAGATTAAAGGTGTGAACCACCATGCCTGGCTAGAATTTTATTTTTTTGGTTTTCAAGGTAGGGTCTTGCTCTAGCCCAGGCTGGTCTTGAACTCATAGAAATCCTCATACCTCAGCCTCCTGAATGCTGGGATTAAAAGGCGTGCACCACCATGCCCATCAGAGAAAGAGAGCGGGAGGGAGGGAGAGAATGGGTGCACCAGGGCCTCTAGCCACTGCATACAAACTCTAGACACATGCGCTACTTGGTGTATCTGGCTTAACGTGGGTATTGGGAAACTGAAATCAGGTTGTCAGGCTTTAAGGGCAAGCACCTTAACCACTGAGTAATCTCTCCAGCCCAAATTTGGTTTTTCAAGGTAGGGCCTCATTCTAACCCAGAAAGACCTGGAATTCACTCTGTAGTCCCAGGCTGGCCTCGAACTCATAATGATCCTCCTACCTCTGCCTTCTGAGTGTTGGGATTAGAAGCGTGTGCCACTCTGCCTGGCCTAAACTTTTTTTTTTTTTTTGAGTAAGGTCTCACTGTAGCTCAGGCTGACATGGAATTCACTCTATATTCTTAGGGTGGCCTTGAACTCATGGATGGTGACCCTCCTACCTCTGCCTTCCAAATGCTGGGATTAAAGGCATGTGCCACCACTCCTGGCTTACAACTAAGATTTTTTTTTTAGTTGTCCAAGGTAAGGTCTCACTCTAGCTCAGGCTGACCTGGGATTCACTATGTAGTCTCAGGGAGCCTCAAATTCATGGCAATCCTTCTACCTCTGCCTCCCAAGTGCTGGGATTAAAGGTGTGCACCACCATGTCCATCTACAACTAAGATTTTTAACTGTACTAAAATTTACAATATTCTCTTTTTTCAACTTGGCAGTGACAACTCAGATTCAGATTTCTCTCAGGGATTTTGAAAACCTGGGTGGAAGCTAGGCATCATATCACATCACATAAAACAAAGCATGGTGACGAACACTATAATCCTAGCACTCAGGAGATGGAGACAGGAGGATAAGATGTTCAAGGTCATCCTTGATTAGATAACAAGTTCAAGGCCAGCCTGGAATAGATGAAATCCTGTCTCAAAAAAACCAAATCAAAACAAAACAAGCTGGGCGTGGTGGTGCATGCCTTTGGATCACAGTGAGTTCAAGGCCACCCAAAGACACTGAGACTACATAGTGAATTCCACGTCAGCCTGGGCTAGAGTGAAACCCTACCTCGAAAAGCCAAAAAAAAAAAAAAAAAAAAAAAAAAAGGCCAAACCAAACCACTGGGTTGCATATATATAAGAATCAGGGGCTAGAGAGATGACTTAGCAGTTAAGGTGCTTGCCTACAAAGCCAAAGGACCTCAGTTCTATTCCCTAGGACCACCCATGTAAGTCAGATGCACAAGGTGGTGCACAGTTCATTTACAGTGGCTATAGGCCCTGGCATACCCATTCTTCCTCTCTCTGTCTTGCTCTCTCTCAAATAAATAAATCAATAAAAATATTTTTAAAAAGGAGAATTAGCACATGGGTCACCAGAGTAAGTATTTATCCCTTACCCCAGCCCTTCAGCTTTTGGTAGGAAACGTAGGAGACAGGGACTCAGCTAAGCACAGCAAGCCTGGGCCCAGATCTGGAGGGGTACCTCTCCCAGAATAGATCAGTGATGGCAGCAGCTACAAGGTACCTTTCTTCTCTCTTCTCCATTCCTTCCACTCCCCTCTTGTTCTAGATCTTACTCTCTCTCTTTTTCTTTTTTTTGAGGTAGGGTCTCACTCTACCTCAGGCTGACCTGGAATTCACTGTGTATTCTCAGGGTGGCCTCAAATTGTAGCAATCCTCCTACCTCTGCCTCCCAGTGCTGGCATTAAAGGTGTGTGCCACCATGCCCAGCTTCCCTCTCCTTTCATTTCTAGCACCAGTACTTTAAACATGCTAAGCAAGAAGTACATAATAAGTGCTGACTAGCTTGCTCTCTCTCTTTCTGTTTTAATCTGGGGTGTGTGTGTGGGGGGGTGGTATTTGTTTTGAGACAGTCTCATTCTGTATCCCAGGCTGTCCTCAAGCTCTCTTTTTTGGTTATTTTTGTTTTTGTTTTTGTTTTTGCAAGGTAGGGTCTTACTCTAGCTCAGGTTGACCTGAAATTCACTATACAGTCTCAGGGTGGCCTTGAACTCACAATAGTCCTTCTACCTCTGCTTCCCAAATAAAGGCATGTGCCACCATGCCCAGCTTCTCTTTGATTTTTTTTGGTTTTTCAAGGTAGGGTCTCACTCTAGCCCAGGCTGACCTGAAATGTGCCACCACGCCTGACTTTATCCTCAGACTCTTGATCCTATTGCCTCTACCTCCTGAGTGCTGGATTATAAGTATGTACCTATACCATCATGCCAGGTAGCCTCCCCTTTCTTTGTCCCATGTGAGGAGTCATCATAATCACACACTTACCTTCCCTGATTATTCACAGCATGTATATGAAAAGCCATATTGGAGCTATAGATAAGAAAGAAAACAGAATTCAGTCTTCTCTTGTTGAGTACTGCGTTGGAACCCTCCCAACCACTTGCTTCTTCAGTATATCTGTCTGGACTCTCAAGGCCACTCAGTGAAGTATGTATAATCCTTGTTCAACACAGATCTACCTTAGCTATTTTAGATACCTTTCCCAGGGTCCAACCACATCAGCCGATGTGGAGCCAGGGTCTTATTCCATTCATGGCCTTGCCTCTGTGCTGGTTCTCAGTGCTACCTCAACTTTTGGCTGAAAGCAGAACAGAATGTCCAATGCAGACTGGGAATGGCCTCTTCTGGACCACAACCTCTAGAGACCATACTCATCTCCCTCATTTTTACTGCCTTCGGGTCAACTTGCCAGCCCTACTCTGTGCCCAAGCATAGGCTATTTTTCTGCTGTTTGAAGGCAACTACTATAGAGCTACAGCAGGGTTAAACCTTCAGAGCCAAAGAATAATAGAATACCTAGAAAACCTTTCTGGTTATTTGTGGGGGGAGGGGCAGGTGAGATAAGAACGACAGGGGAAGCTTTTAAAGATAGTCTTTGTAGCTATGACTGGCCCAGAACTTGCTATATGGAGGCTGGCCTCAAACTTGCAGTGATGTACCTGCCTCTGCCTCCTGAGTGCTGGAATTACAGGCATGTTGCCACTATGTCCAGCCCTGACTTACTCTTTCTTTTTTTCAATTTTTTTATTATTATTTTTTATTTATTTTTGGAGAGAGAGACAGAGAGAGATAGACAGAGAGGGAGAGGGAGACAGAAATGGGCGTGCCAGCAGTCTCTCAGATGCTGAGACCGAAATCCAGATGCGTGCACTCCCTTGTGGGCAAGTGCGGCATTGTGCCCTTGCCTCACTTTGCATCTGGCTAAACGTGGGACCTGGAGATTGGAACCGCTGGACATTGGAACCAGCATTCTTAGGCTTAGCAGGCAGGCGCCTTAGCCACTAAGCCATCTCTCCAGTCCCTCTTTCTTTTTTAATTTTATTTATTTATTTGAGAGAGAGAGAGAGAGAGAGCAGGTTGGAGAGTGAATAGGTGCATCAGGGCCTCTAGTCACTGCAAATGAACTCCAAATGCACGTACCACCTTGTGCATCCAGCTTTACATGGGTCTTGGGGAATTGAACCTAAGTCCTTTGGCTTTGCTGGCAAGTGCCTAAACTGCTAAGCCATCTCTCCAGCACCTGACTTATTCTTTTTTTTTTTTTTAATATTTTTTAAATTTTTATTTATTTGACAGAGAGAAAGAGGGGGGAGAGAGAGAACAGGCCTCCAATCACTGCAAATGAACTCCAGAAGCATGTGCCACCTTGTGCATCTGGTTAACGTGGGTCCTGGGGAAGTGGACCTGGGTCTGGGTCCTTTGGCTTTGCAGGTAAGTGCCTTAGCTATCCCTCCAGCCTTCTTCTTTTTTTTTTTTTTTTTTTTTTTTTTTTTTTTTTTTTTTTGAAGTAGGGTTTCACTCTAGCTCAGGCTGACCTGGAATTCACTCTTAGGTTGGCCTTGAACTCACAGCAATTCTCCTACCTTTGCCTCCCAAGTGCTGGGATTAAAGGTGTGCGCCACCACGCCTGACCTGACTTACTCTTTCTTTAAAAGGAAGTTTTTTTTGTTTGTTTGTTTTTTGAGGTAGGCTAGGCTGACCTGGCAATTCACTATGTAGTCTCAAGCTGGCCTCGAACTCATGGCAATCCTCCTACCTCTGTCCCCTTAATGCTGGGATTAAAGGTGTGTGCCACCACACCAGACTAAAATAAAGGTTTTAAAGTGTATAATCTCTTTCTTTCTTTCTTTCTTTCTTTCTTTCTTTCTTTCTTTCTTTCTTTCTTTTTGAGGTAGGGTCTTGTTCTAGTTCAGGCTAACCTTAAATTCACTCTGTAATTTCAGGGTGGACTTGAACACAAGGTGATCTTCCTACCTCTGTCCCCAAGTGCTGGTATTAAAGACATATACCACAATGCTCAGTTCTCTCTCATTGTTTTTAAATTTTTTAAACCTTTTTTTAAAAAAATTGAAAACTTCCATAATCATACACAATAATTATTTATTTATTTATTTATTTATTTATTTATTTGGTTTTTTGAGGTAGGGTCTCGCTGTGGCCCAAGCTGACCTGGAATTCACTGTGTAGTCTCAGGCTGGCTTCAAATTCACAGCAATCCTCCTACCTCTGCCTCCCAAGTGTTGGGATTAAAGGCATGTACCAGGTGTAGACCTAGCTAAAGTGTATAATCTTCATTTCATGTCTTTTATTTTATCCACTTATTTGCAAGCAAAGGAAGAGAGACAGAGAGAGAATGGGCATGCCAGGGCCCCTAGCCACTGCAAACCAACTCTGGATGCACATGCCACTTTGTGCATCTGGCTTTATGTGGGTATTGGGAAACCAAACTAAGGTCCTTAGGTATTGCAGGCAAGTGCTTTATCCACTGAGCAATCTCTCCAGCCCTTCATTTCAAGTCTTAAAAGTGCTACAGATACATGAACTTCCTCCTTCCCCTCTTGAGAGAAGATCTGCTAATGTGATGCACTGAAGATTCTCAGTGAAGTGCTCCTTGTGGAAGGAAGTGGGTAGGATTCCCCAAGGTGGAAGACTGGGTCCTGGGAGACTTTCTTCCCATTGCTCCATGATTTCTATTTTTGTCTTCCTCTAGCTATGGTAGTGCATCCAGGCCTAGAAAGCTTTGGGATTAACAGGTGGCATGGGCAAGAGCTGGAGGAATAGAAGGAATAAAGCAACTATATCAGGTTGGTGATAACAAAGAAGATCTTATTATCACAAACCAAGACCCACTTGTCCAATCACTCAACCAAGTGAGAAGTTCAGGAGACAGATGCTAAGAGCTCCCTAACATGCTTAACCTATCTATAAAATGAAGAAGCTTTCTCAAAGGTCTTTCAGTAAACATCAGTACAGGGCAGCACAAGGCCTTCAGGGAAGAGGCTTCCCCTATTTCTCCCTTTTCATAGCCAGGACAATATGACTCAGAAAACCCATGAGGAAAGAAGACTTGCAAGAAGACAAAAGCCTTGGGCCCCAGAGTTATAGTTTTTTTCTTCATTCACGAATCTGCAGCAATACAACATAATTCTCCCTGATCATCCTATCAAATGTTCCTTCTCATTACCCAGGGCTGTGGATATAAGAAAATGTAGGACATGGAGTAGAGATACCACAGAGAATAACCTGAAAGTAGTCTTAAATAAATTTCCCAATATTAGTCTTTTGTATACTTTGCATAAAAGTGTACCAAAATGGTCTTCTTGTGGGATGGAGGGTTGTGATGGTTAATCTCTGGTTAACTTGACAGGGGTTAGAATCACCATGGAAACAAATGTCTGTGGTTATCTGAGGTGGGAAGACTTACTCTAACTGTGGGTGGCACTATTCCATAGGCTTGTTCCTGAACTGTATTAAAAGGAGAAAGCTGCCTGGAGAGATGGCTTAGCCATTAAAGGCAAAGCCTAAAGTCCTGGGTTTGATTCCATAGTACCCACATAGAGCAAGATGCACAAAGTGGCACATGTGTCTAGAGTTTGTTTGCAGTGGCAGGAGGCCCTGATGCACCCATTCTCATCTTTCTCTCTTTTCTTATCCCTCTCTCTCAAATAAATAAATATTTTTTTAAAGTATATAAGGTTGCACCTGGAGTTTGTTTGCAGTGGCTGGAGGCCTTGGTGCACCTACTCTCTCTCTATCTGCCTTTTTCTCTCTCTGTTGCTATCAAATAAAAATAAATTTTAAAAAAAGTATATAAGGAGAAAGCTAGTTGAGCACCAGCATTCATTGCTCATTGAGACTTAATGACTACAGAGGCAATGTGACTAGCTACCTCATGCTCCTGCCAACAAGCCTTCCCCACCACTAAGGACTATGACCTCAAACTTTAAATTGAAATAAACCCTTCCTTCCTTAAGTGCTTACTTGTCAGGTATTCAGTAACAGCAACAAAAAAGTAACTAATACAAGGGTTAAGTGGACTGAGCTGATAAAGATCTACCTATGGACAAAGACTACACAGAGATGCAATGGGGCATCCTGAGAGATGTAATGGCAAAACTACAAGAAGCCATATTCCCTATGATCTGACAGGCAGAAGAGTACTAAGTCAAGTCTCTTTTCTTCATGTGCCTATGCTCCCTGTCACTAACAACTTTACCTCCCAGGTTCTGTTGCTTCACCTTACTATCTTTGAAACCAAGCCTATCAGGGCTCCCAAGGATTTGGTATAAATCTACCTGACTCTCTAGCCCTCAGATATGCTACTCTTCCTATTACAGTTCATCCATCTTTGACTGGAGGCCTGATTATGGATGATTCTCCTTCATATAGTCCATTATTTTACTGGAATATTTCTCAAAAGGGTAATGGAATATAAATTATAAGGGACAAGAAAGTCTTTAAAAAACATTTTTAAATTCCTTATAAAAATTATCAGCTATGGGCTGGAGAGATGGCTTAGTGGTTAAGGCATCTGCCTGCAAAGCCTAAGAATGCCCGTTCGATTCTCCAGGTCCCATGTTTAGCCAGATGCAAAAGTGAGGCAAGGGTGCAATGTCACACATGTCCACAAGGGGGCGCAAGCATAAAGAGTTCATTGACAGTGGCTGAGATCACTGGTGCACCCATTCTCTGCCTCTTCCTCTCTCTTTTTCTCTCTCTCTCAAAAAAAATATCAGCTATGGGGGCTGGAGACATGGCTCAGTGGTTAAGGCACTGGCCTGCAAAGCTTAAAGACCAGGGTTCAATTCACCAGTACCGATGTAGAGCCAGTGCATGCATCTGGAGTTCATTTGTAGTGGCTAGAGGTCCTGGCACACCCATTGTCTCTCTCTCTCTGTCTGTCTCCTCTCTGCTTGTCTCTGCCTGCAAGCAAATAAATAAAATGTTTTTTAAAAAATTAAATTATCAGAGCTAGAAAGATGGCTCAGTAATTAAGGCACTTGCCTGCAATGCCTAACAACCTGGTTTTGATTCCCCAGTACCCACATAAAGCCAGATGCACAAAGTGGTACATGCATCTGGAGTTGGTTTGCAGTGGCTAGAGGTCCAGGTGCACCCATTTTCATTCTTGCTGTCCTTACAAATGAATAAATAAATAAAACATAAATTATCAGCTATTGCTTACCATAAGGCTGCCTTAAATGGAACCAATTCAAAGGAATCTAACCCAGAGTCCAGGGTATGTTCTGCTACCTCCTTGGCCTGTAAAAGCAGTAACAAAACAGATGATTAGTTTTCAAGCATTAAACAGGATACATATCACTGACAGGAAGGGTCTTTCTAACAGTCAGCCAGTGCCCTTTCCCTCTACGCAACTATTTTATATACATCAAGAGATTAAAGTGAAATCATTAGGTTATAGGAAACAGGTGACTACTTTCTTCAGCCTGGATTCACAGGAAGCTGTACTTAGGCAGGTGGGCACTGGCATCTGATCTGCAGGAAAGATGGAAGCAGCTAGTGTAGCATGTGAGCTCTAGAAAAGTGCTTTCTCCTCTTTCTCCTCTGGGGGAGGAACCACTGCTTTCAGTTTCTGCCAGATGTTAAGAAAATTCAAAAAGCTAGCACTATAGAAGATCAATTGGGTGGGGGGAAGGTCTAAGAACTGATACTGAAGGACATCCCATGGCTTTGCATAGGACTTCTACTGTGCTAGCAGCTAAAAGGGCTGAGAAAACCTGCATTACTACCAGGATTTAAGTTCAGTAAGGTGGGGGAATGGCAAGGAGCTGGTGACTACAGCTACAGTCTCTCTGATATCTACATCATACACAACCTTTCCAATGACAACTGGCTTCTTTCAGGAAAGGTCTTATTGGCATTGGGAGGCATCTCTTCTCATCTCCTTACTGGGTCAGATTTAGGAATCCAACTCAGCAGGGCAGGTTAACCGCAAAACAGCAAGGAAGAAAATGGTCAGAGAGCAAAAATACAAATGCTTGCCTAAGAATGGCAAGTCAGATTTTCTAGTCTGTTCTAGATTTTTTTTCTTTTTTTGAGGTAAGGTCTTGTTCTAAGTCCAGTCTAACCTGGAATATACTCTGTAGTCTCAGGCTGGCCCCGAACCCACAATGATCCTCCTACCTCTGCCTCCCAAGTGCTAGGATTAAAGGCATGTGCCAACACACCCAGCCCTGTTCTAGATTCATTCTCTCTCTCTCTCTCTCTCTCTCTCTCTCTCTCTCTCTCTTTCTCTTTTCTTCAAAGTAGGGTCTCACTGTAGCCCAGGCTGACCTGGAATGCACTATATAATCTCAGGGTGGTCTTGAACTCACAGCAATCCTCCTACCTCTGCCTCCCAAGTGCTGGGATTAAAGGCATGTGCCACCATGCCCAGCTTCTGTTCTAGATTTTTAAACATTGACTTATAGTAGAAAACCAAACTATGTAACTCAAAAAAAGAACTTAATTGACTTTATTAAAATTCAGTGGAATAACCTCCACTTTCTTTTAACTTCTAAAAGTGTTTTCTTTATTAACAAAACAATGACTTTTATTTAACACAACTATGTGTCTAACACAACCAAGTATCTACAAAGATGTGCTGATTAGATGTCACTCACAAAGCAACAGCAGCATGGTCATAGGCAGCAGCAGCTCAAACTTTAGGGGCATCTCTTTGGTGCCATGGAGGCCCTAGCTCACACAACAGTGAGTACTGCAAGGCACCCAAATAACAAGTGAACAGGATGCTTTATAAAATAATGACTACCAGGACTGGAGAGATGGCTTAGTGGTTAAGGAGCATGCCTGTGAAGCCTAAGGACCCCGGCTGATTCTCCAGTTCCCACATAAGCCAGATGCATAAGGTGGCACATGCATCTGGAGTTCGTTTGCAGTGACTAGAGGCCCTGGCATACCCATTCTCACTCTCACTCTAATAAATAAATAAAAAAATAAAATAATGACTACTGAAAGAGAAACGTGGTATTTAAGTTACCTTCATCAGACTGGAAGTTTTAGCATAACATGCAATGCCAGCCAAAACAGCCTCAATGACAGCAGCATATATCTGGGATAAGAGCCTACTTTGAAAACAAAGAATAATGGTTAACTACAGTATTATAAAGTTTCATCAAAAGCTGCATGCCCATAAATGATAGTCCTCAAGGAATTTTTCTTTCCTATTTTGAAACTATTTTGTTATGTAGGGCAGGCTGGCCTCCTGCCTCTTAAGTTACTACATTTACAGGTGAGAACCACCATGCCTGGCTCCCAAGTAATTAAATTTTAAATAGACTGAGAAAAGTACAAAATTGAACTCAATGGAAAAAAAGAATTCCAAAGTCATTGAGAAAAGAAACTTAAAGCTTTTTTTTGGGGGGGGGGGAAGAGAGAGACAGACAGACAGAGAGAGAATGGGCGTGCCAGCAGTCTCTTGGCTGCAGTGAACGAACTCCAGATGCATGCACCCCCTTGTGGGCAAGTGCAGCATTGCACCCTTGTGTCACTTTGCATCTGACTAAACATGGGACCTGGAGAATCAAATGGGCATTCTTAGGTTTAGCAGGCAGGCGCCTTAACCACTAAGCCATCTCTCCAGCCCAGAAACTAAGCTTTAACTCAAAGCTCCTTAAACTTTAGGAACTGTGTAAAAACGTAGGGGCTGTGAAAAATTTCCCGAGTAGAAAAGCTTTCTGAATGCATAGTAAGCGGAACTTAATTCAAACTCAAACGTATCGTGAATCCAGGGTATTTTTGACAGTGTTCTCTCACACAGAACATGCACACTTTCCACTGTTCACAGCCAAACCATGGAAGGCCACAACTACTGCCTCAGACATCTCAGCTCACATGTGTATGCTATAAAATGCATTGTTTTTAATGCATATATGAAGTTTTCTGCTGCTATAGAAACATAATGGTTTTATTATAGAAAATAAACACAATATTTTCCTACTGTCATTCCTCACTGTATAAGTATCAAATTTGTATATCTTTACATTATAACTTATTGGAATGTTTGATTTTAAAAATTGAGCAGGGCATGATGGTTCACACCTTTAATCCCAGCATGAGGTGGGGGGGAGGAGGTAAGAGGATCCCTGTGAGTTCGAGGCCAGCCTGAAACTACAGAGTGAGTTTCAGATCAGCCTGGGCTAAAGTGAAATCCTACCTCAGGGGGAAAAAAAAAAAAGAAAGGAAAAAGAACACACAAAAATTTATTGTTTGAGGTTCTGGCTTGAATGTTATAAAAAAAAATCATTAAGTAAATTTTGCCTTGGGATTGGCTTTTCAAAATTTTCTTTTTTTGTTTTTGTTTGTTTTTTTGAGGTAGGGTTTCACTCTAGTCCAGACAGACCTGGAATTCACTATGTAGTCTCAGGGTGGCCTCGAACTCATGGTGCTTCACCTATCTCTGTCTCCCAAGTGCTGGGATTAAAGGTGTGTGCCACCACACTTGGTAAAAATTTCTTTTTTTTTTTTTTTTTTTTTGGAGAGAGACACAGAGAGAGAGAGAGGGAGAGGGAGACAGATAAAGAGTGGGCGCACCAGCAGTCTCTCAGCTGTTGTGAACGAAATCCAGATGTTTGCGCCCCCTTGTGGGCAAGTGCGGCATTGCGCCCTTGCGTCACTGCATCTAGCTAAACGTGGGACCTGGAGATTGGAACCAGGTTCTTAGGCTTAGCAGGCAGGCGCCTTAACCAACTAAGCCATCTCTCCAGCCCAGTAAAATTTTCTTAATCTGTACTTTTTTATATTTATTTATTTGATCTTACTTTTTTTTTTTTGGAGGTAGGATCTCACTGTAGCTTAGGCTTACCTGGATCTCACTCTATAGTTCCAGGCTGGCCTCGCACTCACAGCGGTGATCCTATCTTTACCTCCTGAGTGCTGGGCCTCATGAGTACTAGGATTCTAAAGGCATGCACCTGGCATGCATATATATATATATATTTGAAGGAGAGGAGGTAGATATATAGAGAGAATGGGCATGAAAGGGCCTCTAGCCATTGCAAACAAAATCCAGATGCATGTACCACCTTGTGCATCTGGCTTATGTGGGTACTGAGGAATTGAACCTGATCCTTAGGCTTCATAGGCAAGCGCCTTAACGCTAAGTCATCTCTCCAGCCCTAGATTTAATTTTTTATGTAAAAATAAATAGAGCTGGAGGGATGATCTTGTGGTTAAAGATATCTTAGCAGCACTAGAAGACAGAGGTAGGAGAAGTGTTGTGAGTTCAAAGCCACCCTGAGACCCCATAGTGAATTCCAGGTCAGCCTAGACTACAGCAAGACCCTACCTCAAAAAAACCAAAATAAATAAATAAATGAGTATCAGCTCCTCTGTAAAAGATCCATCTTTCCTATTTGTGAGCAAACAGAATGAAATTAGTAGCCTCCCTGCACCCTATGTGAACAGGAGTAGCTACCTACAGATCAAGAATTCCTCAGTGTACTGATACAGACTTAAGGCTTTTGAAGCAACCAACCATCATACACCTCCATGTCCTCTCTTCACCAGACCGGGTAAAGACTGGCTGCTACTGTGAACTCAGGGATGGGGAATCTTAGGGGCAAGAGAGATGGCCAGTTAAGGAGAAGCTGGGTTCAATTAAAAACAATTAATACTTAGGGGGACTGGAGAGATGGCTCAGCAGTTGAAGCACTTGCTTGAAAAGCCTCACAACCTGGGTTCAATTCCCCAGTACCCATGTAAAGCCAGATGCACCAAGTGGCACATGCATCTGGAGTTTATAGTGGCTAAGAGGCCCTGGCATGCCTATTCTGTCTGTCTATCTGTCTCTCTCACTCTCTCTGCTTGCAAATAATTAAAAAATTTAATACTTGAAGGACACTCTCCAAACACCTTGTCTGATCAAGACAATAGAGAATCTTTCTGAGAGGATCTTTCACCTTCCTTCCAAACTTTGCTCTTTCTCCTTGATTTCTTTTTTCATTTATTTTAGTTTTTTGAAATAGGGTCTCACTCTAGCCCAGGCTGACCTGTAATTCACTCTGTATTCTCAGGATGGCCTTGAACTCATGGTGATCCTCCTACCTCAGCCTCCTGAATGCTGGGATTAAAGGCATGCACCACCATGCCTGGCTTTCTCCTTGATTTCTTCCTTCTCAAAGACATACAAAAATTTTCTTTTTTGAAGTCAGACCAGGACTGCAATGAAACTCTCCAGAAAAATCCCAAGTCTGTTCCCCTTTAGGAAAAGCTTTCTCATATTTGGCATTCTGAACTACATAATGCTTTGTTGTGTGAATGTGTGTGTCCTGTGAAATTTTAAGATGTTTACTTAGCAGCATCCCTCATCTCTACTCATTACACTTCAGTAGTATCCTCCAGCTGTGACAACCAAGTGTTTCCAGACTGTCAAATATGCTGGGGTGGAAAAACTACACATGGTAGAGAACCACTGCTTTAGAAGAAGGTAACAGGTCCAGGTTCTTTTTTATTTTTTATTTTCGGCTCTTTTAAGGTAAGGTCTCACTCCAGCCCAGGCTGACCTAAAGCTCATTGTAGCTCCAGGATAGCCTCAAACTCACAATGATCCTCCTACCTCTCTTTTTGCCTCCTGAGTGCTGGGGTGAAAGGTGTGTGCCACCATGCTTAGCAGGTCCAGGTTCTTAATTAGGACACTTATAGAGAAAAAGGGCTAATCACTGGGTCCTGAAAGCCAAGGTAAGGTACCTGACAAAGAACCAACAAAACCTTACAAAAAGTATGTCTAGGCCAGGCAGGGTGTGTATAGGCTTTAATCTCAGAACTCAGGAGGCTAAAGTAAGAGGACTGCCATGAGTTTGAGGCCAGCCTGGGGCTAGAGTGAGTTCTAGATCAGCTTGGGCTATAGAGACACCCTACCTTGAAAAACAAAACAAAAGTATAGTTAAGCCTGTGAGACTCCTGCAACAGGTAGAGTGGGCAGAAACACAGAAACGATCTGGTCTAATCCAGCAAGCAGAGCCTCTGAAGTGGGATAAATTGTCTAAGGCTACAGAAATTCATGGCAGACCAGGTATCCTTCCTCTTGCCACACTACACTATATCTCCTGTGATTCTTTGTTGCTTACTATATCATGCATCTCCATTTCATAGATAAAAGATGT
The DNA here is from genome assembly GCA_036365145.1 of Orientallactaga sibirica. Taxonomy (NCBI): domain Eukaryota; kingdom Metazoa; phylum Chordata; class Mammalia; order Rodentia; family Dipodidae; genus Orientallactaga; species Orientallactaga sibirica. The sequence continues at coordinate 38,808,755 of JAEOAD010000011.1, read as the reverse complement.
GAGTTGAGATGAAAAAGAAGAAAGACAAAGAGAGTTCATATAACAAAATGACAGCTCCGCAGATCACTACATCCTAAGATCGTCTGCCAGGCCACAGCAGAGAGTAGGAAGGGACCTGGCAGACATGCTATCTGCTTCTGGGTGAGACCTAAAGAATTCCTCACACAGTGATGCTACAATGAAGTTTTTTCAGGGTTGTTTTGTTGTTTTATTTTTAAATATACATACACATACACACACACACACACACACACACACACACACACACACATATTTTATTTGAGAGTGAGAAAGTGGCAGACAGAGAGAGCAGGAGAGAATGGGCACGTCAGGGCCTCCAGCCACTGCAAATGAACTTTAGACACATGTGCCCCCTTTTGCATCTGATTTATGTGGGTATTGGAGAATCAAACAGGGGTCCTTTGGCTTTGCAGGCAAACACCTATACTGCTAAGCCATCTCTCCAGCCCCTCAGGGTTGTTTTGTTTTGAGACAGGGTCTCATGTAGCCAGAACTAGCCAGAAAGTTCCTAGGTAGCTGAGGCTAGTCTTAACTCTTAATCTTACAATGGAGCTATGGATGGACTGGAACTTACTATGCAGACCAGGCTAGCTTCAAAGTTGTGCTTCTACCGCCCAAGTAGGGATTACAAGCATGTAGTACTACACTGGGTAAGGTGAAGTTTATTATAAAGGCCAACCTTAAAAGACATGTCAGAGCTGCACGTGGTGGCACATGCCTTTAATCCCAGCACTCAGGAGCAGAGCAGGAGGACTATATAGCAAATTCCAGGTCAGCCTGGGCTAGAGCAAGACCCTTCCTCAAAAAAAAAAAAAAAATACAGTTGACTGTATAAGATACTAAAGGATAATGTCAAAGAGAAATTCCAGGTCAGCCTGGGCTAGAGCAAGACCCTACCTCAAAAACTACAGTTGATTTTCAGGTCTGATATTAAGGTCCCTGATCCATTTGGACTTGACTCTTGTGCATGGAGAGAGATAAGGATCTATGTTTATCCTTTTACATACAGATGTCCAGTTTTCCCAGCACCTCTTGTTAAAGAGGCTATCTTTTCTCCAATGAATATTTTTGGCATTTTTGTCAAAAATCAGGTGGCTGTAGCTGCCTGGATTAATATTTGGGTCTTCTATCCTGTTCCATTGATCTACCTGTCTGTCCTTGTGCTAGTACCATGCTGTTTTTGTTACTATGGCTTTGTAATATAACTTAAAATCGGGTATGGTAATACCACCAGCCTGATCTTTGTTGCACAAAATTGTTTTGGCTATTCGAGGTTTTTTGTGTTTCCAGATGAATTTTAGGATTGTTTTTTCTATTTCTGTGAAGAATGCTATTGGGATTTTCATGGGGATCACAATAAATGTGTAGATCGCTTTTGGTAAGATTGACATTTTCACAATATTGATTCTTCCAAGCCAGGAGCATGGGATGTCTTTCCATTTCCTTGTGTCTTCAGCAATTTGTCACTCAAGTTTTTTAAAGTTCTCATTGTAGAGATCCTTCACTTCCTTGGTTAAGTTTATTCCAAAGTATTTTATTTATTTTTTTTTGAGGTAATTGTGAATGGGAGAGATTCCCTGATTTCATCCTCTGCACGTTTGTTGTTAGTGTATAGAAAAGCTACTGATTTCTGTGTGTTTATTTTGTATCCTGCTACATTGCTAAAAGTGTTTATCAGCTCTAACAGTTTGCTGGTAGAGTCTTTAGGGTCTGTTATGTACAGAATCATATCGTCTGCAAATAATGATAGTTTGATCTCTTCCCTTCTGATTTGTATCCCTTTTATGAGTGTCTCTTGCCTTATTGCTATGGCTAAGACTTCCAGGACTATATTAAATAGTAGTGGGGAAAGTATATATTATTCCCACCAAGCTGCCCTGAAAATACTACACTTCATGTTCATATTCACATATTAACGCTACTCTCACTTCTGGTTAGAGAAGCTTCTCTTTTCAGATGGTGATGACTACTGGGATGACCCAAAAGGCAACATAGTGCTGAGAAGAAGGGATGGAGGAGTGCCCAGCACTGAAACACCTCTGTCATACCCTCCAAGGCTCAGGGACCATTGCGGAAGAGGGGGCGGATAGAATGGAAGAGCCAAAGAAGGGTATAACCTCTTACAATGCAACTGCCCAGACAGAAATTGGCCTCAATATCCATGACCTTGCAGTGCCTAGCAATACCTCCGCAAGACCCTCAAAATGGAAGAAAAAGATGACATCAAATTAAGACAGAGACTAATGGAGAAAGGGAGGGGATATGATGGAGATTGGACTTCTAAAGTGGAATGGGGGGAGGGGAGGGAAATATCAGGTGGTTTTTTTTTGTATGTAAGTATAAAAGTTGTCAATAAAAAAATAATAATTAAAAAAACTGGGCTGGAGAGATGGCTTAGTGGTTAAGCGCTTGCCTGTGAAGCCTAAGAACCCCGGTTCGAGGCTCAATTCTCCAGGACCCACATAAGCCAGATGCACAAGTGGGCACATGCATCTGGAGTTCGTTTGCAGCGGCTGGAGTCCTGGCGTGCCCATTCGCTCTCTCTCTACCTGCCTATTTCTGTATCTCTCTGTCTCTCTCAAATAAATAAATAAATAATTAATTTAAAAAAAAACTACAGTTGACTGTATAAGATATTAATGGATAATGTCAGAGAGAATTACAAATAATCTTACTTTCCTTTATTTTCATATTTCTTATATTATGATTACATTATTTACATTATATTTTCCCATTATAGCTATGTGGGTCCTGCCCTAAAAATTCTGATTCAATTAGTTCAAGGACTGTGTGCCAGGAGAATCTATGGGGCTTTTTGTTTTGTTTGTTTTTCTTTTCTTTTTTTTTTTTTTTTTTTTTCAAGGTAGGGTCTCACTCTAGCTCAGACTGGCCTGGAATTCACTATGTAGTCTCAAGGTGGCCTCAAACTCACAGCGATTCTCCTTCCTCTGCCTCCCAAGTGCTGGGATTAAAGGTGTGTGCTACCATGCCCGGCCCTATTTTTTATTTTTTTTATTTTTTGAGGTAGGGTCTCACTCTAACCCAGGCTGACCTGGAATTCACTCTGTATTCTCAGGGTGGCCTCGAACTCATGGCGATCCTCCTACCTCTGCCTCCCGAGTGCTGGGATTAAAGGCATGTGCTACCATGCCTGGCTTTAAAAAAGTTTTTTTGAGATAGGGTTTCACTCTAGCTCAGGCTGACCTGGAATTCACTATGTAGTCTCAGGGTGTCCTCAAACTCACAGTGATCTTCCTACCTCTACCTCCTGAGTGCTAGGATTAAAGGCATGCACCACTACGACTAGCTCTATGTTTTTTTTTTTTGTTTGTTTGTTTGTTTGTTTTTTTTTGGTTTTTCGAGGCAGGTTCTCACTGTAGCCCAGGTTGACCTGGAATTCACTATGTAATCCTTGAACTCTCAGCAATCCTCCTACCACTGCCTCCCAAGTGCTGGGATTAAAAGTATGTGCCACTATGCCTGGCTTTGGCTTATGTTTGTTTTTGAGACAGGGTCTTACTCTGTAACCAAGGGTGGCATAGAACTTGCAGCAATCCTCCTACCTAAGCCTCCTGAGTGCTGAGATTACAGGTGCCAGTTATCAGCTTGGCTTTTTAAAATTTTTATTTATTTTAAAGAACAGCAAAGCCACATGTGCTTGTGCATGACCATAATCCTAGCACTTGAGAAGGAGGCAGGAGGATAGTGAGTTTAAGGCCAGCCTTGGCTACACAGCAAATTCAAGGGCAGTCTGGGATACATGAGACCCTGTCACAAAAACACAATGAACAAAGGGAGGGAGGCAAAGGAGGGAGAGAGGGAGGGAGGGAGAGAAAGGAGATGAAGTGCTGGCTTGGCAGTTAAGAGCACTTCCTGTGCAAGCATAAATGCCTGAGAGACCACTTAAGTTCAATCCCCAAGACCCACATAAACATCTGGGTGTGGCCAGGCATGTCTGTAGCTCAAGAATTACCAGAACTGGTGAAAAATGACAAAGCTCTGGGATCAGTAAGAGACTCCAGCTAAAATAAGAATTGGTAGAAGAATATTGGAGCAGGACACCTGATGCTCCAGTCACTGCAAGTGAGAGCACTCCACTGCATGGACACACATACATACACATATACCACTCACTACATGACACACACAAACAAAAAGAGCAGACTATGCTGGATATGGTGGTTCACGCCTGTAATCCCTACATTTAGGAGATAGAGGTAGGGTTGAAGCAAGTTAGAGGCCAGCCTAGTGTGTTACAGGCCAGCCAGGGCTATTAGCAAGACCCTTTCTCAGGAGGAAACTGAGAAAGAGTACATGACAGAGAGAGAGAGAGAAGAGAAGAGAAGAGAAGAGAAGAGAAGAGAAGAGAAAAGAGAAGAGAAGAGAAGAGAAGAGAAGGCAGGCAAGCGAGTGAGCCAGACTAGCTGGGTGGCACATGCTTATAATCTGAGCACTTGGGAGGCAGAGGCAGGAGGATCACATTAAGTTTGATGCCACCCTGGTCTACATAGCAAGTTCCACGCCATCCAGTAATAAATAATGAAATTGGCTTCTCCAAAAAAATTAGGAAAGAAAGAGATGTTGACTCTGCAGTTAAGACTTACATTTGTTCAGTTTTCTTGGGCAGCTTGTCATTATCACCTGTCAAAGAGCATTACATATATTAATAATGTGACAATGGGGCTGGAGAGTGGCTTAGAAGCTTAAGAACCCATGTTCAATTCCCCAGTACCCACATAAGCTAGATGCACAAGGTGGCGCATGTGTCTGGAATTTGCAGTGGTTGGAGGCCCTGGTGCATCCATTCTCTCTCTTTCCAATAAATTAGGAAATTAATTACTTAAATTTAAAAAAGAATGTGGGGGCTGGAGAGATGACTTAGCAGTCAATGTGTTTGTCTGCAAAGCCAAAGGACCCAGGTTTGATTCCCCAGGACCCATGTAAGCCAGATGCACAGGGGGCGCATGCATCTGGAGTTTGTTTGTAGTGGCTGGAAGCCCTGGCGTGCCCATTCTCTCTCTCTCAAATAAATAAATAAAAAATAAAAAATCATTATTGAAAAAAATAAAAAAGAATGTGACAATGGGGGCTGGAGAGATGGCTCAGTGGTTAAATGTACTTGCTTGCAAAACCTTAAGACTCAGGTTCAATTCCCCAGTACCCACATAAGCCAGATGCACAAGGTGGCACATGCACCTGGAGTACATTTGCAGTGGCTGGAGGCCCTGGTGTGCCTATTCTCTCTCTCTCAAATAAATAAATAAAATTTTAAAAAAAGAATCTCTGGAGAGATGGTTCAGTGGTTAAATGCACTTGCTTGTAAAGTCCAAAGGTCCAGGTTCAATTCCCCAGTACCCACATAAAGCCAGATGCACAAAGAGATACCTGCATCTGGAGTTCATTTGCAGAGGCAGGAGGCCTTGGTGATCCCATACTCACTCTTTCTGTGTTTGCCATGTTCTCTCTGTCTATATCTCTCTCTCAAATAAATAAATAAAAATTTATAAAAAAGGATGTGATAAGAGAACAAAGTATACAAACACTTCATAATAAAGCTAGAAGTGCTTTGTTTAACTAGAAGGCAGCTAAGAGAACTACATTTTCCCCCTTTTTAGTTATATACAATCTAAACAGCAGTGGGTTTTGGCTTTTCCCAATGTCTTCCTGGACCTTTATTCCTGTCGTGTTTCACTTTTACAACCCATTCTGCGTTGCCACTCTACAGCAGAGATGTGCAGCATTTTAGGTTCTGGAATGGTTTTACCTATACTTTCAGTTTTTCAAAGTTTGAGATTCTATTTCAATCATCGGATGCAAGTCATGCTTCTTTCCATTTTCCTGTCTTTTTATTTACTTAAGGGTTATGATACACTTCACTCTGGGATGTAGTGCTGAGAACTACATTCATTTAAAATATTTTCCCAGGCTTGGGCTGGAGAGATGGCTTAGCAGTTACGGTGTTCACCTGCAAAGCCAATGGATCCTGGTTTGATTTTCCAGAACCCAAGTAAGCCAGATGCACAAGGGGGCACATGCATCTGGAGTTCGTTTGCAGTAACTGGAGGCCCTGGCGCACCCATTCTCTCTCTTTCTCTCAAATAAATAAATAAAATATATTTTTAAAAAGTTTTCCCAGGCTAGGGAGATGGCTTAGCAGTTAAGGCACTTACCTGTGAAGCCTAAGGACCCATGTTTGACTTTCCAGAACCCACATAAGCCAGATGTACAAAAGGTGAGGCAAGCACAAGGTCACACAAGCCTACTAGGTGGTACAAGCACCTGGAGTTCAATTACAGTGGCTGAGGCCCTGGCATGCCAATTCTCTGTGTGTGTGTGTGTCTCTCTCTCTCTAAAATAAACAAATAAAAAGTTTGCCCTGCCAGGTGTGGTGGCCCATGCCTTTAATCCCAGCACTTGGGAGGCAGAGGTAGGAGGATCTCTATGAGTTTGAGGCCACCCTGAGACTACATAGTGAATTCCAGGTCAGCCATGGCAAGAGCAAGACCCTACCTCAAAAAAACAAAAAAAGGACCTGGAGAGATGGCTTAGCGGTTAAGTGCTTGCCTGTGAAGCCTAAGGACCCCAGTTTGAGGCTCGATTTCCCAGGACCCATGTAAGCCAGATGCACAAAGTGGTGCATGCATCTGGAGTTGGTTTGCGGTGGCTGGAGGCCCCAGCACGCCCATTCTCTATTTATCTGCCTCTTTCTCTCTCTGTCTGTTGCTCTCAAATAAATAAATTAAAAAATAAACAAAAAATTTTTTTAAAAGTTTTTCCTATTGTCTCTTTAGATGCCTGCAGCTTCTTCTTTTTTCTTTCATTCTTTCTTTCTTATTTATTTGAGAGAGAGAGAGAGAGAGAATGGGTGTGCCAGGGCCTCCAGCCACTGCAAACCAACTCCAGATGCATGCACCACCTGTGCATCTGGCTTATGTGGGTCCTGGGGAATCAAACTAGGTCCTTAGGCTTCACAGGCAAATGCCTTAACCACTAAGCCATCTCTCCAGCCCACCTGCAGCTTCTGAGTATCCCAGTAAGCAGGGCAGTCCTTATGAGCCTATTCGTTCTGGAGGGCATCACAGCAGTTTCCCAGCACCTGGGTGCCTTTCTATCATGACTTTCTCCCTTTTCTCACAAAAACAGTCAGGTAGGAATTCAGCCAATACATCCAACCTACTCCTGAACCTCGTATGTCCTGCTATCTTAAAATAGACCATATTCATCTTGGCCTTTCCTCTGATACTGACCCTTACAAATAGCTACAAATCTTTCTCCTGAAACACATTCTGCAAGGAATGTGTAGTAGACACATCAACTCTCCAGATGCAATAAGGAGAGAGTAGAAGTCTACAAAATGGCATGAATTTTCTTTTGTTTTCTTTTCTTTTTTTTTTTGAGGTAGGGTCTCGCTCTAGCCCAGGCTGATCTGGATTTCACTATGTAGTCTCAGGGAGGCCTTGAACTCACAGTGATCCTCCTACTTCTGCCTCCCGAGTGCTGGGATTAAAGGTGTGCACCACCATGCCCAGCTAAAATGGCATGAATTTTCTGAGAAAATTAGTAAACTGTAAGTTAATCTCTCCTTCACAGGAGAAACCATTTACCATTCATTGGGTAAAACTTGATAACTATTTTCAGGGACTTACCCAAGTAAGAAACATGAGTAGCTCCAAAAAAGTATGTTCTTGAACATGCCAGAGGTCCCTTTGGTGAGACACACTGTGCGACCTGGATCAGAAAATAAATAAACAAACAAATAGCAGAGACATGTACTGCTTAAGAAGCATATAGTTAATGGGAATAAGAAATTTTACTTTACTAAAAACCAATTTATGTTTTTAAGATATAAGAGAAAGTATCACTTAATTTTATTTGTACACCTAGCTTTTATGTGGGTACTAGAGAATCTAACCTAGGCTGTCAAGCTGTGTAAGCAAGCGCCTTTAACCACTGAGCCACCTCTCCAGCCTGTACTTAATTTTATTTTCTCAAAGGTATCTGTTGTGTGTGTTTAGTTTTTGTTGTTTGGTTTGGTTTTTTTTTTTTTTTTTTTTGGTTTTTCAAGGTAGGGTCTCACTCTCTAGCCCAGGCTGACCTGGAATTCACTCTGTATTCTCAGGGTGGCCTCGAACTCATAGCAATCCCCCTACCTCTGCCTCCCGAGTGCTGGGATTAAAGACATGTGCCACCACAACCAGCTTGTTTTGTTTTTTTCAAGGTAGGGTTTCACTCTAGCCCAGTCAGGCCTCAAACTCATAGCGATTGTCCTACCTCTGCTTCCTGAGTGCTGGAATTAAAGACATACACCATGATTCCTTATTGGTTTTTGGCTATGTTGTGATGTTGTTGTTGGGTACTCAATCAGTCTGGGATACTAATGAATTTAAAACTAAGAAGAAAAAAACAGACAATGTGTTTGGGTGTGGACTGCCATTATTCAGCCCAGAACTTTCATAGTAAAGATGTTAGACCTGTGATTGACAGAGGGGTGGGGCAGCTATGGATTCAGACCCCACATTCATAGGGATTTCCTATCTACTCACAACCCTTTCAGAAGAGAAAAGAAGCTCCCCTAAGCTTCAAACTTTTTATTCTCCTCCCCTATTTTCTTTTTAACAAGATGGAAATGGATATTCTTCTTTTTTTAATATATTTTAATTTTTATTTATTTATTTGCAAGCAGAAAGAGAGAGAGATAGAAGAGAGGCAGACAGAAAGAGAATGGGCATGCCAGGGCCTCTAGGCACTGCAAACGAACTCCAGATGCATGCGCCCCTCGTGCATCTGGCTTACATGGATCCTGGAAAATCGAACCGGGATCCTTTGGCTTTGCAGGCATATGCCTTGACCTCTAAGCCATCTCTCCAGCCCTGGATATTCTTCTTAATGGCACCTGCCTCAGCTTATAGGTATCATGCCTGGCTTTTGTTTTAAATTTACTTTTAAATTTAATTTCATTTGAGAGAGAGAGGGAGAAAGAGGTAGAGAGAGAGAGAGAGAGAGAGAATGGGCATGCCAGGGCCTTTAGCCACTGTGCATCTGGCTTACGTGGGTTCTGGGGAATTGAACCTTGGTCCTTTGGCTTCATAGGCAAATGCCTTAACCTCTAAGCCATCTCTCCACCCCATGCCTGGCTTTAAAAAAATTATTTATGCTGGGCGTGGTGGTGCACGCCTTTAATCCCAGCACTCGGGAGGCAGAGGTAGGAGGATCGCAGTGAGTTCAAGGCCACCCTGAGACTACATAGTTAATTCTAGGTCAGCCTGGGCCAAAGTGAGACCCTGCCTCGAAAAACCAAAAAAAAAAAAAAAAAATTATTTATTTACTTGAGAGAGACAGGCAGAAGGGGAGAGACAGAAAAAGAATGAGTATGGTGTATCAGGACCTCCTTTATGCATCTGATTTACACTGGTACTAGGGACTCAAACCTGAGCCGTCAGGCTTTGCTGGCAAGGGCCTTTAACTGCTGAGCTATCTCTACAGCCACTGCAGGTGAGCATATGGGGCACTGCAAGGTAACAAACATGTGCCTATACCACAAACAAATATACCACACACACCATATCTCACACACACAAAAATATTACAAGACATGCAAAAAGGCAAGGAAAAGGCATTGCTTTAATGCTTTAACCACTAAGCCATCTCTCCAGCTGCCCCTCCCCCACTTGAGATAGAGTATCACTCTAGTCCAGGAGGACCTGGAACTTGCTCTATAGCCCAGGCTGGCCTTGAATTCATGGCAGTCATACTTGGCTGAAAGTCAAAAATCTTTTTTTTTTTTGAGGTAGGGTCTCACTGTAGCCCAGGCTGACTGGAATTCACTATGTAGTCTCAGGGTGGCCTTGGACTCACGGAGATACTCCTACCTCTCCTCCCAAGTGCTGGGATTAAAGGCATGCCAGGTGAAAATCAAGAATCTCCATTGACCTTTTGGGATTCTGCCCCAAGGAAAGGTCCCTTGTTATTGTTGGGAGGAGTGTCAAAGGTCAGTAGAAGCCAGGGCATGGTGGTGCACGCCTTTAATCCCAGCACTCGGGAGGCAGAGGTAGGAGGATCACCATAAGTTCAAGACGACCCTGAGAATATAGAGTGAATTCCAGGTCAGCCTGGGCTAGAGTGAGACCCTACCTGGAAAAAAAAAAAAAAAGGTCAGTAGAGACTTGGCCTTCTCTAAGCCTATCCTGAAATGAGTTACAAAGTAGCACCTCATTTCCAGTCTGGCAAGGAAGGGTATCTAGGCTTTTAACTCCATGTAGAAAGGGATGGGCGTGAAATTTTTCTGTGGTGTTTGGGCAGGGTAGTTAGAAGTTTTCTGTCTAATAGGCTGTTCCTTTTCTGGTCTTTAAAATATCTCTGACAGCCAGGCACAGTGATGCACACCTTTAATCCCAGCACTATGGAGGCAGAAGTAGGAGGATCATCATGAGTTTGAGGACCCCCAAGACTACATAGTGAATTCCAGGTCAGCCTGAGCTAGAGACCCTACCTAAAAATCTGAAATTCTCCAGCATCCAGTGTGGATCTAAGTGGGGAAAACCCCAGAGAACTCACTACCCTCTTGCTGCATTGATCTTAATAAGTCTTCAGCCAGTCCTTCTCTCCACTTTTCAGTCAGAGTCTGCATATGCTTATTTTATATCAAATGTTCATGGTTTTTAGTTGAACTTCATAGAAGAAGGGAAAGGTATGGTTACTTCTTTTTTTTCAGCAATGCAAAAGTTGGATTGACCCCCCTTTTTGTTTGTTTTTTTTGAGGTAGGGTCTTACTGTAACTCAGGCAGGCCTGGAATTCACTATGTAGTCTCAGGCTGGCCTCAAACTCATGGCGATCCTCCTACCTCTGCCTCCCGAGTGCTGGGATTAAAGGTATGTGCCACCATACCCAGCTCTTTAGCTGGCATTTTCTATACATTTCAAGAATGCTGCTAAGTCTTTAATCCCAGCACTCGGGAGGCAGAAGTAGAAGGATCACTGTGAGTTTGAGGCCAGCCTGGGAATACAGAGTGAGATCCAGGTCAGCCTGACCTAGAGTGAGACCGTACCTTGGGAAAAAAAAATAATGCTGAATCCAAATGGGGTCTTAATCCTCCCTTTATAGGACTGACAGCACATGTATTCTGACAGCACATGTAGCCCTGATCTACCTTACTGGTAGGCTGGTAGTGCCTGACACTACCTACATAAGACTATCATAACAGGAGGAAAAGATGATGACATCAAATATATAAGAGAGAAGGAGCCAGGTGTGGTTGTGCACGCCTTTAATCTCAGCACTAGGGAGGCAGAGGTAGGAGGATCTCCATGAATTCGAGGCCACCCTGAGATTACGTGAATTCCAGGTCACCCTAGGCTAGAGCAAGACCCTACCTCAAAATAAATAAATAAATAAATAAAGGGCTGGAGAGATGGCTTAGTGGTGAGGGCGCCTGCCTGAGAAGCCTAAGAACACTTGTTCAAAACTCCAGGTCCCATGTTTAGCCAGACACAAAAGTGATGCAAGCATGCAATGTTGCACATGTGCACAAGGGGGCACATGTGTCTGGAGTTCATTCACAGCAACTGAGAGGCTGCTGGCGTGCCCATTCTCTCTGTTTCTGTCTCTCTCTCTCAAAAAAAATAAATAAATAAAAATAAAAGAGAGACTGATTGAAAGGGGGAGGAGATATGATGGCGAGTAGAGTTGCCAAGGGGAATGTGTGTGTGTGTGGGGGAATTACTATGGCTTATTGTCTATAACTATGGAAGTTTTTAGTAAGAAATAAAATTTAAAAACAAAAAATATTTTATTCTACTGAAAACTTTAAAAGTAGTTTGTCAAGTTGGGTGCAGTGGCGTACATCTTTAGTCCCAGCATTCAGGAGGCAGAGGTAGGAGGATCACCGTTGAGTTCAAGGCCACCCTGAGACTACACAGTGAATTCCAGGTCAGCCTGGGCTAGAGTGAAACCCTACCTTGAAAAACTGAATAATAAAAAGAAAAGTAGTTTGTCAATGTATGTTTTTCAGTCTTTTTTAAGTATCAAATCCAATTCTTATAAATACAATAAAATATATACAGTCAAGTTCCTAAATACTTCTTTTCACTGCAAAACTTCAGGTTCAGTGTCAACACACTAATCAGGAAAGGTTCCTTTTGGCCAGCAGCCCCTTCTCTGCTACTAGAAAATAAAACTAATCAAGTATCAAGAAGTACAGTCACTCACCATGTGTTTGGCAAAGCTCCCAGCAGGACCAGTGCTTCGCACCAGATGCCCTTCAGAAGGGAAGTTAAAGTTGCCAGCATTCAGATTTTCTCGTGAAGAGTGGTTACCAAAGAGAACAAACGGCTGCCGATTAGGGCTAGAAGAGCAAGTCAAAAACATTTTAACAGAAAAAAGATGCTTGATCTGAGCAATTTCCCAAGATCTCAGTAAGCACTCGGGTTCTTCTGAGTGTTACACCACAACATGAACAAAGTCCAGTCTACCTGATGCTCCTGGCTGGTTTGGAAGGGTTGCCAGATGTTTCTGATTCTTCTTAGTGACCGTGGGGATTAGTCATTTAGGACAAAGATATACCCACTGCAATCTAATGCCAGCTAGGTTATGTTTTCCAATTCGACCTTTTTTGAGGAACCAGTTCCATGGATCTGATACAGACATGCGTGACCACACTCGGCGTTGTAATTATATATTTCTATGTGATGTTGTTTAATATATTATTCTTTACTATAAATTTTATTGAGGAAAGAGACCATATTTGGAGAGGGTGAGGACGGGGACAGGAGGAGAGAAAGGAAAGGAGAGAGGAGAAGAAAAAGGGATATAAGGTCAAGGCTGGCCTTGTACTCTTTAGATAACCAAGGAGGACTTTGAATTCCTGATCTTCCTGCCTCTACCTCCCAAGTGTTGGTATTATAGCCATGTACCACTATGACTGGCTCCAAAAGGGATATTTACTTATTTAACTTTTTCTTGATAACATCCACAAATGTAGCCAATATACCATGATCACAAGCCCCTCCCAAATACCCCCTGTACTGAATACCTTCTTTCTAGCTAGTCTTCTATTTTGATGTCATCATTTTTCCCCCTGTTATGCAGGTCATGTGTAGGCAGTGTTAGCCACTGTGAGGTCATGAATATCAAAGCCACTTTGTGTCTAGAAGACAGCACTGTCAGCAGTCCTACTCTTCCTTTGGCTCTTACATTTTTTTTTTATTTTTTTTTTTTGGTTTTTCATTTTTCGGTTTTTCAAGGTAGAGTCTCACTCCAGCCCAGGCTGACCTGGAATTCACTATGAAATCTCTCAGAGTGGCCTAGAACTCATGGCAATCCTCCTACCTTTGCCTCCCAAATGCTGGGATTAAAGGTGTGTGCCACCATGCCCGGCGGCTCTTACGTTCTTTTTACCACTTCTTCCACAATGGCCCCTGAATCACTTAGTGTCACTTAGTGTAGACCACTCCATTGTCCAAAGGGATATTTAGAAAGATAGTTTTCCTAGCTCCTATCCTTTCATTAAATTGCCCTTACTATATATCATTTAGAAAGTTCTTCGGGGCTGGAGAGATGGCTTAGCAGTTAAGGCCTTTGCCTGCAAAGCCAAAGGACCCAGGTTCGATTCCCCAGGAACCACATAAGCCAGATGCACAAGGTGGCACATGCATCTGGAGTTTGTTAGCAGTGGCTGAAGGCCCTGTCATGCCCATTCTCTCCTTCCCCTTTCTCTCTCTCTCTCTCTCAAATAAATAAAATTTAAAAAATTTAAGCAGAAAGTTCTTTGCATTTTTTCATTTTTCTTAAAAATACTACCATAAGAGCTGGGTGTGGTGACACATCCCTTTAATCCTAGCACTTGGGAGGCAGAGGTAGGAAGATTGCTGAGTTCAAGGCCAACCTGGGACTACAGAATGAGTTCCAGGCCAGCATGATCTAGAGTGGGACTTCACCTTGAAAAAATAAAAACAAACAAACAAAATTTACTACTGTAAGCTTCAGGCAAACAGGAACTCTCAAAAATGAACATGATTAGGGCTGGAGAGATGGCTTCGCAGTTAAGGTGCTTGCCTGTGAACCCTAAGGTCCAAGGTTCAATTCCCCAGGACCCACATAAGCCAGATACACAACGTGGCTTTTTTGTTTGTTTGTTTGTAGTGGCTGGAGGCCTTGGCATGCCCATTCTTTATCTTCCCCTTTCTCACTCAAATAAATAAAATTAAATACAATTATTTTTAAAAATGTTCTATCCATCAAAGGAAGCTTCTCCTGCTGATGACAAAATGCAGAAGGAAACAATTCGGAAGCCTCACTGCTCTTATCTTTTTATTTATTTTCTTAATTTTAATTTTTTATTTATTAGAGACAGAGAGAGGGTAGAGAGAGAGAATGGGTATGCCAGGGCCTCTAGCCACTGCAAAGGAACTCCAGATGCATGTGCCACCATGTGCACCTGGCTAATGTGGGACCTGGAGAATCGAACCTGGGTCCTTAGGCTTCGCAGGCATGCACCTTAACTACTAAGCCATCTCCCCATCCTCTGCTCTCATCTTTTTACCTAGGCCCTTGGCCTAATTCTTCTTACCCATACAAAACTAATACTGTTCTCCTGTCTAGCTTTTGGACACTGTTTCCTCTCACTTTTCTAAACCAGAGATTGAATTTAAAAAATCTTCTCTTCAGCAGGCTATCTATAATGTTTGAAAAGTTCTTTAACAGTGAGATAATAGGAAAATGGGGCAAATGCAAAGTAGAAAAATAATTTCTCACCTTGTGCTAACTACAGTCAACTCACATTCTCCTGACTCATTTAGCACCCTTATTATCAATCCCCTTTTTTCTATCACCATTCATACTTCTTTCCCAAGAACCTTACCTATTTTCAGTTATATGGCTGGAGATCATTCCATGACTGAAGTAACTTCTGAATGGCTAAAAAGAAGTCACAATATTATATATAAGACCACAAATTTGAAAATAATCATAAAACCTTTCACACACACACATATATATATGTATGTATATACGTATGTCAGGATTATAGTATGTAAGAGAAAGATGTGAAGAGAAACGTTTGTAAATTACATAAATATGGGGAATTGGAGAGATGGCTTGGGAGCTAGAGAGATGGCTGAGCTGTTAAAGTGCTTGCCTGAAAAACCTAAGGACCCAAGTTTGATTCCTTAGTACCCACGTAAAGCCAGATACACAAAAAGTAGTGTATGCATCTGGAGTTTGTTTGCAGTGAGAGGTAGCCCTGGTGTGTCCATACTCATTCTCTGTAACTGTATGTCTGTCACTCTCTCCACCCCCCATATATACATACACATATATATGTATCAAATAAATAAATAAAATTTTAAAAAGTAAAAATAAGCTGGGTGTGGTGGTGCATATCTTTAATCCAAGCACTCAGAAAGAAGAGGTAGGAGGATCGCTGTGAGTTCAAGGCCACCCTGAGACTACATAGTGAATTCCAGGTCAGTTTGGGCTTGAGTGAGCCATTACCTAGAAAAACCAAAAAAAAAAAAAAAAAAAAAAAAAAAAAAAAAAAAAAAAGGGAGTAATTTTGGGGCTGGAGAGATGGCTTAGCAGATAAGGTGTTTGCCTATGAAGCCTAAGGACCCAGGTTCAAATCCCCAGTACCCACGTACGGCAACTGCATAAGGTGGTGCATGTGTTTGCTTTGTCTGCAAGGCTAGAGGTCCCGGCATGCCCATTCTCTCTTTCTCTGTATCTGCCTCTCTTTCACTCTCAAATAAAAAATATAAATAAGCCAGGCAGTGGTGGCACATGCCTTTAATCCCAGCACTCGCAAGACAGAGGTAGAAGGATCGCTGAGAGTTCAAGGCCACCCTGAGACTACATAATGAATTCCAGGACATCCTGGGCTACAGCAAGACCTTACCTCAAAACATCAACAACAAAAAAATACACACACATACACATACATATATACACATACAAAAATAATTTTAAGGCTGGGAGATGGCTCAGTGGTTAAAGGCGCTGCTTGCAAAGCCACTGTGCCTGGGTTCGATTCCCCAGTACCCATGTAAAGTCAGATACACAATGTAGTGCATGCATCTGTAGTTCATTTGCAGTGGAAAGAGGCCCTGACACATCCCATGCTTTCTCTCTCTCCATATATCTTTGTGTGCTTGCAAAAAAAAAAATTAAAAATTTTCTTTTAATTTACTTTTTTATATTTATTTATTTATTTGGTTTTTCGAGGTAGGGTTTCACTCTGGTCCAGGCTGACCTGTAATTAACTATGTAGTCTCAGGGTGGCCTCGAACTCACAGCAATCCTCCTACCTCTGCCTCCCGAGTGATGGGATTAAAGGCATGCACCACCACACCTGGCTCTCTTTTTTTTTTTTTTTTTTTTTTTTTTTTTTTTGGTTATTCGAGGTAGGGTTTCACTCTAGTCCAGGCTGCCCTGGAATTCACTATGTAGTCTCAGGTGGCCTCGAACTTACAGTGATCCTCCTACTTCTGCCTCCTGAGTACTGGGATTAAAGATGTGCACCACCATACCTGGCATTGTTTTCTTTTTAATTAAGCACTATTTGAATATGTTTAGTAGCTATTTGTACTTCTTCTTCTTTTTTTTTTTTTTTTTTTTTTTTTTTGAGGTAAGTTCTCAGTCTAGTCCCAGCTGACCTGGAATTCACTATGTAGTCTCAGGGTGGCCTTGAACTCACATCAATCCTCTTACTTTTGTCTCCCTAGTGTTGGGATTTAAAGGTGTGCACCACCACACCCGGCTCTGTACTTCTTTTTAAAAATATTTATTTGACAGAGAGAGAGAGAGGAAGAGAGAAAGAGAGAGAGAGGTTGAATATGGGTGTGCCAGAACCTCTAGCCACTGCAATCAAATGGACTCCCAGATACATCTTGTGCATCTGGCTTTACATGGGTACTGGGGAATCAAACCTGGGTCCTTAGGCTTTGCAGACAAGTGCTTTAACTGCTAAGTCATCTCTCCAGTCCATATTTATTTTCTTTTTCTTTTTCTTTTTCTTTTTCTTTTTGGTAGGGTTTCACTCTAGCCCAGGCTGACCTGGAATTTACTATGTAGTCTCAGGATAGCCTGGAATTCACAGTGATCCTCCTACCTCTGTCTCCCAAGTGCTGGGATTAAAGGTGTGCACTACCACACCCGGCTCTAAAAACTTCTTTAAAGTAAATAATAATGGTGAACATTTATTTATTTATTTATTTATTTTTATTTTATTTTTTTGGAGAGAGACACAGAGAGAAACAGAGAGAAAGAGAGAGGGAGAGGAAGATAGAGATGGGAGTGCCAGCAATGTCTCAGCTGCTGAGAACGAAATCCAGATGTGTGCGCCCCCTTGTGGTCAAGTGCGGCATTGTGCCCTTTGCGTCACTTTGCATCTGGCTAAACGTGGGATCTGGAGATTGGAACCGCTGGAGATTGGAACCAGCGTTCTTAGGCTTAGGAGGCAGGCACCTTAACCCCTAAGCCATCTCTCCAGCCCAAACATTTATTAGTCCATATTTATTTTCTTTTTCTTTTTCTTTTTCTTTTTGGTAGGGTTTCACTCTGGCCCAGGCTGACCTGGAATTTACTATGTAGTCTCAGGATAGCCTGGAATTCACAGTGATCCTCCTACCTCTGTCTCCCGAGTGCTGGGATTAAAGGTGTGCACTACCACACCCGGCTCTAAAAACTTCTTTAAAGTAAATAATAATGGTGAACATTTATTTATTTATTTATTTATTTATTTATTTATTTATTTATTTTTATTTTATTTTTTTGGAGAGAGACACAGAGAGAAACAGAGAGAAAGAGAGAGGGAGAGGATGATAGAGATGGGAGTGCCAGCAATGTCTCAGCTGCTGAGAACGAAATCCAGATGTGTGCGCCCCCTTGTGGTCAAGTGCGGCATTGTGCCCTTGCGTCACTTTGCATCTGGCTAAACGTGGGATCTGGAGATTGGAACCGCTGGAGATTGGAACCAGCGTTCTTAGGCTTAGGAGGCAGGCACCTTAACCCCTAAGCCATCTCTCCAGCCCCAAACATTTATTTTTTAATATTCACTCTAACTCAGGCTGACCTGGAATTCATTCTGGATTCTCAGGGTGGCCTCGAACTCATGGCGATCCTCCTACCTCTGCCTCCTGAGTGCTTGGATTAAAGGCATGCACCACACCATACCCAGCTCACATTTATTTATTTAAGAGAGAGAATGGATGTGCCAGGGCCTTTAGCCACTGCAAACCAACTCCAAATGCATGTGCCACCTTGTGCATCTGGCTTATGTGGGTACTGAGGAATCAAACCTGGGTCCTTAGGCTTCACAGGAAAGCACCTTAACTGCTAACCAGCCCCACTAAGCACCTTAACCAGCCCCACTAAGATTTATTGTTGGTTTACCCTGTGAACTGGGAGGGTCCACTGAGCTACAGCCTCAGCCTTAGAGAGTAACACAAGAAGAGTATCCTGTATGCCAGGCAGATGTGGTGGTACACACCTTTAATCCCAACACTTGGGAGGCAGAGGTAGAAGGATCATTGTGAGTTCAAGGCCAGCCTGGGACTACAGAGTGAGATCTAGGACAGTCTGGTATACAGTGAGCCCTTACCTTGAAAAAAGAAAAGAAAAGAAAAGAAAAGAAAAGAAAAGAAAAGAAAAGAAAAGAAAAGAAAAGAAAAGAAGAGTATCCTATATGCTTATCTTTCACTCTTAGAATCATACTAATGAGAAAAAAAATAAATTTAAAAAACTTAGGAGCCGGGCATGGTGGTGCATGCCTTTAATCCCAGCACTTGGGATGTGGGAGCAGGAGGATCAGGAGTCTAAAATGAGCCTGGGTACTCAGTGTGATCCCATCTCAAAACAAAAACAGCAAGCCAGATGTGGTGGCACACACCTTTAATTCCAGCACTTGGGAGGCAGAGGTAGAAGGATCTCCATGAGTTCAAGGCCATCCTGAGACTACATAGTGAATTCCAGGTCAGCCTGAGGTAGAGCGAGACCCTGCCTCAAAAAACTAAAAAAAAAAATAATAATAAATAAATTTTTAAAAAATCCAAATGCTTGTGTAGCAAACACTTTACTGATCAAGACATCTCCCCAGTCTTGCATAATTTATATATATTTTTTATTTATTTGAGAGAGAGAGAGAAAAGGGAGTGAGAGAGAGAATGGGCGTACCAGGGCCTCCAGCACTGCAAATGAACTTCAGATGCATGTGCCCTTGTCCTGGGGATTCGAATTGGGGTCCTTTGGCTTTGCAGACAAATGTCTTAACCTCTAAGCCATCTTCTCTAGTCCCTGCATAATTTATTCCTGTTCTTAAAAAGTATTGGGGCTGGAGAGATAGCTTAGCGGTTAAGGTGCCTGTCTGCGAAGACTAAGAACGCTTGTTCAAATCTCCAGGTCCCATGTTTAGCCAGACACAAAAGTGACGCAAGCATGCAATGTCACACATGCACACAAGGGGGCGCACACATCTGGAGTTCATTCACAGTGCCTGAAAAGGCCCTGTTGCACCCATTCTCTGCCTCTTCCCCCCCCTCACACTCTCTCTCTTTCTATCTTTCAAATAAAAAAATATGTATGTTGGACTGGAGAGATGTCTTAGAGGTTAAGGTGCTTGCCTGCAAAACCAAAGGACCCAGGTTTGGTTCTCAGGATCCACATAAGCCAGAGGCATAAGGGGGTGCATGCACCTGGAGTTCGTTTGCAGTGGCTGGAGACCCTGGCATGCCCATTCTCTCTCTCTCTTTCTACTTGCCTATTTCTCTCCCTCTCTCAAAAATAAATAAATAAATAACTAAATTAAAAAAAAATTTAAGTCTGGGGAAATGGCTCAGTAGTTAAAGAATGTATCTTGCAAAGCCTTCAATACCCTAGCACCCACATAAACCCAGATGTAAAATAACCCACTCGCTGGGCGTGGTGGTGCATACCTTTAATCCCAGCACTTGGGAGGCAGAGGTAGGAGGATCACCGTGAGTTTGAGGCCACCCTGAGACTACGTAGTAAAACAACCCACTCTTCTGTGTCCCCAACACACCTACAGTAATGAGAGGCACAATCTGAAGAATCCACCCCAGGCCAAGTAGTCTGAGTTAGTTTGCAGTCTTGCAGTTTGATGGCAGCCACAATAGACCCTGTCTCAAAAAAGGTAGAGCAGGATTGGAGAGATGGCTTAGAGGTTAAGGAGCCTGCCTGCCAAGCCTAAGAAAGCCTGTTCGATTCTCCAGGTCCCATGTAAAGTGACACAAGGGCACAATACCACACTTGACCACAAGGGGGCTCACACATCTGGCATTTATTCACAGCTGCTGAGAGGTTGCTGGCACACCCATTCTTTTTTTAAAATATATTTTATTTATTTATTTATTTATTTGAGAGAGAGAAAGAGGCAGAGAGAGAGAGAGAATAGGTGTACCAGGACCTTTAGCCACAGCAAATGAA
The DNA here is from genome assembly GCA_036365145.1 of Orientallactaga sibirica. Taxonomy (NCBI): domain Eukaryota; kingdom Metazoa; phylum Chordata; class Mammalia; order Rodentia; family Dipodidae; genus Orientallactaga; species Orientallactaga sibirica. The sequence continues at coordinate 38,788,303 of JAEOAD010000011.1, read as the reverse complement.
CTCCAGAAGCATGCGCCACCTTGTGCATCTGACTTACGTGGGTCCTGGAGAATCAAACTCGGATCCTTTGGCTTTGCAGGCAAATGCCTTAACCGCTAAGCCATCTCTCCAGCCCTGGCACGCCATTCTCTCTCTCTCTTTTCTCTCTCTCTCTCAAAAAAAAAAAAAAAAAGTAAAGCAGAGACCCCTCAAAATTGTTCTGACCTCAACATGTGCACTGTGGCATGCATGCCCCCAATATACATAAGTAAATAAATGAATAAAGTTAAAAAACAAACAGCATTTTCTTTCACTTTTTGTTTTTTTAACTTACATACCTCACCAGCCTGATATTCTGAAAGTTCCAGCAAGAAGGGAATTTCTGTGTCAAAATTAGCAAAGAAGCTAGTCCACTGATGTTCAAAAGCTACCAAATCCTAGAAGAAAATGAAAGAATGTCATGTATAGAAAGTCCCTTAGAAAACCAGAATCAAGAACTTATAATGATCTCAAAATGTCAGGCTTGAGAGCCAGGTGTGGTGGCACATGCCTAACTCAGGCTGACCTGGAATTCACTATGTAGTCTCAGGGTGGCCTCGAACTCACGGTGATCCTCCTACCTCTGCCTCCTAAGTGCTGGGATTAAAGGTGTGCGCCACCATGCCTGGCTTCAGGTCATTAGGCTTTGCAGTCAAGTGCCTTGACAACTGGGCCATCTCCCCAGCACTCTTTTTGTTGTTGTTGTCAATTTTTTCTTTTACTTAAATTATTTATTTTTGGTATATGTGTATAATATGTGTGGTATATCCACATAGTGTGTAAATGAGTGAACCCCATGTATATGCATGTAAAGGCAAGAGGAGAACACTGGGTGCCTTCTGACTTACTTCCCTCAGGTAGTCTCATTGATCCTGGAGTTTACCATTTTTAGTCAGACTGGCTGAACAAGTCCAAAAGTCCTCCTGTCTTTGTCCCTCTCAACACTACAGTTATAATCAAGCACATTAATGATGGGGATTGAACTCAGGGCTTCATGCTTGCACAGCAAGTGCTCTTAACACATTGAGCCAACTCCCCAGTCCCTGCCATTAAAAAAAAAAAAAAAAGTCAAACTCACTATGCAGCCAAGATGATCTTGAATTTTTTTTTAAACTTTTTGTTGTTTTTGTTTTTCAAGTTAGGGTCTCACTCTAGCCCAGGCTGACCTGGAATTAACTATGTAGTCTCAGGGTGGCCTTGAACTCTCAGAGATCCTCCTACCTCTGCCTCCCGAGTGCTGGGATTAAAAGCATGTGCCACCACGCCCAGCTAAGCTTATTATTATTATTATTATTTTTTTTTATTTTTTTTTTTTTTATTTTTTTTTTTCCGAGGTAGGGTTTCATTCTGGCCCAGGCTGGCCTGGAATTAACTATGTAGTCTCAGGATGGCCTCGAACTCACGGCGATCCTCCTACCTCTGCCTCCCGAGTGCTGGGATTAAAGGCGTGTGCCACCACACCCGGCTAAGCTTATTATTTTTTAAAAAATTATTTATTTACTTGAGAGAGAAACAGATAGAAAGAGAATGGGTGTGCCAAGGCCTCCAGCCACTGCAAACAAACTCCAGATGCATGCGCCATCTTGTGCATCTGGCTTACATGGGTCCTGGGGAATTGAACCTAGGTCCTTTGGCTTTACAGGCATGTACCTTAACTGCTAAGCCATTTCTCCAGCCCTAAACTTATTATTTATTTGCAAGGGGGGGGGGAGAGAGAGAGAGAGAGAGGAGAGACAGATAATTGGCATGCCAGGGCCTCCAGCTGTTGCAAATGAACTCCAGATACATGCACCACCCTGGACATCTGGCTTTATGTGGGTACTGGGGAATCGATCCCAGATTGTTAGGTTTAACAGGCAAGTGCCTTAACCGCTGAGTCATCTCTGCAGTCTGACCTTGAGGTTTTTTTGTTTTTTTTTCCGAGGTAGGGTCTCACTCTAGCCCAGGCTGACCTGGAATTCACTATGTAGTCTCACTCAGGGTGGCTTCAAACACATGGTGAGCCTCCTACCTCTGCCTCCCGAGTGCTGGTATTAAAGGCGTGCGCTAGCACGCCCGGCTCTTGACCTTGAATTTTTGATCCTCCTACCTCAGCCTCCTGAATAATAGGATTACAGGCATGGATCATCATGCCAGGTTTATGTGGTGATGAAGCTCAAACCAAGGGTTTCATATATGCCAAGCAAATGCTCTACCAACTGGGCTACATCTCTGCTTTCCTTTTAATTATTTATTCTTTATTCCCCTTCAACTACTTCATTTGCTGCTTAACTTATTTTCATTAAAATTTTCTTCTAAGCATTGCTTTAAATGTATTTATGCATGAATACATATTTTTCTATATCTTTAGCACTTTGTGGGGTGTGTGTGGGTAACAGAAGACAACCTTTGGTGTCATACTCAGGAAAGCTGACCATCTTTTTGAAGACAGGGCCTCTCATTGACCTGGAGCTCACTAATTAGGCTGATTGGCTGATTAATGAGTCTCAGGAGTCCTATGGTCTCTGCCTCCCTAACACTGGGATTCAGGTGTGCACCACTACAACCAGCATTTTATGTGTATAGTAGGAATTGAACTCAAGCCTCATGTTTGCAAGGCAAGCATTTTTACTAAGCTATCTCCCCAGCCCCATACGTAGTATTTTCATGCCTTTGCTTTCTAGATTCACTCCATTTCAATTTTATTTTAATGTATATTGAAAATTAAGCCGGATGTGGTGGCGCACGCCTTTAATCCCAGCACTCGGAGGCAGAGGTAGGAGGAGTTCAAGGCCACCCTGAGAATACAGAGTGAATTCCAGATCAGCCAGGTCACTCCTACCTCAAAAAAAAAAAACCAAAAAAAAAAAAAAAAAAAAAGAAAATAAAATAAAAAAGAAATTAAGAGAAAGTTCAACATTTAATGTTATTATTCTGGTTTTTTCTGTTATTTTTTTAATATTTTATTTTTATTAGAGAAAGAAAGAAAGAAAGAATGGGCATGCCAGGGCCTCTAGCCACTGCAAATGAACTCCAGACACATGCACCACCATGTGCATCTAGATTATGTGGGTACTAGGGAATTGAACCTGGGTCCTTAGGCTTCACAGTCAAGCACCTTAACAACTAAGCCATCTCTCCAGTCCAGTAAGGTAGGGACTACCTGTAGCCCAGGCTGACCTGGAATTCACTATGTAGTCTCAGGGTGGCCTCAAACTCTTGGCAATCCACCTACCTCTGTCTCCTGAGTACTGGGATTAAAGGCATATGCCACCACGCTGGCCTAAATTATTATTTAAAAAAATATTTTATTTATTTATTTGAGAGCGACAGACAAAGAGGCGCAGAGAGAGAATGGGTGCGCCAGGGCCTCCAGCCACTACAAACGAACTCCAGATGCATGTGCCACCTTGTGCATCTGGCTTATGTGGGTCCTGGGGAATCAAGCCTTGAACCGGGGTCCTTAGGCTTCACAGGCAAGCGTTTAACCACTAAGCCATCTCTCCAGGCCCTAAATTATTTTTTTAAATTATCATTACTTCTCATTTCTAGCACTTACTTGGTAACTAACTTAAAAGCCTCATGCTTAATTTCCTTTGTATCTTTTTTTTTTTTTTTAGAGAGAGCAAGAGACAGAGAGAGAGAATTGGTGTGTAGGGCCTCAGCTACTGCAATCACATTCCAGATGCCTGCACCACTTAGTGGACATGTGTGACCTTGTGCTTACCTCTCCTCTGTGCACCTGGCTTACATGGGATCTGGAGAGTTGAACATGGGTCCTTAGGCTTTGCAGGCCAGCACCTTAACCACTTAGCCATCTCTCCAGTTTGTCTTTGTATCTTTGTGTGTACTAATGAGATGACTGGTGGCTGGAAACCACTAGACAGCTTCCAGACAGTGAATAGTCAACCAAAAGTCCAAAGCATGACTAGGGAAGTTGGGACATACAACCCCAATCCAAAAATCTTGAAGATAAGGGCTGAAAGCTAAAATGATCACCAACAACCAAAGAAAATCCATTATGCCTACTTAATGAAACTTCTATCAAAAGCCCAAAAGAGGGATAAAGAGATCTCAGCAGTTAAAAAGCACTTGCTTTTTTTTTGTTGTTTGTTTTTGTTTTTGTTTTTCAAGCTAGGGTCTTGCTCTAGCTCAGGCTGACCTAGAATTCACTATGTATTCTCAGGGTGGCCTTGAACTCACGACAATCCTCCTACTTCTCCCTCTCCAGTGCTGGGATTAAAGGCATGCACAACCATGCCCAGCAGCACTTGCTTTTTATAAAGTCTGACAGCCTGGGTTCAATTCTCAATACTTACATAAAGCCAGATGCACAAAGTAGCACATGCATATGGAGTTCGTTCAGTGGTGGGAGGCTCTTGTGCACCCATTCCTCTCATCTTTTTAAACATTTATTTTTATTTATTTTTATTTTTTAAAAAAACTTTATTTATTTGAAGCCAGGCATGGTGACGCATGCCTTTAATCCCAGTACTCAGGAGGCAGAGGTAGGAGGATCACCGTGAGTTTGAGGCCACCCTGAGAATACATAGTGAATTCCAGGTCAGCCTGGGCTACAGAGAGACCCTACCTCGAAAAAAAAAAAGAAAAAAAAAACTTTATTTATTTGAGAGTGACAGAGAGGCAAAGAGGCAGAGAGAGAGAGAGAAGGAGAATAGGCACACCAGGGCCTTCAGCCACTACAAATGAACTCCAGATGCATGTGCCACCTTATACATCTAGCTTGAGTGGGTACTGGGGAATCAAGCCTCAAACTGGGGTCCTTAGGCTTCACAGGCAAGTGCTTAACCACTAAGCCATCACTCCAGCCCTATTTTTATTTATTTTTATGGTAAGGTCTCACTCTAGCCCATGCTAACATGAAACTCACTCTGTAGTCCCAAACTGGCCTTGAACCCACAATGATCCTCCTACCTCTGCCTCCCGAGTGCTGAGATTAAAGGTGTGCGCTACCACTCCTGGCACTCCTCTCTCTCAAATAAATAAAATAATGAATTAAAATTTAAAAGGAGCTAGAGAAAGCCAGACGTGATAGCGCACGCCTTTAATCCCAGCACTCGGGAGGCAGAAGTAGTAGGATCGCTGTGAGTTTGAGGCCACCCTGAGACTACATAGTGAATTCCAGGTCAGCCTAGGGTAGAGTGAGACCCTATCTTGACAAACCAAAAAATAAAATAAAATAGGGCTGGAGAGATGGCTTAGTGGTTAAGGCGCCTGCCTGCTAAGCCTAAGAACCCAGTTCCAATCTCCAGGGCCTATGTTTAGCCAGATGCAAAGAGACACAAGGGCGCAATGCCGCACTTACCCACAAGAGGGCACATGCATCTGGATTTCGTTCACAGCAGCTGAGAGACTGCTGGCGCACCCATTCTCTGTCTCCCTCTCCCTCTCTCTCTGTCTGTCTCTCTCCAAAAATAAAAACATAAAAATAAAAATAAAATAAAATAAAAGGAGCTAGAGAGGTGGCTTAGCAGTTAAGGTGTTTGCCTGTCAAGCCTAGACCAGAGTTTGATTCCCCAATACCCACATAAAGCCAGATACACAAGGTAGCCCATGCATCTAGAGTTCATTTGCAGCAGCTAGAGGCCCTGGTGTGCCCATTCTTTTTCTGCCAGGCATTCCTTTAATCCCAGCATTAGGAGGGAGGCAAAGGTAGGAGGACTGATGTGAGTTCTAGGCCAGCCTGAGAATACATAGTGAATCCCAGGTCAGCCTGGGCTAGAGAGAGACCCTACCTAAAAAAAAAAAATAAAAAGCAAAAGTGAGCTGTTTATGGTGGCTCAAGCCTTTAATCCAAGCTGAAGTAGGAGAATCACTGTAAGTTCAAGGCCAGCTGGTAGCTAGAATAAGTTTCAGGTCAGCCTATTCTAGAGTGAGACCCCACCTTGAAAAAACAAACAAAAACCCAAAAGGACATGGTTAGTAGAATTTCCAGAGACATAAACAAGTAAAGGTTCCTAGGATGGATATGGAAGTGCTGTGATCTTTTCATACACCTCAGTACATATTTCCTCTGATGACTACTTATCTACATCCTTTGTAGTATTAATTATAATAAACCAATAAATTAAAAAGTGTTTTTCTTAATTCTTTAAGCCACTCTAGCAAATTAATCAAACCCAAGGAGAGTTTTGTGGGAAAACAAATTTATGTCTGTGTCAGCAGTACAAATGATACCTAATTACTTATGACTGGCATCTCAAGTGGAGTATGGGACAGTCTCGTGACACTGAGCCCTTAACCAGTGGAATCTGGTGCTGTCTCCAAGTACACAATATCAGAACTTAGTTGAATTATAGAAAAATCATTTGGTGTCTGCTAGAAAACTTCCTTCACACATCTGGTATAAGAGGTGTGTGTAATGATGGGGAGGGGAGAGGAAGGGAAGAGGGTTGAAATTCCAATTTTTTCTCTTTTCTCTTCTCTTTTTAAATTACTTGATTATGAAAATGAAAGTAAAAACAATCTATTCTGGCCGGGTGTGGTGGCGCATGCCTTTAATCCCAGCATTTGGGAGGCAAAGGTAGGAGGGCCGCCATGAGTTCCAAATGGGTAGATCAAAGTAAAAGTGACACATCACAAAGGATTCAGGTAAACCATGACCAATTTTTTAAAAGCTGAAACAAACAATGAATACTTAAGCCCACAAACATGCATATCCATCCATGTCCACCGAGAGACACTATAGAGCTACTTACCACAGAAGCCATTTCTAGAGCTTTGGTTTTATTTGCTGCTTCTTATTTCAAATTGCTCCCCCTCCCCACCCTCTGAAAAAAAACTTCAAGTCCAAAAGAACAATTACTATCTAAGAAGTTAGAAAATTACAGCCTAGGGCAGACCACGTATTTTCATAAACAAGGTTGGCTTGTAGCAGACTTAAGCTTTCACTTAAGCATTGTCTAGAGCAGCTACAATGAAACCTATGGCACACAAACTCAAAAAGATTACTATCTAGCCAACAGAACAAGCTTGCTGCTTCTGCTCCAATCCTTCATTTCTATAAACCATTTACTATTGTTTTATTTTACATGCTTTATACAAAAGACAACTTCTGGGGCTGGAGAGATGGCTTAGTGGTTAAGGCACTTGCCTACAAAGCTTGAGGACCCAGGTTTGAGTCCCCAGGACCCACGTAAGCCAGATACGCAAGGTGTCTATAATTTGTTTGTGGTGGCTGGAAGCCCTGGTGCACCCATTCTCTCTCTATCTGCTGCTTTCTCTTTCTGTCTCAAATAACTAACTAAATATATATATATTATTTTTTAATATTTTTATTTACTTATTGAGAAAGAAAGAAGCAAACAGAAAGAGACAGAGAAAGCCTAATCATATATATATATATATATATATATATATATATATATATATATATATATATATATATATTTTTTTTTTTTTTTTTGGTTTAGGTACACACACATACATATTTAAAAAGGCAATTGCTGCTGTGGCCTCTGCCTCCCGGTGTTATTAAAGGTGCATGCCTTTAATCCCAGCACTTGAGAGGCAGCAGAGGAGGCAGAGGTAGGAGTTTAAGGCCACCCTGAGACTACATAGTGAATTCCAGGTCAGCCTGGGCTAGAGTGAGACCCTACCTTGAAAAACAAAAACAAACAAAAAGTTTTTAAAAATTAAAAAAAGAAACTGCTACATTGTTTTACTAACATCGAGCCCAAAAGAAAATTGTTTTTAGGTAAAATTTTAGGTCCTAAACCAGGCAGGAGGCCTAGGTGTGGCCTTGGGTGAGGTTTCTTCAGAGTGGAAGAGGTAGTATCACTTTTCCAGGTTGTCTTTTGACTAAAACAAACTAAAATATATCTTATATTTCTCCACATTAAATATCTTTAGTGGGCTGGAGAGATGGCTTAGCGGTTAAGGCATTTGCCTACAAAGCCAAAGGACCCAGGTTCGATTCCCCAGTACCCATGTAAGCCAGATGCACAAGGGGATGCATGCACCTAGAGTTTGTTTGCAGTGGCTAGAAGCCTTGGTGCTCCCATTCTCTCTGTGTCTATCTCCTCTCTTTCTTTCTCTAGTTGCAAATAAATAAATAAAATAAATTTAAATATCTTTTAAAATTTTTTTAAATTTATTTGCAAGCAGAGTGAGAGAGAGAGAGAGAAGGAGAAGAGAGGCAGACAGAGAGAGAATGGGCATGCCAGGGCCTCTAGCCATTGCAAATGAACTCCAGATGCATGTGCCCTCATGCATCTGGCTTACGTGGGTCCTGGAGAATTGAACCAGGATCCTTTGGCTTCACAGGCACATGCCTTAACCGCTAAGCCATTTCTCCAGCCCCTAAATTTAAATATCTTTAGTGGACAGTTGACATGGCTATAATATTTGTAAGTTAAATACTGCCTAGCTCCTTACTTCTGAAAGCAAATTTTCCAGAGACATAGGATCCATCTTGCTGTAGACATTCCATAGATTCAAACTCACATCCTGCAACTGCAACAAAGGGTACAAACATTGAGATAATTAAGTCAAACACTGGGAAAACAGAATTATTTTTTTCTGATTTTAAGAAACAAAGTCATTAGAATAATAAAATAAATTTTTATTCACTGAGTTAGAACCTATGCATATTAATAAATGCTTTCCCATTAAGGAAAATTTTTCAGAATCTTTGGTACATCCTTTGATTCTATTCAATGAAGGCATATATATACACACACATACATATATGCACACATACCCATATACTATATCTTATTCTTTATAATTTTAATTAAAATACATATGCATAATTTATAAAGAAGTACAAAAAGGGAGGCAGAAACAGAAGGATCAAGGTTGCAAGTTCAAGGCCAGGAAGGGCTACATAGCAAGACCTTGTCTCAAAAGAAAAAACTGGGGAGGGGTTGAGAGGTAGGGTCTCACTCTAGGCCAGACTGATGTGGAATTCACTATGTAGTCTCAGGCTGGCCTTGAACTCACAGCAGTCTTCCTACTGCTGCTTCACACGTGCACCACCATGCCCGGCTCTGTATATTTGTTTTTCTTAAGGGTACTAACAGCTTCATTTCTTCACTTGGATAATTTTTTGCACATGTGTGTAGTTGTGTGGGATACACATGTATACATGCATGTGTGCATGAAGTCAACATAAGGTACACTCCTTAATCACTTTCCATCTTATTTTTTGAGATGGTCTCTCAATGAACCCAGAGATCAGTGAATCTCCAGAGCTAGTATTACAGTCCTGCACCACCATACCAGCTTTTACATGGACGCTGGGAATCGAAATTCTTGTGTAGCAAACACTACTGATCAAGACATCTCCTCAGTCTTGCATAACTTTTTTCTGTTGTTAAAAAATATGTATATTGGGGGCTGGAGAGATGGCTTAGCGGTTAAGGCGCTTGCCTGCAAAGCCAAAGGACCCAGGACCCACATAAGCCATACACAAAGGGAAGCACACATCTGGAGTTCATTTGCAGTGGCTGGAGGCCCTGGTGTGCCCATTCTCTCTCTCTCTACCTGCCTATTTCTGTCTCTCTCTCAAATAAATAAAAAAAAAATAAAATATTTTTAAAAATATATGTATATTGGACTGGAGAGGGCCTGCTGCTAAGCCTAGGAATGTCAGTTCCAACCTCAAGGTCCTATGTTTAGCCAGATGCAAAGTGATGCAAGGGCGCAATGCCGTACTTGCCCACAAGGGGGCACATGCATCTGGACTTTGTTCGCAGCAGCTGAGAGGCTGCTGGTGTGCCCATTCTCTGTCTTCCTCTCCCTCTCTCTCTGTCTCTCTCTGTGTCTCTCCCTCTCAAAAAAAAATGTATATTGAGCTGGGCGTGGTGGCGCATGCCTTTAATCCCAGCACTTGGGAGGCAGAGGTAGGAGAATCGCCGTGAATTCAAGACCACCCTGAGACTACAGAGTGAATTCCAGGTCAGCCTGAGCTAGAATGAGACCACACCTCGAAAAACCAAAAAAGAAAAAAAAAGTATATTGGTGGGGACTGGAGAGACGGCTTAGTGGTTAAGGTGTTTGCCTGCAAAGCCAAAGGACCCTGGTTTGATTCTCTAGGACCCACGTAAGCCAGATGCACAAGGGGGCGCATGCATCTGGAGTTCGTTTGCAGTGGCTGCATGCCCTGGTGAGCCATTCTCTCCTCCCCCAAATAAATAAAATAAAATAATAAAATAAAATATGTATATTGGGCTGGAGACATGGCTTAGTGGTTAAAGCACTTGCCTGCAAAGCCAAAGGACCTTGGTTCAATTCCCCAGGACCCATGTAAGCCAGATGAACAAGGTGGTACATGCATCTGGAGTTCATTTACAGTGGCTAGAAGCCCTGGTGTGCCCATTCTCTCTCTCTCTGCCTTTCTCTCAAATTAATTAATTAATTAATTTAGTTAAATATTTTTAAAATATGTATATTTACTTATTTGAGAGAGAAAAAAATGAGCATGGGTACCACAGGGTCTCTTGATGCTACAAACTTCAGATGCACGCTCTTGCTTCTAAAAGTACCACTTAACAGGATGTCCACATTTCTAGCATGACAATGTTCACCATCCCCTGGTTTCCGGTGATGGGACAGATCATGTCAATGGGGATCCTATGAAGCCACATAGTTGCCTTTGGTCATGCTACTAACCAACAGGTCATCCTTCCAAATCTGCACACTGGACAACCAGTTTTTCAGACTCACTCATTAATCTCCAAGGTTCTGCAAGGAATACTAAAGTAAATTACACTGTGCTTACCATAGTGGAAACTCTTTTTTTAAAAATATTTTATTTTATTTATTTATTTATTAGAGACCAAGAGAGAGTAATAACGGGTGCAAATGAACTCCAGATGCATGCGCCACCATGTGCATCTGGCTAACGTGGGACCTGGAGAATTGAACCGGGGTCCTTAGGCTTCGCAGGCATGTGCCTTAACCACTAAGCCATTTCTCCAGCCCTAAACTCTTTTATTTCCTTTACAATCCTGTAATTATATAATTTTTTTCACTATCTCTTTCACTGTTCTTAAATAGTTCTCAAATTATATTGTTCTGAGGTACAAACAAGATTCTGTACTTGTATTTCAGAAGCTTGCAATACAGAGACTAGAGGTAAGAAAATATAGTGTGACAAATGTGTAAAAACAGGCTAATAAAAGCTGTAAGAGTGAGCCTAAGGTGTTATACATGTAGACATGGAAACAATTCAGAATAGGGAAAGTGGGAAAAGGATGGAGAATTCCAAGAAGAAAGGACAGGAGAATTCAGTTTCAGATTATACATAAAGACCAACTATTTTCCATTTCAGGTATCTAACATTCTCTAGGCCAGCTTTGCATGTTCAGTGTGTAGGCCCTAGATAAAAACCAAATATCCTGATTTTCATACATACCTCATATTTCATGGTAAAAAACCCATCTCCTCCAATGCCCTCAAGTGCAAAGGCCTGTACAATAGGCCATTTCTCCACCACAAACATATCAAATATCTGCAAGTGACCTAGAGGAAATCAAATACAACAACATATATTAAATACCATCTTGAATTTAACAGTTTAAACTTGATCTAATGTGGTTAGACACTCATTATTTCTCACAAGTTCACCAAGATTTCATCTGGCAACATAAATTTAAATAGCTAATATGGTTAGATATTGAAACTAGAAATACAAAAGGAAATCCAAGGAAAATTCAAATCATAAATAAAATTCAGACTTCTTTGTAGTTTATTTTTATGTTTTGGTTCCCTAAGTAATTAAGTGAAATATAAGTAGGGGCTGAATGAGTATGTTGTGCCCATCAAATTGCTCTCCAAAGCTAGGCATGATGACACATGCCTTTAATCCCAGCACTTGGGAGGCAGAGGTAGAGGAACCATAGTGAGTTCAAGGCCAGCCTGAGACTACATAGTGAATTCCAGGTCAGCCTGGGCTAGAGAGAGAGACACTACCTCCAAAAAACAAAAAACAAACAAAATCAAAGTAGAAAAGGAACTAGTTAAGGTGGGCATGGTGGCGTATGCCTTTAATCAAGTACTTGGGAGGCAGAGGTAGGAAGATTGCTGTGAGTCTGAGGCCACCCTGAGACTACATAGTGAATTCCAGGTCAGCCTGAGCTAGAGTGATACCCTACCTCAAAAAAACAAAACAAAACAAAAAAAAAAAACCACACACACACAAAAAGGAACTAGTTAGAAAGAAGGGGTTCAGCGGAAAAGAAGGGGGGCCAAGACAAGTTAACAGGAGAGATTCATAATCAAAATATATTATATACATGTATAAAAATTATTTATATTAGAATTTTTGTTTTTAAATATTTTATTTATTTAATTATTTGAAAGAAAGACATAGCTAGAAAGAGAATGGGCACACCAGCACTCAGAAGGCTGAGTTCAGAGAATCATTGTGACAATAGAGTTATAAGCAGGATTCCCTTCCTACTCCCCTCCTTACAATGTAAGCACTAATTGAATTTGTTGATTTATTCCACACATAATTTCTTTTTGGGGGTGGGGCGGTTCTGGATAGGGTTTCACTTGGGCACAGGCTGACCTGGAATTTTACTATGTAGTTTCAGGGTATCCTCAAACTCACAGTGACCCACCTACCTCTGCCTCCCAAGTGCTGGGTTTAAAGGCATGCGCCATCACACCCAGCTTCCACACATCAATTAAAAAAAAAAATCATTTTTTTCCACATTCTCACAGAGAGAGAATGGACACACCAGGGTCTCATGCTGCTGCAAACAAACTCCAGATGCATGTGTCACTTTGTGCATCTGGCTTTACATGGGTACTAGGGCATGGAACCTGGGGCAGCAGGCTTTGCAAGCAAGCAACCTTTAACCACTATGCCATTTGTCCAGACCCCAAGCAAGGTTCTTAAATGGTTTCCTGTCAGATACTAACCTTGGGAGCTGTAAGGAATGCCAATTCTACTACAGTCTCGAACCATGTCTACAAAGCTAGAAATTTTAAATTCTTCAGCAGCTTCCTCATCTTCATACTAAAAAGAGATAAATTAAAAGAAAGATAAGCTCCAATAGGTATATCATTCAAAGTTCCACATTTTCTCTGTATTATTATCAAGGATGGTCCTAAATTACATTTGTAAGACTGTTTCAGTGCAGTGCTTCCAAAGCCCACCTGTCTTATTTGTTCTTCAGAAAGACTTCAATCCAACTCAAAATGGATCAGGAGATGGAAGAGATACAACCTGCTCCTGCTCCACTCCACTAAGTGAACCCAACACTCACATGAAAAATGATTCTTGATCAATATTGGGTCACACTTTCACGAAATTGCAAGTGTCAAATCCCAATTTGCTTTCCAGTCAAACTTTGAAAAGGACTCAGAGAAAACAGAAATAGATACCAAGAAACCAAGACAGGAATGTCACAAAGCTTAAAGGTAGTCTGTAATTTCATTTTTTTTATGGGCCTCCTATTCCAAACCAACACTTTCCTAAAAGAAGTACCTATTCTATCTTTTTTCCTCACCTCATTTTCAGTCATGCAGTAGAAATGCAAGTTTCTCCAATGTGCCACATAGGGTAAAAGATATTGATAGTTGACAGGATTACAGTACAGATGAATACTATCTGATTTAATCAGTATAATCACATCTAGAGAAAAAAATAAAAATACACAATTATCAAAGGCTTTTCCTTTAGACATTTCCTGCCCAGAAAATGAACACCTCTACTAAGGAATGAGGTTGTAGAGTGCTTACATGCAAGAGGCCCTAGGTTCATACCCAGTACCATCAAACCAAAACAAAACAAAGCTAACTTCAGAAACAATGTAACAGAAATCCAAAGTAAAATTTATTTAATCAGTCAATATACTTCAAAGTTATTGTTCAACAGTAGAATGTTGACAGTAAGGATTTCCTAGTGTCTCTACAGTACTCCCATGGTTGCCCTTCTTTGGCTATGACAATGACAGTACAAAATAAGTCAAAAGAACAGACTTCAGCTGGACATGGCAATGCATGCCTTTAATCCCAGTACTCAGGATGCAGAAGTAGGAGGATTCGCATGAGTTCGACTATATAGTGAACTCCATGTCAGCCTGGGCTACAGTGAGATCCTACCTTGAAAAAAAAAAGACTTCATCTTCTGAAACATGGTGTTTTACAAAGTTCTATATAGTCAAACCTCTGATACCAAAATTGGCTCTTATTAATTGATTGACTGACTGATGACTGATTAGCTGCAGTACTGGGGACTAAACCCAGGGCCTTGTACATGCTGGGCAAGCACATTACTACTGAACATTTATTGAGACAGGTTCTCACAAAGTTGCCTAGGCTGGCCTTGAACTTACTCTGTAGGCCAGGTAGGCCTTGAACTTACAATCTTTCAGCCTCAGCCTCTTAAGTAGATAATATTACAAGCTTGTGTCACCAGGCCTAACTACTTTATTCTTATTTTTTTGTATTTTTTTATGAAAGAGAGAGTGAGAGCAAGCAAATGAGCAAGAGAGAGACAGAATTGGCACACCAGGGCTTCCAGCCACTGCAATCAAACTCCACATGTGTATGCCATCTTGCGTACATGTGCAACCTTGTGCATTTGCACCATCTTGTGTGCCTGGCTTACATGGGATCTGGAGAGTTGTACATGGGTTCTTAGGCTTCGCAGGCCTGAACTGCTAAGCCATGTCTCCAGCCTTTTTTTTTTTTTTTTTTTTTTTTGAGAGAGAGAGAGACTCACTATGTAGCTCTGGTTAGCCTGGAACTCACTATGTAGACCAGGCTGGCCTTGAATTTGCATCAATCCTTCTGCCTCTGCCTCCTGAGTGCTGATATTACTGGTGCACATCACCAAACCTGGTGTAGCTATGTACTTTAATGAACAAATACAAATCAGGTGGAAACCTCACGATCACTGAGTCATAAAATAGCATTAATCATGACAGTGACTCTTAACTAAACTCAGTGTCTAAAGCTCTTGACCAGAGTCTTATCTGGCTCCAGGCAATTGTGGATGTAGACACCAACTGTTACTCTTGGGAAGGGTTACTATATATGGCAATGAATTCTGTATACAGGAAAGGCTGGGAGGAAGGAAGTGCAAGCAAGTAGATTAGCTTCTGTAAAAACACCAGAAGCTCACAGATTTAAAGAAAAGCCATCAGTTCTGGTAGGTCAAGTAAATAAAGCAATCCCAAAGG
The DNA here is from genome assembly GCA_036365145.1 of Orientallactaga sibirica. Classification (NCBI taxonomy): domain Eukaryota; kingdom Metazoa; phylum Chordata; class Mammalia; order Rodentia; family Dipodidae; genus Orientallactaga; species Orientallactaga sibirica. The sequence goes on along the minus strand of JAEOAD010000011.1, from coordinate 38,773,145 downwards.
TGCAAATAAAGCCAGGGAAACAAAAAGGCCATGGAATAGGGCAGACATGTGAGAGTAGCCTGAATACAGAGAATGAAATCAGATAGACTTCCAGATGAAAAGCAGAGGCTTCATTCCATGAATCCTTGGAGACCAGAGCCACTAAGTCTTTCTCTAACAAGAAGAAACTAGAAATTGCTAAAGGTGAGAAAGGTACATGGGGTAGGGAGGCATCTGATGCAGAAGGTTTAAGCCAATGCCAACAGAGTATGTGTGGTCAGCTAAATACACAGGTGGATAGCTTCCTGAAACAAAGCTCCGCTATGCTGGCCATGTATCTGTGTTGTTGGGTGTGAGTGCAGGCACACATGTGGAGGTCAGAGGACAATTTTCGGGTGTCAAACTTCATCGTCCACCTCCTCTGAGGCAGGGCATCACATTATTGTTCACCACTGCTTTCACCAGGGTAGCTGTCCCTGAGCTTCCAGTGTATTCTCCTCTCTCTGCTTTCCTTCTCCACAGTAGACATGGCTAAGATTACAAAACCTGCCACAGGTGTTATGTGGTTGCTGGAATTCCAAATTCAGGCACTCAGATTTGGGCAGCAAGCAGTTTATCTACTTAAGCCACTTCCCCAGCCCAGATACTGGCCTTTTAAGCCACCTTTTTTCCACACCTGGCTAGTACAGGTATATCAGGGAACACAGTAGAGGTTGCTCTGCAAAAGACAGGAAAAGGTTCCCCTTCCTTCATTTCTCAGTATTATGATTTTGTGCGCCCCCCATCATACACACACACACACCACCACCACCACCACCATCACTCCCCCACCAAGAGTCATTTCCTAAATCAATTGTAGAGTACCTAATAAGGAGCAAATTTGCTATTGCCTGAAAAGAGTAAGGGCTTCCAGTATATATTACACTTTAGAATACATTAAAGGGTAACTGCAAAGGTTGAAGATACAATAAAAGATAAAACATAACAGCTACTAAATCTAATTAAGCATCTCTCAGTTCACCTACAATCCCAATACTCAGGAAGCAGAGGCAGGAGGACCACTAAAAAAGTTCAAGGTGAGCTGGGTGTGGTGGCGCACACCTTTAATTCCAGCACTTGGGAGGCAGAGGTGGGAGGATCACCATGAGTTTGAGGCCATCCTGAGATTACATAGTGAATTCCAGGTCAGCCTAAACTAGAGTGAGACCCTACCTCCAAAAAAAAAAAAAATCAAGGTGAAGCCAGGTGCGGTGGCACTTGGAAGGAAGAGGTAGAAGGATCACTGTGAGTTCAAGGCCACCCTGAAGCTACATAGTGAATTACAGGTCAGCCAGGACTACTACCCTACCTTAAAACACACACACACAGGTCAAGGTGAATCTGCTCTACATTGGGAGAGCCTATCTCAGGAGAAAGGAATAGGAATAAAAAGGAAGAGGAGGAAGGTAGTGCATGAGAATGAATAGGTATGTCAAACCTTTTTTTTGTTGATTTTTTTTCAGGGAAGGGTCTCACTCTAGCCCAGCCTGACCTGAAATTCACTATGTAGTCTCAGGGTGGCTGTGGTGGTTTGATTCTGCTTACTTTGAACAAGTCCTCTTACAATGGGCCATTCATCTTCAAACTTACTATGACTGGTATTCGCTCCTCAAGGCAGTTCTTCTCCCCGCTAAATTCCTCCAATAGAAAGCTGCCTATAGTGACCTGGCTGAATCCCAGGCCTGCCAAAATCTTAGGAATGGAATTCCAATTACCTTGGACATGCTCCTTGGCACAGGACCTTATACAGACTCCTTTGATTACATTGAGCTGCTACCATTAAGGACACTCAATGCTACTGACTATGACGGTAGGGTGAACTCACCCAGCAACCTGTCCTACTCCAGTCCTCTTCAGGCTCTCTAGTTGATTCTCGCTTGCTGGGACTGTTCACATGCCACAGAGCCACGCCCACTTGGCCCTTCCATGCCTCCTAGGCAACAGCCTCATATGTATGGTACAATACAGGTCTAGCCCCTAGCCAGACCTCATGCTAAAAGCCATACCAGGCCATACCCCTCGGGTTTTCTCACTAGGATGGCGGCTAGCCCATGACGGGTAAGTTTCCATGAGATGGGGCAACCTAAGACAGGCACCGTCACATGGGATGATCCCTTGGGGCCTGGGTTCAACAATGGCTTTCCAAAAACCATACCAGGCCATCCCCCTCGGGTTTTCTCACCAAGGTGGCGAGTAGCCCATGACGGGTAAGACTCCATGAGATGGAACAACCTAAGACAGGCACCGTCACGTATGATGATCCCTTGGGGCCTGGGTTCAACAATGGCTTGGCAATAAACCATACCTCTCAGGGTTGCCAATAATAAAACAAAAAGGAGGATGTGTATGGCACAATATAGGCCTGGTCCTAGCCAGACCACATGGCAGAAGAAAACAGGAAGTGGCTTCTGTGAAAATGGCATTCTGCGCAGGCTTGGTGTGACAACAGTTGCAGTCCCATGCTCGTGAGAAGTCTGCTACGAGATGTCCTGTCCAGAGACAGGCTGTCATTGGTCACAAAAAGGGGACCACCCCATACAAGGATTAGCAGCCCCTTAAACCCTATGTGCATTGTGCTAAATAAAGGAGTTTGTGGATTCTTGCTTCCACTTTCACCCAACTCCCGGAGTCTGTGTTGTGACTCCGTGCTGCTCAAACCAACTTGGCAGAGACCCTACCGTCCCTCCTGAGCTGGCCTTGGAGGGGACCGCAACAGGAGGACTTCTGGCCAAGATGGCGTCCACCTAACCATGCCTCATCTCTCAGGAAAGGAAAGTACCAGCATGAGGTTAACATTCACAATGAGCTGTTGATCAGAGAGACTTACAAGATTTCCCAAAAGAAGACAGATTTCTGTCAGAGTACTTGATGACCCATCAAAGGTTAATGGTAAGACCCTACTGCCAAAGATACCATATGCTATTGGTACAGAACATGGAGTAACCTGGCTGGAATCTGGAAGAGAGTCAGTTAGCTTATCTAGTGCCTGAAGGTGCTATATGAACGACTGGGGGAAAGTGACCAACAACTGTCCAAGCAACATATGATCTAAGCTTCTCAGCAGCAAACAACCTGACGTGATGCTCACATAAGGGCAATAGTGGCACACAGCCATGGTGGGTAACCAACTGCTCTTGATTTGGCTAACGGATCCACTCAGTGGAATGGAACCCATAGCTGGAACTTGGAAAATAGTTAGAACCTGAGGAGAAAATCAGCCCATCATACCTCACCAGGGCCCCAGCTGAAACCATAGAGTAATGGGGGAAATGAGCAAGAGTGCTGCTTTCTTGGTGAACCTAGTACCAACACAAGGTTGAAGGAGATAGATACAGAGTACACTGAACTCCTACCAAACCAGATATCCAGAGACACATGAGTCTCCTAAGACCTCATCACTGAAGTAGACCTAAAATGATCCCAACATGGCTCAGGGAAATTCATGGAAGAGGAGGAAGAAAGATTGTTAGAGCCACAAGTTGGGACATTATGCATAGAGACATTGCCTCCCCATAACTGATGGCTACCCCCACAGCTCACAACCCACATTCCCCAAAGAGGAGAGTCCCTTCAGAGGGGGGAGGACAGGGAGGAGGCTAATGATGGTACCAGCATGACTGTATACACACTATATACATAACTAATAAAAAAGTTAATGAAGATGGGAGTGATGATTCATGCCTGTAATCCCATTACCTAGGATGCTGAGGTAGAAGGATAACTGTGAGTTTGAAACTAGCCTAGCTACAGAGTGAGACTGTGTCAGAGAAAGAGAGAAAAAGAAAGAGGAAAAGGAAGAGGGAGGAAGAATCATTAATACAAAGAATAATTATAGTCTGCTTTTTCTATACTATATATATTTGGGGGGGGAATAGGGTCTTGTTCTAGCCCAGACTGACCTGGAATTCACCATGTAGTCTCAGGGTGGCCTTGAACTCACAGCAATCCTCCTACCTCTGCCTCCCAAATGCTGGGATTAAAGGTGTGCACCACCACACCTGGCTTGCTTTTTCTATATTTTCTAACAAAAAGAATAGCTTCAACTAATCTATATAAATAAACAGCATCAAAGACTTTATCACAAAAGCATTTTCACATACTCTAGACCTCAACCCTCTTGGTAGTTCAAATCAGATAAATTCTTTATTGTAAGGCATGGTGGCACAGCCTTGTCATCTAAGCATTCCTGAGACTGAGACAGAAAGAGATCTCAAATTTGAGGCCAATCTAGACTACACAGTGAGATACTGTCTGAAAAACAACAAAAAACAAAACCAGATAATTCTTTGTCACTGGGGACTGAGGCTTTCCTGTGCATTGTGGGAAAATTTAGTATTGAACCAAGCCTCTACTGACTTGATGCCAGTAGTACCACATGCCCAGCTGTCACCATCAGAAATGTCTTCAGACATTGCTAAATATTCCCCAAAGGACAAAACTTCCCCAGCTGAGAACTATTGTGCTTAAGTAAGATCATTTCACATGAACTGTTTGCTGTTTTGCCTTCCCCAGCTGCAGCACAAGAGCCGTCTGTTTGTTTGTGTTGGTGCGTCTCCTAACCCATCTGGCAGACAAGTCATGATGCTAAAAATGAGAAATCAGAGCCAGCTCCTGGGCAACAGCCCACAGCAGCAGCATCTCCGAACCATGGAACAAGGAATATAAGCAGAAAGCCTGTATTATAGTCACAGGCAGTATCATGAATTAAAGTCACAGAGAAAAACAGTTTCCAAAGACCACAAGACAAATAGCTTTGTTCCTCAGCATGAGGAACATGAAGCCTTTCTTGCAAGAATAGACTACAAGCTCATCCTTGCCTCACAACTGAAAGTGCTTTCACTGAACATCATCACATAACCTGAACCTTCAATGTAACGAGGCAATGGGCACTTCTAAGGAAAACTAGCACCTTGCTAAGAGATAAAGTAAATACTGACGTTTGCTTTCTGCCTCAAACCTTATTACCCAATATATTCTGGACACTACTTGTTGGCAGTCTCTTATCCAGTGCATGACCAATAGGAATATATTACCTAATTGGTCAACAAAGAAATGTTATTTTTTTACTACTTAAAAAGTAAAAAATTATCCGGGTGTGGTGGCGCACGCCTTTAATCCCAGCACTCAGGAAGCAGAGGTAGGAGGATCACTGAGAGTTCAAGGCCACCCTGAGACTACATAGTGAATTCCAGGTTAGCCTAGGCTAAAGTGAGACCCTGCCTAAAAAAAAAAAAAAAAAAAAAAAAAAAAAAAAAAAAAAAAAAAAAAACAGGCAAAATTGTCTGGTATAATTTCAACTACTTGGGAGGGAGGCTGAAGCCAGAGAATCACAAGTTCAAGACCAGACCAAGTAACATTCAAATAATGAATCAAAACAAAAGGTGACAATTTACTGTTGCTTTGGACTATTTTAAATTTAAACATATTTTTCCATTAAAAGATCATGATCCAAAGAAATAAATCACATACCATTTGCCAATATACTTACCATCTAGAACTTCCTCAGAAAATCCCGTTTTCTCAAAATCACTGTTATTTTGATTGTATAAACCAAACAGAAGATAATTTGCCAGCTCTCTGCACCCTTCATTGTACCTGCTATCAATTCCTGCAAGGCAAAGAAGGCTGTGACCAGCTATTCTGCACTATAAGGTGCAATGAGCCCCAGTGATTTACCCATGCTGACTGGCAGAGGCAGCAGCCTTTTTTTTTTTTGTTTTTTTGTTTTTGGTTTTTCCAGGTAGAATCTCACTCTAGCCCAGGTTGACCTGCAACTTACTATGTAGTCTCAGGGTGACCTTAAACTCACAGCGATCCTCTTACCTCTGCCTCCCAAGTGCTGGGATTAAAGACATTCACCACCACACCTGGCTTAGCTCAGACTAATTTTGTGCTGCAAACAAAATAAGCAAATCTCTGTGAAAGAAATAGCCCTCAACATCAGCTATCCTTACTCGTATCTCAAGATCTATATATTCTTGAGGGAGAATGGAACCAGAAAATATGGTTTTTATTTTATTTTATTTTTGGACAGGATCTTACTCTAGCTCAGGCTGACCTGAAACTCACTCTGTAGTCCAGGCTGGTCTTGAACTCATGTCAATCTGCCTACCTTGATAATATAGTCATTTATTGGCTTTAAAAATTCTTGGAATACTTTCAGTTAGCTCAGGAATAAGAGTCTAAAAAATACAACCTGAACTGTACTGAAAGGTAGGATGCAGTGGTATATGTAATTATAAATGACCTTTATGAAGGTTACAATCTAGTGGCGCTCAGCCAGAGACAAATGAAATGGAAATTAAATGATACTATCTTCACTGCCTCTCAATACCTCAATATGTGTGTGTGCATATATGTATATATGTATCTAGATATAGATGTATGAGAGAGAGAGAGAGAGCGTGCACACACACACATGCGCTGGGGTTTGGTCCCAGAGCTATGGCTCTGGGAAGAATGGAAGAGTCAAGATGAGGTAGTAGTTGTCCATGTGAGATTAAGAGAAAAGGCCTGAACAAGGTGTGGTGGCACAAAGACTTTAATCTCAGAACTCAAGAAGTTAAGGTAGGAGGATTGCCATGAGTTGGAGACCAGACTGGGCTAAAAAGTGAGCTCTAGATCAATCTGGGTTAAAGTAAAACTATGCCTCAAAAGAAAAAAAATTGGAGCAGGAGCTATAAGAATGGTAGGGGCTCCCCATCTCCCTGTATCTCTCTAAAATAGTAACAGATTTCAGGGTGTTTAGAACTAAAAGGACACTAACCCACAATTTGTCTTATCATAATGGTGTTGTTAATCTCTTCTTGTGAACAATAACAAGTTGCCATAGCATAGACTCCTACCTTGTTAAATGCACTAACCTAGAATGCAGAGGATCCCATCAGGCCGAGACTTGCTGCTCTGGGTCAAAATACTCTGAATCTGGCGGAGTCGGCTACAGCTACAAGAACAGAAAATAGTTCCCTGAGTGTCAGCACAGTCCCATGAGAAGATCAGCACCCTATGTCTGAGTCCCATGACGAACAACAAAGAAAAATGATTTTGTTAAGGAAATTGGCACTTGTCTGGTTCAACATTAGAATCAGATGTTTCTGAACGAGATTACATAGAAGCAGGCTGGAGACTAGGTCTGCACTACTGATCTACAAACTGGACAGCTGGTGACTCTGGTTCAAGAGGATGAAGGCAAGGCCGGTTCATGGTCAGCCCAACACAGACCTGAATCTTAGCAGCAGATGCTAAGAACTGCCAAATACTTCTAGTGTTTTAAATTTTTTATTTTAATATTTTATTTATTTATTTGAGAGAGAGAGAAAAAGAAGCAGATAGAGAGAAGGAGAGAGAATGGGCACACCAGGGCCTCTAGCCCTGCAAACAAACCCCAGATGCATGTGCCACCTTCTGCATCTGGCTGACAAGAGTCCTGGGGAATCAAATCTGGGTCTTTTGGTTTTGCAGGCAAGTGCCTTAAATGCTAAACCATCTCTCCAGCCCTTAAATTTATTTTTAAAAGTCTGTCTTGAGCCGAGTGTGGTGGTGCATGTCTTTAATCCCAGCATTCGGGAAGAAGAGATAGGAAGATTGCCATGGGTTTGAGGCCACCCTGAGACTACATAGTGACTTCCAGGTCAGCCTGGGCTACAGCAAGACCCTACCTCAAACAAACAAAGAAACAAAAAGTCTGTCTTTAGGCCAGGCGTGGTGGGGCATGCCTTTAATCCCAGAACTTGGGAGGCAGAGGTAGGAGGATTGCCATGAGTTCGAGGCTACCCTGTGACTACATAGGGAATTTCAGGTTAGCCTGGACTAGAGGGGCATACCAAGGTCTCTTGATGCTGCAAAAAAAATACCCAACAGGCCTCACGTGGGTGGCTAGGGAATTGAACCTAGGCCAGCAGGCTTTGCAATAAAGCATCTTTAACTACTGAGCCATCTCCCAGGACCTCATTTTTTTTCTTTTGTGTGTACGTGTGTGGGGTGTGTGTGTTGTGTATGGGTATGTGTGCGTGTTCATGCTAGAAGTTGACTTTGGGTATCTTCCAAAGTTACTCTCCACTTCATTCACTGAGACAGGGTCTTTCAGTTGAACCCAGACTTGCCTCTTCAGCAAGTCTAGCTATCCAGCTTGCCCTGAGAATTCCCTGCCTTTGCCTTCCCCAAGCTACCACACCCAAATGGCATTTTTGTGGGCACTGGGGATTAGAAGTCAGGTCCTCATGGTTGTTTGGCAAGCACTTTATCCACTGAACCATCTCCCCAGTCTCAACTTCACCTCCTCCCCTCCCTCCCTCCCTCCCTCCCTCCCCCCTCCCTCCCTCCCCTCCCTCCTCCCTCCCCCCTCCCTCCCTCCTCCTCCTTCCCTCCTCCTTCCTTCCTTCCTTCCTTCCTTCCTCTCCTTCCTTCCTTCTTCAAGGTAGGGTCTCACTCTAGCTCAGGCTGACCTGGAATTCACTATGTAGTCTCAAGGTGGCCTAGAACTCACAGTGATCCTCCTACCTCTGCCTCCCGCGTGCTGGGATTAATGGCATGCCACCACACCCAGCTTTCAACTTTTTAAAAAAAAATTTCTTCTTCTCCTTCTTCTTCTTCTTTCAAGGTAGGGTCTCACTCTAGACCAGCTGAATGGAATTCACTCTGTATTCTCAGGGTGGCCTTGAACTCATGGCGATCCTTCTACCTCTGCCTCCCGAGTGCTGGGATTAAAGGTGTGCACTACCACACCCGGCTTCTTACTTCACATTTTTAATGATTCTCAAGTTTCTGCACTGATTTGCCCTAGCTATAGTTCTTATCAGTGTGTTTCAAAAACAAAAACAGACAAAAACCAAAACTTGTTCTAAGGACCTCAGTAAACAAAGATCTAATTCATCCCCAAGACTATAAAGATAAAGAGTTTCAGCATAGGATATCTGCTTTCATTTCAGTAAAGAACTATTATGCCTTTGGCCTCAGCTACATTCCTTGCTTCCATGCAAAGTATGAGGAGTAGCACTCCCAGATATTAACATAACTTCTAAGGATACTATTGTCTTCATATTCACCCCTCTTCCCTTCCCAGCAACCCCAAAGATAGGCACCCAATTTCATGCTCAAGATTGGTTCTTGCCGGGCGTGGTGGTGCACGCCTTTAATCCCAGCACTCGCGAGGCAGAGGTAGGAGGATCGCTGAGAGTTCGAGGCCACCCTGAGACTACATAATTAATTCCAGGTCAGCCTGGACCAGAGTGAGATCCTCCCTCGCAAAAAAAAAAAAAAAAAAAAAGATTGGTTCTTCTATCTAGTCTCCAGGTCCAAAACCTACTTTTACAATTCCTTCCCCAACACTCCTAATATTTAACCTTTTCTCTACAGTTAATATAGTCCTAGCAGCCCTACTGTATCATTATTAAATAAAGCACTCTGGTAGGAGGATCACTGTGAGTTCGAGGCCAGCCTGAGACTACATAGTGAATTCCAGGTCAGCCTGGACTAGAGCGAGACCCTACCTTAAAAAACAAGATGATGATGATGATGATAAGGCCCTCTATAGACCAAATACACTAACTGCTCCATCAGTGACTCTCAAATTTTACATCTACCCTTTTCAGAATCTGCTCCATGATACTGCCCTTTACTCACCCAAACACTATTTCTCTTACCAAAATCTCCAGATTCTTCTTCCCACTGGATTTTGTTAAATATTTTTATTTATTTGATAGAGAGAGAAAGCAAGCGTGCGCAAACAAGCATGGGTGCACCAGTGCCTCATTGTCACTCCAAACAAACTCTAGATGCATGGAACATTTGGTGCTTCTGGGTACTGGGCTAGAGCAAGACCCTACCTCAAAAAAGAATACCCTGGGCTGGAGAAATGGCTTTGTGGTTAAGGCACTTGCCTACAAAGCCAAAACTCCCAGGTTCAATTCCCCAGGACCCATGTAAGCCAGACGCACAGGGGATGCATGCATCTGGAGTTCGTTTGCAGTGGCTGGAGGCCCTGGGCCGCCCATTCTCTGTCTCTGCCTCTCTCTCTCTCAAATAAATAAATATAAATAAAATATTTTTTTAAAAAAGAATACCTTGAGATAAAACTTATGTCGGAGTCTCTGTTCACAACAACAACGTTTTCTTAATATTGAGTTGCTCCTAGTAAAGGTGAAAAAGTGGCTTAATGTAGAACAATGTGATGGTTTGATTCTGGTGTTCCCCCATAAATTTAGATGTTCTGAATGCTAAGATTCCCAGCTGATGGAGATTTGGGAATTAATGCCTCCTGGAGGCAGTGTATTATTGCTTATGGGTGTTACAGCCAGCTTACCCTTGCTAGTGTTTGACACACTCTCCTGTTGCTATTGTCTACCTGGTGTTGCCCAGGGGGTGATGTCTACCCTCTGTTCATGCCATCGTTTTCCCCTGCCATCATGGAGCTTCTCCTCGATCCTATAAGCCAAAATAAACCTCTTTTTTCCCACAAGCTGCTCTTGTTGTGTGATTTCCACCAGTAATGTGAACCTGACTACCACAGCCAGGGAGGTCCCTAATGTTCCCAAAACATTACAGGCCATTGCCGAGGCTCTTGGTTTCCCACCAGGAATAGATGGTAAGTCCCTACTGCTGAAGACTCCATATGCTTGGGCTGCAAGGTCACTGAGAAATCAAGCTGGAACTGAGCTGAAAACCTCCTCTGTGATTACCAGCTGACAGAAAGCTGGAAAAAGCTACACTGCATGTAGCTCCATGGGAGAGAGAGAAGTCATCAGTAGAAACAAACAACAGTGGACACTGCAAGCCTTAAGTTTGGCCAGCCATGCCAAATGAGCCAACAGGTGCAATAGTGGCATGTCTGTTATGGGGGGAACCAACCACTCAATTTGGTACTGGAGGCCCACTCCATAGGAGGGAACATATGGCTGATACTGAAAACCTATAATAGGGAAGTCATGAGCCCTAGGGTTGTAACACCTGCTGATGTCTGGCTAAATTCATATATTATGCTCATTAAATTGCCCAGTAAGCACTTCTCTTAATGTTCATACCCATATATTAATTCTATTCTCACTTTTGGTTAGAGAAGCTTCTACTTTTAGATGGTGGTGACCTCAGGGATGACTCAAAAGGTACCATAGTGCTGAGAAGAAGTGACAGAGGAGTGCACAGCACTGAAACATCTCTATCTCACCTTCCAAGGCTCAGGGTCCATTGTGGAAGAGGTGACAGAAAGAATGTAAGAGCCAAAGGAAGGGTAGGGCTCCTTACAATATGCTCTTTCAGCAACAAAAGGGCCTGGATGGTCCATGACCTCACAGTGCCTAGCACTACCTACACAAGACCATCACAATAGGAGCAAAAGATGATGACATCAAAATAAAAGAGAGATCAGTTGAGAGGGGGAGGGGATATGATGGAGAGTGGAATTTTGAAGGGGAGAGTGAGGGAGGAGAGAATTATCATGGTTTATTGTCTATAATTATGGAAGTTGTCAATAATAAAAAATAAATAGGGCTGGAGAAATGGCTTAGCGGTTAAGGCACTTGCCTGCAAAGTCAAAGGACCACAGTTCAATTACCCAGGACCCACATAAGCCAGATGCACAAGGTGGCACATGCATCTGGAGTTCGTTTGCATTGGCTGGAGACCCTGGCACACCTATTCTCTCATTCTTTCTAGCTCTATCTGCCTCTCTCCCTCTCTCAAATAAATAAAAATAAACTATTTTTTTTTGCTGGGTGTGGTGGCACACGCCTTTAATCCCAGCATTTGGGAGGCAAAGGTAGGAGGATCTCTGTGAGTTCAAGGCCACCCTGAGATTACATAGTGAATTCCAGGTCAGCCAGGGCTAGAGTGAGACCCTACCTTGAAAACTCAAAAAATGAAAAAACAAAATATATATATATTTAAAAACAAAAAAGAAAGAAAAACCAAAATAAATAAATAAATAAAAGTGGCATAAAAGCTGGGCATGGTGGTACATGCCTTTAATCCCAGCACTCAGGAGGCAGAGGAAGGAGGATCACTGTGAGTTCAAGACCATCCTGACACTACATAGTGAATTCCAGGTCAACCTGGGCTACAGTCAGACCCTACTTCAAAAAAAAAGTAGCTTTTAAAGCTGGATATGAAGGTTCATACCTTTACTGTTTCAGGACTTGAAAGGCCGATGTTAAAGAATCACCAGATTTTTGAGGCCAGTCTTGGCTATAGAGTAAGTACCAGGTCACACTGGGTTAGAGTGAGACTTCACCACAAAAAAAACAACAGGGCTGGAGAGATTGCTCAGCGGTTAGAGGCACGTGCTTGCAAAGTCTGAAGCATGGGTTCAATTTCCCAATGCTCAAGTAAAACCAGATGCACAAAGTGGTGCATGCATCTGAGGGTCATTGGCAGTGGCAAGAAACCCTGGCATGTCCGTGTACATGCGTGTGCGCACGCGCACACACACCTCCCTTCTTCCTTCCCCCCTCTCCTCCCCTACAAATAAGTAAAAAAATTTTTTAAAGATTTATATTTATTAAGTTATTAGAGACAGAGAGAGGGAGAGAGAGACAAAGAGTGAGAATGAGTGCTCCAGGGCCTCTAGCCACTGCAAATGAACTCCAGATGCATGCGCCACCATGTGCATCTGGCTTACGTGGGACCTGGAAAATTGAACCAGGGATCTTAGGCTTCACAGGCATGCGCCTTAACTGCTAACTCATCTCTCCAGCCCTAAAAAAAAATTTTTTTTTTAAGAACAAAATGGGCCAGGCGTGGTGCAGCATACCTTTAAACCCAGCACTTGGGAGGCAGAGGTAGGAGGATTGTTGTGAGTTTGAGGCCAGCCTGAGACTACATAGTGAATTCCAGATCAGCCTGAGCTACAGTGAAACCCTACCACAAAAAAAAATTTTTTTAATTAAAAACCCTTTTATATTTAGGCATTTTATAAATTGTCTTAAGACATCTGAAATTTTCTTTGGTATATTCTAAGTGATAAAAATATTGCTAACGGGCTGGGGCTGGAGAGTGGCTTAGTGGTTAAGGCGCCTGCCTCCTAAGCCTAAGAACGCTGGTTCCAATCTCCAGGTCCCACGTTTAGCCAGATGCAAAGTGACGCAAGGTTGCAATGCCACACTTGCCCACAAGGGAGCACACACATCTGCATTTCGTTCACAGCAGCTGAGAGGCTGCTGATGCGCCCATCTCTGTCTTCCTCTCCCTCTCTGTCTCTCTCTCCAAAAAAAAAAATATATTGCTAATGGGCTGGAGAGATGGCTTAGCGGTTAAGCGCTTGCCTGTGAAGCCTAAGGACCCTGGTTCAAGGCTTGATTCCGCAGGACCCATGTGAGCCAGATACATAAGGTGGCACATGCATCTGGAATTCATGTGCAGTGGCTGGAGGCCCTGGCGTGCCTATTCTCTGTCTATCTGCCTCTTTCTGTCTCTGTCTGTCACTCTCAAATACATAAACAAAAAATAAACAAAAAAATATTGCTAACTTGGCTTTTAGTAAAACTACAAATGAGAGTGATAGTATGTCCTTTCGGTTTTTTTGTTTGTTTGTTTTTGTTTTCTGAGGTAGGGTCTCAATCTAGCCCAGGCTGACCTGGAATTCACTATGTTGTCTCAGGGTGGCCTCGAACTCACAGCGCTCTTTCTGCTTCCCAAGTACTGGGATTAAAGATGTGTACCACCATGCCCAGCAGGATTTTTTTGTTGTTGTTGTTTGTTTGTTTGTTTTTTTGATTTTTTGAGGTAGGGTTTCACTCTAGCCCAGGCTGACCTGGAATTCACTATGTAGTCTCAGGGTGGCCTCAAACTTGTAGCAATCCTCCTACCTCTGCCTCCCGAGTGCTGGGATTAAAGGCGTGCGCCACCACGCCCGGCTCTCCCAGCAGGGTTTAAAAAAATATTTTATTTATTTATTTATTCATGAGAGAGAGAGAGAGAGAGAATGGGCATGCCAGGGTCCCCAGCCACTGCAAATGAACTCCAGATGCACGTGCGTGGTAATTTGAATATATGGCCCCCAATATATTCCATGTTTTATTAGTTTATAGTTTGCTTCTGCAATCACCTTGCTAGAGGCAATGTCACTGGGGGCCGGTCTTAAGGTGTGGTGATGGTTTGAGATTCCATTGTAAAGATATGTAAAGTGTGCCTAAAAAAGTTCCTGAAGTGTGCTGTGGTTTTTTGGCTGTAGTTTTGCTCTGTTTTCCTGGTTGGCTTTTCTCTCTCTTGCCTGGTCCTGTGAAGAGCAGGCCGCTTCTCCTGCCATTATGGAACTTCTCCTGGATCTGTAAGCTTCAATAAATAATATCCCTTTCTCCATAACTGTGCCTGGTCTGGAAGTTCATCTCAGCGAACCTGAAGCTGTCTGCTACAACGTGCCACCTTGTGCATCTGGCTTATAGGAGTACTGGGGTTCGAAGAGGGGTCCTCAGGGTTTGCAGGCAAGTGCCTTAATAGCTAAGCAATCTCTCCAGCCCCAAGGTAGATATTCTTGTTATAACTATCTGTAATCCAGACTTCCTATCACACCTGAACTGAGTTTTCATGTCTAAAGTGATCCACTTTTTTTTCACTACCTTAAAAAAATGACTGTCTCATTCATTATTCAGTGCCATTTATTTATTTATCTATAAACTCAGAGAGAGACAGAGTCAGAGAGAGAATGAGAATGAGTGCAAACTCCAGATGCATGTGCCAACTTTGTGCATCTGGCTTTACATGGATAATGGGGAACTGAACCCAGGCTGTCAGGCTTTGCAAAAAAATAAAAATAAAACATTAAAGACAAGTCATGGGAGCTGCAGAGATGGCTCAGCGGTTAAGGCACTTACCTGCAAAGCCTAACAGCCGGAGGTTTGATTCCCCAGTACCCATATAAAGCCAGATGCACAAAGAGACACTTGCATCTGGAGTTTGTCTGCAGTGGCTGGAGGCCTTGGACAGGCCCATTCTGTCTGTCTGTCTCTTCCATCTCTCCTTGCAAATAAATAAATTTAAAAAGTTTTTTTAAAGCCATGGGCTGTATATGTGGTTGCCTCCTTAATAAACAGCCTGACCATAATGTTTATTATTTTTAAAAAAAGCCATGGGCTGGAGAGATGGCTTAGCAGTCAAGGCACTTGCCTACAAAGCCCAAGGATCCAGGCTAGATCCCCCAGTACCTACATAAAGCCAGATGCACAAAGTGGCACATGCATTTGGAGTTTGTTTGCAGTGGCTAGAGGCCCTGGCACACCCATTCTCTTTCTTTCTCTCTCTCCTTGCAAATAAATAAATAAATAATTTTTTAAAGGCTGATTGTTAAAAAAAGGGGGAGGTGAAAGCCAAGGGTAGTGGCACATGCCTTTAACCTTTAATCCAAGCACTCTGAGAGACTGAGGCCACCCTGATACTACTACAAAGTGAAGTCCAACCTGGGCAAGACCCTACCTCGACAAACCAAAAAAAAAAAAAAAAAAAAAAACCGCCAGGTGTGATAGTTGTTATGCCCAGTTCATGGCGCCCCCAGTGACCACCAAGGAAGACCAAACATGTATGCAAACGCAAAGAGCTTTTTACTTGGGCTTAAGCTCGGTCTCTTGCCTTCACCAACGCAGTGGATTCGAGCATGAGCCCAGAAAATCAGAATGGTGGGCTTTTTATTGAGGTTTGAGCAAG